>CM071681.1:14951891-16201891 GCA_036553675.1 Solanum okadae | reverse complement strand
AAAAAAATGACCCTTTTTAATGTTTTCCCGTCGGCTAATTCATAACAGCATTGTATCAGGTTACTAAAATAGTCATAACTTTTTACTCAAAAATTGGATTAACGCGAAATTGGTGGCGTTGGAAAGTAGATTCAAATAACTTTAATTTGATAGGTTATGGGCCGCATAACTCTTAATATTCTAAGAGATATGGTTGTTTGAAGTTTGATCCAAGTAGAATCTTACATCAAAACTTAATCAATAAGAGGAAACTCCAAGAACACTTATCATAAACTCATCAAGAAATTAAATTACTCAATATTTATGGTTAGATTCGCAAAAGAAACTCATGATTGGCATATGGGTGAATAAACCTAACACTATGAAAGTTTACATACCTCAAAGAACTAGGCTCTTGGTGAAATCTTGAATTTCTTGAACAAACGCTTGAAACTTTGAACTGTTCCCTTTTTAGTTGCCTTTTGAGAATCTTCATTATGGACTTTTTTTTCCGGCTTTTCTAGCACTGCTTATCCTCTTGAATCTTCTCTCTAAAACCCTAAATGCTTTTGGGAATGAATGAAACCAATTCTAATCAGTTTAGACCCTTAATTGGGTATAATACACGTTTAGAATAGGTGTGGGGGGGGGGGGGTAAGGAAAACACTAAAATATCCCTCCTATTTTCGGGTAGCATTCCTTAAATGGACAGTCTGACTTCAAAAGGGCATATCTCCCTCATAGGATTTCAAAATTAGCAAACTCGGTGGCGTTGGAAAGAGGACTCAGAGATCTTTCATTTGATATCTTATGAGTCTCCTAACTCATCTTGTACTGAAAGTTATGGTCGTTTGAAGTGGACCCAAAACTTAAAAGAACTAAGGAATTACTTGAATGAATTCTCTTTCATTCTTTTTGGAACTCAAGGTGCTATATCTAGAGACCTGGCTTAGTACTTAAGAAATTTTAAATTCCTTGGTAAAATCCTACTCACAACGAAGAAGGGTTCGAGTCTTAGTTCAAAAAATTTCTGGGGTGTTACATGTACGTTTTGAATTTTGGTTAGTAGTTAGCAAACTTCCAATAAAGCCACAAATGACTAATCAATCAGAAAATCATTGAAAATTAAATTTAAAAAGTCTAATAGACTGAAAACACAAAAAATACAATGTACTCATCTTTCTTAAGACTTTAATCATACAATATAGATGTAAACAGAAATACAAAAATAGTATATAATTTTCCGAGTTCTTGTCGATTCCTTCTATAATGGCCTATCAAAATTCAAGATACTTCTTTGTCGAGTCAAACTAAAGAATGAATCAATAGAACAAAAATGATATAAATGTTTCACTACGTTAACTATAGAATGAAAAGGATAGCTAAGGATCTTATGAAACAAAGAAGATGACTTATATAAATAAAATTGGAGGAACACCAAAAGTTATCTTAAAATCTTAAATTAAATATTTAGAGGTTGTGAATATGAAAAGTATGAGAGTTATAGATATAGATATATATTAATAGTAGCAATTGAATAGGTAATTAGATATGAGATATAAAGGTGGATATTTAAAGCAAATAAAAGAGAAAAATAATAAATAAATGAAAGGGTACAAGTTTCATAAAACCAAAACTAAAAAAATATCAAATATATAATATAAGACGTACAAAAAAATTGAAAAAATATTCAAATTTTTTAATTAAGCTTAAGAAATGTTTCAGGAAGAAAATAAAAATATGTATGCAACAATCATCATAAGTGTATATGTAACTACCATTGGGTATGCAATAATTGTAAAATTAATCCAAATTTGCAATTCATTTAATGCATTAAGATGAATGTATGTTACTTCATGAAAACATTAATGTCTTTCTAATTCACCATCCTTTACTATGATGTGGAAGTTATGAAAATGAAAAGGTGTGAATTATGGAGTTAATATTTTAAATGAAGTGTGTGTATATATATATATATATATTAATAAATACAATTTTTTTGAAAAAATGTAACTAATTTATTTT
The DNA here is from genome assembly GCA_036553675.1 of Solanum okadae. Taxonomy (NCBI): domain Eukaryota; kingdom Viridiplantae; phylum Streptophyta; class Magnoliopsida; order Solanales; family Solanaceae; genus Solanum; species Solanum okadae. The sequence goes on along the minus strand of CM071681.1, from coordinate 16,199,887 downwards.
TTAAAAGGATAAAAATATCCACCAATTTTCTATGAATATTTTCTTCTTTGATTTTTTGACTTAACACCTTTCCAATTTTAGAATTTAGTAGAATAATAAATTATATAATTACTATTTAATATTTAATTGATTAGCTATTTTATAATATTTTTATTTAGTGTAGGGGTAAAATGGTATTCAATTTTTAACTTTTTTTGTTCCCACTTTAGTAATACTAGTCTCTGGACACGTGCGTTGCACGTGTGCTCTATGTGAATTTTTATAGATTCGTTAGAACACTAAAACTTTTATGAAAATCGTGTTAAGTGAGTTATATTATTTAATGTGCATGAAGAAACACCAAATGAGGGGCACATTGTAATGCTTAAAATCAATTCCTTTGAAGCTACCATCGGTAAATCAATTCCGTTGAAGCTATTATCGGTAATTTTTAAACTTTGTTTAGTAGTTAACACACTTACAATAAAGTCACAAATGACTAATTGGAGACACATATCAATACAGACTTACGATAATGATAAAAAAAATCATAAAAATTAGATTGGTGAAGTCTAATAGAGAAAAACACACACACAAAAATAGAAGAAAAATACAACATACACATCAATCGTAAGACTTTATTCATATAAATTATAGATAGAAAATAAATATAGAATCAACAAGTTATCCATATTCGGAATTCAAAAGCTGCAGGTTTAAAGAGGAAAACAAAAAGGCACAGACCATGAGTGGGAAGTAATTGCACTGACAAATCCTATAATTTGCAAATTATGTATAAAGAAGTATGCATCATATTTTTCTCCAGAATAAGATAATACTTATTTCTGATAAAAGTAGAGACAACATTTACTAGCGGTGCCATGACAACATATTCATTGCTTCACACACCACACCGTAACATACATACATACATACATATATATATATAAACATACATATATATATATATATATATGGAACATGCTTTGCATATATATTTTCAGCTTTTATTATAAAATTTGTGTAACAAAATAATAAATCAAAAATGTATTTTAAAATCTATGTCACTTGAGAAAATATTTGTTGTTATAATACGGAGACACCATTTAAAATTTGTGAATCTAAAATTTGAACTTGTATTGTGTTTAATGTAATTCATTACTTTAGTTATTTATTTGCTGAATAGAAATAAACTTGAAAAAGCGGACAAACACAATTACTATCTAGCAATAAATACGTGAAGAAAATCAATATCATATAACCCCAGACGGTATATAGAAATATGTCGATTGAAATTCATGCTATAGATTAATGTAAATGCATGTAAATACCTCTAACTCTAAATACTAAATTAACTAAGAGAATTGAAATTTAAAGACAAAAGAAATCTTAAAAATTATCAATAACTGATCAAACATGATAAATAAACATATTTCTCAACAAAACTTGCTAACAAAGAAAAATAGATGTACATTTATCAATTCAGCCCAAACGTTTAAATTTGTTGTCTGATCTTATAGCTATTTCTTTTATAATAATAACATATCTCGTGAAATACGTCTAGGGAGTGTAGGGTGTGCACAGACCTTACCTCAATTCAGAAGACCCTCAACTTGAGTCGAGTATAGCAAATCAGAGTGAATATGAAAAAAAATGACAGTGAAGAGAATATAATATAATATAACAACTATTACGAAAACAATAACAAAAAAAAGAAGTGTAATAACCGAAATATCATAAAAACAATTGGTGATAGAAACCAAAAGTAAGACAGTACAAGAATAAAAGTACTACTACGACAGACACCACTAAGCCTAAACCCTTCGAAAAGCAGGAGAACACTCCACTACAACCTCCTACCTTAATCGGCGATCTCCATGCTTAAGCATTTTCTATAATTGATGAAATCAGATTCGTTTTTCTTATGAGCTTTGAAAGGTGAATTAGCTTATGTATTTGCCAATAATAATTTTACCTCATGCGCATGATGTTTATAAGCAAAAAGTTTGCCTAGAATTCTGTAGAAAGCTCAAAAGTTATGTTGGAGAATGGAGAGACATTCTTAAAATGTATTTTAAAACACCTTTTCATTTTTAGTATTTAATATAATATAATATGATATAATTATTATTTAATATTTAATTTCTTAGATATTTTATAACATTTTGAATTAAGATAGGGGAAAATAGTATTTCAACTTTTACTTTTGTGACTTCCCACTTTTAGTATAACTAGTTTCACGGCACGTGCGTATCGTATATATAGTATACGATGTTGTAAAATAAAATTAATATTACTAAATTAAAGATTTTTAGTAAATAATTATAATTTAAAGGACATAGACAAGTGTTTTTAAATGATTAATAAAGATTGTCATAGAGTTAGTTGTAATTGTAAATCAAAATGACCAGATATTATTGAAACATTTCAAAATACATTCAATGTTTAAAGATGGGGAGAAAGTGACATTTCATTAGTAGTATTATTATTTACTTCACTCAATTTTGTAAACAAATTTAACCAATTTTTTTTTTCAAATATCAATACAAAAAATGTCACCTATAGTCTTTCCTCTTAAATATTCATACTTGAAATTTAGTATGTGCATGACACTAATAAGGATTACCATAAATATTTCAATATTTTATCTTTATACGTAATCTATCTTTTACCAATTAATATTTGAGTAAGACTATCATAGAGAGGCAGTTCTACAAAAAAAGGTACTTTATTGTTATAACAAATGATGCTTAAATTGATGTTTGAGTGTATGCCAAATATTTAGCTTGATCGATTCTTTGTTTTAGTTATATATATATATATATATTATACTTCAGTAGCATAATTTAATTTTAATATATGAACAACATCACCTTTGGTGAAAATTATTTCATTTCATTAAGTTTCTACCATATCTTCGTAGAATTGTAGTCTTCTCCTTTTTCATGACATAAAATTTTCTAAAATTAAAATGAACACAAAATAATAGGGAAAAATAATATGGAATGATACATAACCAATGAAGAAGGAAGACGAAAATATATTTTCATGCTATATTCACTATAGTGTTCCATTTGATTAAAATTTCTTGTCACCAACATTTTACTTTCTTCGTTTATTTTTTATTACATATCTATTAAAAAATAATTATTGTCATGTCTATATTATCATATTATAAGTAAAGGTGAAAATCAAAATCAGAAAGGAGCTGCTTAATTTGAGGGTAAAAAAATAAAAAACTAAAGAAGAAATATCTTACCCAAATAATGTGTCTTTTTCCATATTTGCTTATTATTATTGTTTTTTCCCATAGCTTTTTGTCACTATTAATCCATGAAAATCGTAAGAAAAAATACGAGTGTGAATTTATGATTGATTTGCTACAATTTGTTCAACAACTTTTTCTTATGAGGTACCTCAAATTTCGTTGAATTTTGAACTTAATCAATTGTTGCAAATAACCTTTAGATATTTTTAAGAAGAAGAAGAGTAGAAAACTTTCAAAAATCGTAGTTTAAAAGTGAGATAAAACCCTCTATTTATAGCTGACAAATAGTAGTATGAATAGGTGCTAATTGTTCCTTATCAGAAAAGTTACAACCTTTCGAAAAAGTCGCTGCTCATCAGAAAAATCACAATATTTTGCAAAAGTCACAACTCATCGGAAAAGGCACAACCCTTTGGAAAAGTCACAACCCTTTGAAAAAATCACAACCCTTCGAAAAAGTTACAACTCATCGAAAATGTCAAAACCCGTCAAAAAAGTCGCAACCCTTTGGAAAAGTTACATCTCTTTGAGAAAATCACAACCCTTTTAATATGAATGGGTATCTACATTTAATATAATACAAATAATTAAATAAAATAAATTTAGTACTTCTACTTGAGGGTATTATAGTAATTCAACATTCAATTTAGGAGTTCATGCTTTTAAGTTATTATAGATTATAGATTATAGATTATAGATATAGATATGATATGATATGATATGATATTCAAATATTTTGGGCTTTTCCCCATTTCAGATATTAAACTATTTTTAGCTTCCACACAATGCATGTTTTAATTGAACTTGTATAGATATGTCATGTCATGAGTTAGCTTGGGGTCACTTGTGACATTAAGCACCATGTTGCGTCTAAGGGGTAGCCTCTGTTGGGTTTTAGCAAGGTGTGAATGGGAAATAAGAAGAGAAAATGGAAAATGTGGGGGAACCAATTTTGGAGGGAAAATGAAAAGCCATTTCAAATGAAAAGTCTTTGCAAATGAAAAGTCATTCCTCCCATATTGGTAGAAGAAAGGAAAATTGTTGTCCTTATATTAGGAAACACTTCCTTTAATTCTTAAAGGGTTAAAAAGAAGGTGCCCCCTCACGCCGTCATCGTCGCTCACTCCCTTGGCTTCGGCTTCGACTTCAGATTCATTGATAATATTTTTGGACAAAATTTATTTAATCAATCTCATTAATTGATTTCTTTTCTCTTATAAATTAATTCAGAATGTTAGTTATTTAAAAAGAATTAATTTTGTGTAACGGAATTATTTATTTGAAATTCGCATGTAACGAGAATGTCGTTCTGAAGGGACCTGTTCCTTCCGAAAAGACGTTATTTTTCCCAAAAGACATAACGTTTTGGAAAGACACACCATTGTCCGAACAGACGCGTTCCTTGCTGCAAGTGGCTATAAATAGAGAGTCTTTTTCCGTTTTTCAATATTGAATTTTTTTCCTCTCTACATACATTTTCTGACAAAAACAAAATTGTTGATCGACTGAGCATATGTGTGCTCTCATTCTTGTTCTTGCGTTCGCTGAAATTAGTGAAGTTTGAGGTACCGCTACTTCTCTAATAGCTAATCTGTTTTATCTTGGAAGGAATTAATCTGTAACCTCGGGTACTTGAGGGGATTAAATTTCTTAAGGAAACATAGTGGGTTTTATGGACTCGAATTATTATTTTTGTCTGTTTCATCTATTTTCTGTTTCTGTTTTTTCCTAATTTGAATGCAGGAGATAACAAACTTAAGAAATTTAATAGTTTCTGTATTTGAGGTTCCTGGAGATTAAAACCTTTATGGTTTTATACTTTGTTTGAATTTTTAAAATTCATTCGATTAACGGTTAAAAGAACATAAAAACTTTATCGTTAAATTAGAAACAGACTGTGTAAGGATTTATTCTTTACTGTTGGTATTTCACATACTAAAATTGTCTGCCATTTGTGAAAGAAAAATGACAAATTCAAGTCAAGTAAATGTTGGAACAGTGAGTGCTACAATAACATCGGTTGCACAAAATCGTTCAACTGCTACCCTTGCACCAGCTGAGACAGCTGCAAAGTTTTCTGGAGTCGACTTCAAGAGATGGCAACAGAAAATGTTCTTCTATGTAACTACGTTGAGTCTGCAGAGGTTCATTAATGAGAACGTTCATGTTATGTCAGATAAATCTCCGGCTGAATAACAATTCTTGGTAACAGAAGCATGGACACATTCAGATTTTTTGAGTAAAAACTATATTCTAAGTGGCCTGCAAGATGATCTGTACAATGTGTACAGTAGTGTCAAGACCTCAAAAGAACTCTGGGTTGCTTTAGAAAATAAGTACAAAATAGAGGATGCCGGAATGAAGAAGTTCATTGTGGAAAAGTTCTTGCACTATAAGATGATAGAAAGTAAGACCTTTGTCATCCAAGTTCAAGAATTGCAGGTCATAATCCATGATCTCTTTGCTGAAGGATTGATTGTGAATGATGCTTTTCAAGTGGCGGCCATTATTGAGAAATTACCTCCATTGTGGAAGGACTTCAAAAACTACTTGAAACATCAACGCAAGGAGATGACTGTTGAAAATCTCATGGTAAGGCTGAGAATCGAAAAGGATAACAAGGCTGCAGAAAAGAGGTCACGTGATCATTCAGCAATATCTGGAGTAAATATTGTTGAAGAAGATCCCACAAAATCAAAGAAAAGCAAGAAAGCATCTGGTCCAAAGAGTAATCCTCCTAAGTAGAAATTCAATGGAAACTGCTTCAATTATGGTAAACGTGGTAATAGGGCTACTTAATGTCGGGTTCTCAAGAAGGACAAGAAGAAGGATCAAGCAAAGTTGGCTGATTCCAAAGAAGAGATGGACGATCTCTGTGCAATGCTTTTAGAATGCAACCTGGTTGGAAATCCAAGAGAATGGTGGATTGATTCTGGTGCCTCATGCCATGTTTGTGCCAACAAAGAATTATTTGCATCATATACTCCAGCACCAGCAGACGAGAAGTTATTTATGGCGAACTCCGTTGCTGCAAAGGTTGAAGGAACTGGAAAGATCCACTTGAAGATGACATCGGGCAAGGTGGTGACTTTGAACAGGGTCTTGTATGTTCCAGAATTGCGAAATAACTTAGTTTCTATACCGGGTCTTACCAAGAATAGATTCAAATGTGTATTTATTTCTGATAAAGTTGTAGTAAGTAAGAATGAGATGTATGTAGTAAAAGGTTACCTCACTGAGGGCCTCTTCAAACTCAATGTAATTGCACTTGATATGAATAAATATTCTGCTTCTTCTTACTTGCTTGAGTCTAAATGTTTATGGCATGAACGTTTGGGATAGATTAATAACAAAACCTTGCGAAAACTGATTAACTTAAATGTTTTGCCTAAATTGGCGTGCAACAAATCAAAATGTCAAGTTTGCGTTGAATCTAAGTATGCTAAGCATCTTTATAAATCTGTTGAAAGGCATTCATATCCCTTAGAACTGATTCACACTGACATTTGTGACATGAAGTCAGTACCATCACGTGGTGGGAAAAAATATTTCATAACTTTTATTGACGATTGCACTAGATATGGTTATGTCTATTTGCTACATGGTAAGGATGAAATGGTAGATGCATTTAGGCAATATAAAATTGAAGTTGAAAATCAGTTGGATAAAAATATCAAAATGATCAGAAGTGATAGAGGTGGAGATTATGAATCTCCATTTGCAGAAATATGTTTGGAAAATGGAATTATCCATCAAACTACTGCTCCTTACTCTCCTCAATCTAATGGAATTGAGGAAAGGAAAAACCAAACTTTAAAGGAAATGATGAATGCCTTACTTATAAGTTCAGGTTTACTACAAAACTTGTGGGGGGAAGCTATCCTTACAACAAATCGAATACTCAATAGTGTGCCTCATAGCAAGACACATGTTATTCCATATGAGAAATGGAAAGGTAGAAAACCCAACTTGAAATATTTCAAAGTGTGGGGGTGTCTAGCCAAAGTCCTGGTTTCTATACCTAAGAGGGTGAAAATAGGACCTAAGACTGTGGATTGTGTATTCATTGGATATGCCACAAATAGTAAGGCATGTCAATTTTTGGTTCATAAGTCCGAACATCCGGATATTCATGACAATACGGTAATGGAATCAGATAATGGTGAATTCTTTGAACATATTTATCCGTATAAAACTAGACTTGAGTCATCTAGTGGGGGGTCTAAATGACCTCGAGAAGAACCAAAAGAGAATGAACCTAATGAAGAGAGTCCAAGGTGCAGTAAACGTCAAAGGACAACTACTTCATTTGGATATGATTTTATAACATTCCTTCTTGAAAGTGAGACTCAAACATTCAAGGAAGCTATGTTGTCGAGTGACTCAACCTCTTGGAAGGAGGCTGTCAATAGTGAGATTGAATCAATCTTAAGCAATCATACCTGGGAGTTCGTTGATCTTCCTCCAAGGAACAAACCCTTGGGTTCGAAATGGATTTTCAAAAGGAAGATGAAAGATGATGGAACTATTGACAAATATAAAGCAAGACTTATTGTCAAAGGCTTTAGACAGAAAAAAGGTCTTGATTATTTTGACATATACTCGCCAGTGACTAGGATTACATCAATTCGAATGTTAATTGCGCTAGCTGTAGTATACGGTCTTGAAGACCATCAAATGGATGTGAAAACCGCCTTATTAAATGGAGAGCTGGAAGAAGAGATTAAGATGGACCAACATGAGGGTTTCGTAGTTCCCGGTAAAGAAAAAAATGTATGCAAATTTGTTAAGTCACTTTATGGACTGAAACAAGCACCGAAACAATGGCATGCAAAGTTTGATCAAACCATGTTGGCAAATGGATTTAAGATCAATGAATGTGATAAATGTGTCTACATTAAAGACGTTCCAAATCAGGAAGTCATTGTATGCCTATATGTGGATGACATGTTGATAATGAGCAAGAACATTGCTAATGTAAAAGATACTAAGCGTATGCTCGCTAGTAAGTTTGATATGAAAGATCTAGGAGTTGCCGATTTGATATTGGGAATTAAGATACATAAAACTCCTAACGGTATAGAACTGTCTCAATCTCATTATATTTGAAAGATACTTGAAAAGTTCAAGTACTTGAATTTCAAAAGGGCAAAGACCCCAATTAATGTGAACCTTAATCTTGCTAAGAATAAAGGTGAAAGTCAGTCTCAATTGGATTATGCCAGAGTATTGGGAAGTTTGATGTATGTCAGTAACTGTACACGACCAGACATAGCCTGTGCTATTAGTAAACTGAGTCGATACACAAGTAATCCCAATCAAAATCATTGGATGGCAATGAAGAGAGTTTTGGGGGTACTTAGATGACACTCAAAACTATGCTTTGCCTTACAACAAATATCCAACAGTTGTTTAAGGATATAGTGATGCAAATTGGATTACTGGGTCAACTGAAACAAAATCCATGAGTGGATATGTTTTCACTATTGGCGGAGGAGCAATATCTTGGAAATCATCCAAACAAACATGTATAGCTCGCTCTACAATAGAGTCTGAATTCATCGCCTTAGACAAGGCAGGTGAAGAAGCTGAATGCCTTCAGAATTTCTTAGAAGATATTCTGTTTTGGCCAAAACCAATGGCCCTTATATGCATACACTGCGATAGTCAAGTTGTAATAGGAAGGACTGGAAGCGTTATGTATAACGGGAAGTCTCGTCATATATGACGAAGACATAACTCTATTAAACAACTACTCTTTAGTGGAATTATCACAATTGACTATGTAAAGTCAAAGGATAATGTGTCGGATCCACTTACAAAAGGCCTAACTAGAGAGGGATTTGAGAGATCATCGGCAGGAATAGGACTATGGCCGAGAACAAGTCATCGTGGCGGTAACTCTACCTAGAAGACTGGAGATCCCAAGATCTAGGTTTAAGGAGATCAAACAAAGTCATAGATGACGGTTCAACATTGTCAAAAATTATTTTATGGTCCATTCTCATGATGAGACAATGTTCAGTAAACAGGATAAAGGCATAACGACTTTTTAATGGTTTCTAAGTTTGATACAGGGTATATCAAATAGTGTATCAACGGGATAACACAGTTAGAAACTACCTATGTAAGTGTGAAGTGTAAGCCGCTTCAAGGAGAATCAGGTAAATATAAGGCTAGTTTTCTAAGCACTTATTAACCAAGAAGTGTCCATGGTTGAAACGAACAAAACAATGAGAACCAAAAAATAGTTCAAGGGTTGATTGTGTGACTTATGTTGTCTAGGTATACACCAAAGCTCGACGGTTCAAAGATATCAAATCTACCTATTGACCGAGTATATCCGATATATGTTCACTACGGAAAGTTTAAAGAAAAACCTACATATCCAGATGCGATTAACCCTTACTTACGAGACACACAAGTTTTTCATGCATATGTTTTAACAATATCCATTTCCCATTCATGTGGGGGATTGTTGGGTTTTAACAAGGTGTGAATGGGAAATAAGAAGAGAAAATGGAAAATGTGGGGGAACTAATTTTGGAGGGAAAATGAAAAGTCATTTCTCCCATATTGATATAAGAAAGGAAAATTGTTGTCCTTATATTCGGAAACACTTCCTTTAGTTCTTAAAGGGTTAAGAAGAAGGTGCCCCCTCGCGCTGTCATCATTGTTGCTCGCTCGGCTTTGGATTTGGCAAATGATGTGATTGATTGATAATATTTTTGGACAAAATTTATTTAATCAATCTCATTAATTTATTTCCTTTCTCTTATAAATTAATTCAGAATGTTAGTTAATTAACATAATTAATTTCGCGTAACGAAATTCATTTTAAATTCGCGTGTAACGATAATGTCGTTCTGAAGGGTCCTGTTCCTTTCGAAAAAACGTTATTTTTTCCAAAAGACACAACGTTCTGGAAAGACACACCATTGTCCGAACAGACGCGTTCCTTGCTGCAAGTGGCTATAAATAGAGTCTTTTTCCGTTTTTCAATACTGAAATTTTTTCCTCTCTGCATACATTTTCTTACAAAAAGAAAATTGTCTATCGACTGAGTCTGTGTGTGTTCTCGTTGTTAGTGAAGTTTGAGGTACCGTTGCTTCTCTAATAGTTAATCCGTTTTATCTTGGGAGGAATTAATATGTAACCTCGGGTACTTGAGGGGATTAAATTTCTTAAGAAAACATAGTGGGTTCTGTGGACTCGGATTATTAATCCTGTCTATTTCATCTATTTTCTTTTTCTGTTTTTTTCTGACTTGAATGCAGGAGATAACAGCCTCAGGGCGTGACATAAAAGATTCTATTGAAGCAGCAAAACTATAATATATGGCTGTTATTATTGTTTTCAACTATTCATAGTGAAGTTTTCTTATTCAGCAAAAATCAAGATTAGGACAATAAAATGTAGTAACAATAAAATTAAGATATGATAGTATATTCACTTGTTCAACATTGACACAATTAAAGCTTTCAAGGTGTATCTTTAAGCTTCCTTATGGTTCTGAATTCCCTAATCTTGTTTATCTTTAACTAGACCATTCTAAAGTGTCAGTATATTTCTTACTCTGCCAACGCTTGAGACTTTGGAGTGAAGATTTTGTATTTTTGTTAACTTAGGTTTATATGATTTCTTCGAAGATTGACAACTTGTCTATATTTGGAAACTATACAGTTAAGTTAAACACCTCTGCTTGAATGATCATCCCTAAAGTTGAGATTATTATATCAGTGCCTTGATTTGATTTTGATTTTCAGTACTTTAATATTCAATACAAAGTAACTAAAGTTCAGGCGTTTATAATGTTTTTTAGAACTTAGGATTGGTTCCTGTTCTAGACAGGCTTGATGTATCACTTAACTTGCAAAGCCTGAAAACATGACCTGAAAATTTCTGTTAAGTGTATTTCTTGTGTGCTTTGGGATACTCCAAAGCTTTACGAAATTGACATAAATGAAGTCATCAAGGTAAGAAATGTCTCATGACTAATAAGTGCGGTGACAGAGCAACATAGGCTCAAGCATCATCAGTTCATTAATCATACTGTGTAATGACTAGTAAGTGTAGTGTAAGAGCCATATAGGTTCAAGGGTAGTTAGTAAGCACTAAGTACAATTCTATATATCTTCAAAAGTGATAAAGATAGTGCGGCATATGATTCTTTCTGTTGATTCGATGAATTATGTGTCAAATAACAAAAGTGTTTTCCTTGGTGGCAAAGGAAGAAAACAAAGTGAGTGAAGCTTTTGAGGATTATTTGAATAATATGAAAAAATATAGGCACAAGTAATGTACGAGGTTAGTACTTGGAATATACTGAATATGGAGAAAGATTCATCAGTATAACAAGATAAGATTAGAAACATGATAATGAAATGACAAAGTATACATGTCATAAATCTAATCATATGATTTCATAAAACATAATACAAGGTCATGCATTCTTCTTTATATAATAACCATAATATAAGTCTTTCAGGAAATCATAAATCTTTGTAGGAGTTTCCATTATCCGACATAAACCATGTGAGATATAACAAGGACTGTAGCGTACTACTCCCACAATGAAAAGAGAGTGTCCTACTTGCCAAGGTAAGGACCATAATCATGATCTTAGGTGGATCAATTAGTTGTTATCCAATAGGAAAATATCCTATGGGGGCACATTGTTCTGGGACCTGGGTAATCACCACTAGTCCAACTCGGTGCTAAGTAAATTACCAACATAAAACATGCATAATCATAATCATATTTATATTCATAATCTTTTAAATGATAAGAATCTAGTAATACCAAATCATACATAAAATCTCATTAGAATAGCTCCTTAAAAATCATGATTTTATACATATTCATAAGAGATACTTTAACTGAAAGCATCTAAATCATGATAATCTTTTCATATTAAGAAGTACTTCAATCGGAAGTATCTAAACCATGTGATGCTTACATAATAGGAGGTACTTCAATCAGAAGCCTCAATTTTCATAAATTTGCTTGATACTTTATTCGAAAGCATCCTTGGCTCATAAAATCTTTCATAACATAATGCATGCATATCATCATAGCTTGAGTTCTTATCATAAAATACTTGCATGACCTGAGTTCATAAAAATATAATTGAAAACATTAAAATATGATAAAATCAGTCATAATAAGATCAACCATGACGAATAAACTTGAAATCAATTAAATCAATGGAAGAATCATAAAAACCTTAGAATTGGGCAAGAATCATAAAGTAGAATTTGAGGTTTCTTTGGGACTCAATGGGTGAAAGAGGAACCCATTAATGAATTTCCCACATACCTTGATCAAAGACCTTGAGGAAATCATTAATGGAGGCTAGAAATCCTTGAAACTCTAGCTTTCTTTGAGAGAAAGACTTGAGGAGAATTGGAGTTTTGAGAGAATGAGAGTCACTGGAGAAGGATTTGAGTCTTAGAATCAATTATAGGTCTTAGAAATAATCTTAAAATGACATAGTATAAGAATTAAAAATGTAGGAAAATACACAAGTAACCTTAAACATAACTATTTGTTCACCATACGACCCCATGTACGGTTTATACTCCCACCTACAGACCGTACAAGTCCTTGTAAACAAATTACTAGAAAACCCACTATTTGATGAAAATCCATGAACCAACTTACACGATCCATAGTTCACTAGATGATCTGTCAAACCTCCTCATATATCCAAGGTATGGAAAACCACAAGAGCTCAGAACTTGAACCACGAACTGCTTTGCACAAACCGTATTTCCTTCTATGGTCCGTACCTACCAATCATATAACTCATGTCTTGAATGTTCAACTTTCTGAAGTCTACTACCATGAGACTAAATATAGCTTGTGTAACGACCTGTTCCCATCGTTTTAGAAAAGCCAACAGGGGAAAATTTGGGACAGGAAAACTTTTTCGTAGTATTTGGATTTTCCCAACCTAGTCCAGATTTAAACGAAATTATAGTCTTTGAGGAGTAGGGATATCTGGTAACAATCGGGTGAATTATTTTGTTTTTGATATCATGAGGGGATAGATAACTCGGTAAGGAATCCGTACGACTTTACAGAATTCAATTCGGGTGAGTAGAACTCCCAGAATCGATCTTAACATGAAGGGTATTATCTGAGCGTCATCGGTTAGAGGAGTGTTAAATAATGGAAATTTTGGAATTTTGGAATTAGCTCTCTGTCTCGCGTAACCCGCTTTGGCGCTGGGTTTTACCGCTCTAGCTGGGCAGCTACATTGGGGTGACGGCCGTTATAGCAGGCTCAACGTGACTTAAGGTCGTTAATAAACCCCTACACGACCTTATTTGGCATTTTCAATTTTTAGAGCTAAGGAATGAACCCCAGGCGACTCCTACTCATTTTTCACCATTCTTGAGGCTAAATCTAAGCTTTTCACTCCCCGAATCGATTTTTCGATCCGTAGAACGTAATAGAATGGGTGAATATTAATGGGGAGGGTTTTGTTGTAAATTCTATGTTGGAAACAACCCTATTTTGGATAATTCGGATCATAGGTTTGATATAGGGTTCATAGAATTGTTGGTAATTCGGGTAATTAGTGATTGTTTATTGATTCTAGTATTATATTGATTGTTTGTAGAGCAAAAACAAGCAGAATGAATCTGCAAAGGAAAGGATCAAGTTTCTTAGGGTTTCAAGCTTGTTTCGAGGTAGGTGATGGCTGTGATTCTATGATTGTGAGATGTATGTTCGTTTTTGTTTCATTATGATACTTGTATATGTATGAATGTTGCAATGTTAATCACACTTGTTGTAAATGAGATAGATGAATGATGATTTCCATGAAATCATGACTTAAATGTATGATCTTGATGATATACTTGTGATTGTGATTTTGGCGTATTGAATGGATCGGTTGCCACGTTCCGGCATAACTAACTTGGATCGGTTGCCATGTTTCGACATACCTATGGGATCGGTTGCCACGTTCTGACATAATTATGGGATCGGATACCACGTTCCGGTATGCTAACTGTTTGGGTTTGGGTTCCATGAGATGACCAATGATTTGATATAAAATGTGAAGTTGTTCATTGTTCGTATATGTTGATAATATTGTATATGTTGATATATATGCATGTGATTATAATGTTGTCTTGACTTGCTTATGTTGCACTTAGTGGGATAGCCGCGTGATCCTACCAGTACACTGTAGTTGTGTACTGATACTGCACTTGCTCTTATTTTTGTTGAGTACAGGGAATCTTCAAGCGGCTACTGACAGACTTAACTTAGAAAATCAGTGATCGTCGTTCGAATTCATGGGTGAGCCAATTCTTCTGGGCTGCCATGTAATTCTCTTTCATCTATGTCAACCATTTTCGTACTTAGATATTTGTTCTAGTTAGTTGATTAGTTCATTAGATTGGCGTTGCGTCCCTTCTTGTTTAGAATTAGTTCATTGTTAGATGTTTTGGTATGTTGACTTTCAGGTTCTAGGTTATTTCTTCTGCATTGTTAGTTTATTATTATTAGACTTTTGTTAGAGTTTATGCGAACTCTATTTAGTTCCTTAGTATTTAACTTGCTTCTGTAACTGAAATGCCTTAGTTTTGATTTAGTTGCTTGGTTTGACTTGTAGTAGTGGTTCTCCCACCGAAGTGTTAGTATGGGTGCCAACCACGACGGTCTGTGTCTTGACTAAGTTGATATCAGAGCCTAGGTTTGTTGATCTCGATGTACTAAAATGAGTCTAGTAGAGTCTCGCGTAATGGTACGGGGACGCCTTTACTTTTCTTTGAAAGACTATATGACTTTAGGAAATCTCTATTTTTCTCTTGTCTCCTTTCGTGCTATGACTTGATTCCAATTGGTATTTGGCGATTCAAATTGGTATCTAATCTCCTTCACTCTTCTATTTGCAGATGGTTAATACTAGATTCAACGATGTTAGGCCCGTAGCTCCCATCAATGCTCCAGCAGAGAAATCTGCAATAAGAGGTCACAGTCGAGGCAGGGGTAGAGCCGTGGAAGAGTAGTGCCTGCTGGAAATGGAGCTGCTGTTCAGAATGCTCACGTGAATGAGAACCCTCCTACGCATCATGAAGAGATTGAAGAGGAGAATGTTGATGTTGAAGATGTTGAGGATGTGGGACGAGAGGAATAGGTGCAGGCTGGGACTACAGGTGTTCCTCCTTTGGATTCAGTGTTAGCTCAACAGATCATGTCGTTGATAAAGGGATTGGTTGGTCTTGGAGTGCTTCCTTCTATTCAAGAAACTCAAGGTCCTACTAATTCTGATGTTGCTAGCACTGCGCCCGAGGTGGGTGGGACTAGAGGTAATGATACTTTCTTCTGTCCTTTGTTGGGTTCTGTTATGACTGGTAATGAGCATAAAATGTTGACTAAGTTTCTAAAGCTAAAGCCTCCAGTGTTTCTTGGTTCTGAGAATGAGGATGCTTATGAGTTCATTCTGGATTGCTATGAGAGGCTTCATAAACTGGGTATTGTTCATCAGCATGGGGTTGAGTTTGTGTCCTTTCAACTTCAAGGTGAGGCTAAGCAGTGGTGGAGAGCTTATATGGAATGCAAATCTTCTACTTTACCTCCACTTACTTGGACCTGATTTCATGCTCTGTTTCTAAAGAAGTATGTGCCTAGGACTTTGAGGGATCGCAGGAAGGATGAGTTCATGGCTTTAGAGCAATGTGGTATGACTTCTTATGAGGCCAAGTTCCATGTTTTGTCTAGATATGCTACTCAATTGGTGACGACTGAGGAAGAGAGAATCTGATTATTTATTAGGGGACTAAATTCTGAGTTGCAAGTATTAATTGTTCATATGACTTCTGCAGGGAAGAGCTTTAATGAGGTAACAGACTATGTTAAGAAAGTGGAGGGGGTGAGGCGAGACGGTCAAGCTAAGGTATGGGGAAAAAGGGCCAAGAACTCAGGTAACTTTCAAGGTTCTTATTCCATGGGGTCCGGAAGGCCAACGCTTGCAGCTAAGCCAACTCAGTCTGTTATGCCCACCTCTGCAGGTAGTTACTCGAAAACTCCATCTCATATCTTTCAGGATAGCCAGGGAGTCACGCCTTCGACTGGCGGCAGGCCATCTTTTGATCGTACTTGTTACAACTGTGGAGAACCTGGGCATATGAGGAGAGATTGTCCCCATCCACATGTGTTAGATTTTGCGCAGCAGCAGTCTAGAGAAGTGGTACTGATGAGTCCACAAATTAGACTCATTTAGGGCTTTGTTTTGATAGAATTAGTGTCCTTAAATGCATATTTTATCTCAATATCTAATGAAAACCCTTAGGTTTCAGGATTTTAGAGTTTGAGGGAAAGCATGGACACTATTTAGCAAAAAGAAACAAAGGCAGCTGAAAGAACGAAGAAATGAAGATCTGAGAATCGCCAAACCCATTCGGCGAATCACCAAAAGGGTCTTATCCTCGCCTTTTGTTCCAGTGTGCTGAGCCCTGAAGAAAGGATCAAATTGGTGGTGAAAAGGAGCAGTCGGCGTATCGCCGAGCAGTTTCTCGAAGTGGTACTGTGTCGCCCAATAATCCAAACACGATGATACTAAAGGATAGAGCAAGACGGCGATGAAACCTATCAAAGGGCGGATCGCCGAGTTGATCGGCGATCTCGACTAACAACGTCGAATGATTCACTGCAACACAAATTTTTGAAAACTATAAATACTCGTTGAGAGTTGTAGCTTAATATCATATTTTTAATATAGAACTTTTAACATAGAATTTTGAGTTCTATGTTTGGAGAGGGTTTTGAAGAACTTGAAGATTCAAAGGGTTTCAACTCCAAGATTTTGGACTTGGGTCTTGTGGATTCTTCAATTTTTGCTTGTTTTGAGACTTAAATCTTCATACCCATTTGAATGAAAACTCATATTGGTATAAATTTCTATCTCTTTTACATGTCTAGCTAAAACCCAATTCTTGGGGTGTGATTTTATGAATATGGGTTAGATTATCTGTTGGGTCTTGCTTGTTGATAGTTTATTTGTTGTGTAAATGTGATTTCGTTTAGTAGTTGTGGTGGAACTTAATGAAATTGTAGTTACAAATAGGATTTCACTTTTGTATTTTTAGTTTGATAGAGAGAGAGAGAGGTCGTAAAACTAAGACTACTAAATTGATGGCCAGTGGGAGTGGGTCAACATAAGGTTCAGCTCGACAGAGTGAACCCTAGTCCTTCTCCCACACACTCATCTCGAGAGAGTGAGTGGGATAAGGCGAGGGATGTTCTCCATGCTGAAAGTGGATGTCCTAGAGGAACCCATTTGATTCGGGGTAAGTTGGTCGAGAGAGAATTTACCCCCACTATAGTCTAGCCTAGTCACAAATACTCAATAGATTTACTATCAAGAGCATGTACCTTAATGTCTAGTCTAATCTGTATTCCTATCACATCTCAAGAATTCCCTCTCCTTGATTAGTAGTCTTTGCATTTTTGTTGTTTTAGCTTACTTGTCAGAAACCCCCATTGATAATTGACGCTTGTGTTACCCCTTAGATTTAACATGTTTATATTCAATAATATTTTTAGCTATGACTAATTAGAACTGAATTTTATTTTTCTATTAATTCTCAAACCTACTCCCTTGGGACTCGACCCCAACCCTTGGTTGGGTTACTATACTATTGTACAATCGTAGACACTTGCATTGGAAGTTGTTTCTTGATTACCAAACACCAAAATGGCACCGCTGCCGGGGAATGGTGTTAGTTGAGAATTTGTAGTTAAGTTGAATTTTGTTCTTGTTAATTATAGTTAAACTTACTTAATTTTTAGTTTTGGTTTTTTTGTTGCTGTTTTGAACAGAAAAATTGAGCATATCTGCTAGCAACAGTGACCCAATGGACCACCCTCCTATGAAAATGATGATGCTAAGGGATAACATCCTAAGTTTCATAAATTGGAGGGTGAGTCAGTTTATAATTTGTGGCAAAGGTTTAAGGCTCTCTTGCAGCAGTGCCCTACTCATGGAATTCAAGATAATATGCTTCTGGAATGTCTCTACCTAGAGTAGGAAGAGGGGCTGCCTTATGAAAGTGAGGCAAACCCCACTAATGGAACTTAAGTGGGGACTTGCGTCGTACCACGACGTTAACTAAGGCGCTGCTTGGGAGGCAACCCAAGACCCCTTATCGCTTTATTTTTTCTTTAAGAAATATTGGTGTGTTGATTGTGTAGATGGAAGTGTGGAGAGTGAACAAAAAGTGCAGATTGGCGAGTTACAGGTCCATTCCGTGAATCGCTGAAGGGTTCGGCTACCCCGAACTAGACCGTCGTTAGAATCAAGACCAATTTACATTGGAGTCTATAAAACTCGGCAACCTGAGGAAAATATTGGTGAATCACCGACCTGATCTTATCCATCGTTTGAACCCCCACATCAATTGAGGATCCTATAAAACTCGGCGAGGTATGTAACCACTCATTGTGTCACCGAGTGGGTCAGCGAGCACGACTAATGTCGCTGAATGGGCGATAATTGGACAGTTTCTTAAAAGGCCAAAGGTTATAAACTTTCAAACTCTTCACTTTTCCTCACTTTCAATCGTCAAAAACTCACACCGGCACCTTAGTTTCTATATTTTTGCAATTTTAAAGTATTTTAGTCATTGATTTGTGTTCGGAGTGGATTACATCGCCACCTAGCATTTCAAAAGTATTTTAATCGGCATCTAAGGTTGGTTTTCTGAACCCCAAATTTATTTTTAGTAATTTTTTACTCATTTGCAATGATCTTATCTTAGTGATGTGTGTTGGGCCTCTCTGAGCCTAATTGTTTTTGCTTATGACTGTGAAAATCTTGCCTGTAGTGTTTATATTGTTAAAATCCCATATTTTTGTGCCTTAAAATCGGTTAAATCTTGTGGGGTTGTGCTTGCATGTTGTTGAGTCTAGCAGGGAGAAGTCTGAGTATCCTGAGATATGGTAAAGACCAATATTGTCACGCCACCCCGAAAAAGAGCACGGGATATCACAATAAATGAAAGGGGGGTCAAATCCTCCTAAGAAGGGAAGACAAGAACCTCCAGCAGGAAATAAAGCAAAGGAAAGAGGCCTATTTCAGGCAGGGAGACTACTCCCCAAGGCCCCTATATTCCTTCATGGGACTGGGGATTCTATGCAGTTGTGCAGTCCTTTTTGGCGGATACACCCTTGGCAGCTCCTAGTGGGTCTAGTACTACTGTTTCTTCTGAGGCGACTCCGGGTACTGAGACCGAGGACCAGAGTGATGCACCGGGCACTGATGCCCAGACAGATGGAGCGACTGTGTAGACAGGACCCCCTATTTACCTCACCCTCTGTCTTAATTTATGTCACTTTTGGATATTTTTGTTTGCATTTGAGGACAAATGTTTTATTTGTGGTGGGGTGAGGCCCACCTTTTGTGATTTTGTGACTCTCTGGTTTTGTTTATATATTGGGTTGTGAGCTGAAATTGTGTTTTATACATTGCATCTTGTGGATGTTTGAGCTTGTGGCTCCATGTTTTTAAAAGTAAATGCTTTTTGACCTTTCCAAAAAAATTTGCCACCTCTTGTTTGTGTTGAATGTGGCTATTCTTTTGCAAATTTGAGCATCAGTTTTGATCAATACCGGTGACTTGAATAGTGCTCATAATCGAACAAAAATGAATGTTCGGCTACGATGAGGCCAAATGAAGTTACATAAATAATATGTGAACTCTTTGCATCTCGTTGTGACTAGCCAATTATTGAATCGAGTCTCTTATGATGATCGTTGCACACTAGCGAAAGTGTGGAGTCTTTTTTGACTTATAATGTCAATGCCTAGTGTGATGAGCTTACCTGTGAACTATGCATGATGGATCCTAGAATTTTCCCCGTTGGTCCGGTCAACTAAGTGATGTTATCTCTTGATATGATCTTAGGAAACTTCTAAGAGTCTGAGCCAATTTGATATATACCTCTTGTGTGGCATACCTTGTGAGTGTGTGAACCGCTTTTGAACACCCCTTGAGCCTTACCTTTCTTTGGAAGAAACTTGATGAAAACTAGACTTCTCTTAATCCACTACCTATAATCCTCTTGATTTGTGGTTGATTGAATAGCCAACTTAGGCCAAAAGCCTAAGTTGGGGATGTGGTGAAAAGATAAGGGCAAGTCAAGAAGTGCAAGGAAAGTTTCCTCTTACCCATGGTTTTGAGAAAATTGGAACCCCTCTATATAAAAAAAAACAGAGAACAGAGAAAGGAGAAGAAAAAAGAATGAAAAGATAGTTGTGAAATAAAGTACAAAAGAAATGGGTTTCCAAACAATTCATGGGAAGTGAATAATAGAATGACTTATGAGCACTAAAGAAAAAAATGAAGGAATAGGAAAGGAAGTGTTGTGAACACCACATTTCATGAGGATGAAATTCACTGAGCCTAAATTACCATACCTTTGCACTCAACCCAATTACAAGCCTTGGAAAGACTTTTTTGATCTTGAGTGAGCTGAAACAAATGTTGATTGGAAAATATGGGCAAACCTATGGGTGAAAGCATGCATTGTGTTCTTCCTTGTGAGAGTGAGCGTTGCAATTGATTCCGAAACTTTAAATGATTAAACCATTGTGTGAATATGGAATCATTCTTTGTGTGAGGGCATTTGAACACCATAGTTGAGCTTGAACTTGCATTTGAAGCAAGTATTGTAAGCATGAGAGTCTTTGATATTGGTGAGTCACAACTTGAATCTTTGAGTGCACATTTTTATTTTTTCTTAAGTAAATTGAGCCTTGTTGTGTGCATTCATGATTGAGACTTGTGTAGCACTGTTTGAGACACCTTTTTTGAACGGCTGAACTTGAGTTTGCTTAAGGAAAAGTAAAAGTTTAAGTTGGGGGTGTTGATGAGTCCCCAAATTGGACTCATTTAGGGCTTTGTTTTGATAGAATTAGTGTCCTCAAATGCATATTTTATCTCAATATCTGATGAAAACCCTTAAGTTTCAGGTATTTAGAGTTTAAGGGAAAACATGGACACTATTTAGCAAAAAGGAACAAAGGCAGCTGAAAGAACGAACAAATGAAGATCTGAGAATCGCCGAACCCGTTCGGTGAATCGCCAAAAGGGTCTTATCCTCACCTTTTGCTCCTGTATGGTGAGCCCAGAAAGAAATGATCAAATCGGTGGTGAAAACGAGCAGTAGGCGTATCACCAAGCAGTTCCGCAAATCTGTACTATGTAGCCCAATGATCCAAACACGACGATCATGAAGGATAGAGCAAGACAGTGATGAAACCTATCAAAGGGCGGATCGCCGAGTTGATCAGCGATCTCGTCTAACGACATCGAATGATCCGCTGCATCACAGATTTTTGAAAACTATAAATACTCGTTGAGAGTTGTAGCTTAGTATCAGATTTTTAATATAGAACTTTGCACATAGAATTTTGAGTTCTAAGTTTGGAGAGGGTTTTGAAGAACTTGAAGATTCAAAGGGTTTCAACTCCAAGATTTTGGACTTGGGCCTTGTGGATTCTTCCCTCTTTGCTTGTTTTGAGACTTAAATCTTCATACCCATTTGAATGAAAACTCATATTGGTATAAATTTCTATCTCTTTTACATGTCTAGCTAAAATCCCAATTCTTGGGGTGTGATTTTGTTAATATGGGTTAGCTTATCTATTGGGTCTTGCTTGTTGATAGTTTATTTGTTTTGTAAATGTGATTTCGTTTAGTAGTTGTGGTGGAACTTAATGAAATTGTAGTTGCAAATACGATTTCACCTTTGTGTTTTTGGCTTGCTCGAGAGAGAGGTCGTAAACCTAAAACTACTAAATTGATGGCCGGTAGGAGTTGGTCGACATGAGGTTCAGCTCGAGAGAGTGAACCCTCATCCTTCTCCCACACACTCAGCTCGAGAGAGTGAGTGGGCTAAGGCGGAGGCTGTTCTTCATGCGACAAGTGGGTGTCAGAGGGGAACCCATTTGATTCGGGGTAAGTTGCTCGAGAAAGAATTTACCCTTATTCTAGTCTAGCCTACTCACAAATACTCAACAAATTTACTATCAAGAGCATGTACCCAAATGTCTAGTCTAATCTGTATTCCTATCACATCCCAAGAATTCCCTCTCCTTGATTAGTATTCTTTGCATTTTTTCTGTTTTTGCGTACTTGTCAGAAACCCCCATTGATAATTGACGCTTGCGTCACCCCTTAGATTTAACATGTTTATATTCGATAATATTTTTAGCTATGACTAACTAGAACTTAATTTTATTTTTCTATTAATTCTCAAACCCACTCCCTTGGAACTCGACCTCAACCCTTGGTTGGGTTACTATACTATTGTACGATCGTAGACATTTGCATTGGAAGTTGTGTCTTGATTACACAAACATCAGGTACCCTCAGGGAATGGTAATAATGGTAGAGGACATCCACAAGGTGGGCGAAAAGGTAATCAGCGAGGCCGTGATGGTATAGAAAATGGTAGTGCAGGCAGAGGTAATGTGCAACCAGGCATGGAAGTGGTTCGTCAAGATGACAAGGCTGAGTGCTATGCCTTTCCAGGCAAGAATGAGATAAAGGTGTCTGCCGCGGTGATCACAGGTACTATTCTTGTCTGTGACCGAATGGTAATGTGTTATTTGATTCGGGTTCTACTTATTCTTATGTATCTGTGCGATTTGCCTTAGAGTTTAATATGATTTGTGATATATTTGATGCCCCTATCCATGTTTCTACCCAGTTGGAGAGTCAATCATAGTTACCCATGTCTATCGTGCTTTTCCTATTTTGTTTATGGGTTTTCAGACTTGGGGTGATTTGATGATTATTGATATGACTAAGTTTGACATAATCTTAGGTATAACTTGGTTGTCCCCCTATTATGACGTACTTAATTGTAATACTAAGTCCGTAACTCTAGAAATTCTGGGAAGGGAAAAATTAGAGTAGGAAGGGGTGTACAAGCCTAAGCAAACTAGGATCATATCCTCCATTCGAGCTAAGAAATTGATAAGGCAGGGTTGTTTGGCTTATTTGGCTCATATTAGGGATGTTGATATTGAAGCTCCATCCATTGAGTCTATTCCTGTGGTGTCAGAATTTAGAGAAGTATTTCCTAATGATTTTCCTGGCATGCCTCTGGATAGAGATATTAATTTTTGCATTGATTTAGAGCCTGGTACACGTCCCATTTCTATCCCTCCATATCTCATGGCTCCGACAGAATTAAGAGATCTTAAGGCTCAAATCCAAGAGCTTCTTGATAAGGGATTTATTCATCCTAGTGCTTCCCCATGGGGTGCTCCAATTTTGTTTGTTAAGAAAAAGAATGGTAGTATGATAACGTGTATAGATTATCGGTAATTGAATAGGGTCACTATTCAAAATAAGTATCCCTTGCCTCGAATAGATGATCCTTTTGACCAATTGCAAGGTGCATCAATTTTCTCTAAGATTGATCTAAGATCCGGTTACCATCAATTGAAAATTAGGCTTGAGGATGTGCCCAAGACGGCGTTTAGAACTTGCTATGGGCACTATGAGTTTTTGGTTATGTCGTTTGGTTTGACCAATGTGACTGCAGCTTTTATGAGTTTGATGAATAGGGTGTTTAAGCCATTTTTTGATTCGTCTGTTATAGTGTTTATTGATGATATTTTGGTCTATTCGAAAAGTGAGAAAGAGCATGTCGACCATCTTCGTAGTGTTTTGGGTGTTCTTGGGAAGCAAAAGTTATATAATAAATTTTCTAAGTGTGAATTTTGGTTGAAAACGGTTGCATATTTGGGGCATGTAGTTTCAAAGGAAGGGGTAATGGTAGATCCCAAAAAGATTGAGACAGTTAAGAATTGGGTTCGGCCTAGTTCTGTGACGGAAGTTAGGAGTTTTGTGGGGCTCGCTAGCTATTACCATCGATTTGTGAAGAACTTTGCTTCTATTGCCACTCACTTGACTAATTTGACCAAAAAGGAGATACCATTTGAATGGACTGAAAAATGTGAGGAGAACTTTCAAAAGCTCAAGACTCTTTTGACCACCACACCTATTCTAACATTACCGGTTGAAGGTAAGGATTTTATTGTTTATTGTGATGCTGCTCATTCTGGGATGGGTGCTATGTTGATGTAGGATAAGAATTTTATAGCTTATGCCTCGCGTCAATTGACGGTGCATAAGAGGAATTATCCAACACATGATTTGGAGTTAGTAGCGTTAGTGTTTGCTCTTAAGATCTGGCGGCATTACCTCTATGGTGTTAAATGTGAAGTGTTTACTGATCATCGTAGTTTGCAGCATGTGTTCACTCAAAAGGATTTGAATTTGAGACAACGAAGGTGGATGGAGTTACTTAAGGATTATGATGTGACCATTCAATACCATCCGAGTAAGGCTAATGTGGTGGCAGACGCTTTGAGTCGAAAAGCAGTGAGTATGGGTAGTTTAGCTTGCTTGAGTGTATCCAGGCGACCTTTGGCAAAGGAAATTCAGACCATAGAGTCTAAGTTCATGCAGTTAGGCATCTCAGAAAGAGGTGGGGTGTTAGCTAGTATTGAAGTGAGGGCCACATTCATTGAGGAGATCAAGGCCAAACAATTTGAGCATGAGAATTTGGAGGAGCTTAGAAATAAGATTGCGAATCGTAAGGCACAAGAAACCACTCTTGATGAGGATGTTGTACTCAATTTTAAAGGGAGAATCTGTGTTCCTAGAGTAGATGACTTGATTGATAAATTCTTGGCAGAGTCTCATGGATCGCGATATTCTATTCATTCAGGTGTGACCAAGATGTATAGAGATTTGAAGCGAATTTATTAGTGGCCGGGCATAAAGAAAGACATAGCGAAGTTTGTGGCGAAGTGTCAAAATTGTCAACAAGTGAAGTATGAACATCAAAGGCCGGCAGGTTTACTTCAAAGAATGCCAATTTCGGAATGGAAGTGGGAAATAATAGCCATGGATTTTGTGGTTGGTCTTCCCAAAACTTTGGGGAAGTTTAATTCTATTTGGGTAGTGGTTGATAGATTGACCAAGTCAGCCCATTTTATTCCGGTAAGAATAGATTATAATGCTGAGCAATTGGCTAAAGTTTATGTGAAAGAGATATTAAGGTTGCATGGGGTGCCGCTCTCTATCATCTCAGACCGTGGTACCCAATTCACATCCAAGTTTTGGAGGAAATTGCATGATGTATTGGGCACACAACTCACTTTTAGTATAGTCTTCCATCCACAGACAGACGGGCAGTCAGAGAGGACTATTCAAGTATTAAAAGACATGTTGAGGGCATGTGTGCTTGATTTTAGAGGGCATTGGGACAAATTCATACCTTTGTGTGAGTTCTCCTATAATAATATTTATCACTCCAGTATTGATATGACACCATTTGAGGCATTATATGGGAGGGGATGTAGATCACCCATAGGATGGTTTGAGGCTATAGATGTGAAACCATTGGGGATTGATTTAGTGAAGGATGCACAAGATAAGGTTAGGAGTATTCAAGCTAAGCTTCTAGCAGCCCAGAGTAGACAAAAGAAGTATGTGGATCATAAGGTAAGAGACATGGCATTTCAAACCAGTGAGAATGCTCTTCTTAAGGTATCACCCATGAAAGGGGTGATGAGATTTGGTAAGAAAGGTAAGCTAAGTCCTAGATACATCGGTCCATTTGAGATTCTTGAATGTGTGGGACCGGTAATGTATAGATTGGCTTTACCTCCTAATCTATCGGGTGTTCATCCGATATTTCATGTGTCCATGTTGAAGAAATATCATAGTGATGGGGATTATATCATTAAGTGGGACTCAATTGTGTTAGATAAAGACCTCCAATATGAGGAGGAACCGATTGCAATTCTTGATCGTGATGTACGTAAGTTGAGGACCAAGGAGATTAAGTCCGTGAAAGTTCAATGGAAGAATCTTCCAATTGAGGAAGCTACTTGGGAAACCGAGAGAAACATGCGAGACAAGTATCCCCAATTGTTTGTTGATTCAGGTACTATTTCATTCCTTCCTTAGTCTATTTTCCTAAGTTTGCACTCGGGAACGAGTGATGGGTAAATTGGTATCTATTCTAACGACATGTTCCCGTCGTTATAGAAAAGTCAACGAGGAAAATTTGGGGCCGAAAAACTTTTTTGTATTTGGATTTTCCCAACCTAGTCCAGATTTGGATGAAATTGAAGTCTTTGAGGTGTAGGGAAATTTTGTAACAATCGGTTGAAGTATTTGTGTTTTTGATTTCATGAGGGGATAGATAATTCTTTAAGGAATCCATATGACTTTACAGAATTGAATTTGGGTGAGTAGAACTCCCGAAATCGATCTTAACGTAAAGGGTATTTTCTGAGCATCGTCGGTTAGAGGAGTGTTGTGAAATAGGAATTTTGCAATACATGAATTAGCGCTCTGTCTCGCGTAACCCGCTTTGGTGTTGGGTTTTGCCGCTCTGGCGCCCCCGCTACAGCGGGGTGACGACCGCTGTGGCGGGCTCAACGCGACTTAAGGTCGTTAATAAACCCCTAAACGACCTTATTTGGCACTTTTCAATTTTTAGAGCTAAGGAACGAACCCCAGGTGACTCTTACTTGTTTTTCACCATTCTTGAGGTTAAAGGTAAGTTTTTCACTCCCCGATTTATTTTTTGATCCGTAGAATGTAATAGAATGGATGAATATTGATGTGGGAGGGTTTTGTTATAGATTCTATAGTGGAAACAACCCTAATTTGGATAATTGGGATCATTGGTTTGATCTAGGGTTCATAGAATTGTTAGTAATTTCGGTAATTAGTGATTATTTATTGATTCTCGTATTATATTGATTGTTTGTAGACCAAGAACAAGCGGAACTAATCCGGAAAGGGAAGGATCAAGTTTCTTAGAGTTTCTAGCTTGTTTCAAGGTAGGTGATGGTTGGGATTCTATGATTGTGTGATGTATGTTTGTTCTTGCTTCATTATTATACTTGTATATGTATGAATGTTGCAATGTTGAATGGATCGGTTGCCACGTTCCGGCATAACTAACTTGAATCGGTTGCCACATTCCGGCATAACTATGGGATCGATTGCCACGTTCCGGCATAATTATGGGATCGGATACCACGTTCCGGTATGCTAACTATTTGGGTTTGGGTTCCATGAGATGACCAATGATTTGATATGAAATGTGAAGTTGTTCATTGTTCCTATATGTTGATAAAATAGGATATGTTGATATATATGCATGTGATTATAATGTTGTCTTGACTTTCTTATGTTGCACTTAGTGGGATAGCCGTGTGATCCTACCAATACACTGTGGATTCTTATTTTTGTTGAGTACAGGGCATCATCAAGTGGCTACTGACAGACCTTTCTTAGGAGATTAGTGATCATCGTTCGAATTCAAGGGTGAGCCAATTCTTCTGGGCTGCCATGGAATTCTCTTTCGTCTATGTCCACCATTTTCGGACTTAGACATTTGTTCTAGTTAGTTGATTAGTTCATTAGATTGGGGTTGCATCCCTTCTTGTTTAGACTTGGTTGTTCGATGTTTTGGTACATTGACTTTCAGGTTCTAGGTTATTTCTTCCGCATTGTTAGTTTATTATTGTTAGACTTTTGTTAGAGTTTATGGGAACTCTATTTATTTCCTTAGTATTTAACTTGCTTCCGTAACTTAAATGCCTTAGTTTTGGTTTGTTGCTTCGTTTGAGTTGTAGTAGTGGTTCTCCCACCAAAGTGTTAGTGTGGGTGTCAATCACGACGGTCTAGATTTTGACAGCTTGTCAGTCCATCCACGAGCTGTTCTGGTGGCTCATATAATTTTATTTGAGACTTTAGATTTTCTGAAATTCTCAAACACTGACCTGATTGGGCATCAACGATCCATGGTTCAACTTTTTTACAACTTTTCAACTTCCCATGAATTTTACACTTTTTAAGTGTTAGAATATCTCCCCCTTGAGAACATTTCGAACGAGGTTCAACTAAGCATGAATATGGTAGGGAAGAGACCTAATAGACCAACATAAATTCATATCACATAAGAATGCATAAACCGAGGAGTAATCAATTTCAAGCGAAAACATAAAGTTTAAAACTGATTTCATGAAACTACAAAAGAAACCCCAATTAGCAACAAAAAAATTCGTTGGTAAATTGATCGAATTGGTTGGCAAATTGATTTACCAACCAAATACCAACTGATATTAATCCGTTGCTAAAAGGCTCGTTGGTAAATATTACCAACCAATTTTAATTTGTTGTAAAACTACCAACCAAAAATCAGTTGGTAAACAACCAAAGATGTTGTTGGCAAATTTTGAAACTTGGCCCTGAAATTTCCGTTGGTAAATTTAGTAACCAATTTTTTGTTAGAATATCGTTAGTACCTTTACTAACGAATAGAAAAGGAGTTGCTAAATTTTGTTCTTCCTTATTAAATTTTGTTGGTAATACATTGGTAATTATACTAACGAATAAGAAATATTGTTGGTATTCTGTTAGCCATTGTACTAATTAATAATAATTTTGTCAGCAACTCCGATAGTAAATTTTTCAAGAAACATTGGTAAATGGTTGGCAATTTTAGGTACAGAAAATTTATGTTGGTAATTTACCAATGAATTTTAAATACGTTAGTAAGTATGGTTATTTGTTTTTCTAGGAAATTTACTAATTGATTGTTAATTTGATGGTAATATATCATTCTAGTTCAATGTTAGATTAGTAATTGATTGACAACTTGTTCAAAATATTACTAAATGAATGATTATTCTATAGTAAAATATTTATTTATAGCATTCAACAATATAAGAGCAGTAATATATATCCTAAACTATTATTATCAATTTTATAAACCATAATTTGAATAAAACAATGCAAAATCTATGATAAAGAATTAAATTAATTAAAATATGACCCCTATCAATATTTGATGATGTGTTTCTAAGCTTATGTAGTGTACAAGTCGGCAATGCAGCCAGCTAACAAAACCGAAAAAATGAGACATGAAATGCAGCAATAAGTGCACAAAGAAGTAGATAAGATTCTTCAAGACTCTTGTAAATTGGGTATACAATACATTCTTTCACCCGAGCATCCAAATCAGGATCTTGAAGCCAAAAAGATGAAGTGGATAATGCACCACCATTCCCTTAGAAAGTTGTCAGAGAAACAAGCGAGTAAGTGTTAACTCTACCCAGTTCATTTAATAAGTCAGTCTGTGAAAAAAAAATTGTTGGAGGCTCAATGAATTACTTTGCAAGCTGACATGTAGATATGATCTTAGACTCTACAGTATTGCGCTATGAAATCATGAAGAGATAGTCAGAGGAAACACAGGTGATATACAGTATTTAGCATTAGCCACGTGAGTTCACGACTTTTCTCAAGAAAAAATAATGTTAAAACGTACTCCTATCTAGGACACAACAATCCTTATAAAGACCGAGCAAAAAGCTAGATGCAATATATATAATAGCTACTTTACAAGCATTCTGTTCTAATAGTTCATGGTGATAAATTACCTCAAACTCTTAAGGTGTTCTTTTGATATCGCAATTTATATCCAGACTAATTATTAAGTGGTAGACTTTTGTAATATTCAGTATCATCGAAGTGCAGGAATACAAGTAATACTTACTTGAGTCTTTGTAGTCGTCATTCAAAGAAGACCACATTTCTCGTAGTTCTATAAAGTTTCAGCTTTGAACGTTTAAACTCAAACTTAACTTAAGAAGTAATTAGCTAATTCGTTAAGAAATATATTTTAAAAAAATTAGACAAAATATGGCCAAGTACTAGATCCTTCTCCAGATAGACTAAACTATGAAACACTATGTTGCTCGAACTCTTTAAATTTGTTGATGCATCTATGTTGGATTCTACAAAATGCACTTATTTTAGAGTATCTGATAACCATGCATCGACATTTGTAAGGAGTCTGAACAAAGTAGACGAATGATACAACTAAGTCTCACAATGAAGGCATTTGAATTATATCCAATAACACAAGTCATCTTATATGAATTTTTTGTGAATGAATAATATTAAATGAGCAAGTGTTGTATTTACACATTACACATTAGTATTTGGCCTCAAACATGACCAAAAGGAATTAGATTTTCTAGGTAACGATATAGTGTTAGTCTAGCAAGTAAAATTGTATGTGCTCTACCATAATGACATGTATTCACTTTCATCATATTGGTGAAGTTTGACAGGAAAATAGCATACACCATGATTTAGTAAGCAAGTAAAAGTACGATTTAGTTTGACAGGAAAATAGCATACACCATACAACTATGATTTAGTAAGCAAGTAAAAGTACTTGTACTATTGAAGAACCTAACGTCGATTAATTTATAGTGTAATTAGTCTAACATGGCAGATTGAAACTAATAGATGAATTATATCTCTACCCTAATGTTATATATCTAACATTTTCACTGTACAACTACATTTTGACAGGAAGAACACATACATTTGTAAAACTAGTTTTTTGACACGTGTGTTGCGCGTGATTACTAATTCAAAAAAATATGTTATAGTAAATAGTATTGCTTATTTTAGGGAAGGTTTGAATAATAAGCTTAACACAAAATAATATTGCAGATTCTTTTGTGAATGTTCAATGTGAATCGTCATATATATTTCTTTTTCACGCTAACCTATGAATATGGTGAATGAAAAGTTTTATTAGTTAAATGCAATAATGTAGTATATATTTATTTAGTTTTGGAAAAAGATATTCAGAAACATATATCTACATCACAAGAAAACTGTTAATAAAAACAAATGAATTTAGACTACATCATGTTAACTTCATATATTGAAACAGTACATACTAATGTATATATTAAGCAACAAAATAATTATTATATAATCAAAATTATTTTCCTCAAGTACTCGAGATTATGGAAGGATAGAACGATTTCGTTGACCAGAATAGTGGTACCTGATATTTCGCTAAGCTTCGAACCCACTCAACGACAATAAATCACACAAATTTTTTAGAATTCAAGAAGAAGAAGAGTAGAAGATTAATAAAATTTGTGGTTGAAAAATGAGAGGAAGCCACTCTATTTATATTAAACAAATGGTAGTATGAAGAAGTGTTTTTTGTGTCTTATCTGAAAAGTCATGACCTTTTCGAGAAGTCACAACCCTTTGGAAAAGTCACAACTTATTGAAAAAGACAACTATTTGGAAAACTCACAACTCATCGAAAAATCACAACCCTTTGAAAAAAGTCACAACTGATCACAAAAGTCACAATTCATCGAAAAAGTCACAACCTAAGTTAGAGATATTATAGTAATATAACATTTAAGTTAGGAATTCATGCTTTTAAGGTAATATAGATATAGATAGATATAGAATAGATATAGACTATGTCATTGATAGACCAGTAAATTAAACTAGTACGAGTGGAGAACTATAATAAATAACGAAAATCCATTTTAACTGATGTCCAGTTAGTTTTGGACCAAGCATGTTCATTTTTTCAAACAATAAGGATGTACTTAATGCTAGGGGTAAACATGAGAATGATTTAAGCAAGACCCTTAACAAAAATCTAAGCAGATAACTTTTTAATACTTGAAGTCACTTACATATGTGCTCTTAAACTTCTCGCCCACGAACTCATCATTCGCCTTTATACGTGTCTTCTTCAAAAGCTCGTGTGGATAAGGTGGCCGTCCGTCCTAGTTTCTTAGCCTAAAATTGAATTGCATCTACCACAATTAAACATAAGGAGTAGCTTTGAAAAGTATTATAACTTGAAACAATAAAGATG
This sequence comes from Solanum okadae, assembly GCA_036553675.1. Taxonomy (NCBI): domain Eukaryota; kingdom Viridiplantae; phylum Streptophyta; class Magnoliopsida; order Solanales; family Solanaceae; genus Solanum; species Solanum okadae. Next base: position 16,167,862 of record CM071681.1, on the reverse strand, counting down.
AATACACAAGCTAGTTGTCTTGCGTGCACCGGTGAGAGCAGGAGCCTCATGTATGGGCCTAGACCCCTCGCCACATTTCTTACTTAAATAATTTCTTCAACATTGTGCAGATTTGGCCTTACAAGCCTATGTCTTCTAGTTATCTAGGCTTTCAACTCTCTTAAATAGATGTCGGGATATATTCAAAGTTAGTTTCTCTTAAACAATTTCTAAATGATGCTTGCTTAATCTATGATGTAACAGCAGTAGCTTTTGCTCTAAACTATTTCTAACTGTGATGTTTTCTAAATCACCTTCGATTGCACAATATAATACCATTGAAGTTTAAATTTTTTTGCAGAGTCCTATCATTTTTAAACAGAATTAAGTACTTTCTGTAAATTTCACAAGTTACATACTTTATGTAAATTCCATAACCTTGAATGATGTGGCTTAATCTACTTGCTTTTAAACAAAGTCTTTTACGAATTATAACATAATTGTATTATTAGTTAGATAAAGATATATTGGAAGAGATAGTTACCTAAAAACAGTGAAGGATAAAAAGAAATACAGTGAAATGAAAAAGGCCGGAAATTCCTCAGTTTTAGAAAAAGGGATAATGGTCTGAAAAATACTTCAACTTTGGCCGAAATTGCTATTACGATACCAAACTTTATGGAGAACCTATTACCCCTGAACTATTTAATAGTATATTTTAAAGGTATATATGTGCCCACGTGGACACATTACTATTTATAATTTTACATTATTTTTTATGTCCACGTGGACAAATATATATGTTTAAAATACGGTATTAAATAATCTGGGATAATAGATCCTTATTAAAGTACGATATCGTAACAACAATTTCGGGCAAAGTTGTAATATTTTCCCGACTCTTAATCCTTAGAAAAAAGGAACAGACTTTGTTTTGTAAACAAGGAACATAGGGGTAAACAAACACAAGAAACTCATCAACTACAGTCTATATAAACAAGAGTATATTTTATCCAAACAACTATAGCATATCAACAGATCTATAATGTACTGTTCGAATCAAACAAATTAGTGAAAAGTGAAATTGATATAGAATACTTACCACTTAGCCGAATAGATTGTGGAATTGAAAATTCAAGAACCATAGATAGATTGTAGAATTGAAAATTTAAAAGGCACAGATAGATTGTGGGAGTTAATATAATCCGATTGGGAAAACAATGAAAACGGTGCGGAACTAGTAGTTAGTGGATTCATGGAAAAGGTGATGTGGTAGCTGATAGTTTGGTAGGTGAGTATTTTATTTTAAAGATTTTACTATAGTATCTTTTTACTAAGTGTCTTAATCTTGATATCTCTTTAATATTACTTTTTGGTAGTGCTAAATTCATGGTAATATGTAATAATATTTATTGTAATATTCTTCCGATAGTTGTTTTAATCTGAATATTTCATTAATATTGTTTATGATATATTCTAAATATAACATATCTTGGGTTCTTTGATACATATATAAATTTTCTTCCATTAATTGTTCTAATAATTTTATATCTTCCATAGATTCTGTCCAATATTGTAAATATTCGTATTTCATTTTAGTCTGAATTTATTTCTAAATCATACCATTCTATTCTTTCATAGTCTAAATCACGTAAGTCTATTTCATACCATTGTTGGTTCAATATATCTTCTGGTTCGTTATTAAATATTTTTTCCCATATGATTCTTCTTAATTCAATTATTTTTATATCTTTAAGTATATATAATATTAAAGTTTCATAATTTTTTATCATTTCATCATGCATATATGTAGTCATGTTCGTTGTCTATGCAGATTTTATTTTCAACTATTCCTTCCTATCATATTCATAATTGATTAAATTCATATTAGATTATTATGAACTAGATTATCTTTATCATGTTTTCTTGTCACTACTAGCATCGTACTTTAGCGGATACTTCCTTCTTATCAGCGCCTCAACTTTGTTTACTCCCCTAAACGGCTTTCCTCGCCTACCGGTTTCAACATTAGGATGGCATAGTATAGAAGTTTTCTCCCTGTTTCCAGTGTGCTAATAAACTAGAAATCATGATTCAAATAATTCTAATACATAATAACTAACATAAATTTATTCAATCACATATATGATATTCAGGAATATATGAAATTAGTTCCGCATATATTTTGAACAAAATACCTTTGCTTCTTGCTTTGACATGCTATCTGAAATATCTGACTGGATTTCAGATTTCTCCATATTAACTTTTAAGTGTTTAATATCTTAAGAGAGTATTTTGAAAAGAGAGGATTTTTATGTAAGAAGAGTTTTATTGCTTTAGGCATTGCCTGCCTTTACATTTACATATTCCTTCACTTATATAGAAAGGAATTCTTACGTACTACTTACAATTTACACCTACCATTCCTACTACTTACACTTACCCATATAATTGTTACACTTGTCCATTCTTGCCCATACTTGCCCATACTACTTTATTACATTTGTCCATTCTACTTTTAATATGCACATGCACACACTACCCATTTATTTGACTATTTTACATTACATTCAATAATAAGACTAGTATATTTACAAGTGTCTTCTTATCTCTTCTCTTATCTCCTTCCATCCGTATCTTCTTTTCTTGTCTTTGACTACTTTACACTTGTCATACCTTACATGCTATATTTATGACATACTACTATTACTATTATGACTTTTTTACATTTTTACGTACTAACTTTTTCAATCTATCTTTTTGACTTGTCTTCTTCTTCTTATCTCCTTCCGTCTTTATCTTATTCCAGCTGGACATCGGGAATCACGTTATCTTCTCCATTGCATTTTGAACATATGTGGTCAGGGTATTTGTGACCAATTAGCTTGCAATATCTGGTCAATAATTCTGCTGAAATAAATCCTTCTTTTAGTGCTCGTGTTGTAGGTCGTTCTTCTGGCTTAAGTAATGATAAAATCCATCTCTGGACTTCATCCATATCTGCTTTCCTTAGCTCCCTTGAATTGGAATAGATCATTAACTGATCTCTTGCATAGTAGCTCCATATTGCGTTTCCGTTTAAATAATTATTTGCTAGCTCTTGTATAATAGTTGATATACCAATTATTCTCTTATTGGCATAAAAATTGGGTATCTCGGTTTTTTGTATCTCTGGTTGTTGTCCAATATCTTCTGGTATTATCATATCTTTTGTTAGTCCTATCTTTACTACTTGTATCGGAGGTTTTATTTCCTCGTGTAGTATCTCTGCTGTTGCCGTATAAAACTTTACATAGAATAGATTTCCCTTAGTAACTCTCTTATAAGTAATAAATGCTCTATGTAGTTCCGGTATTCCGCTTAGTTCTTCTCCGTCATATGTATATACAGTATTTAGTAATCCATAGTTATAACATGTCCTTATTAAGTTGGAGTTAGTTTTTGGTTGTGCAATTAGTTTATTGTAACCTTGCAGTCTTTGGGTTAAATAATCCTGGTTTGGTTCTTTTGTAGTTGATCTGGGGTTGCGGTTTAGATAAGTTTGGATTTTGTGTATATTTTCGATATAGGTTCGCGTGATGTAATTATATGTCTTTTTCTCATTTTGGTTTTGTAAACTATCTGCATATGTAGATGTTTGCGGTTCTATGGACATATGTCTAGGTGTCCTTTGGGTAAATGGTTTTTCGAATAACTGGTTTAAGTTAGTATTTTTATGTTGTTTATCACTAACTTGTTTGCTTGTACCTGCAGCTGTATTTAAACAAATGTTATGGGTTTTAAGGAGTTTCCCATCGTCTCCTTTTAGCTCTAGATTTTTTCCGTCTTCCGATCGACGTAGCTCCGCATTTTTATAGTCATGCTGCTGACTAGCTTTAGACTTCAGATTATCTTCATTAGTCTTTAGCTTTTGTATCTCGTTGTCCATACTATCCACTTTTATACAAAGTGTAGTTATGGCTTTGAGTATCTCTTCCATTGTATTTTCGTTCTCAGTCTGAGTAGCTTTGTCTTGATAAGTAATCTGCAATAACATTCTTATCAGTTTTTATTACTTCAATTGTAAATGTGAAATTTAATATATTTAATACCAATCTCCTTATTTCTTTTGTCGTTACCGAATCTTGTATTTTTCTCGTTAGCCACCATTTTATTTGTGTATTATCTGTCCTTATAATAAATTTGTTATATACAATATATGGTTCAAATGATAATAAACACTTATACACTGAATATAATTCTTTTCTATTTATTTCCCATTTTATTTCTGTATTATTAAATGTCCCTGAATAATACCTGCAATGGTGTTCTATCGTAGTGTCATCATACCTGTATTTTAATATTCCTCCATAACTTTTTTCACTCGCATCTGATTCTATTATATAAGTAAATTTTTTGTTTTCGTCTGGAAAGTATAATTTAGGTAAGTTTTTACATAATAATTTTACCTTTTGTATTTGTATTTGGTCTTTTTTATCAAACTGATATTCTATATCTTTCTTTAATTTTTGTTGTAATGGTTTTAAATTCTCTGCTAATTTTGGTATGTATTCTCTTACTTGATTTACTAGTCCTAAGAATGATTGTAATTTCTTTTTTGTGTCTAGTTGTTCATTTGAGTTAATTATTTTTTGTACTATATGTGTTTGCATTTTTATTCCGTTTTTATCAATTTGTATTCCTAAGAATTCTATTTGATTTTTCATTATATCAGCCTTCTTTTTACTTAGACTTATACCTGAATATTCTACGATGTGTATAAATTTTTCTAATAGTCTTATATGTTCATCTTGTGTTTTGGAATATAATAATATATCATCAATGTACACTACACAATTTTCTATTTGTTTAAAGTAATTGTCCATAAAGTGTTGATATCTACCTGGTGCGTTTTTATATCCGAATGGTAATACATTCCATTCATAAAATCCTTATGGTACAGTGAATGCTGTTAGTTTTTTAGATTCTTCTTCTAGTTTTAAGTGGTAAAATCCTGATTTACAATCAAATTTGCTAAAATAATTATATCCTTGTATTTGTCTTATCTTTAATATTTTATTTGGTATTGGATAATTATACGTTTTGGTTTTTGCATTTAAATTTCTATAATCAATGACCATTCTACTTTTTCCTCTTTTTTGTTCACTATGTTTATTTACGATAAATGCCGGGCTTGTATGCTTACTATTGCTTTCTTGTATATATCCTTTTTCTAGTAATTCATTTATATGTATCTTAAATTCGTTTAAGTCATTAAAATTATACTTTAATGGTTTTTGGGTTATTATACTATTATTATCAATTAACTCAATTTTTACTTTTGTTTTATGTTTTTCCCATCCTTGTAAAGGATCCTCACTATATAATAATTCTAATTTATCTTGAATTATTTTTACTTTATCTATAGAGAATATAATTAATTCTATTTTAGGGTCTTCTTCTTTTATATTTTCTAATTTTTGTGTAATTTTTTCACTTCCTTTTATCCATTCTGTTGTTTTTCGTTTTTTATTATTTACTCTTTTTGCTCCTATTTTTTGTTTACATGGTGTTGTGAACCACCAGTGTGTTTTTGTTATTATATGTGGGTATAATTTTTCTAAAAATGGCATTCCTAATAGCATATCTTTTGTAGTCAATTCAAAGTTATATATTTCTTCTATAGTTAATATCTTATCCCATATTTGTATTTTTATATTTTTTGCCTTATATGTGATCATGCTTCCTTCATTATTAAATTCCGTTACTACTATCGGTGTTTTTAATTTTTCCCACTTATCTTCTGGTAAACAATTATATTTACATATATTAGCTTCTGCTCCCGTATCTATCATTGGCGTATAATATCTGTTGTAATATCCTTCTATTATTATCTTTGCCAATATATATATTTTCATATTTTTATCATACTAAAGTCCTTTTTATTATTACTCTTTTATTTTCATAATTTATTATTAACTGTTTGTCTTCTAGATTATACAGTTTTACTTGTTCTAGCCATTTTATTCCTAAGGTGATATTTTCATCTCCTTGATATATTTTAAACTTTATTATTATTGGTATTCCTCCAATGATTATTTCCTTTTCCGTAGTTTCTTCGGTATATGTTAATACTCTTGGTAGTTCGGGGCATGATTGTTCAATAGTTATTATTTCATCTTCCGTTACTAATTCTCTTGTAATATAATTTTCTTCTAGTCCTGTATTTATTAATATTAAATATTTTCCTTGTTCCATTATTCCCGTTATGTAGTAATGATGTGGTTTTCTTTCTTCTTCCATTGATTTTTGTGGAGATTTATCTATTCTTCTTGAGGTACTCATTTTTGATGATATTTGAGGTATCTCATTGTTTACTCTTTTAGACGTACTTAGTCTTTCTTTTACTATTTCTAAATCTTCTTCTATATCAATTTCATTATAGCTATAATCATTATTATCTATGACTGTAACTATTCTTTCAAAAGGATCTTCTATTTTTATTTTATCTATTTTATTTTTTGTTGTTATTTTATGTTTTGTTGTTAAAACATATAAGTTTTTACATCTAGCTGTAAATATTTTACTTCCCGGGGCTAGTTCTATTCCTGACATTTTCCAATATAATACTAATGATTTATCTATATTTCTGTCATTTACTGCTACTGAGTAATTAGCACTTATTATAAATTTAAATTTTTGGTATATGAGGTTACCTTTTACTGCGCTTATTATACTTTTTTCTATAGGTTGTATGATTCTATCATCTGCTAAGTATATTTCTATGGGTGTATCTATTCCTTCTCTAAAACATGCTTTTATTAATATTTCCGTTCCTCCTAAATGTACATATTTAATTGGATTTTTAGCCTTGATATCTTGTATTTCTTTATTTATTATTCATTTATTTATTATTGGTATTTTGGCTTTTCCTTTAGTGTATTTGCAATCTATGATATGTTCTCTTTGACTTACTACATAATATTCTTCTTTTTGTCGTTTAAACCAATTTCTTATTGTTGGTATTTCGAATATTTTTGTTACACTTAGATCTAATTCTTTTCCTTTTATTTGTTCAAATATATTATTATCAAATATTATTTTTTGTTCTGCCGATTCTTCATCTTGATATTTTTCTTTAGTTATTGTCTGTATATCTTTTTCAGTCATTGATATCGTATTCATTATCTGATTCTATTACTGGATTATTTTCCATTTCATTTTCCGATAATTCATATATACTATCATTGCTTTCTAATTCATAATCTACATATTCTATTTGTGTATATTTTTCATCATCTATTATTATTTCTGATATTTGTTTTTTCTTCGGATTCTTAGGTAATTTACAATCTCTAGCTATATGTCCTAATTTTCCACAATTATAACAAGTACATTCCGTTAGTTTTCTTTTTGGTCTATATGGTCTTTTAGTTTTATAGTTTTTTACATAGTATCTTCTTCTAGGTTTTTTATATTTATATTTTGATCTGTATTTTTTATTATATTTCTTTCTATTTTTATAATACATATCCGTACAACCAAATTGAGGTGTTGTTTTATTTTTGCAACATGCTAAGTTTTTTACTAATATTTTTTCCATTTTTATTTCTTCTTTATGTTTTTCACATAATTCCATAAACCATCGTTGCAAGAATTTCATTCTAGCTCCTAAGGTGTCTGTTAATTCTGCTTCGTTCTAACTTTTTATTATTTTTGAACTAAAGGGTTCTGGTAATTTTGTAAAATATAATTTTCTTATTTCTTTACTTTCTTCTGTGTTAAATGTTCCTTTATAATAGTATTCTCTAAATGCACATGTATATTCATCTATGTAACACATATTACATATTGCTAATTTTGTCATTAGATTCCGATTTATGATTTTTTCTTTATTTTGTTCTTCTACCTCTGTTGTCATACTACTAAATTCATTTCTTATAGCTATTTCGTATTTATGTAGTATTTCCATAGTCGTAGTAGCTATTCCACCATCAAATTTTTTATTATTTCTTAAAGTTGTTAGGCTTTCACTTGTTAAATTTTGTAGCCATAATTTTACTGTTCCTATAAGTGTTCTTTCTATGTATCCTGGTGCCTCTGCTATTACTATCTTGTTATCTATTAATTGCTTTGATATGTAACCTATCCATAATTGAATTGTTTTATTTATATCTGCTACACAGTCTAAATCTAAAAAATCATGTCGTTCAGTTATTGGTTTAGGTGTCCATTTTTTATTTAATCTTTTATCCCATATAGTTTTTTCTCTATTATATTGTCCATAGTTTTCATTATAATATTTTGGATTAAAATTTTTTGGGTTTTTTACTCCTGATGTACTAGGTTTTTCATCCATGTCTATGTCTCCTGTATTTATTTCTAAATTCTTAACTATGTTTGCTAGAAGTTCCGTATATGTTTCGCTTGTTTCCGAATGTTGTTCTATATCATCGTCGTTTATTTCATCAACTCTTATTTCGGGTAGATTATCTTGGTTATTTTCTCCTTTTTCTTCTAATTCATCTTCTAGTTGCAATTTTTCTTTAAATTTAATTATCTCATTTGTTAATTTTGTTTTTTGTTCTTTTTCTTTTTGTTTTATTTCATATATTTCTTTTAATATTGCTAACTCTTTTTCTAGCTCTATTATTTTGGTATTTTTTACTTCTTCTAATTGTTGTACTTCCTTTTTTGCTTGTTGTTTTATTTTTTCAATTTCTGTTTTTCTATCTATTTCTTCATTTTCTTTCGTTATTCTTATCATATCAGTTAAACTATCTTCTAATTTTACCGTTTCTTTTTCTAACATTAAAATTATATTATCACCTATTTTTTTATATCTTCTTCCTAGATTAGAAAATATTATTTTTATTTTTAATCCGTCATAATTTTCATATGTTTTTTCGTCTATTGCGTATTCTTCTTTATTCATTTATAAATTATGTTGTAGTTTATATTCTAAGCTATTTATTTGTAGTTCTAGATAAAAAATAGTCTTTCTTTGTGCTAATATAGATTTGTGACAAATTCCTGCAAATATATTATTATTAAGTCTATTTTGCCTATGTTCTAATTCTTGTCGTTTTTCTATAATTACTTCATTAAGTTTTTGTCTATATTCGCTATTTTTGTTATTTATTGTATTTTTAAGTATTGAATATATTTATATTCTATTTTAGATATATTATCTATTAATTGATTTAATTTTTCGTTATCAGTTTTTGTGATATTAAGTTGTTTATATTCCGGATATAATTTATTTAATTTTCTTCTTATTTTTCTTAATTTTCTTAATTTTTTACTTGTATATTTCTTACCGTGTTTCTCATTATCCATAGCTCTGATACCATTTTTCGGTGCGGAACTAGTAGTTAGTGGATTCATGGAAACTGAAATAATGGGTAAAAGAAACTGAAATAATGGTGTGATAGTTAATTGAGGTCGAGGGTTTTGGCGGCATAGGTTCTAATTTTTTCATATTTTTTTTCCTTTTTATCCTTGGACATTTTCCAATTTAAATGAATTCTTTGTTTTTTATTTGGAGTATTTTTGCAATTTTTCATTTTAGATTCTTATATTATATTATTTATTAGTAACTAGACACATAACTAATACATGTGTCCTTTGAATTAAATTAAAATAGAAATAGTAAAATCTTAATTACAGTTAATCATTTGTACAAAAAAATAAAATCAGCCAACTCTCAAACATCGAAAGGATCCTCGGGATTCGTTCAGAACCTCGTACACACAAATCACATATGTGAATTAATTATACTCGACGTTCTGGACTCAATGGAACCGTCAAAAACAAATCTAACGTCTTCTCAATTCGACATCCGTGAAAATCACAAAAAACTAACTCACGCCTAAAAATGCTAAAACAAGCTCGGAACTTCTCAAAATTCAACCAAAATCTCAAGTAGACCTAAACCATCCCCCGAATCCAACGAAACTCTTGGAATTCTGATCCGAGCATTTGAACCCCAAATGTTGACCAAAGTCAATCGAAAGGCTAAAAATTCACGATTTCACAACTTAGGACCTCAAATCCTCAAAAGACTTGGAAACTAAAACAAAACTCTCACATATCAGATTTCACATTTTGGGACTGATGGAGTCAACAAAATTCCATTCTGACACTCGAAACTCCAAAAGACACCGAAAACCACTTTCTTAACAACTTAGTCTTTCCAACTCAAAACTTACCAAATTCTCAATTTTTAACTCAATGTTTTCAAAACCAACTTTTAACTATAGAAAACTCGGGGTCACTATTGGGGGGGGGGGATGGTAATTTTCATGGAAAAATAAAAAATGACTGCCTTGGTCATTACAATTTATTTCTTACTTGATCCAAGTACGGGTTTGTCTTTTGTGACTCCTTATGTAGTCATAAGTAGGGGTGGACGTTCGGCTCTTAAGTTTGGTTTTTCAATTTTCGGTCTTAGAAAAGTGTGCACCGTATATCAAACCAATCTAATTTAGTTCGGTTTAGTTTGATGTTTTAAATCGGTTTATGGTGTGCATGAAAAATAAAATAAGGACAAAGTATAAGATACTTAAAAATTTAAAACTATGTTAAAAAATGATGTGTCTTACCGTGGAACACTTTTTGTGCTAACTAAAAGACTATATTTGTCTTTATCAAGAACATTGTGCCTCCAACTACTTCTCAAGAAAAACAAGTATGAAGACGGATTCCTTTACAAAATGTACTTTGATAAAAATATGTTTGAGTTCGTCTTTAAAATTATTATTTAAAGTTAACAACTGAATTGTGCTTTTGTTGCTACTTTGATTCTTTTATGAATGACTTAATTGTTAGTTGAATTTTTATTTTTAGTTAAGAGAATGGCCATATATATATATAAGTTTGGTTCTTCGGTGCACCAAAGTTTTGAGATCCTTACACCGAACACCGAACCGAAGAATGAACTTCTGAAAAAATAACACCGACACTGAATCGAAAAACCGAAGATTCGGTTTGATTTTTTGGTTTTCTGGTATTTATGCCCACCCCTAGTCATAACGTTTGGCATTTCCCCTGAACAATTTCTTGAGCTCTTCAGTGTTTCCACATTTGTTAGTGAGTCTACTCTACCAGAAAGAGTCCATCGTGATTTTACCATCTCTGTCTATCCCAAAGACATCACGATTGACTTAGTTGAGCTAGCTAGACATGGTGGATTTTGATGTAATTTTATGTATGGACTAGCTTCATGATGGTTATGCCTCAGTCAATTGTAGAACTCGAGTAGTCAAGTTTCAGTTTCCTAATGAGCCAATTTTAAAGTGGAGGAGTAGTTCAGCAATGCCTAAGCGTCATTTTATTTCATACCTTAAGGACCTAAAGTTAGTTTCTAAGGAGTGAGTGTATGAATTTACATATAAATTTGTATAGTTTTAGAAATAGAAGATCTTTTTTAGTACTGGCATGTGTAATTAATTTATATGAAAAATGATTTGTTCAACTATGTATTATATGGAATCACTATATAATATGATATACAAATTGGTTTACTTTTTTTTTTTTAATCATCTTATATACAATATGTAATGATATATAATATGATATACAAACTAATTTACTTACTCCTTTTTAAATCAGGTTATATAAATATATGTTCTATATGGAATGAATATATAATATGGTATACAAATTGATTTACCTAAAAAAAAATTGTACCATGTTATATACAAAAATATAATTCAGAGTATGAATTGTTTATAAAATATGGTATACAAACTTGTTATATATATAGAGAGAGAGAGAAAAAATAGCCAAAAGCCTCCTAAATCTATTAGCCAATTCTCAACTACACACTTATTCTATATGGGGTCCTATTACCCCCCTAAATTATTTAAATATGGAATAATCACCTCCCTAAAAAGTCATAACAAGTTTTATGTCAAAGATGTGCAGCACACGTGATGAATCACTTTACATTCATTTTGTTTGTTCTTTTTTTTTCCCTGTAAATTATAAACCTAATCAAAATAATAAATTAATAATCTTCTATAAAATTGTGTAAAGTTTCCATTTTTATCAAATCTGGAAATTAAATTTACAAAAAATGCTTTCAAATAGAGATTGTTTTTCCAAAATACTAATGATTTATTTAGAGAATAATAAGAGAAAATGAGGAAAAAAATATCTACACAAAATTAAAGAAGAAGAACAGCTCTATAGCCAGTCTACATAAACTTTCAATTTGAAATCAAACTGAAAAATAAAAATCCACAAATAAGTATTCACAAATGTGGGAGTAAAAAACAAATTTGGTAAGAATGAAATTAGAAAGTGAAATTTCAAATTCATCATTGTTGGTTCATTATGGTTTGACTTTTTTTTTGCTGAAATTATGAGGGGTTTAAGAAAAAAACTTGAACTCCATTTTTGAGCTTCATATATGAAAGTTTCTTATGAATTAGGTGATTGTTGTTGCTAAAACGGTTGATGTATGATTAACTAAGCATAAATCAGTAGCTACAAATTGAATTGGAGCTCTTTGAGACGAAATTTAGAAGACCACCATTAAAGGACTTTGACAAAACCTTGAAGAAATCATGAAGTGGGTATAACAATTTTATGATATAAGAAAAGGGAAAGAATTAAAAAAAAATTGAATTAATTATATATATAATAACCAATGAGAGACTGCCACATGAACTGTTAAATTAAATTTTAGTCATTTTATGTCTTTTTGTTGAACCCTTACGCGCCTAGAAAAGGTGTATTCACCTTGTTGGACAGGTCAGTGTTTAAGGGTCGCAAATTATCAAAAATAAAAAATTCAGGGGGGTAATAGGACCCCCGTAAAGTATAAGTGCGTAGTTGAGAATTGGCTAAGGGGCATTTGGCTATTCTCTCTCTCTCTCTCTCTATATATATATATAGAATATGGTATACAAAATGGTTTACATTAATTTTTATACCACGTTATATATAAAAATATATTAGTCTATGAATTGTGTAAAAAATATGGTATACAAACTCATGTATATATATATATATATATATATATATATATATATATATATATATATATTTTGTATGGAATGGATATAGAATATGGTATACAAAATGGTTTACATTAATTTTTATACCACGTTATATATAAAAAACATATTAGTCTATTAATTGTGTAAAAAATATGGTATACAAACTCATGTACGTAGTTTTTCTGTTCCAAATTTTGTACAAACATGTTTTAGTATTATATGATTTATGTATAAAATATTATTATATAAATTGATTTACTTAATGGAGTGAGTCAATTAAGTAACAGAGTTTTGAAAAATTATGAGAGAGAATGACGGCATGTGTAATACTCTAGGATTTATGAATTTTCAATTGAGAGAATGAATACCAACTAATTGAGAAGTAATTTGGAGATTGATATTCTGTTAGTTTCAAAACTTTATGTTTATGGAAAACATAATTGATATATGAATGAGATTAAAAATTTATTAACAAGATTAAAAATTTATTAATTACATTTTTTGTTTTTTTAATTGATCTATTATTTTGTTAGATTTTAATAAAAATCACTAACTAAAGATGGACTAGTTGGTAAAATACCAACTGATTCTAATACATTAGTAATTTACAAACCACAAAATTGATCCATTGGAAAAAATTTCTAACCGATTTAGCAATTGTTGGCAAGTTACCAACAAATAATAATTAGTTGGTAATTTACCAACGTATATCTAATTAGTTGGTAAAATTAGCTAGAAAATCCATTTGTTGGCAAATACTTAGTTAGTAATTCATTGGTAATCCGTTAATAAACTATACTCTTTTTTTCTACTATATTTATCAACCGATATATATTTAGTTAGTAATATTACTAACGGAAGGTGTTTGTTGGTAATCCATTAGTAGAAAGTTGCTAAATTAGGCGCCATTTTTTCCCTTCCATATTTACCAACTAAATTATTTAGTTAGTAAAATTTTGGTCGGTAAATAAATGTGTAACACCCCGGAAATTTCGTAGGTTGAACTAGAGCCTAAACGTAGTGTCAATGAGGTATAAAATGAATTCCCCTAAGTTAGTAGACCATCTAGGTGTGCTATGGTGGTCTATGAGTTAAAGGCCTGAGGGAGGAGTGCTAAGCAAAAAGGGGCAAGCCAAGGCCTAAGGCCAAGGCTACCCCAAAACTTGGAGCTACTGCCTCAAACTCCACGGCCATCACCACGACTCGTGGTCATGACCATGGATCGTGGGAGGCTTCGTGGAGTTTCCTTGGTCAAGGGAGAGGGACCTCCAGTGTCCTAGACACTGCCTCACCCTTCACGAGAGGGACCACGAGTCGTGGTCCACTTCACGGCTCGTTAAGGTGGGCGTGGAGCTCCCTTGGTTTTTAGGGAGTTGGGGGTTGTTAGGGTAGCTACTGCCCAAGGTACCACGGGCACCACTACGGACCGTGGTAAACTTGACGAGGGAGAAGGGGGCTCGTGAACATCAGTTGGCACCAAGGCTTGAAGGTCTTGCCTCCACAAGGCCAAGTCATGACCAAGGCCATCACCACGGACCGTGGTCATGACCACGAATCGTGGGAGGCTCCATGTTCTTGCCTTAGCAAGTGTTGGCTTGTGCACAAAGGGGGAGCCACTGCCTCCAACACCACGGGCAACACCACGACCCGTGGTGCACCTTCACGGTCTGTGAATGTTGGCCGTGGTCCCTGACGGGGACCATTTAAATGAGGATTTTTGGGACTTTTCCTTTTAAGTCCTATTTAAATAGGGGTGTTTTGGGTATTTTAGAGGTTCATTATGCATTGGTTTTTATGTCTAAATTCATTAGTTTTGGGTCATTATACTCACACTTAATACAAATCAAAACTCTCCCACTTCTCTCTAAACTCTCTCTAAAAACCTTAGAAGAAGAAGAATACATTGGAGCTAGGGTTTCAAGGTTCCTTCTCAAATTTCTTGGAGCTTCTCCATTGATTCTCAAGGAATCAACTAAGGTATGGTTGCTTATCACTCTTGGGATTCCTTTCCCCAAGAGGCCCCTTCAAGATGATTTTCAAAATCTCCAATTGCTAGGTTTTCAATCCAAAAACACGGGTCTTCTTTCTAAAGTGAAATTTATGTTATACACTGACTTTGATTGATGTTATATGAACAATTATGGATGAATTTATGTTGTATTGGAGTTTCTTGAAGAATTCCCCCATGAGACCCATGTTTCTCCTTCTTTTCCTAATTCTAACCCTAGTTTATGTTGGATATTAATTGAAGGCTATGAATTGAATGTGATGTTATGTAATTCGTGCTTGTATGATGATTCTACCCTAGGTTGTGTGTAAATTCTATGAAATTAGGGTTGAGTCTTTGAATGAAGCCTTGAAGGCTATGAAGGGAATATGTCAATTGCTTATATTGATGTTGATTATGTATTACTTCATGAATTACTTGGTATTATGTATTGGTTATGAACTGATTGGTAATTGAAGTATGAATGTCCCATGAAGGGCAAGAAGGTATGAAGGTTAGTTCTTCTTTGAACTCAAGTATGAAAGGTGAATTACTTATATTGTAATGATGCAATACCTAATGTCTTGTTGTGGTGTTGATGACCTAGTTTCCTCATCCTTAACTCTCTACACTTGAATTAGCTATGAAGTATGTATGTATGTTATGGTATGATTGTTATATGATTGAAAGGTAGTTCTCATGATTATAATATAATGTAAAGTGAAAGGTTTACTCACTTGCTAAGTGTTTCTAAGGTGAAAGGATTGTTACTCACTTATGAACACATATGAGCTATTATGGTAAGATGTTTACATAAGAGTCTAGTAAAGGCTAATGTGAACTTATGTGATGAATAAAGGTGATTACAAAAGGGAATTAGATGCTTAGCACCGAAAGGGCATGCAAATGAGATGGGGGTCTCACGTTTAGTAAGTTCGGCTCCCCACATGGGTTTCCTCACGTTTAGCAAGTCCGAATTACCCACGGTATGTGTTGTCTCATGAGATGGAAACCCCCACGTCTAGTAAGTTAGGGTTTCTAGAAACAATCTCCTTGACCCTTAACTATGTGCCCACATAGGACTTTAGCTTAGTGGATCCACCTAGATAGCTATGTACGAATGGTTACACCTTAGGCAAGTGTTAACCCTCTCTTTTTGGTCTGGGAGTAGAACACAGGATTCCATGTAGCTCTCATGGTCTATGTCGGTTATGACAATATCTCCCTAATGTAAAAGTAAATGAAGGTATGAAAGGTGTGAACTATTACTAGGGCTTTCTTAAGGGCTTCTACATAGTGTAAGGGAGGGTATGGGACTTCTCTTGCACATTGTACTTGTGGGATCCTAAGAGATGGTTGTTGTAGTGTTCTCTTATGATTATGATGATTATGACTTATGTATGTTGAAGCTATGTTATGTATGATCATTATGAATATGGTAAGTTATGATGAAATATGATCTTATGAACGTATGCATGAAATAAGTTGCTTAATGTGATACTTGGCTTTGAATAGGGTTATGGGATTCTATTCCTTGCATTGCACTAGTATTGCTTGGGTTGTCTACGTGTTGTGATAATATTATGTTGGTTGTACTATGATACTTACTTTGTGTGCATATTGGATTTACTTGGTAAAAAGCATGGTTTGACTAAAATGTTCTTTTATGCATGTTTCAATGGTTTTTATGCATAGTAGCCATACTTAGTACGTGTGTTGTACTAACCCATATTTTCTCCCTTTTCCCCCAACATTTAGGTTCGGGCCGTTGAGGATTCAAGCTTACTTCTCAAGACACTTGGAGTTGCTTCCCCAAGTTGGTGAGTCCTCAAGTCCGAGGACAAGACCCTATGATCTAGCTTATATGTTTAGTTCTTTTCTTATGTGGAAAGACATTGTTGTACTTTCCTATTTCTAGACTTCATATTGATGTAAGGGCTAAGTCCCATTTTCGATACTTCTATGTCTAGATGGTACATTGTGACGAAGCATATCTGAAGTGAAGTTGAACTTCCAAAGTGAAGTTTTAAATTTTTCCGTGTTTTTATTCTATGATACATGCTATGATGAATGCTAAGGGCTTGTATAAGACCTATTCGAGGTCGAATACGCCGGTAACGACTAGAGGTGCTCTCGGGTTGTTACAAAATGGGGGTACTAGGACATCATATCAATCAGCTTTGCCCTCCCAAGTAGCACCCTCAACTAACTGATTCATCCAAAGAACTTTCACGGAAGCAACTTCTTTGTTTCTCAACTTACGAACTTGACAATCTAGAATCTCAATCGGAACTTATTCATAAGAGAGACGTTCCTTCACGCGAACACTTTCTAGTAGCACAACTAAATTAGGATCACTAATACACTTCTTCAAAAAGGAAACATGGAATATGGGATACACATATTCTAAATTTGAAGAAAAATCCAGCTCATAGGTCATCTTACCGAAATGCCTTAAAAAATGATATGGGCCTACATAGCAAGGAATGATCTTCCATTTCTTACTAAATCTCATCACACCCTTCATGGGTGAAATTTTCAAATAAATCCAATCATCAACATCGAATTCAGGATTTCTTCTCCTCACATACACATTAGATTTCTGTCGACTCTGAGACCTTCTCAATCTATCCCTTATGAGTCAAACCTTTTCCATCACCTCATGATCTAAATCGGGCCCTATCAAAGAGGCCTCACCAAATTTGAACCAACCAATAGGATATCTTCACCTCATACCTTAGAAGTCCTCAAATGGAACCCTCTAAGTACTCACATGATAACTATTATTACAAGAAAAATATTACACTTTAAATTTGATCACACAAACTCTGAACATATCCTCCAAAATCTGAATAGTTCGCGCTGCCTGACCATCGGTCTGAGGGAGAAAAATTGTGCTAAGATTAACTTGTACCAAGTTCTTCTTAAGCGATTTCCAAAACTGAGAGGTACTGGGTACGTCGATATGAAATTATAGATAAGGGTACTCCGTGCAACTTAACCATCTCCCGAATATAGAGCCTATCATAGTCTTTGTCTGAATAAAAGGCTTTACGAGAAGAAAATGTGTTACCTTAGTCATTCTGTCTACAATAATCCAAATAGAATCATGTCGTCGACGAGTCCGAGGTAAATCTATAATGAATTTGAATCTTCCCACTACCAAATAGGAATGCTAATATCTTGAGTCATACCTCATGGTTTTTTATGTTCAACTTTCACTTATTTACAATTTGGACACTTAGACACAAATTCCAGAATATCCTTTTTCATCTCATTCCACCAATTAATTTCCCTTAAATCATGATACATCTTAGTGGCTACTAGGTGAATAGAATACCTAGAACTATGAGCTTCTAATAAAATCTTATGCCTCAACTCATCAACATCTGGAATACATAAGCGACCTTGATAGATAAATATACCATATCCCCCTTAGGATAAAGCCTCAATAGTTTTTATGAATCTCCCTTCTTCAATTCAACTAAAGTCGAATCATTGTCTTGTTCTACCTTAACACCTGACATATGAGACAATTTTGAACAATTTTTCACAGTAATGCCTCCATCCTCTAAAATGATAAGGTACACTCATGCACAAGTTCACATAAAAACCAAAACAGGCCCCATAAGCTTAACATGTACACAAAATAGCTATATCTACTAAGAACAAGTCACGATGAGTCCAAAGCCAGAGAAAGCATAGCCTCAACCTCAAACTGTGGATAGCCTCCGATGTAACCAATAAGCGTTTCACATAGACAAGGAGTGTAGAGTTTGGACCTCGAACCACAGATAACCTCCAAAGAGTAATAAGTTGTAACTAATGTGTATTAACTTTGAAGGGAGATAAAAGAAGCATGGTCAGACCTTAAGTCTACAAATATAATGTTTTCCAAAGGATCACATATCAACTCATCATCGTAGAACCACCGTGAAACGATGTCCACACTCTGATAGTCAACATAAAACTCCAAACTTGAACCATCTCTATTCTCTAGGTGCCAAGCGAAGCCCAAATTCCCAACCATAACTCACGAGGCCATTTAAAGATGAAGAATATATAGAAGGTCATAAAAGCTGAGACAAAGCCTAATCAAAGGTTGTTTCTATCAGAACCATATCTGCTACAAAGAGCTAAATAGTCCAAAACAACGTCAGAATAGATATAAGGCCAAATGGCTCCAAATATCACAAATCTAAGGCAACACTAGTCTAAGCCTAGACTAAGACCAACAATAGTCAAATCCAACAAGAACAATGTAAGGATGATCACTATTTGCAACGAATATGTTTCTAATCCCAAAAGCCCCAATAAAAGCATAAAATATAAATTCTAAGTAAGCTAGCATGAACAACAAGGTTCCCGCCTCTAATTCACACAAATAAAGATTTTGTTACATAGTCAAGCTTAATCTAAGCGATGGGAGGTCGTAGCCTACCTTAAGGATGACCGTGCACGTTCTAAATAACGTCTTTATAGCTTTTTAAATTCGAATGGCCTCCAAACACTGGCACACTATCAAATATAAAATCATAATGTTAATTCAATCGTTTAGATAGTAAATTCATTTAAATTAGAGACAGATCAAAATTGGAGTTAAAAGAGTGAATGCATGACCCGTATTGGAAATTTTTGAATTGACACTCTCAAAAGGTCCTAATCAATTCCCCTAAATTGTGTTCGAAAATGGAACACAATTTAGGGCTCAAAACAATTTAATCAACCATCATGTAATAATTCAACGTTTAAAGAACACCAAATAGGCTAATGAAGCCACTAAATACTAAGTTTAACCTCAACCAAAGCCTCTCTGATACTCCTTGAGTATTCACCCACGTAGCCCTGAAGATTCAGATGCATTAAGCTTTAAATCACCGAATTCAGAGTTAGAATGAGGGAGAAATCACCAATTTAATATTTAAAATAAGAGTTGAACTGGTCGGGTCTGGTCTTTATTTAAAAGGCAAGACCGATTTACCCTTCGCAAATACAGCTAGAAAGACCCACAAATGCAGAGGATCGATAGGATTACCATTTGTGAATGTGGAGTAATTCCCGTGAATGCAATGGCAATGAAAATTGAGGGTCGTGAAAGTGGCAGGGCCCTGTGATCGTGGAGGTTTAGCAACTTAGACCATTGAGAATGCGGAAGGGGCCCATAATTGTCGTGACCAGGTCCACTGGTCTTTGTGTGTTACGCCTCGAGCCTACACCATAGACATGGCTGACACTTGCTTATCCCTAAGCGAACCCTTGGCTTGGCTGGGCATAAAATACCAAAAACCGAATTACCGTGCCGAACATTTTTTTTTGGGTATTTGGTAATTGGTAATTCGGTATTGATTATGGTATATGGGAGTAAAATTTTGGAGTTATGGTATTCAGGTTTGAGTTTGGTGTGAGACATTAGTACCATTTGATACTCGGTATTCTCGAATACCAAGTTATTTACTTAATGAAGGTCATATATCAACATATCCATTACTCATTAGCACCAGTCTAAAGAGAAAGTTAAAGAATAACCATGCATAATCCAAATACATGTCTTTTACTTGTATCAATTTGATTTCCTTGATGTCTTCTTACTTGTTGATCTTCTATTATATCGTGCGTCAACATAAAAAAAAAGAAATGACTGGAGAAATAATATTAACTTTGTAATACAATTGACTATAACTTCAATATGGTACTACCGAATACAGTACCAAACCTAATTTTAATTTACCGTTTCCCGAATTACCAAACAAAAATTGAAAAATTTGGTATTTGATATCTACTTTTAACTACCAATTACCGAATTACCAAACCTGAAGTTTGAGAAACCTGAACCGATTACTGAGTGCCCACCCCCTGACTACTTAGTGGAAGAGTAACTCAAGCAGATTTAGGTTTTAAAACTGAATTTAAATTCAAAAGTCTCAAAACATCTCAAACTCAAACTATCTCAAAATAGTATACTCAAAATTGTCTAAAAATATTGTAAAAAAATGATAGTTTCCCAAAATAGTTCAAAGAAAATACTGAAAGAAACTCAACACCAACTATTTATGGAGCTTGTATAGTTCAACATGGATGTCGGGATAAGACCCATGACAGCTCAAAACTCCTAAACTAAATCACAAAAGTGAAGTCCTATGGAATGCAAGGAAGGTTCACCAAAGCTAGTATGAAGTCCAAAGTGATCTCAACAGAGCACCTTTTAATGATCCTACACACCTATATCTGCATCATGAAAAGATGCAGCTCGAATGAAATCAGTACATTGAATGAACGAGTATGTAATATAGTCGAAGGAAAATGACTTAATGAAACAACAAATAGATATAGATATATACTTAAATGAATGTAAGAAATAAATGAGTGAAATCATTTTAACTTTACAAATACTTACTCACCTTTGAACTCACCATATTAAGTGATATGATAAAAATACACTTTTGACTCTATTTAGGAGATTCTCTAACCGACAACCAACACTATGAGAGACGTGATGATACATCATCTCACTCACGCTGCCATAACTTTCCTATACCTTGCCGGGATATAGAACATATTAGCTAAGTGGATCCACCAAATCTCTGATTGAAAGCAATAAGGAGTCGTCTAAAAAGTATGATCCCTTAGCCATATTGGCTACATGGTTTATGAGGAATGTGAATTGCCTGAACTCATCCCATATCGAGGCTCAATACTACTCCCAATAAATATATACTCATACTCAAATGTATAAAACATATTTTTTCTCAATTTGAGGTAATTGCTCAAAATATCCTCTTAAAAGAAGTAAGTGCTCGAAAATATCTCTGTACTCATACTATCTTTTAAAAATCAAAATTTATCTTTTCTTAATGTAAAAAAAGATATACATTTGGGAATACTTAGTTCCCTTATACGCTTACTCAAATCATGTTTCAAACACTTTCTCAAAATTCATCTTTGCTTTCTCAAATAATCAGTTCAAGAAAAAAATGTATGCTTTAAAAGATTCTCAAAAATTATAACTCAAAATAGGGTTCATGCTAAAATATAGACATGAATAAATCAACTCAAGGATCTTAATAACAATACAGATAACTCAATACTCAGAAATCAAGAACTTAGATCTCAATGATACTACTCATCTCAAGAATACTCAAAATCCACAATAAAACCATAGATTTTTCTTTTAATGAATTTAGATAGATGTAGGGCATGAGGTTGAACTCAGTCCATGACAGTGATAGCCTTACATACTTGGAAGAACAAAGTTTTTGAAGAAGTTTGAAGAAGAACTTGATTGGAAGACTTGAAAACATAGATTTTGTCTTTTTTGCGATTTTTCTTGGAGATGGAGAGTGGAAAAGAACATTGGATTGAAACCTTAGGATTCTTGAAGTGAATCTTGAACTTTGAGTCTTTAGATCTTGAGAAATTGGATAAATCCTTTCTTGGAGTTCTTAATCTTTGGAAGAATGAGAATTGGAGATTTTGAGAGTTGCTATACATATAATAATGGTATTAAGTCGTACTATGGACTTAGGGAGGTTGATTGAGGGTAAAAGATCAAGTATACCCTTCTAGAAATATAAGAGGACCATAAAAATCAAAGAGAATGACATTTTAATGAATCCCATAAAGCAAATAGGTGATCTGGAGCCCCTCTTGCCGATAATACTCAGTTAATCGCCCATAGGGACTTCAGATCTCCCAAATAGATAGAAAATTAAGGTTTTCAATACATTTAGGCGAGCTAATTAGGCGAGCTAATTTGGCGAATCCCATAAAGCTTGGTGTTTGAGGTCTCTTATGACCCTAGATCACTTTAGATACTTTTGATACACTAGGTAAAGGACCTTATAACACATGATCAAGTAGGAAATTACACGGTTTAATCTCATATACTTATGATGAATAATCCAGATTTTAAGGGTAGAGTTACGAGGACTTAATGCCCACTAATGCGGTCAACTACCTGCAAATGCGAAAGATAAAAATTGCCTGCACTAGTTCACACATATCAGATAGTTATGGCAGGTTCAAAGTCTTTGTCAGTGTGCTCGAGATTTGTTCGAAACCATATGCACACAAAAAATATATATTTCCCTACCAAGTTTGATATTCCAAACTCAACAGAGTAGTCAAAACATCCATTCCAGTTTATCTGGACCAAAAGTATGTTCCATGCCCAAACTCTATGTCAGACTAAAATTTACAAGGGGACTCAGAATTAGCCCATGATCCTTAGGATCTGCACAAAGGGTCTTTATAAAACAAACTCAACATTTTGAAACTCACCACACTGATGGAATTCTCAGTTGAGCATATTTACCAAAAATGTTGACCGAGGTCAAACTTGGCCAAAGCTTAAGTTAAAATGCCTCATGTTACAAACTCACATCGAAAGCCATAGGATTTGTGCCAACCATGCCACTAGTCTAAAATGACCCTTGCAGAGCTGATGTGATTATTCAAATTTCATTCCAAGGCCATCTTCCCGAACTTTTGATTGAATTCAATCATTCTAAATTCAAATGCTCAAAACACATAAATTTGCATAAAAACCAAACGAACGACCAGGCGACTAAGCTATCAGTCTTTACAAGTCATAAATAACTTGTGGTTGCTATAGGAATGCCCAAAATGATGAAAATAAGGCATTATCATAGAAATGACCAGGAGGGTCATTACAACATCCACTACTCACAAGGACATTTGTCTGTAAAAAAAGAGTCAAGAAGTACATGAAGGCTTAAATGAGTCGGGAAAATTCTCTCGCATCTTATGCTCAATCTCACAGGTAGCGTGCTAAACTAGATGATGCTTCTAATGGACCTTCAACACAAGAATGGCTCTCAAATGCAACCCTCTCATATCTCTGGCTAGAATAGCAATTGCTCCTTCACAAAGGTCAAATGATCATCCAACTCAACTGCATCATACTAGAGCACATGAGACTAATCAGGAACATACAAGCGCAATATAGAAACATGAAAATTTGTGTGAATAGCTGAAAATGGTGGAGGTTAGGGCTATCACAAACTATCTAGAGGATCTCAAATGGCCCAATATACCTAGGGCTAAGCTTGCCCCACCTCCCACATCACATCACGTCCTTCATGAGTGACACACAGAGGAATACTCGATCACCAACTAAAAACCTCGAAAGAGGATGCATACAATCAACATAACTATGGTGTCTACTTTCTTAAGACTATCTTAAACCACCCGCACCTAATCCAGGGCCTCCTGAAGCAAATCATTACCATGTGGCCTAGGCTTTGTAGACTAAAACAAACTAACTGGAGAGAGGAAATATCTACCATGCAAGCCCTCGAACGAGGCAATATGAATACTAGAGTGGTAGCTATTATTGTACACAAACTCCATTAAAGGAAAGGATTATAACCTCCAAACTCCAAAACACAGGCCCGCAACATATCCTCAAAAAATGAAATAGTATGCTCCGACTGCCCATTGATGTGTGCATTTAAAGTCATTATAATGTCTACACGAGTGCCCAACTCCTCATGAAAAGTCCTCCAAAATTTAGAAGTGAACTTAGAACCCCGTTCTTAGATAATAGACACACAAACCATCTCCCAAATATGGATACGAGCCAAACTGTTGGTACTAAATGAAGATTGAATAGGGAGAAAGTTTGCTGACTAGGTCAATCAATCAATGATGACCCAAATATTGTCAACACCTCTAGAAGTCTGAGGAAAACCCATAAAAATCCATAGTGATGTGATCCCACTTCCACTAGGAAGTGGGTAATCCTTGAAACTCACCACCAAGCATCAAATGTTCTGCCTTCACCTGCTGGCAACATAGGAAATGAGACACAAAGTCTGAAATATCTCTCCTTATGTCGCTCCACATATAGTGCTGCCTTAAATGATGATACATATTCGTGGTGCCAAGATGGATTTAATATCTAGAATTATGAGCCTCACGAAGGATCAGCTAAATCAATTCCTCAATTCTCAAAACAACGATACATCCATCAAATTTTAAAACCCTATTTGAATCTAAGGTAGCTCGACTGACATCACTCTCTAACACTCGATCTCGAAGAGCCACCAAGGTCTCATCCTCAAACTGGCAACCACAAGTCTGTGCAAACAAAGAAGACTAGACTCCAACATAGGCCAACAGACACCTAGAATCTGAAATATCTAACCAAATAATACTATTAGAAATAGACAGAATGTTCAAAGACAAAGGTCACTCTACACTAGAAAGGAAGGCTAAACTACCCATACTCACCAGCTTCTGGCTCAAGGAATTTGTTATAATATTCACCTTGCTCGGATGATAAAGAATAGTGAGGTCATAGTCCTTCAGAGCTTAATCTAATGAAGCTAACTATAATTAGGGTCCTTGTGGCTCATAATGTAATGAAAACTCTTATGATTAGCATATATCGTACAATGAACTCCACACATGTAGTTCCTCCAAAACTTAAGCACAAAAAATACCGTCTCTAACTCTAAGTCATGAGTGAGGTAGCTAAACTGATGATGCTTAAGCTACCTCGATGCATAAACTATAACTCAGCCTCACTATATCAATACACATAATTTTTTTGGATGTGTCACAATATACTATTAAGCTCTCGCCCTCAACTAAAGAGTCAATATAGGAGCTATAATGAGAAACTCCATTAGACTCTGAAAGCTCAACTCTCACTCTTCCAACCAGTCAAATGGAACATCAAGGAAAGTCCATTGGGTTAAAGGTGGTGCAGTAGTAAAGAAGGCCTCCATAAACTGTCTCTAGTAACCTTCTAATCTGATAAAACTTTGAATATCAGTAACTGAAGTGGGCCTAACCTAATCATGAATACCATTATCTCTTCCAAATCTACTGTAATGCAATCCGTGTAAACTATGTGTCCCAAGAATGCTACAGACTCAATAAATAACTCGCTTATTGGAACCTCGGTATAAAGCCATTGATATCTCAAATACTAGAGCATAATACTCAAATGTTGCTCATACTCTCTCCTACTCCATAAGTATACTAGAATATTATCAATTAACATTATGATAAATGAATCGAGATAAAGCTTGAACACCCACGTCATCAAGTCCATAAAGGTGCCTGAGACATTAGTCAACACAAATACATCACAAGGAGCTTATAATGTCTATAATGAGTCCAAAATGAAGTATTAGGGATGTCAACTACCCTAATCCTTGGCTGATGGTAATCAGATCTCAAATACATCTTTACAATATGTTGAAGTTGATTCAATAGATCATTAATATGAGGCATGGGGTAATGGTTCATCACTGTTACCTTATTTAGCTTCTTGCAGTCAATATTTACCTGGATGGATCCGTATTGACTATAGGCAGCTAAATAAGATGACAGTAAGGAACCATTACCTCATGGATCCGTTTGTGAAGAATAAAGACAATACTATCCAGATGTATACTAGTTATATGCAGCTAAATAAGACGATAGTAAAGAATGTTACTCCATGCCTCGTATTAATGATCTTTTTAACCAACTTTAGGGTTTTGTGGTATTTTGGAACATTGATTTGATATCTATTAACCACCTGTTAAGGATTCGGGTAGCGTACATCCCTAAGAAATCATTTAGGACTCGTTTTGGCTACTATGAGTTCTTTATGATGTCTTTTAGATTGTACAATGCCACTACCACCTTTATGGACTTGATGTGGGTTCTCACCCTTATCTGATTCTTTTTTCATAGTGCTCATTGATAATATTCTAATATACTCATAGAGTATAAGAAAACATGAGCAATATTTGAAGATTGTGCTCATGACTTAGAGAGATTAGTGGCTTTATGCGAAGTTCTCAAAGTTTGAGTTTTGTCTTAAGTCTGTAGGTTTCTTAGGGCACATGGTGTTAAGATAGAATTATGGTAGATTCGGTAATGATTAAGACTATTCGTTTTTGGGTTAGACCAACTTAAATACCTGATATTTGGAGCTTTGTCAGATTAGTGGGCTACGATAGACGATTCATGTACGGTTTCCCTAAATTGCAGCACCTTTGACCTGTTTGACTCATCTTAATGTTCCATTTTAGTAGTTTAAGGAGTCTGAGTTGAGCTTTCAAAAGCCAAATGAGTTACTTACTGTTACTCCCATATTGACTGTTCCAGTTGAGCATAAGGGCTTCATGTTGTATTGCGACACATCCAACATTGGTTTGGGTTTTATATTAATGTAGTGGGTCTGGGTTATAGCTTATGCGTCAAGGTAGCTAAATTTGCACGAGCACAACTACCCCACTTATGACTTGGAGTTGGAGGTGGTAGTTTTTGCACTAGAGATTTGGATGCACTACATGTATGAAGTTGGTTGTGAGATTTTACACTTTTCACAAGAGTCTTTAGTACATTTTGAGCCAGAGGGACTTTATTTTGAGGTAGCACCATTAGATTGGGCTCTAGAAAGACTATGACCTCTCTATTATGTACAATCCTAGCAAGGCGATATAGTAGCAAATGCCTTCTGTAGAGTGACCTTTGTCTTTGGACATTCATTTCTTAGCCAATAGGATGATTCAGTTGTATATTTTATATTTTATTCATGTGTTCGCCTATGTAGCAATTTATTCATCCTTGTTGGAGTAGATTTTTGGTTGTTAGTTTGAAGATGAGACCTTTGTGTCTCTTCGAGATGAGATGTTAGAGGTTGATGCCAGACAACTTACTTTAGATTCATATGGGGTTTTAAAAATTTCTAGATGTATCTATGTTGTGAGGGTTGGGGATTTGATTTAGTTGATTCTTTGCAAGGCATATGATTCTAGATTCTATCCATTTGGGCACCACAAAGATGAATCATAATTTGAGGCAACAATACTGCTAGAGCATATGGGGAGAGATATTGTAGACTATTTGTCCCATTACATGTGTTGCCAATAGGTGAAGATCAAACAGTTGAGGAATAGTTGTGAGTTTCAGAGATTACACATTATGGGTAGAAGTAAAATCACATCACTATGGACTTTTTTTATGGGTATTCCTTAGACTTCTAGATGTGTTTACATTATTTGAGTCATCCTTGATCGATTGACCAAGTTGGCACACTTCATTCCTATTCAGTCTTCATTTAACATTGAGTTGGCTCATATCTATATTCTGTAGTTGGTTAGTCTTCATGGTGTGCCTCTGTCTATTATCTCTAATTGAAGTTCTTAGTTTCAGTTTCATCTTTTGGAGGAAATTTCAAGATGATTTGGGCACTCGTGTTGACCTTAGAATAACATTCAACATATAAAATAACATTCAGTTGGAAAGTACTATTCATGTTCTTAAGGATATGTGCGAGCCTATGTTTTGGAGTTTTGAGGTCATTGGGACCAATTCTTGCCTTTGGTGGAGTTTGCATACAATAACAACTACCACTCTAACATTTAGATGGCCTCGTTCAATGCCTTATATTGTACGCATTGTCGCTCTTTGTTGGTTCATTTAAGTCTATGTAGCCTAGGCCATGTGGTTACTATTTTCATTAGGAAACCTTAGATATGGTTTGGCTGATTCAAGATAGGCACAAGACTTCTCAGAGTAGGCACAAGAGTTACATCGATCATAGGCATTGACCTTTGAGGTTTGTGATTGATGATCGAGTATTCCTCCATGTGTCTCCCATGAAGGGTGTGATGAGGTTTGTGAGGTGGGGCAAGCTTAATCATAGGTATATTGAGATTTTTGAGATCCTATAGACAATTGACTGTCTTGCTTATGAGTTGGCCCTACCTCCAACATTTTCATCTATTCACCCACTTTTTCATGTCTCGATGCTACGCCGATATGTTCCTGATGACTCTCATGAGCTCCAATATGATGTGGTTGAGTTGGATGATCATTTGACATTTTTGAAGGAGCAACCTACTATTCTAGATAGAGATGTACGATGGTTGCATTTAGAGACATTTATATGGTGAAGGTCCATTAGAGGCATCATCTAATTGAGAAAGCTATCTAAAACTCTGAGCATGAGATGCGAGAGTAGTTTCCCATGTTCTTTTATCCTTGAGAAACTTCTTGAGTTTTACTTGCATGAAGGAAAGCCCTTTTTAGTAGTGGATATTGTAATGACTCTCTACGTCATTTTTGTGTAAATCTATTCCTTTCATCGTTTAGATTTTTCCTATACCGACCCCAAGTCATATATGACTTGATGGGACTAATATCTCGGTCACCTGATCGTTCATTAGGTTTTTATACAAGTTTTCATATTTTGGGGATTTTGAAACTTAAACAATTGGTTTTGGTAAAAGATTTAGGAAGATATCCTCAAAATGCAATTTTGACGATTCATCACAATTTGGAAGGGCCCTTTTGGGCTAGTTGCATGGTTGGCTAAAACTTTGAGGGTTCTATTGTGAGTTTAAGCCATTAGGTGTTTTAGCTTTAATGTTTTGGCCAAAGATTGACTTTGGTCAACATTATTGGTAAACGTGCATGTATGAGTATTTTGGCAGCCTGGTGAACTCCAGAATGTCAAGCTAAGCTAGAACAACCCATCATGTGGATCCTGAGGCTCCTAAGCTAATTCCTTACCTCCTATGGATTTTGGCTAAGAATAATGTTTGGGTGTGGGACCTACTTTTGTCGAAACGACCGCAGATGGAAGTTTTGATTGCTTCTTTGAGTATGCAATACCAAATTTGGTGGGGGTAGCTTATCTCATTTACACACATGCCGTTCTAAATTAATCTTGAGCATGCTCTCGGATGATTTGTACTTGCCAAAAAGCATCTGATATGCATTAGTTAGTGTAGGGTAAAATTACCCTTCGCATTCGCGGTTCCCTTTACTACAATTGTGAAGGCCTTGTTCTTTGTGCTTTGTGATCACCAAAGTGTGGCTTCCTTGGCCATCACGATCACAATGGAGAGTTGACCCCTATTGACCATCCTTGGTCATTTGGATCTCGAGGTCTGACATTTGCGATCGTGAGGGTGAACTTTGCATTGGGCCACGATCGTGACAACTTTACTTTAGGCTTTTATCAGGATTTTTAGGACTAGAAGCATAACGGTGGGTAATTGTGATCATCCTTACCTTCTGTTGTGCCTTCGTTGTTGTTATGGTTGATTGATTTGCGCATGTTTGGCCTTAGTCTAAGTTTAGACAAGTGTTTTCTATAGACTTGTGATATATAGAGCCGTTTGGCCTTAACGCTTTGTTCCGATGTTGTTTCAGATGGTTTAACTCCCTATAGACTGGTGTAGTAGACTTGGATCTGATAAAATGAACATTAGATTAGGCGTTTACTCATTCTTGGCGACCTTCTATCCATTCTCCCTCTTTCTATAGCCCCATGATTACAGTTGAAATATCGAGCATCACTTGGCCACTTGGGACTATATTTATTTCGAGCATGGAATATTGTGTTGATTACCTTGGAGTCAGTGTAAATCCACGGTGTCATGTGATTTCCAGTTGATATGAGATCTTTCGACAACTATTATAGTTGCAGTTTAAAGGTCTGGTCATGCTGCCCACTATCCTCTACAGAGTTGATTTTTACTTGATCACAGATGAAAGGTCTGGATGTCTAATCTTCATCCACAACCATTATTCGGGATCATTATCCTCTACGGAGTTGATATCTATCATCTTGCTCTCTTCTACTTGGAGGCCTATCCGCGGTTAGAGGTCAGGGCTATATCCTCTGCGATTCTTTTGGCAAATCGTCTATTCATGGTTCAAGGCCTGGGCTAAGCTCCCTCCAGCTCTGGACTCACCATGACTTGTGATACGCCCAAATTATACCTCCCAAAAGAAGTATAAGAGGTCGTTCTCAAATAAAGAACCTAACTTTTAGGTTAGGGTCGATCCCACGAAAATTATGGTTTAGACTTAGGCTAACTTACGATTATCTACGTTCACTCAACATATTTTTGAAAAAGTAACAATGGGGAGGGGGGAGGGTTTGTAAATAAAATAACAAATTGTTCATTTATATCAATAAGTAACAAGTAAACGGGATTCACAGTTTTGAGATATCAATATGACATGAAAACTAGGGCATAAGTGTTCCCCACAAGCTCTTAACACAATATTCCTAATAATTGTAATTCTATCCTAGTGTTAACATGCAAGGTTGATAAGTTAGGTATTCCTAAGTGATTGGTCCTCCAAGTAGGGAATTTCACAACGCAACTTGGACCGTCTATGGGTGTATGCTTTACTAACCCTTACCCTTAATCCCAAATTAGCTTTCGCAAGATTAGGGTCAGGCTATTAGATAGCGGCTAAACACGTCTAAATCTCTGTTGTTTAATCCCTTTCTCATTCGTTACCTCCTTGGTCTGGCAAGTAGGAATGAGGCGAGTTCTAACATTGCACACAACTAGAAAGCATTCTAAACGAAAGGATTAACAATTCATGCATCAACAATATTCTAGAATTACTTAATTATTAGTCATACATTGTTAATTACTCATGGTTCCCACAACCCTAGTTGCGGATTTAGCTACTGATGCTTGAGAGTTCACAATTCATATTAGGGTTAATAAAACAAATCATGAACTTACAATTTGAAAATATGAATACCGTAATCTTGAATTGAAAATCAAACGCAAAGATCATAAACCAAGCTTTGACAATTACTTGTCAAAAGTGTTTGCAAAATTACCCTCAAAGTAGAAACAAAGTATCCCAAAACGTCTAACAACCAAAAAATGAAAATACAATTTATATTTATAAAAACTAAGTCCTAAACCAAGTAGGAAAAGAAAATATAGGAAATTCCGGTTTTGGCAGTTTCGATCGACCGCAATAAACGAGGGACCGTGGATTAGCCAACGGTCCGTGGGTCTCCTCTGTAGTTCAGTAGTTGGCAAAATTTATTGATCTTCATATCGATAGGAATAACCTACGGTTCATAGGTCCATTGACGGCTCGTCCTGTTCCTCTGTGGTTCAAGTAATAGAACTTAACTTTTTGAATCAAAAGACGGCACTGATCAACGGTCCGTCGTACAAGCTACGAGACGTCGTTTGCCTCTGTGGTTCCACACTTAGTCAGATTTCCTTGAACTAACGATCCAAGCCTCCTACCTACGATTCCTCAACTAGACGATGAATCATGAGTGAGCTCGTAGGTTGCCAAATATATGTTGGTTCAGCTACATTAAACTTCAACTTCTTAAAACGATTTCCTGCAAAATTATACCAAACACCATCATATCTAATAACAAAAAATGCCCAAGACTCACACAAACTTCAAGTATAATGCATCAAAAGTACCGTAAATTTACTGTACATCTACACCCTCAACCTAAAGTTGTTGTTTGTATTCAAGCGACACACTAAACTCTAAATGAAACTCATGCAGAAGCAACCACACAAACTCAAGCAATCACTTTGTTGTCTCTATCAACTTTTTCACACAGTGCAAATCTTTTCATTTAGACTCAATAAGCTAACTCATGCTGATCAAAACATGACATAGACAGACCAATAGATATCATCACATACACAGTCAACAATCACCAAGATACCAATTTTCAACAATGTAACTACTTCTCTTACTACAAATAAATCCTTTTTCTCACACAAAAATATGATATTTTTAGCATAAGGATTCAATAAACACTCATGCTCAGAAGCGAATTTAGATACAGTTAGTGCTCAATACCATAGGCTTGCCTTTATTTTCTCTGCTTTGACTTTCTAGACTAGTTTACTAAGATCACTATAGGGCTTTCTTAGCTTATAACGTAGACTCAGGGTCAGGTGTGGTACAATTGGATATTTTAGTGACTTTTCTATCCTCTTTGACATTACATTGGCCTTTACCTCTTTTCACCACCACTTTTGACATCGGTTGGTTTTTTCTGCTTGACTTATTTCAGCACGGACGTGACTTTAACTCATCATTCTTGCTTGCTTCATTTTTGTCTTTTCATCTTTTATTCAAGCATTTTAATTCTTTTATTTCTTTTGTTTTTAGTCACATCTTTTCTATCCTTTCATCTTTTTCTTCCTCTACAAACAACTCTTTCCATACCCCTTTTGTTTCAGTTTTCATTCTTCATAGAAACCCTCAACTTATGTATTTTGCATGAGTTGAGGTGCACGATGTCCTAGGTAGGACCAGGGCAAAGATTAAGGTAACTTCTGAATTAGCCACCCTTAACTTAGGGTTTTGGCCTAAGTTAAGGTGCACAATGTCCAAGGAGGGACCAGGGCCAAAATAGATTTTAGGCAAGGTGAGTTAGGTGTACTGAAAGAAATGGTATTTGTTAGGCTCAAACGTTTGGATCAAAGGGAGAATTTAATTCTTTTGGTTGGTTTATTTTAGGCTCAAGTGGACTTGTTATCAACGAAGGCCTATGATCATTTCCCAATTTCCTGCCTAGATTATCTTAGCAGGACCAACAAGACAAGTTCTAGATTGGAACACACTGTATGAATATACAAAATTACCTCACACACACTTGGCATATTGTTCCATTATTCAATAATTGAAGAATCTTGTTCAAGTTCTATCTTAAGTAATGCTATCATATAGGTTCCTATCATGTCATATAAAGATCCAACACATTCAACTCATTAATCCTACATATATAGCACAATTTTAATTTTTTTAAAGGTATCAATTTTTACGCTCTTATGCCATAATGCTTTCATTCATTTAGTCTACTTCTACACTTATACAATCCTAAACATGCCGGTTCAGCTGAAATGTAAAACAATTTCTTGGGGAAAAGAACACAGGGAAGAAAACCCCATGAGAGGGTTGTGAGTTGGGTTACTCAGAATTCACCTAACACTCCAATCCATTTACCCCACCCCTACAAAAAATATGGTGTAATGCCCTCGATGCACAAGAAAAAGTAATACAAAGGATAAAGCAAATTTGTAACATCAAAGATAAAGCGAATGGGTTCGATTTCCCGGAACCCACTGGATCATCACGAGGGATGCCCTTAGTAACAAACTCAACATCAGTGGAAACACCCTCAGTAGTGCTCCTCGAAGTAGATGTGCCCGCAGCGATCTCTCGTTCTCTCCGCTGCCGCAACTCCTCCTAAAAAATGGACTGTCACTGTGGTGCCTCTAACTGATGTTGCTCTCTCCTCTTGGCCCGTCGGGCCACCTTAGTATCACTAGTATTCTCAGACGAACGGGGGCTTTTACCAGCCGCATGTGGAGGGTCAAGTATCTACATCTCATCATGAAATAGGGCTCTCAATACTAAATCATTGGCCTCAGTCTCCGGTGTGGGCTCTGGACAGCCTCAGCAGTAGTAGCAAGGGTATCAACATATGCCCGGAGTCTAGCCAACTCTGTTTGGAAAGTGGAGATATCAACAGTAGGTCAAGTCTGGGCTTCTCCATCACCCTAAGCTTGAATGCGTCTATCCACCGATGGACTGCCTGAATCTTCTTCTTAATAGCAGCTTCCATCCGTTTCTCAGAATCCTTTACTGACTTCTTCATCCAAGGCCGCATAATCTCTAGAAGGGTCGACATCTGAGTCTTCAGTTTCTGGACTTGAGCCAGTGGTAGTAAATCAAAGCTAGATGGGGTAGGAGCACGAGGTGTGCTCGTAGTATGTTCAGGTGAAGCAGAGGGAGGAGCCTGCACATCGGGCTCAGTGGTAGTGGCAGGAATAGGCTCATCATACACCTGCGTGCCATCAACAGTAGTCTCAACATCTAATGGAGGTAGGTCAATCTTTATTCCCTTCCTCGGGGATGAAGGGTTACCCTCATCTCTAATGAAGCCGACATCCACAGTCTTCACCGCCTCAATTAATCTATCACAAAGCCATATGGGCACTGTAACCTCCCTGCATAGATGGAAAATGAGGCAGGGGAAAGGCATGGTGGTCGTCATCCTGAATGCCCTCTCATGTATATCGGTAATCAGAATGCGATAGAAGTCAATCTGTAGCCCTGCCATAATAGCTGCGAGCATCGCAACTCTATCCTAAGTCACCACATTGTCTGCTTATGTAGGAGAGAACCTAGTCTATACGATGGACCAGAAGAATTTGGCGGTGAAACTCAGGGTTGACTTTCTGATAGGCAAAGTCATGTCACGCACTAATTAACGTTTCAACAAAACTTTATCCAATTCTAGGTGCAAACAATCGTTAAGCAGTATAAAACCCAACAAAGAGTTGGGGTCTAGCCCACAGGGAGCGGTACGTGTTCAAATTCAGTTATGAAGTACAAATATGGTCTAAATAGTTGTAGGAATAGAAATTATTGAAAAATACATGTAAACAAGTCTAAAGGAGGTGACAACAACTGTCAGATGGGGGTTTTGGTTTGCAAGTATCAACTACAATGCATTTAAACAACAAGGAAACAACAATATAGAGAGGAATTCTAGGGATGTGATTGATTATAAGAAAATTTCGCTATATGGGTAATTGAAACTACTAATAAATAGCTAAATATCAGTAGGTAAGCTGGGCTATGATTGAAATAGCTTTCTCTCGAACAACTACTTCGATTCAAGTGATCTCTCTTGAACATCAACAAGCTTAACAAATAAGAACATCCCACAACCTTAATACATCCTCTCTCTCTCGAGCAAGATGGGTAGGATTCAGTTTAGGATTCACTTCTTTGAGCTAAACCCATATCAACGTAATACCTACAAACCATTAATCAAAAGCTTTGGTTCAAAAACCTCTTTCTCAAGCAACCTAAGAACTCAAAGTTAGAACTATATTTGCAACTACAATTCATAGATTAAAACTCAGCTAATGATTAAACCCACTTCAATATAGCATTTAAATTAGTAATAATCAATACCCATAAGCTAATTCAACACATAATCACATAATCACACCCCAAGAATTGGGGTTTTAGCCATACATCATATAAACAGAGAAATGGTTACCAAATGCATTAGCCATTAACTGGGTATGAGTCTCCAAGCCTTTACAATGATTTCCAAGAATAAAATTTAAAAACCCACTTGAAAATCCTCCAAAATTGTACAATTCGAACTCAAAAATCTAGAGAAAACTCTATGTCTAGAATAGGAACTTTATATAAACTGAGAGCTCCTCAAAATTACATTTAAAATCCAATTTATAGATGCTCAAAATTAGGTCTGAAAAACCATTAGCCGAGGTAAGACGAGCTCGCCGAGTGGTTCAGCTATCCGCCCTTTGCTCTCTCCTATCGCCATTTTACATTGATTCTGAGCATCCTCAACTCCTGTAACATTGGGTGATCCATTATGTCATCGCGGAACCGATCGCCTATTTGCCGACTACCCATTTCTGTCGCTGACTTGGTTTTTTCCCTCAGGGCTATCACGGTGGAACTTTAGGCGGTCTGAAGAGCCACTTGCCGGTTTGTCGAGTGGTCTTGACGATCACCAGGAATGCTTTTCTCCACTTCTTCAGCTTGTTTTGTTCCTTTTTGCCTGTTAGTGTCCTTGCTTTGCTCCTTAATCCACATACCTAAACATCAAGGCTTTAACATCAGTTTGTAACATAAATTAGGGATTTGAGGACACTAAAACTATCCAAACAAAACCCTAAATGTGTCCAAATCTCTAGCTCATCAACACCCCAACTTAAACTTTTGCTTGTCCGCAAGTAAAACTCAAGATCAATAGTTCAACAAGGATGTCTCAAATAGTGTTGCATAAGACTCAACATAAATGCACACAACAAGGTACAAATTACTCATACAATGATCAATTGTGCACTCAAAGATTCAAATTGTGACTCACCATTATCAAAGATGCTCAAGTTCACAATACTTACTTCAAATGCAAGTTCAAGCTCAACAAAGGTACTCAAATGCCCTCACAACAAAGATGATTCCATATTCACACAAAATTTCTCAACAATTTAATGTCCCGGAATCACATACAACTATCACACTCACGAAGATGAACACATGCATGACTCACCCATAAGTTTTCCCTTATTTTCCAATCAACATTCGTTTCAGCTCACTCAAGATCACAAAGGTATTTTCGAGGCCTGTAACGAGACTGAGTGTAAAGGTGTGGCCATTTAGACTTAGTGGCTTCTACCTTCATGAAGTATGGTCTGAACATCACTTTCCTCCTTTTCTTTAACATTTCAAACATGCTCAAAATCCACCCCATTATTCAACTTCATATGAATCACCGGATACCCCATTTCTTTTGCAATATTCACTACTATATTTCACAACTTTTTGGTCTTTTTCTTTTCTTTCTTTTTTGTCATTTCCTTTTCTCTTCTCATTTTTTTATATGGAGGGGTTCCATCTTTTTCCAAACAATCACACAACGGGGGATTTCTCACACTTCTTGATTTTCCTTTTCCTTTTACCACACCCCCAACTTAGGCTTTTGGCCTAAGTTGGCTATTCAAGCAAACCAAACTTCATGAAAGTTATGGGTGAATGGATAAAGAAAGGTCACAATTGCTCAAGTTTCTTCCAAGAAAAGGGTAAGGCTCAAAAGGTGCCAAGTAAGGTTAACACATCTCACAAGGTTGGCCACAAAAGAGGTATATTGTCAAATTGGATCACTCTTCAAAATTCTCGCCTCAGATCATTTCAAGCGCTTGCCTCACTTAACCAACCGGACCAACGGGGCAAATTTTAGGTGTCATCACACAAAATGTTCTAAGTAATCTCATCACATAAGGCATTGATACCAATATCAAACAAGATTCCACATTTTCTAGCTAGCGTGCAATGTTCATCACAAGAAACTCATTTGACAACTGCAATGAGATGCTAAAAGTTCACATATTGCCTATGTAACTTCGTTTGCCTCATTGTAGCCGTATATTCATTTGGTTCGATTAGGAGCACTATTCAAGTCATCAATATTGACCACAATCGACACTTAAAATTTGCACAAGAAAAACCACAATCACACACAAAAGAGCTGGCAAAGTTTTTAAATTAGGGCTCAAAACCATTTTCATTCAAACAATGGGCCACAAGCTAAAACATCCACAATATCAAAATTCAACAAATTCAACAACCAAGACAATATCAACGCCCAATATTTAGAAAACAGTCACAAGACAAGAGGTGGGTATGGAAATACATCACCCTACCCAACAAAAATAAGGAGTTGTCCTCAAATGTAACTAAAACAACAAAATAGTCAATAAAACAATAGAGAGGGAGGTAAAAAGTCAACCTGCCAGGCTAAGCCTAGGTGAAGTCTGCATCTCAGTCACTCTATCTGTTTGGGCATCAGTACTCGGGGTCACACTACCATAGCTTCCTCTAAGTCAGTTAGGCCCTCAAAAACAGTCTCCTCCTGAACACCAAGCTGTTCCTCATCAGTCTGAGACTCGGACTCTGCAGCCGCATCATCAGTTCTAAGCCCATCTCTGGTGATAGCTGGAGGCAGATCAAAATGGGCTGGAATATTTATGCTCGGGTCCTCAGGATCTCCACACTCCCAAAAATCAGAGACATATCAGTGGACTTCAGCTGGTCTACATCTTTCTTCAAATTTACAATTGCGGCCTTTAAGGTGGTCACCTCATGATTAGCTCCTTGGCCTCTCTCAAACACCTATATCCTCATCGTGAGGGCATTAATAGAATCTCTGAGAGGTGTCAATGCAACTATGAGAGCTCTCTCAATCATCCTGGGGACCACGACCTCTAGTCGGGAGGCACATACATCAGCAGAATGGGCTAGGTGCCCCATCTTTAGCAGCATGGCCTGGTTGAGCGGAGGTCTAGATGCAGTAGTACCATCAACATATCTAAGGGGCAGGGGAGAAGTAGAAGAACTCGAGGCCTCATAAGGAGTGGAGCTAGGAGTACCTGAAGGCCCAGTAGCTCAAGTAGGCATGACTGCCTCTATAGGTAACGTTCAGTATCAATTCCTAGGGAAGTGTCCACCAGAGCTGCCCTCCTTCTCTCAGCCTCATCCTTTTGGTACTCCTTTTAATACGCCGGATGTCAGTAGAGGATGTGGGTGTCACCTCCATATCCGTCTTCTTAACACGTGGAGCACGGGCTCATCTGCACAACTCAGTGATCAATGATACGCTCAAATTACACCTCCCTAAAGAAGCATAAACGATCGTTATCAAGTAAAGCACCCAACTTGTAGGTTGGGGTCGATCCCATGAGGAAAATGGTTTAGACTTTACTTTAACCAACAATTATATTCAATTAGTCAAATTACTTTCGGAAACAAGTAATTAAAAGGGAGGGGGGGTTTGTGAAACAAATTGTAAGATTTCAGTAAGTAATCAGTAATCAAAAGTCAATTTTGCTTGTTATCAAGATGAGAGAAATAACTAGGGTATACGTGTTCCCTACAATCTCATAACATATTATTTCTAGTAATAGCAATCCTTTCCTAGTGTACTACATGCAAAGTGATAAGTTAGGTATCTCTAAATCCTTGGTCCGACATCTAGAGAATTTAACCATGTACCTTGGTCCGGCTATGTTTGTATAATTTACTAACCCTTACCTTTACCTCATATTAGACATCATAATTGATGTTTGGCTTAGTTATTACTTCGCACCAATCGACACTAACCTATTAGATAGTATCATACTAAATCTATGTTGATAATTCTTTTCTTGTTGATTACCTCCTTGGTCCGACAAGTAGCAACAATGCGAGTTCTAACGCGTGCACTCGTTAAAAAGACTTCTAAACGAAAGAATTATCAGTGCATGCAAAACACTATTTAGGAATTGCTTATTTACTATTCATACTTTGTTAATCGCTCATGGTTCGCACAACCCTAGTTGTGGAGTTTAGTTACCCATAATCATATGAACACAATTCATTGTTTTAAATGAAAGAATTATGAACTTACGTAAGAAGCGTAAGAAACCCAGAAATTCAACTTGAATTGCAATACCAAAATCTTCAAAACGAACTTAGAAAATTAAGAATTGCTAAAGTTGCAAGTTAATCTCCCAAGTCGAGAACTAGAATAAAACAATAATCTCTAACCCCTAAAAACGAGGTTTACATGCACTATTTATAGAAAACAAGTCCTAAATTAAAAGGGAAACAAAATATGGAAAGTTTGTTCAGGCACGCGTCTTTATTCCACGAGACTAACTCACAGACCGTCAATGGATCTACGGTCCGTGGGTCCCTTCTGTCAGCCAGGACTTAGAAAATATTTCAGCTTCCAAAAATCAGCTTCTTTGAAGCAAACGACGGAACTGCAGTACGGATCTTATATCGATCTATGATCTGTCAATCCCTCTCCGTAGCTCCATACATAGAATTTTTCAAACATCAGGTACTGGAAACCTCGCAATATCAATTTATGGATCAACAGTGCGGTCCGTAGATGGATTTACGGACCGTTAATGTCCATCGTGGTTCCACACTTGGTTAGATTTCCCTGATTTGCCTTACATGCCTTGCCTGCTGATCTACGACCACCATCTACGAAGCGTCAATGGATTTACGGTCTGTAGATCACCTCCGTAGTTGCCCTTTTCTGCATTTCTTTCAGCTATCACTTTACTTCGGCACCTGAACATCTTTCCAGCAAAATATGCTAAAAGCACATAAAAACCAATACAAACAGGCCCTAGACACACACAACTTGTAAGTGAAATGTATTAGAAATACCGTAAACTCACGGTATATCCACACCCTTAACTTAAATTCATTGTTTCTCCTCAAGTGATGCACTAAGTCTCTAAACGACACTTGTATAGAAGCAAGCATTTCAAGCACAAACAATCACATGACTCTCTATCCCACTCACTTTCCGGGTGCAAAATTTGTTCTCTTAGACTCGACAATCTAATTCGTACAGATCAAACCATGACAACGATCGACCAACCAATCACACAACATACACTGTTTAACCCTCACCAAAGTACCAATTCTCTGACAATGTAACTAGTGCCCTTACTTCAAAAGAAATCCCATTTCTTTCGCACAATGACTATGACTTTGAGTACAAGGATTCATTCAACACTCACACTCAGAAATAACTTCAAGTACAGTTAGTGCTCAGTACCGTAGACTTGCCCTTATTTTCACTGCTTAGACTCTCCAAACTAGTCTCTAGGATCACTATAGGACTTTCTTGGCTTGTAACGTAGGCTCAGGGTCAGGTGTGGTACATTTGGGTACTTCTTAGTGACTTTCTGCCCTCCTTGACATTACATTAGGCTTTCAACCTATTTTTGCCCTATTGTTGACATCCTGCCATTTTACCTTCTTTCCCTTCATTTTCTTCAATCATAGATGTGACTTTAGACTTTGTAGATCTTTTTAATTTTTACTTTTATCTCTTTCTTGCGTTTTATTCTTTTTATTTAGCTTTCAACAAGTCACATCCATTCCTCTCTTTTCTCAACATCAAACTCTTTTCATACCCATTTTTCTTTCGGTTTCCTCTTTCATAGCCACCCTCAACTTATGGATTTTCCATTGGTTGAGGTGCACAATACCCAATGTCGGGTCAGGGCCAAGATTGAAGTTAATTTTCTTACATTAGCCACCCTCAACTTAGGCTTTTGGCGTAAGTCGAGGTGCACATGTCCAAGGAGGGACCGGGGCTAACATAGTTGATTATGGGAAGGTGAGTTCGGGGTTTCAAAAGAAATGGTCTAATTTTAGGCTTAAAGCATTTGGATCAAAGGGAGCATTTCTTTCATTTGGTTAGATCCTTCTTTTAGATAATTTGTGGACTTATCAGAACAAGGGCTTATGATCACTTCCTAACCTCTAGAGTGAGTTGTCTTAGCAGGACTACCCTGGTAAGTTCTAGTTTTGCACAAAAACTGTCTTAACAGTCAACTATTCTCACGCACCCTTGGCACATAGTTTCATTATCATATTATCAGATTACCCAGTTCAAGTTTCAGCGTAAGTCATGCCATCAAGTTGATTCATTATCATGTCATACTCAGAGCCAACACATTCAACTTGTCTTAGCCTACAAATTCTAGCACATATAACAAAATTTGGACAGATGTCAATTGTTTTCATAAGCCATCATGCTTTATTCTGTTCTTTGCTTCTATACATACGATCCTAATACATGCCGGTTCAACATAAATTAAACAGTCTCTTGGGGAAAACGAACATAGGCAAGAAAACAGAAAAGAGAGGATTTATGAGTTGGATTACTTAGACTTCACCTTATCACTCACAATCCATTTACCCCACCCCCAACAAATATAGATAGAATCGTCCCCAATGCATACAAATGCAGTAAAAGATAATGGATTGGGTGAAGCAAACCAGTGGCGCATAACGCCGATGAATCATCAACAAGAGGGTGGGTTCGGTTTCCCGAAGCCCGCTGGAACCATACTTGGGTCACCCTCAGTAGTGCCCACATCAACCATCAGAGTACCATCAGTGGTGCTCACAACGTCCCTTACGACAGGCGGAACTTCTACAACTGGAAGTGAGAGGGTCCTGGGATATGGGCTTTGACTGCTTGGAGATCAAACCACAGAGAGTGGCAGCATAGGAGGCGTAGAATTCCCGGACAATCTCCTCACTATAAGTCCCTGGGTCTCGAGCCATCCAGTCACACTTGTGAAGGTTAAAAAGCCGGTGGATGTCGGGGACAGTGTGCAAGCTTCCTGTGAGGACTTTGTGCTCCTCTGTAATAAGTCGGGCCATCTTCTCTTTGTCATTAATCATTTTGGCATCACGATAGATTTTCCATTGATCCTCAACACACCATCTGTTTGGCTCACCGGCCACTGGAGTAGGGTTCTCATTCCTTGGTAATGGTACTGACTCTGAGTTAGTGGCCTCATCAGACGAGGTCATCAGATGAGGCTGCTTGTTTATTCTGGCCGGACCCTGTGGCTGACTTGGCATTGGACCCCAAAGTATGGGCAGACTTGGACCCTGAAGCTTGGCTAGACTCAGAGCCAGAAGCATGAGCAGATTCGGAGCCAGATGTAGACCCAGTAGCTGAATTGGAAGCAGCCCCAGTGGGTGACCCGATCAATGTGTGCTCCTCATCAGACTAGGAGACAGTGACTACGTCGGGAATCACCTTACGGGGGGTGCTTTTTGTGGCTCGGGGTGTAGTGGGAGAAGTCCTTGTGTTGGGAGGAACATATGCTGGATCTTTTTCCATGTCCGTGTCCTCATCGATTAACCTGAAGCTAGGAGCAACAGATTTTGACTCGCCCTATTTTTAGTAGGTGACTAGCTTCTTGGGTGCCATCGTACCTGTGGAAGCGATATTAGTGCCTAAACTAACCATAACCAAACTAAAAATAATAATTTAGAACTATAAACGAACAGTAACAAAATCCCATGAAAATTTCATAAAGAGGCTATAGTGGTCATTCACGGAGGAGACCTATAGTCCGTTGACTAAACTATGGTCCATGGAACCCTTCCGTGGATCAGAGGACCAATAATATTGGTCACATATGGAAACCACGGATGTACAGAACGGTCCATAGATTTATGTACGGACAGTAGTCTACATCCGTGGTTTCAAACTTGGTGAAATTTTTAAGTGCATCCAACCATGAACCTAATCTACGGTCCGTAGATTAATCTCCGGTCTGTGGATAGGGTATCGTGGATGTGATCTGTGCCAGATTTCAGCCATTCTTTATTTTCAAGTCCACATCTTAGACCATTTTCAACAATATCCTAGTCTAACCATGCATTGCAACATTGAATCATGCTAGTTTGTCATTCTCTGGATCCCGATTAATCATTTTAACCAAGTATTTAAGACAAACTTTAGAACCCTAAGTCGAAACTTACATTTAGACTTATAATCACATACAACAAGGCAACACAATAACTATCTATCTTTCCAAGGGTATTGTAACTTCCAATTTTATCATGCAATTTCATCTAACAATTACCCAAGGTCAAGACCCGACTCCCGACATTCTATATTCAATCTATGAACCGAAAT
The DNA here is from genome assembly GCA_036553675.1 of Solanum okadae. NCBI lineage: Eukaryota > Viridiplantae > Streptophyta > Magnoliopsida > Solanales > Solanaceae > Solanum > Solanum okadae. The sequence continues at coordinate 16,124,073 of CM071681.1, read as the reverse complement.
GCAACATGAGGAGAAAATCTATTACCTTACAAGAAACGAGGAGTGGGGTGATTGCGTGATGACACTAAGCCTTGCAAGACCAAAGAATTAGGAGAGGAAAAGGAATTTAGGAGTTAGGGGAAAAGGAAAGGGAAGATTAATTGGGGACTGATGGAGTGATTATTGAGTGATTTAAGGGGTTTGGGAAGTTATGAAACGGTTTGGGAGTAAATGGAGGGAAGTGGAATGATTTAAAATTGGGGGATTTTAAATAGGATGGGTCTAGGTTAGGTCAAGCAGCATTAGGGTTCTGGACCCACGATACCCTGTCTACAGTCCGTGGGTTGATCTATGGTCCGTAGATCACTCTTACACTTGGACAAGTTTTAGGGACTTACCTGGGATCTACGGACACCATCCACAGTCCGTGAATGGATCGACGGACCGTCGATGGGGTCCGTAGACCTCTGCACTAGACCATTTTCTGCAAAATTTTCATAGCATACCTGAACATGTAGCAATCATTAAGCTATTCTTTTTACATTTTCTGGACACTTTTTTTAGACATGGACCCTATGCAAATTCTAGCCAACACACAAAAAAAACTAAACACCTATCTAAATTAATACAGAGAATAAACTAAACACAAAAACTGCTAGATGGAAAACAAAAGCCTATAGTTGGCTAGATTGTACATCTTGGGTTGCCTCCCAAGCAGCGCTTGATTTAACGTCGCGGCACGACGCATGCCTCTTGATTACTCAGACTTCATCAAGATGATAGGCCTCAATCACTTCTTGCACACTTTCAGCATTTCCCAGATAGATCTTAATCCTTTGCCCGTTTACCATGAACCTAGTTCCTTCACTATTTTCAAGCTCAACCGCTCCATGGGGGGAGCACTTTTGTGAGCAAAAATGGCCCAGTCCATTTGGACTTGAGTTTGCCTAGAAACAAGCGCAACCTAGAGTTGAATAGAAGCATAAGATCACCAATCACAAATTCTCGCTTTTCAAATCTTTGATCATGATACCTCTTCATCTTCTCTTTGCACAAGGTTGAGTTTTCATAGGCTTTTAGGCGAAACTCATCAAGCATATTTAAGTCATTCATTCTTTGATTAGATGCGGTGCCCCAATCCAAATTTAGCTTCTTCATTGCCCGCATCGCCTTATGCTCTAGCTCTACCGATAAGTGACAAGACTTCCTATAAACAAGTTGGTAAGGAGACATACCTATGGGGTTGTATGCAGTGCGATAGGCCCATAGAGCATCATCAAGCTTCCTTGCCCAATCCATTCTATTAGCATTCACAGTCTTCGCCAAAATCTGTTTTATCTCTCTGTTGGACACTTCAACTTGTCCGCTATTTTGTGGATGGTAAGGAATGGCTACATTGTGGCAGACACCATACTTTTCAAGTAGCGCCTTGAACAACTTATTACAAAAGTGGGAACCTCCATCACTGATGATTGCTCTCGGGGTACCAAATCTGGAGAAGATATTCTTTTTCAAGAACACGGTGACACTTTTACCTTCTTTGTTGGGGAGCGCAACCGCTTCCACCCACTTCAATACATAATTAACCGCAACAAGAATATACTTCATCCCTTGTGAACTCAAAAATGGACCCATAAAATCAATGCCCCATACATCAAACAACTCTATCACCATTATAGGATTCAGAGGAAGCTCTTACCTCTTTGAAATTCCTCATTCTCTTTGGCAACGATCACAAGACTTGGCGAAATCATGAGCATCTTGGTGGATGGTGGGCCAGTAGTACCCACACTGCAAAATCTTATGCGCAGTCCGAATACCATTATGATGCCCACCAACAGGCGATGAATGACATGCTTCAAGTACACTCAACATCTCAACCTCGGGCACACAACGACGAATAATCCCCTCAGCACAACTACGATACAAGTAAGGCTCATCCCAAAAGAATTTCTTCACATCATGCATAAACTTTCTCCTTTGGTGAAAAGACAAGTCCGGGGGCACCAAATCGCTTGCCAAATAATTAGCAAAGTTTGCGAACCATGGAATCAGATCATGAGAGGCAGCTAATACCTGTTCATCTGGAAAAACATCATTAATTTAAGCCCTATCTCCAAGCTTTAGCATAGCCTCTTCCTCTAATCTGGAAAAGTGATCGGCAACTTGATTTTCGGTCCCCTTTCTATCTTTTACCACAAAATCAAACTCTTGGAGCAACAATACCCATCTAATCAATCTTTGGTTTGCATCCTTTTTTGCCATCAAATACCTCAATGCAGAATGGTCAGTATCCACTATGACCTTAGTACCAAGCAAGTAGGATTGAAATTTCTCGAATGCAAAAACCACCATAAGAAGTTCTTGTGCAGTCACAGTATAATTATTCTGGGCCACATTATGAGCTTTGCTAGCGTAGTAAATAGGGTGAAGAATTTTCTCTTTCCTATGTCCTAGTACCACACCAAGCGCCACCACACTGGCATCACACATTACCTCAAACTGTTGTCCCTAATCAAGTGAAATAATGATAGGTGCAGTAACCAACTTCTCCTTCAATTCTCCAAATTCTCTCAGAAAAGCATCATCAAAATCAAACTTATACTCCTTTCCGAGCAGTTTGCACAATGGGTGTGCAATTTTTGAAAAGTCTTTTATGAACCTCCTATAGAAACCTGCATGCCCAAGAAAACTTCGAACACCTTTTACAAAGATTGGTGGTGGAAGCTTTTCATTTACCTCTACTTTCGCTTTATCTACCTCAATTCCCTTCCTAGAAATTCGATGACCTAGAACTATCCCTTCCTTCACCATAAAGTGGCACTTCTCCCAATTTAGCACCAGATTGCAATCTTCACACCTTTTAAGTACCTCAGCCAAATGATTCAGACATTGATCAAAAGAATCCCCTACCACAGAGAAATCATCCATAAATACCTCAATAGTGTCCTCCACCATATCAAAGAATATCGACATCATACAACGCTGGAAGTCGCTGGAGCATTGCCCAACCCAAAGGGCATCCGTTTGAAGGTGAAAGTCCCATAAGGGCAAGTGAAGGTGGTCTTCTCTTGGTCCTTTGGAGCTATAGAAATCTGATTGTAGCCCGAATAACCATCAAGAAAACAATACCAAACCTTACCAGCAAGTCTATCCATCATCTGATCCATGAATGACATAGGGAAATGGTCTTTTTCTGTCCAAGCATTTAGCTTCCGGTAGTCCATGCAGACTCTCCATCACGTCATGAGCCGCATTAGAACAAGCTCATTTTTCTCATTAGGAACCACAGTAATCCCACCTTTCTTAGGCACACTTTGAACAAGACACACCCAACTTCTATCTGCAATGAGATAGATAACTCCAACATCCAACCACTTGATGATATCCTTTTTAACTACCTCTTGCATAGATGGATTTAATCTTCTTTGGTGCTCAATACTAGGTTTGTGATCTGGCATGAGTTGTATTTTGTGGGAACAAATACCGGGAAGAATCCCAATAATATCTATAATAGTCCAACCAATAGCTCGCTTGAACCTCTTTAATACAGTCACCAAACACTCTACTTGTCTCGCATTTAAATCTGCCGCAATGATGACCGGCAAAGTGTTATCTCTGCCCAAGAATACATACTTCAAATGTGGTGGTAAAGCCTTAAGCTCCAATTTCGGTAGCTCCACAATAGATGGTCTCGCTGGTGGGGATTCGCGATTCTTCATCTCTAACTCATACTTCTTTTGTTTTGACCAATATTCACACCTATGGAGTGCAACTACCAACTCATCGTACTCTTCAATACCATCGCTATCGAAATTCATCATAACTGCTGCTAGTGCCACAACACCGAGTCACTCTTCAATTTACACTTCTGCTCCACTGTCAACTCTGTAAGTTATAGCAGATACAGTTTGGAGCTCACCACTCTGCTTCATGGACCTACAAATATTGAAAGTTGTTTCTTTATTGTTCAGTCTAAACTTCATCTGTACCTTCTCCATATCAACCAATGCACGACCTATGGCAAGAAATGGTCTCCCAAGGATGATGGGAACATCAAAATCAACCTCACAGTCAAAAATAAAAAAATCCACTGGAAAGATGAACGACTCCACTTTTACTAGCACGTCATGGAGTACACCAATGGGCCTCTTCACAGTTCGATCGACCATTAGTAACATCATTGTAGTGGGCTTTGGGTCCCCTAGACCCAAAATCTTGTAAATAGACAATGGCATGAGGTTGATGCTAGCACCAAGATCACACAATGCCTTAGCAAAGTGTAACAATTCGATAGTACATGGAATCGTGAAGACACCAGGATCCTCCTTCTTTTGCACAAGAGACCTTGTAGCAATAGCGCTACAGTGTTGTAATCTATTATCATCTTCAAAACTCACAGACCTATTCTTTGTTACCATATATTTCATAAACTTTGCATACCCAGACATTTGCTCCAAAGCTTCTATCAACGGAATGCTGATGGAAAGCTGCTTTAACATAGTAATAAACCAGCGATATTTACCATATTCAGTCTTCTTCACTAACCTCTGTGGAAAAGGTGGTGGAGGTCTAGGTATGGGGACCACTTCCTAAGATATCTCCGCTTCTTTCTCTCTTACAGTCTCAGACTCTTCTTTAACCTCTACCACATCATCTTCTTTTCTGATCTCAACGTCCACTACAGATGGCATAGGTGGATCTATGGTTTGCCTACCCCCTAGAGTAGTAACTGCCATACAATGACCATTATTCTTTGGATTCTGGATGGTGTTGTTAGGAAGAGTGTCAGGTTGACGTGGGTTCACTGTAGTAGACAACTGAGTCATCTGTTGCTCTAGATGCTTTATTCACACTGCATGGGCATGAACCTTTTGACCAATAACAGACAAGTCGTTTCTTATCTCCTTCACATTATCATCAGTTGCATCAAACCTTCTCATCATCTTATGCATCATATCTTCAATACGTGCCATATTGCTTCCAACTTCCCTAGTACTAGATTCCTTATTTTGAGGGGGAACATAAGGTCCAACCCGATCGTTTCTGTTGCCATAGTTATTCCGTTTGTAGTTGTTGTCGCGATTGAAGTACCCATCCCGGACATATTTACACTCTCGATTGTAATTTCCATATTTCCGACCTTGGTTTCCTTGACCTTGGCGCCAATTTTCCTTGTTGGATCCTTGGGCGTTAGGTTGGAAACCCCCCATCTGCTCATTCACCGCATAAGCATCTTCTTCATAGTAACACTCTTCAACTGGTGGTGGCGTTCTAGTCAACTAATTCACATCATTTACCTTCTCTGCACCTCCGCTCACATGCTTCAATACCAACCCCAACTCGGTCCTCATCTGAGCCATCTCCTCACGAATCTTCTCTATATACTGGTTGTTTGTAGCATGAACGGCAAATGTGTTTCTCGCAGTATCCGACCTCCTAGTTCTCCATGCTTTATTGTTGCGAGAGATCTTCTCCAATTTTTCTGCAATCTGCGCATATGTGCACTCACCATATGATCCTCCAGCAATAGTATCTAGCACTGCTTTATTGTTGTCACCCTGACCTCGATATAAATATTCCTTCAGTGACTCATCATCAATACGGTGTTTCGAAACACCTCTTACAAATGTAGTGAATCTGTCCCAAGAGCTACTCACATACTCTTCAGGTAATGCTACAAAATTATTGACCCTATCTTTGTGATTGAGCTTCTTGGACATTGGATAATATCTTACTAAGAACACATCCGTCAGTTGGTCCCATGTATATATCAAGTTATAAGGAAGCTCAGTGAACCATACAACAACATTGCCTGTCAGTAATAGATGGAACACTCGCAACCCGATGACATCCATATCAAAGTCTGGTCGACCCACACAGCTCTTGCAAACTGCCCTTAGCTTGGCTATGTGAGCATGTGGGTCTTACGATGGTGAACCCGAGAATAAGACCCTCGCTGTAAGCATCTGCATCAAGCTACTGGTCACTACAAATGTGTGCCTCGGAGGTAAAACGGGTAGGACAAGAGGTCCATCTGAGTCATCATTGTTTATGTTGCCCCTATAGTTGTCATGCGGTTGAGGACCTGGTGGGCCATGCACCCTCACTGCATCTCCCAATTGATTTTCCGCTAGAACCTGGTTGTCTCTCCCAACCACCCTTAGGGGTTGCAACTCAACTTCATCACCTAGATTGCCTCCGATAGGATTAACTTGAACTCTTTGATTGTTCTTTCTTCGCAAAGTTCGGTTCAACTCTGGGTCGTACGGAGTAAGTGGTTCACCCTGGCTCCGTGTACTTGGCATACACTAGCTTCAGAACCTGAGAGAGACAAAAACAAAAAGAAAAAAGTAAAATTAGGAAATATTTGACTAACGTTCAATAATGTAGTTAGAATAAATCTAAAAGCAGAATTTCCCCGTAGCGGCGCCAAAATTTGATACGCTTAAATTATACCTCCCTAAAGAAGCATAAGCAATCGTTATCAACTAAAGAACCCAACTTGTAGGTTAGGGTCGATCCCACGAGGAAAATGGTTTATACTTTACTTTAACCAACAATTATATTCAATTAGTCAAATTACATCCGAAAACAAGTAATTAAAACTGGGGGTTTTTGTGAAACAAATTGTAAGAATTCAATAAGTAATCAGTAATCAAAAGTCAATTTTGGTTGTTATCAAGATGAGAGAAATAACTACGTTATACGTGTTCCCCACAAGCTCAGAACGCAGTATTCCTAGTAATAGCAATCCTTTCCTACTGTACTACATGCAAAGTGATAAGTTAGGTATCTCTAAATCCTTGGTCCGGCATCTTGAGAATTTCACCCCGTACATTGGTCTGACTACGTGTGTATAATTTACTAACCCCTACCTTTACCTCATATTAGACATCATAATCGATGTTTGGCTTAGTTATTACTTCGCACCAATCGACACTAGCCTATTAGATAGTATAACACTAAATCTATGTTGATAATTCTTTTCTTGTTGATTACCTCCTTGGTCCGGCAAGTAGCAACAAGGCGAGTTCTAACACTTGCACTCGTCAAAAAGACTTCTAAACGAAAGAATTATCAATGCACGCAAAATACTATTCAAGAATTGCTTATTTACTATTCATAATTTGTTAATCGCTCATGGTTTCCACAACCCTAGTTGTGGAGTTTAGTTACCCATAATCATATGAACATAATTCATTGTTTTAGATGAAAGAATTATGAACTTACGTAAGAAGAATAATAAACCCAGAAATTCAACTTGAATTGCAATACCAAAATCTTCAAAACGAACTTAGAAAATTAAGAATTTCTAAAGTTGCAAGTTAATCTCTCATGTCGAGAACTAGAATAAAACAATAATGTCTAACCACTAAAAATGAGGTTTACATGCCCTATTTATAGAAAACAAGTCCTAAATTAAAAGGGAAAGAAAATAAGGAAAGTTTATTCAGGCACGCTTCTTCATGCCATGAGACTAACTCACGGACCGTCAATAGATCTACAGTCCATGGGTCCCTTTTGTCAGCCAGGACTTAGAAAATATTTCAGCTTCCAAAAATCAGCCTCTCTGAAGCAAACAACGGAACTACAGTACGGACCGTATATCGATCTACAATCCGTCAATCCCTCTCCGTAGCTCCATACTTAGAATTTTTCAAACATCAGGTACTGGAACCCTCGCAGCATCAATCTACAAATCAACAGTACGGTCCGTAGATCCATCTACGGACCGTTAATGTCCACAGTGGTTCCACACTTGGTCAGATTTCCCTGATTTGCCTTCCATGCCTTGCCTGCTGATCTACGACCACCATCTACGGAGCGTCAATGGACTTACGATTCGTAGATCACCTCCGTAGATGCCCTTTTCTGCATTTCTTTCAGCTGTCTCTTTACTTCTGTGCCTGAACATCTTTCCTGCAAAATATGATAAAAACACATAAAAACCAATACAAACAGGCCCTAGACACACTCAACTTGTAAGTGAAATGTATTAGAAATACCGTAAATTCACGGTATATCAATCAACACCAGAAATAGAAGAGATGTTTGGTGCTTCTTTGCCATCATGGCCATCTCCTTCTCAATGATTGCACCTAAATTTAGTCTCTTCCAAGCAATAATAGATCCAAGAAAGGCAGCCTTTGGGTGAGAGTGGATAGACTCGTTTTAGGAAGCCATGATTGTACTACTAATAAACCCGAACCAATACGTCTCCACCAGATTGAGATCCTTCTTCTCTATTGGCATTACGACCCCAATCCACCTAGGGGTACTATCAGAAAGAAGAGTCAGCCAATCTTTTAAGTCATCTAACATTGTTATCTTGATCATACTCTGGTAGTCATCCGTGAAGTTATACGTACATCCCAAGATGGTGTTTATGTCCTCACTATCACATTTCACCTTCTTGCCCCAGACAATTACAGAATCTACCGATTTGAAGGTACTGGCCTTCCTCTTTCCTTGTGGTACAACCTTCCTCATTCCTTGTGGTACCAAGTCTTTGTAGGCCGAGTAGAACTCCCATACCCAATTAGGAATGTAGGGACCCTAAGTTTTAGTGAAAATCTAGAATTTGTGGGACTTAAGGGTGCTCCATATCTCCGGATACCTGTCCACCACACCATCTGTGGACAACCTCTTCTCCTCAATAATAGTCCTCAGTCTCTCGACCTTTAGTCGTTTGAGAGACTGGGGAGGATGACCCTGTATAGGTGGCGCTAGGACCACAGTCTGAGCTAAAGCTGGGGAAGAAGAGGAGTCTGAGTTACCAGGATCCTAGACGGATCATGCATCCCCTTGGAGAGAAGTTCTGCTCTCCTGGCATGTAGAAGCTAGTCATCCTTAGGCTCAAAGATGGAAGCCTGAGAATATTGAGACTCTCCCTTATTGTCGGATATGGTGAGGTGAGTCTCATAGTTTCCCTCACTGTTGGAACTGACCTCCGGTGACTCCACCATGGGCGCCTTGCCCTTTCCTTTGGCTTTTCCTCCCTTTGTATGGAGTTTGGATGCCTTTGCATTGGATGCATCTGCATCCAAATTTATACCGACTCCTCTTGCCCACTTGCGGGGTGACATGTCTCTTCCTGAAACTTTGGGTCTAGCCATTTCTGCAAAAAACACATAGAAAACGTTTGAAGAAGTTCAAGAAAAATGCAGAAATGCAGTTGTAGAATGACTCACCGAACCATTCAGCGAGTCGCCGAATCACTTAGGAGAGCCAGATCGGGCTCGCCGAAAGTACCACCATAAAATTTTTCTAGAATCAAGATAGGTTGGTGATGTTCAGGGCACTTCGGCAGATCACAGACACCAATCGGTGAGCTAGAAGTAGCTCGCCGAAAGTTACAGTGTATTTTAAGGGTTAGGGGCACAGTAAGGGCGATCAAGAAGACCTTTTGGCGAGTCACCGAGAGAACTCGATGAGCTCAAACATCTCGCCGAAAGTTACAGAATAAACTCAACCAATTATGGAAATTAAGGACGATCTGAGGAGGACTTTGGCGAACCGCCGAACCACTCAGCGAGCTCGTCGTAGCTCGCCAAATGACCCGATGTGCCAGTTTTCAACCACATTTCTCAAAATCAAGCTCGCAGCTCCCGAATTCAAAATTAAACAGAAACACCGGTTTTCAACCCCATTTCTCAAAATCAAGCTTGCAATGCCCGGATTCAAAATTAAACACAAACACCATTCAATTAGAACTAGACCTATACTAACTATGCCCTCGGGGTACTCAGACTTCCCTCAATTTGGCCAATTTTGGCCATTTGATGAGTTTTGCCCTGAAGAATGACGTCAAACGCTCCATTATTGTGTAAATTATGGAATTTAGCACAATTAGGGGTTACTTAGACTTCACCCCAATAGACCCAACTTATTAACACTGCAACCCAACAAATTAGACTCAATTTTACAAGCAAGAACACGAGAATTGATCAATTTTAAGCATTTAGGCCCAAATTTTAATTCATTACCGTTAACCCAATAATTTAACACAATTATAGCAATCACCCAACACAAAACAACAATAAATTACCTATTGCATTTGATTTTAACCACAAATTTCAAGTATGGGGTTCGGAAAACCAACCTTTATGTTGAATTTAGAATTTGAATAGCTAAGCGGCAAAGTTCCCCAATTCCGATCAATGATTTCACACAAAAAGTGGGTAAAAAATAGTAAAATACACAGGATCAAAGGTTGGGTGAGAGTGTACAAGAGTTAAAAAAGAGAGAAGATGAAGGATTTCGAAATTTTAAATCGCTTTGCCTTTAAAATTTTTGAGTTCACGTCAACTTCAGCGGAGTAACTCATGCTCGCCAAACCACCCGGCGATGCGCCGAGTGGTATTTTACCTCCCCGAGTTTTACACGACTCCCAGCAATATAGGGGTTCAAGCAGCGAACAAAGACGGGTTCGCTGACCTGTTTGACATGTCACCAATTAAGCATTTAGCCCGCTGAGTTTTACAGAGTTCCCCTTCAAGCTTGGTGGTTCCAAAAGCGGTCCAAGTCGGGGCTAAGCAACCTGTTTGGCGTGTCACCAACTGGACTTTGGGTCGCTAAACTATCCATTTTTCAACAGTCTTCACTTTTCATCTTGCACAATCAACACCTGTTATTCAAAATAAAAAACTAAAGCATTAAAAACTTGGGTTTCCTCCCAAGTAGCTCCTTAGTTAACGTCGTGGCATGATAAAAATACTGATTTAAGCTTCATTTTTGGGGTTTGCCAAGGTATCACTTGGTAGGCCCCCTTTTGGCCTTCGATTCAGATGAGAAGGAATTTGACCCATTTGAGTCTCCAACTGTTTGGTTGACACGGAATGGTAGGTGACCGTCTGATTAAGTGTAGAGACATCCTCCATCATCTCTTTCAACACTTTGTTCGACCATTTAACTTTGTTGAGAATACGTGAGAGCATGTCTTCCGTACAAATATTTTCAAATTCTTTGGGCTTTTCTTGCTCATGGGGTGGGACGTACCTGCCCTTATCACCCTCTTTTTCCTTCCAAGTGGTGTTACGATCACGCAAATCCCTATCACGGTCTCTACATCCATCATCTCTATGAAGAACTTTGGCAAACCGCCGAACTACTCGGCGAGCTCGATGTAGCTCGCCAAATGACCCGATGTGCCAGTTTTCAACCCCATTTCTCAAAATCAAGCTCCCAGCTCCCGAATTCAAAATTAAACACAAACATAAGTTTTCAACCCCATTTCTCAAAATCAAGCCCGCAGCGCTCGGATTCAAAATTAAACACAAACACCATTCAATTAGAACTAGACTTATACTAACTATGACTTTGGGTTACTCAGACTTCCCCCAATTTGGCCAATTTTGGATATTTGATGACTTTAGCCCTTAAGAATGACGTCAAACGCTCCATCATTGGGCAAATTATGGAATTTAGCACAATTCGGGGTTACTTAGGCTTCACCCCAATAGACAGAACATATTAGCACTGCAACACAACAAATTAGACTCAAATTTACAAGCAAGAACACGAGAATTGATCAATTTTAAGCATTTAAGCCCAAATTTTAATTCATTACCGGAAATCCAATAATTTAACACCATTATAGCAATTACCCAACACAAAACAACAACAAATTACCTATTGCATTTGATTTCAACCACAAATTTCAAGTATGGGGTTCAGAAAACCAACCTTTATACTGGATTGAGAATTTGAATAGCTAGGTGGCAAAGTTCCCCAATTCTGATCAATGCTTTCACACAAAAAGTGGGTAAATAATAGTAAATTATGCAGGATCAAAGGTTGGGTGAGAGGGTACGAGAGTTAAAAATGAGAAAAGATGAAGGATTTTAAAATTTTAAATCGTTTTGCTTTTAAAATTTTTGAGTTCCCGTCACCTTCAGCGGAGTAACTCATGCTCGCCGAACCACTCGGTGATGCGCCGATTGGTATTTTACCTCCCCAAGTTTTACACGATTCCCAGTAATATAGGGTTTCAAGCAGCGGACAAAGACGGGGTCGCTGACCTGTTTGACGTGTTGCCAATTAAGCATTTAGCCCGCTGAGTTTTACAGAGTTCCCTTTCAAGCTTGGTGGTTCCAACAACGGTCCAAGTCGGGGCTCGCCAACCTGTTTGGCGTGTCGTCGACTGAACTTTGGCTCGCCAAACTACCTATTTTCCAACACTCTTCACTTTTCAACCTGCACAATCAACATCTGTTATTCAAAATAAAAAACTAAAGCATTAAAAAGTTGGGTTTCCTCCCAAGTAGCTCCTTAGTTAACATTGTGGCATGACAAAAATACTGATTTATGCTTCATTTTTGGGGTTTGCCAAGGTATCACTTGGTAGGCCCCCTTTTGGTGTTGGATTCAGATGAGAAGAAATTTGACCCATTTGAGTTTCCAACTGTTTGATTGACACGGAATGGGAGGTGACCATCTGATTAAGTGTAGAGACATCCTCCTTCATCTCTTTCAACACTTTGTCCGACCATTTAACTTTGTTGAGAATACGTGAGAGCATGTCTTCCATACAGTCATTTTCAAATTCTTTGGGGTTTTCTTGCTCATGGGGTGGGACGTACCTGTCCTTATCACCCTCTTTTTCCTTCCAAGTGATGTTACGATCACGCTAATCCTTATCACGGTCTCTCCATCCCTCATCTCTATTCCAAACTGGATTTCCACTCATCCTTGGATAGTTTGCACAAGAACCTCCTCCTTGATTAGCTAGGAAGTTCACTTCTTCATTGTACAATTCTTCAAAATGAGCTTTTTCGGGGTACACTCCATCAACACCTTCAACACCTTCAACATTAACACTCTTCATACCACTACCCATCACATTCTTCGCCAATACATCCAGTTGAGTCATTATTTTGGCAATGTTTTGCTCTCTCACTTTATCCTTTGCGATCTACTCTTTTGTCATTCTAAAAGTGAGAGGAGAGACTTGGTCTTCACGAGTGTACCATGCCCTATTGATCTTCGCCATGCTATCAAGAAACTGAGACGCTACTTCATAGGGTTGTTGCAATATACCACCGTGAACAAGTTAATCATCAACTCCTTTGTTCACCGAATCAAGACTCCTATAGAAGTAGTACTGCAATATATGATTTGGCAGCCCATGGGTTTGCCATTAAAGTACCAACTTCTTAAACCTCAGCCACGTCTCATGGATAGGTTCACCTTCCAAGCATTTGAAAACTTGGATACTATCCCTAAGGGTCATCATCCTTAACGGAGGAAAGAATCTCACATGGAATGATGTAGTAAGCTCATCCCAAGAGGTGATGGAGTCCCTTGGCCAATCAGCCAACCATTTTCTAGCCTCACCCATCAAATAAAATAGGAACAACCTGAGACAGACTGATTCTTGTGATACGTTCTTGAATGAGAACGGACCACAAATGTCCACGAAGTTTCGAATATGATTATGTGGGTCTTCATGAGCCAATCCTCCATACAGTCCCTTCATTTGGAGGAGCTGTGTCATAGTGCTAGTGACATGGAAGACGACATTCCCTTCAATTAGGGGTAGAAGTATATCACCCACACCACCCAATGGAATGTAGTCATTCACATTTGGGTCATTTACATCATTTAGCTTCCCAATACTGTCTTAGTGGCCCACTTGGCTACCATTACTCCCGTTTATGCTCATCTCTTCCTCTGTTCAACATAAGCAACACAACAAAAAACTAAAGTAAGTCGATTCAACTACAACAAAAAAGATGACAATTCAACTTCAATTAAAGAATTTCAAACAACACCACTCCCCGGCAGTGACGTCATTTTGATTAATGTTTCAAGCACACCTCATCCAGTTCTAGGTGCAAACGATGTATAAGTAGCATAAAACCGAATGAAGAGTTGGGGTTGAACCCACAGGGAGCGGTACGTGTTCAAATTCAGTTATGAAGTTCAAATATGGTCTAAATAGTTGTAGGAATAGAAATTATCGAAAAGGACATGTAAATAAGTCTAAAGGAGGGTGACAACAAATGTCAGATGGGGTTTTGGTTTACAAGTATCATCTACAATGCAATTAAACACCAAGGAAATAACAATATAAAGAGGAATTCTTGGGATGTGACTAGAGGCAAATTTCGCTATATGGGTAATTGAAACTACTAATATATAGCTAAATATCAGTGGGTAAGCTGGGCAATGATTGAAATAGCTTTCTCTCGAACAACTACTTCGATTCAAGTGATTTCTCACGAACATCAACAAGCTTAACAAATAAGAACAACCCACAACCTTAATACAGTTTAGGATTCACTCTTTCGAGTTGAACCCATATCAACCCAATACCTACAAACCTTTAATCCAAAGCTTTGGTTCAAAAACCTCTTTCTCAAGCAAGCTAAGAACTCAAAGTTAGAATTGCATTTGCAACTTAAATTCCTAGATTAAGACTCAGCTAATGATTAAACCCATTTCACTATAGCATTTAAATTAGTAATAATCAATACCCATAAGCTAATTCAACCCATAATCACACCCCAAGAATTGGGGTTTTAGCCACACATCATAAAAACAGAGAAACGATTACCAAATGCATTAGCCTAAGCTGGGTAAGAGTCTCCATGCCTTTACAATGATTTCCAAGAATTCAATCAAAATACCCACTTACAAATCCTCCAAAATTGTACAATTCAAACTAAAAACTCTAGAGAAAACTCTAACTCTTGAATAGGAACTGTAATATCTGGAAGAGAGCTCCTCAAAATTACATTTAGAATCCAATTTATTGTTGCCCAAACTTGGGCCCGAAAAAGCATTAGGCGAGGTAAGTCGGGCTCACTGAGTGGTTTGGTGATCCGCCCTTTGCTCTTTTCCATCACCATTTTACATTGATTCTTAGCATCCTCAAGTCCTGTAACTTTGGATGATCCATTTTGTCATCGCGAAACCGATCGCCTATTCACTAACTGTCCATTTTTGTCACCGACTTGGTTTCTTCCCTCAAGACTGACATGCTGGAACTTTGGGCCCTCTGAAAAGCCACTCGGCGGTTCACCGAGTGGTCTTGGATATCACCAGGAATGCTTTTCTCCACTTCTTAAGCTTGTTTTGTTCCTTTTTGCCTGTTAGTGTCCTTTCTTTGCTTCTTAAACCACAGCCTGTATATCAAGGCTTTTACATCAATTTATAGCATAGATTGGGTATTTGAGGACACTAAAACTATCAAAACAAAGCCATAAATGAGTCCAAACCTCGGGCTTATCAGGCACCCATTTGGTGCCCTCTCCATCCTCAAATTTGTGTCAGACCATCCATCTTAGTAAGGCCTCTCGCTGCTCGGCTTCCTTATGGAAAGCCCTGCTCTGAACCACCCCCATTCTGTAGTCATGCTCTACTGTATTAATTGGCAGAGTGTGGGTGGGCCGTTAATAAAATGGTGGATGGTGGTCTTGAAAATGTCAACTGAGAACCCCTCGCTCCAATGTGGGCTGCAGAGGAGGCTAAGCTAATGGCTTAGCTCGGGGTTGCATAGTGTTCCGCACAGTGACTGAGTAAGAGGTATATAACTCCCGGACCATCTCCTCAGTGTACTTGCCCGTACTCTTCGCCATCCAGTCACATTTATGCTTTCTGCAAATTTCATCAATACTGGGCACAGTGTGGAGGTTCCCAGTAAGTACCCGACGCTCCTAAAAAAATGTACGACAATCTTTTAGTTTTCATCTCGATATTTCCTATCATAATATATTTGAAACTGGCCCTGGACACACCACATGTTCTGCTCTGTGGTCAATAGGTTAGGATGCATCGGTGTGCTAGGTCAGTCATGAGCCTCATCGAAGCTAGTGGCATCGAAAGTGGAGGCTAGAGTGCCTGTTGAACTTGAGCCGGACTGTGACTCTGAGCTGCATTGTGACTCTCAGGTAGGATGAACTCCCTCCTCAAACTGTGGGGCAACATCGTTGTCGGATGAGTGATCCTCATCAGTTACGACCACCTACTTTTTCCGACCCTCGTGGTAAATAGGGCAATAGGGGAGCCTCTAGTATGCTCCGGTGCGTACTTCTCTTCACTAGACTCGTAAATGAGTCAGAGCAAGGGTGCTAACGACTTGGATTTCCCTCTCCTCTGGTAGAAAAGTGCTTTCTTTGGTGCCCTTTGACCTGTGGGAGATTAGTTAGTAACTGAAGAACTAAAAAAGAACAAAGAAATTTTTTTAGAATAATATTTGAACTTAGAATTTTTTTAAAAAAAAATAGGACAATAGCTATTTTTGTCACCCACGGTAGGTACCTATGGACCGTTGATCTGACAATGGACTGATGGTGCCCACCGTAGGTCAGGAAGCCATTTTTGGATCTCTGAAGTTGGAACAATGATCATGCAGAACGGTCCGTCGATTGAATGACAGATCGTAGTCCATGCCGTGGTTTACAACTTACGTTACTGAAGTGTGCACTACATCAATGGACCACGACTTACGGTCCATAGGTTGCCCCATGATTCTTGGGTTGTGGTCGTCAACCAGGACTGATACACCTAGTGATTCACTTAGCAACAATTAAATACCAACTTCGAACTCAAACTTCTATATTATATCTAGAACATGCATTTCAACATAATAGCATGGTAATCTATCATTCTTAGGGTTCCAATCATGCATTTTATACTTTCACCCAAAATCAATTATGAAACCCTAAGTCAAGAAGCGTACTAGACGTAGAGTCACATTATTCAGTTTAATTTGACTAACAACACTCACAAAACCATTGTCACAAAGGTAATTTAGAACTAATCCTAATATTTTGAACATGCAATTATACCCAAGGTCAAGTACAACTTTGTCATTTCAATTTAAATAGTGAAAAGTTCAAAGTTTTTGTTGAAATCAATTACCTTAAAAGCAATACAAAGTTGGTGAGTGTGTTGGTAGTGGTTCCTTCTTAAGACCCAGATGAACTATTGTTACCGAACCCGTACCTTGCTCTTTTTGGAGAAGAAGAATATAGAGGAAATGAATGTGGAGTAGGAAATATATGGGAGTAGTGGGAGGGGGGGGGAGATTAATTGGTGAAAATGATGTTAACGGGAATGAAGAGGTGGTTTTATGGGGGAAATAACCTTTTGTAATGGTTGTGAAGAAGAGGGAAATAAGGGATGTGTTTGAAATGTGAAGGGTTTTATTTTAATAGGGTTCCGGGTCGGGTCGATAGATTAACCTTAACTTAGACCCACGAAACCCTGTCGATGGTCCATGAGTCAATCGACGGTCCGTCGATGGGTTCTGTGGTTCTCGTTGACACTTAGTGATTTTAAAAATCATACATGGGGTCTACGGTCCCTCGATTGAACAACGGACCGTCTATGGGAATCGTAGACCACTGCACCAGTGACTATTTTGCAGATTTTTTTTCTTTGCTTTCTTGCACACGTAGCAAACATTAGGAATTCCTTTTCACATTTTCTTGAATTTTTTTTGGACATGGACTCTATTCTATACTATTTTAGCTGATCTCTAAAAATTACATAAAATACTAAACTTCTATATAAGAGAAAAGAGAGCTAAAAGTTTTTAAAAATAAATAAACATTCCTAAGATTGGCTAGTTATTACATCGTGGGTTGCCTCCGAAGTAGCGCTTGATTTAATGTCGCGACACGAGGCAACCACCTTGATTACTCAGACTTTATCAAGACCCCATTTCTCTATCACTTTGTTGACTTCTTCAGACTTTCCTAAGTAGATTCTTATCCTTTGGATATTCACCTTGAATCATGTTCCTTCATTGTTTTTGAGTTCAACCGCTCCATATGAAAATACTTGTACCAATTTGAATGTCCCAGTCCACTTGGATTTGAATTTGTTAGGGAACAATCGCAACCTTGAGTTGAACAAGAGTACCAAATCACGGATAACAAACTCACAATTTTCAATATTTTGATCATGGTACTTCTTCATCTTCTCCTTGTACGAGGTTGGACTGTCATATGCTTTTAGGAGAAACTCATCGAGCTTATTTATCTCATACAATCTTTGACTTGATGCGGCGCCCCAATCCAAATTTAGCTTCTTGAGTGCCCGCATTGCTTTGTGCTCTAACTCTACAAGCAAATGACAAGACTTCCCATATACAAGTTTGTGAGAGGACATACCTATGGGAGTTTTTAATGCAGTGTGATAGGCCCATAGAGCATAATCAAGCATTCTTGACCAATTTGTTATGTTTGCATTCACAGTCTTCACAAGAATTTGCTTTATCTCTCTATTAGACACTTCAACTTACCCCACTAGACTGCGAATGATAAGGAGTTGCGACGCTGTGACGAACACCATACTTCTCAAACAACGCTTTGAACAACTTATTACAAAAGTGAGAACCTCCATCACTGATAATTGCCCTTGGGGTACCAAATCGCGAGAATATATTCTTTTTCAGAAATGCGGTGACACTCTTACCTTCATTGTTTGAAAGTGTACTTCTTCCACCCATTTAGACATATAGTCAACCACTACAAGAATTTACTTCATCCCATTCGAACTCACAAACGGACCCATGAACTCAAGACCCCAAACATCAAACAACTCAATCACTAATATCGGGTTCATTGGTAGTTCTTGCTTCCTTGAAATTCCTCATTCTCTTTGTCAATGATCACAAGACTTGGTGAAGTCATGAGCATCTTGGTGGATAGTAGGCCAATAATACCCACACTACAAAATTTAATGAGCAGTCTGGATACCACTATGGTGCCCACCAACAAGGGATTAATTACACGCCTATACTATACTCATCCTCTCAAATTCGGGCACACAATGACGAATAATCCTATCAGCACAAATATGAAATAAGAAAGGCTCTTCCCAATAAAAATTCTTCACATCACACATGAATTTTCTTCTTTGGTGAAATGACAGATCCGAAAGCACCAAATCAGTTGCCAAATAATTAGCAAAGTCTACGAACCAAGGAATAAGGTCATCAGAAGAAGCAATACATGTTCATCGAGGAATGCATCATTAATTTCGACTCCATCTTCTAATTTTATCATAGTTTTTTCCTCTAATATGGACAAGTGATCAAAAACTTGATTTTATGTACCCTTTCTCTCTTTAACTTCAAAGTCAAATTCTTACAACAATAATACCCATCTAATCAGTCTTGATTTGGCATCTTTCTTAGCCATAAGATACATCAATGTGGAATGATCAGTATGCACAATGACTTTAGTGCCAAGCAAATAGGATCTAAACTTCTCAAATGCAAAAACCGCATCAAGCGATTCTTGTTCAGTAACAATATAGTTCTTTTGAGGAATGTTCAAAGCTTCCCTCGCATAGTAAATAAGATGAAGAATTTTATCTCGCCTTTGTACCAATACTATGCCTAGTGCCACCCCAGTCGCATCACACATTACTTCAAATGGTTATCCCCAATCCGGTGAAATAATTTATTGGTGCAGAAGTCAACTTCTCTATCAACTCTTTAAATCCTTTCAGACATGCACCATCAAACTAAAACTTGGATTCCTTTTCGAGTAGTTTGCACAATGGGTGTCCTATTTTTGAGAAATCCTCTATGAATCTCCGGTAGAAACCTGCATGCCTTAGAAAACTTCTATAACATTTTACAGAGATGAGTGGTGGCAGTTTTTCTATTACCTCAACTTTAGCTCTATCAACTTGAATTCTTTTCTGCCAAATTCAGTGACCCAAAACTATACCCTTTTTCACCGTGAAGGGATATTTTTCCCAATTGAGCACAAGATTGCACTCTTCACAGCGTTTCAGCACCTCATCCAAATGAATTAGACAATCATCAAACTAATGACCAACTAAAGAAATATCATCCATAAATACATCTATCGTGTCTTCCACCATATAAGAAAACATAGACTCATGCAACACTGAAAGGTTTCCAGAGCATTACATAACCCATATGGCATTCTTTTGAACACAAAAGTCCCGTAAGGACAAGTGAGAGTGGCCTTCTCCTGGTCTTCTGGAGATATGTAAATCTGATAGCCCAAATACCCATTTAGAAAATAATACCAACCCTTTTCAGCAAGACGATCTAACATTTGGTCCATGAACGACATTGGAAAGTGGTCTTTCTATGTCCATGCATTCAACTTGCAATAGTCCATACACGCTGTCCAACTAGTCACCGAGCTCATTAGAACGAGCTCATTCTTAACATTGGGAACAACAGTGATCCCTCATTTCTTTGGCACACATTGAATTAGGTAAACTCAATCAGTATCAGCAATAGGATAAACCACTCCAGCATCTAACTACTTGATGATTTCCTTCTTCACAACCTCTTGCATCATGGGATTCAATCTTCGTTGGTGCTCAATACTTGGGTTGTTGTCCGGCATGAGTTAATTTTATGTGTACAAATGCCTGGTGGAATACCAATAATATCAGCAATTATCCATCCTATAGCCCCCGTTGAATCGCTTCAGTAACGATATCAAAGCCTCTATTTTCCTTTCAATCAAGTCCACTACAATTATAATCGGAAAAGTACTATTTTGGCCGAAAAATACATACCGTATGTGGGATAGAAGAACCTTAAGCTCCAACTATGGAGGCTCATCGATGGATGGTTTTGTTAGAGTGTCTCAATTCTTCATGTCTAAATCCAACTTCCTTTGTCTATGACGAAACTCAACCCCATCAAGTGCAGAAACTAACTCATCATATTTATCAATCCCATCTCTGTCAAAGTTCATAATCATAGCCGCTAGTGCCTTAAGACCGAACCTCTCTTCAATAGACACTTCTGGTTCTTGCTCAACAGTATGATTTACTACGATACCGATTTAAGATCACTTCAATGCTTTATAGATCGACATATATTAACAGTTACTTCTTCATTGTTCAATCAAAATTTCATCTACCCTCTTTCCATATCAACCAAAGCACGCCCAGTCGCAAGAAATGGTCTCCCTAAGATGATTGGGACTTCAAAATCAACCTCACAATCAAGTATCACAAAGTTCGCTGGAAAGATGAATGTCTCAACTTTCACAAGGACATCTTGGAGTAGACCAATTGGTTTTTTCACAGTTCTACCAGCCATAAGCAACCGCATTGTAGTCGGATTGGTAGTATTTACCATAGTTTCGACCTTGGTTTCCCTAAATTTTACACCAATTCTCCGAATCGTATCCTTGGGCGTTAGTTTGGAAACCCCCATCTTATCATTCACCAGGTTCACATCTTCCTCATAAATGTACTCATCAGCAGATGGTGCTCTAGTTTGATAGTTCACAAAATTCACTTTCTCTACACTACCGCTTACATGTTTCAACAACATGATATTTTCTGTTCTCAATTGAGCCATCTCTTCACGAATATCATCCTTGGATTGACTTGGTGCGGATTGGACAGCAAACGTGTTCCTTCCATTATTTGTTTTTCTAGTGCTCCATACCTTGTTGTCTTGGAG
Organism: Solanum okadae; assembly: GCA_036553675.1. Taxonomy (NCBI): domain Eukaryota; kingdom Viridiplantae; phylum Streptophyta; class Magnoliopsida; order Solanales; family Solanaceae; genus Solanum; species Solanum okadae. The sequence continues at coordinate 16,102,667 of CM071681.1, read as the reverse complement.
ATCTTCTCAAGTTTCTCAGCTATATCCTCAAATGTGCATGCACCATAACAATGCATAAACATCAATTGAAAATACTTGTAACATACCGGTAACAACGTTCGGGGACCCCTCTTGATCAATTCTAGATTGGAAAGCATAGAAGCGATTCTTCTTAGGAGCATCGACATAAGAACCACTTGGAGGAGCTTGGTTGCCCTCTTTCCCCTTGACCGCACGAGTTGGACAATCTTTCAATTGATGTCCACTTTTGCCACAGCCATAGCACACACCCATTTCGGCAAGACATTTCCCTTCATGTTTCTTACCACACTTGTCACATGTAAGTCTCTCCATGAAATATCCACCCCAATTGTCTCCTTGAGACTTAGGGTTAGACACCCTATCTTTGTTGGGTCTTGAAACATTGGAGGAGCCTTGGTTGGAAAACCTTTTCTTGAACCTTGGTCCACTTTGACCCTCAAACTTACCCTTAGAAGAATTACCATCATCGGACCTAGTCCTCATTACCTCTCTACTCTTTTTCCTAAGCCTTGATTCCTCAACTTGTTGAGCATGAACTATCAACCTTGAGATATCCATTTTGTCATGGAGCATTGCCGCTCGACACTCTTCTTCAATAGCATCAGACACACCGATGACAAAATGACTCATCTCATCCCTTGGATTAGAAACCAAAGAGAGGGCTTATTTGGACAACTTAATGAATTTCAAGGAGTATTGTTGGACACTCATACCTCCTAGGCGAGGTTGATGAATTACTCAACTTTGGCTTCCCTCTTCTCATGGGGAAAAACCTATCAAGAAAGGCCTCCTTCTTGAATACTTCCTAATTTATGGGACCCAATCTTATAGCCCTATTGTCCCTCCATTGTGTGTACCACACTTGGGTTACGTTTTTCAATTGATACCCAACCAACTTAGCTTTCTCAATAGAGGTGACCCCCATAGCGTCCAGTATCTTATAGACCTCCTCCAAGAACTCTTGCAGGTCCTCATTCATTTTGGAACCCAAGAAGATAAGAGGGTTCATCCTAGTAAAATCTCTCAATCGTGAGGCCATGGTACTCACATTGGGTTCTACCCGGGGCCTAACTTATCGGTTGGCTTGATCCATTAGGGCATGAGCTTAAGTGGTCACGGCTTGAGTTTGAACCGTTATGAGTTAGGTTAAAGTTTGAAAGGTCTCCCTTATCTCAACATTGGTCATGACCCCTTCATCATTAGGATTTTGAGGGTCTTGAGGAGCTTGAGGGCGTTGAGGATCTTGAGGACCTTAGGAAGGAACTCCCTCATTCACCATTTCTTCTACCCTTCTTCTTAAGTTCTCCCTTCTTGTATTCATCTCCTATAATCATAAGAGAAGGGTTAGAGAAAAGGACTTCATAGAATTAGAACTCAAAAGCATGACTAAAGAGTAATGAAAGAAGGGAATGTTCTTAAAAATCTTATAGCCTCTTATTCATAAGTGTGGCGCGCTTCACACTGATGAACAAAACTCTACTAGACGCGGGGTATGAGAAGTCAACCTAAATATTATTCCCAAAACCTTATGCTCTGATACTAACCTGGGAGTACTCCCTAGACGTAACATGGCGTACTTGACCCCGAAGGGGTCTCATACAAGCCTGTAGTATCATCATTACATAGGACATAGAAAATAATACAGATATTTAAAACTTTTACAATTGAAGTCCCAATTCACTTTTCATAAAGGAAAAATGGTAGGCAATCTAGAGTTAGTCTCACACACCATCTAAAACATAGGAATACAAAGTTTGGCACTTAGCCCTTTACATGAACAAAAGTCTCAATATATGAGATACAAAATGAACTAAGCAATAGCAAATACCGTTCTCGAACTTGAGGACTCAACACAACTTGGAGAAAAGTAATCCAAGTTTTCTTCAAAGGAGAGTGAAAGTCACCTAGCCTGAACCAACACTCATTAAGATGTAAAAGAAAGAAGGGGTTAGCACATAATATAAACTAAATATGGAAACATGCATAAAATCATTAAATATGATAAAAAGGACATTTTCATTTGAAAAGTATGCCTTTGTCATGTTTAGAAACCAACATGCATTTACAATATACAACACAAGCCATAATCACACTTACACTCATTACATGATAATATCAACACCTTAGTAACCTCTAAGGAACACTTGTGCAATGGATGGTTGGCATCCAATGATACCAACCCTACTAAGCACCCCCTTGAAGCTACCTTAGTCATGCACATCATCTTTAGACTTCATCATAATCATTAAGCACATTTAGAGAAATAGTCATGTACATTACTTGAATACAAGGAAAGTCATTCACAACAACTATCCATTCAATACACATGCATACATTTGGATCTCATCAGAATATAAAGAAACTATCCTACAATATCCCACTAAGTCTACTTGTGCAATGTGGAAGTGAAGTCTCATACCCCCCACTCCTACTAAGTAAACTCACCAAGAGGTTATAGTGTAGTTCATGTCTCATTCATTATCTTTCATTTAGGGAAGAATATCCATAACTGACATAGACCATGTGAGCTACATGGAATCCGGTGTCGTGTAACCCCACATCGAAAGAAGGTGTCCTACTTGCCTAAGGTAGGACTAAATGTATTAGCGTCTAGGTGGATCCACTAGCTAATTCCTATGTTGGCACATAGTTACGGGATAGGGAGAATGCCTCTAGAAACCCCCCTATAGCATTGGCAGAGGGGCTTCCATCTCATGACTTCACTTTGGATGACGTTCACTATTGTATTGGCGGGAGGGCCTTTACCTCATTGTCCATATCCACTCGGTGCTAAGCACTATTTCCTAAATTTTACATGATTAAGTCTTGAATTGCATTTACATGTGTGAAGGAATCCTCTATCCCTCATTCAATACAATCCATCAAAGTAGCTCATAGATTCATTAAAGGTGAGAATGGACTTTCAACCTTAGAATAAACATTAGTGTGTGAGTAGGATTTTCACATTATATTCATAGTGTTTTCATGAGAAATATATTTTCATTCAACACATTACATCATCATCATCCTAAACTATTCATGCATCATCTAGTATAAGGATAAGGGAAGAACAAGCTTTCAACAATACCATACTTTACATATTAGTCAAAGGAGATTTACTTTCTAAGTGAATCAATAGGTTATACACAACTTCCATCAACATGTACAAACCCTAGCAATTTACCCCCTTTCAAGGTCATGAATCATGTCTCAAGATTACACCTAAAGATACTACAATATGCATGGACAAAATAAGATTCAATAACTAAATTCACATAGAAACAATTCATAGTAATCATCTTGCATCAATACACCCATCACAATACTTGAAATTAGGGTCATAGGGATGTTCATGGGTTCAAGGGAAATTTTACAATGAAAATCACCATTAAACATCAAATCATCCATAATATAATGCAATTAACATGATAAAATAGTTTTTAGGAAGAACCCATGGTTGGAATAGAAACCCTAGTTTTTGTACAATATAACAATTTTGAAATCAAGAGTTGAAGGGCTTCATGGAGAAAAGTGTTTCATGAATCAAAGTCGCCATACCTTAATTGATGTTTTCCCACGAAATTGGAGTGAAAATCTTGGAGGTTGAACCCTAATCTTGAGGTTCTTCTTTGTTCTTCAATGGAGTTTAGAGAGAGGATATTTTGAGATGGAAATGGGTATGATTTGGAGTGTGTGAGTTATGAGAGTTAAAAGACTTGCTTGATGCTCAAAAATACTTTAATATAACTACTAATAACCGTTATTACCCTTATTTAATTAATTAGTGATTTTACCAAACTACCCCACACATGGCCGACTTAAGGCAGTCACCCAAGCCCCATCCACGAGTCCCTGTTCACGGTGTGTGCTTTGAACCACGGACCATACTGGTTACTCAAGGTTTGGGTCCGACAGGGGAGGATGAGGGTCTTGGTGAGGAGACTAAGTCTTAATTCACGAGACCCTTCCATAGAACGTGAGTTGGTCCACGGACCGTACTACACGTCCATGGAATGGGGCTGGGACATGGAATTTTAGGGACCTTTTGAGAAGACTAAGGCTGGACTCACAACACCCATCTATGGAGAGTGAGTCAGTCGACGCCTCGTGGTCCTGCCTTCATGGATGATGCTGCTTTTGGCAACTTTTAGAGAAGCTCTTTGGCTCTCATAAAGGCCCCCCTTAGGGGGTCCTTGTGGGAGCCATGCCTTGATGTTTAGGCACTAGGACTTTAGTACAAAGTTAGGGAAGTTATTTGAGACTCTCACCTTACGTTTTAACTTCATTAGGCTACTAGACTACACGTTAGGCTCTAACTGAGGTCATTAGATATACGGGGTGTCACATTATCTCCCCTTTGGGAACATTCGTCCCTGAATGTCGACTAAGACACTAAACTAAGTTGGAAACACTAGACTAGCAGCCCATCATGCATGAAACTTGAAAACGTGCAAAAAAACTAAAATGCAATAATCACATCATGAACATTTTCAAAAGAGGAAACTTCAACTCCTTTTTACAACATGGCCAAAGCAATACAAGAAAGTAGGGACTACTTCTACTAACTCAATATGCAAGAAACTCATTAACTCACTGAAACACGGGAGGAACTAACTTCTCCAAATAAAGTAAGATCAACAGAACAATATAGAGCTAATGTGTCATCTCATCAACACATCATTAAGCATGTTCATCATTTCATCTCATGGAGTCAAAAATGTAATCATCATACAAAAATGCAAACCAACATGAGGAACATAAACGTCATGAAAACTCAATATATACTAAAACATGAATTCTCACAAGAACATGCACAATATAGGGAAATCATGGGGAAATCATACAACGCACATGACTCCCAAAACACTAAACTTAGGGGGAGCTTGTTACCTCATGCTTGATTAGGAGTAGAAGGAAAACGATAAGGATAATGAGACTCCATGTCGGCCTCGGCCTACCATGTAGCACCCTCAACTAAGTGGTTCTTCCATAGAACGTTAACAGAAGCAACTTCCTTATTTCTCAACTTTTTCACTTGCCGATACAAAATCTCAATCGGGACTTCTTCATAAGAAAGGTTCTCATCAACTCCTAAACCTTCTGAAGGAAGGATGGAAACCGGATCACCAATACACTTTTTGAGCATGGAAACATGAAACACCAGGTGAACCAGAGACAACTCATTTGGCAAGTCCACCTCATAAGCAACTTTCCCAATACGCTTCAAGATTTGGTATGGGCCCACATACCGGGGACTAAGTTTCCCCTTCTTGCCAAACATCATCAAACCTTTCATAGGCGAAACTTTCAAGAAGACCCAATTACCAACCTCAAATTCAAGGTCCTTTCTTTTATTGTCGGGATAAGACTTTTGCCCACTTTGGGCCGTCTTCAACCTTTCTGTCATGAGTCAAAAATTTTCAATGGCATTATAGACTAGTTCGGGACCAATTAGAACAAACTCACCTACCTCAAACCACCCAACCGGAGATCTACACCTTCTTCTATATAGTGCTTCAAAAGAAGCCATGGCAATGCTAGAGTGGTAACTATTGTTGTAGGCAAATTTTATCAAAGGAAGATAATCGTCCCAATTACCTAGAAATCAAACACACTCGCCCTCAACATGTCCTCTAAGGTTTGAATTGTCCCATCCGCTTGACCATCTGTTTGAGGGTGGAAAGCGGTACTATGTTTAACATTTGTACCAAGCCCTTGTTGGAATGCTTTCCAAAAATGTGAAGTAAATTGAGCACCTCTATCTAATATGATAGACAAAGGAGCCCCATGCAACTTCACTACCTCCTTGATGTACAACTTAGCATAGTCTACTGCCAAAAAATTTAACCTCGATGGGAATGAAGTGGGCTGATTTCGTCATCCTATCAACAATGACCCAAACAGAATTGTGTTGCCTTCGAGTACGAGGCAACCCCACAACAAAATCCATATTCATCTCCTCCCACTTCCAAGTGGGAATCTTTATACCTTGGAGCAAACCTCCCGGTTTCATGTGTTCGACCTTGACTTGTTGACAATCCAGGCATTTGGAGACAAAACCCGCTATATCCTTCTTCATTCCATTCCACCAATAGACTTCCCGTAGGTCACGGTATATCATGGTGGCTCCCGGATGAATAGAATATCGCGAACCTTGAGCCTCTTCTAGAATTTTCTCCATCAAACCATCAACATCCGGCACACATAATACGCATAAATTACACCTCCATAAAGAAGCATATGTGATCGTTATCAAGTAAAGAACCCAACTTGTAGGTTGGGGTCGATCCCACGAGGAAAATGGTTTACACTTTACTTTAACCAACAATTATATTTAATTAGTCAAATTACTACCAGAAACAAGTAATTAAAAGGGGGGGGTTTGTGAAACAAATTGTAATAAGTCAGTAAGTAATCAGTAAACAACAGTCAATTTCGGTTGTTATCAAGATGAGAGAATTAACTAGGGTGTACGTGTTCCCCACAAGCTCATAACGCAGTAATCCTACAGATAACAATCCATTCCTGGTGTACTACATGCAAAGTGATAAGTTAGGTATCTCTAAATCCTTGGTCCGGCATCTAGAGAATTTCACCCCACACCTTGGTCCGGCTACGTGTGTATAATTTACTAACCCTTACCTTTACCTCATATTAGACATCATAATTGATGTTTGGCTTAGTTATTACTTCGCACCAATCGACACTAGCCTATTAGATAGTATCACACTAAATCTATGTTGATAATTCTTTTCTTATTGATTACCTCCTTGGTCCGGCAAGTAGCAACAAGGCGAGTTATAACGCATGTACTCGTTAAAAAGACTTTTAAACGAAAGAATTATCAATGCATGCAACAACACGATTCAAGAATTGCTTATTTACTATTCATACTTTGTTAATCGCTCATGGTTCCCACAACCCTAGTTGTGGAGTTTAGTTACCCATAATCATATGAACACAATTCATTGGTTTAGATGAAAGAATTATGAACTTACGTAAGAAGAATAATAAACCCAGAAATTCAACTTGAATTGCAACACCAAATTCTTCAAAGCGAACTTAAGAAATCAATAATTGCTAGGTTTGCAAGAATAATCTCCCAAGTCACAAAATAGAACTAAAGTAATAATGTCTAACCCCTAAAAATGAGGTTTACATGCCCTATTTATAGAAAAACAAATCCTAAATTTAAAGGGAAACAAATTAAGGAAAGTTTGTTCAAGCACGCGTCTTCATTCCACGAGACTGACTCACAGACCGTCAATGGATCTACGGTTCGTGAGTCCCTTCCGTCAGCCAGGACTTAGAAAATATTTCAGCTTCCAAAAATCAGCCTCTCTGAAGCAAACGACGGAACTGCAGTACGGACCGTAGATCGATTTATAGTCCGTCAATCCCCTTCTGTAGCTCCACACTTGGAATCTTCAAAAAATCAAGTACTAGAACCCTCACAGTATCAATCTACGGATAAACAGTACCGTCCGTAGATCCATCTACGGACCGTCAATGGACACTGTGGTTCCACACTTGGTCAGATTTCCCTGATTTGCCTTCCATGCCTTGCCTGCTGATCTACGACCACCATCTACGGAGTGTCAATGGACCTACGGTCCATAGATCACCTCCGTAGATGCCCTTTTCTTCAATTTTTTCAGCTGTCTCTTTACTTCCGCGCCTGAACATCTTTCCTGTAAAATATGATAAAAACACATAAAAACCAATACAAAAAGGCCCTAGACACACACAACTTGTACGTGAAATGTATTAGAAATATCGTAAACTCATGGTATATCAACACACAACCCACCTTGGTACCTAAGCACCCCATCTCCCCCTTGGGAGAAACACTCAACGGACTTAATGAGAACCGACCTTTTCAATTCCATCAAAATAGGATCAAGATGTTTCTTAGACTTCACATCAACTACGAAGGATGTTCTGGAACTATGATGAATCACAACTCCACCCTTGGTGGAATCCACTAGTTGGACACCTAATCGGGCCAACCTATGCAAATCACGAACCAATTCCTTCTTCTCATCTTCTATATGAGAAACACTACCCATCGACAATCTACCTTGAGTTTCCTTGAAGCATAGGCAATCACTTTACCACGTTGCATGAGGACACATCCCAAACCCACTCAATAAACATCACAATATACCACAAACCCATCGATACCCTCTGGTAAGGTCAACACCGGAGCAGATGTGAGCCTATTTTTCAATTCTTGGAAACTTTACTCACAAGCCTTAGACCACACAAACCTTGCTTTCTTTTTGAGTTAAGGCCGTTAACGGAGAGGGAATAGAGGAAAAACCCTCAACAAACCTCCTATAGTAACCGGCCAAACGCAAAAAGCTTCTAATATCGGAAGGAGCTAAAGGTCTAGGCCAACTCTTGATCGCATCCATCTTCTTAGGATCAACCTCTATGCCCATGCCTGATATAATATGACCAAGGAAAGCAACCGACCTTAGCCAAAACTCACACTTGCTAAACTTAGCATATAATTGGTGGTCTTAAAGGACTTACAATACTATCCTCAAATGCTTCATATGCTCACCCTCACTCCTCGATTGGATCAAAATATCGTCAATAAAAACAATCATAAACAAATCAAGATATTGCCTAAATATCCTATTCATTAGATCCACGAATGTCGTCGGTGCATTTGTTAGACCAAAAGACATGACTAGGAATTCATAGTGACCATATCATGTTCAGAAGGCAGTCTTAGGAATGTCAACCTCTCTCACCCTAAGTTGGTGGTAGCCCAACCTTAAGCCAATTTCGAAAAGTAACTCGCCCCTTGGAGTTGGTCAAACAAATCATCAATTCTAGGGAGAGGGTACTTATTCTTTATAGTGATGTTTTTCAGTCGGCGGTGATTGATACAAATCCTAAGGGACTCGTCCTTCTTTTTCACAAACAATACCGGAGCACCCCATAGAGATATGCTTGGTTGAATGAAACCCTTCTCTGGCAAATCTTTGAGTTGTGTCTTTAATTCTTTTAACTCGGCCGGAGCCATTCATTAAGGGAGAATTAATATGGGTTGAGTATCCAGAAAAATATCGATGCCAAAATTTATTTCTCGTTCTGCAGGAATTACGGGCAAGTAATCAGGAAAGACTTCCGCAAATTCCCTTACTATGGGGACCGACTCTAAAGGAGGAGTCTCAGATTGAATGTCCTTAACTCTTACAATATGATAGATACAACCCGTAATAATCATTTTACAAGCCTTTAGACATGAAATGAATTGGCCTCTAAGCATTGAGTTTCCCCCCTTCCATTCCAAAAGGGGCTCATTTGGAAATTGAAACTTTACTACTCGAGTTCTACAATCAATGGAAGCAAAACAAGCATGCAACCAATCCATTCTCAATATGACATCAAAGTCCAACATATCTAATTCTATCAAATCAACCAAAGTGACTCTATGAAACAAAGTGATAGAACATCTCCTATACACTCTTTTAGCTATAACCAAATCACCTACCGGGGTAGATAGGGAAAAAGGTACTTGCAACTCTTCGGGACACACTTCAAATTTCATAGACACAAAGAGAGTAACAAAAGACAAAGTGGCACCGGGGTCTGATAATGCATAAACATCAATTGAATAGACTTGTAACATACCAGTAACAACGTCCAGGGACCCCTCTTGATCACCTATAGAGTGGAGAGCGTAGAAGCGATTCTTCTTGGGAGAATCAACATTAGAACCACTTGGAGATGCTTGGTTACCCTCTTTCCTCTTGGGCGCACGAGTTGGACAATCTTTCAATTGATGTCCACTTTTGCCACATCCATAGCACACACCTATTCCGCCAAGGCATTTCCCCTCATGTTTCTTACCACACTTGGCACATGTAGGTCTCTCTATGGAAAATTCACCCTTATTTCCTTCTCGAGGCTTAGGGTTAGACACCCTATCTTTGTTGGGTGTTGGAGCATTGGAGGAGCCTTGGAGGAGCCTTGGTTGGAAACCCTCTTCTTGAACCTTGGTCCACTTTGACCCTCAAACTTACCCTTAGAAGAATTATCATCATCGGACCTTGTCCTCTTTACCTATCTACTCTTCTTCATAAGCCTTGATTCCTCAACTTATTGAGCATGAACCATCAACCTTGAGATATCCATGTTGTCATAGAGCATTGCCGCTTGGCAATCTTCTTTAATAGCATCGGACACCGGTGACAAAGTGACCCATCTCATCCCTTGGATTATAAACTAAAGAGGGGGAATATTTGGACAACTTAGTGAATTTCAATGAGTATTCTTGGACACTCATACCTCCTTGGAGAAGGTTGATGAATTCCTCAACTTTGGCTTCCCTCTTCTCACGGGGGAAAAACCTATCAAGAAAGGCCTTCTTGAATACTTCCCAACTTATGGGACTAGCTCTTATAGACCTATTGTCCTTCCGTTGTGTGTACCAAACTTGGGCCACATCTTTCAATTAATACTCGGCCAACTCAGCTTTCTCAATAGAGGTGACCCCCATAACCTCCACTATCTAATAGACCTCCTCCAAGAACTCTTGCGGGTCCTCAATTATTTTGGAACCCAAGAAGATAGGAGGGTTCATCCTAGTAAAATCTCTCAACCGTAAGGCCGTGGTACTCACATTGGGTTCTACTCGGGGCCTAATTTCTCAATTGGTTTGAGCCGTTAGGGCATGAGCTTGAGTGGTGACGACTTGAGTTTGAACCATCATGAGTTGGGTCAAAGTTTGAAAGGCCACCCTTATCTCAACATTAGTCATGACCCCTTCATCATTAGGATCTTGAGGGTCTTGAGGAGCTTGAGGGCCTTGAGTATTTTGAGGACCTTGGGGAGGAACTCCCTTATTCACCATCTCTTCTATCCTTCTTCTTAAGTTGTCTCTTCTTGTATTCATCTTGTATAATCACAAGAGAAGGGTTAGAAAAAGGGACTTCATAGAGTTAGAACACCAAAACACGACTATAGAGTAATGAAAGAAGGATATGATCCTAAACATCTTATAGCCTCTTATTCATAAGTTTGGCACACTTCACCCTCATGAACAAACTCTACTAAACGCAGTTCATGAGACATCAACCTTAATATTATTCCCAAAACCTTATGCTTTGATACTAAGTTTGTCCCGACCCGGGAGTACCTTGTAGACGTCACAAGGCGTACTTGACCCCGAAGGGCTCTCATACAAACCTCTAGCATCATCATTACATAAGACATAGAAAATAATGCGAAAATTTCAAACTTTTACAATAGAAGTTCAACTTCACTTTCATAAAGGAAAAATCATAGGCAAGCTAGACTTAGTCTCATACACCATCTAAAACATAGGAATACAAAGTTTGGGACTTAGCCTTTTATATCAACAAAAGTCTCAATATATGAGATACAAAATGAACTAAGAAATAGGAAATCCCATCCTAGAACTGGAGGACTCTCCACAACTTGGAGAAAAGCAATCCAAGTCTTCTTCAAAGGAGAGTGAAAGTCACCTAGCCGGAACCTACTCTCATTAAGATGTACAAGAAAGAAAGGTTAGAACCTATTATGTACTAAGTATGGAAACATGCCTAAAATCCTTAAATATGATAAAAAGGATATTTTCATTTGAAAAGTATGCCTTTATCAAGTTTAGGAACTAACATGCATTTACAACATACAACACAAGCCATAATCACAGTTACACTCATTCCATGATAATATCAACACCTTAGCAACCTCTAAGGAACACTTGTGCAATGTATGGTTGGCATCCCATAATACCAACTCTACTAAGCACAATCTTGAGGCTACCTTGGTCATGCACATCATCTTTAGACCTCATCATAATCATTAATCACAATTAGAGAAATATTCATGTCCATTACTTGAATACAAGGAAAGTCATTCACAACAACTATCCATTCAATACACATGCATACATTTGAATCTCATCACAATATAAAGGAACCATCCTACAACATCCCACTAAGTCTACTTTTGCAATGTGGAAGTGAAGTCCCATACCCCTACTTCTACAAAGTAAACTCACCAAGAGGTTATAGTGTAGGTCATGTCTCTTTCATTATCTTTTATTTGAGGAAGAATAACCATTACCGACATAGACCATGTGAGCTACCTGGAATTCGGTGACGTGTAACCCCACACTGAAAGAAGTTGTCCTACTTGCCTAAGGTAGGACTAAATGTATTAGCATCTAGGTGGATCAACTAGCTAAGTCCTATCTTGGCACATCGGTACATGATAGGGAGAGTGCTGCTAGAAATCCACCCTATTGCATTGGCAGATGGGCTTCTATCTCATGAGTTCACTTTGGATGACCATCACTATTGCATTGGCGGGAGGGACTGTACCTCATTGTCCATATCCACTCGGTACTAACAATTATTTCCCAAATGATACATGATTAAGTATTGAATTGCATTTACATGTGTGAAGGAATGCTCTATCCCTTATTCAATACAATCAATCAAAGTAGCTCATAGATTCATTAAAGGTGAGAATGTACTTTCAACCTTATAATCAACATTAGTGTGTGAGTAGGACTTTCACATTACATTCGTAGTGTTTTCATGAGAAATAGACTTTCAATCAACACAATACATCATCATCATCCAAGACTATTTATGCATCATCGAATATAAGGGTATTGGAAGAACAATCTTTCAACAATACAATACTTTACATATTAGTCCTAGGAGATTTACTTTATAAGTGAATCAATAGGCTATACACAACTTCCATCAACATGTACAAACCCTAGCATTTTACCCCCCTTTCAAGGTCATGAATCAAATCTCACAATTACACCTAAAGATACTACAATAGTCATGAACAAAACAATATTCAATAACTAAATTCACATAGAAACAATTCATAGTAATCATCTTGCATCAATACACCCATCACAATACTTGAAATTGAGGTCATAGGGGTGTTCATGGGTTGAATGGAAATTTTACAATTAAAATCACCATTAAACATCAAATCATCCATAATATAATGCAATTAACATGATAAAATCATTTTTAGGAAGAACCCATGGTTGAAATAGAAACCCTAGTTTTTGAACAATATACCAATTTCGAAATCAAGAGTTGAAGGGCTTCATGGAAAAAAGTGTTACATCAATCAAAGTCACTATACTTTAATTGATGTTTTCCCATGAAATTGAAGTTAAAAGCTTGGAGCTTGAACTCTAATCTTTAGCTTGTTCTTTGTTCTTCAATGGAGTTTAAATAGAGGATATTTTGAGAGGGAAATGGGTTCGATTTTGAGTTTGTGAGTTCTGAGAGTTAAAAGCCTTGTTTGATACTTAAAAATACTTTAATATACTTAATATAACTAATGATAACCGTTTTTACCATTATTTAATTAATTAGTGATTTTACCAAACTACCCCACACATGGCCAACTTAAAGCAATCCACCCAAGCCCCATCTACGAGTCCCCGTTCACGGGGAGTGGTTTGAACAACGGACCGTACTGGTCAGTTGTGGTTTGGTTCAGAGATGGGAGGATGAGGGCCTTGGTGAGAAGACTAAGTCTTAACTCAGGATACCCTTCCACGGAACGTGAGTTGGTCCACGGACGGTACTGCACGTCCGTGGAATGGGGCTGGGACATGGACTTTTAGGGACCTTTTGAGGAGGCTTCGGCTGGACTCACAACACCCATCTACGGGGCATGATTCAGTCCACGCTTCGTGCTATTCCCTTCGGGGATGATGCTGTTTTTGGCAGCTTTTAGAGCATCCCCTTGGCTCTCATCAAGGACCCTTATGGGAGCCACGCCTTGACGTTTAGGTAGTAGGACCTTAGTACAAAGTTAGGGAAGTTATTTTGAGACTCTTACCTTACATTTTAACTTCATTAGGCTACTAGACTACACGTTAGGCTCTAGCTTAGGTCATTAGATATACGGGGTGTCACATTATCTCCCCCTTGGGAATGTTTGTCCCCGATAGTCGACCAAGACACTAAACTAAGTTGGAAACATTAGACTAGCAGCCCATCATGCACAAAACTTGAAAACGTGAAAAAAAAACTAAAATGCAATAATCACATCATGCACATTTTCAAAAGAGGAAACTTCAACTCCTTTTTACAACATGGCCATAGCAATACACGAGAGTAGGGACTACCTCTACTAACTCAATATGCAAGCAACTCATTAATTCACATAAACACGGGAGGAACTAACTTTTCCAAATCAAGTAAGCTCAACATAACAATATAGAGCCAATGTGTCATCTCATCAACACATCATTAAGCATATTCATTGTTTCATCTCATGGAGTCAAAAATGTAATCATCATACAAAAATGCAAACCAACATGAGGAACATAAACGTCATGAAAACTCAATATATACTAAAACATGAATTCTGACAAGAACATGCACAATATAGGGAAATCATACAACGCACATGACTCCCAAAACACTAAATTTTGGGGGAGCTAGTTACCTCATGCTTGACTAGGAGTAGAAGGAAAATGATAAGGATAATGAGACTCCATGTCGACCTCGGCCTCTCATGTAGCACCCTCAACTAAGTGGTTCTTCCATAGAACGTTAACAGAAGCTACTTCCTTATTTCTCAACTTTTTCACTTGCCGATACAAAATCTCAATCGGGACTTCTTCATAAGAAAGGTTCTCATCAACTCCTAAACCTTCTAGAGGAAGGATGGAAACCGGATCACCAATACACGTTTTGAGCATGGAAACATGAAACACCAGGTGAACCAGAGACAACTCATTTGGCAAGTCCACCTCATAAGCAACTTTCCCATTACGCTTCAAGATTTGGTATGGGCCCACATACCAGGGACTAAGTTTCCCCTTCTTGCCAAACATCATCAAACCTTTCATAGGAGAAACTTTCAAGAACACCCAATTACCAACCACAAATTCAAGGTCCTTTCTTTTATTGTCGGGATAAGACTTTTGCCCACTTTGGGCCGTCTTCAACCTTTCTGTCATGAGTCAAAAATTTTCAATGGCATTATAGACTAGTTCGGGACCAATTAGAACAAACTCACCTACCTCAAACCACCCAACCGGAGATCTACACCTTCTTCTATATAGTGCTTCAAAAGAAGCCATGGCAATGCTAGAGTGGTAACTATTGTTGTAGAAAAATTCTATCAAAGGAAGATCATCGTCCCAATTACCCTTGGAACAATCACACTCGCCCTCAACATGTCCTCTAAGGTTTGAATGGTCCGTTCCGCTTGACCATCCATTTGAGGGTGGAAAGCGGTACTAAGTTTAACATTTGTACCAATCCCTTGTTGGAATGCTTTCCAAAAATGTGAAGTCAATTGAGCACCTCTATCTGATATGATAGACAAAGGAACCCATGCAACTTCACTACCTCCTTGATGTACAATTTAGCATAGTCTTCCGCCAAAAAGTAACCTAGACCGGATTGAAGTGGGCTGATTTCATCATCCTATCAACAATGACCCAAACAGAATCGTGTTGCTTTCGAGTACGAGGCAACCCCACAACAAAATCCATATTCATCTCCTCCCACTTCCAAGTGGGAATCTTTATATCTTGGAGCAAACTTCCCGGTTTCATGTGTTCGGCCATGACTTGTTGACAATTCGGGCATTTGGAGACAAAACCCGCTATATATTTCTTCATTCCATTCCACCAATAGACTTCCCCTTAGGTCACGCTACATCTTGGTGGCTCCCGAATGAATAGAATATCGTAAGCCATGAGCCTCTTCTAGAATTTTCTCTTTCAAACCATCAACATCTGGCACACACAACCTACCTTGGTACCTAAGCACCCTATCTCCCCCTTGGGAGAAAACCTCAATGAACTTATTGAGAACCGACTTTTTCAATTCCATCAAAATAGGATCAAGATGTTCCTTAGACTTCACATCAACTACAAAGGATGATTCAAAACTATGATGAACCACAACTCCACCCTTGGTAGAATCCACTAGTTAGACACTTAACTAGGCCAACATATGCACATCACGAACCAATTTCTTCTTCTCATCTTCTACATGAGCAACACTACCCATGGACAATCTACTTAAGGCAACCGCCACCACATTAGCTTTTTCGGGGTGGTATAGGACACTCATGTCATAATCCTTCAAAAGTTCCAACCACCTTCATTGTCGGAGATTCAAATTTTTTTGGCTAAACACATAATGAATGCTCTTTTGGTCGGTAAACATATCTACATGTACCCCATAGAGATAGTGTCTCCATATTTTTAAAGCAAACACTACTGCCGCTAGTTTGAGATCATGAGTTAGATAATTCTTTTCATGTACCTTGAGTTGCCTTGAAGCATAGGCAATCACTTTACGATATTGTATGAAGACACATCCCGAACTAACTCGAGAAGCGTCACAATATACCACAAACCCATCGGTACCCTCCAGTAAGGTCAACACCGGAGCGGATGTGAGTCTATTTTTCAATTATGGGAAGCTTTTCTCACAAGCCTCCGACCACACAAACCTTGCTTTCTTTTGAGTTAAGGCCGTTAGCGGAGAGGAGATAAAAGAAAAGCCCTCAACAAACCTTCTATAGTAACCGGCCAAACCCAAAAAATAGCTAATATCAGTAGGAGCTAAAGGTCTAGGCCAGCTCTTGACCGCATCCGTACTCTTAGGATCAACCTCTATACCCATGCCCGACACAATATGACCAAGGAAAGCAACCGACTTTAGCCAAAACTCACACTTGTTAAACTTAGCATATAATCGATGGTCTTTAAGGACTTGCAATACTATCCTCAAATGCAACCGACTTTAGCCAAAACTCACACTTGTTAAACTTAGCATATAATCGATGGTCTTTAAGGACTTGCAATACTATCCTCAAATGCTTCATATGATCACCCTCACTCCTCGAATAGAGAAAAATATCATCAATAAAAACAATCACAAACAAATCAAGATATTGCCTAAATATCTTATTCATTAAATATGATGCTGTCGGGGCATTTGTTAGACCAAAAGACATGACTAGGATTTCATAGTGACCATATCTTGTTCGGAAGTCCGTCATAGGAATGTCAACCTCTCTCACCCTAAGTTGGTGGTTGCCCAACCTTAAGTTAATTTTCGAAAAGTAACTCACCCCTTGGAGTTGGTCAAACAAATCGTCAATTCTAGGAAGAGGGTACCTGATGTTTGCATAATCAAGACACCACTTCCAATGCAAGTGTCTACGATAGTACAATAGTTTAGTAACCCAACCAACGGTTGGGATTGTCCCAAGAGAGTGGTTTTTAGAATATATAGAACAATAAAATTTAGTTTTAACTAGTCATAGCTAAAGACATTAACGAGTAAAAACATTGTAAATTAAAAAGGGGGACACAAGAGTGTCAATTAACTGGGGTTTTTGTCACAAGTAAGGTAAAAACAGCCAAACAAACAAGGGTTTCTAAGCAATGAGAGGGGATCCTTGGGATGTGACGGGAATATGGATTAATCTAGATTATTGGGTACATGCTTGCGATAGAAAATTTATAGAGTTATAGTGACTAGGTTACACTTTATGTGGGAATAAGTTCTCTCTCGAGCAACTTACCCCATTTCAAATGGGTTACTCTCAGACACCCACTTGCCGCATGAAGACCAGCCTACACCTACCCCACTCACTCTCTCGAGTTGAGTGTTAGGATATGGGATTAGGGTTCATTCTCTCGAGCTGAACCTCATGTCGACCCACTCCTTAGGCCATCAATCTAGTAGTCTTGGTTTTGCGACTTCTCTCTTGAGCAAGACGAAAACACATAAAAAAAATTGTATTTGCAACTACAAATTTGTTAAATTTATCCATAACAACTAGATGGAATCGCCATTAAACTACATCTAATCTATCAGCAAAACAAGACCCAGCGACAATCTTAACCCATGTTCCCTAAATCACACCCCAAAAATGGGGGGTTTTTAGCCACACATCAAGAGATATATATTTATACCTAAATGAGCTTGCATTCAAATGGGTTTGAAGATTTAAGTCTTGTTACAAGCCAAGAATGAAGAATCCAAGAGACCCAAGTCCAAATCCTTGGAGATGAAACCCTCTTTTTCTTCAAGTCTTCAAACCCTCTCAAACTCAGAGCAAATTACTAAAAAGTACTATTCTATATGAAAATTATAATAATTGTTTGACCTTTAAAACTAAAACTCTAACTAGTATTTATAGCTATCACAGATTAGTGCTACAATGGATCGTTAGTTGTCATTAGTCGGAATCACCGATCAACTCGGTGATTCGCCCTTTGGTGTAATTCATCACCATCTTGTACGAGCCTTCAGCATCATCACGCTTTGGGTTATTGGGCGGCATAGTATTTCTTCGCGAAACTGCTCGGCAATGCACCGACAACTCCCTTTTTCCGCCGACTTGATCTTTTTCTTCAAGGCTCAGCACACTGGAACAAGAAGTGAAGTAAGACCCTTCGACGAATCGTCAAGTGGACTTGGCGATCATCAGGCCCTCATTTCTTTATTCTTTTTAGCCTTTTCGTTCCTTTTTGCGACGTAGTGTCCATGCTTTCCTAAAAACATCAAATACCTAAAACTTAAGGGTTTTCATCTGATATTGAGATAAAATAAGAATTTGAGAACATTATTTCTATTAAAATATATCCCTGAATGAGTCCAATTTGTGGACTCATCAGTACTTATTCTTTATAGTGACCTTGTTCAGTTGGCGGTAATCGATACACATATTAAGGGACCCATCCTTCTTTTACACAAACAATATCGGAGCACCCCATGGAGATATGCTTGGTTCAATGAAACCCTTGTCTAGCAAATCTGAGTTGTGCCTTTAATTCTTTTAACTCGGTCGGAGCCATCCTATAAGGGGGAATTGATATGGGTTAAGTATCTGGCAAAGGATCAATGTTGAAGTCTATTTCCTGTTCGGGAGGAATTCCAGGAAAGTCATCAAAAAGGACTTCCGAAAATTCCCTTACTACGAGGACCGACTCTAAAGAAGGAGTCTCGGACTCAATGTCCGTAAATCTGACAATATGATAGATACAACCCTTAGATATCATTTTACAAGCCTTATGACATGAAATGAATTGACCTCTAAGGATTGAGTTTCCCCCCTTCCATTCCAAAATGGGCTCATTTGGAAATTGAAACTTTACTTCCCGAGTTCTACAATCAATGGAAGCAAAACAAGCATGCAACCAATCCATCCCAAGATGACATCAAACTCCAACATATCTAATTCTATCAAATCAACCAAAGTGACTCTATGAGACAAAGTGATAGGATATATCCTATACACTTTTTTAGCTAAAAACGAATCACCTACCGGGGTAGACACAAAAAAAGGTTCTTTTAACTCTTCAGGTGACACTTCAAATTTCATAGCCACAAAAGGAGTAACAAAAGATAAAGTGGCACCGGGGTCTAATAATGCATAAACATCAATTGAAATACTTGTAACATACCGGTAACAATGTCCGGGGACCCTTCTTGATCACTTCTAGATTGGAGAGAATAGAAGCAATTCTTGTTGGGAGCATCGGCATTAGAACCACTCGGAGGAGCTTGGTGACCCTCTTTCCCCTTGGCCGCACGAGTTGGACATTCTTTCAATTGATGACCACGTTTGCCACATCCATAGCACACACCCATTTCGGTAAGACATTTTCCCTCATATTTCTTACCACACTTGGCAAATGCAGGTCTCTCCATGGAAGATCTACCCCTATTGCCTCCTTGAGGCTTAGGGTTAGACGCCCTATCTTTGTTGGATCTTGGAGCATTGTAGGAGCCTTGGTTGGGAAACCTCTTCTTGAACCTTGGTCCACATTGACCCTCAAACTTACCCTTAGAAGAATTACCATCATCAAACCTTGTCCTCTTTACCTCTCTACTCTTCTTCCTAAGCATTGATTCCTCAACTTGTTGAGCATGAACCATCAACCTTGAGATAACCAAGTTGTCATGGAGCATTTCCGCTCAACACTCTTCTTCAATAGCGTCGGACACACCGGTGACAAAGCGACTTATCTCATCCCTTGGATTAGAAACCAAAGAGGGGGCATATTTGGACAACTTAGTGAATTTCAAGGAGTATTCTTCGACACTCATACACCCTTGGTGAAGGTTGATGAAATCCTCAACTTTGGCTTCCCTCTTCTCACGGCGGAAAAACATATCAAGAAAGGCCTTTTTGAATACTTCGCAACTTATGGGACCCACTCTTATATCCCTATTTTCCTTCCATTGTGTGTACCTCACTTGGGCCACGTCTTTCAATTGATACCCAGCCAACTCGGCTTTCTCAAAGAGGTGACCCCCATAGCCTCCACTATCTTATAGACATCCTCCAAGAACTCTAGCGGGTCCTCATTCATTTTGGAACCCAAGAAATAGGAGGGTTCATCCTAGTAAAATCTCTCAATAGTAAGTCCATGGTACTCACATTGGGTTCTAGCCGGGGCCTAACCTCTCGGTTAGCTTGAGCCGTTAGGGCTTGAGCTTTAGTGGTGATGGTTTGAGTTTGAACCATCATGAGTTGGGTCAAACTTTGAAAGGCCGCCATTATCTCAACATTAGCCATGACCCCTTCATCATTAGGATCTTGAGGGTCTTGAGGAGCTTGAGGGCCTTGAGGATCTTGAGGACCTTGGGGAGGAAATCCCTCATTCACCATCTCTTCTACCTTTCTTCTTAAGTTCTCCCTTCTTGTATTCATCTCCTATAATCACAAGAGAAGTGTTAGAGAAAAGGACTTCATAGAGTTAGAACTCCAAAGCACGACTAAAGAGTAGTGAAAGAAGGGAATGTTACTAAACATCTTATAGCCTCTTATTCATAAGTGTGGTGCATTTCACATTCATGAATAAAACTCTACTAGATGCGGTGCATGAGACATCAACCTAAATATTATTCCCAAAACCTTATGTTTTGATACCAAGTTTGTCACGACTCGGGAGTACCCCGTAGATGTAACATACGTACTTGACCCCGAAGGGGTCTCATATAATCCTTTAGCATGATCATTACATAAGACGTCAAAAATAATCCGGAAATTTACAACTTATATAATAGAAGTCCAACTTCACTTTTCATAAAGAAAAAATCATAGGCAATCTAGACTTAGTCTCATACACCATCTAAAACATAGGAATACGAAGTTTGGGTCTTATCCCTTTACATAAACAAAATTCTCAATATACGAGATACAAAATGAACTAAAAAATAGGATATCCCGTCCTCGAATTTGAGGAATCACCACAACTTGGAGAAAAGCAATCCAAGTCTTCTTCAAACGAGAGTGAAAGTCACCTAGCCGGAACTTACACTCATTAAGATGTAGAAGAAAGAACGGGTTAGCACATAATATTTCCTAAGTATGGAAACATGCATAAAATCCTTAAATATGATAAAAAGGATATTTTAATTTGAAAAGTATGCCATTGTCAAGTTTCGAAACCAACATGCATTTACAACATACAACACAAGCAATAATCACACTTACACTAATTACATGATAATATCAACACATTTGCAACCTCAAAGGAACACTTGTGCAATGTATGATTGGCATCCCATAATACTAACCCTACTAAGCATCGCCATTGAAGCTACCTTGGTCATGCACATAATCTTTAGACCTCATCATAATCATTAATCACAATTAGAGAAATAGTCATGTACATTACTTGAATACAAGGAAAGTCATTCACAACAACTATCCACTCAATACACATGCATACATTTGAATCTCATCACAATATAAAAGAACCATCCTACAACATCCCTGTAAGTCTACTTATGGAATGTGGAACTGAAGTCCCACACCCCCACTCCTACAAAGAAAACTCACCAAGAAGTTATAGGGTAGTTCATGTCTCATTCATTATCTTTCATTTAGGGAAGAATAGACATAACCGACATAGACCATGTGAACTACATGGAATCCGGTGTGGTGTAACCCCACACCGAAAGAAGGTGTCCTACTTTCCTAAGGTAGGATTAAATGTATTAACATGTAGGTGGATCCACTAGCTCAGTCATATGTTGGCACATAGTTACGGGATAGGGAGATTCCTTCTAGAAACCCACCCTATTGCATTGGCGGAGGGGCTTCCATCTCATGAGTTCACTTTAGATGACCCTCACTATTGCATTGGCGGGAGGGCCTTTTCCTCATTGTCTATATTCACTCGGTGCTAAGCATTATTTCCCAATTATACATGATTGAGTATTGAATTGCATTTACACGTGTGAAGGAATGCTCTATCCCTCATTCAATACAATTCATCAAAGTAGCTCATAGATTCATTAAAGGTGAGAATTTACTTTCAACCTTAGAATCAACATTAGTGTGTGAGTAGGACTTTCACATTACATTCATAGTGTTTTCATGAGAAATAAACTTTCAATAAACATAATACATCATCATCATCCTAGACTATTCATGCAACAT
Source organism: Solanum okadae (assembly GCA_036553675.1). Lineage (NCBI taxonomy): Eukaryota > Viridiplantae > Streptophyta > Magnoliopsida > Solanales > Solanaceae > Solanum > Solanum okadae. The sequence continues at coordinate 16,080,182 of CM071681.1, read as the reverse complement.
AAAGTATAAGGGTAAGGGAAGAACAAGTTTTCAACAATACCATACTTTACATATTAGTTATAGGAGATTTACTTTCTAAGTGAATCAATAGGTTATACACAAATTCCATCAACATGTACAAACCCTAGAAATTTACCCCCTTCCAAGGTCATGAATCATGTCTCATAATTACACCTAAAGATACTACAATAGGCATGAACAAAACAAGATTCAATAACTAAATTCACATAGAAACAATTCATAGTAATCATCTTGCATCAATACACCCATCACAATACTTGAAATTAGGGTCATGGGGATGTTCATGGGTTCAAGGGAAATTTTACAATGAAAATCACCATTAAACATCAAATCATCCATAATATAATGCAATTAACATGATAAAATCATTTTTAGGAAGAACCCATGGCGGGAATAGAAACCCTAGCTTTTGAACAATATTCCAATTTGGAAATCAAGAGTTGAAGGGCTTCATGGAGAAAATTGTTCCATAAATCAAAGTCCCCATACCTTAATTGATGTTTTCCCATGAAATTGGAGTGAAATGAATGGAAGTTGAACCCTAATATTGAGCTTCTTCTTTGTTCTTCAATGGAGTTTAGAGAGAGGATATTTTGAGAGGGAAGTGGGTTTGATTTTGAGTTTGTGGTTTATGAGAGTTAAAAGACTTGTGTGATGGTTAAAAATACTTTAATATACTTCATATAACTAATAATAATTGTGTTTACCCTTATTTAATTAAATAGTGATTTTACCAAACTACCCCACACATGGCCGACTTAAGGCAGTCCACCCAAGCCCCAACCACGAGTCTCCGTCCACTGGGCTTGCTTTGAACCACGGACTGTACTGATCACTTGTGGTTTGGGCCAGAGAGGTAAGGATGCGGGTGTTGGTGAGGAGACTAAGTCTTAACTCACGAGACCCTTCCACGGAACGTGAGTTGGTCTACAGACCGTACTGCACGTCCGTGGAATAGGGCTGGGACATGGAATTTTAGAGACCTTTTCAGGAGGCTAAGGCTGGACTCACGATACCCATCTATGGGGCATAAGTCAGTCCACACCTCGTGGATGATGCTTCTTTTGGCTACTTTTGGCAGCTTTTAGAGTAGCCATTGGCTCTGATCAAGGACCCTTACGGGGTCCTTGTGGGAGCCATGCCTTGATGTTTAGGCACTAGGACCTTAGTACAAAGTTAGGGAAGTTATTTTGCGACTCTCACCTTACGTTTTAACTTCATTAGTCTACTAGACTATACGTTATGCTCTAGCTTAGGTCATTAGATATACTAGGTGTCACAGGCAGACTACTGAATCTAGTGAATATGTCCCACAAGCTACTTATCAACTCTCCTGGAAAAGCTACGAAATTATTTAGTTTATCCTTTAGATTCAACTACTTGGACACCGGAAAGTACATCTCCATGAAGATCTTTTGCAGCAAGTCCCAAGTAGTAATTTAGTCGTATGGTAACTAAGAAAGCCACTCAGCAGTATCACCTCACATCCATGTCTAAATCTAGTCGTCCCACACTACTCATGCAGACACTCTTAAGTTTAGTCATACATGCATATGGATCTTCCAAAGGTAACCCTGCAAACAACCCTCTAGATGTAAGCATTTGCATCAGACTGCTGGTCACCACAAACGAATATCCTAGAGGTAGTGGAGTAAGAACAATAGCACCAGTTGACTCCACAACATCATATTCAACCATGTAGTTATCACGAACTCTCGGTGCCTACAGGTTACGTACATCTCTCTACATTTTCAACGTGACCAGGAACATTCACTACTCCAAGAGGTTTCACACAAACTCTTTCCCCTTGGCCCTCTCCAATTGGATCATTGTGTACTTTGAGATTTAAGCCTCTTCCAGCCATTCTTCTCAAAGTTCTACTCGATTCCGGATCGTAGGGAATCAGGGGATTGCTTTAACTCCATGTACTAAGTATACATTAGAGTTAAGACCTGCAGAAACGAGAACAAAACAAAAAACGTAAAATTAGGAAATACATAACTAAAGTTCAATAAAGAAATTAGTCTAATCTAAATGTCGTATTCCCGGCAACAGGGCCAAAATTTGATACGCCAAAATTACACCTCCTGAAAGAAGTATAAGCGATCATTGTGAACTAAAGAACCTAACTTTTAGGTAAAGGTATATCACACGACGAATAAGTTTTAGACTTAGGCTAACTTACGATTATATATATTCAGTGAAACTATTTCTGAAAAAAAGTAACAATGGGGGGTTTTGTAAATAAATTAACAGTTTGTTGATTTATATCAATAAGTAACAAATAAACTGGATTCACAGTTTTGGGATCTCAATATGAGATGAAAACTAGGGCATAAGTGTTCCCCAAAAGCTCTTAATGTTGTATTCCAAATAATTGTAATTATACCCTAGTGTTAACATGCAAGGTTGATAAGTTACGTATCCCTAAGTGATTGGTCCTCCAAGTAGGAAATTTCACCACACAACTTGGCTCGTCTATAGGTGTATGCTTTACTAACCGTTAACCTTAACCCCGGATTAGCCTTCGCAAGATTAGGATCAGGCTATTAGTTAGCAGCTAAACACGTCTAAATCTCCATTGCTTAATCCCTTTCTCATTCGTTACCTCCTTGGTTTGGCAAGTAGGAATGAGGCGAGCTCTAACGTTGCGCACCACTAGAAAGCATTCTAAATGAATGGATTGACAACATGCATCAACACTATTCTAGAATTATTTATTTATTAGTCATACATTGTTAATTACTCATCGTTCTCACAACCCTAGTTGTGGATTTAGCCACTCATGATGGAGAGTTCACAATTCATATAAGGGTTGATAAAATAAATCATGAACTTACCATCTGAATAGATGGATACCGTAATCTTGAATTGAAAATGTAATGCAAAGATCATAAATCAAGCTTTGAGTATTAATTGTCAAAATGAGTTTGAAAAATAACCCTCAAAGTCGAAAAAAAATATCCCAAAACGTTTAACAACCCAAAAATGAAAGATGAAAATTATATTTATAGAATCTAAGTCCTAAACCAAGTAGAAAATAAAATATAGGAAATTCTGGTTGTGGCAGTTTGGATAGACGGCAGCGAACGACGGACCGTGGATCAGCCAACGGTCTTTGGATCTCCTCCGTAGTTCAGCAATTGGCAAATATTCTTGGTCTTCAAATCGATAGGCATCACCTACGGTCCTTAGGTCTAATCATGGCCCGTCATGTTCTTCTGTGGTTCAAGTACTGGAACTCAACTTTCTGAATCAAACGACGACACTGATTAACGGTCCATCACTCAAGCTACGGGGCGTCGTTTTCCTCCGTGGTTCCATACTTAGTCATATTTCCTTTAAATCATGATCCACGCCTCCTACCTACGGTTCGTCGACTGGACGACGGCTCGTGAGTGAGCTCGTAGGTTGCCAAATTTTTGGTGGTTCAGCTACATTTAACTTCAACTGCTTCAAATCGATTTCCTGCAAAATTATGTCAAACACCATCATATTTAATAAAAAAAGTCCAAGACTCACACAAACTTCAAATATAATGCATCAAAAATCCTGCAAACTCACGGTACATCAACTTGTTCTTAGTAGTTATATCTATTATGAGTACTAGTCGGGCTTATGGAGGTCCATTCGGGTTTTTACTGAAACTTGCACCTAAATGTACCTTTTGGGATTATGGTGGCCTAGTTAGGCCTAGTTAGTTGTACTTAGTTTTTTTCTCTTCTTCGTACACTCGTGTACATTTCATTTAGCGTTCCATTGATTTTACCTCTGTTTATGTTTATTTCTCGCATTTCATATTGCTTTTACTTTTCTTGCTCAGTTAGTCATTGATACATACTGCATTCCTATTGTTTTGCTATTCATGCTACACTCTGCATCTATTTTGTGATGCAGGTCTGAGCACCAACTACTAGCGTTGATATTCATGTTTGTTGCAGCTTAAGTTCATATGCGAGGGTGAACACATTGTGTTCTGGACTTACTTGTCTATATCTATATTATGTTGGCTCGACTTTGGTATTTTGAGACAAGCCTACTATTTTGGGTCCACTTTTGGGACATTTACTTCACGAAGGATAACAATTTTTTGATTTAAAAACAATCACCTTGATGTGAAACAATTCATACTTATGACTGAAACAACATACATATACTCATCTTGATACTTTGAAAATATTTTTTTCTCATACTCACCATCAAATAAATAACCATTTAGACATTAAAGCATCTTTTTTATTGTGATCACGCTACATCAACCTCAACTGTGATAAATAATTGTTCTAGTTAAAATATTGAATAATGCAGAGTTCCATAAAAGGACATTGACAGATAAAATATATTTTTCAAATATTACATTATTTATTTCACATGCTAGTTAATGTAGCCAATATTCCAAATTATTTTTCATGACCAATACACACACACACACACACACACACACACACACACATATATATATATATATATATATATATATATTGACAAATAAAATATATCCTTCAAATATTACATTATTTATTTCACATGCTAGCTAATGTAGCCAATATTGCAAATTATTCTTCATACAACCACCAATACACATAGATATGTTTATGCATATAGATACGCGCATAGATCTTCTAATTCTTGAGAAGGTGACCCTCCATATCCTTAATTACGTCAAGGACATGACCCAAATAACTGAGGGGCTCTGGAATGTCTTCAGTTTTCTTTTCATAATCAAATGTCCATATAGTCCACTGAGGTTCATGAGATATTATAATAGTAAATGAACTATACATCTCTAGCCCGTCTCTTTCAATGACTTTCCAACAAATTGATTTTTTGTACAGATCGATGGCTTCAATAACTTGCTTTATAAACTTCTTTTGTCCAGCTGTAATTATTAACATAAAAAGAAAACAAGAGATGTTATTTTAAATTCAACCGTTCGATTCCTCATTAAAGATTTAAACATTTACAAAATAACATCTCTATCATCATATCATGTTTAACTTTTTTCTTTTCTTTTCATTTTTATTTACTCCAAAAATATATAACGCTCATAAATATTTGATTGTCTACATTTTCTAAATATAGTTATTTTTAAAAATTTCAAAAGAAGAGCTGATTTTATTACGTCAAATATAACATTAGTAATATTTTAGTATATCGATTGGTGGAACGATATTATACCTAAGTCATACTCTCTTAAAGATTAATAATACTGTTAACAAATCATAGAATATTTTGATAAAATGAATCTCTCAAGTAACTAAATATTAGTAAGTAATGCCTAATAATTAGTTGGAGAAAATAAGAAAAAAGTTAAAGTAAATTTAATTTTCATGAAGAAAGTACTTTCGCCCACAAGTGGAAAAGGTTATTTTGTTTCTGAAGCAAGAGGGTTTACTTATAATGTATTTATGGTAATCAAACACAATCAAATAACTCTTTTCAAGAAGATCATTTTCTTGAAAAACACGTTCCATACTATGGAATACACTTAAATAAACAAAATTGATGTATATAAATCACATTGAATGATAGAAAGACTAGAAAAAATGTGTGTTACTCTCATTATAACTCCAGCTAATAACCGAACCAGCTTTTACGCTTTCACTTCATGAATCTAAAAACGGTTAACATGTGGAGTTATATTAGCTACATGATGAGGATTAGTGTGTTTTTCAGATGTCCTCCACACTTCACCTCCACTGAAGTAGTCAATTTTCCTTTCAAACCCATCTTTTATTTTTCTCAAAATATCAATTATAAGTTGTGAAAAGAAGGTGGTGAGAAAAGGTTGAAAACTTGTAGTCTTTATATAGACAGACATTAGTTAGCTGTGAAAAGATAGATTTGCTCCTGTTGAGTGACTTACTGACACCATATTATAAGTTATAAGTTGTGAAAAGAAGGTGGTGAGAAAATGTTCTTCTTCTTCTCCACAATTAAATATTTTTGTACTTTGCTCCTGTTGAGTGACTCACTAACACCATATTACAGATCCTGGTATGTATTCAATAGTCATTTATTTATGCTTATGTTATTAAGGATAAATGATAAGATGTAATAATTCTCATTTCCCTTTACATTATTAATGTTTGTTACCACATAATCTTGTATGTAAGATAATATACTGTTTAAGTTTTAATGAAGGATAGGTTTTAAGTTTTATTTTATAAATTCCATGATATTGAATTTCCGCGCGAAGCGTGGGTAATAATATAATATAATATAGTATAATATAATATAATATAGTATAATATAATATAATATAATATATTATAATATAATATAATATATGATGACCTAACCTTTGGTTAAAATTCCTCCCACTTTTAGTATAATAAGATAATTAGAATTTATTCTAGAATAATTTTTTCTTAACAATAAAAAAATAAGTAGTGCTCATGCTACTTAAAAGAAGACGAAGATACATCTACATCCAATAAGGATACTCATTTTGTACTCAAAATTAAGGTTTATAAATATCATAATTAAATGATTAAAGATTATGAACAATAATTTAACAATCATCAAAATACGATGACAGTTGTATTATTATTGAGTCATGTAAAATTATCGTTATCAAACAGGTGAATAATGTAACAAACTAAAAAAATTACATCCTAAATATTTGGGCCTAGGAGATTTTATTTACTAGATAATGTAACTTTTTTTTATAAAGAAAAAATTATTTTTTCTGCTACATAATTCTTTTGGTTTTTTATTTTTTTTAATACATGTAGATATAACAATCATTTAGTCATTTTGAGTTCTATAACTCCCTCCCAAATATGATACTTTCTGTAGATTCATTTGATGATATATGACTTGTGGGCATTCGTGACACATTTCAAGGGGCCCGGGTGCGTTGTGAAGTTCTTAAACCTAAGTTAAAAAATATCTTAAATAAACTAGATTGGATTTTTTATTCGAAGATTACAATAGGTTTTCTATGATGAGTTAGGACTTCTATGGAGGCTGGAATTAAGCCCAAGTGCCCGGTACAATTCGATATTATTGAATGAAAATTTGGGGTTTATGACTCATAAGTTTGTCTTGAGGGTTGATTTTATGTTGTAGCATTTTTTTTATATTTTGAGCATTTGGTCAAGTCCATATAGGGTATTTGAATAATTTGATCTAGTTATGATAAGTTTCTGTCTTTCAGATGCGTTCGTATTTGATTTGTAGATGTTATTTAGAGCATAAACATTATCACCTGTACAAATTGAATCTGTGAATTAAATGAAACTAAATTTTATGTGTTGGATTGACTATGTTCATAATTATATTTCAAGGTATGATGATTCTTGTTTTTACCTATTGTTTGGATAACATTATCATGTACTTTATATTAAACATATTTGTTATAGATATAAATGAGCAATATGGAAAACAAATAAAGTTTTCTAAATTCTTGCCTATACTTTATAGGATTGCTATATGAGACTTACTTAGTACAAATTAGTAAAACTGTTTTTAAACTAAAGCAGAATCAATTTTTTCTGATATTGGAAAGAAGCTAAAATTTTCTAGCTACTTCTTAAAAAAGCAAAAGCAGGAGCGAAAACTTATTTTTTCAAGACTAATATATCTCTTTCGTATATGCATATTTATCAATATATCTCTTATTTATTAATTAGCGTATATCATAAGCTTGGTTAATTTTCATTTAAGAATTTTTTTATATGTTTATATAATATATTTTTAAATTTTATCTTATGTCTATATATTATTATTATTATTATTATTTTATATTATATATTTTATATATTATTCTACGTATTATTTTTCAAAATTAGGAAAAAGATGACAACAATATTTTTGCAAGAGTTAAAAAAAATTATTGTAACAATTAAAGATTACATAACCAACTTAATCGGTTTTAAAATTATCAAAATCAAACAAAACCAAATATAATATACATTTATCGGTTTGGTGGTTATCGATTTCGATTTAGTTTGGTTCGGTTACTAACCATACACAAAAATAAAAGAAACAATTCATTCAAAATGTGAAAAAAAGTGACAACAATCCATTCAAAATAAAAAATAGTTAGAATGACTTAAATTACCGAACTTTCGATCACTGAATTTACTATCAATAAAACTTCAAAAATTCACTATATTAGCCTAGAAGGAAGAGACTAACATTTTCAGTCCCACAAAGAATTGTCATAGATACTCATATACATGAAATCAATAAGGTAAACGTTTTCACCTTGGACATTCTTTCTTTCAATAAGTGTATAAATTTTTTTTTATGAAAACATCTATAAGATCTTTAAAATTCTTTATAAAAATAATATATTAAGTATGTATATTAATAAAATATATATATATAATTCATCGTTTCGGTTTGGTTATTTCTTCGATTTTTTCGAATAAAACCATAACCAAACCAAACACTACCAATTTTCAAAAATCTAAAACAAAAAAAAAAAAAAAACCAAAACCAAATAAAATTGGTTTTATTTTATCGATTTGATTTGGTTTTTCGGTTCGAATCGGTTTTTATCCAAACCGTGAACACCCCTACTCCCAAATAAAGGTATATTATTGATTGAAAATTTTAATATATACATTTAATTAAATAAAAGTAAAAGTTTAGTTAAAACTTTTATAATAGATATTTAAAATAGTTTCTCTCTATAAAATAATCTTAATATTAAAAGTACGTTGATACTTTCCATTTTTCGTAATTTGACTCTGAGAGGCACTTTTTTTTAAAAATAGTCCACCAAAATTTTCTTATAAAAAACAATTTTCAAATGAATTAGCTAAGCACAAATTTAATTTTTTATCAAAAATACTTTTCTAAAAAAGTACTTTAAAAATAAACAGTTTTTAACAACAATGTTAGACATACTATACGACTTAGTGAATCAATAAATGCCACATGCGTGAATTTATTTTCCAATACGCTGCCAATCTATTTTGTAAGGAAACAAAGAGTGTCTTTATTGATAACGAGATAAAGCAAGTGTGGATTTAAATTACTTGACTTTCTTGGTTAGCCTATTTAAAGAATCATATCTATTTGCTTAATTTTCTTTCCCTAATACTTATTGCATCGTGCCTATTGTGTGTGATAGAGGATTTTACATGGAAGACATTAAATTCCTCAGTTGTACTTTGTTGAAAAAAATTATTTAATGATCGCAAAATGTCAGTTTCCCGAAGAAGTAGGATCATCACTTGGTGCCCTTCAATATTATTTAATGATCGTAAAATGTGAGTTTCCCGAAACTGATGGATCATCACTTGGTGCGCTTCAATATTATGGAGGCTAAGACTCATATAAATTACTCACTCTTGAAGATGTAGGATAGAATCCCTTGTAAGGACTACAATTATTATTTTGACATAAGCTTTTGCCAATGAATTTAGAGATTAAGGGGAATAGGAATAAGAGAGCATTGTTTGACTTTCAAAAGTATCAAAAATATCAAAATCTCAAAATCTACCAACTTTATATGAGGGGTGGCTGCAATTTCTACCCTTTCTTCTCCATAACCAGAGAACTACATTTCTCACTTACGGAATAAGAAATGCACGATGTTATATCTTTTGCTTGATTTCTTTATATGTACACCACCATCTGTCACAACTCGAAATTGAATCATGATGAAATTTACCATATACCCCTAGTAGGCAAGTCAAAGCACAATCAACTCGTGAAAAATAAAATAAAAATATAACTAACATGGAAGAAATAATAAGCTAAGAAAGGTACCATAGCATAGATATGTACAAAATAGTACAAAATATATAATAAGGTCCAGAAAGTGACCAAGAAAGAAGAATATATACAAAATGGTACAGTGCATATAACAAAGATGGTAAGATATTCTTCAAAAAAAAAAACCCCACCTTTTCCGTGCAAAAAAACCCACAAATATGCTCTCTCGGAGCCCAAATCAAATTGAAATTGAGGCATAAGGGTTTTAAACTGAAAATCCACATTTTCTCACCACTAGCTCATTCCATGGTCAAATGTAGATGTCATGTACATTGATGCATGCCAATCATAGTCAAACAAGTTATAACACATTCATATCACGCAAACTAATAAGGTAAACCCTTCACAGTACATGGATCGTATAAACTAGAAACTTCATCCAGTCCAAGGCCTTAGGCCCATAATCACAAATTTTATAGAAATAAGCACAATTATCTGGATAAACACAAAACCACACCAAACAAGCAACCAACTCTTCTAAAACTAAGTTTAAATCCCCTAAAGCAATCTAAGCATTCTACACTAATCAAGCGTAGGCTACGATAAACCTAGACAAAGGTTTAAGGCTATGCTACTAGTATAATGTCTCAAAAATGGACTAAGTATAACTAAGGATCATGTAAGACTAAGATTTAACCCTACAACCTTTCTAATGATCATATGCAACCCTTATTTATATAGTGTCTAACTAAGCTAAGTCTAAATAAACAAGTTGTAATCTACCTCGAAGTCAAAACCATACAAGAATTACTACTCGACACCTTTACTTTTTCGAGAGTCACGGATCGCCGTCATGCTATAAAAGAACTATACATCAATACAGGACTAGTGATACCAATATTAATGTCGTAATATTCATAACAAAAATGAGGTGAAAAATTGACCCTCGAAACTCGACAATGAACTACAAAATTAACTCTGTCATTATACTTCCTTTGAGGTGAGCATCACATGCCCCATGTTGGGTGAAAATAAAGGTCATTTTGAACCTCGAATGATATGACAAGCTAACTTTTAAAGAATTGAATAACAGAATTGAGGTTCAAATAGAGAATAAAACACGGAAATAAAGCTAGAATAAAAAATATAAATCAAAGGGGAAGAGAATTACCTTTGAATCCCATGATAAGATCACGAAATAAGTTTAAAGACACTACCTGTGCTCAACAACAATGGAAAAATTTGAAGGAATATGAGATATAAAAGCCCCTGCAAACCCGAGGTCATATGAGTGGAGAAAGCCTTGCAAGAGCTAATGTGAATAGTCTCCTCCATCTCCATGGAAGCCAATGCTAGCCACATGCATGAGATCACTACAACGAGCAAGTTGTAAAAATCTTATTCATCATTATTCAAAAGGCACCTCATGCGGAGTTACAATTTTTTTTCTTTGAGATATTTGGACAATTTAATATTAAGGTGACATGAAGAAAAATTAGAGAATTTGAAATTGATCTGAACTAAAGTCATCTAACAATTGTGGGAATATTCATGCTATGTTGGTACTGCTAGAGGCTCGTGTTCAGAGTTCTTCAGTAGTTGCTTGACATTCATGTACGCAAGTTTTTCTTCTAAGTAAGTAGTCAGACCTTTCTTTACTTATATAATATCTTGTAGATAGTCGAGAGATTTCATGCATGGGCCTTCAGGTATGGAGTCTAGATTGTTGAATATATGGATAGTCGTGGGTAACACTAATGATAGACTCAGTTAGGTAATGTTTACTTTGAGATAATTTCCAAGTGCTATGCTAGGGGACGCGATTGTGGGTAAAATGGGCTTATGAACATGGAACATTCGCGAAGGAATCTTTCTGATAGGTTATGGTTGTTTTTTTTAAGTTTATGTATATATTTATGTAAACTGTCTCTATTATGAAACCTGAACAATACATTTTGGGAAAAACATAAGGGTTGTATTTAAAGTGATAAATTGTTGACAATCTCATACAATGAAGGTGCTATTGTTTACTTGTATTTACAATTATGGTTGTATTTCAATGAGATTGCGATTGTGTTTGTGTGACTAATGTTTGACTTTGGTATTACGTCTGATATAGGATATTCCCATGGCGGGCTTCGGTACCATTTCTGGTACGTACTAATGGTTGGCTCGGGTACCACATCTAGTACAAGGGTTTCACGACCCAAATTAGGTTTGTGACCGACGCTAAAAGGAAAGAATCCCAAAGCAAGCTTTAACATAAATCTATAGAAAATTGAGCAGAGTTTCCTTTGTTTTTAGGCCTATCCTGAATTTTTCGTCTCAGAAATCCACCACAAAAATAGTAATAACTTTAAACCAAAACATAATATCCATTAATGATCTAATTGCCACGCAATAATACCAATTTCATCTCCAAATACGAAAAAGAAGTTCAAAACTAGTCACTTGACTAGAATGTGAAGGAATAATCATGCCTCAAATAAAAGAATTACAAATGGAGCGACTCTAAGAGTTTTAAAAGAAACAAATAAATCATAGCAATTCCAATACGTCTCTTGCAACGCGAAGCAATGCGAGGCTCACCAGATACTACAATCCACACTCTCTAATTAATGACGTCTTCTCCAATGTCATAAAAACATTTAGCAAGGTGTGAGACACTAGCTTAGTGAGTAATAATACTTAACCACAACCATTTTAATGAGGGACAAGTCAGAAAACATGCTAGTATGATAATCAAATGATGCAAACAGTGCCCTTTCAAAAATGGTAATAATATTCAATCTTATTTGTCTCATGTAAGCAAGATCAAGGTAAACTTTTAGAAATAAGCTCAGAAAAACATTTTCCATATCAAATCTTATAGCTTAGAGGTTTCCAAGGATGAATCATGTAATCAGCGTGGCCTTCTCTTAAAGAAGTAACCAATAACGGTGAACTCCTCATAAAGGAGCTAAGTATACTTATTGGTAGATCCCTACTCGAGGGAAATCGGTAACGGTATGCTAGTTCTACCTTCCCACTAGCAAGGTCTTTATCAGTATCTCTAACTACAAGGTGCACCAAGTCTAATGAACCCGTCGTTAGCTACGGGGTTCATCAAGGTCTACTCCCATTTAAACTTTTATTGTAATCAGTAAAAGCATTTCAAAATCGAACAAAGCATTTAAATCTTATCAAACATCATCATTTCAAAGATTAACAATCCCATGTCAAAATACCATTCCTCAAATAACTGTAGAACCCTTTCAATACCAGTAATCATATCTTATAAAAATGAGATCATCTCGAACAATCTTTTTAGTATCATATCAAGTAAAAGACTTGTCCCAAATGCAAGTTCAAAACATTTGGTAACACATTTACTTTATAAACCGTGGAAAAATCATGAAATTTATGAAATACAAATAGTGGTAAGATTACTACTCACAGTACTTGTGCTGAAATACCAAGCTCGCCACTCGAGTAATCCGTATGAATCCCATTGGTCAATCTATAATCACATCCATATCAATCTCCAGTTAGATTCTATGTTTAAGCTAATTCTATAACTATATAAAATACCCAACCCACAAGTTTCAGGTTTAACTCTCAATATGTCTATGTATTTTATTCCGTAATGATATAGTCCTTCAATTTCAGCAGCAACAAGTTAAAAGCTCCAATTATTCATATCTTGCAATTGCTCAACCAATTTTCTTGGCTATTACTATAGTTAACAGCAACTCAAGTTCAACACAACAATGTAATTCCAACTAGTGCTACTATAAAATATTCTTCTATATATTGGTATTCTCATGCCCAAATCCATTGATCAATCATTTATCTTCTACTCATAAAAAAGATAGAAAATATATATGATTTATTCGTCTGTACAACCCTTGCTGCCCAATTATTAGCCTCTAGTAATTAGATTTCAACACCTACAGTGAATGACCTAACTAATAATCTTGGAGAGGGTGTAGGAGAAGAAAAGCAATAAGGATTTACCTCGAACCTGGTAGAAAAACCTCCGAATAAGTCTCTTTCTCCTTCTTCTCCCTCACCCTTCCGTTATTTCTTTTTTACTCTCGTTGTTCAATGTTATTTTTTCTTTCTGCTGAAAGTTTCAGCGTGGCTGCCTAGGGCTTTTAGCCCAAACTCTTTTTTTTATAACTAATGACTTATTTGCCCTTAACTTAAATTATAGGGTATTACATTCTCCCCACCTTAAGAAATTCGATCCCCGAATTTAAAGTAAGTGTGTATACCTGTAGACTGAAACAACAGAGGATACTTGACTCGCATGTCCTTTTCCAACTCCGGAGTAAGTTAGACCGTTAAAAATCTACACTACAACAACATAATTTAAAAAAATTAGACACGTAATCTACTTGTCCAAGACCAAACGTTCACCATTTTTCATTATTGATACTTTGTTATTCAATCAAAATTTATAGAAGGAGAAAATTAAATTTGAAAACAACAGCAAAATAATATTTTTGACCCTTTTTAGAAATTCATTCTTTATTATATTGCTTCTCTCAAGGCCCTTCTAGATATTTCATATGTGAAACTTTACAACCTCTTCAGAAATATGTATGTATATTTGTTGCATTATGAAAGTACAAGTAGATCAAAATGTTGGATTCTAGACTCATGTTAAAAAGATATTCTTGAACAGGAAAACACTGAAATGAATCTAGCGTAGATAACTCACACACTCAACAATGACTTGGGATAGGAAGAACGACAAATCCATGTTAATAGACAAAACTTTTGTAGCTTAAGGTATTAATTTTATTTAGAGTAGATTTTGTTTAATATTATTCAAATTAAGGTTGTCGAAAATAGTCACAACGCACCCCAAAAATATTTAGAAGAGCTAAATGAGAAGGAAAAAAGGAAAAACATTAGAAGGACGAATACCTGATACGCTCAAATTACACTTCCCTAAAAAAGTATAAGCAGTCGTCGTCAAATAAAGAACCCAACTTGTACGTTGGGGTTGATCCCACAGGGAATATGGTTCAGACTTAAACTTAACCCACTATTATATCTGTTTAGTCAAGTTATTTCCGAGATAAGTAATTAAGGAGGGGGGGTTGGAAGCGAATAACCGATTGTTGTTTAAGTAACAAGTGAGCAAGATTCAAACCTTGAGTTATCAATAAGAGAGAGAAACTAAGGTGTATGTGTTCCCCATAAGCTCTTAACGCAGTAATACTAATAATAGTAATCCTTTCCTAGTGTTTTACATGCAAAGTTGGTAAGTTAGGTATCCCTAAGTGATTGGTCCTCCAAATAGGGAATTTCACCCCGCACCTTGTTCCGGCTACGTGTGTATAATTTACTAATCCTTATC
The DNA here is from genome assembly GCA_036553675.1 of Solanum okadae. Lineage (NCBI taxonomy): Eukaryota > Viridiplantae > Streptophyta > Magnoliopsida > Solanales > Solanaceae > Solanum > Solanum okadae. Next base: position 16,065,136 of record CM071681.1, on the reverse strand, counting down.
TTTACCTCAAATGAGACATCACATCAATGTATGACTTAGTTTTCACCCTCGCACCAATTGACATTAGACTATTAGATAGTCTCACACTAAATCTTTGTTGATAATTCTTTTCTTATTAACTACCTCCTTGGTCCGGCAAGTAGCAACAAGGCTAGTTCTAACGCGTGCACTTGTTTAAAAGACTTCTAATAGAAAGAATTATCAATGCATACATCAACACTATTCAAGAATTACTTAAATATTCTTCATACTTTGTTAATTACTCATGGTTCCCACAACCCTAGTTGTGGATTTAGCTATTCATGCTTGAAAGAACGCAATTCATGTTTTGACAATAAGAATTCATGAACTTACATTTAGAGCAGAAGAAACCCAAAATCTCGAATTGAATTCCAAAGGAAAAGTCTTATAAACCGAAATTCGGAAATCAAATTGCCAAAGTTTGCAAGTTAATTCCCAAAAAAATATCAAGAACTAAAAGTATACAATAATGTCTAACCCCCAAAAACGAGGTTTACATACCCTATTTATAGAAAAACATGTCCTAAACAAAAAGGAAACAAAATAAGGAGATAAACTTCTGGGACGCGGCTTTGATCGACGACTCGACCTACGGACCGTGGGTCGACTTACGGTCCGTAGGTCCCCTCCGTTGGTCAACACTTAGAACTTTTCCACAGTAGCTGGAACCTTCAACTCCCAGTTCATCACTGACGGATGTGCAGGACGGAGGTCCTCTTCCGTGGCTCCACACTTAGGATTTTCATCAGGTACTGGAGCTTCAACTCTCTGAACACATTCTACGGATGTGTAGGATGGCCCGTTGGTTGACCTACGGTCCGTGGATTGCTTCATGGTTTCACACTTCGTTAGACTTCCGTGATGCTCCCATCTATGCCTACCCATTGACGGACTGTCACAGGACCTACAGTCCGTAGGTCACTTTCGTGGGTGGCCACTTCTGCAGATTTTTAGCTGTCATCTCACTTAACTGCGTCAAAGCCTTTTTCCTGCAAACATAACACACAAAACATTATTTTCAATACAAAATGGCCCGAGAGACACACAACTCTTAAGTGAAATGTATAAAAAAATACCGTAAACTCACGATATATCAACACCCTCAACTTAAACATGTTGTTTGCCATCAAGCGACACACTAACACTCTAAACGACACTTCTGTAGAAGGAGATATATAAACTCAGCAATCACATGGCTATTTCAACACATTTCCTATTCTTAGTGCAAATCCTTTTTATTAGACTCAACAAGCTAACTCATGCAGATTAAGATATGACAAAAATCGACCAATAGACACCACAACATACATTTTTCACAATCACCAAGGTATGAACTTTCCGACAATGTAACTAGTTCCCTCACTTCAAACGAAATCCTTTCCACACAAAAGATATGAATTTTGAGTTTTGGGATTCATTCAACATTCACGCTCAGAAGTGACTTCAATTACAGTTAGTGCTCAATACCATAGGCTAGCCCTTATTTTCACTACTTAGACTCTCCAAACTATTTGCTAGAATCACTATAGGACTTTCTTAGCTTGTAACATAGGCTTAGGGTCAGGTGTGGTACATTTGGGTACTTTTTAGTGAATTTTTGCCCACTTGACATTACATTGGCTTTTTACCTGTTTTCTCAACCTATTTTTGGCATCTTTTCATTCACTTTCTTTCCCTTGACTCATTTGAACATGGATGTAACTTTTGACTTTGCGGCTCTTATTTTTCACTTTATTTTTTTATTTCTTTCAGCACTTTTATTTATCATCTTTTTGCTTTTTTTTCACAAAGTGACATCCTCTTCTATCTTTTATTTTTCTCTTTTCAACACAAACTCTTTTCATACCTTTTTTTCTTTCGGTTTCCTCTTTCATCGCCACCCTCAAATTATGGATTTTGCATTAGTTAAGGTGCACAATATCCGATGTCGGACTAGGGCCAAGATCAAGGTAACTTTTGAATTAGCCACCCTCAACTTAGGCTTTTGGCCTAAGTCAAGGTGCACATGTCCAAGGAGGGACCAGGGCCAAGATAATTATTTTAGGGAAGGTGAGTTAGGTGAATCAAAAGAAATGGTCTATTTAAGGCTCAAACATTTGGATCAAAGGGAACATTGATTTTATTTTTTTAGATCATTTTAGGCTTAAGTGGACTAATTTGAACAAGGGCCTATGATCACTTCCAAACTTCTAACCTAGATCATCTTAGCAGGACCAACGGGGAAAGTTCTAGATTGGCACAAACTGTCTGAACATTTAACTTTTCTCACCACTCTTGGCACATTGTTTCATTATCAAATTATCAAATTACCCAATTCAAGTTTTAGCTTAAGTCATGAGGTCAAATCGATTCCTTATCATGTCACATTGAGATCCAACACATTCAACTCATCAAGTCTATCGATCTAGCACATTTCAACACTTTTTTGACAGGGATCATTTTTTTCATGCTTTTTATGTCATCTTAGGCCATCATGCTTTCATTTTTTCTACTTACTCCTACACATACATTCCTAAACATGTTGGTTCAACGGAAATTAAAATAGTCTTTTGGGGGAAAAGAACACAGGCAAGAAAATCCCAAGAGAAAATTATGAGTTAGGTTACTCAGACTTTACCCTATCACTCACAATCCATTTACCCCACGCCCAATAAAATAAAGTGCAATTGTCCCCAATGCACAAAAAGTAAAAAATAAAGGATCGGGTGAAGTAAACGTATGGCACATATGTTCCGAAGATCACTCAAGAAGTGGGTGGGTCTGGTTTTCTGAAACACGCTGGATCAACACTCGGAACGCCATCAGTAGCGCTCCCATCTACTATCCTAGCACTCTCAGTAGTGATCTCATCAACTCTCACAACACCATCAGTATTGATCATACCACTAGATGGGCCCACACCTATCTCTTTGGCTCTCTACTGTATCAGCTCCTCATCAACTATGGATACCCTCAAAGCCACCTCAGTCTACTGGCGCTCATTCTTCCTCAATCTCGCAGCCTTATTATCATCAAAAACATGACTGGAACGGGGGAGCTTCCCAGCATCACGGGAAGAATCTGGTGGTGGCATGACATCGCTAAACAAGGAACTCATCATCACATCATCAACCTGTATTGTAGGGATAGACTCTGGCTCATTCTTTGGGGAGCAAGAACCACATCAACATTAGCATGGAGGCTCTCTACCTCCTTCTAAAGGGTGGTCACATCAACGATCGGGGCCGGCCTCTCCAGGACTCGCAACTCAAAGGCATCCAGGAAATTATGAATGGCCTGGACCGTCTGGTACATCATATGCTCCATCCACTGCTCAAACCTCATCTCGGACTCCGCTATAGCACGTTGCATCCATGGCCTCACATGTCGAAGTAGCGTAGTCATCTGTGCCTCTAGCTTATGGACTCGGGATAGAGGGATGGCGGTTGTAACGGAAGAATGAGTGGCTCTGGAAGAGCTAGGGGCCTGACTGGCGGTCGGAGATGGAGGAGCCTGGGAATCTGATGTAGTGGTTTGAGGGGCAATGTCATCATCATGCATCTGCTCCAAATCTGCTACAATGTCATTGCCCAACGGTGGAACTTCGACCAGAGGCTCCCTGAGAGGTGCAGCTACATTGACCTCATCCTGAATAAGGCCGATATCAAGATTCTTGGTTTCCTGAAGCAACCGGTCACAATGCCATATTGGTACACCGGAGTCCCTGCAAAGTGGGAAGATAAAGCAGGGGAAGGGAAAAGTGGTGGTGGACTTGAAGGCCCTCTCATGGATCACCTCAATCAGGATGCGGATAAAATCTATCTCCAACCCGGCAACCATAACTGTAATTATCACCGCATGATCCCATGTGAGCACATTATCCACCTGAGTAGGGGACACATGATTACGCACCAGCAATCAAAAAAATTTAGTGGCAAAGGTCAGGTTCACCTTCTTAATACCCAAACTCAGTGTTTGGACCCACTCGGCGCACTCTCCATCAGTAGCCAAATGTTGGGCCAGCCATCTCACAAGGGACTCTCGCTTCTCGGCATCCCGCTAAAATGCTCTGCTTTGAATAATACCCATTCGATAGTCAAACTCTATTGTATTGAAGGCCAGAGTCTGGTTCGGGCCATAGATGAACCTGCGGAGGGTGGTCTCGGAAATATCCACAGAAAAACCCGGAACTAATGTAACTTCAAGTTGAGGCTGAGTTGCGGGCTTGGCCCTCTTGGAGATGGACCCTCTAATAGTGGCGGCATAGGAGGCATAGAACTCTCGGACTATATCCTTGATGTACGTGCCTAGGGCCGTGCCATCCACTCACATATGTGTCAACAGAATATCCCTTCAATGACTGGAGCGGTGTGAAGGCTTCCCATGAGAACCCGACGCTCATCGGTGACTAGTCGAGCCATCTTCTCGTTCTCATTCAGCATGTGGGCATCTCTTATAAACTGGCCCTCCACACACAATCGATTTGGCTCTTTAGGAACTAATGCAGGCTCGGTACTAGGAACTAGAATGTCACCCACACTATCAGCCTTATAAGACGAGGTGGTGCTTCCATTAGAACTGGAACCAGAGCCGGAGCCGAACACGGACTCAAAGCCAGTTGGTGATCCAATCGGTGTGGGCCCCTCATCAGACTGGGAGGCAGTGACCACGTTGGTACTCACCTACCAGGCTCAATTTCGTGTAGTGTGTGGAGCAGTGGGGGATTTCTTGGTAGGCGGTGGAATATACTCCACATCCTCATCCTCATCGATCAGCCTGAATAAGGGAGCAACTGATTTGGAATTTTCCCTTTCCAGCGTAAGTCAGAGCTTGCTTGGGGGCCATGATACATGTAGAAGATTAGTTATTACTAAAACAAACAAATAAAACACATGAAAGAATTTTAGAACAAGAAACGAACCAAAACAAAAAATGAAAAACAACTGGGCAGTAGCTAAACTACCGACCACGGTGGGTACCGACGTTCCGTCGAGGGATCGATTTTCCTTCGAGGGATCAACACTCTGTAGGTCCACTCCGTATGGTAGAATACCCGAAATAAGGTCTCTGATGTGGGAACAACGGATGTGCAGAGCGATCTGTCGTTGGAACGACGAACTATTTTCGACACCGTGGTTAGACACTTAGCAAAAATATTGTGTGATTCTGGCCACGGACCTGACCTACGGTCCATAGACAGGGTCTCGTAGGTCAGTCTGTGCTAGGTTTTTAGATGGTTAACTTCTTTCAAGCCTTCTCAATCACCAAATTACACAACTTAGGCATATACATGCATTTCAACAAGTAATATGGTAGTTAATCATCCATAGGGTTCCAATTTTACAGGATTTCACAATTTATCACACCGACACTCGTGAACCCTAAGTCAAAACTTCCAATTTTGCCTATTAACTTGAGTTATTTAGTTTTTAAGTAATTACACACTCATATACCATCATACCAAGGGTGTTCTAGCATAGAATTGGACATTCACACATGACATTTACAACCCAAGGTCAAGTATCAACTTTGTGACTTCATTATACAAACTATGAACAATGAATTCAAAGTATATACCTTTCAAATAATCAAAGTGGGTGAGTGTGATTCAATAAAATTATATACCCTCTTTGCAAGCCTTTCACACCGAACCCGGACTATGGAATCGTTAGGGAATGAGATGGGTGATTTGGGAGAGAAAGGGATGATATGGGAATTTGGGGAAGTGAATGGGGAATGATATGGGAGTTATAGGAGTGATTAGGAGGATTTAGAGGGTTGAAAAATGGTTGGGGGGAATTAGATGGACGTGGGCAATGTTTTGAATGGGAATGGTTTTATTTAAACGAGGTCCGGGTCAGGTCGGCAGAACCGTAGTTTTGGACCCATGACACCCCGTATACGGTCCGTGTGTCGACCTACAGACCGCACGTCAGGTCCGTAAGTCACTCTGAAACTTAGAATAGTTAGGACAGTTACATGGGGCCTACATATGCCATTCACGATCCGTGTATGGACCTGTGGACCGTCGATGGGGTCTGTAGACCTCTGCACAACTGTTTCTCTGTAGATTTTACCTTTTTCCCCTGCACACGTAGCAACCATTAGGACTTTCTTTTTATATTTTTTGGACACTTTTTAGACACGGACCCTATTCTATATCTATCCAACACTAATACAAAAATAAAACACCTATCTAAAGAGTTACAAAAATTAAAATAAAAGAAGAAAACTCCTAAATCGAAAAGAAAAACTTTTAATTTGCTAGATTGTAGATCTTGGGTTGCCTCCCAAGTAGCGCTTGATATAACGTCGCGGAACGATGCAGGCCCCTTGATTACTCAGACTTCATCAAGGTAATAGGCCTCAATCACTTCTTGCACACTTTCCAACTTCCCTATGTAGACTATGATCCTTTGCCCGTTCACCTTTAACCTTGTTCCCTCCTTGTTCCCGAGCTCGACCGCTCCATGTGGAAAAACTTGAGTGACTTTGAATGGCCCGATCCACCTGGACTTGAGCTTTCCACGAAACAAGCGCAACCTTGAGTTGAATAGAAGCACCAGATCACCCACAGCGAATTCACGCATTCAATATTTTTATCATGATACTTCTTCATCTTCTCCTTGTACAAAGCTGAACTTTCATAAGCTTTTAGGTGAAACTCATCAAGCTCATTCATGTCATTTATTCTTTGACTCGATGTGGAACCCCAATCCAAATTCAACTTCTTTAGCACCCACATAGCCATATGCTCTAGCTCTACCGGCAAATGGCATGACTTTCCATATACAAGTTGGTAGGGGGGCATACCTATGTTAGTCTTGAATGTGGTGCGATAGGCCCATAGAGCATCATCAAGCCTTCTTGACCAATCAGTTATATTTGCATTCACAGTCTTTGCAGCGATTTGCTTTATCTCTCTATTTGACACTTCAACTTGCGCAATAGACTGCGGATGGTAAGGAGTGGCTACATTCTAACAGACTCCATATTTCTCTAGCAACGCCTTGAACAACTTATTACAAAAGTGGGAGCCTCCATCGCTGATAATCGCCCTAGGTGTACCAAATCTGGAGAAGATACTCTTTTTCAGGAATGCAGTGACACTTTTCCCTTCATTGTTTGAAAGCGCAATTGCTTCCATTTATTTCGACATATAATCAACCGCAACAAGAATATACTTCATCCCATGAGAACTCACAAATAGACCCATAAAGTAAAGGCCCCATACATCAAACAACTCAATCACCAATATCAGATTCATACGTAGCTCTTGCCTCTTTGAAATTCCTCATTCTCTTTGGCAACGATCACAAGGCTTGGCGAAATCATGTGCATCTTGGTGGATGGTAGGTCAGTAATACCCAACTACAAAATTTTATGAGCAGTCTGAATACCACTATGATGCCCACCAATAGGCGATGAATGACACGCCTCTAGTATTCTCATCATCTTAACCTTGGGCACACATCGACGAATAATCCCATCAGCACAAATACAAAACAAGTAAGGCTCATCCCAAAAGAACTTCTTCACATCATGCATGAACTTTTTCCATTTGTGGAATGACAAATTCGATGGCAAAAAATCACTTGCCAAGTAGTTAGCAAAATCTGCGAACCAGGGAATAAGATCATGAGAAGCAGCCAAAACCTGTTTGTCTGGGAATGTATCATTAATTTCAGCCCCATCACCTAGCTTGAGTATAGCTTCCTCCTCTTATCTGGACAAATGATCAACAACTTGATTTTATGTCCATTTTCTACCTATCACCTCAAAATCGAATTCTTGTAGCAATAATACCCATCTAATCAACCTCGGTTTTGCATCCTTTTTAGCCATCAGATACCTCAATGCAGAATGGTCAGTAAGCACTATGACCTTAGTACCAAGCAAATAGGATAAAAAAAATTCAAATGTGAAAACTACATCAAGGAGTTCTTGTTCAGTCACCATGTATTTCTTCTAAGCCACATTTAAAGCTTTGCTGGCATGGTAAATAGGATGAAGAATCTTCTCTCGCCTCTGTCCCAATACCACACCAAGCGCCACTCTACTCGCATCACACATCACTTCAAAAGGTTACCCCCAATCTCCTAGAATAATGATAGGTGCGGAAACTAGTTTTGCTTTTAAATCTCCAAATGCTCTCAAACAAGCATCATCAAAATCAAACTTACACTCCTTTTCGAGCAGTTTGCACAATGGGTGTGCAATTTTGGAGAAATCCTTGATAAACCTTCTATAAAAGCATGCATGCCCAAGAAAACTTCTAACACCTTTAACAGAGATAGGTGGTGGAAGCTTTTCTATTACCTCAATTTTAGCTCTATCAACCTCAATACCCTTCTCAGAAATCCGATGACCAAGCACTATCCCCTCTTTCACCATGAAGTGGCACTTTTCCCAATTGAGCACAAGATTGCACTCTTTAAATTGTTTTAGTACCTCAACCAAATGCATCAGTCAACCATCAAACGAGTCACCTACCATAGAGAAATCATCCATAAATACCTAAATAGTGTCCTACACCATATTTGGAAATATCGACATCTTGCAATGCTGGAAGGTCGTTGGAGCATTACACAACCCCAATGGCATTCGTTTGAAGGTGAAAGTACTATAAGGACAAGTGAATGTGGTTTTCTCTTGGTCTTCCGGAGTAATAGAGATATGATTTTAGCCAAAATAACCATGAAGAAAGCAATACCGACCCTTACTAGCAAGTCGATCCATCATATGATCCATGAACGACATAGGGAAGTGATCATTTTCTATCCAAGCATTCAATTTCTGATAGTCCATGAATACTTTCTATCCAGTCATTGGCCACATCGAAAGAAGCTCATTCTTTGCATTAGGAACCAAAGTAAACCCACCTTTCTTAGGAACACACTGAACAAGATAGACCCAACTACTATCTGCGATGGGGTATATGACTCCAGCATCCAACCACTTGATGATTTCCTTCTTCACAACCTCTTGCATACACGGATTTAGTCTCCTTTGGCGCTCGATACTAGGCTTGTGGTCTGTCATGAGTTAGATTTTATGAGAACAAATGCTAGGAGGAATCCGAATAACGTCCGCAATAGTCTATCTGATAGCCCTCTTGAACCTCTTTAACACGAAAACCAATGCCTCAACTTGCACCTCACTCAAATCGGTCGCAATGATGACCGGTAAAGTACCATCTCTCCCAAAGAATACATATGTCAAATGCGATGGTAGAGCCTTGAGCTCCAATTTTGGAGCCTCTTCAACAAACGGTTTTGCGGGTGGAGAGTTGCGATTCTTCATATCTAGCTCCAATTTCTTGGGTTTGGAACGAAATTCGAACCTATCAAGTGTGGTGGCTAATTCATCATAGTCTTTAATACCATCACCCTCAAAATTCATCATTACCTCTAACAGTGCATCAGCACCCAACCTCTCTTTAATAGACACATTAGAACCTCGCTCCACAATATGATTCACCACTGATACTGACTTGAGATCGCTTTCCTGCTTCATAGACCTATAGATACTGAAAGTTACCTCTTCATTATTCAATCGAAACTTCATCTTCCCTCTCTCTATATCAACCAAGGCGCGCCTAGTAGCAAGGAATGGTCTCCCTAGGATGATGGGAACCTCACAATCAAGTATCACGAAATCCACCTGAAAAATAAATGACTCCACTTTCACAAGGACATCATGGAGAACACCAATGGGCTTCTTCATAATTTTATCGGCCATAAGTAATCGCATCGCAATTAGTTTTGTAGCCCCTAAACCTAACTTCTTGTAGATAGACAATGGCATCAGATTAACGCTAGCTCCCAAATCACACAACGCCTTCGCAAAATGCAATAACACAATGGTACAAGGAATAGTGAAAGCACCAGGATGCTCTTTCTTCTGCACAAGTGACCTAGTAGCAATAGGACTGCAATGTTGCAACCTCTTATCATCGTTGAAACTGACAACCCTCTTTTTCGTCACTAAATCTTTTATAAATTTTGCATACCCAGGCATTTGCTCCAAAGCATCTATCAACGAAACATTGATGGAAAGTTGTTTAAACATAGTAATAAACCTACGGTATTTTCCTTCATCATTCTTCCTTACCAACCTCTGTAGGAATGGAGGTGGAGGTTTGGGTATGGGAATAACTTTTTGGGTTATATCCGCTTCTTTCTCTGTAGCATTCCTGGACTCTCCAGTAACCTCAACCTCATCATCATCTCTTCCTGCCACAATTTCAACCTCAGACAACATGGGGGATCAATGGTCTGTTTACCTCCTCGAGTCGTGGCTGCCATACAATGCCCATCATTCTTTGGATTCTGGATGGTGTTGCTAGGAAGTGTGCCAGGCTAACGTGGGTTCATAGTAGTTGACAACTAATTAAACTATTGCTCAAGTTTCTTTATCAACACTGCATGGGCATCAACTTTTTGACCAATTCCGAATAAGTCATTCTTCATCTCTTTCACATTCTCATCAGTCGAATTAAACATCTTTATCATTATATCCTCAATCCGTGACATACTACCCCCAGGTTTCCTATTACCAGATTCCCAATTTGCAGGTGGGACATAAGGCCGAACTCTCTCGTTTCTGTTTCCATAGTTGTTCCAGTTGTATTTGTTGTCATGATTTTAATTCCCATCCCGGACATAGTTACCCTCTCGATTGTAGTTACCATAGTTCCGACATTGGTTTCCTTGACCTTGGCACCAATTATTTGAGTTGGAACCTTGGGCGTTGTCTCAGAAACCCCCCCGTCTGATGATTTACCAAATAAGCATCTTTCTCATAGTAACATTCCTCAACTGGTGGTGGTGGAGTTCTAGTCAAGTAGTTTACCACATTCACCTTTTCTACACCTCCGCTCACATGCTTCAACACCAACCCAAGTTTTGTCCTCATCTGAGTCATCTCCTCACGAATGTCATTGGCAAATTAACTAGGTGCAGCTTTAACTGCAAATGTGCTTCTTCCAGTGTCTGACTTTCGAGTGCTCCATGCTTTATTGTTTCAGGAAATTTTCTCTAGTTTCTCAGCGATCTCCTCAAAAGTTCACTCACCATATGATCCTCCAGCAATAGTATCAAGCACAACCTTACCTTTGTCATCTTGCCCTCAGTAGAAATACTCCTTCAGTGACTCATCATCAATGTGGTGATTCAGAACACTTCTTATGAATGCAGTGAACCTATCCCAAGAACTACTCACAGACTCTCCAAGTAGTGTCACGAAGTTGTTAAGTTTGTCTTTGTGGTTTACGTTCTTAGACAACCGGAAGTACTTAGCCATGAACATCTTATGCAATTGGTCCCATGTATGAATTGAGTTATAGGGAAGCTCAGAAAATCATACCGTAGCATCTCCAGTCAATGATAGAGGGAAGAATCTCAACCCTATGACATTCATGTCCAACTCTGGTCGACCCACATGCACAACTCTTGTAAACACTCCTCAACTTGGCCATGTGCCTATGCGGATCTTCCGAAGTCATACGAGAGAACAAATCCCTTGTTGTATGCATCTGCATCAAATTGTTAATCACCACGAATGTATACACTGGAGGTAGAGGAGGGAGAATAAAAGGTCATTTAGATTCAACGGTATTGAAGTCGAACTTATAATTATCACGCGGTCTTGGTTCTGGTGGATCATGCACCCTCAATGTTTCTCTGAGTAAATTAACACCAAGAACCTGAGCATTCTCACTACCAACACCTTCATCATGCTCCACTATGATTGGATTATTTTGGACCCCTTGATTATTCATCTTTCTCAAAGTTTTACTCAACTCTGGATCGTATGAAGTCAATGGTTCGCCTCGACTCCGTGTACTCGGCATACACTACACTTAAAACCTATAGAAGACAAAAAGAAAATGAAAAGTACAATAAAGAAATAATTGACTAAAGTTCAATAATGTAGTTGAACTTAATCCAAAAGCCTTATTCCCCAGTAGTGGCGCCAAAATTTGATATGCTCAAATTACACTTCCCTAAATAAGTATAAATGATCGTCGTCAAAGAAAGAACCCAACTTGTAGGTTGGGGTCGATCCCACCAGGAATATGGTTCAGACTTAAACTTAACCCTCTATTATATCCATTTAGTCATGTTATTTCCAAGACAAGTATTTAAAGGGGGGGGGGGGTTTGGAAACAAAAACACAAGTGAGCAAGATTCAAACATTGAGTTAACAATAAGAGAGGGAAACTAGGGTGTATGTGTTCCCCATAAGCTCTTAACGCAGTAATCCTATAATAATAGTAATCCTTTCCTAGTGTTTTACATGCAAAGTTGGCAAGTTCGGTATCCCTAAGTGATTCATCCTCCAAATAGGGAATTTCACCCCGCACCTTGGTCCAACTACGTGTGTATAATTTACTAACCCTTACCATTACCTCAGATTACACATCACATCAATGTATGGCTTAGTTTTCACCCTCGCACGAATTGACATTAGACTATTAGATAGTATCACACTAAATCTCTGTTGATAAGTCTTTTCTTATTAACTACCTCCTTGGTCTGGCAAGTAGCAACAAGGAGAATTCTAATGTGTGCACTCGTTAAAAAGACTTCTAATCGAAAGAATTATCAATGCATGCATCAACACTGTTAAAGAATTACTTAGTTATTATTCATATGTTGTTAATTGCTCATGGTTACTACAACCTTAGTTGTGAATTTAGCTACTCATGCTTGAAAGAACACAATTCATGTTTTGATAATAAGAATTCATGAACTTACGTTTAGAGTAGAAGAAACCCGAAATCTCGAATTGAATTCTAAAGGAAAAATCTTATAAACCAAAATCCAGAAAGCAAATTGCCAAAGTTTGCAAGTTAATTCCCAAGAAAATATCAAGAACTAAAAGTATAAAATAATGTCTAACCTCCAAACACGAGGTTTACACACCCTATTTATAGAAAAACATGTCCTAACCAAAAAGGAAATAAACTTCTGGGACGCGACATTGATCGACGACTCGACCTACGGACCGTGGGTCGACCTATGGTCCGTAGGTCCCCTCTATTGGTCAACACTTAGAACTTTTCCACAACAGTTGGAACCTTCAACTACTAGTTCATTACTAACGAACATGCAGGACGGATCAGTCCTTTTTTGTGGCTCCACATTTAGGATTTTCATCAGGTACTGGAACTTCAAGTCTCTGAACACCTTCTACGGATGTGCAAGATGGCCCGTAGGTCAACCTACGGTCCGTGGATTGCTTCATGGTTCCACATTTGGTCAGACTTCCCTTATGCTCCTATCTACGCCTACCCATCGATGGACCATCACAGGACCTACGGTCCGTAGGTCACTTCCGTGGGTGGCCATTTTTATAGATTTCCAGCTGTCATCTCACTCAACCGTATCAAAGCCTATTTCCTGCAAACATAACACACAAAACATTATTTTCAATAAAAAAATGGCCCTAGACACACACAACTCTTAAGTGAAATGTATCAAAAATACCGTAAACTCACGGTATATCAAAACCTTGTCCAAGTGAGATCACATATATATCAAATGAAAAATAATCAATACAATATTAAGGAGACAACAAAATAGCCAATAAAAAGCACACATTTAACGGAGTAAACTATGAGATATCCAATGATAATAACAAATCATTCTAACCAGAAAAGGACCTAAGTTTTGGAATAACATATCTCAAAAAATAGACTTACACTTCAATTAACTGTCCATCTTTAAAGTACTCATAATATCCAGTCATAAAATTTAGTAAAGATAGATAAGGATAAATTAGAAATAAAAAAATATGGACATGCAAACACATTAACTTTCAAAGGATTTTCTCAATAATGGAAAAAATTATCCTTATTTGTGAAGTAATGACGTTGTTGATTAACAAATGAGAGATCCCATGAAGGGGAGACAATTTATTTTTGACTCTATGACGATATTTGGGCTGAAGTTGATGTACAATAGTCTTGAAAAGACACTACATAACTTCAAGCAATGGAGAAATTGCATACCTTGTAATACACAGTATTAGCTTTCTACAATATATTATGTTTTTTCTTCATAATACACATTCTTCTAACCAAAATAACATCAACTAAAAAAGCTCTAAAACAACTAACCCTTCTTCTACCAAGTTTATCGAAATTTAATATATTTTACTACAATAGGATAACACTTTAAATAACTTTTGACCATTCAACTCCCGTATTCTTCCCCCATGCTTTTCTATTTTCTTTTTGAATAAATTTATCCCTCTTCTGACCATCAACAATTTCATTGTTCAGTAATTTTTTTGAGATTATAATTAACTAATAAAAAATATGTTCTCTTGAATAGATTAATCATTTAGATGAGATGATCACACACTTCAACATGGTATCAGAGCATACAGAGGTCCTTAGATCAAATCTCACTGCCACCCATATCAAAAAAAATTCATGTGCTTGGCCCATGAAAAAAAATCAAGCCCGTACACATGAGATGGCGTGTTGAGATTATAATTAACTAATAAAAATGTGTTTTCTCTAATAGCTTATGCTTTTAGATAATATGGTCACACACTTCAACAATTTTACAACAAAACTAGACTAACATCATAAGATCCTATTCCCGCTTATACGCCATATTTCTTAAATTTCTCCAAAGCCTACACGTAATTTTAGGTGAGGACTACATACACAACATGCCAGGTGATCTATAACTTCATCTCTTGTGCTATACAACATTGAGTACCTTCAGGGGGAAATAAACTAATTCACAAACTATGAATTGGAACCAAATAGAGATGAAATTTTTCTAAAACTTTTGGTTCTAACTAGTTTAATGCATACAATGCAACAAACACTTAGTTAGAACCATCAGCTTCGAAGATCCCAAAAATTTCTAGTATGTGAAATACCAGTTCAATGCATGTGAAAAACAACTTGCATTCTTCAGTTATGCGACTTGCCATGGTAAGAAAACCAGAATATCCCAAATTAATTTATAGAGGCAGTAAACAACAGAACTAGAGATTTTGAACTTAAAATTCTTGGGAAAAATGAATAAGTCATTGTGGATAGGCTGAAATGAAGAAGGAAATAACATAAAAACTGAAATATTTGGCTCACCATCTCACTGGTAACTTTGAGGGTTTCTGGATCTACTGGATTGGCCAATTAGTTGGTGGTAGTAGGGTTGTTCATGGTTATTGTTAAAAAACCAAATCGAACCACAATCCAAACCAAAATGATTAAAAAAACCGATATTTGGTTCAATTTGGTTAGTTTGGTTTTACATTTTGAAAAGTCGATGCTATTTGGTTTGGTTTTGGTTTTACTAAAAAATAACTGCAAAAATAACAAAATCGAACCGATAAATTAGATATATATATTTTATAATTATTTATTTAATATTCATAAGTAAAATATAAATATTTTGGTAAATTTTATGTAACTTAAGTCTTTATCTTTACCATTTTCCCAAGCCCAACACGTAAATTTTAGCACATCTACTACAATCATAATTCCAAGTCCATCAAAATTCATTACTTTAGTATTTACCTACCATACCTTTCATAAGATAGTTACACCTTCTCTTAATTGAATCACTTTTTTCGTGTAATGATAACTTTAGTATTGTTTAATTGCTTAATTGAACCAACAATAGCTTTTAAGTGGATTGTCCATGTACTAGTTGTTTGTGTCTATCAAGATACATGTCACATTCTGAGCCTACACCCCGGATGTGGCTGGTACTCGAGGACCATTGTTGTCCCCAAGAGAACCCTTGGCCTGATTTACTTACTCAGCGGAAGACTCTATGCATATTTATAATGATTAATAGCACAGTACACACTTGAATAATAAAATACTGAGAATGCTTTAAAAAAAATCAAACATTCAACTTAGCCAAAATGGCAACTCAAGTCTTAACATATGAAATGATAATGTAAAGACAACTGAACTACTAACTGTCTGACTGTCTATGAAGCCTCTAAAACAAAGAGGGATCTCGGGACAAAACCCCCGATCATCCTAACAATGAAATACTGAAAGCAAGTGATTAAAAGAGTCCTGCAGAATGCAAGGAGGCTCATCAACTGACTAAGTGCTCAACTAGATCAACAAGGCACTGGATGTTGATCTTGGTTACCTGCGTCTGCATCATAAGACGATGCAGTAAAACTGGCATTATTACATTGAATGTTCGAGTATGCGAGTGGGAATGCTAAGCATAACATAGGCTTGAAAAGATTCTGAAAGAAACACTTACCTTGACTCTTCTCAACTCATTAATAACTTATGTCATAACAAAGCAATGAAACACATGCAATATATGGAAAGCTTTATAAAACAGTAAAAGCAACTTAGTTCGTTAAAGAAAAAGCAATAACAAACTCAATTTAACTCATCTAACAAAGAAATATAGTTTCTAGGGAGTTTCTCTAACCGACAACCATCACTATGAGCCTAAGTGGTGATACAACGTCTTGCCCACACTGCCAGAACTGTCTTATACTTTACCTTCATATAGAACGCTTAACTAAGTGAATCCACTATTCTACACTAAAAGCATCTTAAGGAGTCATCTAAAAAGTATGGTCCTTTACTCCCCGTGATGGCTACATGGTTTATGGATACTTGAGTTAATATGAACTAGCATCCCCATATCGGTGCTTAATACTACACCCAAACTATACTTAGCTTATATGATTTAAAATCAAAACTTCTTTCATTGGTTTGAGATAATTACTCAAAAGTTTAGCTTAAAAGCTCTCTTGGAAATCGGTGTTTCCCTTTCTTGTTCAAATGTGAAAACATTTTAAACTCTTGGAAATACTTAGTTCCCTTATATCTTTTTGATAAATGAACTAAATTCGTTACTATTCGCTTAAATTTAAACTTAAATCTTAAAACAAAGTTAAAACATTTGTGAAAGACTTTTGAAAACTTTATAAACTTCTCTTCACTTGCTTCTTAACTTTTAAACTTAACTCTTAACATTCCTTGAATTAAATTATGGATTCAAGGTTAATGATCTCATGTTTATGGATAATTTCAAGATGTTTAGATGTACCTAGGAGTTTTGGAATCAACTAGAAAACATAGGTACATTGCTAAGGAACAAGTACGAAAAGGTGGGGAACAAATGGGGAGAACTAGAGTCCCTG
Organism: Solanum okadae; assembly: GCA_036553675.1. Lineage (NCBI taxonomy): Eukaryota > Viridiplantae > Streptophyta > Magnoliopsida > Solanales > Solanaceae > Solanum > Solanum okadae. The sequence goes on along the minus strand of CM071681.1, from coordinate 16,047,979 downwards.
GTGCTCTGAGAGGCGTGGGGCGCCAGCCCTCAACATTCAGAGACAGGTTTGGGGCGCTCTGGCTGGTGCGGCGCCCCATGGGTGAAGATTCAGAGACTCTTTTGGGAGGCGCTTGCTGGCGCGATGCCCCACCCCTATCCCCAGGTGTTTGATGACTTTTCTTCTCCATTTTTCAACTCTAAACCCTCTAAACTTCAATGGTTCCATCCCCAAACACTTAGAATCATTTATACCCTAAATATATGATAGATTCAAACTGAAATTACACCTGGAAACATGAATCAAATAGCAGGAAACTCCAACAAGACAACCCACAAGAAATTCAAACGAAACTTTCAACAATGTTCATCAAGAACTCAATTTCTAAACTTTCAAAGGCTTAAATTCGTTGATTTGAATCATGGTTGGTAAGTGGGTGAACTAATCCAATGCTATGTGATCTCACATACCTCGTAGGGATCACCCCTTGACAAAATCCACAAGTTAAGCTCGATGATCTTGACGAATCTTGATTTCTCTTCTCCCTTCTCCTCTTTTCTCTTTTCTCCAAGACCTGGTGTGAAACTTCAATTTTTCTAAATTGACTAAAATCTGATTTTACCCCAATTAATTCCTTAAAACGAATTATAATAATTAGGTAAGGAAAAGACTAAATTACCCTTCAAAAATCCGGATTAGACTTTCCTTATTCAAACTACCCAACTTCCAAAGAGCATAACTAACTCATACGAACTCGGAATCGTGCAAACTCAGTGGCGTTGGAAAGATTATTCCAAGAGATTTCCAACCATATCTGGAAATACACCTAATACATCCTGATCTCGGATTTATGCCCATTTGAAATTGACCAAAAACTCAACTAACATACTTCACAATTTTCCAGATTTTCATATACTTTCGAAAAATGATTCTTTCTCCAACTTTTAACTCTTTCCTAGTTATTTCAATTTGCGAGATGTTACAATATCTCCCCCTTGGGAACATTCGTCCTCAAATGAGATTACTCTTACCAGGCTAAGGGTGTAATAGCAGTCATACATTGCAAAGCAAACACGACATGCCAATTTATAAATAAAATGCCAAGAAAAGGATTAGTACCTTGATTTGGAACTTATCCGGATTTGAAGAGATATGGATATATCTTTTTCATATCCTCCCCAGTTTCCCAAGTCGCTTCCTCAACAAATTGGTTCCTCCAAATAACTTTGACTGATGCTACTTCCTTAGTTCTCAACTTGCGAACTTGGCGATCTAGAATCTGAACAGGAATCTCCTCATAAGATAAGCTATCCTTGATCCCAATATCTCAGTTGGTATGATCAATGAAGGATTGCCCATGCACTTCTTCAACATGGAGACGTGAAATACTGGATGAACCGCTGCTAACTCTTGTGGTAGCTCCAACTCATAAGCTACTTTGTCAATCCTCTTGGCTATTCTATAAGGTCCAATACAACGGGGACTAAGCTTCCCCCTCTTACCAAATCTCATAATTCCCTTCATAGGTGAAACCTTTAAATACATACAATCTTCAACTTCAAACTCTAACTCTCTTCTCCTAACATCAGTGTAGGATTTCTGACGACTCTGCGCCATCTTCAACCTCTCTTGAATCACTTTCACCTTCTTCATGGCTTGATGAACTAGATCTGGTCCTACCAACCCTACTTCACCAACTTCAAACCATCCAATAGGAGATCTGCACCTTCTCCATAACGAGCTTCAGAAGGAGTCATTTGGATGCTCGAGTGGTAACTATTGTTGCAAGCAAACTCAATAAGAGGTAGGTGACCATCCTAATTACCTTAGAAATCAATCACACAAACCCTCAACATATCCTCTAGGGTATGAATAGTGCACTTCGCTTGCCCATCTGTCTGAGGATGAAAGGCAGTACTTAAGTTCACCTTTGAACCCAAGTCTTTTTGGAATGACTTTCAAAATTATGCAGTAAATTGCGCACCTCTATCCGAAATAATAGAGACCGGAACCCCATGAACTCTTACCACTTCTTAAATATATAGCTTAGCATAATCTTCTGCTGAATGGTTAGTCTTCATCAGCAAAAGTGGGTTGATTTTGTCATTCTATCGACAATCACCCAAATGGAATCATATTGCCTGCGAGACCTTGGTAAACTTGTGATGAAGCCCATATTAATCATCTCCCACTTTCATTCCAGAAGTTCAATATTCTGGGCCAAACCACTGGGTCTTTGGTGCTCTACTTTAACTTGTAGGCAATTCAGACATTTAGTAACAAATTCTCCAATGCCCTTCTTCATGCTATTCCACCAATACACCTCTCTCAAACCACGATACATCTTTGTGGAACCCGGACAAATGGAATATCTGGAGCTATGAGCTTCCTCCATGATCCTCTCTTGGAGTCCATCCACCATTGGTACACACAATCTACCTTGATATCTCAGTACGCCATCTCCCCCTTGGTCAAAATCTAATACTTTTTGCTTCTGAACATTTGCCTTCAATTCAAGCAAAATAGGATCTTGGTCTTGCTTTTCTTTCACTTCTGACACTAATGAAGATTCAGCCCCATTCATCACCACTACTCCTCCTTTTGTGGAATCCATCAGTAGGACTCCAAAGCATGCAAGTTTATGGACATCTTTCGGTAACTCTCTCTTTACTTCGTGAACATGGGTGGTACTACCCATAGACAACCTGATTAAAGCATCAACAACAACATTAGCCTTAACTGGGTGGTAAAGAATACTCATGTCATAATCCTTGAGTAATTCTAACTACTTCCTCTGAGTGAACACATACTGAAGACTCTTATGATCAATGAATAGATGTACATGAACACCATATAAATAATGACGCCATATCATCAAAGAAAATACTACAGCAGCCAACTCTAAGTCATGGGTTGGGTAATTCTTCTCATGCATTTTCAACTGTCTGAAGGCATAAGCTATAACTTTGTCATTATGCATTAACACACAACCCAAACCAACTCTAGATGCACTGCAGTACACTATAAAACCTTGAGTACCCTCTAACAAAGTTAACATTGGGGCAGTAGTCAACCTGGATTTCAATTCCTAAAAACTTTTCTCACAAGCTTCAGACCATTAAAACTTCATTGTTTTTTTAGTCAACTTGGTCAAAGGAGACAAAATGGATGAGAACCCCTCTAAAAACCTTCTATAATAGTCAGCCAAACCCAAGAAACTCCTAATATCAGTTGGAGATGTGGGTCTAGGCCAATTCTGCACTACCTTTATCTTTTGGGTATCAACTCTAATTCCATCACCGTAAACTATGTGGCCCAAGAACGCCATAGACTCAAGCCAAAACTCACATTTAGAGAACATAGCATATAACTCCTTATCTTTCAAAGTTTGAAGAACTATTCTGAGATGGCTAGCATGATCTTCTTCATTCCTTCAATAGATTAGTATTTCATCAATGAAAATGATAACAAACATATCTAAATAAGGTTTGAAAACTTTGTTCATAAGGTTCGTGAACGTTGCAAGTGCATTAATTAAACTGAATGACATGACCAGAAACTCATAATGACCATAACGGATCCTGAATATTGTCTTGGGAATATCACATTCCCTTACTTTCAGCTGATGGTAGCCAGATCTAAGGTCTATTTTCGAAAAATAAGAAGCACCCTGAAGCTGATCGAAAAGATCATCAATTCTCAGAAGAGGATACTTATTCTTGATGGTAACCTTGTTCAATTGGCGGTAATCTATACATATCCTAAGGGAACCATATTTCTTTGTCACAAATAAGACTGGAGCGCCCCAAGGTAAGACACTTGGTCGAATGAAACCCTTATCTAGCAGATCTTTCAACTGTTCTTTAAGTTCTTTCAACTTCGTAGGTGCCATCCTATATGGCGTAATAGAGATAGGACGCGTACCTAGAAAAACATATATACCGAAGTCTATCTCTCTCTCAGGAGGGACTCGGGGTAGATCATCTGGAAATACTTCTGGAAACCCTTTTACTATAGGAACTGACTGAATGAGAGGTATCTCAACACTAAAGTCATTAACTCGGACCAAGTGATAGACACAACCCTTAGAAACTAAATTTCTTGCCTTAAGGTACAAAATAAAATGACCCTTAGGCACTGATTAACTACTTTTCCACTCTAAGACTGGCTCATTAGGAATTTGGAACCTGACAACTCGAGTTCTACAATCAATGGAGGAATAACAGGCATGAAGCCAGTCCATACCTAGAATGACATCAAAATCTACCATGTCTAACTCAATTAAATCAGCCATGGTGTCTTTGTGATTGATGGAAATGACACAATCATGATATACTGGCTCAGCTAGAATATACTCCCCAACATGTGTAGAAACACAAAAGAGTTCACAGAGTTTCTCTGTCACGCCCCGAGCCTACACCCTAGATGTGGTCGGCACTCGAGAACCATTGTTGGCCCCAAGAGAACCCTTGGCCTAGCTGACTTACGCAGCGGAAGACTTTAAGCATTAAGAAAAGAACTCAAATGCAAGATAACTTAATTGTCTCAGCTAAACCCATAATGTTTTAAAATAAACATTTAACTTAGCCAAAAAGGCAACTCAAATCTGAACATAAGCCAATAACAAAATGATGACGAATGAACTAACATCTGACTGACTATCTATGAAGCCTCTAAAACAATTGAGATGGATGTCGGGACAGGCCCACAACATCCTAATGAACTAAAATGATAAAGTAATGAAAAAGGGGGATCCTCCAGAATGCAAGGAGGCTCACCAATAGCTCTGAAGCTCAAGTGGATCAATGATTCGCTGGATGTTGATCTTAGTTACGTGCGTCTGCATAATAAGACGATGCAGGCCACCTGGCATCAATATATTGAATGTACGAGTATGCGAGTTAGAATTTCTAAACACAACTTAAGCTTGAAAAGAATCTGAGAGGAACTGAAGAACTTATCTGGCTCAACTCAACTCAACATAACTGAACTCATTTCAATATAAAGTAGTTTAAAAACAAGTGCAATATAAGGAAAATTTGTTTAAAACATGATGTCAACTCTAAGTGTATGCAAAGATACATATAACTCTGAAATGTATGTAAAAATATAAATAAACTGTGTATATTTGAATACAATTACTTCTATGGGAGTTTCTCTAACCGACAACCATCACGTAAGAGCTATCGTAATGATACAGCGTTTTTGCCTCACACTGCCAGGGTCATCATATACCTTGCCGGGGGTATAGAACCTGAACTACTAAGTGGATCCACTAGTCTATGCTAAAAAGAACTTAGGGTTCATCTAAAAAGTATGACCATTTTCTACCCATGATGGCTACATGGTTTATGGAGGTTGTGGGTTCTCTGAATGCTCCCCCATATCGGTGCTACTCCCAAAATATGATACTTGCTCTTTATGTTTAAAAAAATAACTTCCTGCTGTGGTTTGAGAAAATTGCTCAAAACTTAGCTCAAAGGCTATCTTGGAAATCAAAGTTTCCTGTCTTGCTTCTTTTATAAAGCGATTACTCCTTTCTGAAAAATAGTCTGAAGGCTCTTTGGAAATCGAGGTTTTCTTTCTTGTTTAAATGTAAAAACATTTTAAACCCTTTGGGAATACATAGTCCCTATATACTTTTGAAGAAATGGACTTCAAACTTTACTCTTTACTCTTTACTCAACTCGAACATTAATTCTTAAAATAAAGTTAAAACATTTGAAAAAGACTTTTGGAAAACTCTAAGAACTTCTCTTGACTTTGACCTTAACTGTTGTTGACTTGTCTCTTAACTCGTCCTTGAATTGGATTATGGATTCAACGATTTTGATTTGTGATTGGAAAGATCTCATGATGTTTAGGAATGATATAAAATAGCTAAACATGAGAAAATGAACAAGAATTGATTCTGGGGAACTTTTCCGCGACGCAGAGGTGATTTAAAATCTTAGGTCACGAATTAAATTTTGAGGCAGAATGGTCCGTGACCGCTCCGCGATGCGAGGATGAATTTTTCTCAGTTCTGGGGAGTGGGTCGGCGACGCGGAGGCATGTCTAGATTTTGCCAGATGAAATTTCTTCTTCGTTTCTCCAACCCCAATTTTCCTAAACTCTACTATTTTTCTCCAATTCTCTTTAGATTTATATACCCAACGTTTGTACCCAAGAACCTAATTCAAAGAAACTCTAAACCTCGACGTAAAGATCTCAAGAACTTCTCAATTCAGCCCAATTAAAGAACGAAACACAAATTCAAGAACACCATTCAAGACTCGTCAATTCTCAACTTTCTAGCACAAACTTTGCTGAAATAAACATGATTGGCGCGTGGGTGAATGAACCCAATGCTATGAAAGACTCACATACCTCGTAGGGATCACCCCTTGTCAAAATCCACAAGTTGAACCTTCAAGAACGACGAACTTTGCTCTTTCTCCTCTTTTTTCCTCTTGCGTTCTTTCTCCAAAAACCCTAATGTAAATATTCAATTGCCTAAACTGAACCAATTCAGTTCTTACCCTTAATTAATTCACCGAAAACGAATTAAAATAATAGGGTATGGAAAAGACCAAAACACCCTTTAAGAATCCGAATTGGACATTTCCTTATTTGGACAACCCAACTTCCAAAGGTCATAACGCAGTCATATCAACTCGAAATAGTGCAAACTCAGCGGCATTGGAAAGCTTATTCCAAGAGATTTCCAACCATATCTTGAAGTACACATAACTCATCCTGAGATAGGATTTATGGCCATTTGAAGTTGACCAAATACTCACTTTTCCTAACTTAAACAAATATCCAAATTTTTATTATTTCCAAAAATGACTATTTCCAGTTCTTAGCTCCTTCCTAGCTATTTCAAATTGCGAGATGTTACAATATCTCCCCCTTGGTAACATTCCTCCTCGAATGAGATTACTCTGACTAGGCTAAGGGTAGTAACATCAAGTTCAAACACCCAACGAGCAAATGCAAACAAACAACATGCTCACTAGTACCTTAATTCGAAACTTCTCCGAATTCGAATAGATGTGGATATCTCTTCTTCATATCCTACTCAGTTTCCCAAGTAGCTTCTTCAACAAATTTGTTCCTCCAAAGGAGTTTGACTGATGCTACCTCTTTTGTTCTCAACTTGCGAACTTGGCAATTCTAGAATCTGAACGGGAATCTCCTCATAAGATAAGCTATCCTTGATTCCAATATCTTCAGTTGGTATGATCAATGAATGATCACCCATGTACTTCTTCAACATGGATATGTGAATGACCGGATGAACCGCGGCTAACTCTTGTGGTGGCTCAAATTCATAAGCTACATTACCTACCCTTTTCGATATTCTGTAAGGGCCAATATCCCTGGGACTAAGTTTCCCCTTCTTACCAAATCCCATAACACCTTTCATGGGTGAAACCTTAAGATATACCCAATCATCTACTTCAAACTCTAACTCCCTTCTCCTAACATCAGTGTAGGATTTCTGACGACTCTATGCCATTTCCAACCTCTCTTGAATCACTTTCACCTTCTCCATAGCTTGATGAACTAAATCTGGTCCTATCAATCCTGCTTCACCAACTTCAAACCATCCAATAGGAGATCTACATCTTCTCTCCCATAAATAGCCTCACATAGCCATTTTGATGCTAGCATGGTAACTATTGTTGTAAGAAAACTCAAGGAGAGATAGGCGATCATCCCAATTACCCATGAAATCAATCACACAATCTACCTTGATACCTCAAAACACCATTTCCCCCTTGTTCAAAAGCCATCACATTATGCTTTTGAAAACTTGCCTTTAATTCAAGAAATAAAGGATCTTGATCTTGCTTCTTTTTACTTTTGACACTAATTATGATTCAGCCTGATTCATCACCACTACTCGTCCTTCTGTGGAATCCATTAGTCAAACTCCTAGTCGTGCAAGTCTATTAACCTATTTTGCTAAATCTTTCTTATCTTCCTCAAAATGGGTGGTACTACCCCTAGATAATCTACCCAAGGCATCAACAACAACCTTAGCCTTACCTGGGTGATAAAGAATACTCATGTCACAATGTTTAAGTAACTCTAACCACCTTCTTTGTCTAAGATTAAGTTGTTCCTGACTAAACACATACTGAAGACTTGTGATCGGTGAACAGATCCACATGAACACCAAAAAGATAATGGCACCATATTTTTAAAGCAAATACTATGGCAGCCAAATCTAAACGCATCACAATAAACAACAAAGCCTTGTGTGCCTTCTGGTAAGGTCAATACTAGGGCAACATTCAATGTAACATCTCGCACCTAGAAACGACTATAAAGAGTTTAAAATTTGAAAATATTTATTTTTGGAAAGAATAAGAAAATCTGGAAATTGTCTAAGTTAAGAAAGTGAGTTTTGGACATTTTCAAACGGCAATAAATCCTAGCTCAGGAGGACTTAGGATCAGATCTTGATATGGTTGGAAATCCCTTGGAGATATCTTTCCAACGCCGCCGAGATTTCACGATTTTGACATCGTATAAGTGAGATATGCTTTTCAGAAGTTGGGTTGTTGGATTGAGGAAAGTCCCAATCCTGATTTAGGGAAGGGCAAACTAGTCTTTTCTCTAATTAATTTCCTAATTTGATTTTAGGCGTTTATTGGGGTAAAAATAGAACCTAAATCAGTTTTGGAAAATTAAAGAACGCTTAGGTCTTGGAGAAGAGAGAAAGGAAGAAAGAACGGGAGAAAAAGGCACGAATTCGTCAAGATCATCCAAGCTTGCGAGTGGAATTCATCGGGGGTGATCCCTATTAAGGTATGTGAGATCTTTTCGTGTTGGGTTAGTTCACCCATACACCAACTTGTTTCAATCCATTGGTTTTTGAGTTGTGTACATGTTGAAGAAGTGAGGTTCTTGAAGAACAAATTGTAGAATTCTTGTTGGTTGAGTTGTTGATGCTTAGGGGTGAATTGATTCATGTTTCCGAGTTGTTTTTTGAGTTAGATTGGTTGTATATTGAGGGTACAATTGATCCTAAGTGTTTGGGGAAAGAATTATGGAAGTTAGGGGAGTTTAGAGATGAAAAACGAAAGAGAAAAGTCGAAAGTCGTTGGGCAAAAAGGGATGGGTGTCGCGCTTGCCAGAGCGCCACAAACACTTCTCTAAATTTGGCCTCTGGCGTGTCGCACCAGCCAGACTTCTCTGAAGTTTGAGGGCTGGTGCCCCGTGCCTCTCAGAGCGCCAGGGACATCAGTTCTCCCCATTCGTTCCCCACCATTTCGTACTTGTTCCTAAGCGATGTACCTATGTTTTCTAGTTGTTTTCAACACTCTAAGGTACATCTAAACATCATGAAATCATCCGTAAACATGAGATCATGAACCTTGAATCCATAATCCAATTCAAGGAAAGTTAAGATCAAAGTCAAAGAAGTTAAGAATCAAGTCTAGAAGTTAAGAAGCAAGTCAAAGCAAAGTTTCTTAAAGTTTTCAACAGTCTTTATTAAACGTTTTAACTTCGTTTTTAGGCTCAAGTTTCAAGTTAAGCAAAGAGTAAAGAGTTGAGTTCATTTCTCAAAAAGATATAAGGGGACTAAGTATTCCCAAAGGGTTTATAAATGTTTTCACATTTGAGCAAGAAAGGGAACATCAATTCCAAGAGAGCTTTTAAGCTAAGTTTTGAGTAATTACCTCAATTCAAAGAAAGAGTTTTGTTTTTACAAACATATGAGCTAAGTATATTTTGGGAGTACTATTGAGCACCGATATGGGGATGCGAGTTCATATTAACTCAAGTCTCCATAAACCATGTAGCCATCATGGGTACTAAAGGATCATACTTTTAAGATGACTCATTAAGATACTTTTAGCATAGACTAGTGGATCCACTAAGTTACGCCTTATATATGATGGCAAAGTATAGGACAGTTCTGGCAGCGTGGGCAAGGCGTTGTACCACTACTTAGGCTCATAGTGGTGGTTGTCAGTTAGAGAATCTCCCACAAAAGTTATATTACTTTTATATTTAAGTAAAGTTGAGTTTGTTATTGATTTATCTTTAACAAACTAAGTTGTTTACACTGTTTTACAAGCTTTATATATATATATATATATATATATATATATTGCATGCCTCTTATTTCTTTATAATTAGTTTAGATGTTCATGAGTTAAACAGAGCCAAGGTAAGTGTTCATTTGTACTCCTTTCAAGCTCAAGTTGTTGTTTAGCTTACCAACTCGCATACTCTTACATTCAATGTACTGATGTCAGTTGGCCTACATCTTATTATGATGCAGACACAGGTAACCATGATCAGTATCCAGCACACCGTTGATCCAGTTAAGCAATCCAGAGTCAGTGGTGAGCTTTCTTGCATTTTGGAGGACTCTGTTATTTCGCTTTTCTAGTTTTACTTTATTAGGATATTGTGGGGTCTGTCCCAACATCCATTTTAGTATTATAGAGGCTTCATAGACAGTCAGACAGTTAGCATTGAGTCTCTCATCTATGTATTTGTTGATACTTTTTTTTTAGACATAAGTTGCCATTTTGGCTAAGATGTTATCATTTAAACTATTGCATTGAGTTTATTCTGTTGAGTTAAGTCTTCCGCTGAGTTAAGTAAGCCAGGACAAGGGACCACTTGGGGCCTGCGATGGTCTCTGAGTGCCGGCCACGTTCAGGGTGTAGGCTGGGGGCGTGACAAGCTTGGTATCAGAGCACATAGTTTAAGAGTCCTAGGCAGTCTATGAAGCCATGTCAGTAGAGTCCTAGTTATTGGTGTGAAGCGCGCCACATCTATAATTAGGAGGCTGCAACATTTAGGAAATTCTTCACTTCCTTCATATCCATCTAGTGCGTTAGAGTTAATCTCTAAAAGTTTCCCCCTAATTCATGCTTGTGCATGTTACAGATAATCATGCCTCCACGAAGAGCAGCACGAGGTCGTCCAGCTAGGAGAAATGTTGAACAACAAGCGCAAGGGGTACCTAATGAACCAAACGTGCAACCTCAGGGCGAGGTCACTAATGCTGAATTCTATAAGGCTCTCCGGATGCTGAGCCAAGCTGTGACTAACCATGTTCGGCAGCCAAGAGGACCAAGACAAGATGAGGCTGACACTTTGAGGATTCGCGAATTCTTGAGAATGAATCCTCCTAGTTTCACTGGTTCGGCCACTACTGAGGATCCGAAAAGTTTTATTGAGGAGTTGAAGAAGGTATTTGATATGATGCATGTGGCGGATACTGAGCGAGTTGAACTAGCTGCATATCAACTGAAGGATGTTGCTAGAACATGGTTCGATCAGTGGAAAGGGGGTCGACCTGAGAATGCACCACCTGCTAATTGGGCTTGTTTCGAGGAAGTCTTCTTGAGGTGTTTCTTTCCCCGAGAACTGAAGAAGGCTAAGGTACGAGAGTTTCTTACACTGAAACAGAATTCCTTGAGTGTGCATGAGTATGGGTTGAAGTTCACCCAGTTGTCCCGCTATGGTCCTGAAATGGTTAAGGACATGAGGAGCAGAATGAGGTTGTTTTTTTGCTGGCTTGGGTCGTCTGTCAAGCAAAGAGGGCAACGCAGCGATGCTGATAGGTGACATGGACATCTCAAGATTGATTGTTTATGTGCAGCAGGTTGAGGAAGAGAAGCTGAGAGACAAGGAAGAGTTCAGAAGTAAGAAAGCGAAGACAGGGAATGAGTCTGGGCAGCAGAAAGGCAATGTGAATCGTTCATATTTTCAGCAAAAGTAAAAGGAGCCTGCTCCATTATCTGCTAATGTACCTGCACCTCGAAACAAAGGCAAATATTATGGTTAGAATTCGCAGAACTTCAGATCTAAACCAGCGCAGTCCTAGGGTAGTGTGGCACAAGGAGGTAGTTGGGCTCCTGCATGTGCTAAGTGTGAGAGAACCCACCCAGGTAAGTGTCGTGATGGCTTGACAGGTTGTTTCAAGTGTGAACAAGAGGGACACTTCTTGAAAGAGTGTCCTAAGAATAAGAAAGGTAGTGGAAATTGAGGCAATAGAGCCCAGTCTTCATCAGTTGCTCCACCACACAGGGGTGCACCTAGAGGAGCTACTTCTGGTACTGGCGGAGGAGCAAGCCGCCTTTATGCAATCACTAGTCGCCAAGAGCAAGAGAACTCTCCAGATGTTGTCACTAGTATGATCAAAGTCTTTGCTTTTGATGTTTATGCTTTGCTAGACCTAGGAGCAAGTTTACCTTTTGTGACCCCTTATGTTGTAAATAAGTTTGATGTTATCCCTGAGAAACTTTGTGAACCTTTATGTGTTTCTACACCTGTTAGGGAGTCTATTCTAGCTGAGCGAGTTTATCGTGATTCTGTCATTTCCATCAATCACAAAGACACCATGGATAATTTAGTTGAATTAGACATGGTAGATTTCGATGTCATTCTAGGTATGGACTGGCTTCATGCCTGTTATACATCAATAGATTGTAGAACTCGAGTTATCAAGTTTCAGATTCCTAATGAGCCAGTCATAGAGTGGAGTAGTAGTTCAGCTGTGCCTAAGGGTCGTTTCATTTTGTACCTTAAGGCGAGAAAGTTAGTTTCGAAGGGTTGTATCTATCACTTAGTCCGAGTTAATGACTCAAGTGTTGAGGTACCTCCCATTCAGTCAGTTTCTATAGTAAGAGAGTTTCCAGAAGTCTTTCCTGATGATCTACCCGGAGTCCCTCTTGAGAGAGAAATAGACTTTGGTATAGACATCATTCCAGATACTCGTCCTATCTCTATTCCGCCATACAGAATGGCACCAGCAGAGTTGAAAGAGCAGTTGAAAGATCTCCTAGATAAGGGTTACATTCGACCAAGTGTCTCCCCTTGGGGCGCTCCAGTCTTGTTTGTGAGAAATAAAGATTGTTCCCTTAGGATGTGTATAGATTACCGTCAATTAAATAAGTTTACCATTAAAAATAAGTATCCTCTTCCAAGGATAGATGATTTATTTGATCAACTTCAGGGTGCCACCTGTTTTACGAAAATTGACCTCAGATCAGGCTACCATCAGTTGAAAGTTAGGGAATGCGACATTCCAAAGAGAACATTCAGGACTAGATATGGTCATTATGAGTTCTTGGTCATGTCCTTTGGTTTGACCAATGCACCAGCAACGTTCATGGATCTTATGAACAGAGTCTTCAAACCTTATTTAGATATGTTTGTTATCGTCTTCATTGATGACATACTAATCTATTCAAGGAATGAAGAAAATCATGCTAGTCATCTCAGAATAGTTCTTCAGACCTTGAAGGATAGAGAATTGTATGCCAAGTTCTCCAAGTGTGAATTTTGGCTTGAGTCTGTGGCATTCTTGGGCCATATTATTTCCGGTGATGGTATTAAAGTTTATACTCAAAAAAATTGAGGCAATGCAGAATTGGCCTAGACCCACATCTCCAACTAATATTAGGAGTTTCTTGGGTTTAGCTGGCTATTATAGAAGGTTTGTAGAGGGGTTCTCATCTATTTCTTCTCCTTTGACCAAGTTGACTAAGAAGACAGTGAAATTTCAATGGTCTCAAGCTTGTGAGAAGAGCTTTCAGGAATTGAAGAAGAGGTTGACTAGTGCCCTAGTTTTGACCTTACCAAAGGGTACTCAAGGTTTTGTGGTGTATTGTGATACATCCAGAGTTGGTTTGAGTTGTGTGTTAATGCAGAATGGCAAGGTGATAGCTAATGCCTCCACACAGTTGAAGGTTCATGAGAAGAATTATCCAACCCATGACTTAGAGTTGGCTGCTATAGTTTTCGCCTTGAAGATTTGGCGACACTACTTGTATGGTGTTCATGTTGATATATTCACTAATCACAAGAGCTTGCAATATGTGTTCACTCAGAAGGAGCTCAATCTCAGACAAAGGAGGTGGTTGGAATTACTCAACGATTATGACATGAGTATTCCTTACCACCCAGGTAAGGCTAATGTTGTTGCTAATGCTTTAAGAAGGTTATCTATGGGTAGTATCACCCATGTTAAGGAAGAAAAGAAGGAGTTAGCCAAAGATGTGCACATACTTGCATGCCTGGGAGTCAGACTTATGGAATTTAGGGGAATTTAGAGATGAAAAACGGAAGAGAAAAGTCGGAAGACGCTGGGGAAAAAGGGTTGGGCATCATGCCTGCTAGAGCGCCACAAAAACATATCTGAAGTTTGGCCTCTGATGTGTTGCGCCAGCCAAAGCGCCAGCCAGACTTCTCTGAAGTTTAAGGGTTGGCGCCCCGCGCCGCTCAGAGCGTTAGGGAAGCCAGTTCTCACCATTTGTTCCCCACCTTTTTGTACCTGTTCCTAAGCGATGTACCTATATTTTCTAGTTGTTTTCAACACTCTAAGGTACATCTAAACATCATGAAATCATCCGTAAACATGAGATCATGAACCTTGAATCCATAATCCAATTCAAGGAAAGTTAAGATCAAAGTCAAAGAAGTTAAGAATCAAGTCTAGAAGTTAAGAAGCAAGTCAAAGCAAAGTTTCTTAAAGTTTTCAACAGTCTTTATTAAACGTTTTAACTTCGTTTTTAGGCTCAAGTTTCAAGTTAAGCAAAGAGTAAAGAGTTGAGTTCATTTCTCAAAAAGATATAAGGGGACTAAGTATTCCCAAAGGGTTTATAAATGTTTTCACATTTGAGCAAGAAAGGGAACATCAATTCCAAGAGAGCTTTTAAGCTAAGTTTTGAGTAATTACCTCAATTCAAAGAAAGAGTTTTGTTTTTACAAACATATGAGCTAAGTATATTTTGGGAGTAGTATTGAGCACCGATATGGGGATGCGAGTTCATATTAACTCAAGTCTCCATAAACCATGTAGCCATCATGGGTACTAAAGGATCATACTTTTAAGATGACTCATTAAGATACTTTTAGCATAGACTAGTGGATCCACTAAGTTACGCCTTATATATGATGGCAAAGTATATGACAGTTCTGGCAGCGTGGGCAAGGCGTTGTACCACTACTTAGGCTCATAGTGGTGGTTGTCAGTTAGAGAATCTCCAACAAAAGTTATATTACTTTTATATTTAAGTAAAGTTGAGTTTGTTATTGCTTTATCTTTAACCAACTAAGTTGTTTGCACTGTTTTACAAGCTTTATATATATATATTGCATGTGTCTTATTGCTTTATATTGAGTTTAGATGTTCATGAGTTAAATAGACCCAAGGTAAGTGTTCCTTTGTACTCCTTTCAAGCTTAAGTTGTTGTTTAGCTTTCCAACTCACATACTCGTACATTCAATGTACTGATGCCAGTTGGCCTGCATCTTATTATGATGCAGGCACAGGTAACCTGGACCAGTATCCAACACGCCGTTAATCCAGTTGAGCACTCCAGAGTCATTGGTGAGCCTCATTGCATTCTGAAGGACTCTGTTATTTCGCTTTCGTAGTTTTGCTTTATTAGGATGTTGTGGGGTCTGTCCCAACATCCATTTTAGTATTATAGAGGCTTCATAGACAATTAGTATTGAGTCTCTCATCTATGTATTTGCAGATACTTCATAAACTATTGCATTGAGTTTATTCTGTTGAGTTAACTCTTCCGCTGAGTTAAATAAGCCAGGCTAAGGGTCCGCTTGGGGCCAGCGATGGTCTTCGAGTACCGCCCACGTCTAGGGTGTAGGCTCGGGGCGTGACAGTCAACCTCTTTATCAATTCCTGAAACCTTTTCTCACAAGCTTCAGACAATTGAAAATTAACTATTTCCTTATGAAATAGATGAAAATCCCTTGACAAACCTTCTATAATATCCAGCTAGCCCCAAGAAACTCCTAATATCAGTTGGAGATGTGGGTCTAGGCCAATTCTGCACTGCCTTAATTTTCTGGGTATCAACTCTAATTCCATCACTGGAGACTATGTGGCCCAAGAACGCCACACCCTCAAGCCAAAACTCACATTTAGAGAATTTAGCATATAACTCCTTATCTTTCAAAGTCTGAATAACTATTCTGAGATGGCAAGCATGATTTTTTTCATTCCTTGAATAGATTAGTATGTCATCAATGAAGACGATAACAAACATATCTAAATAAGTTTTGAAAACTATATTCATAAGGTCCATGAACGCTACAGCTGCATTGGTCAAACCAAAGGGCATGACCAAAAACTCATACTGACCATAACGGGTCCTGAATGATGTCTTTAGAATATCACATTCCCTTACTTTCAACTGCTCTTTCAACTCTTTTAACTCTGTTGGTGCCATCCTGTATGGTGGGATAGATATGGGGCGAGTATATGGAAAAAGGTCTATACCGAAGGCTATCTCTCTTTCAGGAGGAACTCTGGGGAGATCATCTGGAAAGACTTCTGGAAACTCTCTTACTACTGAAACTGACTGAATATGAGGTATCTCATCACTAGAGTCATTAACTCAGACTAAGTAATAGACACATCCCTTGGAAACTAACTTTCTCACCTTAAGGTATGAAATAAAACGACCCTTAGACACTGCTGAACTGCTTTCCCACTCTAAGACTGGCTTATTTGGAAACTGAAACTTGACAACTCGAAATCTACGATCGACTGAGGCATAACCGGAATGAAGCCAGTCCATACCAAGAATGACATCAAAATATACCATGTCTAACTCAATTAAATCAGCCAAGGTACTCTTGTGATTGACGAAAATGGGACAATCACGATAGACTCTTTCTGCTAGAGTAGAATCACCAACAGGTGTAGAAACACTGAATCGTTCACTATGTTGCTCAAGAATAACATCAAAATTCATAGCAACATATGGATTTACAAAAGATAAACTCGCTCCTGGATCTAGCAAAGCATAAATAGTAAAGTCAAAGACTAGGATCATACCAGTGACTACATCTAGAGAGTTCTCTTGCTCTTGGCGATTAGTGATCGCATAAAGGTGGTTTGCTCCTCCGCTAGTACCAGAAGTAACTCCTCTAGGTGTAGTCCTTTCTGGTGGAGCAACTGATTAAGATTGGGCTCTATTGCCCCTATTACCATTACCTTGCATGTTCTCAGGACACTCCTTCATAAAATGGTCGTTCTGACCACACTTGAAACAACCAATAGAGCCCTCAGGACAAATACCTGAGTGGTTTCTACCACACTTAGCACATGCAGGAGACTTACTATACCCCTTTGTGCCATACTGACTTGAGAATAGGCAAGTTTAGCTCTGAAACTCTAGGAATTCTGACTATTGTGCTAACCTTGTTCTTAGTAGCAGGTGCACTAGCAGATTATGGGGCAGGTCCCTTCTATTTCTGTTGGAAGGAAGACCGGTTCGCACTACTCTTTTGCTGCCTGAACTTGTTCCCTGATGTCTTAGCCCTCTTATTCTTAAACTCTTCTCTATCCTTCAGCTTATCCTCCTCAACTTATTGCACATGGATCATTAGCCTTACTATGTACATATCCCCTATCAGCATCGCTGCCTTGCTTTCCATGCTTGACTAACGAGACAACCCAAAAACAAATAAACTAATCCTACTCCTTATGTCAGCAACCATCTCCGGAGCATAGCGGGAAAGTTGTGTGAACTTCAGACTATACTCATGAACACTCATAAAATCCGGATTAAGGGTGAGAAACTCTCTTATCTCTGCCTCTCGCAACTCACGGGGAAAAAAATGCCCCATGAAAACACTCTCAAACACAACCCAACTCACTATTGGCGCATCCTCACACCTATTCTTTTTCCATTGGTCGAACCAGATTCTAGCGATACCCTTCATTTGGTATGCAGCTAGTTCCACCCTCTCAGCATCAACAACATGCATAATCTCGAAAACTTTTTGAAGCTCTTAAACAAAGTTCTCCGAAACCTCTTTGACACTTGAACCTGTGAAGCTTGGTGGGTTCATCCTTAAAAACACATGGATCATTGAAGTATCAACCACTTCATGTCGATTATCTCTCTGTCCAACTTGATGGGTCACAACCTGACTTAACATCCGGATAGTTTTACGGAATTCAGCATTGGCGACCTCTCCTTGGGGCTGCACTTCTGATGCATTAGATACCCCTTGTTCCTCGACATTTCTCCTAGTAGGATGACCTCGGACAGCTCTTCGTGGAGGCATGATTATCTGAAAACATGCACAAGCACGAATTAGAGGGAAACTTTTTAGAGATCAAACTCCAACGCACGAAATGAGTGTGAAAGAAGTGAGAAATTTTCCTAAATGTTGCAGCCTCCTAATAATAGATGTGGCGCGCTTCACACCGATAACTAGGACTCTACAGACATGACTTCATAGACTCTCTAGGACTCTAGAACTCTAGGTTCCGATACAAAGTTTTTCACGCCCCGAGCCTACACCCTGGATGTGGCCGGCACTCGAGAACCATTGTTGGCCCTAAACGAACCCTTGGACTGGCTTATTTATTAAGCGGAAGACTTAAGCATCAAGAAAAGAACTCAAATGCAAGATAACTTAATTGTCTCAACTAAACTCATAATGTTTTAAAATAAACATTTAACTTAGCCAAAATGGCAACTCAAATCTGAACATAAGCCAACAACAAAATGAGGACGAATGAACTCACATCTAACTGACTATCTATGAAGCCTTTAAAACAACTGACATGGATGTTAGGACAGACCCACGACATCCTAATGAAATAAAATGATAAAGTAATGAAAAAGGGGGATCCTACGGAATGCAAGGAGGCTCACCAACAACTCTAAAGCTCAACTGGATCAACGATGCATTGGATGTTGATCCTAGCTACCTGCATCTGCATTATAAGACGATGCAAACCAACTGGCATCAGCACATTGAATGTAAGAGTATGCGAGTTGGAATGCTAAACACAACTTAAGCTTGAAAAGAATCTGAGAGGAACTGAAAAACTTACCTGGCTCAACTCAACTGAACATAACTGAACTCATTTCAATATAAAGCAGTTTAAAAACAAGTACAATATAAGGAAAAGTTGTTTAAAACATGATGCCAATTGTCACGACCCAAGCCTAGGGCCTAGACGTGACATGGCAAATGAGGAACCCCAAACAAGCCTCTCAAACTTGTCATCACACTTCATCGGTCACGGAAGTACATTCAACATTAATTAACGGGAAATAGGGACTAAGGGCAAACCATTTCAGAATGACATCATAGAACAAGAGTCAAGCTTATTTACAAAATACTTGTCCAACGCACACCTCTACATACATAGATAGGACGGGGGCCATGACATACTACCGGCTCCCCTCATAGTCAAAATACAATTGCAAGCTAAAGTCTCAAAACATAGGAGTAGGAAACATAACATAGCCCTCGAATCATTGAGGACTCACCAACAAACTCGGATAAGCACCGTACTAGCCACGTGGATGGAGAGAAGGATCAAGAGTAGCTCCGGTCCCTACATGGTGACATCATGTAGGCAAAATATGCGTTAGTACTTGGAATGTACTAGGTATGCGGGGTGCAACACAACAATAGACAAGGACACAATCGAAATACAAGAAATAGTTTCATAGGCATTATGAATAACAATATGAGGATGCATGATCAAAGTGAAGTCAAAACATGTTTAAGTAAATCTATACTAATAGTAGATATCATATGTGTATGCATGATCTAACAAATCTATAACCCCAACTTAGGATGGGGGATGCCGTTCACACCCGGACACCCTGGTGGCAAGGTATAAACCCCTCACATGGTTGATGTTGGTCACACCCCAAGCATCCTAGGTGGTGAGATATAAACCTCTCACATGGTTGATGTTGGTCACACCCCAAGCATCCTAGGTGGTGAGATATAAACCTCTCACATGGTTGTCCGGTTCTTTTCCCCCGGACCGGGCATGGTCATGCAACACTTTATATAAGAAATTCCCATTAGGCTCTAATGCCATCTCACGTATGGAATGAACATATACACAAGCTTAGTTTGTCATCAACACATCTCTGGATTGCCATACATCTCATAACTCAAGCTTTAAAGCATCGATTCATCAATTCTCCATAGTTGGACATTTTTTCAAACACCTTGAAGGCATGTAATGGAATCAAAGAGCATGGAAAATAGGGTAGTAATTACGCAGCCAAACCAGTGAACAACCTACAACAACACCTTTTAACACCCACAATACCACATGAAAATCTCCACATCCATTCCAAATTTAGATTCAAGTTCTAGGGTCACAACATGCTCAAAACAATCACTTTTCATGTTTAAAATTCAATGTGCAGGAAATTATTACAAAGAATAAGACTAATTTATGAATCTTAACTTAAACCATGAATTAGTGAGTAGAATAGAGTCTAGGCACTATGGGTGGAAGGAGCCATGAGTTCAACACCACATACCTTGAGTTCTTATGAAGGTCTTGAGAGTGTCTTCAATGGAAGCTTGGAACTTGGAGCAAGAGTCTCTTCAATCTTGAGGAAGGTTTTGGATTAGGGTTCTTGAGAGAACTTGAGAGAAAATGTGTCTAAGTATGGGAGAGGTGTTTTGGGAAATGTTTTAGAGATGGGAATTGAACTAATGGTATATAGGAAATAACATATGCCCTTTGGAAAAATGGTCCAACACTTAGAAAAAAAAATGAGGCGGGTGAACAGTAAAAACGCTCACTGGAAATTGCATTTCCTGCCGGACAGATTTTACGAAAATGGGCATAACTTCTTCGTCCGAACTCCGAATGAGGTGAAACGAAGTGAGTTAGGTAGCTAACTCAAAGGGCTTTCCATGTATATGTCATGGGCCACCCAATTATTTGTGTGCTAGGAGATATGACCCTCCAAAGTAGACCCTCGAAAAATGCTTCACTTGGAAATTTTGGATTTTGATACGGTTGCTCTAAAATTTGGGTTAGACCCATTTCCCACTCAATTTGACCCCCTAAACAAAAATATGAAGTCGGATTTTCGAAAAACGAAACGGATTTTTTTTTTTTTAGATATAGCTAAACAAGTTTCCGGTAACTTCCGAAGCACATTTTTAAGAACTTTTTGGGTCATTTCACCAACTCTGTGTATGCAAAGATACATATTACTTTGAAATGTATATAAAAATACAAATAAACTGTGTATATACGAATACAATTACTTCTCTGGGAGTTTCTCTAACAGACAACTATCACGTAAGTGCTATCGTGATGATACATCGTTTTGCCTTACGCTGCCAGGGCTGTCCTATACCTTTCCGGGGGTATAGAACCTGAAATACTAAGTGGACCCACTAGTCTATGCTAAAAATCACTAAGGGTTCATCTAAAAGGTATGACCCTTTTCTACCCATGATGGCTACATGGTTTGTGGGGTCTGTGTGTTCTCTGAACGCTCCCCCATATCGGTGTTCAATACTACTCCCAAAATATGATACTAGCTCTTTATGTTTAAAAATATAAGTTCCTATTGTGGTTTGAGATAATTGCTCAAAACTAAGCTCAAAGGCTATATTGGAAATCAAAGTTTCCTCTCTTGCTTCAGTTATAAAGCGATTACTCTTTTCTGAAAACTAGCCCGAAGGCTCTTTGGAAATTGAGGTTTCCTTTCTTGTTTAAATGTGAAAATATTTTAAACCATTTGGGAATACATAGTCCCCATATACTTTTGAAGAAATGGACTTCAAACTTTACTTTTTATTCTTTACTCAACTCGTACTTTAAGTCTTAAAACAAAGTTAAGACATTTGAAAATGACTTCTGGAAAACTCTAAGAACTTCTCTTGACTTTGACCTTAACTGCTCTTGACTGGACTCTTAACTGATCCTTAAATTGAATTATGGATTCAAGAATTTTGATTTTTGATTGGAAAGATCTCATGATGTTTAGGAATGATTTTAAATAGCTAAACATGAGAAAATGATCAAGAATCCATTCTGGGGAACTACTCCACGACGCGGAGGTCATTTAAAATATTAGGTTACGAATTAACTTTTGAAACAGAACGGTCCGTGACCGCTCCACGACGCGAGGATGAATTTTTCTCAGTTCTGGGGAGTGGGTCGGCGACGCGGAGGCATTTTTAGGTTTTTCCCGACGAAATTTCTCCTTCGTTTTTCCTGCCCCGATTCACCAAAACTCGACTATTTTTCTCAAATTATCTTTAGATTCAGATACCCAACATTTGTACCCATGAACTAATTCAAAGCAACTCTAAAACTTGACGTAAAGATCTCAAGAACTTCTCAATTAAGCCCAATTCAAGAACGGAAAACAAAGTCAAGAACACCATTCAAGATTCATCAATTCTCAACTTTCTAGCACAAACTTCACTGAAATAAACATGATTGGCGCGTGGGTGAATGAACCCAACGCTATGAAAGACTCACATACCTCGTAGGGATCACCCCTTGTCGAAATCCACAAGCTAAACCTTCAACAACGACAAACTTTGCTCTTTCTCCTCTTGCGTTCTTTCTCCAAAAACCCTAGCGTAAATCTCCAATTTCCTAAACTGAACCAATTCAGTTTTGACCCTTAATTAATTCACCAAAAATGAAATAAAATAATAGGGTATGGAAAAGACCAAAACACCCTTTAAAAATCCGGATTGGACATTTCCTTATTGAACAACCAAACTTCCAAAGGGCCTAACTCACTCATACGAACTCGGAATCGCGTAAACTCAGAGGTGTTGGAAAGATTATTGCAAAAGATTTCCAACCATATCTAGAAGTACACCTAAATCATCCTGAGATAGGAGTTATGGACATTTGAAGTTGACCAAAAACTCATTTTTCGTAACTTAAACAAATTTCCAGATTTTTATTATTTCCAAAAATGACTATTTCCAGTTCTTAGCTCCTTCCTAGCTATTTCAAATTATGAGATGTTACATTCTCAGGAAGAACATCAAACTTATTTGCAACATAAGGGGTTACAAAATATAAACTTGCTCTTGGGTCTAGCAAAGCATAAACATCAAAAGTAAAGACTTTGATCATACTAGTGACAACATCTGGAGAGTTCTCATGCTCATGAAGACTAGTGATTGCATAGAGGTGGTTTGCTCATCCGCTAGTACCGGATGTAGCTCCTCTAGGTGCAGCCATGTCTGGTGGAGCAACTGATGAAGATTGTCCTCTATTGCCCTGATTTCCACTACCTTGCCTTTTCTTTGGTCACTCTTTCATGAAGTGACCCTCTTGTCCTCACTTGAAGCAACATGTCTGGCCATCATGACACTTACCTGCCCAATTAGCATCGCTGCCCTGCCCTTCTTGATTGGTAGACGGGACATCCCAGCAACAAACATACTCATTCTACTCCTCATATCCACAACCATGTCCAGAGCATAACGGGATAGTTGGGTGAACTTCAACCCATACTCATGAACAATCAAGGAATCCTGCTTAAGGGTAAGAAATTCTCGTACCTTAGCCTCTTTCAGTTGTCAAGGGAAGAAACGCCCCAACAAGGCCTCCTCAAAACATGCCCAACTCGCAGGTGGTGCATCCTCAGCTCTGCCCCCTTTCCACTGGTCAAACCAAGTCCTAGCAACATTCTTCAGTTGATATGTGACTAGTTCAACTCGCTCAGTATCGGCAACATGCATAACCTCAAATACCTTCTTCAGCTTCTCAATAAAGTTCTTTGGATCCTCAGTAGTGCTTGAACCAGTGAAGATTGGAGGATTCATCCTCAAGCACTCACGAATCCTTGAAGTATCAGTCACTTCCTGTCTATCTTCTCTCTGTTTCCCAACCTGATTAGTCACAGCTTGACTGAGCATCCTTATCGCTTCTCTGAATTCAAGGTTAGTGACTTCTCCTTGGGGTTGCACTTCTGGTGCATTAGGTACCCCTTTCTCCTCAACATTAGGCCTAGCAGGACGACCTCTGACAGCTATTCGTGGAGGCATGATTATCTAAAAAACATACGCAGGCACAAATTAGAAGGAAATATTTTAGAGATCAAACTCTAACGCACGAAAAGAGTGTGAAAGAAGTGAGCAAATTTTCCTAAGTGTCACAGCCTCCTAATTATAGATGTGGCACGCTTCAAACCGATAACTAGGACTCTACAGAAATGACTTAATAGACTCCCTAGGACTCTTGAACTCTGTGCTCTGATAACAAGTTTGTCACGCCCCAAGCCTACACCCCAGACGTGGCTGGCACTCGAGAACCATTGTTGGCCCCAAGTGAACCCTTAGCCTGGCTTACTTACTCAGCGGAAGACTCTATGCATATTTATAATGATCAATAACACTGTACTCACTTGAATGATAAAATACTGAGAATGCTTAAAAAATCAAACATTCAACTTGGCTAAAATGGCAAATCAAGTCTTAACATATGAAATGATAATGTAAATATAACTGAACAACTAAATGTCTGACTGTCTATGAATCCTCTGAAACAAAGAGGGATGTCGGGACAAGACCCCCGATCATCCTAACAATGAAATACTGAAACAAAGTGATAAAAAGAGTCGTCCGGAATGCAAGGAGGCTCACCAACTGACTCTGAGTGCTCAAATGGATCAACGAGGTGTTGGATGCTAATCATGGTTACCTGCGTCTACATCATAAGACGATGCAGGCAAACTGGCATCAGTACATTGAATGTACGAGTATGCGAGTTGGAATGCTAAACATAACATAGGCTTGAAAAGATTCTGAAAGAAACACTTACCTTGACTCTTCTCAACTCATGAATAACTTATCTCATAACAAAGCAATGAAACACATGCATTATATGAAAAGCTTTATAAATTAGTAAAAGTAACTTAGTTCGTTAAAGAAAATGCAATAACAAACTCAATTTTACTTATGTAATAAAGTAATATAGTTTCTGTGGGAGTTTCTATAACCGACAACCACCACTATGAGCCTAAGTGGTGATACAGCGTCTTGCCCACGATGTCAGAACTGTCCTATACTTTTCCATCATACAGAACACTTAACTAAGTGGATCCACTAGTCTATGCTAAAAGCATCTTAAGGAGTCATCTAAAAAGTATGATCATTTACTACCCATGATGGCTACATGGTTTATGGAGACTCGAGTTAATATGAACTCGCGTCCCCATATCGGTGCTCAATACTAGTCCCAAAATATACTTAGCTCATATGATTTAAAATCGAAACTTCTTTCTTTGGTTTGAGATAATTACTCAAAAGTTTAGCTTAAAAGCTCTCTTGGAAATCGGTGTTTCCATTTCTTGTTCAAATGTGAAAACATTTTAAACTCTTGGGAATACTTAGTTCCCTTATAGATTTTTGAGAAATGAACTCAACTCTTTACTCTTTTCTTAACTTTAAACTTAAATCTTAAAACAAAGTTAAAACCTTTGTGAAAGACTTTCGAAAGCTTTATAAACTTCTCTTGACTTGCTTCTTAACTTCTAAACTTGATTCTTAACTTTCTTTGAATTGAATTATGGATTCAAGGTTCATGATCTCATGTTTATGGATGATTTCATGATGTTTCTATGTACCTAAGAGTGTTGGAATCAACTAGGAAACATAGGTATATTGCTAAGGAACAAGTACGAAAAGGTGGGGCACGAATGGGGAGAACTGGCCTCCCTGGCGCTCTAAGAGGCGTGGGGCGCCAGACCTCAACATTCAGAGACAGGTCTAGGGCACGCTGGCGCAGCGTAGTGCCCCAAGGGTAAAGATTCAGATACCCTTTTGGGATACGCTGACTGGCGCGATGCCCCACCCCTATCCACAGGTATTTGATGACTTTTCTTCTCCGTTTTTCATCTCTAAACCCTCTAAACTTCAATGGTTCCTTCCCCAAACACATAGAATTATTTATACCCTCAATATATGATAGATTCAAACTGAAATTACACCCGGAATCATGAATCAAATCGCAATAAACTCCAACAACACAACCTACAAGAAATTCAAACGAAACTTTCAACAATGTTCATCAAGAACTCAATTTCTAAACTTTCAAAGACTTAAATTCGCTGAATTGAATCATAGTTGGTGCGTTGGTGAACTAACCCAATGCTATGTGATCTCATGTACCTCATAGGGATCACCCCTTGACGAAATCCACAAGTTAAACTCAACGATCTTGACGAATCTTGATTTCTCTTCTCCCTTCTCCTCTTTTCTCTTTTCTCGAAGCCCTAGCGTGAAACTTCAACTTTTCTAAATTGACTAAAATCTTATTTTACCCCAATTAAATCCTATAAATGAATTAAAATAATTAAGTAAGGAAAAGACTAAATTACCCTTCAAAAATCCAGATTAGACTTTCCTTATTCAAACAGCCCAAATTCTAAAGGGCCTAACTCACTCATACAAACTCTGCAGCATTGGAAAGGCTATTCCAAGAGATTTCCAACCATATCTGGAAATACACCTAACTCATCCTGAGCTAGGAGTTATGGCCGTTTGAAATTGACCAAAAATTCAACTAACTTCACAATTTTCCAGATTTTCATATACTTTCCAAAAACGATTCTTTCCCCCAACTTTTAACTCTTTCCTAGTTATTTCAATTTGCGAGATATTATAATACGTATGTCCTCAAAAATTTATTACTTTCAAACTGAAAATAATAGAAAAACTGAACCAAACCTAACCACACCGTCAATAACCAAACCGACGGTTATTTTTTTTCGTTTGGTTTAGTTTGGTTTTAGAAATTTAAAAAATCGACTAGATTGGTTTGGTTTTGGTTTTGGTTTTAACCAATAACCGATCCAAACCGAACCACAAACACCCCTAGGTGGTAGTTTGGCTTGTCTTATTTACACCAATGTGTTCATGAAAACAAAAGCATGCTCTTTTATCCAATGAGTTTTAAATTGAATTTGTTTGAGTTTGATTTGTGGGTGTAAAAAGCCCATTTGCATTTCGTTTTTTTTTAAAGGGAAGAAAAAGCAAATATTTTTTGTTGTTTCTTTCTGTGTTTTCTCCCAATTATTATTTTGTTTTTCTAGTTATTGGTTTGTAGCTAAAGAAACAAGATAAGCTACAGAAGAACTTAATTGCTTATGGCTGGAATGTTACAGCTTGATATACACGATTGAGTTTAACAATATCCTAATCTAACTCCACAAAATGGGGAGATAAAGCTAATTCCACTTACTTGCTAAAGACTTAGTAAACAGTAAAGAAAAACAGTAACAAAAAGACTTAAACCACAGTAACTAAAGACTTATACTGCAGTAACTAGTAAACACTAACTAAT
This sequence comes from Solanum okadae, assembly GCA_036553675.1. Classification (NCBI taxonomy): domain Eukaryota; kingdom Viridiplantae; phylum Streptophyta; class Magnoliopsida; order Solanales; family Solanaceae; genus Solanum; species Solanum okadae. Next base: position 16,020,891 of record CM071681.1, on the reverse strand, counting down.
GCATTGATACGCCCCTCTCAAGGTAGGCAGTGTGCAACAACGCCTAGCTTGAACATGTGCCTTTCGAAGGCTGGTTTGGAAAGGGCCTTGGTAAGAGTATTTGCTAGTTGGTCCATAGCGTGTATATGGACAACTTGAACTTTCTTGAGCTGAACTCGCTTGCGAACAAAATGGAAATCCACCGCAATGTGTTTCATGCGACTATGAAAAACTGGATTGGCACATAAGTACATAGCACCAACATTGTCACAGTAGATAGTTGGGACATTATGAAGTTTAAGTTGCAGCTAAGCCAGAAGGTTGGTGACCCAGTTTGTTTCCGCAAGGGAACTTGCAACTTCCTGATATTCAGCTTCAGTGGAAGAACGAGCAATCGTTCTTTGCTTTTTGGAGGACCAACTCACAGGATTTTTGCCAAAAAACAAAAGATAACCAGTAGTGAAAGCATGATCACTGGGGTCTCCAACCCAATCCGCATCATATTACATATGTAAAGAGAGGGAATTATGGCGCATAAAACGCAACCCAAAATGAACAGTCCTTTGAAGATACCATAGTACCCGTTTTACAACTTTCCAGTGAGTCTCTGAGGGAGTTTGCATAAATTGTGACAACTTGTTTACTGAGTAACAAATGTCTGGACCAGTGAAGGACAAATATTGAAGCTTCCCGATTACTCTCCTATATCTGGTTGCATCCACGGATAATCTACAATCATTGACCTTGGATGTTTCAATAGCACTCATAGGCGTTTTAACAGGTTTGCAATCAGCCATATTCTCCTCACACAATATATCACTGGTATAATTACTCTGTGACATAATGATACCATTTGTACTTCTAATGACTTCAATACCTACAAAGTAGGTTAGATTGCCAAGATCTTTTACAGAAAAATGGGCAACAAGGGAAGATATTACATGATTAACAACTGAAGTGTCGCTGCCAGTAATGATAATATCATCTACATATACCAGTAGGTATACAGTGGCACGATAATGATGACAGATAAAGAGGGAACTGTCAGACTCAAATTTGATGAAGCCCAACAAGAGCAAATGATTTTTGAGTTCATTATACCATGCTCTGTGAGCTTGTTTGAGTCCGTAGATAGCTTTATGAAGACGACAATTATGAGTTGGATAATTTGTACCTTCAGATCCCTGAGGTTGGGCCATATAAACCTCTTTATCTAGGCTCCCTCGAAGAAATGTGTTATTATTATCAAGTTGACGGAGAGGCCAGTCAAATTTGATGGCATTAGAGAGGACCATACAAACAGTAGTAGGTTTGACTATAGGGCTGAACGTTTCATGAAAATCAACACCAGGACGTTGGGTAAATCCCTTTGCGACCAATCTAGCTTTATAGCGATCAATAGAACCATCAACCTTTCTCTTGATTCTGTACAACCATTTTCAAGCAATGACATTTTTATAGCAGTCTGCCACTCTATGTGTTTGGTGGCCTAATGGAAGGTGGTGGGAGTGAATGAAGGTGTTACTTGAGCCATGTAATAAAAAATCTGCTTTGGTTTATGGATATTATGTTGTGAATGAGTGTCGACTCGATGTTGAGGCATATGGGAAGGGGGTGGGGTAGGAAAGGCTGGAGCAGATGTGTTCTGTTGTGCCAGTTGAGTGGAGCGACGAGAGTAAACAAATTGAATAGGAGGTTTCGGTGGTTGTTGATTGGATGTGGATGGTAGTAGAGTTAGTGACGGGGGTGTAGAATGTGATTGGGCATCAGGATGAGAAGAAAGTGGAGGAGAAGAAGTAGGAGAAGTACCTGAAATCGCAGACCCTGTTGGAGCGTATCCGGAAGAGACAGTCTCATCCGTGTGCTTGATAGTATCTGCATTGGGTAAAATAATAGTGGGCGGTAAATTTGTACAAGCTGTTGGAGAAGATATAGGAGACCTAACCTGGGTAGGTTCAACCAGGTATTCCCAGGCAAGAGTTTTAAAAGATGATGAAAGCTTTGAAAACATATTCTGAAAAGGAAAAACACTTTCAAAAATGTGACATCTCGAGACAAGTATATTTTGGAAGATTTCAGATCAAAACATTGATGACAATGATAATTGGACGAAAAGCCCAAATAAACATAAGGTGTCGATCTCGGCTCTAATTTATTCTTCGAGTATGGTTTGAGTAATGGATAACACAAGCAACCAAATATTTTTAATTGGGCATAATCTGGATTTTTACCAAATAATATATGGAAAGGTGATTGATTTTGCAAAAGTGAGGTAGATAGGTGATTGATGAGGTAAACCGCGTGTTGACAGGCAAAGGACCAAAGGGTCAGTGAGAGTGAAGCTTCATGGAGTAAAGTTCTTGCCGTTTCAACGATATGTCTATGTCGACGTTCGGCAAGAGAAACTCATTGAGGGGTGTATGGAGTTGCTAAAAGATGTTCAATACCTTGAAAGCTTAGGTATGGATCAAGACTTTTATATTTTCCACCACCATCAGTATATAGAGAAAGAACTTTTGCATTGAAATGACGTTCCATTAAAACTTGAAAGTTTTTGAAAAGTTCTTTAACCTCACTTTTTTTGTTCAAGGTATAAAGCCAAATTATTTGGTATATTGGTCAACAAAAATACAGTAGTATAATTTTTTGTCAATTGGTAAAACTGGAGAAGGGCCCCACAAATCACTGAAAATGGTTTGAAATGGTTTGGTACTTGATAGCGAAAGTTGTTGAAAGGGATGCCGATGAGTTTTATTTGATAAACAAGAATTACAAACTGAAATTTTTTCTCGTGAACAAGGAAGCAAGAATTTACTTAAAACAAAATTTAAAACTCTTTCATGCGGATGACCCAATCGATGATGCCAAGTGAGACTTGAGGAAGAATTGGTTCAGGCAACAAGTGTTTTTGGTGAAGGCGATGAAGGTGAAGTGGGCCAGTCATACAGACCGTCTCTACTCTGACCGTGTACCAAAGGAGTCCATTTGTTCAGGTCCTTCACACAAAAATGAAAAGGAAAAAATTCAACAGAAGTGAGATTATCTTGACAAAACTTAGAAACTGAAAGTAAGTTGCGTTTAACGGTAGGTGCACATAGAGCATCAAAAAGTTGGAAAGCCTTATTTGAGGCATGTAATTGAGTTGAACCAGTGTGAGTTATTGCATTTTTGTTACCATCACCCATGGAGACCTGCTCCATGCCATTGTACGCTTGCAAGTTGTGAGGGTCAGCAGTGAGATGATGAGATGCTCCAGAGTCGACAATCCAGGGATTTACGGATGCCTGTAATCCTGAAACATAGTTGTCCTTTGCCTCAAAATGATTTTGAGATTTGAATCGACAAACACTTGCAACATGACCCTATTTGTTGCACAATTGGCAGCGAACACCATCATAAGAGTTAGTGGTGGGAGAAGATCTGCATTGATTGGGTGTAGGAAAGCGATTGTTGTACCTCCATTGTTGGTTGTTACAAGTGCCATTGTTGGAGAGACGAGTGTGCCGAGAGTTAGGATGACCAGACTTGGTGGAAGTAGCAGTTGTATCAGTAATCTGGTTGAGAGTTGTCTTAGACTCTTCATAGCAAAGGAACAACTCATAATCCGATAGCTTTTCATAGAGTTCTTCATAACTAATAGTGGAGTCACGAACCCGGATTGCAGAGGAAATCTCACGAAACTCTGGGCCTAAACCACTAAGGATCTTAATAATAAGTTCAAAGTTGGTAACTGGGGCGCCAGCAGTAGAGAGTTCATCAGAAATAGATCGGAGATTTTGTAACTATTCAGTGACTGGTTGGGAAATCTTTGGTCAGTCGCGTAAGTTGATCACGCAAACTGAAATTTCTTGTTTGGGACTTGTTCGTATAGGCTGTGTGCAATGCATCCCATGCAGGTTTTGCCGAGTTAGAGGCTGCAACAGTTGTGGCAATTGTGGGATCAACTAATTCCATAAGTGCATTCTAAATAAGTTGGTCTTGGCGAAACCAAAGAGAAATGTAGGATTCACACTAGGGACTGTGCCAGTTGTGATCGTGCAAGAGGGGGAGGGAGCAGACCCATCGAGATGTCCATATAGATCATGACCATGCATAAGCATTGAAAATTGTGCCTTCCACGTTGAAAAGTTCTGGCTGCCATGTAATTTGATAGGCAATTGGGATACCGGATTGAATTGAACGTTTGTCACTCCGATGTTGGTATCTGCGGTGATAACTCAAGAAGTGACACCCATTTGTGGAGGTTGGGAGAGGAAAAAAAATCTTACTCGTTAGAGTTTGTTGTGGCTCTTGATACTATAACGAAACAAGATAAGCTACAAAAGAACTTAATTGCTTATGGCTGGAATTTTACAGCCTGATATACATAATTGAGTCTAACAATATCCTAAGCTAACTACACAAAATAGGGAGATAAAGCTAATCCTAATTACCTGCTAAAGACTTAGTAAACAGTAAAGGAAAGTAGTAACAAAAAGACTTAAACCACAGTAACTAAAGACTTATACTGCAGTAACTAGTAAATACTAACTAATGCACAAATAGCGGCTGTACATCCATTCTTTTTAGTGAAATGTTCTTGTCATGATGCTCTAATTTGGTGAAATCGTTCGCAAATATTCATTCGTGTCAGGCACTTCTTCTTTCATCTTTCAAAATAAGCATTTCTTTCATCTATTATTGAGCGTGGAGAACGGAAATGTGCATGGAGACGATCTTCTCGGACATGCGCCTATTGTTGAGCCTCTTCCTATTGCTGTTGAGTTGATGTCGGCTCCCGTTGATGCGGCGATGCCGGTGGTGCCTGCTCGTCTCCATGCTTGCTATCACTTTGACGGTCATCTTTTCCCCAACCTCAGAAGTATTCAAAGGCATAACCTAGACATGCACAATGAAGGAAGATACAAGTGTGGCACTTGTGGTACAACATTCAAATATCTAGCTGATCGCAATGTCCACCGGCTTCATCCGTGAGCAGTTAAGTGGCTAAGTCAATTTCTAGGTTCTGGGTAAGAATGATTTTACATCTGATCTTGAATTTTGTATACGAGTTTTACCCTCTATTTTTTTCTTTTCTGTTGTTTGTATGGATTCAATATAAGGGGTTTTAGGTGGATTTTACGTCTATTATTTAATGGATTTAGTATAAGAGCTTTACTGTTTTTTTCTACTGAAGTTTGTATGTATTCTATAACAGTTTTAATAGCTCTTCTTCGTTAACTTTATTATATCCATTCACAAAATTTATCGACTACAACAATGGAAGTTATTAATATCACACGTTTCGTAGTACAATTTCTTCTTGTCACATAAAAAAAACTACTCATATGAATTGTTGAATGTTCTTAACAAAAACATCTACTACTGAGATTCCTATGTGTTGCATTCTGTGGATGTTTGAATTTTCTCAAGCTTTTCACTATCCTAAAGACAAAAATAAATGGTAGGCGTAACTTTTAATATTTTTAATTTCTTATATTGTAAATTTACTCTTCTAGTTTTTGATTATATAGAATTTTTTGTATATTTAAAACTATTTTTGAGATGCAAATTTTTTTTTTCTTATTAATGAAAAAAGTGTACTTTTTCTATAAAGAGTACTCCATTCGTTTTCATTTTTTTTTTGTCTGATTTTGACATGACACAAGATTTTAAAAAAGTAAAGTTTAAATTAGATATATATACCAAAATATATTTTAATCTTGTGGTCTTGAACATGTCAGATGGAAAGTTAAATTTAAAATTGATAAAAAAAAGAAAGAAATTTTTTTTACTGTTTTGAAATGAACTAATATAAAGTAAGACAAATAAATTGAAAGACAATGAACTAATATAAAGTAAGACAAATAAATTGAAAGACATAGTATAGATTTTTTTTTTTAAATTATAATAATTTTATTATTACTGAAAAATCGGGTCCCTCAAATTTTATCAGAAATTGCATTTACATGTAGGTTTCAGTCATAAATATCATATGTAGTACATTTGCAATTTATCCTGTAATGGGTATTTTAATTTACGATATATACAGAACATGATACATACACAAAAACAATATATGTGGCCACCTACAGAATAAAAAATATATAAATTTAATCACTATTAAAAATATAAATTGAATGAAATCGTTAGCTTATTAAATATGTTGCATCATCATAGGATATTGTATGATTTACATGTTGGAGGAGAAATTAAATCAAACACAACGTACAATCAAAATCGGAATATAAAATAGAGGTAATTCGTCAAAATATCAGAGAGTTGGAATAAGAGACCTTCTCTTTGTATTTCTATGTCCTCACCAATGATTTTGTTCTTTATATATAGTGTGTTGAAATTGTTGATTTATTACTATTCATAACACCCCAAAATATATACAATAAATGAGGAAATACTGAAGAGAAAATGAAAAGTCGATAATTCTCTTCATATGTCTAACTTTTGTAGGTGGAATTAACAAGGAAGATAAAAAGTTAACAATTTAACTCATAGAATAATCATAAAAGCCGAAAAGCTTTTATGTGGGATGCCATATTCAAAGTACTTATAATTTATCATTTAGTATAAAATCAATTAATCATGCATATTATTACCATAATATAAATTTAATTGGAGGTAATTTTTCAAATAATAATAATAATAAAGAGTAAAACAGATATTTAATTTTAATTTATTTAATTAATAGTTTAGGATTAAAATAGTAATCCTACATTGAGGTTCGGACCTTCCCAATTATAGTGATATATGATATGATAATATATGATAATATAAGATAAAAGATGTCCTCTTTGGTACAATTTGCCTCAACAAAAACTGCCCCTTTTCTATCGCAGTTCACAATAAGCTTTATTCCTGGCTGATTGTGAATCTCTTTGCTAGTGGATAATAGTTGGTGAGACAACAAAATTGTGTTTTCACAGTTGCAGGTTCAACATATGACCAATATAAAAATTTATTCCTATAGCAGAAGTGATATCTTGATTTGGAGGCTACTAGTCAGTGACAGAGCTAGAAGTTTCATTAAGGGTGTTCAAATTCTGAAGAAGTGAACGAACGAACTAGCTGAAAGGGGTTCTACGTCTACTATATCTATAAAGAAAATATTTTAGTTATGTATATAGTATAATTTTCCGCCAGATGAACCCCTTGACCACAAGGTGGCTCCGCCCTTGCTACTAGTAACGGTGTATAATTCAGTTTGGAATTGCATAAGGGAAACTAGAGTGCCAGATCCTATGTGGACAAAAAATTGACATAGAAGTATTCCATTCAAAAAGTCTTTCTTGTCTTGGAGACTCACTCTTTAATAATGTTATATGTCGGTTTGGAAATGGAAGCCCTCTTGACAGCCTATGTTGTACTATACCTATTCCAGAAACTATCAATATATTTATCCTAATTAATTAACATGATTATAATTAATTATGTTGATATTTATAGGCAGGGAGGTTGTGGAAAGATGGTAGAGCAACGGAAATTGTTGATCCAACTCTTATTGGTGACTCAAATTCAATGTCGAAAATCATGAGATGTATACATATTGGACTGTTATGTGTTCAAATTGATTTGGATGGAAGACCTACAACTACTTTGTTATCTCATATTCTCAGTACTGATTCTGCTATTCTACCAGAGCCAAATCAACCAGTGTCTTTTAAGGATTATTGTAGATTAGGAAATATCGATCAACTCAGAAGTAATTCCGTCATCTAGTTTTGAGGAATTAATTACGGAAATCTACCCAAGATAGTATTATATACCAAAGGTCACCACATATATATAGACTTAATTATATTGTCACAAAAAGTATTTCTTGTAGTTATAAAAAATTTACTTTTCGATGTGTTTTATTTAATTCTTTTGCAGGTTCACTTCCTCTTCATTGATAGTGAAGTGAGCCTGCAAAACATTTTTGGAAATCCTTTGGACAACCTTTGGAAGTCGTATTTAGAAGTAAGTTAATGTCTTCCTCCATGACTGGTGGCAGACACCTGGACAGAATGCAATACACAGATTCAACAAATTCGAAAATTAGTTGGGTGGAAGACGATATTCTCTTGTAGATATGGCAAAAACAAATATTCTATCTTAGAGGAATGGAGCAACAAATAAGTTAGAACAACAAAGATGCTATGGACAAAACTTCCCAACTTCAGAAAATGGATCTTTACTACAATGAACTATGTCAAATGGTAGAAACGCTGAGCCCAAGTATTAATCGCAAAATTGTGGTGTGGAACAGACCATAGCAGAGGATAATTAAACTTAACACAGCTGAACGTTTTATGACAGAAAGGCTGGAATAGGAAGCATTGCCAGGGACAACACTTACGTTCGCTAAGGACAAAACGTCATAATTTTTGCTAAGGATAATATATTTTATTTATGTTAAATGATTGTTACAAAAGGTCTTACTTCTCCATAGTACCTGATTTGAAGGGTCATTAACATAATCATCATTATAAAGGAACGCAGTGAAATATAACATAATATGGTAGAAATAGCATTATTAGCACAACCATATTTAGACAAAATACAGTTACGATATTGACTTCTCGGAAAATGCATTGCGTGCATCAGGCAACCTTCCAGGATCATCGATCAATCATGACTTGCATAAGGCAGTTGTGATTTGTCAATTGACATGAATTGAGCTTTTGGTCGACATAGGCATGTTATTTTCTTTGGTTTTGAAATGACTACTCGCGTTAAGAGTTAAATGGGCCAACATGTAGTCCATATATAGTCCGAAATGTAGGCAAAATGGTTCTTGCTAACCATGGTGGACTTAGTGTGTTGATTACAGGTTCAATTGTACTCAGTAATTTTAGTTTAAATTTTAAATTTGTAATAAAAAATTCATTAAATATGTATAAATTATTAATTTAGAACCAATTAACATGAAGAATTAAATTTCCAAACACGTAAAAACTTCATATTTTGTCTCCGCCTCTGTTGCTACCAATCCAATAATATTGCAAAATATAGAAACGTCTAGGGGATGGCTATAAGTATTAACTAACACATCAATAAAGCTAGCCTAACGCGTAGCACATCACTCACCACTTTCATACATCTTTGGGGGTGATATTTAGCTTAGGGATGAACAAAATCATTACAAAATTATATTTAAAAAAAGCATAATATATAAATGTGACATTAAACTTGGCCTCGTTCGATATTTATGTCCTCCGACGTTGGGTGTGCATAAGTAGACACTTAGGGGTCGTTTGGTTTGAAAATGAGTTATGATGGGATAAATTATGTTGGGATAAGTTATGTTGGGATTAGTTATGATGGGATAAGTTGTGTTGGATTATTTTTTATTGAGTGTTTGGTTTGTTGTATTCAAAATAATAAATTTTAAGAACAATTTATTTGTTTACAAAAATGCCCTTCATTAATATAAAATGTGATATAACAAAAGGGTTGAAAGAGACATTTTTGTCATTTACCTATTTTATCCCGGGATAAGTTATCCCGGGATTACCATACCACCCCAAGAGAGGGATAACTTATCCCGGTATTAATTATTAATCCCGGGATAAGTTATCCCGAACTTGCCAACCAAACAACAAAATAAGCTGTACTATAATTTAATCCCGGGACTATTTGGTATAATCCCTCACACCAAACGACCCCTTAAAACTTGTAAAAAGTTGAACAAGTAGACACATGAGTCCTATCAATGTGGCATAGTACACGTGAGACACCCGTAAGACACAAATTGTCATGTAGAATGCCATGTAGGATGAAGTTTCTTTAAAGACTACTACATCAATGGACACCTTTGGTATCTAGAGTCTGGACCAGCCAGAACAATCTCTAAATTTATCCTTGGACCAACACAACTTGTTCACACGATGGAAAACTGGTGATTACAAAATTTTAAGTTTTTACTATGAAAGTTTCCCCATAGAGTAATTAAATAGACATCAAAAGTTCAGGATCACTCATTTTTAATAGAAGTCATCGAGTATAAGTGTTTTGATGGAAATCCAGCCTAGACTTTATCTCCTTTTTTAGTTTTTATTTTTTAATGTAAGAAACTATTACTAACACTTACTACTAAAAAACTTAAATTATTTCTTATTTGGCATTAATAGAGCATATTAATATTATTATTATTATTATTATTATATATAACACAAGAAAGAAATGGGATTTCACAAGTTAACTTTCCAGCATGAAATGAGTCAATTTTCCACTTTGGTCCAACTCAATTTTTGAGAGGGCCTTGACCAACACTTAATTATATAAATGTATTTGTGGAAGTTTTTAATGGAGTACATATATAATAAATAAGTTTAAAAAACTATAGTTACAGTCATCAAAGCATTCACAAATAATTGGTATTGGCTACTTGGCTTAGTGAATTAACCAAATGGATAATTTACAATCATTAGAAAACAACTCCACCTAAAATATATGTACTACACATAAGAAAAAAAATCATTTGGCATGTTTTAAATTTAAATAAGAAATAATCATTACTAATGGAACTTGAGGATCATAATAGCCCTTTAGGGTCAAAAAAAGGCCATCATTATTTATAATAATAATAAAAAGTTTATGGAAAATCAGTAGTTTCGTTATTTAGATGATATATAGATGATGTAGGGATTTTAATTCAATAAAACGTTACTAAAAAATACTCCCTTTTAATAGTTACATGTTATAAATTTTATTCTGTATAATTTGAGTATTTCATTAGATATCGAGTATATGTCAAGTGATAATTACAAATGATTACATTATACATCGAGTATATATATATATGTCCAGTGATAATTAGAAACGATTGTATTATACATCGAGTATATATATGTCGGGTGACAGCTACAAATGATTATATTATACATCGAGTATATGTCAAGTGACAGCTAAAAATGATTGTAATATACCTAAAATATATGCCAAGTGATAGTTACAAATGATTACATTATACATCAAGTATATGTCAAATGACAGCTACAAATGGTTACGGCTAGGCAAGTGAATTTTCTTAATTGCCTGTTAAAAAATGTTATGATACCTTGGATATATAGAAAGTTGTATACATACTAATCAAATATGAAAATTTTGATGGAGAGAACACTTTTTTAAAAAAATCATAGTTAATTATGTTGCATTATAACTTAATTATGGGTTATCCACTAAAGAAATTGTATTGGCTTCACTATTGTGATAAAAGTACAATTTAAGTGGTGCTTTAGACTGTGAATTGTGATATACAATTCAAAAAAAAGAAGTAGTAAGTTATTTAAAAGTTGGTAAAGTTGGGCAAATAGTTATTACTGAAATAATATTTAAAAGTAATTCAGTGGATAAAATGTTAATTTACATTCTAAAGGGGCAATATTCGATATTATTAAACCCTTCTCTTTAGTCTTTTCTCATATTCTGAATATATATATATATATCTCAACCCTCAAAAAAGAATTTTAAAAAAGATGATTATAAGATAATAATTTTGTTTAATTTTCATAGCTACGCGAGTGGAAAAGTTCTTTAAAAATAAGAGAATAAAGTTTAAAATTTGAGTGAAGAATAATCACATATTCTTTATTTGTATTGGTTGTTAGAGGCAATTCTAATCTTTTACAGTTGTTTACCCAAAAAAAAACCCACATATTCTAACATGTTAATACCGGCTAATTAATTTAAACATGTACGACTCTTAATTAGAAATCGATATTTTAAACCTGTGCGAAATTGGATTTTAAAAAGAAAAAATTACGCAATAGTGTATATTGTAAACTTATGCTATGTATTTACCGAAATAACAAAACTTTGAAAATAGTATACTAATATATAGGAAAAGTTTGTATTTATCGGTTTCTCTTGATTGTTTTGTTCACTTGATCAATTCACCCTATATAAACGTAACAATTATTCGCTGAAGAATAATGGGCATCAACAGGGCATTATTGATTGGAATTATTGATCGTGGTTGATATGATGAAGAATAGAACCTCTCAAAACCTCAAACTAAAGAGTATCGTGTATGAGACTGCTGATTGAATAGGGAATGCTTTTTTTGTTTCACTCGCTTCTATAGAGAAGCACCACACATGTTGCTAAATTAGCTACAATGAGGAATGGACCCATTTTATACAACCGCCTAGATTAATTACACAGTGGGGTTAAAGGAGTTTATTTGCTTGACAAGATGCAATTACTATAGCATAAGGATAAAATACGACAACCACAATTTTTTTGTAAGCTAGTTAAAGGAGTTTATTTGCTAGACAAGATGCAATTGTTGTCTCCTGTATTCAGATTAGCAAACCAGAAATAATAAAAGATGAAAAGAAAAACACAAAGAACTATCCAAGTCCACAGAACCCACTATGTGTCCTTAAGAAATTTAATCCCCTCAAGTACCCGAGGTTGTAGATTAATTCCTCCCAAGATAAAACGGATTAACCATTAAAGAAGTAGCGGTACCTCAAACTTCGATAATTTCAACGAACTCAAAATGACATCAACGAATCACACACACAGACACGATCGATCGATTTTGTTTTGTAAGAAATGTATGCAAAAGAAGGAAAGAATTCGATGCAGAAAAATGAGAGAAAACCTCTCTATTTATAACCAACAAAGGGTAAAGGTCACAACCCTTTGGAAAGAAGACAACCTTTCAGAAAGGTCACAACAGTTTGAAAAAGGCATACCCTTTCAAACGGTCACAACCCTTTAGAAAGAACACACCTTTCATAAAGGTCACAACCCTTCGGCACAGTCACAACCCTTCATTTCCTGTTCACACCTTTAACACCCAACAACAATTACCTAGCATAAGGATAAGATACGACAATGATATATTTTTGGAAGCTAATTTGTATAGACTTTAGATATGTAGGAAGGTAAAACAATGGTATGCTTAAACATTGTCCTTTGCCCGGAATGCTTTGCAATTTCTTATGTGTATTTTTTGTGCTTCTACATAATATGTATACATCATCAAGATCACTCCTGAATTTATTTCGTAAAAAAAAAATTGACAATGCTTTCCCAATGCCTTCAGCAACATTCTCATTTCCATTTTTTCTGATCTGAAACAGGTAAATTTTCCGAACCATCACAAATATAACTAATCAAGGTTAAGATACTCATTGTGCTAAAAGTTTATACAAGGAATTCTGAAACTATCGAGCTAAGAATTTGGATCGTGAACTAAATTGACTGTTGCATTGAACATAAATTAGTACACAATCAACGACAACATAAAAGAAGTACTTATAGTACTTATTTCCTTTCTACTAAGCGAGTTCAGTACATATATTCTTAGAAAGGATAACAACTTTCCCTTTCTACCAAAATGTGATCTAAACGTTATTGATTTACCTCTTTTGATACTTTCAACTTGATATTCTGTTGTTTCTAAGGCTTGCAATCTCAAATCACACTTTGCCGAATAAGTTTCATGTTGGTGTCTCTAAGCCATTGTGATGGATCTGTGTCTACCAACGAGATGGCTCAACGTAATCACTAGCCTAAAAGACAAAAATAAATGGTAGGCGTAACTTTTAATTTATAAGTTTTTTATATTGTAAATCTACTTTTCTAGTTTTTTATTATATAGAATTGTTAGTATATTTAAAATTATTTATGAGATGCAAAGGTATTTTTTTCTTCTTAATGAAAAAAGTTTACTTTTTCTATAAATAGTACTCTATCTGTTTTCATTTTAATTTTTTTTATTTGACTTGACATGAAATTAAAAAAGTATATAAGATTTTCGAATCTTATGGTTTTAAACTAAATTATATATATATATATATATATATATATATATATATATATATATATATATATTAATCTTGTGGTCTTAAACATGTCAGGTGGAAAGTTAAATTTAAAATTGATATAGAGGAAAGAAACATTCTTTAATGTTTCGAAACGAAGTAAAACAAAGTAAGATAAATAAACTGCAAAAGACAATATAATTTTTTTAAACAACTTATAATAATTCTATTATTACTGAAAAATGGGGTCCCCTCAATTGTTTGAGGCCTAAGCCGGATGCCTCCTTTCCAAATCCTCTTATTAGAATTCCTAGATCTTTCTCTAACTATGCCACTCTTCTTCATTTAACTCTAGTTATAAGCTAATAGATTAGTGAAATAAATCATGAGTTGATTTCTCACATGGTCACTAAACTAATAGTTATTATCTTAGAAAGTCACTTGTTTTATGTTGAAAAAAAGGAATCAAGAAGGAAGATAGTTTTCTGATATAATAATTATTAGTTTAGTGATCACCTGAGAAATCAACTTACTAAACCACATAAACATACTACCTGAGCCACCAGGGGAGGCATTTTTAGAACGTTTTTAGCACCAGGGATGTCATAAACAAGCTTCCCCAGTGTAACAAGGATAAGGCTTAGTATTAGTACCAATATTAAAATTGGTTCAAGTAGTAAAAGTGATTTCATGGTTTTGGAGGCTACTAGTGATGATGTCCATTCAAATAATTCAACTTGGAATTGCATAAGGGAAACTAGAGTGCCATATCCAACATGGAAAAATTTGGCATAAAATATTCCATTTAAAACGTTTTTGTCGTCTTGGAGACTCATTAAATCTAAACTACCCTTTGATGATTTTATATGCAGGTTTGGAAATGAAGCCCTTTCGGCTGTCTATGTTGTGCTATACCTATGCCAGAAACCACCAAGCACCTTGTAACACCTCACAAATTCTATGTTTAGGATCCAAACCATTTGTCACGAGCTTATCAAATTGGACCGGGTGATGTCCTACTTGCTCATGTGTTTTAAGGTCCTTTACCAAGTATATCAAGATATAGAAAGTGATGTAGGGCCATAAGGGACCTCTAACACCAAGCCAAGTTCAAAAAAATTCATTGGCTACGTTTGCGCATGAATCCATATAATGGTCAACTTCAAACGGCCATATATCTTACAATATGAAGAGTTAGATGACCCATAACCTATCAAATTAAAGGTCAATGAGGTTTCTTTCCAACGCCGTCAAGTTTGCATTTATAACTAATTTACGAGACGGTTTAACCTGGCAACATATGTCATCGAGAGACTTCCTCAAGAAAGGTTAAATTTTCTTTCACCTTTTGAGAAGTTGTGGAATATGAAAGCTAATGTCAGTTATTTGGGAGTTTTTGGATGTGTGTGCTATGTTTTTATACGTGATCAGTTACGTAAAAAAAATGGATAACAAAGTTGTTAGATAAATTTTTATAGGCTATGATAATCAAAGAAAATGATGGAAATGTTGTGACACCTCAACTGGAAGGTGTTATACATCAACGCATGTTGTATTTGATGAAACCTCTTCATGGTTGTCTGCGGAAAGGAGCTATTACCATACCAATCTGATATGAAAAATAAATTGCAAATTAATTATCTTCGATTGAAGACATTGAGGTCGAACAAGGTTAAACTCATAATTTTGAGCAATCAATTGATTACCTGCAAACAAGCGAAGGTGGTGAAATAAATGAAGACGAAAATATCAGCTACTCTATAGTCCGAGACGAGGAGGTCAGAAAGGATTTGGAGGCAAACCCAAAATATGCCAATCCAACAACAATAGTGGATGAATCTGTAAAAGAACCTGATAGCTTTGAAGAAGCATTTTAAAACAAGCGTGGACTAGAGCAATGGAGGAGATCGCCACATTAGAACAAAATCAAACTTGGGAACTTGTGCTTAAACCAAAAGATGTGAAACCTATATCATGTAGATGGGTTTATAAAATAAAATGTTGCACACATGGGTTGGTCAAGAGGCATAAAACTCGTTTAGTAGCTTGAGGATTTACTCAAGAATATGGTTTGGATTATGATGAAACTTTCAGTCCAGTGACAAAGTTTACAGTTGTGAGAGTCATACTTGCACTTGCTGCTAACAAAGATTTGGAATTTGTGGCATGCGGATGTTAAAAATGCATTTTTACATGGGGAGATGGATCGGGAAATTTACATGGCTCAACCAATGGTGTCCAAAATGAAGAGCACCCTGGATATGTTTGTAAGCTGCAGAAGTCGCTCTATGGATTAAAGCAATCGCTAAGGGCCTGGTATGGTAAAATTGCTGAATTTTCAACTCAAAGTGGTTATTTAATTACATATGCAGATTCAAGTTTATTTGTCAAAGTTGATGGAAGGAAGCTAGCTATAGGGATAGTATATTCCGATGATTTGATTTTAACTGGGGATAATGAAGAAGAAATATTTCAAACGAAGGAAAATTTATTTGTCCGATTTCATATTAAAGTACTTGGACAACTTAATCAATTTCTTGGTTTCGAGGTTGATTGTACTCAAGGAGGAATTTGTCTTCATCAGCAAAAGTATTCCAGCGACTTGTTGAAGAAATTTAGAATGTTGGAGTGCAAGCCAATGGCCACTCCAATTGAACCAAATTCCAAGATGTGTGCACACAAAGGAAAAGATTTGGAAGATGTGACAAAGTATCGACAATTCGCAGGTAGTCTAATTTATTAAACTCAGACTCGACTCGATATTTCTTTTGAAGTTGGTGTGATGAGTCACTACATGCACAATCCAAAGAAGCATCATTTGGAGGCTACTCGATGAATGTTAAGATATGCGAAAAGTACATTTATTTACAACCTTCATTATAAAAGAAGTGAAGAATGCTATTTGGTTGTTTACTACGACTTTGACTGTGTAGGAGACCATGATACTCGCCATTCAAATACTGGGTTAGTGTTTAAGCTTGGAGATGGAGTAGTTCCTTGGTATAAAATAAGGCAGCCAACAATGTCGCTATCAGCAACAGTATCAGGGCAGCAATGTCACGCCCCGAGCCTACACCCTGGACGTAATTGGCAGTCGAAAACCATTGTTGGTTCCCAAACGAACCCTTGGCCAAACTCAATACTCAGAGGAAGACTTACTCAAGCAAACTGAAAACTCATGATGCAAAAATAACTTTAAAAACTTAATTTATACTAAACTTCAATAATCGTCTGAATTTTTTTTAACAACTATTAGTTAAATGCCTCATGAACTAAAAACATTATAAAAACAAAGGAAATAATGATAGACTCCTCGACTCGTAAACTATCTATGAAGCCTCTATTATTACAAAAGGATTAACGCGATAAGACCCACGACATCCTAACAACTAAAGAAAAATGGAACCCTCCGGAAGCAAGGAGGCTCAACAAAACTAACTAGATCAGTTGATGACCCTGAATACCTGTATTTGCATCATAAAAAGATGCAGGCCAAATGGCGTCAGTACATGGAATGTACGAGCATATAAGGGGAATTCTAAAGCATAAATATAAGCTTGAACTAATAGAACAGGACATACTTACCTCTTCTCAAACTCACTCAACTCAATTCAAACTCCACTCAAGAATAGGATACTCAACTCAAGATACTAAACTCAAGATACTCAACTCAAGATACTCAACTCAAGATACTCAACTCAAGATACTCAAGGATAAAGCAACAATAAAAGATGCAATATATGGAAAGCTTTTCAAAAAGTAGATAATAACTCAGTTGTATGTAAAAATACAATAATAACTCTTATTTGGGAGATTCTCTAACCGACAACCATCACTATGAGCTATGTTATGATACACCATCTCGCCCACGCTGCAAGAACTGTTCTATACCTTGCCGGGATATAGAACTCCTCAACTAAGTGGATCCACTAAGCTATGCATAAAAAGTAATAAGGAATCATCTAAAAAGTATAACCCTTTCTACCCACGTTGGCTACATGGTCTATGAGGACTTTGAGTTATGTGAAATCGTTGTAACACCCCGTAACTAGAAAGAACTAGAATGAAATTAAAAAGAGGAAATAGTCATTTTTGGAAAGTAGAAAAAAATTCTGGAAAATTTTAAGTGTGTTAAAGTTGAGTTTTTGGTCAACTTCAAAAGACCATAACTTGTAGCTCAGGATGAGTTAGGTGTTTTTCCAGATGTCTTAGGAAATATCTTGGAACAATCTTTCCAACGCCGCTGAGTTTGCACGATTCTGAATTTGTATGAGGGAGATATGCCCATTGGAAGTTGGGTTGTTCAAATAAGGAAATGTCCAATCCGGATTTTAAAGGGTCATTATGGTCTTTTCCTTACCCAATTATTTTATTTCGTTTTTGGGAAAAGAAAAAAGAAGAGGATAAAGGAGGAAAGGAAGCAAGAATAGTCAAGATCTTCACGAATCGCTTGTGGATTTCGTCAAGTGATGATCCCTACGAGGTATGTGAGTTCACACAATGTTGGGTTCGTTCACCCACGCGCCAAACATGTTTTATTCAGTGTAATTTCATTCTAAAAAGATTGAGAATTTGATGTTCTTGAGTTGTATTTCTTGAATTGCTTTCGTTCTTGAATTTGGGATGAGATTGAGGAGTTCTTGAGTGTTTAAGATTGATTATTAAAGTTTCTTTGAGTTAGATTCTTGTGTATATGTTGTGGGTACCTGAATCTAAAGAGATATGGAGAAAAAAGAATCAAAACTAGGCGAATTGGGGCTAGAAAATGAAAAAGGAACAAGTCGGGCAAATCTGGGTTCCAGATCTGCGCCTGTTCCTCAGATTTGAAAATTTCCCCTCACGTCGCAGAGCGGTCACGGTGCCTCAAAATTGATTTCGCGACCAAAAATTTAAATACATCTCCACGTCGCGGACCTGCTTCCAGACAGTGAATTCTTATATTTTCTCATGTTTAGCTATCTAAAAACACTCCTAAACATCATGATATCTTACATATCACAAATCTGAATCCTTGAATCCATAATTCAATTCAAGGATCAGTTAAGAGTCAATTCAAGAGAAGTTCATAGAGTCTCCCAAAAGCCTTCTACAAATGATTTAACTTTGTTTTAAGACTTGAGTTTTGAGTTCAGTAAAGAGTAAAGTTGAAGTTCAATTCTTCAAAAGTATATGGGGACTATGTATTCCCAAAGATTTAAAAATGTTTTCACATTTAAATAAGAGTTGAAAGTGTCGCCTAGTACCCTTGGCGAGCCAAGGAGTCCATTGGGCGAGCAAAGTCGTGAAGGAGGGGAAAAATTAAGTTGCAACTTAAAGGGTCCCTAGTTTTCTTTCAAAATTAAAACCCCTTTATTCTACTCTTTTCCCAATAAGTATATAACCTTTTTGTCTTGAAATTCCTAGAAGGAAGTCACTTTTAAAAGAAATAAAAGAAGACCCATCTCCTCTCCAATATTTCTCTCACTAGAAATCCTCCATTGAAGAAGAACAAGAACTTGAGGATTAGGGCTCAAGAACTCACCTTCTCAACTCCAATTCAAGAGGAAATATTCAATCAAGGTATGGGAGTCTTGATTCATGGAAAGCTTTTTTCCATGAAGCCCTTCAATTCTCAATTTCAAATTGGTAAATTCTTCAAAACCTAGGGTTTTTCAATCTAAAGATGGGTTCTTCCTAAAAACGATTTCAATGAGTTAATTGACTATTATTATGATGGAATTGTTGTTTATTGGTGATTTTATGAGAAAACTCCCCATGAACCCATGAATTTCCCCATGACCCAATTTCATGAATTGTGATGGGTGTATTGATGCAAGATGACTACTCTGAATTGTGTCTATGGTATTTTAGTTATTGAATCTTGTTTTATCCATGTCTAATGTAGTATTTCTAGGTGTGATTGTGAGACATGATTCATGACCCTTGAAGGGTAAACTATGAAGGTTTGTACATGTTGATGAAAGTTGTGTATGAACTTATGATTCACTTAGAAAGTGAAGATCCTATGACTATTGTGTAAATTGTGGTATTATTGAAAGATCATTCTCCCCTTAACGTTACACATGACTATGTATGAATTGTCTAGGATGATGATAATGTTGTTGTGTTGATTGAAAGACCATTCTCATGAAACACTATGAACATGATGTGAAAGGTTGACTCACATGTTAATGATGATTCTAAGGTTGAAAGTCCATTCTCACCTTGTTGAATCTATGAGCTATTTTATGAGTTGTATTGAATGAAGGGCAAGATATTCCGTCACACATGTAAATGCAATTCAAGACTAATTATGTATAATTTGGTGAATGATGCTTAGCACCGAGTGGATATGTAAATGAGGTAGAGGCCTTCCCATCAATACAATAGGTCGGGTCATCTAAATTATTCTCATGAGATGGAAGCTCCTCTGCCAATACAATAGGTCGAGTTTCTAGAAGCAATCTCCATATACCATAACTATGTGCCCACACAGGTCTTTAGCTAGTGGATCCACCTAAAAGCTAATACATGTAGTTCTACCTTAGGCAAGTAGGACACCTTCTTTCGGTGTGGGGTTACACGACACCGGATTCCACATAGCTCATATGGTCTATGTCGGTTATGGCTAATTTTCCCTACATTACAAGATAATGAATATGACACGAACTATACTTATGACTTCTTGATGAGCTTTACTTAGTAGAAGTGGGGGTATGAGACTTCACTTTTACATTGCACAAGTAGACTTTGAAAGGGATTATGGGATGGTTTCTTATGCTATGATAAGACATGAATGTATGCATGTATATTGAATGGAGTGTTGCTATGGATGACTTTCCTTATGTTCAAGCTAATGTACATGACTATTTCCTTGCCTATGAGTATTGACTATGATGAGGTCTACGTATGTTATGTATGACTAGGGTGGCCTCAAAGGATTACTTAGTGTGGTTGGTATTATGGGATGCAAATCATAAATTGCACAAGTACAACTTAAGGTTACTAAAAAGATGGTTCTACTATGTTACAATGTTCTTACATGATAAATGTGATTATGACTTGTGTTTTACATTAAAATGCATAAGTTATTCTCAAACTTTGCAAATGCATACTTTTCAACCAAAATGTCCTTTTTATCATATTTCAAGGATTTTTATGCATGCTTCCATACTTAGTACATCTTTGTGCTAACCCCTATTTCTTCTACATTTTTTATAAGTGTAGGTTCCAGCTAGGTGAAGTGTACTTCCTTTCTTGACAAAGGCTTGGATTGCTTATCTTCAAGACTTGTGGTGAGTCCTCATGGTTCGAGGACAAGATGTCATTCACTTCTAGTTACTCTCTTATATTCTACTTTTGAGACTTTTCGATTCTAAAGGGTTGTGACCCTATTGACTTTCTATTGTAGTAGATGGATTATGAGACAAAGTCTAGACTTCACTTTGATTTCAAATAAAAAGACTTCGATTGTAAAATTTTAAATTCCGCATCATTTCTATTTCCTATGTTTATGTATGCTAAGGGCTTGTATGAGACCCCTTTGGGGTCAAGTTCGCCGTGTTGCATCTAGGGGGTACCCCTGGGTCATGACAGTGGGGCTCCTCTTTCAAAATTCATAAGCCTAGCTTAGGACTACACCTCACAGTAACTATTTGTCACGCCCCGAGCTACCCCTCAGACGTGGACACGGGACCTAGGATCACAAGTGATCCCAAGCTAACCCTGCTGACATGACATGAGCATACTAAGGATAATAATAACTGATGTGGAAGCTAAATCATAAATAAAACTGCACCAGGTAGATACCAACACTTTATGGATAACTATTTTAAACAGCTAGAAAATTGTGTAGTATATATTGATGATATATTACTATATTCCAAAACACAAGATGAACATATAAGATTATTAGAAGAATTTATACATGTTATAGAATATTCAGGCATAAGTCTAAGCAAAAAGAAAGCAGACATAATGAAAAAGTAAATAGAATTTTTAGGAGTACAAAAAGATAAAAATGGAATAAAAATGCAAACACACATAGTACAAAAAATAATTAACTCAAATGAACAACTAGATACAAAAAAGAAATTACAATCATTTCTAGGACTAGTAAATCAAGTAAGAGAATACATACTAAAATTAGCAGGGAATTTAAAACTATTACAACAAAAATTAAAGAAAGATGTAGAATACCAGTTTGATAAAAAAGACCAAACACAAATACAAAAAATAAAACTATTATGTAAGAACCTACATAAACTATATTTTTCGGATGAAAACAAAAAAATTACTTATATAGTAGAATCAGACGCCAGTGAAAAAAGTTATGGAGGAGTCTTAAAATATAGGTATGATGAAGAAAAAATAGAACATCATTGCAGATATTATTCAGAAACATTTACTAATATGGAAATAAAATGGGAAATAAATAGGAAAGAATTATATGCAGTGTATAAATGTTTACTAGCATTTGAACCATATATTGTATATAACAAATTTATTATAAGGATAGATAACACACAAGTAAAATGGTGGCTAACAAGAAAAATACAATATTCAGTAACGACAAAAGAAATAAGGAGATTGGTATTAAATATATTAAATTTTACATTTACTATTGAAGTAATAAAAACTGATAAGAATGTTATTGCAGATTACTTATCAAGACAAAGCTACTCAGACTGAGAAAGAAAATACACTTGAAGATATACTCAAAGTCTTTACTACACTTTGTAGCAAAGTGGATAGTATGGACAATGAGATACAAAAACTAAAGTCTAAATCTATAAGTTAGTCGCATGACTATAAACATGCAGAGATATGTCAATCGAAAGACAGTAAACATCCAGAGCTAGAAGGAGACGTTGGGATACTCCAAAAACCCCATAATGATTGTTTCAATGCAGCTGCAGGTACAAGCAAAACAGTTAGGAAACAATATACAAGCACTAATCTAAACAAAATGTTTGAAAAACCATTTACACCAAAAATACCAAAAGACCCATTGATTATATCACCGCAAACCTCAACGTATGCAGAGAGCCTAAACAAAGACAAAAAAATTTATAACCATATCACACAAACCTATATTAGGAATATACATAAAATTCAAACATATTTGAATCTTAATCCCAGATCTACCACCACTAAAGAACCAACCCAAGATTATTTAACCCAAAAATTACAAGGGTACAATAAGTTGATAGCTCAACCAAAAACTAAAGCAAATTTAGTCAAAACCTGTTACAACTATGGATTATTAAGTATAGTTTATACATACGATGGGGAAGAACTAAGCGGTATACTAGAGATACACAGAGCATTCATAACCTATAAAAGAGTAACAAAAGACAATCTATTTTATGTAAAGTTTTATGCGGCCCCGACAGAGATACTATATGATGAGATAAAACCAATAATACAAGTTGTAAAAATAGGATTAACCAGAGATATGATAATTCCAGAAGATATCGGACAACAACCAGAGATACAAAAAATTGAGATACCAAGTTTCTATGCTAATAAGAGAATAATTGGTATGTCAACAATTATCCAAGAACTAGCAAATAATTATCTAAATGGGAATGCAATATGGAGTTATTATTCACAAGACCAACTTATGATATATTCGAACTCAAGGGAGCTAAGGCAAGCAGATATGGATGAAGTACAAAAATGGATATTATCTCTACTCAAACCAGAAGAACAACCTATTACCAGAGCATTGAAGAAGGGATTCATCTCAAAAGAACTATTAACCAGATATTGTAAGCTAATTGGACACAAATACCCAGATCATATATGTTCAAAATGCAACGGAGAAGATAATGTGATACCAGATGTCTAGCTAGAATAATCGAATAAAAGAAGAAGAAAAAGACAGAGATAAAAAAGAAGATAATACATGGCCAAAAAGACATAATAAAATATGTATTATTTTGTAGTACATTAGTAAAGTTAATGGACAAGTGTAAAGTAGTAGGTGCACATTATTAAAGTAAGTAATGCAAAAAGTCTTGAAATAAGATAGACAAAGAGATAAGAGACAAAGACAAGAAGATAAGAATGTACAAGTGGCAAGATGAGAAGACAAAGGACAAAGAGATAAAAAGAAGACATAAAAACGTGTTTGGCCAACAAAGCCAAAAGTAGATGTAAATTTATTATGTAAAAGTCTTAAAGTGTACAGTAGTAGTCACATTATTGTAAATTATTAGGACAAGTTAGTAGAGTAAATTAGTCAACATATGCATGTGCATTATTAAAGTAGTATGGATAAGTGTAAAGTGTGGTGGGTGGTGTGCATTGCTAATAAGACAAGTGTAAAAATAGTGTGTAGATAAGTGTGAGTGCAGTAGAATTTCCTTTCTATATAAAGGAATGTATATGTAATATAATGGGCAAGCTTTGAATAAAATGAAGCAAATTTCCTAAAAACACTCTCTCAAATATTTAATACTTAATAAATAATGGAACAAACTTCAGATATCATGGATAAGCAAGAGGCAAAAGGTATATTGTTCAAAAAATATGCAGAACTAATTTCATATATTCCTGAATATCATATATATGATTGAATAAATTTATGTTAGTTATTATGTATTAGAATTATTTGAATCATGATTTCTAGTTTATTAGCACACTGGAAATAGGGAGAAAACTTCTGTACTATGCCATCCTTATGTTGAAACCGGTAGGCGAGGAAAGTTGTTTAGGGGAGTAAACAAAGTTGAGGCGTTGATAAGAAGGAAGTATCCGCTAAAATACGATGCTAGTAGTGACAGGAGAACATGATAAACAGATAATCTAGTTCATAATGATCTAATATGAATTTAATCAATTATGATTATGATAGGAAGGAATAATTGAAAATAAAAACCTGCATGATAAAGAACATGACTACATACATGCATGATAAAATGATAAAAAAAACTATGAAACTTTAATCTTATATATACTTAAAGATATAGAAATAATTGAATTAAGAAGAATAATATGGGAAAAAAATATTTAATAATAACGGATCAGAAGATATATTAAACCAACAATGGTATGAGATAGACCTACATGATTTAGACTTCGAAAGAATAGAATGGTATGATTTAGAAATAAATTCAGACTGTAATGAACTATGAATATTTACAATATTTGACAGAATCTATGGAAGATATAAAACTATTAGAACAATTAATGGAAGAAAATTTATATATGTACCTAAGAACCCAAGATATGTTATATCTAGAATATATCATAGATAATATTAAAGAGATATCAAGATTAAAACCCTTGAAAAAAAATATTATAATAAAATCTTTAAGATAAATTCCTCACCTACCACACTACCACCTACCACACTACCAAAAATATGAATTCCTCAACTACTAATTCCGCACCTCCAAAAAATGGTATCAGTAAGTTTTTATCTATATTCGTTATTCTCGTTATTCATTGTATTTTTAGATAATGAATATATTTATATTCTATTTTAGATATATTATCTATTAATTAATCTAATTTTGTCGTTATCAGTTTCCTTGATATATTTTAAATTTTATTATTATTGGTACTCCTCCAATGATTATTTCATTTTCTGTAGTTTCTTCGGTATACATTAATGCTTTTGGTAGTTCAGGGCATGATTGTTCAGTAGTAATTATATCATCTTCTGTTACTAGTTCTCTTGTAATATAGTTTTTTTCTTGTCCTGTATTTATTAATATTAGATATTTTCGTTGTTCCATTACTCCCGTTATGTAGTAATGATATGGTTCTATTTCTTCTTCTATTGATTTTTGTGGAGTTTTATCTATTCTTCTTGAGATACTCATTTATTATGATATTTGTGGTATTTCATGGTTTATTCTTTTTTATATGTTTAATCTTTCTTTTACTATTTCTAAATCTTCTTCTATATCAATCTCATTATAACTATAATCAGTATTATCTATGACTGTAACTATCCTTTCAAAAGGATCTTCTATTTTTATTTTATTTATTTTATTTTTTGCTGTTATTTTATGTTTTGTTGTTAAAACATATAAATTTTTACATCTAGCTGTAAATATTTTACTTCTCGGGGCTAGTTCTATCCCTTACATTTTCCAATATAATACTAGTGATTTATCTATGTTTGTCATTTATTGCTACTGAGTAGTTGGCACTTATTATAAATTTAAATTTTTGGTATATGAGGTTACCTTTTACTGCACTTATTATACTTTTTTCTATAGGTTGTATAATACTCTCATCCGCTAAGTATATTTCTATGGGTGTATCTATTCCTTCTCTAAAACATGCTTGTATTAGTACTTCTGTTCCTCCTAAATGTACATATTTAATTGGATTTTTAGCCTTCAAATCCTGTATTTCTTTATTTATTATTCGTTTGTTTATTATTGGTATTTTAGCCTTTCCTTTGGTGTATTTGCAATCTATGATATGTTCTCTTTGACTCACTACATAATATTCTTCTTTTTGTCGTTTAAACCAGTTTATTTTTGTTGGTATTTCGAATATTTTTTCTATGCTTAGGTCTAATTCTTTTCCTTTTATTTGTTCAAATATATTATTATCAAATATTATTTTTTGTTCTGCCGATTCTTTATCTTGATATTTTTCTTTAGTTATTATTTGTATATCTGTTTCAGTCATTTGTATAGTGTTCATTATCTGATTCTATTATTGAATTATTTTCTATTTCGTCTGTTTTGTTTCCTGATAATTCATATATGCTATCTTCACTTTCTAATTCATAATCTACGTATTCTATTTGTGTATATTTTTCATTGTCTATTATTATTTCTGATATTTGTTTTTTCTATGGATTATTAGGTAATTTACAATCTCTAGCTATATGTCCTAATTTCCCACAATTATAACAATTACATTCCGTTAGTTTTCTTTTTGGTCTATATGGTCTTTTGGTTTTGTAATTTTTTACATAATATCTTCTTCTTGGTTTTTTATATTTATATTTTGATCTGTATTTTTTGTTATATCTCTTTTTATAGTATTTGTCCGTAGAACCAAATTGGGGTGCCGTTTTATTTTTGCAACATGCTAAGTTTTTTACTAGTATTTTTTCCATTTTTATTTCTTCTTTATGTTTTTCACATAGTTCTATAAACCATTGTTGTAAGAATTTTATTCTAGCTCCTAAGGTATCTGTTATTCCTGCTTCATTCCAACTTTTTATTATTTTTGAATTAAAAGGTTCTGGTAATTTTGTAAAATATAATTTTCTTATTTCTTTACTTTCTTCTATGCTATATGTTTCTTTATAGTAATATTCTCTAAACGCACATGTATATTCATTTATATAACACATATTACATATTGCTAATTTTGTCATTAGATTCGATTTATGATTTTTTCTTTATTTTGTTCTTCTATTTCTGTTGTCATACTACTAAATTCATTTCTTATAGCTACTTCGTATTTATATAATATTTCCATAGTTGTAGTAGCTAATTCGCCATCAAATTTTTTATTACTTCTTAAAGTTTTAAAACTTTCATATGATAAATTTTGTAGCCATAAATTTACTGTTTCTATAAGTGTTCTTTCTATATATCTTGGTGTTTCTATCATTCCTATTTTGTTATCTATTAATTGTTTTGATATATATCTCATCTATAATTGGATTGCTTTATTCATATCTGCTATACAGTGTAAATCTAAAAAATCATGTTGTTCAGTTATTGTTTTAGGTGTCCATTTTTTATTTAATTTTTTATCTCATATAGTTTTTTCTTTATCATATTGTCCATAGCTTGCATTATAATATTTTTTAAAAAATGGGTTTTTTATTCCTGATGTACTAGGTTTTTCATCCATGTCTACGTCTCCTGTATTTACTTCTAAATTCTTTGTATTATCTATGTTTGCTAAAAGTTTCGTATATGTTTCGCTTGATTCTGAATGTTGTTCATCTAGATCATCGTTATTTATTTCATCAATTCTTATTTCAGGTAGATTATCTTGGTTATTTTCTTCTTTTTCTTCTAGTTCTTCTTCTAATTGCAATTTTTCTTTAAATTTATTTATTTCATTTGCTAATTTTGTTTTCTGTTCTTTTTCTTTTTGTTTAATTTCATACATTTCTTTTAACATTGCCAGTTCTTTTTCTAGTCCTATTATTTTAGTATTTTTTACTTCTTCCAGTTGTTGTACTTCCTTTTTTGCTTGTTGTTTTATTTTTTCGATCTGCGTTTTTCTATCTATCTCTTAATTTTCTTTTGTTATTCTTTCCATAGCAGTTAAACTATCTTCTAGTTTTACTGTTTGTTTTTCTAACATTAAACTTAGATTGTCACCTATTTTCTTGTATCTTTTTCCTAGATTAGAAAATATTATCTTTATTTTTAATCCGTCATAGTTTTCATATGTTTTTTCGTCTATGGCATATTCTTCCTTATTAAATTTATAGATTGTGTTGAAGTTTATATTCTAAACTTTCTATTTGTATTTGTAGATATAAAATAGTTTTTTCTCTGTGCTACTATAGATTTTTTTACAAATTCCTGCAAATATATTACTGTTAAGTCTATTTTGCCTATGTCTTAATTCTTGTCTTTTTGCTATAATTATTTCAGTAAGTTTTTTTCTATATTCGTTATTCTCGTTATTCATTGTATTTTTAGATATTGAATATATTTATATTCTATTTTAGATATATTATCTATTAATTGATCTAATTTATCGTTATCAGTTTTTGTGATATTGAGTTGTTTATATTTCGGATATAATTTGCTTAATTTTCTTTTTATTTTTCTTAACTTTCTACTAGTATGTTTCTTCTTATATTTCTTATTATCCATAGTTCTGATACCATTTTTTGGTGCGGAATTCATTTTATTGGTAGGTGATAATATAGGGAATTGGTAGTTGAGGGATTCATATTTTTGGTAGTGTGGTAGGTGCTAGTGTGGTAGGTGAGGAATCCATTTTAAAGATTTTATTATAATATTCTTTTGCTAAGTGTTTTAATCTTGATATCTCTTTAATATTATTTATGATATATTCTAGATATAACATATCTTGGGTTCTTAGGTACATATATAAATTATTCTCCATTAGTTGTTCTAAAAGTTTTATATTTTCCATAGTTTCTGTCCAATATTGTAAATATTCGTAGTTCATTTTAATCTGAATTTATTTCTAAATCATACCATTCTATTCTTTCGAAGTCTAAATCATGTAAGTCTATTTCATACCATTGTTGATTTAATAAATCTTCTGATTCGTTATCATTAAATATTTTTTCCCATATTATTCTTCTTAATTCAATTATTTCTATATCTTTAAGTATATATAAGATTAGAGTTTCATAGTTTTTTTATCATTTCATCATGCATGTAAGTAGTCATGTTCGTTGTCATGCAGGTTTTTTATTTTCAATTATTCCTTCCTATCATATTCATAATTGATTAAATTCATATTAGATCATTATGAACTAGATTATTTGTTTATCATGTTCTCCTGTCACTACTAGCATCGTACTTTAGTGGATACTTCCTTCTTATCAGCGCCTCAACTTTGTTTACTCCCCTAAACGGCTTTCCTTGCCTACCGGTTTCAACATTAGGATGACATAGTATAGAAGTTTTCTCCCTGTTTCCAGTGTGCTAATAAACTAGAAATCATGATTCAAATAATTCTAATACATAATAACTAACATAAATTTATTCAATCATATATATGATATTCAGGAATATATGAAATTAGTTCTGGATATTTTTTTAACAATATACCTTTGCCTCTTGCTTATCCATGATATCTGAGGGTTGTTCCATTATCTTAAGTATTTTAAATATTTGAGAGTGTTTTTTTTTTATATGAAAGTCCTCCGTTTATTCAAAGTCTACCCATTATATTACATATACATTCCTTTATATAGAAAGGAAATTTTACTGCACTCACACTTAGCTACACACTACTTTTACACTTGTCTTATTAACAATGCACACCACCTACCACACTTTACACTTGTCCATACTACTTTAATAATGCACATGCATATGTTGACTAATTTACTCTACTAACTTGTCCTAATAATTTACAATAATGTGACTACTACTGTACACTTTAAGACTTTTACATAATAACTTACATCTACTTTTGGCTTTGTTGGCCAAACACGTTTTTATGTCTTCTTTTTATGTCTTTTTCCTTTGTCTTCTCATCTTGCCACTTGTCCATTCTTATCTTCTTGTCTTTGTCTCTTATCTCTTTGTCTATCTTACTTCATGACTTTTTGCATTACTTACTTTAATAATGTGCACCTACTACTTTACACTTGTCCATTAACTTTAATAATGTACTACAAAATAATACATATTTTATTATGTCTTTTTGGCCATGTATTATCTTCTTTTTATCTCTTTGTCTTTTTCTTCTTCTCTTTATTCGATTATTCTAGCTGGACATCTGGTATCACATTATCTTCTCCGTTGCATTTTGTACATATATGATCTGGGTATTTGTGTCCAATTAGCTTACAATATCTGGTTAATAGTTCATTTGAGATGAATCCCTTCTTCAATGCTCTGGTAATAGGTTGTTCTTCTGGTTTGAGTAGAGATAATATCCATTTTTGTACTTCATCCATATCTGCTTGCCTTTGCTCCCTTGAGTTCGAATATATCATAAGTTGGTCTCGTGAATAATAACTCCATATTGCATTCCCATTTAGATAATTATTTGCTAGTTCTTGGATAATTGTTGACATACCAATTATTCTCTTATTAGCATAGAAATTGGTATTTCAATTTTTTGTATCTCTGGTTGTTGTCCGATATCTTCTGGAATTATCATATCTCTAGTTAATCCTATTTTTACAACTTGTATTATTGGTTTTATCTCATCATATAGTATCTCTGCCGGGGCCGCATAAAACTTTACATAAAATAGATTGCCTTTTGTTACTCTTTTATAGGTTATGAATGCTCTGTGTATCTCTGGTATACCACTTAGTTCTTCCCCATCGTATGTATAAACTGTACTTAATAATCCATAGTTGTAACAGGTTTTGACTAAATTTTCTTTAGTTTTTGGTTGAGCTATCAACTTATTGTGCCCTTGTAATTTTTGGGTTAAATAATCTTGGGTTGGTTCTTTAGTGGTGGTAGATCTGGGATTAAGGTTCAAATATGTTTGGATTTTATGTATATTCCTAATATAGGTTTGTGTGATATGGTTATAAATTTTTTTGTCTTTGTTTAGGCTCTCTGCATACGTTGAGGTTTGCGGTGATATAATCAATGGGTCTTTTGGTATTTTTGGTGTAAATGGTTTTTCAAACATTTTGTTTAGATTAGTGCTTGTATATTGTTTCCTAACTATTTTGCTTGTACCTGCAGCTGCATTGAAACAATCATTATGGGTTTTTTGAAGTATCCCAACGTCTCCTTCTAGCTCTGGATGTTTAGTGTCTTCCGATTGACATATCTCTGCATGTTTATAGTCATGCGACTAACTTATAGATTTAGACTTTAGTTTTTGTATCTCATTGTCCATACTATCCACTTTGCTACAAAGTCTAGTAATGGCTTTGAGTATATCTTCAAGTGTATTTTCTTTCTCAGTCTGAGTAGCTTTGTCTTGATAAGTAATCTGCAATAACATTCTTATCAGTTTTTATTAATTCAATAGTAAATGTAAAATTTAATGTATTTAATACCAATCTCCTTATTTCTTTTGTCATTACTGAATCTTGTATTTTTCTTGTTAGCCACCATTTTACTTGTGTGTTATCTGTCCTTATAATAAATTTGTTATATACAATATATGGTTCAAATGATAGTAAACATTTATACACTGCATATAATTCTTTCCTATTTATTTCCCATTTTATTTCCATATTAGTAAATGTTCCTGAATAATATCTGCAATGATGTTCTATTTTTTCTTCATCATACCTATATTTTAAGACTCCTCCATAACTTTTTTCACTGGCGTCTGATTCTACTATATAAGTAATTTTTTTGTTTTCATCCGAAAAATATAGTTTAGGTAGGTTCTTACATAATAGTTTTATTTTTTGTATTTGTGTTTGGTCTTTTTTATCAAACTGGTATTCTACATCTTTCTTTAATTTTTGTTGTAATAGTTTTAAATTCCCTGTTAATTTTGGTATGTATTCTCTTACTTGATTTACTAGTCCTAGAAATGATTGTAATTTCTTTTTTGTATCTAGTTGTTCATTTGAGTTAATTATTTTTTGTACTATGTGTGTTTGAATTTTTATCTATTTGTATTCCTAAAAATTCTATTTGCTTTTTCATTATGTCTGCTTTCTTTTTGCTTAGACTTATGCCTGAATATTCTATAATGTGTATAAATTTTTCTAATAATCTTATATGTTCATCTTGTGTTTTGGAATATAGTAATATATCATCAATATATACTACACAATTTTCTAGCTGTTTAAAATAGTTATCCATAAAGTGTTGGTATCTACCTGGTGCATTTTTATATCCAAATGGTAATACATTCCATTCATAAAATCCTTGTGGTACTGTAAATGCTGTAAGTTTTTTAGATTCTTCTTCTAACTTTAAGTGGTAAAATCCTGATTTGCAGTCAAATTTACTAAAGTAATTATATCCTTGTATTTGTCTTATTTTTAATATTTTATTTGGTATTGGGTAATTATATGTTTTAGACTTTGCATTTAAATTTCTATAATCAATAACCATTCTACTTTTTCCTCTTTTTTGTTCGCTATGTTTATTTACTATAAATGTTGGGCTTGTATGCTTGCTGTTGCTTTCTTGTATATACCCTTTTTTCTAGTAATTCGCTTATATGTATCTTAAATTCTGTTAAATCATTAAAATTATATTTTAATGGTTTTTGGGTTACTATGCTATTATTATCAATTAGCTCAATTTTTACTTTTGTTTTATGTTTTTCCCATCCTTGTAAAGGATCTTCACTATATAATAATTCTAACTTGTCTTGGATTATTTTTACTTTGTCTACAGAGAATATAATTAATTCTATCTTAGGGTCTTCTTCTTTTATATTTTCTAATTTTTGTGTAATTTTTTCACTTCCTTTTATCCATTCTGTTGTTTTTCGTTTTTTGTTATTTACTCTTTTTGCTCCTATTTTTTGTTTACATGGTGTTGTGAACCACCAGTGTGTTTTTGTTATTATATGTGGGTATAGTTTTTCTAAAAATGGCATTCCTAATAGCATATCTTTTGTAGTCAATTCAAAGTTATATATTTCTTCTATAGTTAATATCTTATCCATATTTATATTTTTATATTTTTTGCCTTATATGTGATCATGCTTCCTTCATTATTAAATTCTGTTACTACTATCGGTGTTTTTAATTTTTCCCACTTATCTTCTGGTAAACAATTGTATTTACATATATTAGCTTCTGCTCCCATATCTATCATTGGTGTATAATATCTGTTGTAATATCCCTCTATTATTATCTTTGCAAGTATATATATTTTCATATTTTTATCGTACTAAAGTTCTTTTTATTATTATTCTTTTATTTTCATAATTTATTGTCAACTGTTTGTCTTCTAGATTATATGCTTTTACTTGTTCTAGCCATTTTATTCTTAGAGTGATATTTTCATTTCCTTGATATATTTTAAATTTTATTACTATTGGTACTCCTCCAATGATTATTTCATTTTCTGTAGTTTCTTCGGTATACATTAATGCTTTTGGTAGTTCGGGGCATAATTGTTCAGTAGTTATTATTTCATCTTCCGTCACTAATTCTCTTGTAATATAGTTTTCTTCTTGTCCTGTATTTATTAATATTAAATATTTCCGTTGTTCCATTACTCCCATTATGTAGTAATGGTGTGGTTTTATTTCTTCTTTCATTGCTTTTTGTGGAGTTTTATCTGTTCTTCTTGAGGTACTTATTTTTGATGAAATTTGTGGTATTTCACAGTTTATTCTTTTTTATATGTTTAATCTTTCTTTTACTATTTCTAAATCTTCTTCTATATCAATCTCATTATAACTATAATCATTATTATTTATGACTGTAACTATCCTTTCAAAAGGATTTTATTTTTTTATTTTTTTTATTTTATTTTTTGCTGTTATTTTATGTTTTGTTGTTAAAACATATAAATTTTTACATCTAGCTGTAAATATTTTACTTCTCGGGGTTAGTTCTATCCCTGACATTTTCCAATATAATACTAGTGATTTATCTATGTTTCTGTCATTTATTTCTATTGAGTAGTTAGCACTTATTATAAATTTAAATTTTTGGTATATGAGTTTACCTTTTACTGCACTTATTATACTTTTTTCTATAGGTTGTATAATTCTATCATCCGCTAAGTATATTTCTATGAGTGTATCTATTCCTTCTCTAAAACATGCTTTTATTAGTATTTCTGTTCCTCCTAAATGTACATATTTAATTGGATTTTTAGCCTTAATATCTTGTATTTCTTTATTTATTATTCGTTTGCTTATTATTGGTATTTTAGCCTTTCCTTTGGTGTATTTGCAATCTATGATATGTTCTCTTTGACTCACTACATAATATTCTTCTTTTTGTCGTTTAAACCAGTTTCTTTTTGTTGGTATTTCGAATATTTTTTTCTATGCTAAGGTCTAATTCTTTTCCTTTTATTTGTTCAAATATATTATTATCAAATATTATTTTTTGTTCTGCCGATTCTTCATCTTGATATTTTTCTTTAGTTATTATTTGTATATCTATTTCAGTCATTTGTATAGTGTTCATTATCTGATTCTATTACTGAATTATTTTCTATTTCGTCTGTTTCGTTTTCTGATAATTCATATATGCTATCTTCACTTTCTAATTCATAATCTACGTATTCTATTTGTGTATATTTTTCATTGTCTATTATTATTTCTGATATTTGTTTTTTCTTTGGATTTTTAGGTAATTTACAATCTCTAGCTATGTGTCCTAATTTTCCACAACTATAACAAGTACATTCCGTTAGTTTTCTTTTGGGTCTCTATGGTCTTTTGGTTTTGTAATTTTTTACATAATATCTTCTTCTCGGGTTTTTATATTTATATTTTGATCTATATTTTTTGTTATATCTCTTTTTATAGTATTTGACCGTACAACCAAATTGGGGTGCCGTTTTATTTTTGCAACATGCTAAGTTTTTTACTAGTATTTTTTCCATTTTTATTTCTTCTTTATATTTTTCACATAGTTCTATAAACTATCGTTGTATAATTTTATTCTAGCTCCTAAGGTATCTGTTAATCCTGCTTCATTCCAACTTTTTATTATTTTTGAATTAAAAGGTTCTGGTAATTTTGTAAAATATAATTTTCTTATTTCTTTACTTTCTTCTATGCTATATGTTCCTTTATAATAATATTCTCTAAATGCACATGTATATTCATCTATATAACACATATTACATATTGCTAATTTTGTCATTAGATTCCGGTTTATGATTTTTTATTTATTTTGTTCTTCTATTTCTGTTGTTATACTACTAAATTCATTTCTTATAGCTACTTCGTATTTATATAATATTTCCATAGTTGTAGTAGCTAATCACCATCAAATTTTTTATTACTTCTTAAAGTTTTTAAACTTTCATTTGATAAATGTTTTAGCCATAATTTTACTGTTCCTATAAGTGTTCTTTCTATATATCCCGGTGTTTCTGTCATTCCTATTTTGTTATCTATTAATTGTTTTGATATATATCCTATCCATATTTGGATTGTTTTATTTATATCTGTTACACAGTCTAAATCTAAAAAATCATGTTGTTCAGTTATTGGTTTAGGTGTCCATTTTTTATTTAATCTTTTATCTCATATAGTTTTTTCTTTATCATATTGTCCATAGTTTGCATTATAATATTTAAAAAAAATTGGGTTTTTTATTCCTGATGTACTAGGTTTTTCATCTATGTCTACATCTCTTGTATTTACTTCTAAATTCTTTGTATTATCTATGTTTGCTAAAAGTTCCGTATATGTTTCGCTTGTTTCCGAATGTTGTTCATCTAGATCATCGTTATTTGTTTCATCAATTCTTATTTCAGGTGGATTATCTTGGTTATTTTCTTCTTTTTCTTCTAGTTCTTCTTCTAATTGCAATTTTTTTTTAAATTTATTTATTTCATTTGCTAATTTTGTTTTTTGTTATTTTTCTTTTTGTTTAATTTCATACATTTCTTTTAACATAGCCAGTTCTTTTTCTAGTTCTATTATTTTAATTTTTTTTACTTCTTCTAATTGTTGTACTTCCATTTTTGCTTGTTGTTTTATTTTTTCAATTTCCGTTTTTCTATCTATTTCTTCATTTTCTTTTGTTATTCTTATCATAGCAGTTAAACTATCTTCTAGTTTTACTGTTTCTTTTTCTAATATTAAACTTAGATTGTCACCTATTTTTTTGATCTTCTTCCTAGATTAGAAAATATTATCTTTATTTTTAATCCATCATAGTTTTCATATGTTTTTTCGTCTATGGCATATTCTTCCTTATTCATTTTTAGATTGTGTTGAAGTTTATATTCTAAACTTTCTATTTGTATTTGTAGATATAAAATAGTTTTTCTCTGTGCTACTATAGATTTTTTACAAATTCCTGCAAATGTATTACTATTAAGTCTATTTAGCCAACGTCTTAATTCTTGTCTTTTTGCTATAATTATTTCAGTAAGTTTTTGTCTATATTTGTTATTCTCGTTATTCATTGTACCTTTAAGTATTGAATTTATTTATATTCTATTTTAGATATATTATCTATTAATTGATCTAATTTGTCGTTATTAGTTTTTGTGATATTGAGTTGTTTATATTCCGGATATAATTTGTTTAATTTTCTTCTTATTTTTCTTAACTTTCTACTAGTATGTTTCTTCTTATATTTCTTATCATCCATAGCTCTGATAGAGTTCTAAAATTAGAAAACTCGATGGCATTGGAAAGAGGACTCATAGATCTTTCATTTGATATCTCTTGGGTCTCCTAACTCATTATGTACTGAAAGTTATGGTCGATTGAAGTTGACCCAAAATTTAAAAGAACTAAGGAATGACTTGAATGAATTCTCTTTAATTCTTTTTGGAACTCAAGGTGTTATATCTAGTGACATGACCTTAATACTTAAGAAATTTTAAATTCCTTGGTTAAATCCGACTCACAATGAAGAAGGTTCAAGTCTTAGTTCAAAAAAATTCTGGGGTGTTACAGAAAATTTATCTAACTAGTAAAAATCTCTAACATAATTATTAAAAACATCTACACTTTAAAATAATTATTAAAAATGTCTGTATGTCAATATTTTAGCAAATAAAGGTTATCCTAATATAATTCATTTACCTTCCTTTTATTTTTCAATTTTGCCCACTCTTTTACTCCATTACCAATGAAAGGAAAGAAAAAAAAGCACAGTACTCACTTTTCTCTCTCTAATTTTTTTATCCAAATTCTATTATTTCTCTTTCTTTCTCTTTCTTTCTCATATGATTTCTTCCATTATTCTGTCTTCGCAAGTAACTTGAACCTTACCTAATAAAAATCGAAATTTCTTCATTTTCTGAGAAATCTCAGAAATCATTCAAAATATTTTCAACCTTTTATACAAGTAAATACATTATCGTGAAGTATTTTTCCAGATTTTCGGTATTTATGATTTTTCGCAATTTCGACTTTACAGTTTGATTTTTTTCTATGATTTCTTTTTTGTACAGGAAAAATAGTTAGTTCATTAACATTCATATAGCATATATAGATTGTTTGATTTTGTATACATTGTTGTGTGTTTAGTAATTTTGAGATTTTTATTTAGGATTTTAGGTAAGGGAAAAGAATCCGATTTTAACTATAATGTCTGATTCAAAGAGGATTACAAGAGGTATCCCAAATAATTATCAACTTTTTTGGGATTTTCCACCTATTGATTTATGCATTACCCAAGGATTGTTCAAAAATGTAGGCTTTGCGTCTAAAATGACTTAAGAGAGTAGTTAAAAAAGAGAGTTGTGGGTGCGGAAGAAGTTGATGAACAAGTTTAACAATATTTGTATTCAATATTGATAAATGTATGTATTTACTTTCATACTTGTTTCCCTCTGTAAATAATTGTACCCAATGATCAAAATTGTTTAACATAAATAGAGACTCACGTTCATTTAACAATATTTGTATTCAATACTAATAAATGTATGTATTTACTTTCATACTTGTATCTTTGTGTAAATAATTATATCTCAGTGATCAAAATTGTATTACATAAATGCTTATGTATTTGTGTCTTTATCAAACATGTTTACAAATACACTACAATTATCATAACTTTGTATTTCAAACAACCACTTATAATGTACACTATAATTATCATAGTTTTTCCCATAATGGATATTTAAAAAAAAAAACAAAAACAACCAGCCAAACACTTTATCAAAACGATTCATTTTCAGATTGTGGATACAATATTTATCAAAATGATAACGGATACAATATTTATCAAAAGGATTCTTCGATTGCACTAAACATTACAAAAAAAATATTTCTACAAATATTCCATATTCATTCTTATTTTTCGTTCAAACAAATTAAAATTAAAACTACCCAGCAAAACTAATGTCCCCACTTAGTTCATAGCAGGTACAATTTACAATTATCACAACTTTCCATAGCCATTTTTGAATCAATGAAATGTTAAAAATCTATATTCGAAATTTGATGAAGAAGGGAGATTGGTGCCCTAGTCATTTACTTTTGAAATTGTAAGTGATGAGAATTTTAAGTGATATGTTCTAATATTCTTTTCGTGAGATTCTCATTTCTGTTATTAAATAATTGTATTCTTTCAAATCAAACAAATAAAAAATAAACAAATCTGAAGAATAACTGACTGAAATATTGACATTTTAAATATAAATATTGGAAATGATGAGAAAAGGTTTTATTAAATGTCAAAGTATTGACATTTTGAAAATTTTCCCAAAAAAATAATTCCTTTCCACCCAAATTCAACTTGATCTACCAAAAATACCCTGAACCCTTTTCTTGCTCTCACTTAGAGTCGTCAAAATGGGATTAGCACATGAGGCCGGCCCAACCTAACCCGTTATTGGGATAGGGTTGAGATAAGATTTTTCAATCCCATTTAAAACTAGGGCTTATAAGCCCGGCTCATATAACCCCTTGATCCTTGAGGCTTGACCTGAGCCGGGCCGGGGTCGGCCCATGGGCCAGAACTATTTACTTATGGGTAACTTACAACAATGTCACTAGTATATAAGTGAATTACTTAAATTCAAGCTATGTTGTTATATAACAAATCTTCTTAGATTTTGGTACATCTAGATACATGTATCTCGAGATACATAAACTCAAAATTAGGTTAATTTATTCTAGATACAATCTATCCTAGTGGATTCACATATATCTAGAATACATAGATAAATTTGTGCCCTCACCTTTCTTCCATCTCACTCGTCGCTCTCTGATCTCGCTAACGTATCTAGGATACATCACACCAAATACATGTATCTCGCGTATCTAGTATTCTAGATACATGCTAATCACACTAGATTTTTTGCTAGTGTTATTGAAACAACACCATTATTTGTCATATTTGATTTGAAATTATTCTCATTTCTTAATGTAATAGAATTTAAAGTTTGAAAAGAAAAAATATGAAAAAAAAGAAGGGCTAGCCCGCCCCAGCCCTTGGCCTTTCTAGGGTTGGGTTGGGTTGAACATTTTTAGGCCCTTCCAAATGAAGTGTCAGCTTGCCTTAGCCCATCAAATTCCTTGGCCCATGAGACTTGGGTCAGGTGGGACTGTTGGATGAAAAAGGCAAAAATAAATGCAAGAGTTTGAGAGACAGAAGGTTTCTTTTACTGCAAAACTTTCTTTCTTAAAAATCAAAACTCCTATTGCCCTTTTATATGCTTACAATTAACTACTAGAGCTAAAGTAAAGCAACACACAAATAATGGAAAACACGGAAAAGTGGTAAACATGGTCCACTACAATAAGAATATAATTTCATTGACTAAGTAAAACATAAACCCACTAATCCTAGAAAATAGACCCACAAACTAATTTCTGCAAACTAACTATTTTGAAGAATGAGTCAACACTCCCCCTTTCTTCAAAATCACAAACTCCCATTTGTCGTCTGAAGAAGTCATGCTTGTTGCGGGGCAGCGACTTCGTAAGAACATCAGCAGTCTGTTTATTTGTGCCACAAAATTCCAGTGAGATTATTCCACCAGCGACTAGATCGCAAATAAAGTGATAGCGAGTGTCGATGTTTTTCGTTTTACTGTGAAAAATAGGATTTTTTGTCATAGCAATTGTCGCCTTGTTGTCACACCATATTTTCGTTGGACCAATCTGCTGTTGTTCAAGATCTGCTAACAATTTTCTTAACCAAACAGCTTGACAACATGCTGAAGTTGCAACCATGTATTCTGCTTCCGAAGATGACAAAGTTACTGTATCTTGTTTTTTTGAACTCCATGAGACTGCTCCAGAGCCAAGACTAAAAATGTTCCCAGATGTGCTCCTGCGATCATCCAAGCTACTTGCCCAATCACTATCAGTAAAGCCAATTAATCTGAAACCTGATACTTTTGAGTACCAAATTCCGTGACTTGTTGTGCCAGCAACATATCGCAAGATCCTATTGGCAGCACCTAGGTGTTGCTTTGAAGGACTATGCATAAACCTTGAAATCAAACTGGCAGAAAATGCTATATCAGGCCTTGTGTGCGATAAGTAGTTTAGACCACCAACCAAGCTTCTATAATAAGAAGCAGTTGTTGCACCTGTACCATTATCGAGTACCAACTTCTCATTCATATTCATAGGCATGGGAGATGGATTACAATTTAGCATGTTGAACCTCTTTAAAAGTTCAGCCGCATATTTCCTTTGTGAAATAAAAATTCCATCCGAATCTTGTCTCACCTCAAGCCCAAGAAAATAATGCAGCATACCCAAGTCGGACATCTCAAATTTACTCATCATGCAACTTTTAAATTCAGAAACAATAGATTCATAAGAGCCCATATATATAATATCATCGACATAAAGACAAACAACCAGAAAGTCACTATTACCTCGCTTCTTCACATAAAGTGTATGTTCATTGTCACTTTTTCTGAACTGCTGCTCTTAAAAAAAGACTCACTTTTGCTATACCATGCCCGTGGTGCTTGCTTTAAACCGTACAACGCCTTCTTCAATCTGTATACTTTGCTCTTTCCTTCACTAAAAATGAAGCCTTCAGGTCGGCAAACATAAACTTCTTCTTGTAAGTCGCCCTTTAGGAAAGCTCACTTAACATCAAATTGGTACACATACCAACCAAGTTGAGCAGCCAAGGCTAGAGTAGTTCTAACCGTTTCAAAGCGAGCTACTGGTGAGAATGTCTCATCAAAGTCAATGCCTTGTTGTTGAGAGTATCCTTTTGCAACAAGTCGAGCTTTATGCCTTTTGACACTTTCATCAGCATTGTACTTTGTTTTGAAAATCCATTTTAGCCCGATAACATTCTTCCCTTCCGGCAAATCAACTAGCTCCCAGGTCTAATTTTTCTCGATAGCCTTAATTTCTTCAATCATCGCATCATGCCACTCTGGTTGCTTTGCAGCTTCTTCATAACATGTCGGTTCAGTAGCTAACAGGGCAAAGCTACAAGATGCATAAATATCTTGCAGTGACCGAAACTTTGTTGGTGGCGTCTCGCTGGATGACGCCGAAGGTGGAGAACGAGAGCTTGATAGAGTAGAATTGTTGCTACTTCCATGAGCAGTATGGTCAGTACTGCTGCTACCAGGTGAGGAAAGATTAGAACTTGTTATTTCAAGTATCCCTGTATGCCCTACTTCTGAGTGAGCCGGAATATGGATGACTTAATCTTCTTTCTTGTCATTCCACTCCCAGGCTGATTCTTCATTAAATACAACATTCCTGCTAATAATCACTTTGCCACTAGTAGGATTATACAGTCTATATGCTTTGGATTGAGGACTATAACCAATGAAAATGCATTTCTCTGAATTTTCATCTAGCTTAGAACGTAAATTAACCAAAGCATAAGCTATACAACCAAAAACATTCAAGTGCCTTACTCGTGGTTTCTGTCCCGTCCATGCTTCATACGGAGTTCGATTCAAAAACGGCTTTTGTTGGAGGGATGTTTAAGAGGTACACAGCTGCAACGACTGCTTCTCCCCAAAAATAAACAGGAAGTCCCCTTGCATTAAGTAAGCTTCTAGCCATCTCAACCACAGTACGATTCTTCCGCTTGGCAACCCCATTTTGTTGTGGCGAGTACGGTGTTGTAAGCTCCCTGCGAATTCCATTCTCTTCACAAAACAAAGTAAAATCATTAGATAAAAATTCACCACCACGGTCTGTGCGAAGAGCCTTAATGTTGCAGCTTGTTTGCTTCTCCACGAGTGCCTTGAATTTCCTGAAATTCTCAAACGCCTCTGATTTGAAATTCAGAAAATAAGCCCAACTCATACGACTATAATCATCAGTAAATAGAAGAAAATACCGACTCCCACCAAGTGACTCGGTCTTCATTGGTCCACATAGGTCGGCATGTACAAGCTCAAGACAATGGGCAGCTCTCCATGATTTTCCTACAGGAAATGATTTTCTACTTTGTTTCCCGAAGATGCAACCTTCACATAAATCAAGATCACCCATTT
This sequence comes from Solanum okadae, assembly GCA_036553675.1. Taxonomy (NCBI): domain Eukaryota; kingdom Viridiplantae; phylum Streptophyta; class Magnoliopsida; order Solanales; family Solanaceae; genus Solanum; species Solanum okadae. Next base: position 15,978,482 of record CM071681.1, on the reverse strand, counting down.
CTAGTAACCCAACTACCATATTCTTCCTAGTCAATAATTTCAGCCCATTAATGTTCAAATGGCCATAACGAAGATGCCATAGTTGAGTTTCATTAACACCTTTAGAAATTAAGGCATGATTTTCCACACTTGAAACATTAAGGGGAAACATGCTATTTTGGATCATAGGCACAACTGCTATAGTCTGACCAGACTTAATATCACTGACAACACATGAACTATTTTTAAACAAAACAGAGTAACCACTTGCGATCAATTGTCCAACACTCAACAAATTATGTACCAAACCAGGAACAAGTTGCACATCGCAAAGGAGTTTTACATTACCCTGCATTGTCTTAATGGCTATGGTTCATTTGCCTTCAACTCGAACTTGCTTGTCATCACCAAGTCGAACCACACTCATTTGTGACTCATCGAGGTCTCTAAATAAAGACCTTATGCCAGTCATATGATTTGAGCATCCACTATCAATAAACCAAACATTATCAGTAATGTTAGTGATTGAAGAATGAGCCATGAAGAGCTTACTTTCATTCTCTGCGTTCTCAGAGAAATTTGCTTGATTCTGCTCGTTCTTTTGCTTAGTCCAACAATATGTTTCAGTATGACCAAACTTCTTGCAATACTGGCACTGAAAGTCACTCTTGGGCTGACGAGTGTCATTGAATTAACTTCTACCTCTACCGTGGCCTCGGCCACGAAATCTACCTCTTCCTCTATCTCTGCTAGATGACTCCTCTTTCACCTGGAATGTTTTTTCTTCAACTTTCTCATGGGACCTGTTTATACTATCTTCATGAGCTATTTTAGAACCCATTAATTCATCAAACGAATAATCAGATAAATCCTTGGATTCTTCAATAGCAGCAACCACATGCTCAAATTTTTTGGTTAAAGATCTCAACACCTTTGCCACAACAATTTCATCAATAATATTCTCCCCATACGACTTCATGAGATTAACAATGGAAGAAACTCTAGACATATAATCTTGAACAGATTCATTACTTTTCATAAGTAAAGTTTCAAAATCACGACGCAAAGTTTGTAATTTTACAGCAATTACCTTCTTATCTCCCATATACTCCTGTTGCAGAATTTCCCAAGCTTCGTGAGAAATCTCTGTTGCTGAAATTCTGGGAAAGATATCATCATGAAGGGCTTGTTGAATCGGGAACAACTCCTTCGAGTCTTTCTTGCGATTCTCCCATAGCCGTTGTGCGTTGCCTTCATCCGGATCTGCAAATCCACTCTCCACCAAGTCCCACAACTCTTGAGACTTGAAGAGAGTCTTCATCTTAAGACTCCAAAAATGATAGTTCATCCCTTTGAGAATTGGAAGATGTTGGGAGTTACTGTTAGAGTTTGCTGCCATTGTTTCTCTGGTTTGGTATTTTTGGGGCTAAAATTTTATCACTCGTTACTCTTAAAACCGGCGCTGATACCAAATTTGTTGGATGAAAAAGGCAAAAATAAATGAAAGAGTTTGAGAGACATAAGGTTTCTTTTACTACAAAACTTTCTTTCTTAAAAACCAAAACTCCTATTGCCCTTTTATATGCTTACAATTAACTACTAAAGCTAAAATAAAGCAACACACAAATAATGGAAAACATGGAAAAGTGGTAAACATGGTCCACTACAATAAGAATATAATTTCATTGACCAAGTAAAACATAAACCCACTAATCCTAGAAAATAGACCCACAAATTGATTTCTGCAAACTAACTTTTCTGAAGAATTAGTCAACAAGGACTGGGGTGATCCTTTTTGATAACTCTATTCTTACTTCCATCATCTTTACACTCCAAAGAGCTGATGAAAACCTAAGCCTATCGTGCAACTCATCTCCCTCACCCCGAGAATCCACAAGATTTTACGCTAAGATCTCTGCCACCTCTACCAATCATCTATGAACATCAATAGTACCCTAGCATCTCTAAAATGACTGAATCCAAGCGTTCACATTTCCAAATCCTTGAAAACACCAAATACAATTCAAAATCTGCGATTCAGATTCAAATGTTAGGTTTTTATATTTATTGCTTCTTCTTGTTCATCTTATCTTCGTTGTCTCTCAATCTATTCAAAGAAGTGATTCCTTGTTTTGTTGTTAATTTTTAATTCGAGCAGCCCATATTTAAAACTAACAGAGCCCTGGTTTCTTTCCTATAAATAGGGCTCTTAAACTTTCTCAAAACTACGTCCTTTGGAAAATCTGTCTAGAGGGAGTCGATAGCAGAGTATAAGATTCAGAAGCACTAGTTTGCTGCCCTAGAGAAGGTCTGTATTTCTCCTCTGTCACCTTATTTAATTCATAGAGAAAAAATAGTCTTTTGAATGAATTGCTACTTGTTTAATTTTTGTTTCAAGTATTTGTTAGAATTTGTTTTTAGTATGCTAAATTACTAATCGAAAGTAGAAATCGTAAAAGCATAATTCATTTCTGATCATGGATGCGATGAGGATGAGAGGTGGGAGTAAAAACTATAATGAATATAATTAGTGGGAGTTACATATATTTATACAATGGACAGTTAGTGGTAGTAAAATTTACGTAATGTACTTCAACTTAATACATATTTTGGTAACTGTAAATTTTATTTACCAGATATTCAATATGTACAAATGTGGAACTCTGGATATGGACAACTTCCGTTCTCAGAGCCCATCTATTCCAACAATCCACTACTAGCTTCTACTCTAAGGATAAAAGTCATATCTATGCATGCTAGCCATAATTCTAGGATTCGTATTAGCTCTAAAACGTATTTCTTGTATTATTGTTCTTGTGATCACCTCTATGGTCCTGTCTTTGTGTTGAAAGATTCTGTAATTCCTATCCTGCCAGGTGTGATACACTAATGTTGCTAGAGCCATTCTGTACACTTCTACCTGCTGTGTTTTATTGCTTGCATGTTATGTGGCCCATTGCAACTCTTCATTCCATCCACTGCTACTCCGCTAAATTGATACCCAGTTTAAGGTCTGATGCTATATCCTCCTTGATAATGAACACTCAAAAAAGAGGTGCTAGTGTGTCTCAGGTGCTGTATTACATAGTGAACATGTTAGGTATGTAATAATCCCCCATTTGCGCAACCTATCTTTAGTATATAGTCTATGTTGTATTGCCACGTTTAGTGCAAAGATCCATGTAGGCCTCCCCTGATTGTTGCAAGTCAGTCTTTTCCATGGGAATTTGTTGTATTCTCCTCTCAATTCTTTATACATTACTTTGATGCTAAATTCTTTAGCCTCCATAATTTCATTCATTTGCAAGTTCCTCTCTTCAAGTCACTGCCCTGCATATAGAATTCTCTTCACAATCCAAGAAGCTTAAGTTGCCATTACTATAACATAATAAATATAATATAATATAGCATATGATATATCATATATCATATATGATGATCTAGCTTTTGCCTAAAATTTCTTCCACTTTTAGTATAATATGATAATTAGAACTTATTCTAGAATAATTTTTTCTTAACAATAAAAAATAAGTAGTTCACATGCTACTTAAAAGAAGAGGAAGATACATCTAAACCCAATAAACATAATCATTTTGAACTCAAAATTGAGGTTTATAAATACTCATAATTAAATGATTAACAATTATGAACAATAATACAACAATCATCAAAACACGAAGGCAGTTGTATTATTATTAGGTCATGTAAAATTATCGTTATCAAAGAGGTGACAAATGTAACAAACTAAAAAAATTACATCCTAAATATTCGTGCGTAGAAGATTTTATTTGCTAGATAATGTAAAAAAAAATTATAAAGAAAATTTTATTTTTTGTCTGCTACATAATTCTTTTGGTTTTTTATTTTTGTAATACATATAGATAAAATGACCCATTCACTCATTTTGAGTTCTAGAACTCCCTCCCCAATATGATACTTCCTGTAGATTCATTTGAAAATAAATGACTTGTGGGCTGTAACGAACTGTTCCCGTCATTATGGAAAATGCTAATGTGAAAGAATTGGGGCCTGAAGAACTTTTTGTAGTAACTTGGGATTTCCTTGCCTAGCCCAGATTTGGATGAAATCGGAGTCACGAGAGTCTATGGAAATCTGGTAATGAATGAGAGATTCAATAATGAATTTGGTTGAATGAATTGATAGCTAAGATGTTAAGGAACTCGTACGACTTTACAGAATCGAATTCAGGCGAGTAGAACTCCCAAAAGTGATCTTAGCGTGAGCATGCAGTTTTTGAATGTCCTGATTTAAGGTGTGTTGTAAAATTGGGGTTTGGAACTCTAATTCTGACTTTCTGTCTCCGTGTAAGCCGACAGGGTGGGATTAATTCCAGTAGGGCGATGCCGCTGTAGTGGATTGGGTCCCGCTGTGGCGGGACAGTCGCGGCCTAGGTTAGAAATAAACCTCAAAAACGTTATTATTCTACAATTTTTATTCTTGAGAGCTAGGAGACGAACAAGGGAAAGTTGTTGAAAGTTTTCCACCTCTTCTAGCACTAAAGGTAGGGTTTTTACCCCCCTAATGCGTGTTTCTATCCGTAGAACCTAGATTCTTGGTTAATTACTATTTGGGGAGGGTTTTTTGATTAAATTGGATGGTGGGAAAATGCCCTAGCTACACCTTAGGATCATGAGTTTGGTCTTGGGTTATTGAGTTTGTTATAATGTGGATAATTAGACTTTTGACTGTTGATCCTTGTGTATATAATTTATTTGTAGACCTAGAACAAGTAGAAAGAATCCGGAAAGAGAAGTGTCACTCCTCGAGTCTATAGCCTGGGTGGGACTGACATTCGAGAACCATTGCTAGCCCCAAGCGAACCCTTGGCTTGACTTAACTTATAGCGAAAGACTTAAATAGCAAGAAAACAGTCTCGAAGGATAACTCATGCAATAACTTAAAGAAATATTAGACTAGCCAAAATGGCAACTTAAGTCTTAGAGCAAAACATCTAAAATACAAGACTAAAGAACTCATATCTAACTGTCTATGAAGCCTCTAAATACTTAGAGAGATGTCAGGACAAGACCCTCGATCATCTTAACAACTGAAATACTAGAAAACAATGTAAAAGGAGTCCTCCGAAAAGCAAGGAGGCTCACCAACTGATTCTAAGTGCTCAACTGGATCAACGAGGCGGTGGATGTTGATCGTGGTTACCGATAGCTGCATCATGAAAATATGCAGGAAAACTCACATCAGTACATTGAATGTACGAGCATGCGAGGGTAAAATTAACATGACATAAGCTTGAAAGGAATATGAAAGAACACTTACCTTAGCTTTACTCAACTCATGAATACTCAACTCAAATGCAAAGTCAAAACAACAATAAAGGTGCAGTTTATACAAAGCATTTAAAATAGTAAATGTCAACTTAATGTATTAAAGAAATACAATAACAACTCAATTTACATATAAAGAAATATAATACTGTGGGAGTTTCTCTAATTGACAACCATCACTATGAGCTAAAGTGATGATACATTGTGTCGCCCACTCTGCCAAAACTGTCCTATACCTTCTCGTGATATCGAATGCCTAAACTAAGTGGATCCACTAGTCTATGCTAAAAAACATTAAGGTGTCATCTAAAAAGTATGACACTTTCTACCCACGATGGATACATGGTTTCTGGAGACTTGAGTTATTATGAACTCATCCCCATATCGGTGCTTAATACTATTCCCAAAATATACTCAGCTCATATGTTTGAAAACAAAACTCTTTTTGTGATTTGAGGTAATTACCCAAAAATTAGCTTAAAATCTCTCTTGAGAATTGGTGTTTCCCTTCTTGTTTAAATGTGAAAACATTTCAAATCTTGGGAATACTTAGTTCTCCTATAATCTTTTGACGAAATAAACTTTACTCTTATTCTTTACTCAACTCAAAACTCAAGCCTTAAAACAAAGTTAAAACATTTGTAAATTATTTTTGGGATACTCTATGAACTTCTCTTGACTTGACTCTTAACTTTCTTGAATTGAATTATGGATTCAAGACTCATGATCTCATGTTTGTGGATGATTTCATGATGTTTAGACGTACCTTAGAGTGTTGAAATCAACTAGAAAACTTAGGTACATTGCTAGGGAACTCAAACGGAAAGAAGTGGGAAAAAGTGGAAAACCTTTTGTCCCTGGCATTCTGAGTGGCGCGGGACGTCAGAGGGTAAATTTCAGAAACTGGGTTAAGGCGCTCTGTCTGGCACGATGCCCCACAGCCCAAACTTCAGAAGCCCCTTTGGGGCGCTCTGAGAGGCGCGACGCCGCATCTCTTTCCCTAGAGTTTTTGACGAATTTTCCTGCTCGTTTTTCAACTCTAAACCCTCTACATTCGATTGGTTCTTTTTCCAAACACTTATATTCGACTATATCACCAATATATGAAGGAATCTACTCAAAATCAGACCTAATTTCATGAATCAAACTCAAGAAACGTCTCAAAAACTTCAACAACAAGAACCCACAAGAACTTAAACAAATTTCATCAAAAACTCATAATCTTTTCTTTCAAGAACACAATTACCCTGAATTGAATCATAATTGGTGCATGGGTGAACTAACCCAACACTACGTGATCTCACATACCTCGTAGGATTGAATCCTTGGCCAAATCCACAACCAAAATTGCAAGAACTTGACAAATCTTGAACTTTTCTTCCCTTTCTCCTCTTTTCTCTTTTCTCCAAGTCCTAGCATGTTTTGGTAAAGTGTAAACTGATCTAATTCTATTTAGACCCCAATTAAACTTCTAAAAACGAAATTAATGAATTGGGTATGGAAAAGACCAGAATACCCTTCCAAAATCCGGTTTTTACTTTCCTTATCTAGACAGCCCAACTTCAAATGGACATATATCACTCATACGAATTCGAAATTGCGTAAACTCGGCTGCGTTGGAAAGATAATTCAAGGATATTTCCTATGGTATCTTGTAGAACACCTAACTCATCCTGAGATAGGAAATATTGTCGTTTGAATGGAACCAAAACTCAAAGTTAACTTAATTTTGTCAAATTTCAAGATTTTTCATTCTTTCCAAAAATGACTCTTTCTAATTCTAGCTCTTGATAGTTCTTTCAAGTAGCAATGTGTTACATTATCTCCCCCTTGGGAACATTTGTCCTGGAATGAGTTTACTCTTAGTAAGCTAAGGGCATAACATCAAATATTCAGTTCAGACACCCAACAAGAAAATGTAACATATCAAGCATATCAATTAAATAGTACAAGGAAGAGAATTAGTACCTTGATTTGGGATTTCTCCGGGCTCTAATAGATGTGGATATCTCTTCTTCATATCCTCGTCACCTTCCCAAGTAGCTTTCTCAACAAACTGATTTCTCCAAAGAACTTTGACTGATACTACTTCCTTGGTCCTAAACTTGCTAACCTGGCGTTCTAGAGTCTGAGCAAGGACCTCCTCATAAGACAAACTATCCTTGATACTAATATCTTTAGTTGGTATGACAAGTGAAGGATCTCCCATGCACTTCTTCAACATGGAAATTTTAAATACCGGATGAACCGATGCTAACTCTTGGGATCTCTCTAACTCATAAGCTACATTACCAATCCTTCTGTATATCTTGTAAGGGCCAATATACCTGGGACTAAGCTTCCCCTTCTTACCAAATCTTAAAACACCTTTCATGGGTGAAACTTTCAAGTATACCCAATCATCTACTTCAAACTCTAACTCCCTTCTCCTAATATCAGTGTAGGATTTCTGACGACTATACGTTGTTTTAAAACTCTCTTGAATGACTTTCACTTTCTCCATAGCTTGATGAACTAAGTTTGGTCTTACCAAGCCTTCTTCACCAACTTCAAACCATCCAATTGGAGATCTGACCCTTCTCCCATAAAGAACTTCATAAGGAGCCATTTGGATGCTAGAGTGGTAACTATTGTTGTAAGCAAATTCTATAAGAGGTAGGTGCTCATTCCAATTACCTTTGAAATCAATCACACAGGCCCTCAACATATCATCTAAGATCTGAATGGTGTGCTCTTCTTGTCCATCTGTTTGAGGATGAAAAGCACTACTCAAGCTCACCTTTGAACCCAAGCCTTTCTGAAAATATTTCCAGAACTATGCACTAAATTGTGCTCCTCTTTTTGAAATAATCGATACAGGAACTCCATGAAGTCTTACTACCTCTTGAATATACAACTTAGCATAATCTTTTGCTGAATGGGTAGTCTTTACCAGCAAAAAGTGGGCTGATTTCGTCATTCTATCAACAATCGCCCAAATAGAATCATGCTGCCTGCGAAACCTTGGTAACCCAGTAATGAAATCCATATTAATCATCTCCCACTTCCTTTTCGGAAGTTCTATAATTTGAGCCAAACCACCGGGCCTGTGGTGGTCTACTTTAACTTGTTGACAATTTGGACACTTAGCAACAAACTATGCAATGCCTTTCTTCATATTACTCCACCAATAAACATTACTCAAATCATGATACATCTTTGTGGAACCCGAATGGATATAATATTTGGAGCTATGAGCTTCCTTCATGATTCTCTCTTGGAGTTCATCCACCCTAGGTACACACAGCCTACCTTGATACCTCAATACTCCATCTCCCCCTTGTTCATAAGCCAATACTTTTAGCTTATTAACATTTTCCTTTAATTAACGCAAAATGGGTTCGTAGTCTTGCTTCTCTTTCACTTCTGACACTAATGATGGTTCAGCCCTATTCATCACCACTATTCCTCTTTCTCTCGAATCCATAAGTCGAGCTCCTAATCGTGCAAGTCTGTGCATATATTTTGCCAACTCTTTCTTATCTTCCTCAAAATGGGTGGTACTACCCATAAACAACCTACTCAAGGTATCGACAACAACATTAGCCTTACCTGGATGATAAAGAATACTCATGTCATAATCTTTGAGTAACTCTAACCACCTTCTTTGCCTGATATTGAGCTCTTTCTGACTAAAAATTTATTGAAGACTCTTGTGATTAGTGAATACATCAACATGAACACCAAACAAATAATGAAACCATAATTTCAAAGCAAATACTATGGTAGCCAACTCTAGGTCATAGGTCGGGTAGTACTTCTCATGAACTTTCAATTGTCTGGAGGCATAGCTATAACTTTATCATTCTACATTAACACACAACCCAAACCAACTCTAGATGCATCACAATATACCACAAAGCCTTGCATACCTTTTGGTAAGGTCAACACTGAGCAGTAGTCAACCTCTTTTTCAATTCCTAAAATCTTTTCTCAGAGGATTCAGACCATTGAAACTTCACCACTTTCTAAGTCAACTTGGTCAAAGGGGAAAAAATAGACAAGAATCCCTCTATGAACCTTCTATAATATGCAGCCAACCCCAAGAAACTCCTAATAACAGTTGGAGATGTGGGTCTAGGCCAATTCTGCATTTCCTCTATTTTCTGGGTATCAACTCTAATCCCATCACTGAAAACAATGTGGTCTAAGAATGCCACATACTCAAGCCAAAATTTACACTTAGAGAACTTGGCATACAACTACCTATCCTTTATAGTTTGGAGAACTATTCTTAGATGGCTAGTATGATCTTCCTCATTCCTCCAATAGATTAGTATGTCATCAATGAGTACAATAACAAACATATCTAAATAAGGCTTGAATACTCTATTCATGAAGTCCATGAATGTTGCAGGCGCATTGGTCAAACCAAAGGGCAAATCTACGAACTCATAATGACCATAATGAGTCCTGAATGTTGTCTTTGGAATGTCACATTCGCTTACTGTGAACAAATGGTAGCCTGATGTGAGGTCTATCTTTGAGAAACAGGTAGCAATCTGAAGCCCATCAAAAAAATGGTCAATTCTCGGAAGAGGATACCTATTCTTGATGGTAACCTTGTTCAACTGACTGTTGATGAATCCACAATTTGGACTCATTTAGGACTATATTTTAAAAAAATTAGTGTTCTCAAATGCATATTTTGTCTCAATAACTGATGTAAACCCTTAAATTTCAGGTATTTTGATTGAGAGACAAAGCTTGGACACTATCAAGCAAAAAGGAACAAAGCGGCTGAAAGAACAGAGAAAAGATTTCTTGAGGATTGCCTAATCCATTAGGCGAGTCTCCGAAAGGTTCTAAATCCCGCCGAATGTTCCAATATGCTGAGTCTTGAAGGAGAAGGTCAGGTCTGCAATGAAAAGGAGCATTCGGTGCATCGTCGAGCAGTTCGCGAAGCAGAACCATATCGCCGAATGACTCAAAACGCAAAAAGGCTGAAGGTAAAAGTAGAAAGGTGATGAACCATACCAAAGGGCGTATCGCTGAGTATGTCGGCGATCCCTACTAACTGCGCCGAATGGTCCTTCACATCACAAATTTTCAAACACTATAAATATTTATTTTAAATTTCTAGCTTAGTATCACATCTATTATTCAATTTTTTTTACAGTTTTTGAGAGAGCTTAAGTTTTAGAGGGTTTTGGAGACTTTGTTCTAAGACCTAAAAAATTAAAATGGTTTTAACTCCAAGAAATTGAACGTGGGTCTCGAAGATTCTTCACTTTTGAAGTGTTTTAAGACTTAATTCTTCATACCCAGTTGATGGAAACTGATATTGGTATCAATTTTTACCTCTTTTACATGTCTAGCTAAAACCCCAATTCTTGGGGTGTGATTATGTGAATATGGGCTAAATTATTTGTTGGGTCTTGCTTGTTAATGGTTTATTTGTTGTTTAAATGTGTTTTCATTTAGTAGTTATGTATGAACTTAATGGGATTGTAGTTGCAAATACGATTTCATCTTAGTATTTCTGGCTTGCTCAAGAGAGTGGTCGTAAAACTAAGACTACTAAATTGATAGCCGGTGGTATTGGGTCGACATAGGTTCAGCTCGAGAGAGTGAATCCTAGTCCTTCTCCCACATATTCAGCTGAAGAGAGTGAATGGGCTAAGGCATAGGCTGTGCTTAATGCGGCAACTCGGTGTTCAAGAGAAACCGAGTTGATTTGGGGTAAGTTGCTTGAGAGAGTATTTACCCCCTCTATAGTCTAGCCTAGTCACAAATGTTCAACAATTTACTATCAAAAGCATGTACCTGATAGTCTAGTTTAACCCATATTCCTATCACATCCTAAGAATCCCGTCTCCCTTTCTCGTTTTCGTATATTTTTGCTTCTTTTAGTTGTTAATTAATACAAACCCCCATTGATAATTGACATTTGTGTCACCCCTTAGACTTAGTATGTTTTTATTCATTAATATTTATAGCAATGACTGATTAGAACTTGCTTTTTCTATTAATTCTCAAAACCACTCCCCGTGGGAACGATCCCAACCCTTGGTTGGGTTATATCACTACACGCGATCATTGGCACTTTAACCGAAGTAGTGTCCTAATACATGAAGTCAAAATGGTGCCGCTACCGGGGACTGGTGTTATTTGAGAATTTGTAGTTAAGTAGGATTTTTGTTCTTCTTAATTGTAGTTCTACTTACTTAATTTGCAGTTTTGTTTCGATTGTTTGTGTTGAAAGCAGGAAGCATGAGTGTTAATGGCAGCAACGACAACCAGCTGGGCCACCAAGAAGATATCGGAAATCTCAACGATGTCCAAGAGCCCAACATTAATGACCCCCATCTCATGGGAGGTATTGGGGCCATCCGTTTACCTACAGCTGAGGGAAATATAGTGTTCCACAGCTCTTGGGCTCGCCGAGTTTTACTGACTCAACCTCTAGGGTTTCTTGAGTCAAACGACAGTTCAAGTCGGGCACGCCGACCTCTACGGCGATTCACCGATCGAACTTTTGGCTCGGTAACCTGCACTTTCCACACACTTTCCACACTTCAACCTACAAAATCAACACACGATTATTCTTAAAACAAAAACAATAATAAAGTGATAAAACTTTGGGTTGCCTCCCAAGAAGCACCTTAGTTAACGACTTGGCACGATGCAAGTCCCCACATAAGTTCCATTTGTGAGGTTTGCCTCCCTTTTATAAGGCAACCCTTCTTCTGGCTCTAGGTAGTGACAAGACAACACTTGCTCCATTTGGGACTCTAGTAGCTAAATGAGCATGGAATGAGAGGCTGTAATCTGATTTAGCATCAACACATTCTCCCTTATCTCCTCCAGCACTCTATCATGCGCATTGACCTTTTGGAGAATGATTGATACCGTTTCTTCGACACGTCTACCCTCATTGTCCTTAGGCTTACTTCCCTCACGAGGATGTATGTATCGATTTTTCCTTTAGCAAATCACCTCCAATTCTATGACTTTCTTGGTCAAGACATCCAGCTGAGTCAACAATTTGGCCAATTCTTGGTCTTTTTCTTTCTCTTCGTTAGTCTTGGCCATGTGATCAAGAAGGTGGGCTGCTTTTGCATAAGGTAGCTGGATGAGACCACCTGAAGAGATTTGGTCAGCCACTATTCTATTTTCGGGGCCAAGACCCCAGTAGAAACATTCCAGAAGCATCTTATCTGGAATTCCATGAGTTGGGCATTGTTGCAATAGAGCCTTAAACCTTTGCCACAACTCATAAACTAACTCACCCTCCAATTCTTTTAAACTTAGGATGTTATCCCTAGGCATCATCATTTTCAGAGGAGGGGGTCCATTGGGTCACTGTTGCTAGCAGATATTATCATTTTTTCTGTTCAAAACAGCAACATAAACAAAATTTAAACTGAAGTAAGTCCACTATGACTAGAAAGAACAAAATTCAACTTAACAAAAATTCTCAACTAACACTACTCCCCGGCAGCGGTGCCATTTTGATTGAATAACGTTATCAAAGACACTTAATCTAGTTCTAAGAGTCAACGATCGTTAGTCAGCATATAACCCAACTAAATGAGTTGGGGTCGAATCCCATAGGCAGTGGTAGGTGTTTGAGAATCTAGAGCAAAGTTTGAATATGTTCAAGTCAATCACAGGTAAAGACATTTACAAATAAAAGCATGCTTAAAATTAAGAGCGACACAAGTGTCAAATAACATGGGTTATTTTTATTGTCATTATTAACTACGACAACAACAAATAACACAAATTAACAAGTAATGAGACAGGTTCTTAGGATGTGATTGGATTGTAAGCTAAGGTACACAAATAGGTAGTTGCAATTGATAGTGAATAGCTGTAAATCAGTGACTAAGCTAGACTTTTGTAGGGATAAACTTTCTCTCAAACAATTTACCCTGAATCAAGTCGGCTTCTCTCGAATACCAACAAGCTGCAATTAAGAACAACCTACGCTTTAGACCATTCAATCTCTCGAGTTGAATGTGTGGAAAAGGGTTAAGGATTTACGCTCTCGAGTAGAACCTATGACAACCCAAAACCCACAGAACATCAAATCAGTAATCTTGGTTTTAAAACCCCTCTCTCGAGCAAGTCAAAAATACGAAGGTAGAGTTCGATTTGCAACTACAACATGAAATCACTTTAAAACAACATTTACACTAACAATAAACAATACCCACAAGCTAAATCAACCCATTATAACATAATCACAACCCAATAATTGGAGTTTTAGCTAGACATCATAAAAAGATAGAAATCTTTACCAAATTGTGTTTCCATCAACTGGGTATGATTAATGTCGTCTTTACAATGGTCTAAGTTGAAGAATATCAAAGACACACTTCCAGTTTCTCAAAAATGGAAAACTTCAATTCCTCAAAGCTCAGGAAAATATATGTCTCCAAACTCAGAGTTCAAACTAAAAAATTACTCTAATGACTGTTTAGAATAAAATTTGATACTAAACATAATGTTCGAAAATGTATTTATAGTTGCCAAAAATATGTTACGAAGGGCTATTCGACGCAGTAAGTCAAGATTGCCGATCAACTCGGCGATCTGTCCTTTGGTCCGTTCCATCACCTTTTTGCTTTGGCCTTCAACATCCTCAAGTTCTGTAACTTTGGGTGATCCAACACTGCATCGCAGAACTGTTCGGTGACTCGCTGACTACTCCTTTCTCTTGCCGGCTTGATTTTTTCCTTCAAGGCTTGGCAAACTGGAACTTTAGACGAGGTAATAGCCACTCGGCGATTCGCCCAATGGATTAGGAGATCGACATGCCTTCATTTATTCGTTCTTTTAGCTGTCTTGTTCCTTTTTGCTCGTTAGTGTCCATGCTTTGTTCCTATATCTAAATACCTGGAAAACAAGTATTTTACATCAGTTATTGGCACAAAATAAGCATTTGAGGACACTAAATCTATCCAAATAAATCCCTAAATGATTCCAAATCGTTGACTCATCAACACCTCGCACCAGGAATGAGCCTTGGTCGCCTGCGCCCACTTTTTTTTCGTAGGTTGTCCCGTTTGAGTCACTTTTAAGTGTACCTTCACACCCCTTGATTCTAACTACACTAAACTTCTTCTAAACACCTAGAAATCATTCATAACATGAATCATAACCTTGAATTCATCATTCAACTTCAAGGTAGAGCTAAGAGTTAAGTTTTGAGAATTCTTTCGAACATTTTAAGAAAGTCCCATTGAGTCCTTTTGAGGTGTCTTCTACAACTTCAAATAACTTGTTTCAAGGCTAGAACAATTAAGTATGAGAATGATAAGAGTTGTATACATGATTTCCATATTGTCAATACCCTTGATTTGAGTCATTCATGTTCGTAAATTCTGCATGAACTTCATAAATTGAGCATTTTTAGAGGAGTAGTATTTTCAAATTCTAAGTCTTGAGTGGTCTGGGACTAGAGGAATTGCGTTAGCATTTTTGGCATTGGCATTCCTTGCGTAAGTTCTACGAGGAGGCATGATCTGAATGGATAATGTCGAGTTAGAAATAAGATCATACCCACGCACTATAAGAATAACAAAAAAGTGAAGTTTTCCCAAAAACACTTTGTAGCCTCCTCCTCATAGGTGTGGCGCGCTTCACACTCATGAAAGTGACTCTACTTAGTGCGGCTTTTCAGATATCCTAGGAATCTTAAACCTAATGCTCTGATAACAAGTTTGTCATGCCCCGAGGCTACCCCTTTACCTATTGACGGGTCGTAGGATCACGAGTGACCCCAAGCTAACCCGGAGCTGGCATATCATAAGCATACTAAAATATACTGAAATAAGAGATACTATGGGAAGGCTTGAAAACCATGCATTGAGTCGTTCCCATCCATAATTCGGCATGAACCATATTTTAAGAAGTCTTTTACAAATGCTTTAAACTTGTTTTAAGATTTGAGCATTGAGTTTAGTAAGAGTAAAGGTGATGTTTATTTTCTTCAAAAGATTATATGGGAACTAAGTATTCCTAAAGAGTAAATGCTTTCACATATAAACAAGAGAGGAAACACCAATTTCCAAGAGAGCCTTTGAGCTAGTTTTTGAGTAATTATCTAAAACCATAGAAAGAGTTATGTTTTTAAACATATGAGCTGAGCATATTTTGGGAGTATAGTATTGAGCACATATATAGGGACGAGTTCATAATAACTCAAGTCTCCATAAACTATGTAGCCAACATGGGTAGAATGGGTCATACTTTTTAGATGATTCCTTAATGCTTTTTAGCATAGACTAGTCGATCCACTTAGTTAAGAGTTGTTATACCTTGGCAAAGTATCGGACGATTTTGGAGGCGTGGGATAGACGTTGTATATCACATAGCTCATATGATGGTTGTCGTTTAGAGAATGTAACACCCTGTATGCAAGAACAACCAAAATGCAGATTTCAGAAGTTGCAGGTGCCACCGACAGGCACCACCCATGGACCGTAGGGTGACCCACGGTCCATCCTGGTGGTCCGTGGTTCACCACCTACAACCCCTCCTAGAAAAGGCCCAGGAAAATTAGTTAAGGGTAGACCCACGGCAGGACCTACGGACCGTAGAACAGACTATGGTCTGTGGTCCAGAGCCGTAGGTCCGACCCCCAAAATTCAGCTCATAGTATCAATCAGCAGCTGACCAGAACGGACCGTCAGTTCATTCACAGTTCGTTGGTTTGGTCCGTCGGTGACCCTGATAGGTTTTAAGTCAAGCGTTGTTTGGTCTTTTCCGTAAGTGTTAGACCCTTAAACTACGTTGTTTAACCCCTAAACAACGTAGTTTTGGTCAGTTTTAGCCTAGTAAACTTATTTGAACTTATCCTAGGCAACTCATTCTCCAAAATTCATCCAAGTTGAACAAAAAGAAGGAGAAAAAGTCGACCAAGCCCTAGTCCAAGAACGTAGAAGGTTTTCATCAGCTTCAGCCCCGTAATTGAAAGATTTCTCCACTGAATTCATCACCAGGTATGTGGGATTTGACTAGGGGGTTCCTTTCACCCATTAGGTCTCTAGAATTCAGTGAGATTCTTGAGTCCCTTAATATTATCTAGACTTAGGATTTCTTCAATGTTAGAAATTGTTGAGTTTTAGTTGTTAGAATGATCCAAATCAGATTATCATGATTTTAGTATTACTTTTCATAGATTCTTTCATAAATTTTGAACACTAGCTATTTAGTTCTTTTAGTTCATGAATTACACATGCTAGGTGAGTTAACTCAGTTATACATGCCTCAGATTTGAATGTTTCATTATTAGCATATTAATCTTTCATTTTTGGTTAGCATGTTAGTATTTTGATTTATCTAGTGTTACATAAATTCAGTCATAAATTGTTAATTACATAATCAATTGTGAGTAGCTTAATACCGAGTGGACTAGGGTCATTCACCCTCAAGTCCTAGAAGTACGGGCCCCGTATATTGTAATTCCCATCTGTGAGCATCAATTTAGTTATCACATAAGTCATACCTCTATACCTTTGGCAGGGTATATTGGGTCCTCTCGATGGGGCGTAGACATCAGACTCCACATTTAGCTCATGTGGCATTCTCTCGGTTATTAATAGCTCCCTTACAGTCAAATTCTATTGCATTGACCATGTTATCACTTACAGTCAGATTTCAGTCTCAGCATGTTATAAACTTAATCATTGCACTCAGTTAGTTCATGTTTAATATTTTCGGTATAGTATTATGCTTATCTCATGTAATTCCTCAGTTATATGTTTGTTGAGTTATGTATGTTGTTCAGCTTTATTCTATCCTTGATGCTCAGTACCTTTTAAGTACTGACGCATAATCTGCGCTATATCTTCTCATGATGTAGGTTTAGGTCCTCAGCTTCCAGATCACGTATAGATCGGTTCCTGATCTTCAGTTCAACAGCATCAGTGGTGAGTCCTCATTTCCTGAGGACGACAAACATGTTTCTTTTGCTTTTATTCTTTAGTTTCAATTTTACTAGATTTAGCTGGGGCATGTCCCAACACTTCTAGTCAGTTAGATGCTCATTTCTAACATAGTTAGTTTTAGCTTTAGCATTTGAGTTTGACCTTTGAGTTGTTGTTAAACTGTAAGTTGTTATATATTCAGATAGTTATGGGTATTCTCGATCATTTAATTTCAGTTTATCTTATAATTTGCTTCCTCACAAGGTTTTCTTACTTCAGTTTAGTTAGTATCCTTATGATATGCTAGTAGGGTTAGCTTGGGGTCACTCATGATCCTAGGTCCCATGTCTGAGTCTTGGGGGTACCTTCGGGGTCTGACAAACATGGTATCAGAGCACTAAGTTTAAGAGTCCTCGTATGTCTGAAAGCTGCACTAAGTAGAGTCCTTTTCATAGGTATGAAGTGCACCATATCGAATGAGAGGGAGGCTACAAACTATTTTAGGAAAACTTCACTTTCTTTGCTACTCTTATCGTTCGTAAGGTATGATCTAATTCCTTGTTTCTAACTCGACATTATGCATTTTAGATCATGCTTCCTCGTAGAGCTTACGAAAGGAATGTGAATGCACGCAATGATAATGTAACTCCTCCAGTCCCAGATCAGGAGGTTTTGAATGCTGAGTTTCAGAACGCCATTTAGCGTTTGGCTCCGAGTGTGACTAACCAGAACAACCAGCAGGCTCCAGTTCCAACAAATGGTACTGGTGGATCAGTAGCAGCCAGGGTTCGTGATTTTGTTAGAATGAATCAACTTGAGTTCTTAGGATCGCAGATTGGTGATGATCTACAGAACATCGTTGATGCAGTTAAGAACATCCTTGGAGTGATGCAAGTGACTGGTAATGGTAATGTTGAGTTGGCATCGTACTAGCTTAAGGATGTGGCTCACACATGGTTCACTCTATAGAAAGACAATAAGGGATACTTTGTCTTTTGTAACTCCCTTTAAAGCTGTCAACTTCGGTGTTAGTCCAGAAACTCTCTCAGAACCATTCTTAGTCTCTACTCCAGTCGGCAACCCAATTATAGCTTGCCGGGTATACAAAAATTGCCCTGTCACAGTCTCCTAGAAAGTCACCTCAACAGTTCTTGTAGAGTTAGAAATGGTAGACTTTGATGCTAATCTAGACATGGATTGGTTACATTCATGTTATGGCTCAGTCGATTATAGAACTAAGATCATTCGTTTTTAGTTTCCAAACGAACAAATCTTAGAATGGAAGAGTAGTAGCTTAGCGCCTATGGGTTGATTCATTTCTTACCTTAAGGCTAGAAAGATGATCTCTATCATCTAGTTTGGGTTAAGGATTCAAGCTCTGAAACCCCAATTCTTGAGTCAGTTCTAGTGGTTAATGAGTTTCTAGAAGTGTTTCCAGAAGATCTTCCTGGAGTTTCTCTTGAAAGGGAAAGCGACTTTGGAATTGATCTCCTTCCTAATACCCATCCTATTTCTATTCCTTCATACAGAATGGCTCCAGCAGAGATTAAGGAATTGAAAGAGTAGTTGAAAGACCTTCTAGATAAGGGCTTCATTAGACCTAGTATTTCCCCATAGGGTGCACCAGTGTTGTTCGTGAAGAAGAAATATGGTTCTCTCAGGATGTGCATTTATAGATGGTTGAACAAGGTCACAACCAAGAATAAGTATCCTACCCCTAGGATTGATGACTTGTTTGACCAACTTCAGTGTGCTAGTCATTTCTCAAAAATAGACTTAAGATGCAGTTATCATCAGCTCAGAGTCAGAGATAGTGTCATTCTGAAAGTAGCCTTCAGGACTCGATATGGTCATTATGAATTGGTTGTTATGTAATTTGGACTAACCAATGCTCCTGCATCTTTCATGGATTTGATGAAAAGGGTGTTTAATCAGTATTTGGACTTGTTCGTTATCGTCTTTATTGATGATGTCCTTATTTACTCTAGGAAAGAGGAAGAACATGTGACTCATTTGAGGGTTGTCCTGAAAATATCAAAAATCGTCAATTATTTACTAAGTTCAGTACGGGTAAGTTTTCGTTGCAGTATGTTGCTTTGGTTGGGCATATTCTGTCTAGCGAAGGGATCCGAGTGGATACTCAGAAAATAGAAGCAGCGAAACAATGACCCAAACCTAACTTTCCTTCAGATATCAGAAGTTTTTTGGGTTTTGTTAGTTACTACAGAAGGTTTGGGGAAGGATTTTCATCCATAACCTTTCCATTAAATAAGTTAACCCAGAAAAAGGTCAAGTCTTAATGGTCAAATGATTGTGAAAAAAGTTTCATAAAACTGAAAACTAAGTTGACTACAACTCCAGTTTTGACTCTACCAAAGGGTTTAGACGGTTATGTTATCTATTGTGATGCATCCAGAGTCGTCCTAGGTTGTGTGTTGATGCAATGAGGTAAGGTTATAGCATATGCTTCTAGACAGCTTAAGGTGCATGAGAATAACTATCCAACTCATGACCTCGAGCTTGCAGTAGTGGTGTTTGTACTTAAGATTTGGAGACATTACTTGTATGGTGTTCACGTAAATGTGTTCCTAGACCATAAGATCCTTCAGTATGTGTTCACCCAGACATAGTTGAATCTTCGCCAAAGGAGATGGCTTGAGTTCCTCAAGGATTATGATATGAGTGTGCATTACCATCCAGGTAAGGAAAATGTAGTAGTAGATTCTGTTAGTAGACTATCTATGGGTAGTGTAGCATATGTTGATTAAGAAAGAAAAGAACTAGAAAAGGATATTCACAGGCTTGCTCATTTGGGAGTTTGCCTTATGAGCATATCAGACGGTGGTGTAACAGTTCAGAATAGGTGAGAATCTTCATTGGTAGTGGAGTTTTAGGAATAACAAGATAGTGATCCTATATTGCTTTGACTAAAGGGTGTAGTCCATCAGCAGAGAGTTGAGGTTTTCTCCCAAAAGGGAGATGGTGTGCTTTGCTATCAGGGTCGATTATGTATTCTTAAGGTGGGTGAGTTGAGGCAACAGAATCTTGCAGAAGCCCATAATTCCAGGTATTTTATTCATCCAGGTGCCACTAAGATGTACCGCAATATACGGGATGTCTTTTAGTGAAATGGTATGAAAAGGGATATTGTGGATTTTATGGCTAAGTGCCCTAATTGCCAACAAGTGAAGGTAGAACATCAGAAACTAGGAGGTATTACTCAAGAGATCAACATTCCAACTTGGAAGTGGGAGGTGATCAACATGGACTTCATTACAAGTTTACCTCGTCGTCGCAGACATCATGACTCCATTTCGGTGATAGTTGATAGAGTTACTCAGTCTGCATGCTTTTTGGTTGCTAAGACTACAAATTCTGCGGAGGACTATGCCAAGATTTACATTAATGAGATAGTTAGGTTGCATGGGGTTCCTTTGTCTATCATTTCAGATAAAGGTCCTCAGTTTAATCTTAGCACATCATTTCATCCACTGACAGATGGTCAGGCAGAGCGTAACATTGAGACCTTAAAGGACATATTGAGAGCTTGCATGATCGATTTCAAGGCTAGTTGGGATGATCACCTTCCTCTTATTGAGTTCGCTTACATTATTAGCTACCATTACAGTATTCATATGGCCCCTTATGACGCATTGTATGGGCGTAGATGTAGATCCCAGTTGGTTGGTTTGAAGTAGGTGAAGCCGCCTTGAGATAGACTTAGGACAGCCCAGAGTCGCCAGAAGTCCTATGCAAATGTAAGGATAAGGGACTTAGAGTTCCAAGTTGATGATTGGGTTTTTCTGTAAGTGTCACCTATGAAGTGGTGATGAGATTTGGCAAGAAAGGGAAGCTCAATTCTAGATATGTAGGCCCTTACAAGGTCTTGAAAAGAGTAGGTAAAGTGGCTTATGAGTTAGGGTTACCAGCATAACTAGCAGCAGTGCATCTGATTTTAATATTTCATTGTTCAAGAAATGTGTAAGTGATCCACTGATGAGTCCACAATTTGGACTTATTTAGGGCATTATTTTAATAGATTTAGTGTCCTCAAATGCATATTTTGTGCCAATATCTGATGTAAATCCTTGATTTTCAGGTATTTGGATTGAGGAACAAACGATGGACACTAATGAGCAAAAAGGAACAAGGCAGCTGAAAGAACGAAGAAAAGAAGGCCTGAGGATCGCCTAAACCATTGGGCGAGTCGCCGAATGGCTATAGTCTTGCCTAATATTCCAGTGTGCCAAGCCTTGAAGGAGAAAATCAAGTCAGCGATAGAAAGAAGCAGTCAACGAGTCGCGGAACGGTTCCACGATGCAGTACCATATCGACCAAAATTCCAGAGCTTGAAGTTGCTGAAGGCCAAAGCAAAAAGGTGACACAATTGACCAAAATGTAGATCGTTGAGTGTATCGGCGATCCCGACTTATTGTGCCGAATAGTCCTTCGCAACACATTTTTGGCGACTATAATTACATGTTTGAATTTTTAGTTTAGTATCATATTTTTAATCTAGCATTCAATAGCTTTCATTATTGTTCAATTTTCAAGTTAAAAATTTAAGAACTGAGTTTTGAGACAATATTTTCTTAGCTTTGAAGATTTCTATTTCTGAGAAATTGGAAGTGGCTGTTGAAGATTCTTCATCTTAGACCTTTGTAAAAACAATATTAATCGTACCCAGTTGATGGAAACATAATTTGGTAATGATTTCTATCTTTTTATAAGTCTAGCTAAAACCCCAATTCTTGGGGTGTTATTATGTGATTATGGGTTGATTTAGCTGCTAGGTATTGTTAATTGATAGTGTAAACACTATTTAAAAGTGATTTCATTCAGTAATTGTGGATTAATCTAAAGGGTTGTAGTTGCAAATGTAACTCTACCTTTGTGTTTTTGGTTTGCTCGAGAGAGAGGTTTTAAAACCATGATTATTGATTTGATGGTTCGTGGGTATTGGGTTGTCATGGGTTTAGCTCGGGAGAGTGAATCCTAAACCCTTTTCCACACATTCAGCTTGAGAGAGTGAATGGACTAAAGTGTAGGTTGTTATTAATTGTTCCTTATTGGTCTTCGAGAGTAACCAATTTATTCGGCGTAAATTGTTTGAGAGAAAGTTTATCCCCACTAAAGTATAGCTTATTAACTTATTTAGAACTATTTACTATTAATTGCAATCACCCATTTGTCTACCTTAGCCCATAATCTAATCACATCCCTAGAACCCGTCTCCATACTTGTTATTTTCATGTTATTTGTTGTTGTAGCTGATATTTGAAACCAAATCTCCTGTTATTTGACACTTGTGTCACCCAAAACTTGAGCCATGCTTTTATTCGTAAATGTTTTTACCTATAATTGACTTGAACATATTCGTTCTTTTCTTTTGATTCTTGAGTAGGAACCACTCCCTTGGGACTCGAACCCAACTCACTTAGTTGGGTTATATTACTAACTAACGACCGTTGATGCTTAGTATTGGATGAAGTGTCTTTGAAACGTTATTAATAAAAAATGGCACTGCTGCCGGGGAGTGGTACTACTTGAGATTTTTTAGTTAAGTTGGATTTTTTCTGTTGTTAGTCATAGTTGTACTTACTTAATTTTAGTTTAGTTCTGTTTGTTTGTGTGTTGAAACAATAAGTATGAGTGTGAACGGCAACAATGGAAGCTAAGTAGGCCATCAAGATGATATCAGAAACCTCAACGATGTCAATGAGCCTAATTCTAATGACCACCATCTTATGGGAGGTATTGGTGCCATTCACTTGCCTCCGGCCGAAGGGAATACATTGTTCCACATGACATGTACTATGTTGCAGCTCTTGCAATTGAAGGGGATGTTTAGTGGTTTGGCTCATGAGGATCCCCATGAGCATATAGAAACTTCGTGGATGTATGCGGACCGTTTTCCTTCAAGAACATCCCCCAAGAGTCGGTCCGGTTAAGGTTGTTCCCGTTCTCTTTGATGGGAGAGGCATGTAAGTGGTTGGCTGAATTGCCACGCAAATCAATCACTTCGTGGGGGGAGTTTGTCACCATATTTAATGTGTGATTTTACCCTGCTTCGAAGATGATGACTCTTCGGGACAACATTCAGAGCTTTAAGCGTCTAGAAGGTGAGCCAATTCATGAAACTTGGCTGCGATTCAAAAGGTTGGTGCTTAAATGCCCAACTCATGGCTTGCCTGATAACGTGTTGATGCAGTATTTTTATCGGAGTCTTGACTCGGTAAATAAATGTATTATTGACCAACTTGATCCAGGAGGCTTGATGCAGCAACCTTATGTGATAGCGGGTAAGCTCTTGGATGGCATAACTACCATAAACAGGGCGTGGCATATCTGTGAAGACTGGGTCTCTTCTCTCAGGTTCAAATTGAGAAGGAACAGATGGAGAAGGACCAAGAGAGGGACCAAAACATGGTGAAGATCATGACACAACTTGACATATTGTCTAAAAATGTCATGCGACTGGTGCTCGAAGTGCCAATGTCGTGGGTGACGGGTGTGCTAATCCGGATGAGCCCAAGTTTGAGGTCTTGTATAATGAAGAGGTGAATTTCCTAGCCAACCAAGGTGGTGGTTATCGTTCAAACTACCCGAGGCAGGGTGGTAACCAAGGTTTGAATAGGGATAAAGGTTGGAACGATCGACATAAAGAATGGAGGGACAGAAATCCCAATTGGAAGGATAGGTATGTGCCTCCCCATGAGTGCCAAAAGCTAAAGGATTCAAAAGGTGGCCAGTCTGAGGATATGCTTTCTCGTATCCTTAACGAAGTTGAGAGGTCGGATAAGATTTTGAACTAAATGAAAGATGATGTGTCGACCCTTAGCCAGACCGTTACCTCTCATTCAATATCGATCAAGCAGTTGGAGACCCAAATAGGTCATATCTCGTCTCATTTGAACCCGAGACATCAAGGGGGTTTGCCTAGTGACACTATGGCTAACCCCAAGAATGAGGTTTGGATGTGGACTTACGTCGTGCCGTGACGTTAACTAAGGCACTGCTCGGGAGGCAACCCAAGTTTTATTTTCTTTCGTTTTAATTTTGAAACAATGGTGTGTTGATTGTGAATGTCAAAGTGTGGGAAGTGTTTGAAAAGTGTAGGTTGGCGAGCAAAAGGTCCATTCTGTGCATCGCCGAAGAGGACGGCGTGCCTGACTTGAACCATCATTTGACTCAAGAAAATTTTAAAATTGAAGTCTGTAAAAGTTGGCGAGTCACGATCTAGTCCGCCGTTTGGACCCCCACAACAACTGGAGGTCCTATAAAACTCGGCGAGGTAAGTGACCACTTAGTGTGTCACCGAGTGGGTCGGCGAGCACGACTAATGTCACCGAATGGGTGAGAACTGAACGATTTTTAAAGGCCAAAGGTTTAAAGTTTCTAACTCTTTCACTTTCCCTTACTGTTAATATTCCCAAACTCACACCAACACATTAGTTTCTATATTTCCTGCATTTTAAAGTGTTTTAGTCATTGAAATTGTGTTCAGAGTGGATTACATTGCCACCTAGCTTGACAAAGTATTTTAATCGGCATCTAAGGTTAGTTTTCCGAACCCTGAGTTTACTTCTCATATTTTGTATTTATTTGCAATGATCTTATCTTAGTGATGTGTGTTGGGTCTCTCTGATCTTAATTTTTTTTTGTGCCTGTGTTAATTCGATATTCTTGCCCATAATGCCTTTATTGTTGAATTCCCATAATTTTGTGCCTTAAAATTGATTAAATCTGGTGTGGTTGAGCTTGCATGTTGTTGGGTCTAGTTGGGTGAAGTCTAAGTTTCTCGTGTTGCACCAAATGACGTAATTTGCCGAATGATAGAGCGGGTGATGTCTTTCTTAAGGGTAAAAAGTTGTCAAATGGCCAAATTTGGCAAAACCGAGAGAAGTCTGCGTATCCCGGGGTAATGGATGTAATGGGTCTTGCTTTAATTTGATGGGTGCATATTTTGATTTTGTTTTCAGGGGTTGCGGGGTTGAACTTGAGAAGTTGGGTAGAGAGTAGGCACGTTGGGTAGTTTGGCGAGCTCGGTCGAGCTTGCCGAACCACTCGGCGGTTTGCCGAACTTCCCCATCTCGCCTTTAATTTCATGCTAAATGAGTAGTTTGATACTATAAATTTTAGAGGGAAGCATGAGGTCGCCGAAGGCACTTGGCGACTCACCGAAAGTCTTCTTGATCGTCCTTTGTCTGCACCACTGAAACCATTTTGCACTGTAACTTTCGGCAGGCTGATCCTTGCTCACTGTACGCTATCGGCGATTCGCCGGAAGGCCTTTCCATCACCGACATGCCAAATTTTTGAAAGAATTTTTAGCCAATTCTTTCAGCGTGCCCGATCTAGCTCGCTAGAGTGATTCGGCGGCTCACCAAGTAGTTCGGTGAGTATGTCTGCATCTACCTTTATGTGCTTTTGATGGAAATATTTCTAATTCTTCTTGATGTGTTTGAAGACATGCTATAGACTAACATTGACATGCCACCCCAGAAAAGTGTACTGGGATTCACAATCAATGAAGGGGGATGAAATTCTCCAAAAAGAGGAAGGCAAGAGCTTCCACCTGAACACAAAAGCAATGGAAAGAGGCCCACATTTGACAGGGTGACTACTAGCTCCCAGTGTGCTTTATCTAAGTATGAGGATGACCAACCTTTACAGTCCCAGCATGCTGAGCTCCAGTATAGATCTCACCCTAACTCAACTAGAGTCCCTCCAGTTCCTACACCAAGAGACCCAGTGCCAGCTCCGGCACGTCCTGTGGCTACAGTGCCAATAGTCATCCCTCCTCCTAGGCTTCTCATAAGGCTAAAGAGTGATGGATTGCGAACTATCCTAGAGGAGAAGTTGCTACCGACAGAGGGGCTAGAGGATATATACTCTAGTGTGAGGGAGATACTACAATAGCATAGGTTTCAAATTTTCACCAGGCCCCGAGGCCCGTATGTACCTTCATGGGTCAGGGAATTCTATGATGCACATGATTCCTTGGTACCAAAGAGTAAGAAGAAGGCGGGCGAGTTCAGACAGGTTAAGTCGGTCATAGTCCGAGGTGTGGAAGTAGGGTGTTGTAGCGATATCATAAACGTTGTTCTTGAGAGAGACATGGGGTTCGAGCATGATTATGAGGGATTGGTGATTGCCTAGTCCCTAGATGACTTGAAGGTTTGGTTTGCCCCCTTTCTCTCTGACTTCACCCCGAGGTGGATTTGAATGTAGATGCCCATTACTGGTTCGGATTCATCAGTAGATCCATCATTTCTTCACAGAAAGAATCCATCATCCGACATACGAAGGCATCTTGCTTAGGGTCTATCTTAGGAAAAAGGCGGCTCAACTTGGGACTTATTATTGAGCAGGAGATGGCCATGAGGGCCAAGTAGAGATAGATCTCCTTGCCATTCCCATTCCTGATAACGTAGTTGTGTCGGCGTGCTGGAATGTTTTGAGATGATACGAGAGATATTGAAGTTACCATGTCTTCCTCCACTGACATCCGGCGCATTGAGTCCAAGTACACTCGAGAGGAGGCTGACAGGAGGAGGGAAACTCCAGTGGATACATCCCAGAGGTGGATATCAATTCGATACATACAGAGGCATCTTTGCCTACTCCGGCCTCTGAGCCTTCAGGTACTTCTGGTCCTCCCTCTACTTCACAGAACCCACGTACCACTTCCTTAGCCCAGCCAACCGGGATAACTCAGGCTATGCTTCTGAAGATGGGGCACCTGGCCTACTCAGCTGGCATGAGGGCGACCAGACTTAAGAGATCTATCCTAAGGTTGATCTAGGGTGTCGTCACTACTGCACTGACCCCCCTTCCAGACTTCTATTGACACTCTCATGATGAGAGTTGAGGCTTGTGAAAGAAGGCAGGGGGAGACCTTCGGGGTGATGGCTTTGAAAGCTGAAATAGTAGATTTGAGGAAGGACGTAGACTATCTAATGACTTGGACGCTCTTGAGACTTCAAAGATTCCTCCGGCTAGCACCGGAGACTTGCATAGGGATGATGCAGCAGTGGATGAGTTAGATGTAGAGACCGACGAGGAGTAGATAGAGAGGCAAAAAGAGAGTACATACAAAGATTTTCGAGATCTTAAAGAGATGATTGTGCAGTCAGTGATCCAGACATTGCAGACAGATATGTCCATGGCATCATTTAGTGGAGCAGGTCTTTCTGAGGTGGCTCCGGGAACTGATGCACAAATTTCGAGCACTACACGGGGCACTGATGTCCAGATAGATGGAGTGACTGAGTAGACAAATTCCTTCTTTACATCCCTCTCTGTCTTACTTTATTTTGACTTTTGGATATTATTTTGATTGCATTTAAGGACAAATGATTTTTTTGTGGTGGGGTGAGGTCCACCATTCGTGGTCTTTTGTGACTATGGTTCTGTGTATATATTTGGATTTTGAACTGTAGTTCTGTTTTATACTTCTTTTGTGGATGATTGAGCTTGCGGCTCTATGTTTTTAATGATAAATGATTTTTGGATCCCTTCCAAAAAAAATTGTACTACATCTTGTTTGTGTTTGAATGTGGTTGTTCTATTGCTAATTTGAGTATCGGTCTTGATCAATACCAATGACTTGAATAGTGCTTATAATATAACAAAAAAGAATGTGCAGCTACAATGAGGCCAAATGAAGTTGCATGTACAATATGTGAACTTTTTGCATCTCATTGTGACTAGCTAACTATCAAATTGAGTCTCTTGTGATGAACATTGCACACTAGTGAAAGTGTGGAGTCTTGTTTTACATAGGTGTCAATGCCTTGTGTGATGAGGTTACCGTGAACCATGTGTGATGACACCTAGAATTTGCCCCTTTGGTCCGGTCGACTAAGTGATTCAATCTCTTGATATCATCTTAGGCAACTTTGAATAGTGTGAAATAATTTGGCATTATACCTCTTTTGTGGCCTACCTTGTGAATGTGTAAACTTCGCTTGAACACCCTTTGACCCTTAGCCTTTTCTTGGAAGAAACTTGATGAAATTGTAACCTTTCTTGATCCATTACCCATAATCCTCATGATTTGTAGTTTGTGTGAACAACCAACTTAGGCCAAAAGCCTAAGTTGGGGTGTGGTGAAAAGTGAAGGTAAATCAAGAAGTGCAAGAAAGTCCCCTTTGACCCATGGTTTTGAGAATAATGGAACCCCTCCATATAAAAAAAATAAAAGAATGAAAAAAGTAGTGGAATAATGTTGTGAAAATACAAAAAACAAATGGGGTTTCCAACAGTCCATGGAAAGTGAATAATGGGGTGACTTGTGAGCACAAAAGAAAATGATGAAGAAAAGGAAAGAAAGTGTTGTTCACACCACATTTCATGAGGATTGCTGCCATTGAGCCTAAATAATCATACCCCTGCACTCAGCCTCGTTACAAGCCTTGAAAAGACCTTTTTGATCTTGAGTGAGCTGAAACAATTGCTGATTGGAAATTAAGGGCAAACCTATGGGTGAAATCATGCATTGTGTTCATCTTTGTGAGTGTGAGCATTGCATTTAATTTTGGAGCTTTAAATTGTGAACCATTGTGTGTGAATTTGGAATCATTCTTTGTGTGAGGGAATTTTAGTACCATTGTTGAGCTTGAACTTGCATTTGAAGCAAGTATTGTGAACTTGATAATCTTTGATAATTGTGAGTCACAACATGACTCTTTGAGTGCACAATTGATCCTTGCATGAGTAAATTGAGTCTTTTTGTGTGCATTCATGATTGAGTCTTGTGTAGCACTATTTGAGACATCCTTTCTGAACTGTTGAACTTAAGTTTTACTTGAGGACAAGCAAAAGTTTAAGTTAGGGGTGTCGATGAGTCCACGATTTGAACTCATTTAGGCCTTTATTTTAATAGATTTAGTGTCCTCACATGCATATTTTGTGCCAATAACTAATGTAAATCCTTGATTCTCCGGTATTTGGATTGAGGAACAAAGCATGGACACTAATGAGTAAAAAGGAACAACACAGCTAAAAGAATGCAGAAAAGAAGGCCTGAGGATCGCCTAAACCATTGGGCGAGTCGCCGAATGGCTATTGCCTCACCTAATGTTCCAGTGTGCCAAGCCTTGAAGGAGAAAATCAAGTCGGCGATAGAAAGGAGTAGTCGGCGAGTCTTCGAATGGTTCCGCGATGCAGTACCATATCGCCCAAAGTTACAGAGTTTGAAGTTGCTAAAGGCCAAAGGAAAAAGATGACGTAATTGACCAAAGGGAGAATCGCCGAGTGGATCGACGATCCTGACTTATTGCGCCGAATGGTCCTTCGCATCACTTTTTAGCAAATATTAATACATGTTTGAGATTTTAGTGTAGTATCAGATTTTAAATCTAGCATTGAATAGTTTCATTAATGTTCAGCTTTCAAGTTAGAAAGCTGAGAACTGAGTTTTAAGACAAAATTTCCTTAGCTTTGAAGATTTGAAGATTTCCATTACTAAGAAATTGGAAGTGGGTGTTGAAGATTCTTCATCTTAGACCTTTGTAAAGACAATATTAATCGTACCCAGTTGATGAAAACACAATTTGGTAACGATTTCTATATTTTTATGATGTCTGGCTGAAACCCCAATTCTTGGGGTGTGATTATGTTATTATGAGTTGATTTAGCTGTTAGGTATTGTTAATTGATAGTGTAAATGTTGTTTAAAAGTAATTTCATTCAATAATTGTGGCTTAATCTAAAGGGTTGTAGTTGCAAATCCAACTCTACCTTCGTGTTTTTGGCTTGCTCGAGAGAGAGGTTTGAAAACCAAGATTACTGATTTGATGGTCCATGTGTGGGTATTGGGTTGTCATGGGTTCAACTCGAGAGAGTGAATCCTAAACCCTTTTCCACACATTCAGCTCGAGAGAGTGAATGGACTAAAGCATAGTCTGTTCTTAATTGTTTCTTATTGGTGTTCGAGAGAAACAAATTTGATTCGGGGTAAATTGTTCGAGAGAAACTTTATCCCCACTAAAGTCTAGCTTATTCACTGATTTACAGTTATTCACTATTAATTGCAATCACCCATTTGACTACCTTCGCCCATAATCCAATCACATCCCAAGAACCCGTCTCCATACTTGTTATTATCGTGTTATTTGTTGCTGTAGCTGATATTTGAAACCAAATCCCCTGTTTCCATGCTTTTATTCATAAATGTTTTTACCCATGATTGACTTGAGCATATTCATTCTTTTCTTTTGATTCATGAGTACGAACCACTCCCTTGGGACCCGACCCTAACTCACTTAGTTGGGTTGTATTACTAACTAACGATCGTTGATGCTTAGTATTGGATGAAGTGTCTTTGAAACGTTATTAATCATCCAACATCAACAGTACCTTTAGAAAGTGTGGCTGTGAATGATAGTCTCACTTATGAGGATGTGCTAGTTAAGATCATTGATAGTCAAGTTCGAAGGTTGAGAAACAATGAAGTCTCTTCGGTGAAGGATTTATGGAGGAGTATATCCGTAGATGGAGCTTCTTGGGAAGCAGAAGCAGCCATGAAGACCAAGTATCCTCACTTCTTTCCTTCCGATTCCATTCCCGCTTGACGCAAAAGTTCCTCCCAAGTTTTTCAATCATTCATGCATAGCTTCAATCTTAGTATCATGCTCCTTCAGTTTTTACTTGCATTTTTAGCGTATTTGTTTGTTATTGAAACTTAGTTCAGTCAGAAATCAGTTTCCAGTGTTTAGTGGTAGGTTTTGCAGCTCTTTCCCTCCATATCCAGCTAGTTTAGTCTTCATTTGAAGACGAAGGTTCCCAAGGGGGAGACAATGTAACAACCCGTATGGTAGAACTACCAAAATGCATATTTCAAAAGTTGCAGATGTCACCGACGGGCACCACCTATGGATCATAGGGTGACCCACGGTCTGTCCTTGTGGTCTGTGGTTCACCACCTGCTGCCCTTCCTAGAAAAGGTCCAGGAAAATCAGCTAGGGGTAGACCCACGCCAGGACCTATGGACCATAGGTCAGATCCCCAAAATGAAGCTCGTAGTATCGATCGATGGCCAACCAGAACAAACCACCGGTCCATCCACGGTCCGTCGGTGATGCCGATAGCTTTTAAGTCAGGGTCGTTTGGTCTTTTCCCTATGCGTTGTACCCCTAAACTACGTAATTTGGGTTAGTTTTAGCCTAGTAAATTAATTAGAACTTACCCTTGTCAACTCATTCTCCAAAATTCATCCAAGTTGAACGAAAAGAAGGAGAGAGTTGACCAAGCCCTAGTCTAAGAACGCAACACGTTTTCATCAGTTTCAACCCCAAAATCGAAAGATTTATCCTTGGAATTCATCACCAGGTCTGTGGGATTTCACTAGGGGGTTTCTTTCACCCATTAAGTCCCTGGAATTCAGTGAGATTCTTGATTCCCTTAATATTATCTAGACCTAGGGTTTCTTGAATGTTTGAAATTGTTGGGTTTTAGCTCTAAGAATGATCCAAATAAGATTATCATGATTTAGTATGTTTTTTGCGTAGTTTCTTTCATAAATTCAGAACCCTAGCTATTTAATTCTTTTAGTTTATGAATTACACGTGCTAGGTCAGTTATCTCAGTTATACGTGTCTCAGATTCGAATGTTTCATTATTAGCACATTAATGTTGCATTTTTTCAGTTAGCATATCAATATTTTGAGCTATCCAGTGTTACAAAAATTCAGTCATAAATTGTTAATTATATAATCAATTGGGAGTAGCTTAATACCGATTGGAGTAGGGTCAGTGACCCTCAAGTCCCAGAACTACGTACCCCATAGGTTGTAAGTCCCCTCTATGAGCATCAATTTAGTTATCACGCCAGTCATGCCTCTATACCTCTGGCAAGGTATACATCAGACTTCATATTTAGCTCATGTGACTTTATGTCGGTTATTAGTAGCTCCCTTACAGTCAGATTCTATTGCATTTACCATGTTATCAGTTACAGTCAAATTTCAGTCTCAACATGTTATAAACCTAGTCATTGCATTCAGTTAGTTCATGTTCAATATTTTCGGTATAGAATCACAATTATCTTATGTAATTGCTCAGTTATATGTTTGTTCACTTATGTATGTTGTTCAACTTCATTTTATCCTGCATGTTCAGTACCGTTCAAGTACTAACGCACACTCTGTGCTACATCTTCTTGTGATGTAGGTTCAGGTCCTCATCTCCAGATCACGTATATATAGGTTCCCAATCTTTAGTTCAGCAACATCAGTGGTGAGTCCTCATTTCCCGAGGAAGTCAAACATGTTTCTTTTGCTTTTAGTTTTTAGTTTCAGTTTTGCTAGATTTAGCTGGGGCATGTCCCAACACTTCTAGTCAGTTAGAGGCTTATTTCAGACGTAGTTAGTTTATGCTTTAGCATTTGATTTTGACCTTTCAGTTGTTGTTAAACTCTCAAATTTTTATACATTCAGATAATTGTTGGTATTCCCTATCATATCATTTCAGTTCATCTTGTGATTTAGGTTCCGCATAATATTTTATTACTTCAGTTTATTTAGTATGCTTATGATATTCTAGCAGGGTTAGCTTGGGGTCACTCGTGATCCTATGTCCCGTGCCACGTTCTGGGGTAGTTTCGGGGCCTGACAAACTTGGTATCAGAGCACTAGATTTAAGAGTCCTAGGATGTATGAAAGCTACACTAAGTAGAGTCCTTTTCATGGGTGTGAAGTGCACCACATCTAATGAGAGAGAGGCTACGAGGGATTTTAGGAAAACTTCACTTTCTTTGTCACTCCTATCGTGTGTGAGGTATGATCTAATTCTTCGTTTCTAAATAGGCGTTATGCATTTCAGATCATGCCTCCTCATAGATCTTATGAAAGGAATACAAATGCATGCAACTCTATCGCAGCTCCTCCAGTCCTAGATCAGAAAGTTCCGAATGTTGAGTTTCGAAACGCCATTCAACTTTTAACTCAAAGTGTGACTAACCGAAACAACCAGTAGGCTCAAGTTCCTACAAATGCTAGTTGTAGTTCAATGGCATCCAGGGTTCGTGATTATGTTAGGATGAATCTGCCTGAGTTCTTAGGGTTAAGAAAGTCTTTGGAGTGATGCAACTGATTGGTAATGATAGGGTTGAGTTGGAATCCTACTAGCTTAAGGATGTGGCTCACATATGGTTCACTAAGTAGAAATACAACAGGGGCTACTTTTTCTATTGTAACTCCCTTTATATGAGTAAACTGTAACACCCCGACTTTCGTTTATTAACTCGTATCTTCGTGTAAAGACAAGGAGGGTGAGTAATAAATTAAAAATGATGTGGTATGTCATATTTTAAGTGTTCAAGGGTTGTATCTCAAGTTTTGAAGTTAAGTAAGTGGCAAAATAAAAGTTGGTGAAAGTTATCGTAAGTTCCTTTTTAAAGATTTGTCTATAATTTTGGTCAAATGTCTTAGATGTTTTCTCCCAATATATAAATAATTAGAAGGCCTATCACACATTATATCGAAGGTCTACTAGTCTAGTTTGCAACGCACAAAACCCCGTATCAAATGGACATCAGAGAAAAAAGTTATGAGGGTTTTACTACGGACTGCCAGGGCAGAATCCGGGTCGGGTCAAAAATATGATATGTTGACTTATTTAACGTTTTTAGCCATGAAAACATTTCATTACAGTTCCAAAACAGAGAGAAATCTTAAGAGAGAGTTTCTATGGAGTTCTAGCATGATGAAGGTTAGTTTTTGATGATTTCTACCATTAAACATTGCCCTCGTGCCTAGAAATATAATCCCTACATGCGGAAATCATTTTTCCGTTCTATTAGCTGCGTTTGGAGCTGGTTTTTGAAGATATAGATTTGTAGTTATTGGTGTTTCTTCAAGGTTTACGCTTGATTAACTAAGGTAATCATTTCAGGACCCTTTTATGGTTGTTTTTATGAATTTCTACGGACGTTTTGACAAGTTGGGGCAATATGACAAATCTGTCGATTTAAGATTAAATATGAACTCTTTATAGGTGTATACCAGCTGTGTATATATAGTGTTTGCATAGCTTAGGACATAAGGAACAACTTTCGTGAAGGAACTACGGTCTTTTGAGCGTTCATTGGAAAGGTATGTTAGGGCTATTCCCTACTTACGACATGTTTCCTTAAAGCTTAGGAGCAATGTAATTGGGTTGTTAACCTTGTTACACTTGTAGCCATTATCGTTGATTGTTGGCTGCTCGAGTTGATATAATCCTCCCTTATCGGGATTCTTATTCAGTTAGTACTGTCCCTATGTTGGACATGACTTAGAGGCTATTGTATAGGTTTCTTATAACTAAATTACTCGCTTTTAGCGATTGGATTGTTGTTGTTTCCCTTGGGGCAATTGTGGTTAGCTGCAGGAATGTGATCTATGCCTAGAAGGGCTATGTTCTGCCTACGGGGTTATATGGATGCCTAAAAGGGCTATGAGTTGCCTACGGGGCTATATTGATGCCTAGAAGGGCTATGAGTGTCCTACATGGCTATATTGACTCCTAAGAAGGCTATGTGCTTCCTATAGGGCCATGTTGTTTCCTAAGAGAGCTATGTACTGCCTACGGGGCTATGTTGATGCCTAAGAGAACTATGTGCTGCTTACGGGGCTATATTAATGCCTAAGAGGGCTATGTGACTGCCTACGGGGATAGAGGACTACCAATAGGGGCATTTAAGCTGATTGGCTCCTTCTGGGCTTATGGGGCCCTGAGTAGGTGGTCTTGTGTGCTGTTTGTACTTGCCGAGCTTATGGAGCTTTGGTAGGTTGTTGTTTTATTATTTTATTATTTTTGATAAGTTTAGATTTAGGAACAAGTCAACACACTTATTTTATCCTTGATTTATTTATCAGATTATCCAGTTTATCAAGATAACTCGTCATAGTCTATTTCCTTTCATACTCTGTACATTATTTTGTACTGACGCCCTATTGCCTTGGGGGCATTGCATTCATACATGCAGGTCCTGAGAGATGACTTACTAGACCTCCTCTACAACAGGATTGAATTTTATCAGGTTGGCTAGCCCCTTTCCTCCGGAGCTGCCAGATTTGAGAGGTTTGTTTGTATATATCTGTATGGGTAGGCTGGTGCCCTGTCCCACTAATATTTACTCCTCTTAGAGGCTTGCAGACTAGTGTGTGGGGGTGTATAACTATGTTATGGCCATACTGGCCTATGTTGGTAGTTTGCTGAAGCTTGTGAGTGGTTTGATGTATTGTATTGACATATACCTACTTTTAGTTTTGGTATAGATATCATGGTGGCCACGACGGCCCAATCAGGACTTCTGTGCTAGTGGGCTATTTATTTATATGATATCCTGGGATTAGCTATTTCTTTTATAGATTAGTTGACAGGGGCCTTCCGCCCTAGGGCATAGTTTAAACCGAAATATACTTGTTTGTTTTCTTGATTATGTGTGGCTGCCATGCGCTAGTAGCAAATGGTTCAGCAGGGTCGGCTCGGGCTTGAGTTTTGGCATTGTTTGGGGCGTGAAAAACTTGGTATCAGAGCAAAGTCGTATCCTAGGGAGTCTGCAAGCCATGTCTAGTAGAGTCTTGTTTATAAATGTGTTGTGCACCACATCCGATAAGTAAGAAACTACCGGGCACGTTAGAATGACTATTCTTCTTTCGCTCACCTCGTGCTATAGAGCGGTGTATTAAGGGTTGAGGTTTCGGCTTATAATTGATACTTGTATGCCGATTGAGATGACTGACACTAGATAGACCACAACTAGCCAGGGGCTAGATACAACTGCAAGCTAGGGTACCGGCAAGGTACCACAGGTGGAGGTAGCCCATTGTGAGACCCAGGGGGAGACATCTTCTCAGCCCCCTATAGCTTCTCCACCACATCAGGAGCCTCTGAAGGCTACATGACTTCCGGCTCCTCCAGCAATACCACCTCTAGTTCCTTCTATTCCATCCTATCAGGATTTCAAGAGCGCAGTATGTATGTTAGCACAGTTAGTAGCTGCACAGTGCAAACCAGTTGCGCCAGATGTTGCCAGACCTTCTGAAGGGCCCGGAAGTTCGAGAGTTCGTGAATTTCTTACCTTGAATCCTCCACAGTTTACAGGGACAGATCGCAAAAAAGACCCTCAACACTTAATTGATCATCTTTATAGGATCTTTAAAGTCATGCATGCCTCGGCAACTGAGTCAGTTGAGTTAGAAGCATTTCAATTGCGCGATGTTGCAGTATTCTGGTACGAGAGTTGGGAGAGATCTAAGGGAAAAGATGCATCCCTACCCACTTGTGATAGCTTTACAGAAGCTTTCATAGATTAATATTTGCCTTGAGAGATTAAGAATGGCAGGGTGGACTAGTTTTTGAACCTCCGACAGGGCAGCATGAGTGTCCGAGAGTACGGGATAAAATTTGATCCATTGGCTAGATATGCACCAGCATTTGTTGATACGATACATGATAGTGTGCGTAGATTTGTGGGAGGGCTCCACTCACACTATATCGATGCTTGTTCTACCACTGCACTAAATGATAATACGGATATCTCGTGAATTCAGGCATTTGCACAAGGTATAGAGGATCACCTACATTTACAGTATATGAGTGAGAGGGTCGAGAGAGAGAGATAGAAGATGGCTAGTCCCGTTGGTTCACAGGGAGATTTTCAGGGTGGTCCCAGACCCCGATATTTTATTAGGCCACCTAGACCTCCACCACATCAGTTCCAGGGTAGTAGATTTGATCATCAGGAACAGTCAGGCCCAGGTGAGGGTTCACGAGCATCAAGCTCGCAACAGCAGAGGGGTTCAGGCCAGGGTAGGACACCCCCACCGCGTTGCGCTACCTGTGGTAGGATGCATTTCGAGAGGCGTATTGCACAACCTGGAAGGTTGTTGGAGCATTGCACAACCCAAAGGTCATCCTTTTGAAGGCTAAAGTCCCATAAGGGAAATTGAAGGTGGTCTTCTCTTGGTCCTCTGGAGCTATAGAAATCTGATTCTTTCCCGAATAACCATCAAGAAAACAATACCAACCCTTACCAGAAAGTCTATCTAACATCTGATCCATGAATGGCATAGGGAAATGGTCCTTTTCTGTCCAAGCATTTAGATTTCAGTAGTCCATGCAGACTCTCCATCTAGTCATGGGCCACATCGAAACAAGCTTGTTTCTCTCATTAGGAACCACAGTAATCCCACCTTTCGTTTGCACACATTGAACAGGGCATACCTAACTACTATCTGCAATAGGATAGATAACTCCAGCATCTAACCACTTGATGATCTCCTTTTTAACTAGGTCTTGCATAGGTCGATTTAATCTTCTTTGGTGCTCAATACTAGGTTTGTGATCTGGCATGAGTTGTATTTCGTGGGAACAAATACCGGGAGGAATTCCAATAATATCCGCAATAGTCTACCCAATAGCTCGCTTGAACCTCTTTAATACAGTCACCAAGCGCTCTACTTGTCTCGCATTTAGATCTGCTGCAATGATGACCGGCAAAGTGTTATCTCTGCCAAAGAATACATACTTCAAATATAGTGGTAGAGCCTTAAGCTCCAATTTTATGCCTCCACAATAGACGGTCTCGCTGGTGGAGACCCACGATTCTTAATTTCTAACTCATACTTCTTTTGTTTTGATCGATATTCACACCTCTCGATTGTAGCTACCAACTCATCGTAGTCTTCAATACCATCACTATCGAAATTCATCATAACTGCTGCTAGTGCCCCAACACCGAGTCGCTCTTCAATTTGCACTTTTACTCCACTCTCAACTCTGTAAGTTATAGCAGATACCGTTTAGAGCTCACCATTTGCTTCATGGACCTACAAATATTGAAAGTTGCTTTTCCATTGTTCAGTCTGAACTTCATATGTCCCTTCTCCATATCAACCAATGCATGACTTGTGTCAAGGAATGGTCTCCCAAGGATGATGGGAACATCAAAATCAACCTCACAGTCAAGAATCACAAAATCCGCTGGAAAGATGAACGACTCCACTTTTATTAACACATCATGGAGTACACCAATGGGCCTTTTCACGGTACGATCGGCCATAAGTATCCACATCGTAGTAGGCTTTGGATTCCTTAGACCCAACTTCTTATAAATAGACAATGGCATGAGGTTGATGCTATCACCAAGATCACACAATGCCTTAGCAAAGTGTAACAACCCTATAGTACATGGGATTGTGAAAGCACCAGGGTCTTCCTTCTTCTGCACAAGAGATCTTGTAGAAATAGAGCTACAATGCTGCAATCTATCATCATCTTCAAAACTCACAGACCTTTTCTTTGTCACCATATCTTTCATAAACTTCGCATACCCAGGCATTTGCTCCAAAGCTTCAATCAAAGGAACATTGATAGAAAGCTTCTTCAACATAGTAATAAACCTACGATATTTACCATCTTCAGTCTTTTTCACTAACCTCTGTGGAAAAGGTGGTGGAGGTATAGGTATGGGGACCACTTTCTCAGATATCTCCCCTTCTTTCTCTGTCGCAGTCTCAGACTCTTCTCTAACCTCTACCATATCATCTTCTTTTCTAATCTCAAAATCCACCACAGACGATATAGGTGGATATATGGGTTGCTTACCCTCTCGAGTAGTAACTACCATACAACGACTGTCATTCTTTGGATTCTGGATGGTGTTGCTAGGAAGCCTACCAGGTTGACGTGGGTTCACTGTATTAGACAATTGGTCATCTGCTGCTCTAGGTGCTTTATTTACACTGCATGGGTATCAACCTTTTGACCAACACCAGACAAGTCATTTCTCATCTCCTTCACATTCTCATCAGTTGCATCAAACTTTCTCATCATCTTCTGCATCATATCTTCAATACACGCCATATTGCCTCTAGCTTCCCTAGTACCAGATTCCTTATTTTGAGGGGGAACATAAGGTTCAACCCGATCATTTCTGTTGCCATAGTTGTTCCTGTTGTAGTTGTTGTCACGATTGAAGTTCCCATCCTGGACATATTGACCCTCTCGATTGTAGTAGCCATAGTTTCAACCTTGGTTTCCTTGACCCTGGCGCCAATTTTCCGTATTGGATCCTTTGGCGTTTGTTTGAAAACCCCCTGTCTGATCATTCAACGCATAAACATCCTCTTCATAGTAACACTCTTCAACTAGTGGTGGCGTTCTAGTCAAGTAATTCACAGCATTTACCTTCTCTGCACCTCCACTCACATGCTTCAATACCAACCCCAACTCGGTCCTCATCTGAGCCATCTCCTCACGAATCTCATCCGTAGATTGGGTGTTTCTATTCTGAATGGCAAATGTGTTTCTCCCAGTATATGACCTCCTAGTGCTCCAGGTTTTATTGTTGCGAGAGATCTTCTACAATTTTTCAGAAATATGTGCATATGTGCAGTCACCATATAAACCTCCTGCAATAGTATTAAGCACTGCTTTATTATTTTCATCCTGACCTCGATAGAAATATTCCTTCAGCGACGTATCATCAATACGTTGATTTGGGACACCTCTTACGAACGCAGTGAATCTATCCCAAGAGCTACTCACACACTCTCCAGGTAATGCTACAAAATTTTTGACCCTATCTTCGTGATTGAGCTTCTTGGAAACTGGATAGTACCTTGCTCGGAACACATCCGTCAGTTGGTTCCATGTAAAGATTGAGTTATAAGGAAGCTCAGTGAACCATACTGCAGCATCTCCTGTCAGTGATAGAGGGAACACTCGTAATCTGATGACATCCATATCCAAGTCTGGTCTACCTACACAACTTTTGCAAACCACCCTTAACTTGGCTAAGTGAGCATGTGGTCCTTTGATGGCAATCCTAAGAATAAGCCCCTTGTTGTAAGCATCTGCATCAAGCTACTAGTCACCACAAATGTGTGCCCTGGAGGTAGAGGGGGTAGGACAATAGGTCCATCAGAGTCTGCTATATTGACATTACCCCGATAGTTGTCATGTTGTCGTGGGCCTGGTGGATCTTGCACCATCAATGCATCTACCAATTAATTGTCAGCTGGAACCTGGTTGTCCCTACCACCTACCTTTGGTTGTTGTAACTCAACTGCATCACCTAGATTTCCTCCGATAGGATTAACTGGATCTCCTGGATTGTTCATTCTTCACAAGTTCAACTCTGGATCGTAAGGAGTAAGTGGTTCACCCTAGCTCCGTGTACTTGGCATACACTAGAGTTAGAACCTGAGAGAGAAAAAAACAAAGAGAAAAAGTAAAATTAGAAAATATTTGACTAACGTTGAATAATGTAGCTGAAATAAATCTAAAAGCCAAAATTCCCCGGTAGCGGTGCCAAAATTTGATACGCTCAAATTACACTTCCCTAAAGAAGCATAAGCGATCATTATCAAGTAAAGAACCCAACTTGTAGGTTGGGGTCGATCCAACGAGGAAAATGGTTTAGACTTTGCTTTAACCAACAATTATATTCAATTCGTCAAATTACTTCCAGAAACAAGTAATTAAAGGGGTGTATTTTTTGTGAAACAAATCGTAAGAATTTAATAAGTAATAAGTAATCAAAAGTCAATTTTTGGTTGTTATCAAGATGAAAGAAATAACTAGGGTAAACGTGTTCCCCACAAGCTCATAACGCAGTAATCCTAATAATAGCAATCATTTCCTAGTGTACTACATACAAAGTGATAAGTTAGGTATCTCTAAATCCTTGGTCCGACATCTAGAGAATTTCACCCCGCAGCTTGGTCTGCTATGTGTGTATAATTTACTAACCCTTACCTTTACCTCATATTAGACATCATAATCGATGTTTGGCTCAGTTATTACTTCGCACCAATCGACACTAGCCTATTAGATAGTATCACACTAAATCTATGTTGATAATTATTTTCTTGTTGATTACCTCCTTGGTCCAGCAAGTAGCAACAAGGCGAGTTCTAACGCGTGCACTCGTTAAAAAGACTTCTAAACGAAAGAATTATAAATGCATGTAGAACACTATTCAAGAATTGCTTATTTACTATTCATACTTTGTTAATCGCTCATGGTTCCCACAACCCTAGTTGTGGGGTTTAGTTACCCATAATCATATGAACACAATTCATTGTTATAGATGAAAGAATTATGAACTTACTTAAGAAGAATAATAAACCCAGAAATTCAACTTGAATTGCAACACACAAATCTTCAAAACGAACTTAGGAAATTAATAATTGCTAGGTTTTCAAGAATAATGTAACGACCCGGAAAATGATAGAGTGAAACTAGAGCCTCACATCTGAGTTTGGAGTCGAGAACTTAATGAAATGATTATATTTGAATTTGACCCAAAAAGTTCTTAAAAATGTGCTGCGGAAGTTACCGGAAACTTGTTTAGCTGTATATAAAAATATCCGTTTCGTTTTTCAAAAATCCGACTTCATATTCTTGTTTAGGGGGTCAAATTGAGTGGGAAATGGGTCTAACCCAAATTTTAGAGCAACCGTATCAAAATCCGAAATTTCCAAGTGAAGCCTTTTTCGAGGGTCTACTTTGGAGGGTCATATCTCCTAGCACACAATTATTTGGGTGGCCAATAATATATCCATGGAAAGCCCTTTGAGTTAGCTACCTAACGCACATCGTTTCATCTCATTCGGAGTTCGGACGAAGAAGTTATGCCCATTTTCGTAAAATCTGTTCGGCAGGAAAAGACAATTTCCAGTAGGCGTGGTTACTGTTCACCCGCCTCATTTTTTTTTCTAAGTCTTGGACCATTCTTCCAAAGGACATATATTATTTCCTAGATACCATAAGTTCAATTCCCATCCATAAAACATTTCCCTCTCTACAATCCTCCATTAAGAAGAAGAAGAAGTGGGAGCTAGGGCTTTAGATTCAAGGCTTTCTTCATCAAATTTCGTCGGAGATCATAGCAAAGGTATGGTGGTCTTGATCCTTGTCTAAATTTCCATTCAAGGAGCCAAATCCAAAGTTATTTCAAAGTATGAAAAATCTAGGTTTTCACTCAATCTCATGGGTTCTTCCACCAAATGGTTTTAAAAGGTTTCTAATGGCACTTTATGGTTATATTGTTGGTGTATTGACGATTTAAGATGAAAATACTCCATGAACCCATGATTTCTCTTTATTCCTAGTTTATGCCTTTATGAAGTGGGTTGCTAGATAATGAATGTATATGAATCAAACTTGTTTAAAGGTTTTTAGATTGTTGAAGTATGTCATTACCCATGCTTATTTTACGGTGTATTGTAGTTGTATGGGTATGTGAGGCTTAGGGCCTTAAAGGCATAGTATGAGAAATTGGAGTGTTATCATGACATTATATGAATGAGAATTCAATGAAGATAATGTGATCATGTTATGAACGTAAAGGTGTTGCTATTGAAAGATTATTTCTCAATTTGACACTCATGAATGTTGATGATAGAATATGAAGGATTCTTCAATATAAAGTATACCTTGAATTGGTAGGGCTTATGCATCATTTTCTTGTATAAATGATTATATTGTTGATTGTTGAATCCTCGGATCGGTAGGCTAGTGGCACCCTTCCACACGAGCTTATAATGAACCTTGGAATCGGTAGGCCTATGGCACCTTTCCATGAAGGTTAATGATGAGACTTGAACCGGTAGGCCCATGGCACCCTTTCAAGAGGAGTTAATGAGCTTTCCTAAATGAACCTTGAAACGGTAGGCTTAAAGCACCCTTTCACGTGTTAATAAATGTAATTTGGAGTTGGTAGGCCAATGGCACCTCTCATATGTGATAATGTCAATGTAACGAACTATTCTATGGGAATGTTGGCTAAGCACCGAGTGGATTTGGTTAGATGGAAACTCCCCCAATAGTTAGGCATGAGTTTCAATGATCGTCTACCTTATCCCATAAACTATGTGCCCGCATAGGTAGCTAGTGGATCCATTAAGCTATATACCGGTCTTCCTTAGGCAAGTAGACCACCTCTTTACGGTGTGGGACTTATGACACCGGATTCCATGACAAGCTCTCATGGTCTATGTCGGTTAAACGCTTACTTCCCATCATGCGAGATTTCATTACGGTTTCTTGATAGGTTCTACAAAGTGTAGGTAGTAGTATGGGATGCTACCTATACATTGCACGAGTAGGCTTGGAGAGGGTCATAGTGAGTTTCTCTAAATCCTAATGTATGTGATACAATTGTGGCCTAAATGAGGTTATTAAAGAATGTTGGCTCTCAAATGCTTAATATGAGATGCATGCTATACTTGGGTTATATTACGAGTTATTTTCCCTTGTCATGTCTTAATTAATGATATACCTCTTATGTATGAATATTGTGCAAAGGTTAAAGAAAGGAATGATAAGTTACCTTAAGTGACCTTAATGTGGTGCCTTAGTATGGATGGTGGTATGGGACGCCATCCATACATTGCACGAGGTATAGCATAAGGGTTTCTTGAGGTGAAGGTCCAAGGTAAAGGTTTTCATGTTGAAATTGTTTAAAGGTAATATTATGACTTACTTGATGTTTATGCTTGAATTGTATGTCTTTTATGCAACTATTCATGGTACTTCAAAAAGTGGCATAATGCATGGTTTCTAACCAAAATGTCCCTTTTAAAGCATGTCTTGCATGGTCATCATACTTAGTACATTTTGTGTACTAACCCATATTCTTCATATTTTTACTATAAGTGTAGGTTCCGGCTAGTGATCCCTCCTAGCTAGTTTGAAGTGTTGGATTGCTTTCCTCCAAGACTTGGTATGTCCTCATGGATTCGAGGATAAGACTTTTAAGTTCTTTTGTTCATGTAATAGACTTAATAGACTTCTTTTGATTGTAAAGGGCTGTGTCCCTACTTATGTTTTGTGACTGTGTCTAAGATGGCCATGTGAGACTTAGACTTCCGCTGTGTGTTTTTAAAGTTGTTTTAAGGAAGTTTAAATGTGTGGATGTAAATACGTTTTTTTTTTATTCCGCACTATTTTCATTATTGAATGCAATGAATGACTATGTGGCTCGTATAAGACCCCTTCGGGGTCGAATACGCCATGTTACGACTAGGGGTACCCTCGGGTCGTGACAAATAATCTCCCAAGTCACAAAATAGAACTAAAGTAATAATGTCTAACCCCCAAAAACGAGGTTTACATGCCCTATTTATAGAAAACAAG
The DNA here is from genome assembly GCA_036553675.1 of Solanum okadae. Taxonomy (NCBI): domain Eukaryota; kingdom Viridiplantae; phylum Streptophyta; class Magnoliopsida; order Solanales; family Solanaceae; genus Solanum; species Solanum okadae. The sequence continues at coordinate 15,934,141 of CM071681.1, read as the reverse complement.
TCCTAAATTAAAAGGGAAACAAAATAAGGAAAGTTTGTTCAGGGACGGGTCTTCATTCCACGAGACTGACTCACGGACCGTCAATGGATCTATGGTCGATGAGTCCCTTTCGTCAGCCAGGACATAGAGAATATTTTAGCTTCCATAAATCATCTTCTCTAAAGAAAACGACGGAACTGCAGTATGGAATGTAGATCGATCTAAAGTCCGTCAATCCCCTTCCGTAGCTCCACACTTGGAATCTTGAAAAATTAGGTACTGGAACCCTCGCAACATCAATCTACGGATCAACAATACTGTCCATAGATCCATCTACGGACCGTCAATGGCCACCGTGGTTCCACAATTGGTCAGATTTCCCTGATTTTACTTTCATGCCTTGCCTGCTAATCTACGACCACCATCTACGGAGCGTCAATTGACCTACGGTCCGTAGAACCTCCGTAGATGCACTTTTTCTGCATTTCTTTCAATTGTCTCTTTACTTCCGCACCTGAACATCTTTCGTGCAAAATATGATAAAAACATATAAAAACCAATAAAAAGGGCCCTAGACACACACAACTTGTAAGTGAAATGTATTAGAAATACCAAAACTCACGGTATATCAATCACACAGAGATCGGTTCCCGATTTTCAGCTCAGTAACATCAGTGGTGAGTCCTCATTTCCCGAGGACGACATACATGTTTCTTTTGATTTTAGTCTTTAGTTTCAGTTTTGTTAGATTTAGGTGGGGCATGTCCCATCACTTTTAGTCAGTTAAAGGCTTATTTCATACATAGTTAGTTTCAGCTTTAGCATTTCAGCTTGACCTTTCGGTTGTTGTTAAACTCTCAGTTTTTATATATTCAGATATAGTTATGGGTATTCCGCATCATTTTATTTCAGTTTATCTTATGATTTAGCTTACGCACAGTGTTTTGTTACTTCAGTTTATTGAGTATGCTTATGATATGCCAGCAGGGTTAGCTTGGGGTCACTCGTGATCCTAGGTCCCGTATCCGTATCATGGGGGGTATCTTTGAGGTGTGACAGAGAAACTTCCACATATTTATATTATATGTTATTATATACAAATTGAGTTGTTATTGTATTCTTTAATACTTTGAGTCGATATCTACTATTTTAAATTCTTTCCATATATTGCATCTTTTAGTGTTGCTTTGTTCTTGAGTATCTTTAGTTTAATTGTGTTTCATTGAGTCGAGTACCTTATCGTTGATTTGAGCCCCATTTCACTAAGTTAAGAACCTTATTTCTGAGCTGAGTATCTTACCCTTGAGTACTTCTGAGTTGAGTAAGTTTGAGTAGTTTTGAGTATCATTGAGTATTCTTTGAGTTGACTTTAGTTGACAGGAGGTAAGTATGTTTCCCTTCTAACAAGTTCAAGCTTATGTTATGCTTTAGAATTCCCCTTACATGCTCATAAAATCCATGTACTAAGCCATTTGGCATGCATCATTTCATGATGTAGATACATGTATTCGGGATCATCAACATGAGCTTCGTTGATACCACATGGAGTTTGAGTTAGCTCTGGTGAGCCTCCTTGCTTCCGGAGGATTTCATTTACCTTTCAATTTTGTCAGGATGTCGTGGGTCTTGTCCCGACATCCATATTTGTCAGTTAGAGGCTTCATAGATAGACAATAGATTTTAGTGTTTCATTTATCTTGTTAAATGTATTAAAGATTTGAGTTGCCTATTGTTGGCTAGTTGAATATTCTATTTATATTTAGAGTAAATCATATGAGTTAAAGATTTGTATCTGAGTGGATGAATTTTATTATGTTTTTAAGCTTTGTATGCTTGAGTTAGTCTTCCGCTTGTAGTCAGCCAGGATGAGGGTTCGCTTGGGGACCAGCAATGGTTCTCAAGTGCTGGCCACGTCCAGGGTGTAGACTCGAGTCATGACAAACTTGGTATCAGAGCACAGAGTTCACGTGTGCTAAGGTGTCTATGAAGTCGTGTCAGTAGGGTCTTGTGTACGGTTGTGAGGGCTTCACTTCTATAAACGATGAATTATAGGCATTTAAGAAAAGTCTCCCTTCTTCCGAACACTTAATTGTTCAATAGTGCTATGCCGTAGAGATTTATTCATGCTCATGCATTTCTCAGATTCATTCGACTACTCGTTATACTAGAGGTGGTTGAAAATATAAGTAAGTCTTTTATCGATGAGTTGTTATTAGCAAGAGTCTTGACGAAGTCATGAGACTCCAAAGGGAATTGAGAGAAGCTCATGAGTGAGTTAAGTGTTGACTTTTAGAGGAATGCACTCAGGTTCCTATGAATAGTGCATTTGAGGTAAAAGCGAGTTGTACTCTCTTCTCTAAGTCTTGTTTGAACTGAGATCCTTATGAGGAATTGTGTTGTAGAGCTTGGATAATATTATCACCTGAAAAGGTAGCATGAACTACGAGATTATGAGCAGTAGTAGTAAAGAGTTCCCCTTAAGTTAAAAGAATAGTATGTAGAGGTTCAGTAATCTAAGGAAAGGAGATAGTAATGGGGTAGATTATGTTATTGCAATCATGCACCCAGTCAGTTATAAGTAATGAGTTCCATTATGACTAGAAAAGGAAGTAATAATGTTGTAGAGAGTTCTTGATGGAAGGAAGAGAAATAGATACTAGTCAAGATAAGTTAGACTATATTGTTAACCAGAATAAAGTTGATGTTGATGTGTCATCGTGTTTGAGGAAACTAAATATAGGTGTGGAATCAGATAGCAGAGTACTCATGAAGTGATAGACCCAAGCTAGGCATATGAATTTTGAAAGTAGAACCTCATGGTATTTAGAGGGTAATAGAACTATTTGAGATATAATGCACAGTGAGTATGTAATACGTAAGTTGTGAAGTGGATTGTAATGGTAAATTGTGAGTGTAGAGGCTAAGAGGTAAGGATTGACTACTTGTAATAATGTTCTGGTGAATATGTGTTTCTAAAATTGTGCATAGTAGTGGTGAGTTAGTATAGTAGCAATCATATTGCTATTCGGGTTTAGTAAATAACATTAAGCTTGAATTTGAGATGAGTGTCATGATCGAAAGGATGGAAACATGAGAGTGATGGTGTTAGTCTTTAGATTTGATCTAGAAGACTTGACATAGAGTAGGTGAGGAATCTAGGTGATAAGCTGCAATAAATATGAGTGGTACAAGTGAGAGACCCTAACCTTTAGATAAGGAGAGTGAAGTGTGGCTAAGTCACAAGAGTAAGAAGAAGCATTAAGAGGTGTACCGAGAGGGTATGTAATCCGAAAAGGTTAAGAGGAACACCTTAGAAAGAGGTCTTAGTACTTTCCTATGGAGAGTTCGGTAGTTATGAGGTAAGCTTCTCCCGAGTGTTAGAGTAGAAGATAAAGTAGATCAGTTAGAGATGTTGGAATATGTCCATAGCCTTTAAGTGTCAACTTTAGACCTATGGGGGAGATGATAAGATTTGAAATCAAGTCCAGTGTTGAGAATCATATAGTAATGAGCTCAAAAGAGTATTGGGAGATATCTTTTTAGAGATCTTTTAGCAGTGGAGTGATTTTAGAAAGAGAAGGTTAATGATCTTATCATGATAATGATGGTGTGATAATTCTGTCTAAGGTTATAAATGAGAAGGAAGAAGGGGATGAGGTTTTACTATGAGAATTGTTAAATGAGAGCCCTTAGTTGGTTCTGAAGAGTAATGTGGCAAATTCTAGCTGGTATGGCAAAGAAGATAAGAGTAACCCCGTTCCATACCCAGTCCAGATGTCATTCGAGGACGAATTATCCTAAGGGGAAGATATTGTAACACCCTAGATTTTTTTTTGAACTAAGACTCGAACCATCCTTCGTTGTGAGTAGGATTTTACCAAGGAACTTAAAATTTCTTGAGTGTTAAGGTCACTAGATGTAGCACCTTGAGTTCCAAGAAGAACAAAAGAGAATTAATTCAAGTCATTCCTAAGTTCTTCTTAGTTTTTGGTCAACTTCAAACAACCATAATTCTCAGTACAAGATGAGTTAGGTGGGCCATCAGATATTAAATGAAAGGTCTTTGAATTATCTTTTCAACGCCACCGAGTTAACTAAATTTTGAAGTCAGATAACTGACATATTCCCTTTTGAAGTCAGGCTATCCGATTAAGGAAAATTACCCGAAAATAGTGAGGGGTATTTTGGTCTTTACCTTATCCAATCAGATTTAATTCATTTTTAATAAGTTTTTAGTTGTCTAATCTGATTAGGCTTAGTTTTATAATCCTAATATACACCTAGGATTTTAGTTGAGAGTTCAAGAAGAGAAAAGAGGAAAGGATCAAGGCATTCGTCGAAGTTCTTGAGTTTTCTTGTGGATTTTCGCCATGGGTTTGATCCCTAAGAGGTATGTAAGTTTCCATAGTGTTGGGTTCATTCACCCACACACCAATCATGTTATTTTCAGCGTAGTTTCATTCTCAAAATTTGAAGGGTTTAAGTTCTTGATAGGTCTTGTTGAAGTTTATTCTAAAGCTTGTTTTGTTGGGGTTTTGGTGATTTCTTGAGATGAAAGTGAGTGTTTTCAATGTTTTTTTGAGTAGATTAGTGTGTACATAGGTTGGGTAATTGAATCTAAGGAAAACTTGGGAAAATTGATCGATTAAAAGAGATTTAGGATAAGAAAATAAGAGACGAAATTTTCTGGGGGAATGGTGGCGCGACATGCCACGGATGCGCCAGCAGGGCTGGTGTGGCACGCCTACAGTGCACCAATATCATGTCTCTGAACGTTAGGGGCTGGCGCCCCACACAAGGAATGCGCCAGGGTCGGCTTTCCCCATTCTTTTTCTGTTTGAGTCCCTTTTAAGTGTACCTTCACTCCCTTTGAATTTAACTACTCTAAACTACTTCTAAACACCTACATATAATTCATAACATGAATCATAATCTTGAATTCATAATTCAATTTCAAAGTAGAGTTAAGAGTTAAGTTTTGAGAATTCTTCCGAACATTTTAAAAAAGTCCTTTTGAGTCCTTTTGAGGAGTCTTCTACAACTTTTAGTAACTTGTTTCAAGAATCGAGAAAGTAAGTATGATAATGAGAAGAGACGTATACACGAGTTCCATATTGTCATGTAGACCCTCGAGTCGAGTCATTCATGGCCATAAATTCCGTATGAACTTCATAAATTGAGCATCTTTGAGGGCAGTAGTATCTTCAAGTTCTATGTATTGAGTATTGACTTCCTAACCCATTTGAGATTATATTCCTAATCATGGGACTATTACATGTTACTCATGAAGTCCTTGAGTTAAGTTGTTCATGCCCATAATTTTGCATGAACCCTATAAGTCGAGCAGTCTTAAGAAGACAAGTATCTTTGAGTCCTTGAGATGAGTAGTTCATGCTCATAATCGTGCATGAACCCTTTGAGTTGAGCATTCTTAAAATTACTAGTATCATTGAAGTTGTTGAGTTCCAAGTATTTAGTTCTATCTATGGTTATTGAAAACTTTGCATTGAGTCGTTCACCTACATAATTCGGCATGAACCATATTTTAAGAAGTCTTTTACAAATGCTTTAAACTTGTTTTAAGACTTTAGCATTGAGTTGAATAAGACTAAAGGTGAAGTTTATTTTCTTCAAATGATTATATGGGAACTAAGTATTCCCAAAGAGTAAATGTTTTCACATTTAAACAAGAGAGGAAACACTGATTTCCAAGAGAGCCTTTGAGCTAGTTTTGAGTAAATATCTCAAACCACAGAAAGAGTTATATTTTTAAACATATGAGCTGAGTATATTTTGGGAGTAGTATTGAGCACCGATATGGGGACGAGTTCATAATAACTCAAATCTCCTTAAACCATGTAGGCAACATAGGCAGAAAGGGTCATACTTTTTAGATGATTCCTTAATGCGTTTTAGCATAGACTAGTGGATCCACTTAGTTGAGAGGTCTTATACCCTGGCAAAGTATAGGACTATTCTTGCAGTGAAGGCGAGACTCTATATCATCACATAACTCATAGTGATGGTTGTCGTTTAGAGAAACTCCCACCTAGTTATATCATGTGTTATTATATACAAATTGAATTGTTATTGTATTCTTCAATGCATTGAGTTGCAATATATTATTTTAAAAGCTTTGCATATATTGCATATTTTACTATTTCTTTGTTCTTGAGCGTCTTGAGTTGAGTATCTTGAGGTTAACTGTGTTTCATTGAGTCGAGTACGTTATTATTGACTTAAGCCCCATTTCACTGAGTTGAGAACCTTATTTATGAGTTCAGTATCTTTCCCTTGAGTACTTCTAAGATTAGTAAGTTTGAGTAGTTTTGAGTATCCTTGAGTATTCTTTGAGTTGAGTTTAGTTGAGTGAGTTGAGAAGAGGTAAGTATGTTTCCATTTTATAAAGTTAAGCTTATGTTATGCTTTAGAATTCCCCTTACATGCTCGTACATTCCATGAACTGAGTTATTTGGCCTGTATCGTTTTATGATGCAGATACATGTATTCAGGATCATCAACAGGAGCTTCGTTGATACCACATGGAGTTCGAGTTAGCTATGTTGAGCCTCTTTGCTTTTAGGGGATTTCATTTACTTTTTAGTTTTGTCAAGATGTCGTGGGTCTTGTCCCGACTTCCATCTTTGTTAGTTAGAGGCTTCATAGATAGAGTAGAGTTTGAGAAGTCTGTTTCATTTATCTTATTAATTGTATTAAAGACTTCAGTTACCTATTGTTGGCTAGTTGAATATTCTATTTATATTCAAAGTAAATAAAGCTTTGTATTTGAGTTCATGAATTTTATTAAGTTTTTAAGCTTTGTATGTTTGAGTTAGGATTCCTCTTGTAGTCAGCTAGGATGAGGGTTCTGTTGGGGACCAGCAATGGTTCTTGAGTGTTGGCCACGTCTAGAGTGTAGTCTCAGTTCGTGAAAGCTCCCAAAAATAAGGATCCTCATGCGCATCATGAAGAGATAGAGGAGAATATAGAGATTGAGGATGAGGGGGATTTTTGACAGGAAGAGGATGCACCGGCTAGGAATACCGACGTTCTTTCTTTAGACCCAGTATTAGCTCAACAAATCTTTTCTTTTCTAAAGAGATTGGTTTGTCCTGGAATCCTCCTAGTAGCGCAGGCTTCTCAACCACCAACCAACCGCCCCGCTACTATTACTTGTCCCAGGGGGTATGCAACATTAGGTAATGATCCTTTTTTTGCATCTTTTTTTGGGTCCCGTAATGACTGGTAGTGAGAATGCGTTGTTGAGTAAGTTTCTAAAGCTGAAGCCGCATGTGTTCCATGGTTCTGAGAGTGAGGATGCCTACGTATTCATCTTGGATTGTTAGGATGGGCAGCATAAGTTAGATATTATACACCAGCACGGAGAAGAGTTTGTGACATTCCGACTTCATGACGAGGCTAAGTAGTGGTGGAGAGAATATTTGGAATGCAGATTCTCACTTCTACCCCCACTCACTTAGACCCAGTTTCATTCTCTGTTCTTGGAGAAATATGTGCCCTGAACCTTGAGAGATCATAAGAAGGATGAGTTCATAAATTTGGAGAAAGACGTTATGTCTGTGGCTGCTTATGAAGTTAAGTTCCATGATTTATCTAGATATGCTACGTAACTGGTGAATACTGAGGAAAAAAAGATATGTCTATTCATCAAGTGGCTAAACTCTTAGTAACAGGTATTGTCTGTGCACATGACTTCTGCATGGAAAAGTTTTAATGAAGTAATAGATATTTTGAAGAAAGTGGAATGAGTGAGGAGTGATGGGCAGGCTAAGGCGTTGGCTAAGAAATCTAAGAGAATAATTAACTTTCAGGGTTCCTAATCCAAAGGTTCAGGAAGGCCGACACTTGCAGCCCGACAAATGCAGTCTGTTATGCCCCCTTCTATAGGTAATTACTCGGAACTCCACCTCAGAATTTGATTCAGGATAGCCAGGAAGCCGCACCTTCAGTGGGCAACATGCCATCTTTTGATCACACTTGTTATAATTGTGGAGAACCTGGGCATATGAGGAGAGATTATCCTCACCGGCGCATATTAGACCCCGCACAACAACAGACTAGAGTAGTAAAACCCGCGGAAATGCTAATAATGGTCGAGGACGTCCCCAAGGTGGGCGAGGAGGAAATCAGCGAGGCCGTGGAGGTCGGGGAAATGGTAACACTAGCAGAGGTAAGGTGCAACAAGGCAAAGAGGTCTCCCGTCATAATGATAGGGCTCAACATTATGCCTTTCTGGGCAAGACCAAGGCTGAGGCATCTGATGTAGTGATCACATATATTATTCTTGTCTAGGACCAGATGGCTACTATTTTGTTTGACCCAGGTTCTACTTATTCATATGTGTCAGTACAGTTTGCCTTGGGATTTTATATGATTAGTGATATATTTGATGCCCCCATCCATGCTTCTACCCCAGTTGGAGAGTCAGTCATACTCACACATGTGTATCGTGCTTGCCCTATTTTGTTTATGGGTTTTAAGACTTGGGTTGATTTGGTTATTTTGGACATGACTGATTTTGATATAATCTTGGGCATGACTTGGTTGTACCCCCACTATGTTGTGTTAAATTGTAACACTAAGTATGTGACTCTAGAGATTCTGGGTAGGAAAAAGTTAGAGTGGGAAGGGGTGTACAAGCCTAAGTCAGATAAGGTAATATTCTTCATTCGGGCTAGGAAATTGGTGGGGCAGGGTTGTTTGGCTCATATTCGTGATGTTGAGGTTGAGCCTCCCTCTATTGACTCTATTCTTATGATGTCAAAATTTAGAGAAGTTTTTCCTACTTATTCGCCTGGTATGCCTCCGGATAGAGATATAAATTTCCGCATTGATTTGGAACCCAGTAGCCGTTCCATCTCTATTCCTCCTTATCTCATGTCTCCGACAGAGTTAAGAGAGCTTAAGACTCAAATTCAACAACTTCTTGATAAAGGTGTTATCCATCCTAGTTCTTCCCCATGGGGTGGTCTTGTCTTATTTGTTAAGAAAAAGGATGTCAATATGAGGATGTACATAGATTACCGGTGATTGAATAGGGTCACCATTCAAAAAAAGTACCTATTGCCTCGAATAGATGATCTTTTTGACCAGTTGCAAGGTGCATTAGTTTTCTCTAAGATTGATGTAAGGTCTGCTTACCATCAGTTAAAGATTAGGTCTGAGGATGTACCCAAGATGGCATTTAGGACCTGTTATGGGAACTATGAGTTTCTAGTTATGTCGTTTTGGTTGAAAAATGCTCCTGCAACTTTCATGAGCTTGATGAATGGTGTGTTCAAATCATTTATTGATTCGTTTGTTATATATTTATTGATGACATTTTGGTTTTCTCGAAAAGTGAGGAAGAGCATGCTGACCATCTTCGTATTGCTCTAGGTTTTCTTGGGAAACAAAATTTGTATGCGAAATTTTCTAAGTGTGAATTTTGGTTGACTTCGATTGCCTTTTTGGGGCATGTAGTTTCAAGGGAATGGGTAATGTTAGATCCCCAAAAGATTGAGGCGGTTAAGAATTGGGTTTCGGCCTAGTTCTGTGACGGAAGTTAGGTGTTTCGTAGGGCTAACTAGCTACTATCGTTGATTTGTGAAGAACTTTGCTCCTATTTCCACGCATATGACAAGGTTGACCAAAAAGGAGGTACCTTTTGAATGGATCGAAAAATGTGAGGAGAGCTTTCAAAAGCTCAAGACTCTCTTGACCACATCACCTATTCTTGTACTACCGGTTGAAGGTAAAGATTTTATTATTTATTATGATGCTTCGTATTCAGTTTTTGGTGCGGTATTGATGCAGGATAAGAATGTCATAGCTTATGCATCACGGTAGTTTAAAGTACATGAGATAAATTACCCAACACGTGATTTGGAGTTGGCAGCGGTAGTGTTTGCTCTCACGATTTGGCGACATTACCTTTATGGTATTAAGTGTGAAGTATTTACTGACCACCGTAGACTGCAACACGTATAAACATAAAAGGATCTAAATATGAGACAACGAAGGTGGATGGAGTTACTCAAGGATTATGATGTGACCATCCGGGTAAGTATAACGTTGTGGCAGACGCATTAAGCCAGATGGCGGTGAGTATGGGTAGTCTAGCTTGCTTGAGTGTATCCAAGTGACCTTTGACTAAGGAAATTCAAACCTTGGAAACTAAGTTCACACGGTTGGGCATCTCAAAGAAAGGTGGGGTGTTAGCTAGCATTGAAGTAAGGGAAGAGATCAGGGCCAAATAGTTCGAGGACAAAAATTTGAATGAGCTCAGAAAGAAGATGGTGTCTGGCAAGACACAAGATGCAACTTTAGAAACGGGGGGTGTGTTTAGTTTTAGAGGACGAATTTGTGTTCCTAGAGTGGGCGACTTGATTGAGAATTTATTGATAGAATCCCATGGTTCACGGTATTCCATTCATCCGGGTGTGACTAAGATGTATCGAGATTTGGCGTGACTTTATTAGTGGTCTGGCATGAAGAAATATATAACGGAGTTTATGGCTAAGTATCAAAATGACCAACAAGTAAAATATGAGCATCAAAGGCAGTAGGTTGGCTTCAGACAATGTCAATTCCACAATGGAAGTGGGAACGGATAGCTATGGATTTTGTGGTTGGTCTCCCCAAGACCTTGGGGAAAGTTGATTTTATTTGAGTAGTGGTTGACAGATTGACTAAGTCAGCCCATTTCATCCCAGTTAGAATAGACTATAATGCTCAACAGTTGGCTAAGGTTTATGTGCAAGAGATACTGAGGTTACATAGGGTGCCCATTCTATCATCTCAGACTATGGTACGCAGATCACATCTAAGTTTTGGAGAAAATTACATGATGAATCGGGCATTAAACTCACCTTTAGTACAACCTTCCATCCAAAGACGGATGGACAGTCAGAGAGGACTGTTCAGGTGTTAGAGGACATGTTGAGGGCATGTGTGATTGACTTTGGAGGGAATTGGGATAAGTTGCAACCGTTGTGTTAGTTCTTCTATAATAATAGTTACTACTCTAGCATTGACATGGCACCATTCGAGGCCCTTTATGGTAGGGGATGTAGATCACCCATATGATGGTTTAAGGTTGGAGATGTGAAACCTTTGGGGGTTGACTTAGTGAAGGATGATCTTGATAAGGTAAGACACATCCAAGCTAAGCTCCTAGAAGCCTAGAGTAGACAGAAAAAGTATGCACACCATAAGGTAAGAGACATGACATTTCAGACTGGTGAGAAGGTTCTTCTTAACTTATCACCCATGAAAGGGGTGATGAGATTTGGCAAGAAAGGCAAGATTACTCCTCGATACATTGGTCCATTTGAGATTTTTGACTATGTAGGACCAGTGGCTTATAGATAGGCTTTACCACCTAGCTTATGTGGAGTTCATCTAGTGTTTCATATATCCATGTTGAAGAAGTATCATGGGGATAGGGATTACATTATAAAATGGGACTCAATGTCGTTAGACAAAGACCTTCAGTAGGAGGAGGAACAGATTGAAATTCTTGATTGTGATGTTCGGAAGCTGAGGAACAAAGAGATTAAGTCTGTGAAGGTTCAATGGAAGCATCGTTTAGTTGAGTAAACTACTTGGGGAAACCGAGAAGTACATGCAAGACAAGTATCCCAGTTGTTCGACGATTCATGTACTACTCTACCCTAACTTTAGCCTTTTTTTCCTAGTTTGTCACTCCGGGACGAGTGATAGGTAAATTGGTACCTATTGTAACGACATGTTCCCATTGTTATAGAAAATACCAACTGGGAAAGAATTGGGGCCAGAAGAACTTTTTGTAGTAACTTGGGTTTTCCTAGCCTAGCCCAGATTTGGATGAAATTGGAGTCACGAGAATCTAGGGAAATCTCGTAATGAATGAGAGATTCAATAAAGAATTCGGTTGCATGAATAGATAGCTAAGACGTTAAGGAACCCATACGACTTTACGGAATCAAATTCTGGCAAGTAGAACTCCTAAAACAGATCTTAGAGTGAGCATGTAGTTTTGAACACCTGATTTAAGGTGTGTTCTGGAATGGAGGTTTGGAACTCTAATTCTAATTTTCTGTCTCCGTGTAAGCCGCCAAGGTGGGATTAATTCCACCAGGGCGAGGGCGTTGTGGCAGGTTGGGTCCCACTGTGGCGGGACAATCGCGACTTAAGTCAGAAATAAACCCCAAAAATATTATTATTCTGCAATTTTCATTCTCTAGAGCTAGGAGACGAACCAAGGCAAGTTCTTGACAATTTTCCACCTCTTCTAGCACTAAAGGTAAGGTTTTTACTCCCCTAATACGTTTTCAATCCGTAGAAACTACATTCTTGGTTAATTACTATTGGGGAGGATTTTTGTACTGTTTTGGATGGTAGGAAAAAGCACTAGCTGTACCTTAGAATCATGGGTTTGGTCTTGGGTTATTGGGTTTGTTATAATTCAGATAATTAGACCTTTGATTGTTGATCCTTGCGTATATTAATTGTTTGTAGACCTAAAACAAGTGGAAAGAATCCGAAAATAGAAGATTCAGGTGCCTTAGAGAGATTCAAGCTTGGTTTCGAGGTAGGTAATGGTTTGATTTCATGTTTGTGTGATGTATGATAGTATTTGTTTCATTGTAATACATGTACGTATGCGAATGTTGCCCTATTGATCACATCTAACGGAAATGAGTATGAATGAATGATTGTAAGCCATGAATCAACACTTGATTGTATGATTATGACAATGTACATTGTGATTGTGATTCTGGCATGTTGAATGGATCGGGTGTCATGTTCCGACACACTAACTGGGATCGGATGTTACGTACCGACATACATGTTGGAACAGGTGTCACATTCCGACACACTAACTTGGATTGGGTATCACGATCTGGTACACTAACAATTTGGGTATGGGTTTCATGAGAGGACCGTTGACCTATCATATATGCGTATTATTGAAAATGTTGAATGGTAGATTGCTCCTGAAATGATAACTAATATTGTATATGTTCGGTATATGCATGTTTACTATGTTGTGACTGCTTATATATGTTTCACTTGCTGGAATAGCCATGTGATCCTACCAGTACATTGTGGTTGTGTACTGATACTGCACTCAAGCGGCTATTGATTGACCTTATCTAGGAGAGTAATGATCGAGATCGGATTTCAAGGGTGAGCCAGTTCTTCCAGGCTACCATGAAGTCCTTCATTGTGTTTAGTCCATTTTGTTCGGACTTAGACAATTGTTAGACTTACTCGTATGTTTAGTTGGGTTGTACCTCTTTTCTTTAGACTTGTTGAACTTTAGATGTTTTGGTACATTGACTTTCAGATTCTAGGGATGTTTTCCGAAATGTTTTAGTATCGATTTGTTAGACTTTCGGAGTTTATGGGAACTCCACTTTATTTCTAAATTTAAACTTTCTTCTGTATCTTTAAATGTTTAGTTTTGGGATTAGTTGGTTAGTAGTAATGGTTCTCCCAGTGGAGGGTTAGTGTGGGTGCCAATCACGACGGTCTAGGTCGTGACATGGGGATTCGTGGCATGCAAGGGGGCCTGGTGCGTTGTGATGTTCTTAAACCTAAGTGAAAAAATATTTTAAGTAAACTATATTGGAGCTATTATTTGTAGATGACAATAGGTTTTCTATGATGAGTTAGGACGTTTATGGATGTTTGAATTAAGGCAAAGTGTCCAGTACAATTCTGACATTTTTGAATGAAAAATTGGGGTTTATGACTCATAAGTTTGTCTTGAGGGTTGATTTTATGCTGAATCATTTTTCTTTATATTTTGAGCATTTGGTCAAGTCCATACATGGTATTTGAATAATGTGATTAAATTCTGATAAGTTTTAGTCTTTTAGATGCGTTCATATTTAATGTGTAGATGTTGTTTAGAGCATAAACATTATCACCTGAAAAAATTGAATCTGTGAATTATATGAAACTAAATTTAAGTGTTGGATTGACTCTGTGCATAACTATATTTCTTTGTATGATGATTCTTGTTGTACCTATTGTTTGGATAACATTATCATGTACTTTATATTGATCATATTTGTTGTAAATATAAATGAGTAATATGAATTCCAAAAAAGTTTTCTAACGTCTTGCCTATACTCTATAGGATTGTTATATGAGACTTAGTACAAATTAGTAAAACTGTCTTTAAACTATAGCAAAATCAATTTTTCTGCTATTGGAAAGAAGCTAAAAATTTCTACTTCCTAATAAAGCAGAAGCAGGAGCGAAAAATTAATTTTTCAATACTAAAATATCCCTTTTGTATATGCATATTTATCAGTATGTCTCTTATTTATTAATTACCGTATATCATAAGTTTGATTAATTTTCATTTAAAAATTAATTTTTATGTTTATATAGTAGGTTTTTTAATTTTATCTTATGTCTACATATTATTATTTTATATATTATTCTACGTATTATTTTTCAGAATTAGAAAAAAAGATAATAACAATATTTTTGCAAGAGTCAAAAAAAAATTATTGTAACAATTAAAGATTTCATCCATCCCAAACAAAGGTATATTATTGATTGAAAATTTTAATATGTACATTTAATTTAATAAAAATAAAAGTTTAATTAAAAATTTTATAATAGATATTCAAATAGTTTCTCTATAAAATAATATTAATATTAAAAGTACGTCGATACTTACAATTTTTCGTAATTTGACTCTCAAAGGCACTTTTTTAAATACATAGTCCAACACAATTTGCTTATAAAAAATCAATTTTCAAATGAATTAGCCAATCACAAATTATTATTTTTTATCAAAAATACTTTTCTGAAAAACTACTCTAAAAAGATACTTTAAAAATAAACAGTTTTTAACAACAATGCTATACATACACTACAACTTAGTGAATCAATAAATGCCACATGCGTAAATTTATTTTCCAATACACTGCCAATCTATTTTGTAAGGAAACAAAGAGGATCTTTATTGATAACGAGATAAAGAAAGTGTGGATTTAAATTACTTGACTTTCTTGGTTAGCCTATTTAAAATACCATATCTATTAGCTTAATTTTCTTTCCCTAATACTTATGGCATCGTGCCTATTGTGTGTGATAGAGGATTTTACATGGAAGACATCAAATTCCTTAGTTGGACTTTGTTGAAAAAAATTATTTAATGATCGCAAAATGTGAGTTTCCTGAAGAAGTAGGATCATCACTTGGTGCCCTTCAATATTATCTAATGATCGCAAAATGTGAGTTTCCCGAAAGTGATGGATAATCACTTGGTGCGCTTCAATATTATGGAGGCTAAGACTCATATAAATTACTCACTCTTGAAGATGTATGATAGAATCCTTTGTAAGGACTAAAATTATTATTTGGACATAAGCTTTTGCCAATGAATTTAGATATTAAGAGGAATAGGAATAGGAATAGGAATATGTTTAACTTTCAAAAGTATCAAAAATATCAAAATCTCCAAATCTACCAACTTTATATGAGGGGTGACTAAAGAAACGAGAGCAAAGATGGAAAATTGTATGTTTTATTAGTTGACCATATGTCTTCTATATAAACAATCTATACAAGACCTAGAAAAGATAAAGACTATTAAACAAAAGATTCCTGAGGATTAGGAACTACAAAAAAAGAATTCTAAAATAGTAAGGAGTCTCATCCGTTATTATGCCCCCACAAGTTGGTGGTGTCAACAACACTCAACTTGGAGAAATGCTTGACAAAATCAGCTCTTGGAAGTGGTTTGGTAAGTATATATGCCACTTGATTAGCCGAGTGAAGGTGTTGAACTATGATAGGCTTGTTTTGAACTTGTTCACGAACAAAGTGAAAATCAATAGCAATTAGCTTCATCCGACTATGGAACACCGGGTTGGCGCAAATGTATGTAATGCTGACATTGTCACAAAATATCTGAGGAGTGGTGGAAATATGAAATAGAAGTTCATAGAGTAAGCTTGTTTGCCAAAAAATTTCAGAAACAATAGCTACAAGTGCGCGATATTCTGTTTTTACGGACGAGCGGGAGACAAATCTTTGCATTTTAGAGGACCAGGATACTGGAGAACTCCCGAGGTAAACAATAAAACCTGTTGTAGAGGTTAGATCAAGAGGATCTCCGACCCAATCAGATTCTGAGTAGGCTAGAAGACAGTGATCATTTTTTTGGCAATTCGAAGGCCAAATGAAGATGTTTGGTGAAGATACTGAAGGAGACGATTCATGGTTGTCCAATGTGATAATAAGGGTTGGTGCATGGGCTATGAGAGTTTGCTAACTGCAAATGCTATGTCTGGACCTGTAAAATAAAGGTAATGAAGTTTACCAATTATCCTCCTATAAAGAGACCCATCAACTAGAGAATCTTCAGCAGACTCCGGGAAAGCAACAGTAGAAGCCATTGGTGTTGGAACACCCTTGCAATTGTGCATATTAACTTCCTCCAACAGATCTGTAATGTATTTCTATTGACACAACAAAAGACCACCAGGATAAGGTAAAACTTCAATATCAAGAAAATAATAAAGTGGACCAAGATCCTTCAATGAGAATTGGGTTGCAAGATTATCAATGATGCTGTGAACACCATGAATCTGATTGCCTACGACAATTATGTCATCAACGTATACCAGAATATAAATAGTAAACTCAAAATTATGCAAGATGAACAATGAAGAATCAAATTGGGATTTAACAAATCCCAAAGTAACCAAGTAACTTTTGAGTTCAGTGTACCAAACCTTGGGAGCCTATTTGAGGGTATATATAGCCTTGTGCAACTTGCAAACATGAGTCGGATGCCCAAAAGCTTCAAAACTAGGTGGTTGGAGCATAGAGACTTCTTCATCGAGACGACCTTACATGAAAGCATTATTGATATCAAGTTGTTGAATGGGCCAGCTTTGTTGTGTTGCAATCGCAAGAATGAGTCGAACAGTTGCAGGCTTTACCAAAGGACTGAGTAAAGTGAAAATCAAGTCCAAATCTTTTTGTGAACCCTTTAGCAACCAGACAAGCTTTGTACTTGTCAATAGAACCATTAGAATTATATTTAATCCAGAAAAGCCACTTACAATCCACCACATTTTTACAATGATCACATGGTACCAACTCCCATGTTCACTTTCGAACAAGGCATCACATTCATTTCTCATAGCTTCACGCCGGTGTGGGACTTGTTGAGCTTGCTTAAAGGTTCTAGGTAGGTAGGAAGTGGTTTGAACAACTGTGTGTAATTGTTTAGGCTTAAGGCTATTGGTCTTAGACCGAGTAATCATGTGATGAGTGGGCATCACTATACAGGTAGAGGCTATAAAGGAAAGTTGTGTGGCCATGGGAGGTGGGACAAGTGATGAGGAAGAGGATTGTACCAGAGGGTTCTGGATCAAAGGACCAGTGGAATTATTTGGGCGTTGGTAAGTGATAATTGTGGATTGTAGCTGAGCATTTAACTGGGGAGAAGTTTGAACTGGTGAGGTTGAAACAGTTGGTTGTGGTGAATTGTGGCTAGAAATAGGATTTTGGATGGTGCGGGTATGGGGTAACGAAGGAATTGGAGAAGGAGAAGAAGTATCATATAAGGGAGAAATAGAAGTACCGAAGATGGTGGCAGCTGTTGAGGTAGAGGAGATGGGTGAATGTGTGTCCACAGGCTGCTGCACAATCTGTGAAATAAGCTCACAAAAATCATATGAGTTTCGAGTATTATCATGTGGTTGTTGGCCAAAGGAACAGATTTCCCAAGAGACATTTTTATTTTGTGTTCTTTATAGATGAGAAAAAATATTGTCAAATGGGAATTGATTTTCAAAAAATAAGACGTGACGTGATAGATATATTTTGGAAGTTAAAGGATCAAATCATTGATGATTGTAGTGTTTATTCAAAAAGCCTAAATAAACACATGGTGTCTAACGGAGCTCTAATTTGTTTTTGGCATATGGTTTGAGCCATGGATAACAGAGGCAACCAAGTACTTTAATGGAGTCATACTTTGGCATTTTTGAAATAAAATTTCAAATGGACTTTTATGCTGACGATTGGGTATAGTTAGTCTGTTTATAAGATGGACAGCTTGTTGACAGGCAAAACTCCAGAAGTGTGATGGTAAAGACACTTGATGCAACAAGGTTCTAGCAGTTTCAATAACATGGCGGTGTTATCTTTCAACTAGAGCAACTCGTTGTGGAGTATATGGGGGTGACACTAAGTGTTCTACGCCATGTGTTTTGAAATAGGACTGTAAACTTTGAAATTCGCCACCACCATCCATGTAAAAAGATTGAATTTTAGTGTTAAACCTCCATTCAAGCAATGGATGCAAATTTGAAAATCTTCCAGAATTTCATTTTTTGATTATAAAGTAAACAACCACATGTATTTTGAAAATTGATCAACAAATATCACATAATATCTTTTTTTATCAATTGACAGAACCGAAGATGGACCCCATAAATTGCTAAAAGGGATTTGTAGAGGCTTATTACTTTGCAGTGAATTATTTGAGAAAGTCAACATGTGCATCTTATTAGAATAACAAGAATTACAAGTCGAACTAGCTTTAGGATCTCAAATAGGAAGGGAAAAATTATTCAGGATAGTATCAAAAATGCGACGATTAGGATGACCTAAACGCCGATACCACATGTGAATTGGAACAACCACATTGCATTGTGGAGAACGATGTGTACAGACTGGTGGCCACTCATAAAACCCATCTTTAATCTGTGCTTGAACTAGAGACACCCTCGTATTCAGATCCTTCAAAAGATAATGGAAAGGAAAAAATTCAATAGAGGAATGATTATCACGACAAAACTGAGAAACAGAAATAAAATTAGTCTTTATGTGAGGGGAGCATAAGGTATTAAGAAGTTTGAAATGATGATTTGATGCACTTATGTTAGCGTTACAGGTATGGGATATTGGAATGGTGTGACCATTGCCCATAGTGATCTCTTCGGTGTCATGGTAGTCATTTACAGTGTTTAGTCTTTGAGCATCAGATGCAATATGATGAGTGGCTCCACTATCCACGATCCAAGGGGTCTGTTGGGGAGGAAAAAAACCAGCAAAGTATCCCAAGCTTGTAGATGGTTATAGGATTGAGATCTGCAGACCCTATCAGAACGACCTACACGATCACATAGTTGGCAACAAAGATTCTTGTCAAAGGGTTGTTGCTGGTTGTTTCTTTGTGGGCGACATGGTTGTGCCTACCACTGCTGATTGTTGGGAGGAGTGTTCGCACCTGGATGGAGACTACAGGGGTAAATATTGTTACTTTGGCGAGGTGGAGTTGAGCTGGTCTATTGTGCTACAACAGCGGTGATATTAGTTGATAACGGCTTCTTGTTGTCCTCGTACTTTAGAATGAATGGCAACAGAGAGTTCTCGAAATTTAGATTCGAGTCCACTGAGAATTTTAACAATGAGTTCCTAATTCGATACAGGAGCACCAGCAGTTACAAGTTCATCACAAAGTGATCGAATCTAATGGAGATAATCTGTGACTGGACGAGAGTCTTTAGTGAGGCGAGCCAATCAGTCTCGCAAGCTGAAAATTCTTGTTTGAGATTTGTTCGCATACGCAGTATGCAGAGCATCACATGCAGCTTTAGTGGAGATTGCAACAGCAACAGTAGGGGAAAGTGTAGCATCAACGGAGGCCAAGATAGAATTTTGAATTAACTGATCTTGGCGGCACCAAAGAACAAACTCAGGGTTAGCAACATCTTGCTTGTTTTTCTAGATGGTGTGAGTGGGCAAAGGGATGGAGCCATCAAGATGCCGATAGAGATTGTGACCACGCATAAGCATTGAAACTTGAGCTTTCCACAGGGTGAAATTGTTACTGCCAGTTTATTTTATGGGCAGTTGGGTCATAGGATTCAATTGGACAATAGTGATGGCGTTATTGACTCCATCAACACTGGTCACAAAAGTATTGAGGGACATTTCGACGACTTAGCAGGAAAAAAAAAGATCAACTCGTAGGAGTTTAGAAGCGCTCTGATACCATAAAGAAATGAGAGCAAATATGGGAAAATATTATCTTTTATTATTAACCATATGGTTGCTATATAATGAATCTATAAAAGATCTAGAAAAGATAGACTATTAAACAACAGATTCCTGAGGATTAGGAACTACGAAAATAGAATTTTGCAAAAGTAAGGAGTCTCATCCGTTATTAATGGCTGCAATTTCTTCCAATTTCTCTCTATGACTAGAGAAATACATTTCTCACTTACGGAATAAGAAGTGCACGATGTTATATCTTTTGGTTGATTTCTTTATTTTTACACCACCATCTTTCACAACTCGAAATTGAATCATGATGACATTTACCATATACCCCAGGTAGGCAAGTCAAAGCACAATCAACTCATGAAAAACAAAATTAGAATATAACTAACGTGGAAGAAATAATAAGGTAATAAAGGGATCGTAGCATAGATATGTTCAAAATAGTACAAAATATACAATAAGGGCCATAAAGTGACTAAGAAAGAAGAATATATACAAAATAGTACACTGCATATAACAAAGATGGTAAGATATTCTTCAAAAAAAAACCCACCTTTTCAGTGCAAAAAAACCCACAAATACGCCATTTCGGAGCCCAAATCAAATTGAAATTGAGGCAAAAGGTTTTAAACTGAAAATCCACATTTTCTCACCGCTACCTCATTCCATGGTCAAATGCAGATGTCATGTACATTGATGCATGCCAATCACAATCAAACAAGTTATAATACATTCGTATCACACAAACTAATAAGGTAAACCCTTGACAATACATGAATCATATTAACTAGAAACTTCATCCAGATAGAAATAAGCACAATTATTTGGATAAACACAACCACACCAAACAAGCAACCAACTCTTCTAAAACTAAGTTTAAATCCCTTAAAGCAACCTAAGCATTCTATACTATTCAAGCGTAGGCTATGATCAACCTAGACAAAGTTTTATGGCTAAGCTACTACTCTAATGTCCCAAAAATAGACAAAGTATAACTAAGGATCATGTAAGACTAAGAGTTCACCCGAAAACCTTTCTAATGAACATATGCAACCCAATTAATATAGTTTCTAACTAAGCTAAGTCTAAATAAACAAGTTGTAACCTACCTCGAAGTTGAACCCATACTAGAATTGCTACTCGAGACCTTTATTTTTTCGAGAGTCGCGGATCATCTTCATGCTATAAAACACTATACGTCAATACAGGACTAGTGATACTCCTATTAATGTCACAAAATTCATAACAAAACTGAGGTGAAAAATTGACCCTCAGAACTCGACAATGAAATAGAAAATTAACTATGTCATTGTACTTCCTTTGAGATGAGCATCACATGCCCCAAAGTTGGGTGAAGATGAAGGTCATTTTGAACCTCGAATGGTATGAAAAGATTCATTTTAAAGAATTGAATAAAACAATTGTGGTTCAAATAGAGAATAAAACACGAAAATGAAGCTAGAATAAACAATATAAATCAAAGGGAAAGAGAATTACCTTATAATCCCATGAAAAGATAAAGAAATGAGTTTAAAGACTCCTATATGTGCTCAACAACAATGGAAACATTTGATGGAATATGAGATATAAAAGCACTCATGATTGTTGCCCTTGCAAACCCGAGGTTACTAGAATGGAGATGACTTGCAAAATCTGATGTGAATAGTCTCCTCCATCTATATGGAAGCCAATGCTAGCTACATGCATGAGATCACTAAAGCGAGCAAGTTGTAAAAATTTGATTCATCATTACTTAAAAGGAACCTCATGCGGAGTTACAATTTTTTATTTGAGATATTTGGCCAATTTAATATTGAGGTGACATGAAGAAAAATTAGAGAATCTGAAATTGATCAGAACTGGAGTCATCTAACAATTCTGGGAATATTCCTGCTATGTTAGTGCCGCTAGAGGCTTGTTTTCAGAGTTCTTCAACAGTTGATTGACATCCATGTAGTCTAGGTTTTCTTTTAACTAAGTAGTCATACCTGTCTTTACTTATATAATATCTTGTAGATAGTTGAGAGATTTTATACATGGGCCTTCAGGCATGGAGTCTAGATTGTTTAATATATGGATAGTCGTGGGCTACACTAATGATAGACTCGGTTAGGTAATGTTTACTTTGAGATAATTTCTAGGTGCTATACTAGGGTACATGATTGTGGGTAAAATGGCTTATGAACAGGGAACATTCACGAAGGAATCCTTCTAAATGGTTATGGGTTTTTTTTTTTTGATGTTTATGTATGTATTTATGTAAACTGTCTCTATTATGAAACCTGAACAATATATTTTGGGAAAAACATAAGGGTTGTATTTAAAGTGATAAATTGTTAACAATCTCATGCAATGACAATGCTTTTTTTTACTTGTATTTACAAGTGTGGTTGTATTTCATTGAGTGTAACTAATGTTTGACTCTAGTACTACACCTGATATAGGATATTCCCATGGTTGGCTCAGACACCATTTCTGGTACGTACTAATGGTTGACTCGGGTACCACACCTGGTACAAGGGTATCACGACCCAAATTAGGTCTGTGACTGGCACTAAGGGGAAAGAATCTCAAAGCAAGCCTTAACATAAATCTACAAAAAATGGGACAGAGTTTCCTTTGTTTTTAGGCCTATCCTAAATTTTTCCTGGCTCATAAATCCACCACAAAAATAGTTACAACTATAAACCAAAATATAATATCCATTGATGATCTAACTGTCACACAATAATACCAATTTCATCTCCAAATACAAAAAAGAAGTTCAAAATTAGACACTTGACTACAATGCGAAGGAATAATCATGACTCAAAAAAAAGAACGACAAATGGAGCGACTCTAAGAGTTTTTAAAGAAAAAAAAATCATAGAAATTCCAATACGTCTCTTGCCACGCGAAGCAATGCGAGGCACACCAGATACTATCAATCCACACTCTCTAATTAATGAAGTCTTCTCCAATGTCACCTGAATTCTCTGTAAAAATATTTAGCGAGGAGTTAGACTCTAGCTCAATGAATAATAATACTTAACCACAACCATTTTAATGAGGGAAAAGTCAGAAAACATGCTAGTATGATAATCAAATGATGAAAATTGTTCCCTTTCAGAAACGGTAACAATATTCAACCTTATTTGTCTCATGTAAGTAAGATCAATGTAAACTTTTTGAAATAATCTCAGAAAAGCATTTTCCATAACAAATCTTATAGCTTGGAGGTTTCCAAGGATGAGTCATGTAATCAGTGTGGCCTTGTATTAAAGAAGTAACCAATAACGGTGAACTCCTCATAAAGGAGATAAGTATGCATATCGGTAGATCCCTACTCGAGGGATATCGGTAACGGTATGCTAGTTCTACCTTTCAACTAGCAAGGGCTTTATAAGTACCTGTAACTACTAGGTGCACCAGGTCTAACGAACCCGCCGTTAGCTATGGGATTCATCAAGGTCTATTCCCATTTAAACTTTCCTTGTAATCAGTAGAAGCATTTCAAAATAAAATAGAGCATTTAAATTTTATCAAACATCATCATTTCAAATTTAACAATCCCATGTCAAAAGACCATTTCTCAAATAATTTTAGAACCCTTTCAATAACAGTAATCATATCTTATAAAAATGAGATCATCTCAAATAATCTTTTCAGTATCATATCAAGTAAAAGACTTTTCCCACATGCAAGTTCAAAACATTCGGTAACACATTTACTTTATAAACCGTGTAAAAATCATGAAATTTATGAATTACAAATTGTGGTAAGATTACTACCCACAGTTATATGTGCTGAAATACCAAGCTCGCCACTCGAGTAATCTGTATGAATCCCATTAGTCAATCTATAATCAAACTCGTATCAATCTCCAGTAAGATTCTATCTTTAGGCTAATTCTATAACTATTTAAAATACCCAACCCATAAGCTTTAGGTTTAACTCTCAATGTGTCAAAGTATCTTATTCCGTAACGATATATTCCTTCAATTTCAGCAGCAACAAGTTAAAAGCTCTAAGTATTCATATCGTACGGTTGCTCAAACAATTTTCTTGGCTATTACTACAGTAAACAACAACTCAAGTTCAATATAACAATGTAATTCCAACTAGTACTAGTATAAAATATACTTCTATATATTTGCATTCTCATTCCCAAATACATTGATGAATCATGTATCTTGCTAATAAAAAAATAGATAGAAAATATATATGATTTATTCGTCTGTACAACCCTTGCTGCCCAATTATTAGCCTCTAGTAATTAGATTTCAACACCTACAGTGAATGACCTAACTAATAATCTTGGAGAGGGTGTAGGAGAAAAAAAGCACTAAGGATTTACCTCGAACCTGGTAGAAAAACCTCCGAATAAGTCTCTTTCTCCTTTTTCTCGCTCACCCTTCCATTCTTTCTTTCTTACTCTCTTTGTTCGATGTTTTTTTTTCTTCCTGCTGAAAGTTGCAGCGTCGCTGCCTAGGGCTTTTAGCCCAAACTCTTTTTTTTAAAAGTAATGACTTATTTGCCCTTAACTTAATTATAGGGTATTACATTCTCCCCACTTTAAGAAATTTGATCCCCGAAATTAAAGTAAGTGTGTACCGGTAGAATGAAACAAGAGAGGATACTTGACTCACATCTCCTTTTCCAACTGCCAAGTATAAGTTAGACCATTAAAAAATTTTACGCTACAACAACATAATTTTAAAAATTTAGACACATAATCTACTTGTCCAAGGCAAAAGATTCACCACTTTTCATTATTGATACTTTGTTACTCAATCAAAATTTATAGAAGGAGAAAAATAAATTTGAAACAACAGCAAAATAATATTTTTGACCCATTTTAGAAATTTATTCTTTATTATATTGCTACTCTCAAGGCCCTTTCTAGATATTTCATATGTGAAACTTAACAACCTCTTCAGAAATATGTAAGTATACTTGTTGCATTATGAAAGTTCAAGTAGATCAAAATGTTGGATTCTAGACTCATGTTAAAAAAATATTCTTGAACATGAAAAAACTTAAATGAATCTAACCTGGATAGCTCAAACACTGAGCAATGACTTGGGATAGGAAGAAAAACAAATCCATGTTAATAGAGAGAACTTTTGTAGCTTAAGTTATTAATTTTATTTAGAGTAGGTTTTGTTTCATATTCTTCAAATTAAGCTTTCCAAAAATAGTCACAACTCACCCTAGAAGTATTTAGAAGAGACGAATGAGAAGGAAAAAAGGAAAAACATTAGAAGGACAAAAACCTTGTCCAAGTGAGATCACATATATATTAAATGAAAAATAATAAATACAATATTAAGGAGACAACAAAATAGCCAATAAAAACATATATTAAAGGGAGTAAACTATGAGATATCCAATGATGATAACAAATCATTCTAACCAGAAAAGGACCTATGTTTTGGAATAACATACCTCAAAAAATAGACTAACACTTCAATTAACCATCCATCTTTAAAGTACTTATAATATCCAGTGATAAAATTTAGTAAAGATAGATAAGGATAATTTACAAATTAAAAATATGGACATGCAAACACGTTAACTTTCAAAGGATTTCTCAAGAATAGAAAAAATTATCCTTATATGTGAAGAAATGACATTATCGATGAACAAATGAGAGATCCCATCAAGGGGAGACAATTTATTGTGTACTCTATGACGATATTTGGGCTGAACTTGATGTATAATAGTCTTGAAAAGACACTACATAACTTCATGCGATGGAGAAATTACATACCTTGTAATACATAGTAGTAGCTTTCTACAATATATTATGTTTTTTCTTCATAATACACATTCTTCTAACCAAAATAACATCAACTAAAAAATCTATAAAACAAACTAACCCTTCTTCTACCAAGTTTGTTGAAATTTCATCTATTTTACAACAATAGGATAATACTTTAAATAAATTTTGACCACACAACTCCGGTAATCTTCCCCCGTGCTTTTCTTTTTTCTTTTTCAATAAATTTATTCCTCTTCTGACCATCAACAATTTCATTGTCCTGTGTTTTTGATGAGTATATAATTAACTAAGAAGAAGTATGTTCTCTCGAATAGCTTAAGCTTTTAGATGAGATGGTCAAACACTTCAACATGGTATCAGAGCAGGCAGAGGTCCTGAGATCGAATCTCACTGCCACCCATATCAAAAATATTTACGTGCTTTGCCCTTGAAAAAGAATCACGCTTGGACATGAGGGTGCTTGTTGAGATTATAATTAACTAATAAAAAGTGTGGTCTCTCTAATAGCTTATGCTTTTAGAAAATATGGTCACACACTTCAACAATTTTTCAACAAAATTAGACTAATATCATAAGATCCTATTCTCGCTTATACGCCATATTTCTTAAATTTCTCCAAAGCCTACATGTAATTTTAGGGGAGGACTACAGAAACAACATGCTAGGTGATCTATAACTTCATATCCTATGCTATACAACATTGTGTCCCTTCAGGGAAGAATAAACTAATTGAAAAACTATGAGTTGGAACCAATTAGAGATGAAAATTTTCTAAAACTTTTGGTTCTTACTGGTTTAGTACATACAATGCAACAAACATTTAGTTAGAACCATCAACTTCAAAGATCCCTGAAATCTCTAGTATGTGAAAAACTAGTTCAATGCATGTAAAAAACAATTCCCATTCTTCAGTTATGCGAATTGCCATGGTAAGAAAACCAGAATATCCCAAATTAATTTATAGAGGCAGAAAACATCAGGACTAGAGATTTTGAACTTAAAATTCTCAAGAAAAATGAATAAGTCATTGTGGATAGGCTGAAATGAAGAAGGAAATAACATAAAAACTGAAATATTTGACTAACCATCTCACTGGTAACTTTGAGGGTTTCTGGATCTACTGGATTAACCCATTAGTTGGTGGTAGTTTGGCTTGTCTTATTTACACCAATGTGTTCATGCAACAAGAACATGCTCTTTTATCCAATGACTTTTAAATTGAATTTGCTTGAGTTTGATTTGTGGGTGTAGAAAAACCCATTTGAATTTCATTTTTTTAAAAGGGAAGAAAACACAAATATTTTTTGTTGTTTCTTTCTTTGTTTTCTCCCAATTATTATTTTGCTTTCTAGGTATTGGTTTGCGGCTAAAGAAATAAGATAAGTTGCAGAAGAACTTAATTGCTTATGGATGGAATGTTACAGCTTGATATACACGATTGAGTCTAATAATATCCTATACAAATTCCACAAAATGGGGAGATAAAGCTAATCCTGATTACCTACTAAAGACATAGTAAACATTAAAGAAAAGTAGTAAGAAAAAGACTTATACCACAGTAACTAAAGACTTATAGTGCAGTAACTAGTAAACTCTAACTAATGCACTGATAAGCCCCTTTCAAGGTAGGCAATGTGCAACAATGCGTAGCTTGAACATGTGCCTGTCAAAGGCTGGTTCGGAAAGGGCATTGGTAAGAGTATCTTCTAGTTGGTTCGCAACGTTTATATGGACAACTTGAACTTGCTTAAGCTGAACTTGTTTGCGAAAAAAATGGAAATCCACCGCAATGTGTTTCATGCGACTATGAAAAACTGGATTGGCACAAAAGTACGCAGCACCAACATCGTCACAGTAGATATTTGGGACATTTTCAAGTTTAAGTTGCAGCTCAGCTAGAAGGTTAGTGACACAGTTTGTTTCCGCAAGGGAACTTACAACTGCCCAATATTCAGCTTCAATGGAAGAATTAGCAATCGTTCTTTGCTTTTTGGAGAATCAACTCATAGATTTTTGCCAAAAAATTAAAGATAACCAGTAGTGGAAGCGCGATCACTGGCATCTCCAGCCCAATCCACATCAAAGTATATATGTAAAGAGAGGGAATTATGGCGTATCAAACGCAAACCAAGATGAACAGTCCCTTGAAGGTATTGTAGTACCCATTTTACAGCTTTCCAGTGAGTCTCTAAGGGAGTTTGCATAAATTGTGACAACTTGTTTACAAAGAAACAAATGTCTGGACGAGCGAAGGACCAATATTAAAGCTTCCCGATTATCCTCATATATTTGGTTGCATCCGCGGATAATCCACCATCATTGACCTTGGGTGATTCAATAGCACTCATACGCATTTTAGACATTTTGCAATCAGCCATAATCTCCTCACGCAATATATCATTGGTATAATTACTCTTTGACATAATAATACCATATGGACTTCTAATGACTTCAATACCTAGAAAGTAGGTGAGATTGCCAAGATCTTTTATAGAAAAATGGGCAGCAAGGGAAGGAATTACTTGATTAACAACTCAAGTGTCACTGCCAGTAATGATAATATCATCTACATATACTAATAGGTACACAGTGGCACGATAACGATAATAGATAAAGAAGGTACTGTCAGACTCAGATTTGATGAAGCCGAACAAGAGCAAATGATTCTTGAGTTCATTATACCATGCTCTGAGAGCTTGTTTGAGTCCGTAGATAACTTTATGAGGACAACAAATACGAGTCTGATAATTTGTAGCTTCAAATCTCTGAGGTTGGGCCATATAGACCTCTTCATCTAAAACTCCCTTGAAGAAATACGTTATTAACATCAAGTTGATGGAGCGGCCAATCAAATTTGATGGCAATAGAGAGGACCACACGAACAGTAGTAGGTTTGACTACAGGGTTGAACGTGTCATGTAAATCAACACCGGGACGTTGGGTAAATCCCTTTGCAACCAATTTGGATTTATAGCCATCAATAGAACCATCAGCCTTTCGCTTGATTTTGTACAACCATTTACAAGCAATGACATTTTTAGATGGATCGGTCAGCACCAATTCCCACGTTTGATTTATACACAGTGCATCAAACTCGACTTTCATAGCAGTCTGCCACTCTATGTGTTTGGTGGCATGATGGAAGGTGGTGGAAGTGAATAGAGGTGTTACTTGGGTCATGTAATAAAAAATATTCCTTGGTTTATGGATATTGTGTTGTGAACGGGTGACGATTCGATGTTCAGGCAAATGGGAAGGAGATAGGGTAGGCAAGGCTGGAGCAGATGTGTTCTGTTGTGCCAGTTGAGTGGAGCGATGAGAGTAAACAAATTGAATAAGTGGTTTTGGTGGTTGTTGATTGGATGTGGATGGTAGTTGAGTTGGTGACGAGGGTATAAAATGTGCTTGGGCATCAGGAAGATAAGAAAGTGGAGAAGCAGAATTAGGGGAACTACCTGAAATTGCAGACCCTGTTGTAGCGCAACCGGTAGAGACAGCCTCATGCGTGTACTTGATGGTATCAACATTGGGTAAAATAATAGAGGGCGGTAAATCTGTACAGGCTGTTGGAGAAGATATAGGAGACCTAACCTAGGTAGGTTCAACCAGGTTTTCCCAAGAAAAAGTTTTAAAATATGAGGAAAGCTTTGAAAACATATTCTGAAAAAGAAAAACACTTTAAAAAAAAATGGACATCTCGAGATAAGTATATTTTGGAAAATTTTGGATCAAAACATTTATGACAATGATAATTGGATGAAAACCCCAAATAAACACAAGGCGTCGATCTCGACTCTAATTTATTCTTCGAGTATGGTTTGAGCCATGGATAACAGAAGCACCCAAAAAAATTAATTGGCCGTAATTTGGATTTTCACCAAATAACATATGGAAAGGTGATTGATTTTGAAAAAGTTAGGTAGGTAAGCAATTGATGAGGTAAACCACGTGTTGACAAGCAAAAGACCAAAGGGTCGGTGGGAGCGAAGCTTCATGGAGTACAGTTGTTGTCGTTTCAACAATATGTCTATGTCGACATTCGGCAACAACAACTCGTTGATGGGTGTATGGAGGAGCTCAGAGGTATGGATCAAGAGTTTTATATTCTCCACTACCATCATTATATAGAGAAAGAACTTTTGCATTGAAATGATTTTCCATTAAAACTTGAAAGTTTTGGAAAAGTTCTTTAACCACACTTTTTTTGTTCAAGGTATAATGCCAAATGTATTTGGTATATTGGTCAACAAAAATATAGTAGTATAATTTTTTGTCAACTGATAAAGCTGGAGAAGGGCTCCACAAATCACAGAAAATGGTTTGAAATGATTTGGTACTTGATAGCGTAAGTTGTTGAAAGGGATGTCGATGAGCTTTATTTGATGAACAAGAATTACAAACTGAAATTCTTTTGCGTGAACAAGGAAGCGAGAATTTATTTAAAACAAAATTTAAAACACATGTGTGCGGATGACCCAATTGACGATGCCAAGTGAGCCTGGAGGAAGAATTGGTGTAGGTAGCAAGTGCTTTAGGTGAAGGCAAGGAAGGTGAAGTGGGCCACTAATACAGACCGCCTCTACTCTGACCTAGTACCAAAGGATTCCGTGTGTTCAGGTCCTTCACACAAAAAAGGAAAAGAAAAAATTCAATAGAAGTGAGATTATCTTGACAAAACTTAGAAACTGAAAGTAAGTTGCATTTCATGGTAGGTGCACATAGAGCATCAGAAAGTTGGAAAGCCTTATTTGAGGCATGTAATTGAGTTGAACCAGTGTGAGTTATTGGAATTTTGTTACCATCACCCAGGGAGACCTTCTCCATGGCATTGTATGCTTGCAAGTTGTGAGGGTCAGAAGTGATATGATGAGATGCGCCAGAGTCGACAATCCAGTGATTTGTAGATGCCTGTAATCTTGAAACATAGTTGGCCTTTGCCTCAAAATGATTGTGAGTTTTGGATCGACAAACACTTGCAACATGATTATCTTTGTTGCACAATTGGCAGACAAAACTGTCATAAGAGTTGGTGGTGGGAGAAGATCGATACTAATTGGGTGTAGGGAAATGATTGTTGGACCACCATTGTTTGTTGTTGCGAGTGCCATTGTTAAATCAATGAGTGTGCCGAGAGTTGGGATGACCAGACTTAGTGGAAATAGCAGTTGCAACAGTAATATTGTTGGGAGTTGTCTTAGACTCTTCATGGAGAAGGAAAAACTCATGATCCAATAGCTTTTCATAGAGTTCTTCATAAGTAATAGTGGACTCACAAGCTCGGATTGCAGCGGAAATCTCACAAAACTCTGGCCCCAAACTACTCAGGATCTTAACAATAAGTTCAGAGTTGGTAACTAGGGCACCAACAGGAGAGAGTTCATCAGAAATAGATCGAATTTTTTGCAAATATTTGGTGACTGGTTGGGAGTCTTTGGTCAATCGCGTAAGTCGATCACATAAACTAAAAATTCTGGTTTGGGACTTATTCTCATAGGCTGTGTGTAATGCATCCCTTGTAGTTTTGCCGAGTTAGAGGCTGCAACAATTGTGGTAATTGTGGGATCAACTGATGCCATAAGTGTGTTCTGAATAAGTTGGTCTTGGTGAAACCAAAGAGAAAACACAGGATTCGCACTAAGGTTTGTGCCAGTTGTGATTGTGCGAGAGGGGGAAGGAGTAGACCCATCATGATGGCAATATAGATCATGACCATGCATAAGCATCAAAAAATTTGCCTTACACGTTGAAATGTTCTGGCTGCCATGTAATTTTATAGGCAATTGGGATGCTGGATTGAAATGAACGATTGTCACTCCGATGTTGGTATGTGCGGTGACAACTCGAGAAGTGTCTCCCATTTGTGGAGGTTGGAAGAAGAAATAAAATATAGGATCTTACTCATTAGAGTTTATTGTGGCTCTTGATACCATAAAGAAACAAGATAAGTTGCGGAAGAACTTAATTGCTTATGGCTGGAATGTTATAGCTTGATATACATGATTGAGTTTAACAATATCCTAAGCTAACTCCACAAAATAAGGATATAAAGATAATCCTAATTACCTGCTAAAGACTTAGTAAACAGTAAAGAAAACTAGTAACAAAAAGACTTCAACCATAGTAAATAAAGACTTATACTGCAGTAAGTAGTAAACATTAACTAATGCACTGATAGCGGCAATCTTTCAAAATAAGCATTTCTTTCATGTATTGTTAAGCATCTATTTTTGAGCATGGAGAATGTAAATGTGAATGGAGACGATCTTCTTAGACTGCGCCTATTGTTGTTGAGTGAGCATGGAGAATGTAAATGTGAATGGAGACGATCTTCTTAGACTGCGCCTATTGTTGTTGAGTTGATGCCGGCTTCCGTTGTTGCGGTGATGCCGGTGGTGCCCTCTCATCCCCATGCTTGCTATCACTTTGACAATCATTTTTTCCCCAACCTTAGAGGTATTCAAAGGCATAACCTATATATCCACAATGAAGGAAGATGCAAGTGTGTCACTTCTGGTACAACATTCAAATATCTAGTTGACCGCAATGTCCATTAGGAGTACACCATCTTCATCCGTGAGCAGTTGAGTGGCTAAGTCAATTCTAGGTTCTGGGTAAGAATGGTTTTATCTCTGTTGCTGAATTTTGTATAAGGGTTTTACCCTCTATTTTTTTTTCTTTTCTGTTGTTTGTATGGATTTAATCTAAGGGAATTTAGGTGGGTTTTACATCTGTTGATGGATTTAGTATAAGAGCTTTACTGTTTTTTTCTGCTGAATTTTGTATGGATTCTATAACGGTTTTAATAGCTCTTCTTCATTAACTTTATTATATCCATTCAAAAAATTTATCGACTACAACAATGAAAGTTATTAATATCACACGTTTCATAGTACAATTTCTTCTTGTCACATAAAAAAAACTACTCATATGAATTGTTGAATCTTCTTAACAAAAACACCTACTACTAAGATTCACATGTGTTGCATTCAGTGGAGGTTTGAATTTTCTCAAGCTTTTCACTATCCTAAAGACAAAAATAATTGGTAGGCGTAACCTTTAATATTTTAAATTTCTTATATTGTAAATCTACTCTTCTAGTTTTTGATTAGATAGATTTGTTGGTATATTTAAAATTATTTTTGAGATACAAATTTTTTTTCTTCTTATTAATGAAAAAAGTTTACTTTTTCTATAAATAGTACTCTATTCGTTTTCATTTTAATTTTTTGTTTGATTTTGACATGACACGAAATTTTAAAAATAAAAGTTTAAATTAGATATATATACCACAATATATTTTAGTATTGTGGTCTTTAACATGTCAGGTGGAAAGTTAAATTTAAAATTTATTAAAAATAAAGAAACATTCTTTAATGTTTTGAAATGAACTAACATAAAGTAAGACAAATAAATTGAAAGACATAGTATAGCTTTTTTTTTAAAAAACTTATAATAATTTTATTATTACTGAAAAATCAGGTCCCTCAAATTTTATCAGAAATTGCATTTACATGTACGTTTCAGTCATAAATATCATATGTAGTACATTTGCAATTTATCATGTAATGGGTATTTTTAATTTACGATATATACAAAACTTGATACATACACAAAAACAATATATGTGGCCACCTACAGAAATAAAAAAATATAAATTTAATCACTATTAAAAATTATAAATTGAATGAAATCGTTACCTTATTAAATATGTTGCATCATCATAGGATATTGTATGATTTAGATGTTGGAGGAGAAATTAAATCAAACACAACGTACAATCAAAATAGGAATATAAAATAGAGTTAATTCGTCAAAACATCAGAGAGTCGGAATACGAGACTTTCTCTTTGTATTTCTATGTCCTCGCCAAGGATTTTGTTCATTATATATAGTGTGTTGAAATTGTTGATCTATTACTATTCATAACACCGCAAAATATATACAATAAATGAGGAACTACTGAAGAGAAAATGAAAAGCCGATAATTCTCTTCATATGTCTAACTTTTGTAGGTGGAATTAACAAGGAAGATAAAAAAGTTAACAATTTAACTCATAGAATAATCATAAAAGCCGAAAACCTTTTATGTGGGATGCCATATTCAAAGTACTTATAATTTATCATTTTAGAGAAAATCAATTAATCATGCATATTATAACCATCAGTGGCGGACCCAGGATTTTCACAAAGTGGGTTCAAGATATAAAAATATATCTAATATTATTTGTAATTTTTATGAGGCTAACTGCATACATATCTGACTATACTAAACAATGTTAATACATTTGAAAAAATTTACATTGACTTATGAATGAGACAGTAAATAACAAGATAGATGAAAAACTAGGCTTCATTATAAACTAACAAAATAAAATAATATTATGAATGATGTCTCTTCATTCAACATTTAACAAATAAAAACAAAATATTAAACAAAATAATTATAACCTTAATTTCATAATTGAATACATAGAAATATACCTAATATTATTTGTAATTTTTTGTTGATTTTAGAATGATAAGGGATTTTTTAGTTGAAGAAATAAAAAATAACCACAATAATCATATATGTATATATAAAGAGTAGAATCAAGAACAAAAGACATTCAACAAAGAAGAAGACAAAAGGGTTTTTAGAATTGAGAATAATAAAGATTAGTGCCTTTTTGGTTGAGTTTTTTTTTTTAAAAAAAAAAAACAAAAAGGACAAAAATTGTTGACTATTGGACTTTTAATTGTAAAAGTAAAAAGTTGTTCTATTTTTTATAGTTGCTAAGTAACTAAAAGGACAAAAGTTACACCTACATAGAGGACAAATTTGTGTGTGAACGTTTTATAATTCAAAAAACCGAATTAAAACTAAAATGTGGCAATGGGGATTCGATCCCGGGTTGGCTGGGAAAATGGAACACCCTCAACCACTCGGCTAAGCTTCAGACTTGTGTTAGTGGGTTCAAAATTTAATACATATAAAATTTTAAAAACTGATTAAATATACATATATATACAGTGTTATTTTTCAACGAAGTGGTTCATATAAACCCACTTGAAACACTGTAGGTCCGTCCCTAATAACCATAGTATAAAATTTACTATGAGGCAATTTTTCAAATAATAATAATAATAAAGAGTAAAACAGATATTTAATTTTAATTATTATTTAATTAATAAGTTACGATTAAAATGGTAATCCTACCTTGAGGTTAGGATCTTCCCAATTATAGTGATATATGTATGATATGATATGATAATATATGATAAGATAAGATAAAAGATGTCCTCTATGGTACAATTTGCCTCAACAAAACTGCACCATTACAGTTCACAATAAGCTCTATTCCTGGCTGATTGTTAATCTCTCTGCTAGTGGATAAAAGTTGGTGAGACAATTGAACATGCTAAGGATCTTTAGCAACTTACACTCCTAACCAGTCACTCGATCAAGATTCAAGTGAAAAACTTCATCAACAATCAGGTTAGGTTAGAGATGAGCAGAGACTTTAAATTGTGCTCTCACAGTTGCTGGTTCAGCATATAACCAATATAAAAATTGATTCATGTAGCAAAAGTGATATCTTGATTTGGAGGCTACTAGTCACTGACAAAGCCAAAATTTTCATTTAGGGTGTTCAAATTCTGAAGAAGTGGACACACGAACTAGCTGAAGGGCGTTCGACATCTACTATATATATATATATATATATAAAAATTAGCCATGTATTAGGTATAATTTTCTGCCAAATGAACCCCTTGACCACAAGGTGGTCCCCCCCCCCTGCTACTAGTAACAATGTATAATTCAGTTTGGAATTGCATAAGGGAAACTAGAATGCCAGACCCTATGTGGACAAACAATTGACATAAAAGTATTCTATTTAAAACATCTTTCTTGTCTTGGAGACTCACTCTTTAATAATGTTATATGTCGGTTTGGAAATGGAAGCCCTCTCGATAGCCTATGTTTTACTACACATATTCCAGAAACTATCAAGCTCCTCTTCATTGATAGTGAAGTG
Source organism: Solanum okadae (assembly GCA_036553675.1). NCBI lineage: Eukaryota > Viridiplantae > Streptophyta > Magnoliopsida > Solanales > Solanaceae > Solanum > Solanum okadae. Next base: position 15,898,345 of record CM071681.1, on the reverse strand, counting down.
AGCCTGCAAACATTTGTGGAAATTTTTTGGACAACTCTTGGTAGTCGTATACAAAAGTAAGTTAAAGTCTTCCTCCATGAGTGGTGGCAGACACATAGACAGAATGTAGTACGCAGATTCAGTCAATTCCAATATTAGTTTGGTGGGAGTTTTGGAAGAAGATGTTGTAACATCTCGCAATTTGAAATAACTAGGAAGCAGCTAATAATTGGAAATAGTCATTTTTGGAAAGAATGAAAATCTGGAAATTTGTTTAGGTTAGGAAAAGTTGAGTTTTGCTCAACTTCAAAACGACCATAACTCCTAGATCAGGATGAGTTAGGTGTACTTCTAGATATGGTTGGAAAGTTCTTGGAATGATCTTTCCAATGCCACCGAGTTTGTATGAGCAAGTTATCCCCTTTGGAAGTTGGGCTGTTGGATTAAGGAAAGTCTAATCCAGATTATAGAAGGGTAATTTAGTATTTTTCCTTACCTAATTATTATAATTCGTTTTTAGGAGTTTAATTGGGGTAAAGTCAGATTCTAGTCAATTTTAGAAAAATGAATTTCACGCTAGGGTTTGGAGAAAGGAGAAAAGAGGAGAAAATAGAAGAGGAAGCAAGATTCGTCAAGATCGTCGACTTTAGCTTGTGGATTTCGTCGGGGGTGATCCCTACAAGGTATGTAAGATCACATAGCATTGGGTTAGTTCACCCACGCATCAACCATGATTCAATTCAGCGAATTTAAGTCTTTGAAAGTTTAGAAATTTACTTCTTGATGAACATTGTTGAAGGTTTCGTTTGAATTCTTATGGGTTGTGTTTCTTGAGCTTTGATTCATGTTTTCTGGGTGTAATTTTGGTTTTAATCTATCATATATTAAGAGTATAAATGATTCTAAGTGTTTGGGGAAAGAACTAAGTGAAATTAGAGGGTTTAGAGTTGAAAAACGAAGAAGAAAATTCAGGATTTTCTGGGGAAGGGGCTGTGGCACCGCGCCTCTCAATGCGCCCCAAAACAGTCTATGAATGTGGGGCTCTGGGGTGATGCGCCAGCGAGAGCTCCCCAACTAGTTCTCTGAATTTTGAGGGCTGGTGCCCCGCGCTTCTCAGAGCGCCAGGGACGCCATCTCTCCCTATTCGTTCCCTACCTTTTCGTACTTGTTCCTTAGCAATGTACCTATGTTTTCTAGTTGATTCCAACACTCTAAGGTACATCTAAACATCATGAAATCATGAGATCATGAACCTTGAATCCATAATCCAATTCAAGGAAAGTTAAGATCAAAGTCAAGAGAAGTAAGAGTCAAGTCAAGAGGAGTTTATAAAGTTTTCAAAAGTTTTTCACAAATGTTTTAACTTTGTTTAAAGACTTAAGTTTCAAGTTAGGCAAAAAGTAAATAGTTGAGTTCATTTCTTCAAAAGAAGTATATCGGGAGTATGTATTCTCAAGGAGTAAATTGTTTTCACATTTAAACAAGAAAGGAAACCTCGATTTCCAAAGAGCCATCGAGCTAGTTTTCGGAAAAGAGTAATTGCTTTCTAAATGAAGCAAGAGAGGAAATTTTGATTTCAAAGATAGCCTTTGAGCTAAGTTTTTGAGCACTAATCACAAATCACAGAAAAAAGTATGTTTTAAACATAAGAGCTAATATTATATTTTTTGGGAGTAGTATTGAGCACCGATATGGGGAGAGTTCAGAGAACTCACAGCCCCCATAAACCATGTATCCATCATGGGTAGAAAAGGGTCATACTTTTTAGATGATTCTTTTAGTGATTTTTAGCATAGAATAGTGGATCCACTTAGTGAGTTAGGTTCTATTCCCCTGGCAAGATATATGACGGTCCTTGGCAGCGTGAGGTAAAATGATGTATCATTACTATAGCTCTTAAGTGATGATTGTTGGTTAGAAAAACTCCCACAACAGTATTTTGTATTTTTATATACAAACAGAGTTCCTATTGTATCTTTGCATACATGCAAAGCTATTATTGTATTTCTAAATAAACAAAGTTGACATCATGTTTTAAACATCTTTTCGTTATATTGCACTTGTTTTTAAACTGCTTTATATTGAAATGAGTTCATTTATGTTTAGTTGAGTTAAGTTGCGCCAAGTAAGTGTTTCTTTCAGAATTCTTTTCAAGCTTAAGTTATATTTAGCATTCCAACTCGCATACTCGTACATTTAATGTATTGATGCCAATTGGTTTGCATCGTCCTATGATGCAGACGCAGGTAACCAGGATCAGCATCCAGCGCATTGTTGATCCAGGTAAGCTTCAGAGTTGTTGGTGAGCCTCTTTGCATTCCGGAGGATCCCCTTTTTCATTACTTTATCATTTTACTTCATTAGGATGTCGTAGGCATGTCCCGACATCCATCTCAGTTGTTTTAAAGGCTTCATAGATAGTCAGTCAAATGTTAGTTCATTCGTCTTGATTTTGTTATTGGCTTATGTTCATATTTGAGTTGCCATTTTGGCTAAGTTAAATGTTTATTTTTAAAACATTATGAGTTCAATTTGAGACAATTAAGTTATTTAGCATATGAATCCTTTTATTAATGCTTAAAGTCTTCCGCTCAGTAAGTAAGCCACTCTAAGGTTTCACTTGGGGCCATCAATGGTTCTCGAGTGTCGGCCACGTCCAGGGTGTAAGCTCAGGGTGTGACAAACTTGGTTTTAGAGCACAGAGTTCAAGACTCCTAAGGAGTCTATGAAGCCCTGTCTGTAGAGTCCTAGTTATTAGTGTGAAGCGCGCCACATCTATAATTAGGTGGCTGCAACACTTAGGAAAATTTCTCACTTCTTTCACACTCATTTCGTACGTTAGAGTTTTGATCTCAAAAAAGTTTCCCTCTAATTCGTGTTTGTGCGTGCTTTTAGATAATCATGTCTCCACGAAGAGTTGTCTGAGATCGTCCTGCGAGGAGAAATGTCGAGGAACAAGGGGTACCTAATGCACTAGAAGTGCAACCTCAAGGAGAGGTCACTGACGCTGAATTTCGTGAAGCTATCCGGGTGTTAATTCCAGTTGTGACCCATCCGGTTGGATAAAGAGATAATCGACAGGAAGTGGCTAATACTTCAAGGATCTGTTAGTTTTTAAGGATGAACCCCCCCAAGCTTCACAGGTTCAAGTGTCACAGAGAATCCAGAGAACTTTGTTGAAGAGATTTAGAAAAATTTTGAGATTATGCATGTTGTTGATACTACGAGGGTGGAACTATCTGCATACCAAATGAAGGGCATCGTTAGAATCTGGTCGACGAATTGAAAGAGAATAGGGTTGAGGATGCACCAATAGTGAGTTGAACTATTTTGAGAGTGCTTTCATGAGGCGTTTCTTTCCTCGTAAGCTAAGAGAAGCAAAAAGATGGTTGCCGACATAAGGAGCATGATGAGTTTATTTGTTGATGGGTTGTCTCGTTTGTCAAGTAAGGAAGGTAAGACAGCCATGTTAATAGGTTACATGGGCATAATAAGGCTAACGATCCATGTGCAACAAGTTGAGAAGAACCATTTAAAGGATAGAGAAGAGTTTGAGAATAAGAGGGCTAAGGTATTAGGGAATGAATCTGGGCATCAAAAGAGTAATGCGAACCGGTCTTATTTCCAACAGAAGAAGAAATGACCTGCTCCATCATCTGCTAGTGCACCTGCACCATGGAACAAATGTGAGTAAAATAGTCAAAATTTTCAGAACTTCAGAGCTAGACCTACGCATTCGCAAGGCAGTAAGGCACAAGGGGCAGTAAGCCTCCTGCATGTGCTAAGTGTGGCAGAAACCACTCAGGTATTTGTCGTGAGGGCTCTACTGGTTGTTTCAAGTGTGGTCAGAACGGTTATTTTATGAGGGAGTGTCCTGAGAACATGCAAGGTAATGGTAATAGGGGCAATAGATCCCAATCTTCATAAGTTGCTCCACCAGACATGACTGCACCTAGAGGAGCTACTTCCGGTACTGGTGGAGGAGCAAACCCCCTTTATATGATCACTAATCGCCAAGAGCAACAGAACTCTCCAGAAGTTTTCACTGGTATGATCCAAGTCTTTGACTTTACTGTTTATGTTTTGCTAGACCTACGGGAGAGTTTATCTTTTGTAACTCTTTATGTTGCTATGAATTTTGATGTTATTCCAAAGCAATTTAGTGAACCATTCAGTGTTTCTACACCTGTTAGTGATTCTATTCTAGCAGAAAGAGTCTATCATGATTGTTCTATTTCTGTTAATCGCAAGATTACCAGGGCTAACTTAGTTGAGTTAGACATGGTAGAGTTTGATGTCATTCTAGGTATGGAATGACTTCATGCCTGTTATGCATCAATAGAGTGTAGAACTCGAGTAGTCAAGTTCCAGTTTCCAGTGAACCAGTTATAGAGTTAAAAGAGCAATTGAAAGAACTTTTACAGAAAGGTTTCATTCGACAAAGTGTCTTACCTTGGGGAGCTCCGATCACATTTGTGAGAAAGAAAGATGGTTCCCTTAGGATGTGTATAGATTACCGTTAATTGAACAAGGTTACCATCAAGAATAGTATCCTCTTTCGAGAATTGATGATCTTTCTGATCAATTTTAGGGTGCTTCTTGTTTCTCAAAGATAGGCCTCAGATCAAGCTACCATCAATTGAGGGTAAGGGAATGTGATATTCCAAAGACAGCATTTAGGACCCGTTATGGTCATTATGAGTTTCTAGTAATGTCGTTCGGTTTAAATAATGCACCTACAGTGTTCATGGACCTTATGAATTGAGTTTTCAAACCTTATTTAGATATGTTTGTCATCGTCTTCATTGATGGCATACTAATCTATTCAAGGAATGAAGAAGATCATCCTAGCCATCTCAAAATAGTTCTTCAAACTCTAAAGGATAAGGAGTTATATGCCAAGTTCTCTAAGTGTGATTTTAGACTTGAGTATGTGCCTTCTTAGGCCATATTGTGTCTGGAGAGGGAATTAAAGTTGATACTCAGAAAGATAGAGGTAGTGCAGAATTGGCCTAGACTTATATCTCCAACTGATATTAGAAGTTTCTTGGGTTTGGCTGGATATTATAGATGGTTTGTAGAGGGCTCGTCTATTTCGTCCCCTTTGACCAAGTTGACTCAGAAAACAGTTAAGTTTGAGTGGTCTGAGGCTTGTGAGAAAAACTTTCAAGAATTGAAAAAGAGGTTAACTACTGCCGAGTATTGACCTTACCAGAAGGTACGCAAGACTTTGTGGTGTGTTGTGATGCATCTAGAGTTGGTTTGGGTTGTGTATTAATGCAGAATGGCAAGGTTATAGCTTATGCCTCCGGAAAGTTGAATGTTCATGAGAAGAATTACCCAACCCATGATCTAGAGTTGGATGCCATAGTTTTACTTTGAAAATAAGGCGTCATTATCTTTATGGTGTTCATGTGGATGTGTTCACCGATCACAAGAGTCTCTAGTATGTGTTTAGTCAGAAAAAGCTTAATCTCAAACAGAGAAGGTGGTTAGAGTTACTCTAACAATATGACATGAGTATTCTTTATCACCCAAGTAAGGCTAATGTTGTTGCTAATGCTTTAAGCAGGTTGTCTATGGGTACTACCACCCATTTTGAGGAAGGTAAGAAGCAGTTAGCAAAGAGGTGCATAGACTTGCACGATTAGGAGTTCGACTAATGGATTCCACAAAAAGAGGAGTAGTGGTGATGAATGGGGCTGAATCATCATTAGTGTCAGAAGTAAAAGAGAAGCAAGACCAAGATCCTTTATTGCTTGAATTAAAGGCAAGTGTTCAGAAGCAAAAAGTGATGGCTTTTGAACAAGGGGGAGATGGTGTTTTGAGGTATCAAGGTAGATTGTGTGATTTATTTCAAGGGTAATTGGTATGATCACCTACCTCTCTTTGAGTGTTCTTACAACAATAGTTACCACTCTAGCATCTAAATGGCTCCTTACGAAGCTCCCTATGGGAGAAAATGCTAATCTCCTATTGGAGGGTTTGAAGTTAGTGAAGCTGGGTTAAACGGACCAGACTTAGTTCGTCAAGCTATAGAGAAAGCGAAAGTTATTCAATAGAGATTGAAAACAGCCCAGAGTCGTCAGAAATCCTACACTAATGGTAGGATGAGGGAGTTAGAGTTTCAAGTAGATGATTGAGCTTACTTGTGTAACGACCCGGAAAATGATAGAGTGAAACTAGAGCCTCACATGTGAGTTTGGAGTCGAGAACTTAATGAAATGATTATATTTGAATTTGACCCAAAAAGTTCTTAAAAATGTGCTTCGGAAGTTACCGGAAACTTGTTTAGCTGTATATAAAAAGATCCGTTTCGTTTTTCGAAAATCCGACTTCATATTCTTGTTTAGGGGGTTAAATTGAGTGGGAAATGGGTCTAACCCAAATTTTAGAGCAACCGTATCAAAATCCGAAATTTCCAAGTGAAGCCTTTTTCGAGGGTCTACTTTGGAGGGTCATATCTCCTAGCACACAAATTATTTGGTGGCCAATAATATATCCATGGAAATCCCTTTGAGTTAGCTACCTAAAGCACTTTGTTTCATCTCATTCGGAGTTCGGACGAAGAAGTTATGCCCATTTTCGTAAAATCTGTTCGGCAGGAAAAGGCAATTTCCAGTAGGCGTGGTTACTATTCACCCGCCTCATTTTTTTTTCTAAGTGTTGGACCATTCTTCCAAAGGACATATATTATTCCCTAGATACCATTAGTTCAATTCCCATCCCTAAAACATTTCCCTCTCTACAATCCTCCATTAAGAAGAAGAAGAAGTGGGAGCTAGGGTTTTGGATTCAAGGCTTTCTTCATCAAATTTCGTGGGAGATCATAGCAAAGGTATGATGACCCTTGATCCTTGATTATCTTTCCTTCAAGGAGTCCATTCAAAAGGGTTTCAAAAGTCTTCAAAGAACAAAACTTCTATTTTCTATTCTAGGTATGGGTTCATGGGTAAAATGTTTTTCAAAGTCATTATATTGGTGAATTGAAGTTCTATTTATGATTTTAAGATGATTTTTATATGAAACTTCTTCAAGAACCCATGTTTTCATTAAAAGCCTAGAATTTGCTAATGAAGTGGGTTTAATGCCTATGATTTAATGTTGATGAAATTGTGTTTAGATTGGATTGTATTGTTGATTTATATGGTTTTCTATACCTATTTATGATGAATTGTTGGTATATGGATGAATTGAGGATTGTGGCCTTATGAGCAAGTTATGGATGAATTCTCTTGTGGTAAGAAAAATGGTTGGGACTTGAGTGTTGTTTATTATGGCTTTGGAGGATGGTAAGTTGGCTTAATCTCATATTATGGATAAAAATTGTTCTTGCTTGGTTTGATCCACTTATGGTGGAGGTGTTTAATTATGGAATGTATTGTGACCATGGCCTTAAAGGCATAGTATGAGAAATTGGAGTGTTATCATGACATTATATGAATGAGAATTCAATGAAGATAATGTGATCATGTTATGAACGTAAAAGTGTTGCTATTGAAAGATTATTTCTCAATTTGACACTCATGAATGTTGATGATAGAATATGAAGGATTCTTCAATATAAAGTATACCTTGAATTGGTAGGGCTTATGCATCATTTTCTTGTATAAATGATTATATTGTTGATTGTTGAATCCTCGGATCGGTAGGCTAGTGGCACCCTTCCACACGAGCTTATAATGAACCTTGGAATCGGTAGGCCTATGGCACCTTTCCATGAAGGTTAATGATGAGACTTGAACCGGTAGGCCCATGGCACCCTTTCAAGAGTAGTTAATGAGCTTTCCTAAATGAACCTTGAAACGGTAGGCTTAAAGCACCCTTTCACGTGTTAATAAATGTAATTTGGAGTTGGTAGGCCAATGGCACCTCTCATATGTGATAATGTCAATGTAACGAACTATTCTATGGGAATGTAGGCTAAGCACCGAGTGGATTTGGTTAGATGGAAACTCCTCCAATAGTTAGGCATGAGTTTCAATGATCGTCTACCTTATCTCATAAACTATGTGCCCGCATAGGTAGCTAGTGGATCCATTAAGCTATATACCGGTCTTCCTTAGGCAAGTAGACCACCTCTTTACGGTGTGGGGACTTATGACACCGGATTCCATGACAAGCTCTCATGGTCTATGTCGGTTAAACGCTTACTTCCCATCATGCGAGATTTCATTATGGTTTCTTGATAGGTTCTACAAAGTGTAGGTAGTAGTATGGGATGCTACCTATACATTGCACGAGTAGGCTTGGAGAGGGTCATAGTGAGTTTCTCTAAATCCTAATGTATGTGATACAATTGTGGCCTAAATGAGGTTATTAAAGAATGTTGGCTCTCAAATGCTTAATATGAGATGCATGCTATACTTGGGTTATATTACGAGTTATTTTCCCTTGTCATGTCTTAATTAATGATATACCTCTTATGTATGAATATTGTGCAAAGGTGAAAGAAAGGAATGATAAGTTACCTTAAGTGACCTTAATGTGGTGCCTTAGTATGGATGGTGGTATGGGACGCCATCCATACATTGCACGAGGTATAGCATAAGGGTTTCTTGAGGTGAAGGTCCAAGGTAAAGGTTTTCATGTTGAAATTGTTTAAAGGTAATATTATGACTTACTTGATGTTTATGCTTGAATTGTATGTCTTTTATACAACTATTCATGGTACTTCAAAAAGTGGCATAATGCATGGTTTCTAACCAAAATGTCCCTTTTAAAACATGTCTTGCATGGTCATCATACTTAGTACATTTTGTGTACTAACCCATATTCTTCATATTTTTACTATAAGTGTAGGTTCCGGCAAGTGATCCCTCCTAGCTAGTTTGAAGTGTTGGATTGCTTTCCTCCAAGACTTGGTATGTCCTCATGGATTCGAGGATAAGACTTTTAAGTTCTTTTGTTCATGTAATAGACTTAATAGACTTCTTTTGATTGTAAAGGGCCGTGTCCCTACTTATGTTTTGTGACTGTGTCTAAGATGGCCATGTGAGACTTAGACTTCCGCTGTGTGTTTTTAAAGTTGTTTTAAGGAAGTTTAAATGTGTGGATGTAAATAAGTTTTTTTTTTATTCCGCACTATTTTCATTATTGAATGCAATGAATGACTATGTGGCTCGTATAAGACCCCTTCGGGGTCGAATACACCATGTTAAGACTAGGGGGTACTCTCGGGTCGTGACAACTTGAAAGTTCCACCTATGAAGGGTGTTAGGAGATTTGGTAAGAAGGGGAAGCTTAGTCCCCGATATATTGTCCTTACAGAATACCCAAGAGGATTGGCAATGTAGCTTATGAGTTAGAGCTACCACAAGAATTATTTGCAGTCCATCCGGTGTTCCACATCGCCATGTTGGAAAAGTGTTTGAGCAATCCTTCATTGATCATACCAACTCAAGATATTTGGATCAAGGATATCATATCCTATGAAGAGAATCTGATTTAGATGTTAGATCACTATGTTCGCAAGTTGAGGACTAAGAAAGTAGTATCAGTCAAAGTTCTGTGGTGGAGCCAGTTTGTTGAGGAAGCTACTTGGGAAGTTGAGGAAGATATGAAGAATCGATATCCACATCTCTTCAAATCTGGAGAAGTTCCAAATGAAGGTACTAATCATTTTCTTGTCATTGATATTAAATTGACATGTTGGGTTCATATTTTGCTTGTTGGGTGTTTGAGTTGAATGTTAGAAGTTACACCCTTAGCCTAGTAAGAGTAATCTCATTCGAGCACGAATGTTTTCAAGGGAGAGATATTGTAACATTTCACAATTTGAAATAACCTAGAAGAAGTTAATAATTGGAAATAGTCATTTTTGGAATGAATGAAAATCTGAAGAAAAAAAATTGAGTTAGGAAAAGTTGAGTTTTGGTCAAATTCAAACGGCCATACCTCCTAGCTCAGGATGAGTTAGGTGTACTTCAAGATATTTTTCGAAAGCTCTTGGAATGATCTATCCAATGCCGCTGAGTTCGCACAATTCCAAGTTTGTATGAGCAGCTTATGCCCTTTGGAAGTTGAGTTGTTGGATTAAGGAAAGTCTAATCCGGATTATGGAAGGGTAATTTAGCCTTTTCCTTACCTAATTATTCTGGTAACACCTCGAAACCCAGACCCAGAAAGAAATTTCACAAATATACCTGAAGCAATGAACCACGGCAGGGTTCACGGACTGTGTTAGGGTCCACAGTCCGTAGACCTGCCCGTGGTCTTGACTTGGAAGTCACCAAGCCCACACATCAAACCACGAGTACCTTCATGGTCCGTGGTCTTGATGATGGACCGTGGTGGCGCCCGTAGAGTCGAGGCAGTAAATCTCCCTTACCACCCCCTTAGACTGCCATGCCCAAGTGAGGACCTTCACGGTTCGTGGTCCTTCACATGACCCGTGGCGGCGTCCGTGGAGCCTTACCAGTAAGTCCCCTAGCCAGTCCCTCCAGACCATAGCCCAAGTGGAGACCACAGACACTTTCACGGTCTGTGGTCCTTCACACGGGCCGTGGTAGGGCTCGTGGACTCAGGCCCTTGATATACCGTGATTTTATGGTATTTCTAATACATTTCTCTTACAAGTTGTGTGTCTAGGGCCTTTTTGTATTGGATTTTATGTGTTTTTATTATATTTGCAGGAAAGATGTTCAGGCGCGGAAGTATAGAGACAGATGAAAGAAATGCAGAAAAGGGATTCACGGAGGCGATCTACGGACCGTAGGTCCATTGACGGTCCGTATGTTGTGACCGTAGATCAGCGGGCAAGGTATGGAAGACAAATTAGGGAAATCTGACCAAGTGTGGAACAACGGTGGCCATTGACGGTCCGTAGATTGATCTACGGACCGTACTGTTGATCTGTAGATTGATACTGCGAGGGTTCCAGTACCTGATTTTTGAAGATTCCAAGTGTGGAGCTACGGAAGGGATTGACGGACCGTAGATCGATCTACGGTCCGTACTGCAAGTCCGTCGTTTGCTTCAGAGAAGCTGATTTTTGGAAGCTGAAATATTTTCTAAGTCCTGGCTGACGGAAGGGACTTACAGACATTAGATCCATCAACGGTCCGTAATTCAGTCTCGTGGAATGAAGACGCGTGCCTGAACAAACTTTCCTTAATTTGTTTCCTTTTTAATTTAGGATTAGTTTTCTATAAATAGGGCATGTAAACCTCGTTTTTGGGGGTTAGACCTTATTATTCTAGTTTTACTTTGGGACTTGGGGGATTAATTCGAAAACCTAGCATTTATTGATTTCCTAAGTTCGTTTTAAAGATTGTGGTTTGCAATTCAAGTTTAATTTCTGGGTTTATTATTCTCTTTACATAAGTTCGTGATATCTTCATCTAAAACTATGAATTGTGTTCTTGCTAATATGATTAACTAAATCCACAACTAGGGTTGTGGAAACCATGAGCGATTGACAAAGTATGAATAGTAAATAAGCAAATCTGGAATAGTGTTTTGCATGCATTGATAATTCTTTCGTTCAGAAGTTTTTTTAACGGTGGCCAACGTTAGAACTTGCCTTGTTACTACATGACGGACCAAGGAGGTAATTAACGAGAAAAGATTTATCAACATACATTTAGTGTGATACTATCTAATAGGCTAGTGTCGATTGGTGCGAAGTAATAACTAAGCCAAACATCGATTATGATGTCTAATATGAAGTAAAGGTAAGGGTTAGTAAATTATACACACGTAGCCAGACCAAGGTGCGGGGTGAAATTCTCTATATGCCGGACCAAGGATTTAGAGATACCTAACTTATCACATTGCATGTAATACACTAGGAGAGGATTGCTATTACTAGGAATACTGCGTTATTAGCTTGTGGGGGAACATGTATACCCTAGTTATTTCTCTCATCTTGATAACAACCAAAATTGAGTTTTGATTTCTGATTACTTATTAAATTCTTACTATTTGTTTCATACAAACAAAACCCCCCTTTTTTAATACCTGTTTCTGGAAGTAATTTGACTAATTGAATATAATTGTTGGTTAAAGTAAAGTCTAAACCATTTTCCTCGTGGGATCGACCCCAACATACAAGTTGGGTTCTTTACTTGATAACGATCGCTTATACTTCTGTAGGGAGTTGTAATTTGAGCGTATCAAATTTTGGCGCCGCTGCCGGGGAATTTGGCTTTTAGATTTATTTTAACTACATTATTGAACGTTAGTCAAATATTTCCTAATTTTACCTTTTCTCTTTGTTTTTGTCTCTCTCAGGTTCTGACTCTAGTGTATGCCAAGTACATGGAGCCAGGGCGAACCACTTACTCCTTACGATCCAGAGCTGAACCACACTTTGCGAAGAATGAACAATCCAAGAGATCCAATTGAACCTATCGGAGGAAATCTAGATGATGCAGTTGAGTTACAACAACAGAGGGTAGTTGGTGGCGACAACCAGGTTCCAGCTGAAAATCGATTGGGAGATGCGTTGAGCGTGCAAGATCCATTAGGCCCACGACAACATGCAACTATCGGGGCAACATGAATATAGGAGACTCTGATGGACCTATTGGCCTACCCCCTCTACCTCCAGGGCACACATTTGTGGTGACTAGTAGCTTGATGCAAATGCTTACTGCAAGAGGTTTATTCTTAGGATCGCCATCGGAGAATCCACATGCTAACTTAGCCAAGCTAAGGGTGGTTTGCAAAATTTGTGTAGGTAGACCAGACTTGGATATGGATGTCATTGAATTACGAGTCTTCCCATTGTCACTGACAGGCGATGCTGCAGTATGGTTCACTGAGCTTCCTTATAACTCAATATTTACATGGGACCAACTGGCAGATGTGTTCCTAGCGAAGTACTATCCAATGTCCAAGAAGCTTAATCACAAAGATAGGGTCAAAAATTTTGTAGCATTACCTGGAGAGTCTGTGAGTAGCTCTTAGGACAGATTCACTGCATTCGTAAAAGGTGTTCCAAATCACCGTATTGATGATGAGTCGCTGAAGGAATATTTCTATCGAGGACAGGATGATAACAATAAAGCAGTACTTGACACTATTGCTGGAGGTTCATATGGTGATTGTACATATGCACAGATTGCTGAAAAACTGGAGAGGATCTCTCGCAACAATAAAGCATGGAGCACTAGGAAGTCAGATACTAGGAGAAACACATTTGCTGTTCATAATACAAATATCAATTATGTAGATGATATTCGTGAGGAGATGGCCCAGATGAGGACCGAGTTGGGGTTGGTATTGAAGCATGTGAGCGGAGGAGCAGAAAAGGTAAATGTTCTGAACTACTTAACCAGAACTCCACCAGCGAGAGGGTCACTATGTCCGGGATGGGAACTTCAATCGCGACAACAACTACAACAGCAACAACTTTGGCAATAGAAATGATCGGGTTGGACCGTATGTTCCCCCTCAAAATCGGGAATCTGGTGCTAGGGAAGCTGGAGGCAATATGGCACGTATTGAAGATATGATGCAGAAGATAATGAGAAGGTTTCATGCAACTGATGAGAATGTGAAGGAGATGAGAAACGACTTGTCTGGTATTGGTCAAAAGGTTTATGCTCATGCAGTGTCAATAAAGCATCTAGAGCAATAGATGACTCAGTTGTCTACTACAGTGAATCCACGTCAACCTGGCACTCTTCCTGGCAACACAATCTAGAATCCAAAGAATGATGGTCATTATATGGCAATTACTACTCGAGGGGGTAAGCAACCCATAGATCCACCTATGGCATCTGTGGTGGATGCTGAGATTAGAAAACAAGATGATGTGGTGGAAGTTAGAGAAGAGTCTGAGACTGCGACAGAGCAAGAAGCGGAGATATCTCAGAAAGTTGTCCCCATACCTAGACCCCCACCACCTTTTCCAGAGAGGTTAGTGAAGAAGACTGAATATGGTAAATATTGCAGGTTTATTTCTATGTTAAAGCAGCTTTCTATCAATGTTCCTTTGATAGAAGCCTTGGAGCAAATACCTGGGTATGCAAAGTTTATGAAAGATATAGTGACAAAGAAAAGGTCTGTGAGTTTTGAAGAAGATGATAGATTGCAGCAGTGTAGCGCTATTGCTACAAGATCTCTGGTGCAAAAGAAGAAAGACCCTGGTGCTTTCACTATCCCATGTACTATAGGGTTGTTACACTTTGCCAAGGCATTGTGTGATCCTGGTGCTAGCATCAACCTCATGCCCTTGTCTATTTACAAGAAGTTGGGTCTCCTAGACCCCAAAGACCACTTCAATGCGGTTACTAATGGCCGATCGAACTGTGAAGAGGTCCATTTGTGTACTCCATGATGTGCTAGTGAAAGTGGAGTCTTTCATTTTTTCGGCAGATTTTGTGATTCTTGACTGTGACGTTCATTTTGAGGTTCCCATCATCCTTGGGAGACCATTTCTTGCCACAGGGCGTGCGTTGGTTGATATGGAAAAGAGACAGATGAAGTTCAGACTGAACAATGAAAAAGCAAATTTCAATATCTGTAGATCCATGAAGCAGAATGGTGAGCTCCAAACAATATCTGCTATAACTTACAGAGTGGAGAGTGGGACAGAGGTGCAAATTGAAGAGCGACTATGTGTTGAGGCACTAGCAGCAGTTATGATGAATTTCGATAGTGATGGTATTGAAGATTATCGGTCCAAACCAAAGAAGTATGAGTTAGACATGAAGAATCACGAGTCCCCACCCACAAGACAATCTATTGTGGAGGCACCGAAATTGGAGCTTAAGGCTCTACCACTGCACTTGAGCTATGTATACTTGGGCGAAGAGAATACTTTGCCGGTCATCATTGCAGCAGATTTGAATGCGAGACAAGTAGAGTTCTTGGTGACTGTGTTAAAAAGGTTCAAGCGAGCTATTGGGTGGACTATTGCAGATATTATTGGGATTCGCCCCGGTATTTGCTCTCACAAAATCCAACTCACGCCAGATCATAAGCCCAATATTGAGCACCAAAGAAGATTAAATCCACCTATGCATGAGGTAGTTAAAAAGGAGATCATCAAGGGGCTGGATGCATGAGTTATTTATCCCATTGCAGATAGTAGTTGGGTATGTCATGTGCAGTGTGTGCCTAAAAAGGGAGGTATGACTGTGGTTCCAAACGAAAGAAATGAGCTTCTTCCAATGAGGCCCGTTACTGGATGGAGAGTTTGTATGGATTACCGGAAGTTGAATGCGTGGACAGAAAATGACCACTTTCCCATGCCATTCATGGACCAGATGTTGGATAGACTTGCAGGAAAGGGTTGGTATTGTATTCTTGATGGGTATTCGGGTTACAATCAAATTTCTATAGCTCCAGAATACCAAGAGAAGACCACCTTCACTTGCCCATTTGGAAATTTTGCTTTCAAACGGATGCCATTTAGGTTGTGCAATGCTCCAGCAACCTTCCAGCGGTGTATGATGTCAATATTCTCTGATATGGTGGAGGACACTATTGAAGTGTTCATGGATGATTTTTCAGTTGTAGGAGATTCTTTTGATCGTTGTCTAGATCATCTGGCCGAGGTACTTAAAAGGTGTGAAGACTGCAACTTGGTGTTGAATAGGGAGAAGTGTCATTTCATGGTTAAAGAAGGTATAGTGTTGGGTCATCGAATTTCAAAGAAAGGTATTGAGGTTAATAGAGCTAAAGTTGAGGTAATGGAAAAGCTTCCACCACCCATTTCTGTAAAAGGTGTTAGAAGTTTTCTTGGGCATGCAGGTTTTTATAGGAGATTCATCAAAGATTTTTCCAAAATTGCACATCCGTTGTGCAAACTGCTCGAGAAGGAGTGTAAGTTCTATTTTGATGATGCTTGTCTTAGAGCATTTAGAGAGTTGAAAAAGAAGTTGGTTACTGCACCAATCATTATTTCACCGGATTGGGGACAACTATTTGAGGTAATGTGCGATGCGAGTGGAGTGGCGCTTGGTGTAGTATTGGGTCAAAGGCGAGAGAAAATTCTTCACCCTATTTACTATGCTAACAAACCTCTAAATGTGGCCCAAAAGAATTATATTGTGACCGAACAAGAACTTCTTGCGGTGGTTTTTGCATTCGAGAAATTTTGATCCTACTTGCTTGGTACTAAGGTCATAGTGCATACTGACCATTCTGCATTGAGGTTTTTATGGAGAAAAAAGATGCAAAACTGAGATTGATTAGATGGGTATTGTTGCTGCAAGAGTTTGATTTTGTAGTAAAAGATAGAAAGGGGACCGAAAATCAAGTTGCCGATCACTTGTGCAGATTAGAGGAAGAGGCTATGCTAAAGCTTGGAGATAGGGCTAAAATTAATGATGCTTTTCCAGATGAATAGGCATTGGCTGCTTCTCATGATTTGATTCCTTGGCTCGCAGACTTTGCTAATTACTTGGCAAGCGATATTGTTCCCCCTAATTTGTCTTTTCATCAAAAGAAAAAGTTTATGCATAATGTGAACAGATTCTTTTGGGATGAACCTTACTTGTATCGTAGTTGTGCTGATGGGATTATTCGTCGCTGTGTGCCCGATGTTGAGATGTTGAGTGTACTTGAAGCATGCCATTCATCACCCGTTGGTGGGCATCATAGTGGTATTCGGACTGCACATAAGATTTTGCAATGTGGGTACTACTGGCCTACCATCTACCAAGATGCTCATGATTTCGCTAAGTCTTGTGACCGTTGACAAAGAGAAGGAGGGATTTCAAAGAGGCAAGAGCTCCCTATGAATCCTATATTGGTGATAGAGTTGTTTGATGTATGGGGCATCGATTTTATGGGTCCATTTGTGAGTTCATATGGGATGAAGTATATTCTTGTTGCGGTTGATTATGTATCGAAGTGGGTGGATGCAGTTGCGCTCTCCAACAATGAAGGTAAAAGTGTCACCGCATTCTTGAAAAAGAATATCTTCTCCAGATTTGGTTCACCGAGGCCTATTATTAGCGATGGAGGTTCGTACTTTTGTAATAGGTTGTTCAAGGCACTACTTGAGAAATATGGTGTCCGTCACAATGTAGCCACTCCTTACCATCCCCAGACCAGCGGTCAAGTTGAAGTATCCAACAGAGAGATCAAGCAGATATTGGCAAAGACTGTGAATGCTAATATAATGGATTGGTCAAGGAAGCTTGATGATTCTCTATGGGCATATCGCACTGCATACAAGACCCCCATAGGTATGTCTCCTTACCAACTTGTATATGGGAAGTCTTGTCATTTACCAGTAGAGCTACAGCATAAGGCGATGTGGGCAATGAAGAAGTTAAATTTGGATTGGGGCGCCGCATCTAATCAAAGAATGAATGACTTGAATATGCTTGATGAGTTTCGCCTAAAAGCTTATGAAAGTTCAGCCTTCTACAAAGAGAAGATGAAGAGGTATCATGATCAAAGAATTGAAAAGCGAGAATTTGGGGTTGGTGATCTTGTGCTTCTATTCAACTCTAGGTTGCGCTTGTTTCCAAGCAAACTCAAGTCCAAATGGACCGGGCCATTTTTGCTCACAAAAGTACTCCCCCATGGAGCGGTTGAGCTTGAAAATAAGGATGGAACAAGGTTTATGGTAAACTGACAAAGGATCAAGATCTATCTGGGAAATGCTGAAACTGTGCAAGAAGTGATTGAGGCCTACAATCTTGATGAAGTCTTAGTAATCAAGACAATTGCGTCGTTCCGCGATGTTAAATCAAGTGCTGCTTGGGAGGCAACCCAAGATGTAAAATCTAGCCAACGACAGGGTTCTGTTTTCCATTTAGTAGTTTTCTTTGTTTAATTGTGTCTTTGTATCAATTTAGGTAGGTGTTTAAGTGTTTTAGTTCTTAGTGTTGGCTAGAATTAGTATAGGGTACGTGTCTAAAAAGTGTCCAGAAAATGTAAAAATAATAGTCTATTGGTTGCTACATATGCAGGTACACTACGAAAAATCTGCAGAAAATGGTCTGGTGCAGAGGTCTACGGACCCCATCGACGGTCCGTCGTTTAATCAATGGACCGTGGATGGTGTCCGTAGATCCCAGGTAAGCCTCTAAGCTTTTCTAAGTGTAAGAGTGATCTACGGTACTAATCTACGGACCGTAGATCGACTCACGGACCGTAGACGGGGTCTCATGAGTCCAAACCCTATTTTTGTCTGACCCGACCCGGACCCTCCTATTTAAAAACCCCCATGTTTTAAACCATTCCACTTCCCTCCATTACTCCCAAAACCATTTCAACCATCCCGTAACCTTCCTAAATCACTCCATAACTCCCCCATAATATCATCCATTCCATAATTCCCCAATTCCCTTCCATTTCAAAGACAACTCATTCCACAAAAGGGTTCGGTGTTTGGTTAGTAACGAAGAGGTGATTCCTTGGTCTTGCTACACTTCGTGTCGTCACGCAATCGCCCCACTCCTCGTTGCTAGTAAGTTAATAGACTTTCCTCTAATTTTGAATTTTGATTCATAGATTGAATAAATGGAAGTCCGGAGTTGGGTCTTGACCTTGGGTAATTGTTAGATGAAATTGCATGATAAACTTGACAATTACAATGCTCTTGGAACGATAGATAGTGATTGTGTAGCTTTATTGTATGTGCTTATAAGTGTAAATGTAAGTTTCGACTTAGGGTTCCAATAGTTATCTGAACTATTTGGTAAAATGATCAGTCAGAATCATAAGAATGAAGAACTAGCAAAATTGAATGTTGAAATACACGATTAGACTTCGTTAAATGTGAAAATAAGGCCAAAAATGTATGATCAGGAGTAAAGACTGGCTGAAACCTGGCACAGATGGCATCCACGATACCTCGCCTACGGAATGTAGATCCATCTACGGACCGTAGATGAGGTTCGTGACTGGATGCACATGAAAAATTTGCCAAGTGTGAAACCACGGATGTGGACTATGGTCCGTAGATAAATCTACGGACCATTCTGCACATCCGTGGTTTCCATCTGCGACCTATATTGTTGACCCCCTGATCCACAGAAGAGTTCCATGGACCGTAGATCTCCACCGTGGATGACTACTATAGCCTGTGTCTGAAATTTTTTTGGGACTTTGTTACTGTTCGTTTATAGTTCTCAACTTTTTCTTAGTATATTTATGGTTAGTCTTGGGCACTAATATCGCTTCTGCAGGTACGATGGCACCCAAGAAGCTAGTCACCTACTCAAAACATACTCAAAACAGGGCAAGTCAAAATTTGTTGCCCCTAGCTTCAGGTTAATCGATGAGGACACTGACATAGATCCAGCATATGTTCCTCTAAACACTAGGACTTCTCCCACTGCACCTCGAGTCACCAGAGGCACCCCCCGGAAGGTGCTTCCCGACGTAGTCACTGTCTCCCAGTCTGATGAGGAGCAAAAATTGATCGAAGCACCAACTGGGGCTGCTTCCAATTCAGAGGGGTCTATGTACGGATCCGAGTCTGCCAATGCTTCGGGCTCCGAGTCTGCCCATTCTTCAGGATCCGAGTCTTCCCATGCTGCAGGGTCTAGTGCTAAATCAACCAAAGGGTCTGGTGAGAATGACCAAGCAGCCTCGTCTGATGAGGCCACTAGATCAGAATCCATACCAGCACCACGGAATGATGACCCCACTCCAGTAGCCGGCGAGCAAAATAGGTGGTGTGTAGAAGGCCAATGGCAAATTTATCGGGATGCCAAAATGGTAAACGACAAACAGAAGATGGCTCGACTAAATACTGAGTAGCGTAGAGTCCTCACGGGGAGCTTGCACGCTGTTTCGAACATTCACCGGCTGTTCAACCTTCACAAGTGTGACTGGATGGCTTGAGACCCAGGGACGTATAGCGAGGAGATTGTGCGGGAATTCTATGCCTCTTATGCTACCACTCTCAAGGGTTCAATTTCCATGCGGTCAAAGCCCCTAGCTCAAGATCCGCTCACTTCCACTTTGGTTCGAGGTTGTCCGGTGGACATATCACCTGCCATGATCAGACGTTTTCTCTATTGTCTGACCACATGTCACTCTTGGTCTCTCAACACAACAGAATTTGATTACAGATGGGACATCGTACGGAGTGGCGCCTTCCAGAGGAACGCTGAGCAGCGAGAGGCTGTTCTACTATGGTTGGCCAAGTCCATTACTGCAGATGGCGAGCGTGCGGAATGGGTCGCCGCTCCACGGTTGGGCATCCGAAAGGCCACACTAAATTTTGTGGCCAAGTTCTTCTGGCTGCTGGTGCGTAATAGAGTGTCGCCTACAAAAGTTAACAACCAAGTCACATGGGACAGAGCGGTCATGGTTGCGGCATTGGTAGCAGGAGTGGAGATTGATTTTGCCCGCAGCTGCTGGCAGAGATTCACGAGAGGGCATTCAAGACCTTCACTATTTACCCCTTCCCATGTCTAAGTTTTCAATTGTGCAGGGACTCTGGAGTGCCGATCTGGCATTGTGACAAGTTAGTCCACCCTACAGGGACATTGGACATAAGCCTCATTCGAGATGAGGCAAATGTGGCAGCACCTCGCAGAGAGGCTCAGGTTGAGGTACCTCCCTTGGGTGCCGATCTTGCAGACATAGTGGGGCAGGAATAGGGCAGTGACCTCAACATCCCAGATCATACCGATACTGTCCCGGGCTCCTCATCTCAGTCAGCTAGTATGGCTCCTAGTTCCTCTCGGTCCACATCACAGTTAGGAGATATTGTTGTCCCATTGGCCAGAGTACAGAAGTTAGAGGCTCAAATGGCCACACTGCTGCATCACATCCAGCCGTGGTTGCAAAAGTCGATAGCCGAGTCCGAGGCTAGAATGGAGCGCAGGATGGAGGGGTTGATGGACCGAAAAGTCCAGGCTGTTAATAAGTGTCTTGATGCCTTTGAATTACAAGTCCTCGAATGATCAGCCCCGGCCATAGATCTATCTTCTTTGTAGGCTGACTTAGCCAGTCTCCGAACCGGCGTTGATGCCATTCTTGCCGCCCCTTCAGTTGAGCCTCAGGTTGCACCTACTGCACTGGCTGATGATACAGTGCTGGATGCTCTATTCAGTGGGACCGCTGAGGAGGGGCTTGCTTCTACACATTCCAAAGGCATGCGGCACCGTTCTCATCGCACTGAAGAGGAGAAAGCTCAAAAGAGACAGCGTAGGCAAGAGAAGGAGGCAAGGAGGGCTTTTATCTTAGACGAAGAGTTATGCCAGCAAAGGGTGCGTGAGAGAGTTGCAGGGGCATCGAGCTCTGCCCCAGTTGTAGAGGTTTAGCCTGTTTTGGGGGACGTTGTGAGCACCACTGATGGTGCGGTGAGATTGATAGAGAGCACTACTGAGGGTGCTATGATTGCGGATGTGGGCACTACTAATGGTGCCCCCACTATTGTTTCAACGGGCTCCGGGAAACCAGACCCCCTGTTTGTTGATGATTCGCCGACGCTTTGCGCCACAGGTTTGCTTCACCCAATCCATTTTCTTTTACTATTTTTGTATGCATTGGGGACAATTGCATCTATTTTTTGTTGGGGATGGGGTAAATGGATTGTGAGTGATAGGGTGACGTCTGAATCCTCTCTTAGGGTTTTCTTGCCTGTGTTCTTTTTCCACAAGAGACTATTTAATTTTTGTTGAACCGGCATGTCTTAGGATCGTATGTGTAGAAGCATGATAAATAAAGAAGCATGATGGCTTATGAAAAATGATACCCGTCAGATTGAGGGATGTATGCTAGAATTTGTAGGCTACGATTAGTTGAATGTGTTGGCTTTGAGTATGACATAATAACGAATCAACTAGATGGCATGACTTAGGCTGAAACTTGAACTGGGTAATCTGATAATCTGATAATGGAACTATGTGCCAAGAGTGTGTGAGAATCGTTGAGTGTTCAAACAGTTTTTGTGCGAAACTAGAACTTGCCCATTTAGTCCTGCTATGACAATTCAACCTAGAGGTTAGGAAGTGATCATAGGTCATTGTTCTGAAAAATCCACAAATTGCCTAAATGAAAGATCCAACCAAATGAAATAAATGTTCCCTTTGATCCAACTTTGAGCCTAAAAGTAAACCATTTATTTCTAAACCCCGAAACTCACCTTCCCATAATCTACTATGTTGGCCCCGGTCCCTCCTTGGACATGTGCACTTCGACTTAGGCCAAAATCCTAAGTTGAGGGTGGCTAATGTAAAAAGTAACTTCAATCTTGGCCCTGACCCGACATCGGATATTGTGCACCTCAACTAATGGAAAACCCATAAGTTGAGGGTGGCTATGGAAGAGGAAATTGAAAGAAAAACTGGGTATGAAAAGAGTGATGTGGAAAAAAATTTTAAAAAAAAAGAAAAAGAGAGGAAAGGATGTGACTTGTTGAAAGCTAAAGGAGAAATAAAATAAAAGTAAAAAGAGCTACAAAGCCTGAAGTCACATCCGTGGTTGAAGAAAATTAGGAGAAAGAAGTTAAAATGATAGGATGACAAAAATAGGGCAAAAAGAGGTCGAAAGCCTAGTGTAATGTCAAGGAGGGTAGAAAGTCACTAAGCAGTACCCAAATGTACCACACCTGACCCTGAGCCTACGTTACAAGCCAAGAAAGTCCTATAGTGATCCTACAGTCTAGTTTGGAGAGTCTAAGCAGTGAAAATAAGGGCAAGCTTATGGCATTGAGCACTAACTGTATTTGAAATTACTTCTGAGCGTGAGTGTTGAATAAATCCTTGTACCATGAATGACATTCATTTTTTGTGAAAAAGGGGATTTCGTTTGAGTTAAGGGCACTAGTTACATTGTCGGAAAGTTGGTACCTTGGTGATAGTGAGAAGGTGTATGTTGTGTATCAGTTGGTCGATTTGTGTCATGGTGTGATCCGCATGAATTAGCTTGTCGAGTCTAAGAGAACGAATATGCACCTGAAAAGTGAAGGGGGTAGAGAGCCATGTGATTGCTTGGGTCTGAAATGCTTGCTTCTATACAAGTGTCGTTTAGAGTCGTAGTGCGTCGCTTGAGGACAAACAACGAGTTTAAGTTGAGGGTGTTGATATACCGTGATTTTATGGTATTTATAATACAATTCTCTTACAAGTTGTGTGTGTCTAGGGCCTTTTTGTATTGGTTTTTATGTGTTTTTATTATATTTTGCAGGAAAGTTGTTCAGGCGCGGAAGTATAGAGACAGATGAAAGAAATGCAGAAAAGGGATTCACGGAGGCTATCTACGGACCGTAGGTCCATCGACGGTCCGTAAGTTGTGACCGTAGATCAGCGGGCAAGGTATGGAAGACAAATCAGGGAAATCTGACCAAGTGTGGAACCACGGTGGCCATTGACGGTCTGTAGATTGATCTACGGACCGTACTGTTGATTCGTAGATTGATATTGCCAGGGTTCCACTACCTGATTTTTGAAGATTCCAAGTGTGGAGCTACGGAGGGGATTGACGGACCGTAGATCGATCTACGATACGTACTGCAGGTCCGTCATTTT
The DNA here is from genome assembly GCA_036553675.1 of Solanum okadae. Classification (NCBI taxonomy): domain Eukaryota; kingdom Viridiplantae; phylum Streptophyta; class Magnoliopsida; order Solanales; family Solanaceae; genus Solanum; species Solanum okadae. The sequence continues at coordinate 15,874,967 of CM071681.1, read as the reverse complement.
CTTCAGAGAAGCTGATTTTTGGAAGCTGAAATATTTTCTAAGTCCTGGCTGACGGAAGGGACCTACGGACCGTAGATCCATCAACGGTCCGTAAGTCAGTCTCGTGGAATGAAGAAGCGTCCCTGAACAAACATTCCTTAATTTGTCTCCTTTTTAATTTAGGATTTGTTTTCTATAAATAGGGCATGTAAACCTCATTTTTGGGGGTTAGACCTTATTATTCTAGTTTTACTTTGGGACTTGGGGGATTAATTCGAAAACCTAGCAATTATTGATTTCCTAAGTTCGGTTTAAATATTGTGGCTTTGCAATTCAAGTTGAATTTCTGGGTTTATTATTCTTTTTACGTAAGTTCATGATTTCTTCATCTAAAACTATGAATTGTGTTCTTGCTAATATCAGTAACTAAATCCACAACTAGGGTTGTGGAAACCATGAGCGATTGACAAAGTATGAATAATAAATAAGCATATCTTGAATAGTGTTTTGCATGCATTGATAATTCTTTCGTTTAGAAGTTTTTTTAACGGTGGCCAACGTTAAAACTTGCCTTGTTACTACTTGCCGGACCAAGGAGGTAATTAACAAGAAAAGAATTATCAACATGGATTTAGTGTGATACTATCTAATAGGCTAGTGTCGATTGGTGCGAAGTAATAACTAAGCCAAGCATCGATTATGATGTCTAATATGAGGTAAAGGTAAGGGTTAGTAAATTATACACACGTAATCGGACCAAGGTGCGGGGTGAAATTCTCTAGATGCCGGACCAAGGATTTAGAGATACTTAACTTATCACATTGCATGTAATACACTAGGAGAGGATACCTAAACTACGTCATTTTAATCCTAAATTTCGTGGTTTTAGTCAGTTTCAGCCTAGAAACATAACTAGAACTTACCCAAGTCAGATCTTTGATCAAAACTTAGAAAATTAGAAGTAAAAGGAGAGAAAGAGCCGAACAACCCTAAGTTCAAGAACGCAACAAGTTTCCTCCAGTTCCAGCCTCCAAAATCGAAAGATCTCTCCGTGGAATTCGTCACCAAGTATGTGGGATTTCACTAGTGGGTTCCTTTCACCCATTAGGTCCCTAGTTTTTAGTCAGTTCTTGATTCCCTTATTATGACTACGCCTAGGGTTTCTTGAATGTTAGAATTGTTGGGTTCTTAGTTGTTAGAATGATCCAAATCAGATTAGTACGTTAATATTTAGTTTATTGCATAATTTCCAGAACCCTAGCTATGTATTTCTTTAGTTCTTGAATTACACATGCTAGGTTAGATATTTCAGCTATTCAGTTATACATGCCTCAGTTATTACTCCATCAATATCAGTTTAATTGTTGCATCCTCAATTTGCATGTTCAGTTTGAGCTATCCAGTAACTTATAGAAATTTAGTCAAAATGTATAAATTACTCAATCCACTGGGAGTAGCTTAATTCTGAGTTGGACTGGGGTTCAGCGTACCCAAACAGTCCCAGAACTACTAGCCCCGTAGGATGTAAGTCCCCTCTGTGGGCATCATTTTAGTGATCACGCTAGCATGCCTCTACACCTTTGGCCGGGTGTATTGGGTCCTCTCGATGGGGTATATACATCGGACTCCACATTTTGCTCATATGGTTTTATTATCGGTTATTAGTAGCTCCCACAGTTCAGTCAGATTATATTGCATTAAGCATGTATCATTATATTTAGTATTCAGTCTCAGCATGTTATAAATTGGTCATTGCATTCAGTTAGCTCAGTATTCAGTATCTATATAATGTTCAGATTATATCATTGCTTACGTACTTTATTCAGTTACATACTATTTCAACTTTATTCTATCATGCATGCTCAGTACATTTCAACTACTGATGCATACTCTGCGCTACATCTTTTCATGTTGAAGGTTCATGTTATCAACATCCAGATCACGCTTAGATCGGATACCGATCACCAGTTCGGCAAAATTAGTGGTGAGTCCTCATTCTCCGAGGACAATAGTCATGAGTTTCTTTTCAGTATTTTCAGTCCTTTAGTTCCAGTTTTACTAGACTTAGTTGGGGCCTGTCCCAGCATTTCTAGTCAGTTAGAGGCTATTTTCAGACATAGTTAGATTTAGCTTAGTATTGAGTTAATACCTTCTTTGTATTAAATTCATCAATTTTCATTTATCTTAGTTATAGTATATCGGTTTTCCCCATCATATCAGTTTTATTTATGATTTAGCTTCTGCATCAGTTATTATTATCCTTAGTATGCTCATGTCATGCCATCAAGGTTAGCTTGGGATCACTTGTGATCCTAGGTCCCGTGTTCGCGTTTCACGGGTAGCTCGAGGCGTGACAAACTTGGTATCAGAGCACTAGGTTTAAGAGTCCAAGGATGTCTGAAAAGCCGCACTAAGTAGAGTCCTTTTCATGGGTGTGATGTGCACCACATCTAATGAGAACGAGGCTACGAAGTGTTTTAGGAAGAATGTTCATTTTCTTGTTACTCTTATCGTACGTAAGGTATGATCTAATTCTATTTTAACTCGACGTTCTATGTTTCAGTGATCATGCCTCCCCGTAGAGCTAATGCCAGAAATGTGAATGCCAGGAATGCAAACGCAGCTCCTCTAGTCCCTAATCAAGAAGTTTCGAATGCAGAATTCAAGAACGACATTCAAATGTTGGCTCAGAGTGTGGCCAACCAGAACAATCAGTGGGTTCCAGTTCAGGCAAATGCCAATGTTGGGTCAGCTTCAGCTATAGTGCGAGACTTTGTTAGGATGAATCCGCCAGAGTTCTTAGGATCGCAAGTTGGAGAAGATCCCCAAAACTTCATTAATGAGGTCAAGAAGATCTTTGAGGTGATGCAGGTAACTAGGAATGAACGGGTTGAGTTAGCATCGTATCAACTGAAAGATGTAGCTCATATCTGGTATACTCAGTGGAAGGGGAACATGGGTATAGATGCAGCTCCTATTACTTGGGATTGTTTCAGCGAAACCTTTGTGGACAGGTTTTTCCCCATAGAGTTGAGTAAAGCAAGGGCCCATGAATTTATGAACTTAAGGCAACGTAGCATGATAGTCCAAGAGTATGGTCTCAAGTTTACCCAACTCTCCAAGTATGTCCCTCACATGGTTGCTGATTCCAGGGATCAGATGAATAAGTTTCTATATAGAGTGTCAGACTTGGTGAAGACAGAATGTAGGAATGCTATGTTGCTGGAAAATATGAGCATCTCTAGGCTTATGACTCATGCTCAGCAGGTTAAGGGTGACAAGCTTAGGGAACAGGCTAAGGAGAACAAGAAGGCTAGGACTGGAAACTATGACTATTCCCAGCAGAAATTGGGTGGTGGAAATCGCTCGTAGAGTCAGCAAAAATTTTCAACTCCAGCACCTTCATCAGCCAGTGTCACATCTTCCAAGTTCCAGAATAATCAGAAGGGTGGAGTATCAGGCTCCAAGTATCAAGGTAGTTATTCAAACACCAAAACCTACCCAACTTTCCCTATGTGTGGTAAGAACCATCCGGGCGAGTGTTTTGCAGGAAAAGAAGGATGATTTGGGTGTGGTCAGTCTGGTCACAGGTTAAGGGATTGACCTTCCAAATAGGGTCATGGAGGTAATAATGGTAGAGCTCAGCCTACAACTTCAGCAGCACCAGAAAGTCGCCCAATTCAGCAGGGTAACTCATCTGGTACAGGTGGCGGACAACGCCAAAACAGGCTCTATGCTCTTCAGGCTCACCATGATCAGGAAGATTCTCCTGATGTAGTCACTGGTACGTTATGAGTCTTTGATCTCGATATTTATGCTTTATTAGATCCAGGGGCTACTCTTTCTTTTGTAACTCCTTATATAGCAGTCCAATTTAGTGTTAGTCCATAAACTCTCCAAGAACCATTCTAAGTCTCTACTCCAGTCGGTGACCCAGTTTTAGCTAGACGGGTATACAGAAATTCCCCTATCATAGTCTCTCAGAATGTCAACTCAGCAAATCTTGTAGAGTTAGAAATGGTAGATTTCGATGTCATTCTAGGCATTGATTGGTTACATTCCTGCTATGCCTCAGTCGATTGTAGAACTAGGATTGTTTGTTTTCAGTTTACAAATGAACCAATCTTAAAATTGAAGAGTAGTAGCTTAGTGCTTATGGGTCAATTCATTTCTTACCTTAAGGCCAGAAAGATGAGCTCTAAGGGTTATCTATATCATCTAGTTTTGGTTAAGTATTCAGGCTCTGAAAGCCCAACTCTTAAGTTAGTTCCAGCAGTTAATGAGTTCCCAGAAGTGTTTCCAGAGATCTTCTCAAAGTTTCTCCCGAAAGGGAAATCGTCTTTTGAATTCATCTCGTTCCAGATACCCAACCTATCTCTATTCCTCCTTACAGAATGGCTCCAGCTGAACTTAAAGAATTGAAAGAGCAGTTGAAAGACCTTCTAAATAAGGGTTTCATCAGACCTAGTATTTCTCCATGGGGTGCACCAGCGTTATTCATAAAGAAGAAAGATGGTTCTCTCAGAATGTGCATTGACTATAGGAAGTTGAACAAGGTCACAATCAAGAATAAGTATCCCATCCCCAGGATTGATGACTTATTTGACCAACTTCAGGGTGCTAGTCATTTCTCAAAGATAAACCTCAGATCGGGTTATCATCAGCTTAAAGTAAGAGATAGTGCCATTTCGAAGACAGCTTTCAGAACTCGGTCTGGTCATTATGAATTTGTAGTCATGTCATTTGGACTAACCAGTGCTCCTGCAGCTTTCATTGATTTGATAAACAGAGTGTTCATGTAGTACTTCGACTTGTTCGTTATCGTCTTTACTGATGATATCTTCATTTACTCTAGGAATAAGGAAGAACATGCAAGTCATTTGAGAGTTGTTCTGCAAACTCTCAAAGATCACCAATTATTTGCAAAATTTAACAAGTGTGAGTTTTTGTTACAATCAGCTGCTTTCCTTGGGAATATTGTGTCTAGTGAAGGAATTCGAGTAGATTCCCAGAAGATAAAAGTAGTGAAAGAATGGCCCAGACCTACCTCTCCTACAGATATCAGAAGTTTCTTGGGTCTAGTGGGTTATTACAGATGGTTCGTGGAAGAATTTTCATCCATAGCATCACCATTAACTAGGTTGACTAAGAAGATGGTCAAGTTTCAGTAGTCAGATGATTCTGAGAAAAGTTCACATATTTGAAAACTAAGTTGACTACAACTCTTATTTTGACCTACTAGAGGGTTCAGATGGTTATGTCATTTATTGTGATGCATCCAGAGTCGGCCTAGGTTGTGTGTTGATGCAGCGAGGTAAGGTTATAGCTTATGCTTCCAGATAGTTTAAGGTGCATGACAAAAATTATCCGACTCATGACCTCGAGCTTGCAGCGGTGGTGTTTGCACTCAAGATTTGGAGGCACTACTTGTATGGTGTTCATGTTGATCTGTTCACAGACCATAAGAGCCTTTAGTATATGTTCACCTAGAAAGAGTTGAATCTTCACTAGAGAAGATGGTCTGAGTTCCTCAAGGATTATGACATGAGTGTGCATTACCATCCTGGTAAGGCAAATATAGTAGCAGATCCCCTTACCCGGCTATTTATGGGTAGTGTAGCACATGTTGAGGAAAAAGGAAAGGAGATAGCAAAGGATGTTCACAGATTTGCTCTCCTAGGAGTTTGTCTTATGAGCATATCAGATGGTGGTGTAACGATTCAGAATGGGGCAGAATCTTCTTTGGTAGTGGAAGTTATGGAAAAGCAAGACAATGACCCGATATTACTTGAACTCAAGGGTGCATTCCACCAATAGAAAGTTGAGGTTTTCTCCCAAGGGGGAGATAGTGTGCTTCGCTACCAAGGTCGATTATATATTCCTAATGTGGGTGAGTTGAAATAGCATATTCTTGCAGAGGCCCATAACTCCAGATATTCTATTAATCCAGGTGCCACTAAGATGTACCACGATCTGCAGGAAGTCTATTGGTGGAATGGTATGAAAAGAGATATAGCATATTTTGTGGCTAAGTGCCCCAATTGCTAGGAAGTAAAGGTAGAACATAAAAAACTAGGAGGTATGACTCAACAGATTCACATTACTACTTCGAAGTGGGAAGTGATCAACATGGATTTCATCACAGATTTACCACGTACTCGCAGACATCATGACTGCATTTGGGTGATTGTTGAGAGAGTTACTAAGTCCTCACTTTTTGGCGGTCAAGACTATAGATTTGGCAGAGGATTACCCCAAGCTTTACATTAATGAGATTGTGAGGTTGCATGGGGTTCCTTTGTCTATCATCTCATATAGAGGTCCTCAGTTTACCTCTCATTTCTGGAAGTCATTTCAGAAGGGTCTTGGTACTCAGGTTAACCTTAGCACAACATTTAATCCACAGACGGATGGTCAGGCAGAGCATACCATTCAGACCTTAGAGGACATGTTGAGATCTTGTGTGATCGACTTCAAGGGCAGTTGGGATGATCACCTTCCTCTTATTGAGTTTGCCTACAACAATAGTTACCATTCCAGCACTCAAATGGCCCCTTATGAGGCATTGTATGGGTGTAGATGTAGATCTCCTGTGGGCTGGTTTGAAGTAGTTGAAGCAGCCTTGATAGGGCCAGATTAAGTCCATTATGCTATGGAGAAAGTGCAACTCATAAGAGATAGACTTAAGACATCCCAGAGTAGCCAGAAGTCTTACGCAGATGTAAAGAGAAGGGAACTAGAGTTCCAAGTTGATGATTGGGTTTTCCTGAAGGTGTCACCTATGAAGGGGGTGATGAGGTTTGGGAAGAAAGGGAAGCTCAGTCCCAGATATGTAGGCCTTTACCGGATCTCGAAAAGGATTGGTAAAGTGGCTTATGACTTAGAGTTGCCAGCAGATTTGGCAGCAGTGCATCCAGTCTTCCACATTTCACTATTGAAAAAGTGTGTGGGTGATCCAGCATCCGTAGTGCCATTAGAGAGTGTGGCTATGAAGGATAGTCTCACTTATGAAGAGGTACCAGTTGAAATCCTTGATCGTCAGGTTCGAAAGTTGAGTAACAAAGAAGTCACTTCAGTTAAGGTTTTGTGTAGGAGTCAGTCCGTAGAGAGAGCTACTTGGGAAGCAGAAGCAACCATGAAGTCCAAGTATCCTCATCTCTTTCCTTCCGATTCCATTCCAGCTTGAGGTAATAGTTCCTCTTCAGTTTTTCAGTCATTCATGCACTAATTCAGTCTTAGTATTTTGTTCCTTCAGCCTGTACTTGAATTTTCAGTGTATTTGCATGTTTTTCAAACTTAGTTCAGTCAGAAATCAGCCATCAGTGTTTAGTGGTAGGGTTGCAGCTCGTTCCCTCCATTTCAGCTAATTTAGTCTTCATTCAAGGATGAATGATCCCAAAGGGGAGATGTTGTAACACCTCAAAACCTAGACCCAGAAAGAAATTTCAGAAATATACTTGAAGCAGTGAACCACGGCAGGGTTCACAGACTGTGATAGGGTCCACGGTCCGTAGACCTGCCCGTGGTCTTGACTTGGAAGTAACCAGGCCCAGACAACAGACCACGAGTACATTCACAGTTCGTGGTCTTGATGATTGGCCTTGGTGGCGCCGTAGAGTTGAGGCAGTGAACCACCCTAGCCAGCCCCTTAGACCGCCACGCCTAAGTGAGGACCATGAGGACCTTCACGGTCCGTAGTCTTTCACACGACCCGTGGCAGCGTCCGTGGAGCCTTACCAGTAAGGCCCTTAGCCAGTCCCTCCAGACCTCAGCCCAAGTGGAGACCATATACACTTTCATGGTCTATGGTCCTTCACACAGGCCGTGGTAGGGCTTGTGGACTCAGGCCCTCAACTACTAGTCACCAAGTCAAGACCACGACTGACTTCATGGTTCGTGGTCCCTTTCACGGTCCGTGAAGGTGGCCGTGGTCAGTCTGTCTACAGTTTAAGTCAGGGTTATTTTCATATTTTCCTTATTTGTTGAACACCTAAAGTACGTTGTATAATTCCTAAATTTCGTGGTTTTAGTCAGTTTCAGCCTAGAAACATAACTAGAACTTACCCAAGTCAGGTATTTAATCAAAACTTAGAAAATTAGAAGCAAAAGAAGAAAAAGAGGCGACCAACACTAAGTTCAAGAACACAACAAGTTTCCTCTAGTTCCAGCCTCGAAATCGAAAGATTTCTCCGTGGAAATCATCACCATGTATGTGGGATTTCACTAGTGGGTTCCTTTCACCCTTTAGGTCCCTAGTTTTCAGTCAGTTCTTGATTCCCTTATTATGACTAGACCTAGTGTTTCTTGAATGTTAGAATTGTTGGGTTCTTAGATGTTAGAATAATCCAAATCAGATTAGTACGTTAATATTCAGTTAATTGCATGAATTCCAGAACCCTAGCTATGTATTTCTTTAGTTCTTGAATTACACATGCTAGGTTAGATATTTCAATTATTCAGTTATACATGCCTCAGTTATTAATGCATCAATATCAGTGTAATTGTTGCATCCTCAGTTTGCTTGTTCAGTTTGAGCTATCCAGTAACTTACAAAAATTCAGTCATAATGTGTAAATTACTCAATCCACTGGGAGTAGCATAATACCAAATTGGACTAGGGTTCAGCGTACCCATCAGTCCCAGAACTACTAGCCACGTAGGTTGTAAGTCCCCTTTGTGGGCATCATTTTAGTGATCACGCTAGCATGCCTCTACACCTTTGGCCGGGTGTATTGGGTCCTCTCGATGGGGTGTATACATCTGACTCCACATATAGCTAATATGTTTTTATTATCGATTATTAGTTTCTCCCACAGTTCAGTCAGATTCTATTGCATTGACCATGTATCAGTATATTCAGTATTCAGTCTCATCATGTTATAAATTGGTCATTGCATTCAGTTAGCTCAGTATTCAGTATCTATATCATGTTCAGATTATAGCATTTCTTATGTGCTTTGTTCAGTTATATGTTATTTCAGCTTTATTCTATCCTGCATGCTCAGTACCTTTCAAGTACTGACGCATATTCTGCGCTACATCTTCTCGTGATGTAGGTTTAGGTTCTCAGCATCCAGATCACGCTTAGATCGATTCCTGATCTCTGGTTCAGCAGAATCAGTGGTAAGTCCTCATTCTCTGAGGACAATAGTCATGAGTTTCTTTTCAGTATTCTCAGTCCTTTAGTTCCAGTTTTTCTAGAATTAGCTGGGGCCTATCCCAACATTTCTAATCAGTTAGAGGCTATTTTCAGACATAGTTAGATTCAGCTTAGTACTGAGTTAATACCTTCTTTGTATTAAACTCATCAGTTTTCATTTATCTCAATTATAGTATATAGGGTTTCCCCATCATATAAGTTTTATTCATGATTTACCTTCCGCATCAGTTATTATTATCCTTAGTATGCTCATGTCATGCCAGTAGGGTTAGCTTGGGATCACTTATGATCCAAGGTCCCGTTGTCCGCGTCTGAAGGGTAGCTTTGGTCGTTACAATTCTAATTCATTTTTAGGAGTTTAATTAGGGTAAAGTCAGATTTTAGTCAGTTTTAGAAAAATGAATTTCACGCTAGGGTTGGAGAAAGGAGAAAAGAGAAGAAAAGAGAAGAGGAAGTAAGATTCATCAAGATCGTCAACTTTAGCTTGTGGATTTCATCGGGGGTGATCCCTACAAGGTATGTGAGATGACATCGCGTTGGGTTAGTTCACCCATGCATCCATGATTCTATTCAGCGAATTTATGTCTTTGAAGGTTTAGAAATTGAGTTCTTGATGAACATTTTTGAAGGTTTCGTTTGAATTTTTATGGGTACGTTGTTGAAGTTTCTTGCGCTTATATTCATGTTTTTCGAGTGTGATATTGGTTTTAATCTACCATACATTGAGAGTATAGACTATTCTAAGTGTTTGGGGAAAGAACTAAGTAAAATTAGAGGGTTTTGAGTTGATAAACGAAGAAGAAAATTTGGGATTTTCTGGGGAAGGGGTTGGGACGCCGCGCCTCTCAGTGCGCCCCAAAACAGACTCTGAATGTGGGGCTTTCGGACGACGCGCCAGCCAGAGCACCACAACTTGTTCTCTAAATTTTGAGGGCTGGCGCCCTACACCTCTCAGAGCGCCAGGGACGCCAGTTTTCCCCATTCGTTCCCTATCTTTTCGTACTTGTTCTTTAGCAATGATCTATGTTTTCTAGTTGATTCCAACACTCTAAGGTACATCTAAACATCATGAAATCATCCATAAACATGAGACCATGAACCTTAATCCATAATCCAATTCAAGGAAAGTTAGGATCAAAGTCAAGAGAAGTAAGAGCCAAGTCAAGAGGAGTTTATAAGGTTTTCAAAAGTCTTTCACAAACGTTTTAACTTTGTTTAAAGACTTAAGTTTCAAGTTAAGCAAAGAGTAAAGAGTTGAGTTCATTTCTTCAAAAGAAATTTATCGGGACTATGTATTATCGAGGAGTAAAATGTTTTCACATTTAAACAAGAAAGGAAACCTCAATTTCCAAAGAGCCTTCGGGCAGGTTTTTAGAAAAAAGTAATCGCTTTCTAAATGAAGCAAGAGAGGAAACTTTGATTTCCAAGATAGCCTTTGAGCTAAGTTTTTTAGCTCCAATCTCAAATCACAGAAAGAAGTAAGTTTTAAGCATAAGAACTAATATTATATTTTTTGGGAGTAGTATTGAGCACCAATATGGGGGAGAGTTCAGACAACTCACAGCCCCCATACACCATATAGCCATCATGGGTAGAAAAGGGTCATACTTTTTAGATGATTCCTTTAGTGCTTTTTAGCATAGACTAGTGGATCCACTTAGTGAGTTAGGTTCTATACCCCAGGCAAGGTATAGGACGGTCCTTGGCAGCGTGAGGTAAAATGTTGTATCATCACTATAGCTCTTAAGTGATGGTTGTTGGTTAGAGAAACTCCCACATCAGTATTTTGTATTTTTATATACAAACAGAGTTCATATTATATCTTTGCATACATACAGAGTTATTGTTGTATTTCTAAATACACATAGTTGACATTATATTTTAAACATCTTTTCATTATATTGCACTTGATTTTAAACTGATTTATATTTAAATGAGTTCAGTTATGTTGAATTGAGTTGAGTTGAGCCAAGTAAATGTTTCTTTCAGAATTCTTTTCAAGCTTAAGTTATGTTTAGCATTCCAACTCGCATACTCGTACATTCAATGTACTGATGCTAGTTGGCCTGCATTTTCTTATGATGCAAACGCAGGTAACCAAGATCAGCATCCAGTGCATCGTTGATCCAGTTGAGCTTCAGAGTTGTTGGTGAGCCTCCTTACATTCCGGAGGATCCCCCTTTTTCATTACTTTATCATTTTAGTTCATTAGGATGTCATGGGCCTGTCCCGACATCCATCTCAACTGTTTTAGAGGCTTCATAGATAGTCAGTCAGATGTTAGTTCATTCGTCATCATTTTGTTATTGGCTTATGTTCAAATTTTAGTTGCCATTTTGGCTAAGTTAAATGTTTATTTTTAAAATATTATGAGTTCAGTTTGAGACATTTGAGTTATTTTGCATATGAATCCTTTTCTTAATGCTTAAAGTCTTCCGCTGAGTAAGTTAGCCAAGCAAAGGGTTCTCTTGGGGCTAGCAATCGTTCTCGAGTGCTGGCCATGTCCAGGGTGTAGGTTCGGGGCGTGACAGATGTTCTCATCTAGATATGGAAAAAAAACATATTATATCTTTGAGGAATGGGGCAACAAATAAGTTATAACAACAAAGATTTCCAACTCCAGAAAATGGATCTTCACTAGAGTGAACTATGTCAAATGGTAGAAAAGTTGAGACCAATTATTAATTGCAAAATTGTGGTGTGGAACAGACCTGTAACAGGGGATAATTAAAGTTAAAAGGATGAAAGTTTTATGAAGGAAAGGCTGGAATAGGAGGTATTGCCAGAGACAACACTGAGAGTTCATCTTTGTGTTTTATGTTCCTATTCGGTGTAAATTTATTACGTTGCTAACGTAGTAAATTCTAAGTATGTTGTGTTGGTTTTTTCAATAAAGAAATGAAGAAAATAACAGAGAAAGACTTTGAGAGAAAAAATACTGCAGAATTGTCAAAGGGAATTATTTTATTAATAATTTAGAGACATACGTTTATAGATAAAATTTCTAACTAAAAGATAGAAAAATATGATACTTACTTGTCACTAAAATTCAAATAAAGAACTAACTCCTAAATTCAAGTCTCATAGGACTCTAATAAAAAAATTTAGAAACCCTAAAAGTAGCTAACAATTTTCTTTTGGCAATATCCTGATACATATTCTCAACACCCCTCCTTGGATCAGGAATTGTAGATTGTAGTCTCATCTAAAATTGACCTTATGCACAAATCTGTTAATTCATCTTTTGTCTTACAAGGCTTGTGTGCATCTTCTATTGGATTAAATGAGAAGCACTTACCTTTCATTTCAATTTGTAAAATCTCTTGCTGAGTAGAATAAAAAATTTGACAATATTTGTCTCCAAATAATTATTTAAATCTTTTTTTCTATTAACTAACCAACACTAAACAAACTTTTATCAATATTAGGCACATAAAGAACATTTGAAATTATTTTTGTACCTGAATTTGTTTTAATTGCAACAAACCCTTTTCCTTTTGCTAGAATACAATCACCAATTCTAATTTTGACTTTCTTATTTTTCATAGGAATGAACACTTTAAATATATTTCTTTCATATGTCAAGTGGTTTGTAAAACCACAATAAATGATCCAAAAATCAGATTTTTTGGTTGAAAAATAAGTGGACTACTTCCTCTTCAGTAGTAACTTGAGCAACTGTTTCATCATTTTGGAATTTGCTTTTGCGAATCACAGCTTCATGACCAAGTTGTTTGCAGATCTTATATTGTGCATCTGGTTTGTTCCAACATTTATATGGAGGATGTCCATTTTTGCCACAATGCTGACAAGGTGGGTAATTCTTCGAGAATTTACCCTTGCTTTGAGTTTTGTGAATTGTCTATTAATGCTCCTTCAACCATGCCATCTTTCCTCATAAGCCTCCTTTGTTCATGTGCCTTCAAAGAATTTAACAATTCTGTCAAGGTAATTTTGGACAGATCTTGTGTGTTTTACAAGGTTGTAATAAATGTTTCATATCTTTCGAGAACTGTAACAAGAACTTTTTCAACAATCCTTGTATCTTTAAATTCAGTGCCTAGTAATCTTACCTTGTTGACAATACCAAGAAATATGTCAGAGTATTTCTTAACTGTTTCTTACTCTTTCATTCTCTGCAATTCGAATTCCCTATTAATTTTAATACCTTCATCCTTCGTATTCTTTCATCCCCAACATATTCTTTCTTCAGATAATTCCAAATTTGTTTTGGTGATGTGATGTCACGACCCAAGAGTACCCCCTAGATGTGACACGGTGTACAAGACTTCGACAAGCCTCTTAGCATATCATAACATAAGGTAATATAAAATGGTGTGAAAAAATTTAAAACTTTATCCATACAATCAAAGTCTTTTATAAAAACAAGCAGAAGTCTACAACACTATGTCTCAAACCATTTATAACTCTAGAATAATTCTTTGGGACACAGCCCATACAAAAGTCTAAAACATAATGTAAGATATAAAGGACATGGTTGTCAGGCCCTCGAATGCTATGAAGACTCACCACGATGACGGAAGTTGATATCACCGAACCCTACATTTGATAAGAATGTAGGCAAAAGTATGTGTTAGTACAATAATGTACTAAATATTATGGCTAGCATAAATCATCAACATAAGAATATAAAAGGCATTAGTCAACATAAGACACATACCATAATCGTAAGAGACAATAACATAGGCCATAGGCATAAGAGACAACAATATAGTCATAGACATAGTCAATGCATATAAGTCAACATCATATAAGAGAGCCATTTCATAAGTCACCTAAAGGCAAGCTAGTGCAATGCATGGATAAGATCCAATAATCCCATCCATACTAAGCAGGTCACTCTAGGTTCTCATTTATCTTTATTACCTTCTTGATCCCAGCCTTAGCTTATTTCTCATAGACAAGGGAACATTCACCTTTAGTCACACATGTAATGGAAAGCAACGTATAGCAGTAATCCAATATAAGAATACATCATAACCACAAGTCATAAACATGTTCATTACATAAATCATCATAATCGTAAGAAAAACATATGATAACTACCCTCAAAGCATACTTGTGCAATGCATGAATAAGACCCCATAAATCTCACTCATGCTAAGTAAAGCTTCTTGAGTAAACATAGTTCATACTAGACTTGACCTTGTGGGAATTAGCCTTAACCAACATAGACCATGCGAGCTTCCATGGAATCCGGTGTTGCCCACACCCAAAAAGGGTTGTCCTACTTGCCTAAGGTAGAACCATGGCGTGTTAGGTTTAGGTGGATCCAATAGCTAAATAACCTATGGGGGCACGTAGTAAATGGTATAAGGAGATTATTACTAGAAACCCGCCCTTTCTAACGGGGGAGCTTCCATCTCAAGAGATTGATTCAAGGAATCCGCCCTTTCTGATAGGACAGATTCCTTCTAGGAACCCGTCCTTCTAACAGGAGAGTTTCCATCTCACATCAATATCCACTCGGTGCTAAGCATAATTCCCATTTAGTTCATATTAAGTCTTGACTTAAGTTCATGTTTATGGAAGAATGCCTTGACACTCAATCCAACATAGTTCATGAGATAGCTCATAGATTCAATAGGTGAGAATAACCTTTCAACCTTCGAATCATCATATTGTGAGAAAATCTTTCACGTTATGTTCATTATACGTTTAAGAAAATAACCTTTCAATTAATACAATAATATTATCATAATCATGGACTCTTCATTCATGGTCATGCATAAATGTGTATGTGAGGATAACCTTTCAACAACACCACAATCACAACATAGTTATAATCACTTTACTCTCCAAATATTCTTAAAGCATATACATAACTTTCATAAAACATGCATAATATCACATTTTTCCCTTTTAAGGTCAAAGCTCTTATTGAATCAACACATCTAGAATAACTACTTTAGACATAGATATAATCATCATTCAAGTAGATTAATTACTACAAGCATAATCTCCTACTTTACCTCCTTGAGGTTCAACACTTACTTTCAATCATCATACCTAGGGTTCAAGCACTAGACATGGATAGCATCCTAACTGATGTGATTCTAACAAATTATGTATTCAAACATTCATGAGGTAGATTAGGTGGGTAAAGTCCTTCCATAACAATTCTATTTAGAAGTCTACCATTTTCATATAAGTTTCACTATCAAAGCCTTAGCATTAGTAATTCAACATATTATCTTTTACCCTCAAGGTCCTAGAATTCACATTGATACGACAAGCCTTACTCTCAAGCAATACTTCACATGATCATCATACGTGCCTAATTCCCACGACAATCTAACCACATACTTCATTCTTAAGCAATTCTAGTCATATATCATCATCCATACTTGATCTTAGTCAATTCATGTCTATAAGCCTTCATCTTAAGGAGTCTATTCATGATTCATCATATAAACCCTAATCTAATCAATTCATGTCTTCAAGCTTTGCTTTTTAAGTAATTAATATCTAGGTGTTCTAATCTCAAGCAATTCAGGAAGTAATTCATCCATCTTAGAAGATTACACCTAAGCCCTCAATTTCCTCTTTCATGGCATAAAACTCAACTACATCAAATTCACCCTAAAATCATAGTTTAATCATGGAGACATGTAGAATTATACTAAAACATGTAATTACATCATAAACAACCATTATCTACTCAATTGGATCAATATTCAACAATACCCATACTATAGGAAGAAACCCTAACTAGAATTGGGGTTCATCTTCACAATTGGGGGAAACATGGGGGCTTCATTGATGAAAGGAGTCCATGAATGAATAAGTCATCATATCTTTATTACATAGCCTAGCAATCTTGAACCAATGGAGTCTTGACCTAGCTTGATTCTCTTCTTCTCCTTCTTCTTCTTCTTCTTTCTAGAAAGAAGATTTATTGGGGAAGAATTTGGGTTCTTTTGGGGAATTGAAAAAAATGATATGGAATGACTTAATTAATGGTCCAATAGCTTTATATAGGTGTTCTAATCTTATATAAAATGATACCACTTAACCCCTAATTAATTATAGAATATTCCCTTAACCCCTAACTTAACCACCTCACTGACCAATCTTCCCTAACCCATGAGACCACGTCTACAGGCCGCGGTTCCACCCACGGTCCATCCTGGACATCTGTGGATGAGGTACTGGAAGTCCACATTTGGGGTTTTGACCCACAGCCCACCCCCACGGGGCATGGGTAGACCCACAGAGTGTGAGTCCCCATTGTGGGTGGCCTTGGGGCAGATTTTAGGGTAATTCTAGGGTTCTCCTCAAGGACCCTTAGTTAGTCCTTGGGGATTCGTACCTTGATCTTTAACCCCTAAACCCTTCATTCTAAGTTAGGGAAGTCATATCTACGACTTTAACCCTCACATCAAGCCCTAGAACTCTCACGTAAGGCTCTGTTTTAACCTACTAGTTTTCTGGGTGTTACATGTGAGAGTCATGATTTTTGTGAAATTTGTTGTGGAAACAACAACAAAGAAAGTTGTTTTTGCCTTGGACTTAATGGTTTTCTTTTCCTTGTGACTCTTGATTTGGGATACGGTGAGATTATTTGGCAACGGAATAATTTCATAATACTCTTCCACCGCTTTTCAAAGATCAAGAGCCTCCAAGTAAATTTCCATTCTCACATCTCATAGTTGATAATTATCACCATCAAAAATAGGAGGAGCCATTTGTGAAAAACTATTTTCGAAATCCATTTTTCTACGCACATGTCCCTCAAGAAGAAGGCTCTGGATACCAATTGTTAGTTTTTTTAATAAAGAAATTAAGAAACTAACAGAGAAAGACTTTAAGAGAAAAAATAATGTAGAATTGTCAAAGGAAATTATTTTATGAATAATTCAGAGAAATACATTTATAGATATAATTTCTAACTAAAAATAGAAAAATATACTACTAACTTATCAATAAAATTCAAATAAAGAACTAACTCCTAAATTCAAGTCACATAGAACTCTAATAAAATAATTTATAAACCCTAAAAAGTAGCTAACTTTTTTATTTCGCCAATATCCTGAGACATATTTTGTGAACATGATGTTCAACAACTGAAGAATAATAGGCTACATGATATAATTGATTGGAATTTTCGATCGTGGTTTATATGATGAAGAATAGAACCTCTCAAAATCTCAACCTGAAGAGTATCGTGGATGAGAGTCTTGATTAAATAGGGAATGAATTTTTTGCTTCACTCATTGCTACAGAAAAGATACATAGTGGTTAATCGTCTTTCTAAATTAGCTACAACAAGGAATGGACTCATTTTATAAAACATGATAGAGCAATTGCCTAGTGGGGGTTAAAGGAGCTTATTTGTTGGACAAGATGCAATTACCTAGCATAAGAATAAGATACGATAAACACAATATTTTTATAAGCTAGTTACAAGATCTTATTTGTTGGACATGATGCAATTACCTAGCTTAAGGATAAGATACAACAAAGAATATTTTTTTGGAAGCTAATTTGTATAGACTTTAGATATGCAGGAAGGTAAAACAGTGATATGCTTAAACATTCTCCTTTTGCCTGCATTGCTTTGCGATTTCTAATGTGTATTTTGGGTTAAGGCCAAGGCCCCCTTTTCATGCTTCTACATAATTTATATAAATCGTCAAGATCACAATTAGTGGTGCCAAATAGGCGGGTTGGGTCAAATTTGGGCATGTTGAAAATGGGTCAACATAAAATGGGTAATAATTCAACCCACCAATATTTGATATGGGTAAAAATTGATTGGGTAACAAATGGATTGGGTAAAATACTAGTTTACCCATATTTACCCATATTTTTATGAGTAAATAGTACTCTACTTAAGAATTCAATATGGAGAAAATATTTTTGTCTTATTTTAGATGAAAAATATTGAAAATGCTTCATTTAGTTTTATTATATCATAAAAGTAAAAAAAAAATCCTAACTTTTCAATATAAAATAAATTTATGTAACAACAAGGGGAAAATATTTTTAATTTCAAAGTAATGGAATAGTTGCATTTTAGGACTAAAACATGCTTAATGCACTTTAAGGCTTAAGAACATCTCTAACCCAACACCAAATTTTACACCAAATTCTAAATTTGGTGTTTTGAGCTCCAACCCACACCAATTTTGGTGTGTGAATAATTTGGTGTAACACTATTCATCACACCAATTCACTTTTTGAATATTTTAATATTTCATTATACAAACTTTTAATTAAACATTATATAAATTGTATGTTTTAATTAAATCTCTTGTATATTTAATTATTTTTATGTAATATTTATATAATATTAATTTTAGATATAAAATTTAGCTTTTTTATAAATTAATTTTTCTATATATGACTTTTTTTAAAATATTTTTTTTTGTTAATTGTACTATAAACTATAATTGGATATAACTACAATTAACCTGCACAAAAAATAAAAATGCAAACATATAAGTTTTTAAACAAATAATACAATGTACTTAAAAATAACCGAAAATAATAAACATTCAACAAAGTAGTAATTGACATACATCAAAATTGAAATATAAAATACATAGTAATTTTAAAAAGTACAACAAAACATAATAATTTAAAATTCATGATATATTAACTTCATGTATATATTAACTTCATGTATTATAATGCACAACATGATAATTGAGGATGAGAGTGATCTTAATGCACCAATTCAATATGCGTCGGAAGGTCCAATTCCGACCGTAGAAATGACAATAGATGAAAATTATCAATTTCTAGCTCGATATAAAAAAATAAAAGACAAAGAAACTCATTTCAAACTACGTAATGCATTAATAGAGCATTTATGGGAGCTCCGTAGTGATCTTGAAAGTTGAATATTTAAGTAGAATTTAAAATATTTTTTTCAATTATGTAACGTTTATTTAATTGTATTTCATTAAAGATTTCACTTTTATTTGTATTATCCATTATTATGCATAATGTATAATATTTTCTAGCAATTTATATTATTTAAAAAATTATGGTACAAAATAAATTTATATTAAATGATTATAAAAGGAAATAATATGAATTATATATGGTGAATGTTTTAGAAAGAATTTGTTTAATGAAATAAGAAAATATAAATGAAATAAGAAATAATAATATAATAATGAAGAGAGAGAAAAATATTCTTTTTTGGTGTAAAATTTGGTGCAGTGGGTTGGAGTTGATTACACCAAAAACAGTGCTGACACCAAATTTGGTGTTTGGGTTGGAGATGCCCAATGTCAATACTAATATAATACATGATTCATTTATTTTACACTATTATTTATTATCCAATATAAAAATTAAACAAATAAAAAAAATATAATTATAATTAACAAAAGAAATGTACATTTAAAAAATATATTTTTGGAGGGCCAAAGACTTCACCTTTTCAATTATAGAGAAAAATAATTAGTTCTATAGAAGAACATAAAAAGGAAGAGAAGTTACAATTTTTTTAGTGATATCATGAATTTTGAGTGAATAAAAATTAGAAGCTTAACCCGTTTGGCTAATCCATATTTTACCCACAGTTTACCTATATTTTACCCATATTTTTATGGGTTGAATATGGATATCAACCCATATTTTACCCATGTAAAAAGTCACTCACCCAATCCATTAAAATATTGGCGGATTGGGCGGGTTACCAAAATATGGGCTTATTTTGCCGGCACTAAATTCACAATACATGATTTTTTTTTAAAACCGTTGATAAAGTTTTCCCGATCACTTCAGAAGCATTCTCATTCCCATTTTCTTCTAATTTGAAACAAGTCAATTTTCCGAACCAACACAACTATAACTGATCAACATTAAGATTCTCATAGTGCTGAAAATTTATACATGGCAATCTAAAACTACTGAGTTTAGAGTTTGGATCGTAAGCTAAATTAACTATTTAATTGAACATAAATTAATACATAATTGTTAAAAAAAGATAACGTAAAATAAGCGTCAAATAATACATTGATTGTAAATTATTGTACTTTTATCCTTTCTACTAAGTGGGTTTCGCAGGGTTGAATATATTATATATTACTAAAAGTGGGAAACTATCACGCCCTGAGCCTACACCCTGGGCGGGACTTGCACTTGAGAACCATTGATGACCCCAAGCAAACCCTTGGTCTGGCTTACTTACTCAGCGCAAGACTTAAACACAAGAAATAGTCTGAAAAGGATAACTCATGTAATGTCTTAAAGAAAATTACATTTAGCCAAAATGACAACTCAAGTCTTAAACGTATACAACTGAAAACGAAAAGACTAAAGAACTATAACTATTCATCTATGAAGCCTCTAAAACAAAGAGGGAGGTCGGGACAAGACCCCTGATCATCCTAACAACTGAACTACTAAAAGCAAAGTAAAATGAGTCCTCCGGAATGCAAGGAGGCTCACCAACTGACTCTGAGTTCTCCACTAGATCAACGGGGCCCTGGATGCTGATCCTGATTACCTGTGTCTGCATCATAAAATGACGCAAGCCAAATGGCATCAGTACATTGAATGTACGAGTATGCGAAGGGAAAACTAAACATAACATAAGCTTGAAAGGAATCTGAAAGAGACACTTACCTTGGATTTATTCAACTCATGAACAACTTAACTCAATATAAAGCAACAATACACATGCAATATATAGAAAGCTTTTAAAACACTAGAAAGCAACCCACTTTGTTAAATAAATGCAATAACAACTCAACTTACTCATATAATAAAGTAATGTAATACTGTGGGAGTTTCTCTAACTGACATTCACCACTATGAGCCTAAGTGGTGATACAACGTCTTGCCCACGCTGCCAGAACTGTCCTATACTTTGCTATCATATCGAACGCCTTAACTAAGTGGATCCACTAGTGTATGCTAAAAGCACTTAAGGAACAATCTAAAAAGTATGATCCTTTACTACCCATGATGGCTACATGGTTTATGGAGAGTTGAGTTATTATGAACTCGAGTCCCCATATCGGTGCTCAATACTACTCCCAAAAATATACTTAGCTCATATATTTTTAAAACAAAACTTCTTTCTTTGGTTTGAGATAATTACTCAAAACTTGGCTTAAAAGCTCTCTTGGAAAGCAGTGTTTCCTTTCTTACTCAAATTTGAAAACATTTTAGATTTTGGGAATACTTACTTCCCGTATAATCTTTGAAGAAAAGATCTTTTACTCTTACTCTTTACTTAACTCAAAACTTAAGTCTTAAAACAAAGTTAAAACGTTTGTGAAAGATTTTTGAAATATTTTAAGAACTTTTGTTGACTTGATTCTTAACTTCTAGACTTGACTCTTAACTTTCCTTGGATTGGATTATAGATTCAAGTTTCATGATCTCATGTTTATTGATGATTTCATGATGTTTAGAAGTACCTTAGAGTGTTGGAATCAACTAGGAAACATAGGTACATTGCTAAGGAACTAGTACGGAAAGATGGGGGAAGAATGGGAAGAACTATCATCCCTGGCGCTCTGAGAGGCACGGGGCACCAGAAAGGAAACTTCAAAAACTAGGGTGGGGTGCACTGGCTGGCGCGGCGCCCTAGGGACCAAACTTCAGAGTTCCCTTCTTGGGGCTCTGAGAGGGGCGGCGCTCCAGGCCCCTTCCAATTAGGTGGGTTCCGACTTTACTTCTTCGTTTTTCATCCCTAAGCCCTATATTTAAACATAGTTCTTTCCCCAAACACTTAGAATCGACTAAACCCTCAATATATGCAAGATTCAACTCGAATTCACACCTAAATACATTAATCAATCTCAAGAAACTTCAACCACAAGAATCCATAAGATTTCAATCGAATTTACATCAAGAACTCATAGGATTTACTTTCAAATCAATATACTTCGCTGAATTAAATCATGATTGGTGCGTGGGTGAACTAACCAAACACTATGTGATCTCACATACCTCGTAGGCTTAAATCCTTGGCGAAATCCACGACCAAACTTGAACGTTCTTGACGAATCTTGACTTTTCTCCTTCTTTCTCCTCTTTTCTCTTTTCTCCAAGCCCTATCGTGAACTTCAACTTTTCTAAAATGATCTAATTCTGATTAGACCCCAAATAAACACCTAAAAACAAATCAAAATAAATGGGTAAGGAAAAGACTAAAATACCCTTCCAAAATCCAGTTTAGACTTTCCTTAATTGAACAACCCAACTTCAAATGGGCATATCCCACTCGTACAAACTCAGAATTGCGTAAACTTGGCGGCGTTGGAATGAAAATTCCAAGATCTTTCCTACGGTATCTGGTAGCACACCTAACTCATCCTGAGCTAAGAGTTATGATCATTTGAAGTTCACCAAAATCTAAACTTAACATAACTTAACAAATTTCCAGATTTTTTTCATTCTTTCAAAAAATGACGATTTCCAATTCTAATGCTTTCTAGTTCTTTCAATTAGCGAGATGTTACAGAAACTCCAAAGATGAAAAGTTAGATTGCCATTTTACCCTACGCTAAATTAAACATCTAATTAATTAAATATTGAATAATTATATTTAATCATTATCTGAATTGTTAGTTATTTATTATAAAGATAATGAAATAATAATTATATTTATTTTAATAGTATTTGACCTTTCAAATTTTCATGTGACTTTTCATGTTTCCGTAATTTTTCGAAAGCTCCAAAGATGAAAAGTTAGATTCATTTTACCCCTACGCTAAATTAAACATTCTAATTAACCAATATTAAATGATAATATTTTATTTATATTTGAATTATTAGTTATTTATTATAAAGATATTGAAAGAATTATTATATTTATTTTACCCCTAGGCTAAATTAAACATTCTAATTAATTAAATATTAAATAATAATATTTGAATTATTAGTTATTTATTACAAAGATAATGAAAGAATCATTATAGTTATTTTAATAGTATTTGACCTTTCAAGTTTCCATGTGACTTCTCATGTTTCCGTAATTTTTGTCCTATAAATTTAATTTTTTCAAGAAATACTTTTATTTACTACTCCTACAATTCTTGTGAGCTCCAACATTCTAATTAATTAAATATTAAATAATAATATTTTAATTATTATTTGAATCATTATTTATTTATTATAATGAAAGAATCATTATATTTATTTTAATAGTATTTGACCTTTCAATTTTCCATGTGACTTCTCATGTTTCCGTAATTTTTGTCCTATAAATTTAACTTTTCCAAGAAAGACTTTTATTTACTACTCCTACAATTCTTGTTTATGGGAGCTCTAAACAGGTGAAATAATATCACAATTTGTGGTGAAAGTTGTGAGATCCCCTTATACAGTAATGAGAATAGACAAGAATTCAACTACTGAAGCATCGTAGCTTGGTGTGTTAGTTTTATACTTATTTTTAGTAATTAGAATTATAATAAGACTTTTTTTTATCTCTCTTCATATAGTTGAGTTGTTGTTTTGTTAGCTACTTTCTTTAATTTCATATTTTTATTTTGTATGCTCAAATATTCAGTTTTCACTACAGAGACAAAAGCAAAAAAAAAATGCCTAATTGTTTTGCTCATGTATATCTTTTTTTTTTGTTCTCTAGACTTATAATTTTACATATACATTAACTTTCATTTTTAAGAATGAATGTGATAAAATGTTTACTCTTTTATTTTTTTTTAACAAAAGAAGAAGGTGAAACATATAGTATTAGATTAATGGTGGATAAGTTATGTATGAAGAGAAAATTAAATTCTATATAAAAATAGTAGTTATGTTCATAAATATCCTGATTTTCAAAATAACAATTAATAAGACCTTTTACACCTTAGTTTTAAATATTTATAAGTAACTAATTAGTTTAAAGTGCTTGTGAATAAAAAATTAATATAATAATTTGAACACATTCATTATAATTATCAGGAGATTCAAAGACAAAGTAATAAAGTTGAAAGGTTTTGTTTTCCTTTCCCACAAAGTTAATCTTACACCATTATTTTTGTACAAAAGTAGAAATCTCCTCTCAAGCATTTAATTGAAGAAGCATTAATATTCCACTATGATTTCCAAAGAATTAATCTCATACAATCTTTTGATCTTCTAACATTATTCTACCAACAAAAAGGAACTTTTAACACTATCGAGAAATTTCATTTAGATAGTTGTTATCTTTTCCTTTTTTCTTTACAAGCTTATTTTTTTACTTATAAATAGAGTTTATTTTATTAACTTCTTATATTATTATCTCGGTACATTCACTTGGAGGTCATGAAATTGGTGTGTCACAATTAGTAGTAAGACAAAGTAAGAAACCTCATTAGACATATTTTATAAAAAAGAACGCAAATAATATTTTTAATAGTATTTATTTTTTTAAGAAATAATATACTCATTAATACGGGTGACACACGCAAAACCCGTTCCCATAAACTAGTATATGAATAGAGAGGAAAACAATTTTCCCTTTCTGCCAAAAATGTGATTTTTAACGTTGTTGATTTACCTCTTTTAATACGTCCAACTTGACACTACTCTTTCTTACGCTTCCAATACTTTCGATAATAATTGATAACATACAAACCTACCGTCATCAGCATGCAATTGTCTGCCTTGAAAAGTTACAACCACCAGCTTTCGCCGTATAAGTTTCACCTCAGTGTCTCTGAGTCATTGTATGGATCCGTGTCCGCCAACCAGGTGGCTCAAACTTTTTTTTTCTTTTCACAAAAGTGTGTACCGTTCAAAAGAACTAATTGAAAATGGTCTTACGCGCTATATATACTATTCTTTTTATAGATGACACCACCAAAGCGCGGGGGAAACATCAAAGGAAAGGTAACTTTCCAATCAAATACAAATAAAAGGTGACAATACAACTTTAAGCAAATGGGAATCCCAATATGCAAGGAATAAGTTGACCAAAGCTAGAGAGCACACTAAATCCTGCGAAGCAAAATAGGTAAGTTCAAACTGATTATTTTGTAACGCATGAACTTATACTACATAAATAGGATTAAAAAAAACTACTCCTATTAATTGTTGAATCTCCTCAACAAAAACACCTTCTATTGAGATTCCCATGTGTTACATTCTGTGTAGGTTTGAATTTTCTCACGCTATTCACTATCCTAAACACAAAAATAAATGGTAGGCGTAACTTTTAACTTTTTAAATTTCTTATATTTTGAATCTAATATTCAATTTTTTTATTATATAGAATGGTTAGTATATTTAAATTTATTTTTGAGATGTAAAACTTTTTTTTTCTTATTAATGAAAAAAGTTTACTTTTTTCTATAAATAGTACTCCATCCGTTTTCGTTTTAATTTTTTGTCAGATTTTGGCTTGAAATGAAATTTTAAAAAGTAAAGAAGATTTTCGAACCTTATGATATTACACTAAATTAGATATATATACTAAAATATCTTATAATTTTGTGATCTTGAACATGTCAGGTGGAAAGTTAAAATTAAAATTGATAAAAAAGAAAGAAACATTCTTTAATGTTTTGAAATGAACTAAAATAAAGTAAGACAAATAAATTGAAAGACACAGTATAGCTTTCTTAAAAAAAACTTATAATAATTCTATTATTAGTGAAAAATGGGGTCCCTTAATATTTTGAGGCCTAAGGCGGATGTCTCATTCTTTGAATTTCTTTCGAATCCTCTTATTAGAATTCCTATCTCTGTCACTAACTATGCCACTCTTCTTCATTTAATTGTAGTTATAGGCTAATAAATTAGTGGAATAAATCATGAGTTGATTTCTCACATGGTCACTGAACTAATAGTTATTATCTTAGAAAGTCACTTGTTTTTTTTTTGAAAAAAAAACAAATAAAGAAAGAAAATAGTTTTTTTATATAATAATTTTAGTTGAGTGACTACCTGAGAAATCAACTTAATAAACCACAGAAACATAGTACCTGAGCCACCAGGGGAGGCATTTCTAGTACGTTTTTAGCACCAAGGATGTCATAAACATGATATCCCAGTGTAACAAGGATCAGGCTTAGTATTATCACCAATATTAAAATTGGTTCCAGTAGAAGAAGTGATTTTTTTTAATTTGGGAGGCTACTAGTGATGAGGTCCATTCAAACAATTCAGCTTGGAATTGCATAAGGGAAACTAGAGTGCCAGATCCAACATGGACAAATATTTGGCA
This sequence comes from Solanum okadae, assembly GCA_036553675.1. Classification (NCBI taxonomy): domain Eukaryota; kingdom Viridiplantae; phylum Streptophyta; class Magnoliopsida; order Solanales; family Solanaceae; genus Solanum; species Solanum okadae. Next base: position 15,848,676 of record CM071681.1, on the reverse strand, counting down.
TTAAAGTATTCCATTTCAAATGTCTTTCTTGTCATGGAGACTCATTAAATCTAAACTACCCTTTAATGATGTTGTATGCGAGTTTGGAAATGAAAGCCATCTTGACAATCTATGTTGTGCTACACCTATGCCAGAAACTATCAAGCACCTTGTAACACCTCACAAATTCTATGTTAAGACACCTCACAATAAATATTTGGAGAGTAAAATAGAGAATGAGCACTCCAACCCCTCATAGTTTTAGTCTCTATTCTTCATTTTAGAGGAGTGAATAGTAGTTCTCCACAAACTCTTTATTTTACTTTTACATTATATTATTTGTCTCAATCCGAGCCTACACTCTAGACAGGGCTGACACTCCAGAACTATTGTTGGTCTCCAAGCGAACCCTCATCCTGGTTGAATACAAGTGGAAGACTAACTCAAGCATACATAAGCAATTAATTGAAAGAAATGTTTAAAAACAGTTTACTAAATCTCAAAACTGAACTAAATACATTGAGTATCAAACATAAGTTTAAATAAAACATCTGAAACCGAAAGACTCTCCAAGACTGTCTATCTATGAAGCCTCTACTATAAGTAGATGAGTGTCGCGACAAGACCCACAACTACTCAAACAACTTACTAGAAAACAAATGTGAAGTCCCCCGGAATGCAAGGAGGCTTACCCAAGCTATCTGAAGTGTAAAGTGATCTCAATGAATGCCTGTTGATGATCCTAATAACCTGTATCTGCATCATTAAAAGATGCAGGTCGAATGACATCAGTACATGGAATGTACGAGTATGTAATATGGCTGAGTAAAATAGAAACTGAACTTAATGACTGAAAGCAACTCAATTGAATCAATACATGAACATGAAGTGAAAACCATTTAAGCTTTATAATTAGATATACAATAAAAGCAATATCAAAATAATATGCTTTAATTTGTGGGGAGTTTCTCTAACCGACAACCATTACTATGAGCCTAGCAATGATACAACGTTTCGCCCACGTTGCAAAGGCCATCTTGTATTTTGCCGGGGTATAGGATGTTATCGTGACAATGGATCCATCTAGCAGGCCTTCTTAGATGTAGTGAGGAGTTGCATGAAGAATCAATGCTATCATATCCTATGCTGGCTACGTAGTTTTATGGAACTACCGAGTTATAAAAGACTCTAACCCAATTTGGTGCTCGATACTACTCCCAAAATAATCAATATAACTTTATTCTCAATTCACCCATTTCAAAGAAAGGGACTATTAAATTACTTTACTTTTCACTTTCCTCAATCACCCTTTACAAAGAAAGGGACTATTACATTATTGAAATACTTTTCAAAAACATCAATCATACTTACAAATGAAACCATTTGACTCTTTCTTAGAAGACTTTGTTCAAAACTTGCATTTAAAACGTATACTTATGGACTAATCTTTCAAGTCCAGTATCAACATATAAAAATTGAAAATTCTTATACTTTTCTGGAACTCTGCTTTACTTTCTAAAAAAATAGTTTAACACCATTGTTTATTGTGATCTGATCATTGATGACTCAGGAAGTCATGCTGCATAAACATTGATGACATATTAGATGTCATATTGCTTACACATTAATGACATACTCGACTGTCATACTAATCATGAATTATAATTCTCTTTCTCGAAACTCATCTTTGCTTTCTCAGAAAATCAATTTAGGACAAAAATGCTCGCTTTAAAAGATTCTCAAAATAGGGTTCATGCTGAAATATAGACACGAACAAATCAACTCAAGGATCTCAATAACACTATCAAAAACTCAATACACAGAAATCAAGAACTCAGAACTCAGAACTCAGAACTCAACGATACTACTCATCTGAAGAATACTCAATTAATAAGGTTCATACAGAATTATAGATATGAACGACTCAACTCAAGGATCTCAGTAACAATATAGCAACTCATGAGTACAACTCTTCTCATTATCATACTTACTTCCTCAAGACTTAGCTCAAAACTATAGTTGATTTCAAAAGAATTCTCAATTTGACTCCAAGGACCCTCTTGAACTTTCCTCTTAATCTTACATCAATTTGAAATGTAATTTAAGACTAGTAATTTGGATATGTAGGATCTCTCGAGATTAATGAAGACTTAAATAGTTAATATCAGTAAGAGAACTTAGGCACAATTCAAAGGAACACATACAGGTCGAAGAATGGAGAAGAAAAAGGGACAAGTGACCTTGGTGAATCAATGGCGCATCGCGCCATCCCCAAGAGTACTGGGAGTACTTTGGGGCGCACTACAAGCGCAAGGCACCAACCCTCCTGGCACTATGGGGGCACATTGCCCTAGGCCGAACCCAAAAATCCGATGAATTTTCTTGTTCACAGTCGGGTCCTGTCACGACCCAGGGGTAGCCCCTAGACGTAACATGGCATCCTTGACACCTAAATGGTCGCATACAGGCCCTTAGCATAATCATAACATAAGATCACAGAAATACCGGAAAGTTTAAAACTTTCTTCCAAACAATCTAAAATATTTTCTTAAGCAAGCGGAAGTCTTTACTAAGACTTTGTCTCAAACCATTTATGAATAACACGAATAAAATTCTTGGGACGCAGCCCATATAAAGTCTAAAACATAAGAAATGACATAAAAGAAACAAAGTGGATTTGTCCTCGAAACTATGAGGACTCACCAATTCTTCAAGTCTTTGTGCACCTTACAAACCTAGCCTTCAAGCAACTCAATCTACCAACACCCTAAATTTGATTAGAATGTAGGCAATATGCGTTAGTACAAAATGTACCAAGTATGAAAGCTAACATAGCATCATAAAGCATCTCAGATGGTTAGTCAACATAAGACATAAGCATAAGAGACAATAACATATTCATAACATAAACTCCAACATAAGCATCATATCATCACAACACAACATAAGACATACATAATTTCATACTTCAACCGTTAGTCTTTCATATTTAAGAGAACTACTCCACAAGCCACCCAAAGCATACTTGTGCAAGGCAAGGATAGAATCCCATAATACTATCCAAGCTAAGTACCTCTCTTTGGTCATTCTTGGTCATAGTCCACCTTTATAGTCAAGACCTACGTTTCATATCATAAGAGCACGTATACTCCTAAGTATCCTCAAGGCACACTTGGGCAATGCATGTGGGGCATCCCATATACCACACACACTAAGAATATCCTTCAAGTCACCATTTCTTATTTACCATTTTTAGGTGTCACTATTGACCTACTTCATATTGACAAGGAACTATCAACTTAAGTCAATCATATCATGAAAAGCAACTATAGCAACAATCCAAGCTATCATACATCACATAATAGAACACTTCATAAGTAGCTTCAAGTCATATACTTGTGCCATGTATGAATGGCATCCCATACTACCACTCACACTATGTACTCTTTTAGACTAACTTACTCAATGCTTACTATTCCTCATTCTAGACTATAAAAGAATAACATACTACTATGCTAGACCTAACTACCATGGAGAACACCTTACCATGCAAACCAAGCTATCCTAGGAAGGATACAAGTATACCAACCTAGCTACCATGCAAACATTCAATAGGATGCAAGCTACCCTTAGGGGAGTATGAATCCTCAACCCTAAGTTATCCTTAGGAGAGTATGGTGTCTCAATCCTATGCTACTATGAAATGGCTTTGGCCTAATCAAGTCAAGCTACCATGAAGTGCATTCTAACAATGCTAGTTCAAGCTACCTATAGGAGAGTATAGATCCTCAATCCTAGGCTACCATGCCTATACTAATGCAAGCTACCATGAAAATCATCCTGCCAATGCTAGTTCAAGCTAACCTTAGGAGATCCCTTAACTCCTCAATCCCAAGCTACCAAGAGATCTACCATCCCAAGCTACATAATTCAACTATTCATGAAGAAATTATAAAACTCAACCTCAAGCTATTCTATTCTAACAAGCGTGATTAATTTTAGGTGATTAACACTTGACATTCTATATATAAGCATTCATATAGTTCTAGGTAGGTCATGTGGGTGAACGCCTTCCACCATAACTCTATCTACGTTGTATACTAATTCTATTCAAGCTAGTTCATCATTTTAGACTTACTCTTTAAGCCCTAGTGATCAACATTATGACTCCAATCCCTACATTCAAGTTTTACTCCACAATTATCATACTAGTCTAGATCACAATACACATTAGTCCTAAGCATTAATCGTAGGCAAATTCTATACACAATTCATCAAAAAGTCCCAAATTCTATCATTACCATTCATGGTCTATCATGAGACATGCATAAATCTAGTTCAATTCATGATTTCATATTCATATTCTTGACCAAGTTCTATACATAACAACAAGTCTAGAGAATCTATCAAGAATCATCAATTTCTCATCAGAAGACATAAACCCACATACTTTGATTTCTAGGGTTAATCATGGAATTCACATACATTCTTCATAATATCATGAATCAACGCTAGATTAATCATATATGAGTATTATCCCAACCTATTGGAGTCATACCCACCTAAAACCCATACATTGGAAGTAACCCTAGCTTGATTAGGGTTCTTCTTCACAAATTAGGGAAAATTCTAGGGGACTCTATGGGTGAAAGAACCCATAGATGAAAAGCTAAACATACCATTAATGAAATACCTAGCACAAGCTCTCAACAATAGACTTTGTTCTTGACCCAGGCTTCAAGCTCTATCTCCTTCTTCAATGGAAGGTTTTCTAGAGAGAGAAATATTCTATGGAGAGGATGAAGTTGGGTTTTCTTTAAATTCTAGGGAGAATGACTTAATTGAGGTAAGCATAGGTCTAATAAGCCTATATAGTTTCTAGGAATGGAATAGAATAATGTAGGGTCAACTTTGGTAAAGAATTAAGGACCCTAAACGTTTTAACTTAAAAATTATAAGTCTTCACGACTTACCTCGCCCATTGCATCCCCATGGCTCGCCAAGGGCACTAGGCGACTCGCCAAGTAGACCCTTGGCTCGCCCAAATTTCCAGCAAGCTCCTTAAATGGGCAGTTCACTAGGCGATCTTAGGGGGCCAATGGGCGATTCGCCAAGTAGGTTGGCGAGCTATGACTTAGCTCGCCCTTTGTTCCAGAATCAAGGACAAAGGGACAGCCCACAAGGCAACATTAAGTGCCCTTTGGCGCATCGCCAAGTGACTTGGGCGATCATGCTGCCCAATCGCCAACTAGTCACCTAGGAGAACAAGTTCTGTTTCACTCTACCTTGATAGATTAGGCCCTTGAAACCCTATACCATTCAGTAGACAGTCTTCTAAACTACGGGGTCTAACACGTGTCTTGACATTCAACTACTAAGCCCCTCATTCAAAGTACGGAAAATCTTATCTATGACTCTAATCACATACATCATACCTTAGAACCCTAGCTTGAGGCTCTAGTTTGGTCTACTTGTTTCCGAGGTGTTACAGGTCCTAACTTATTTAGAATCGATTGGTTTCTTCCAAACACTCTTTGATTGATAAACCCAACACAAATTCATTGAAATCTCACTCAAATTCTATCAAGAAACACCACTCATTCGCAAGACCCTCACCTCAAGAACTCAAAAACCTCCATTATTAAAGAATGGGGCTAAAATTCAAGAACTCTTCAAGAATCTTCACATAAACGATTTCATGTACAAATCAATGAAAGTACTACATGATTGGCGTGAGGACGAACAATTGCATCACTATGGGAAGCCTCATATACATTGAAAGAATGATTGTTCTTGGAGAAATTCCTCAACTTTTGAATGAACGCTTGAAAACCTAGCTTTTCTCCTCTTCAAACCTCACTCTAAAAACCCTAAGTGTTTTGAACGTGAATGGGTATTTTAGAATCTGATTACACCCTTAGTTGGGACAGGAAAAACATGTTAAGACAAGTGGGGGAAATGAAAAGACCAAAATACCATTTTCTAAAACGGATGAAATACCTTAACTAGAGAGGCTTCACACAAATGGGTATAACTTTTTACTCGGAGCTAGAAATTTAGAAAACTTCACGATATGGGAAAGAGGACTCAAATACCTTCGATTTGATAGCTCATGTGCTACCTAAATCTCTATGTGCTAAAAGATATGGTCATTTAAAGTTGACCTAAGTAGCATCTAATAGTGAAACTCAATTGTAAAGAAAGTTTTCAACTAAACTTTATGCTAGGGAATTTTAGTCACCTTAACACCTAAGAAAATTTAGAATCCCTTGGTACAATCTTATTCACAATGAAGAATGGCTTGAGTCTTAACTTAGAAGTTTTTGGGATGTTGAATTATTATTATTTCTATTATTTTGTAATGAACATATTATTTTATGTATAATGTCATTAATTAAAAATATATTATTTAATATATATTATTTTCAACCTGAATTGATAATATTATTTTTAAGTTTCTTCACTAATATAATTTGAAAATCTCCGATTTGAATAATTTTTAGCTAGACACAGAAAAACTAAGGACAAAAATGCTCAGTTTTAACTTCGTAATGTAATAATAGAGCATTTATGGGAGCAATGTAATAATCTTGAAAGTTGAGTATTTATGTAATATTTATATAATTGTATTTCATTAATGATTTCACTTTTATTTGAATTGTCCATTAATTTGTATATTATATAACATTTGCTTACAATTTATGTTACTTAGAATAATATATATTTTATATTAAATAGAGAATTTGAAAAAAAAAATTATATCACATAAAATTATATAAAAGTATTATTTGGAAAAGAAGAAGAAATGATTTATATTATGAAATAAGAAAATAAGAATGTAATAGAAATAATAAGGGATAAGGGTTTGAAAAATACCTCAACTTTGGTCGAATTTGTTGTTGCGATACTAAACTTTCATAAGGACCTATTACCTCCCTAGACTATTTAATATTGTATTTTCTACCCCCTAACTATTTAATAGTGTATTTTAAAGGTATATATGTGCCCACGTGGACACATTACTATTTATAATTTTGCATTATTTTTTATGTCCACGTGGGCAAATATATATGTTTAAAATACGGTATTAAATAGTCTAGGGAGGTAATAGGTCCTCATGAAAGTTTAGTATCGCAACAGCAAATCCGACCAAAGTTGGAGTATTTTTCAAACCTTTATCCTAAATAATAATATAATATTAAGGAGAGATAAAAAGATTTTTTTTTAGAGAGTACAATAGAGAATCGGGTTGAAGTTGGTTGTTCGAAAAAATAAAAAACTCTATATTTAAAGAGTAAAATAGAGTATAGGGTCAGAGTTGCCTTAAGGATCCGAACCATTCATTGTGAGCATATCAAATTGGATCGGGTCATGTCCTACTTGCTCCTGTGTTTCAAGGTCCTTTACCAAGTATAGCAAGGGTATCAGAAGTGAGTTATAAGGGACCTCTAACTCTAAGCCAAGTTCAAAGCATTTCTATCGGCTAAGTTTTCGGATGAATCCATATAAGGGTCAACTTCAAACGACCATATCCCTTAGAATATGAAGATTGGGTGACCCATAACCTATCAAATTAAGGGTCTATACATTTTCTTTCGTACGCCGCAATGTTTGCATTAATCAGAGTTCAGAGTAAAAAGTTATAACTTATACACTAAAGACGCTTTAACATGGCAGAAGCTCTGTAATGACTCTGTGACATGGAGTAAATACGGACCTCATTGTCCGATGAAATAAAATTTTGACTTTCAGCTCTTATTATTTAACTTTTTAAGGGTTTTTTTATCCTAAAAACCTTTAGGAAGTTATCTGAATGGCCCTAAACGTGTGGAAAATTAGTTTTTCATAATTCAATCCTCTTATTCACTCCTAAATTCCTACACTCTAGAACTTCAAGAAACACCAAGGCTAGGGTTCATTTGCCAAGATTTTTCTTCTAGATTCGTCAGTAAGTTATGTAAGGCTATCATAGTGAGTGAATGAGTTCTTCCTCACGCCCTACATTTGAATTTCAGTTAGCAAGGTTCAACTAGGGTTACAAACCCAAGATTTATTGCATTCGAAAGTTCTACTTCCTCTTTTATCATGAATTCTTGATATTTTTAATGGGTATTTTAGTGTATAACTTATTGGATGATTCTTAATCATTGATCATGATTATTTTATCCCATGAACCATATTTAAGTATGAATTTCATAACAGTCTTGATATATCAATTATTATGCATTATCTATATGAAGAAAACAAGGCTAATTTAAAGAAAGCATAATCAGTTTTAGAGAAAGGATTTCGGTCAGTCTTTAAAGTAGGTTTAGTGCAGTGATAAAATAGTATTTAGAACGGTGAATGTCACTATCCAAAGTGCACCCTACGTGTAACATGGCGTATTGGACCCCGATAAGCCTATACATGCCACTTAGCATACATCACACAAGATAAAAAAATTAAAGACTTTAAAAGATAGTATTTTAAAACATTAAATGAGTTTAACAAAGCAGAAGTCTACATAAGCCTCAAAAGCCATCTAATACATCATAAGGAGAGTGATTGAGGTGTAACTCATACATCATATACAAATTCTGAAATGAAAATGACATAAAGCAATAAAATAGTCTCGGTCCTCAAAAGATGAGGACTCACCAATCTTCAAAGTCTATGAAGGATCAAGTACACGAGTATGGAAGGTGGGGCGTCGGACCCTACACTAGGGAAACAATGTAGGCACAAGTATGCATTAGTTCATAGAATGTACTAATTATGAGGCAATATGCATAAACATTGGCATGATGACATAAATAGCTTAAATGAGTAGGCATGATCATATTGAAACATTTGAAAAGATTTAAAGAACAAACAACATGAAAATCATGAAAACATGGTCAAGTACATTAACATAAAGGACATAAGGAAAACTTTAAAGAAAACATAGTGATTTTATGGGATTTTAGCTTGAACTGACAATAAGACCATGAGAACTATATCATGGAATCTTGCACATCCCTGATTAACGTTTCAAGGATATTTCATTCAATTCAAGTGTCAACAATCACTAGTCAGTTTAAAACCCAACTAAGTGAGTTGGGGTTGAATCCCATAAGGAGCGGTACATGTTTAAGATTCAATAAGGAAGTACGAATAAGTTCAAATCAATCATAGGGACAAAAATGTACGAATAAAAACATCATTCAAATCAGGGGGTGACACGAATGTCAAATGGGGGGTTTTGGTTTGAAATTATCAACTACAAACAACAATAAAAAATACGAAATAACAATAATGAGACTGGTTCTTGGGATAAGATTCAATTATAGGCTGATATAGACAAATGGGTAATTGCAACTATTAGAAAATAGTAAAATATTAGTGAGTAAGCTAGACTATAGAGGTGGTAAACTTTCTCTCGAACAGTTTACCCCGAATCAAGTTGATTTCGCTCGAACATCAACAAACATGCAAAATAAGAACAACATACACTTTAGTCTATTCACTCTCTCGAGCTGAATGTGTGGAAAAGGATTTAGGATTCACTTTCTCGAGTTGAACCCACGACAACCCAATGCCTACAGACCATCAATCAATAATCTTAGTTTTAAAACCTCTCTCTCTCGCAAGCCAAAAACACAAGGGTAGAACTGCATTTGCAACTACAATTCTTAAATTAAACCACAATTAATGATTGTACTCACTTCCAAATAGCATTTAAACTAACAATTAACAATACCCATAAATTTAATCAGCCCATAATCACATAATCACACCCCAAAACGTTGGGGTTTTAGATAGATATCATAAAATGATAAAAATCGTTACGAAATTGAGTTTCCATCAACTGGGTAAGCTTGATTTCGTCCTTACAATGGTCCAATTAGAAGAATTTCAAAGACCCACTTCCAATTTCTCAAAAGTGAAATATTTCAATTTTTCAAAGCTGAAGGAAAAACTAGAGAAAACTTGTCTCCCAGTTCAAAACTCAATAATAAACTAAAAAATATATGAACTTCGATCATAAACTAAATATTAATAAATGAATTTGTAGTCACCAAAAATGTTCTGCGAAGAGTCACTCGAAAAGTAAGTCGGGATCATCGAACAACTTGGCGATCCACCCTTTGGTCACTTCAATCGCCTTTCTGCCTTGGCCTTCAGCATCCTCAAGGTTTGTAACTTTGGGCGATCCAACACTACATCGCAGAACGACTCGGCGATCCGCCGACTACTCCTTTCTCTCGCCAACTTGATTCTTTCCTTCAGGGCTTGGCACACTAGAACTTTAGGCGGTTAAGTAGCCATTCGGAGACTCACCAAGTGAACTTGGCGATCACCAGACTTTCTTTTCTTCATTCTTTCAGCTTGCTTTGTTCCTTTTTTCAAATTAGTGTCCTTGCTTTGTTCCTCAATCCATAAACCTGGAAATCAAAGGTTTTACATCAGTTATTGGCACAACATAAGCTTTTGAGGACACTAAACCCATATAAATAAAACCCTAAATGAGTCCAAATTTCGGACTGATCGACACCCTAACTTAAACTTTTGCTTGTCCCAAGTAAAACTCAAGCTCAGCAGTTCAAAAAGAATGTCTCAAACAGTGCTACAAAAGACTTAATCATGAATGCATACAACAAGACTCAACTTACTCATGCAATGATCAATTGTGCACTCAAAGATACAAGTTGTGACTCACCATTATCAAAGACTCAAGTTCACAATACTTGCTTCAAATGCAAGTTGAAGCTCAACAAAGGTACTCAAATGCCCTTACACAAAGATGATTCCATATTCACACACAATTATTCAATAATTTATAGCTCCAGAATCACAAACAACTCTCCCACTCAAAAAGAAGAACACATGCATGACTTCACCCATAGGTCTGCCCTTATTTTCCAGGCAACATTTGTTTCAACTCACTCAAGATCAAAAAGGTCTTTTCAAGGCTTGTAATAGGGCTAAGTGTAAAGGTATGGTCATTTAGGCTCAGTGGCTGCTACCCTCATGAAATGTGGTATGGACATCACTTTCTTTCCTTTTCTTCAACGTTTTCACTCATGCTTAAAATTCACCCCATTATTCACTTCTCTTGGAATACCGGGCACCCTATTTCTTTTGCAATTTGGACAACTTTATTCCACAACTTTTTCATTCTTTTTCTTTTTCTTTCTTCTTTTCTCTTTTTTTTTTGTATGGAGGGGTTCCATCATTGTCAAGTCCATAGATCAAGGGGGACTTCTTCACACTTCTTGATTCACCTTCTCTTTTCACCACACCCCCAACTTAGGCTTTTGGCCTAAGTTGGCTATTCAAACAAACCACACTTTATGAGGATTATGGGTGAATGGATAAAGAGGGGTTACAATTTCATCAAGTTTCTTCCAAGAAAAGGACAAGGCTCAGAGGAGTTCAAGCAAGATTCACACATCTCACAAGGTCGGCCACAAAGTCAAATTGTTTACTCTTCAAAATTGTTGCCTAAGATCATTTCAAGAGTGTGCATCACTTAGTCTAACAGAACAACAGGGTAAATTCTATTTGTTATCACACAAGGTTCACAGTAAGTTCATCACACAAGGCATTGGCACCAATATCAAACAAGACTCCACACTATCGCTAGTATGCAATGTTTATCACAAGAGACTCATTCGATAATAGGCTAGTCACAATGAGATGCAAAAATTTCAAATATTATCTATGCTACTTCATTTGGCCTCATCGTAGTTGCACATTCATTTTTGTTCGAATAAGAGCACTATTCTAGTCATCGGTATTGATCATAACTGATACTCAAATTTGCACAAGAACAACCAAAATAAAGCACAACAAGAGGCGGAATTTTTTTTTAGATGGGTCAAAAACCATTTGCATTTAAAACTAGGAGCCACAGGCTCAAATATCCACAAAATAGTTTTAGAACACAATTTACAGTACAAAACCCCAATATATATATACAAAAATGATAATTACAAGAGGTAAGTATGGAAATACCTCACCCCACCACAAATAAAAAGCAATTTGTCCTTAAATGCAACAAAATACTAAAAAGTCAATACAAATGACAGAGATAGAGGTAAAGAAAAGTCTTGTCTACGCAGTCTCTCCATCTATCAGGGCATCAGTGCCCGGTGCAACACTGATCTAGTAGGGTCAGCCATGGGTGTGTCTACCAATGAGATATGCATAGTTGAATCTATCATGGCCTCTTCAATCTCCATACGGTCGTCATAAGAAGCCTCCTTATCAATACCAAGCAGCTCCTCATCACTCTCAGCCTCGAACTCCGCAGCAGCTACCTCCTCAGCACGAACCTCATCTCTGGTGGTAGTCGGAGGCACATCTGTATCAGCCGGTATATCGGGGATCTCCACAGTTCCGAAAAGCATGGACATATCTGTGGACTTCACCTGGTCCACGTCCTTCCTCAGCTTAGCTATTGCGGCCTTTAGGGTCGTAACCTCATCAGTAGCCCTTTGGCCTTGCTCACACGCCGCTATCCTTACCGCAAGGGCATCAATAGACACACTAAGGGGTGTCACATCAGCAGTCAGGGTCCTGTCAACAATCCCAGGGATGGTGGCCTCAATCCTGGAGGCACGCCTATTCGCAGAGTGGGCTAGTTTCCCTATTCGAAGTAATGCAGCTTGGGTGAGTAGGGGTCGGGGAGCAGCAATAGCAGTACCAGATCTAGGAGTCAAGGGAGCAGTGGAGGAACTGAGTGTAAATAAGGAACTACACTAGATGTACTTGAGGCCCAGGGGCCGGAGTAGTCAATATTGCCTCTGTAGGTAGGGTATCAGTATCAACTACTGGTGAGGTGTCCATCGGGGCTGCCTTCTTCTTCTCCACCTAATCCTTCAAATATTAAGCCTCAATCCGCCTGATATCGGTAGAAGATGTGGGAATCACTTCCACATCCTTCTTCTCATATCGAGGAACTTGAGCCCGTCTGCATAGCTCAATGATCAACATCGAAAAAGGAAGAGAGGTTTGGCGCTGCTTAGCCCTCATGGACATCTCCTATTTAATGATCACACCCAAATTTATGTGCTTTCATGCAATGATCGATCCAAGACAAGTCTCCTTTTGCGGTGGAGGATGGAATCATTCTAAGATGGCATGATAGTGCTACTGATAAAGCCAAACCAGTACCTCGTTGCTACATTGAGGTCTTTCTTCTCTATCGGAGCTCCTGCCTCCAACCACCTAGGAGTACCATCAGATATGAGAGGATTCAGCCAACTTTTCATATTCTCTAAGGACATAGTCTTTATCATGTACTAGTAATCGTTTGCAATGTTGTCGGTGCATTCCAAGACAACATTTATGTTAGTACTGTCGCACAACCCCATCTTTCCCCTGACAACTACGTAATCAACCGGCTTGAATTTAGCGGCCTGCTTCTTCCTTTGTGGCACTAGCGCTCCGTAGGCGGTGTAGAATTCCCGAGCCCTGTTTGGAATGTAAGGGCCATGGGGTCTAGTGAATATTTGGAACTTGTGGGACCTCAAGCAGCTCATAATCTTCGGGTGTCTGTCTATTACCCCTTCAGTAGACCGACTTTTATCCTCGATAATGGTCCTTAATCCTGCGGTCTTTAGTCTGTTCATAGACCGGGGAGAAAGACCCTGTGCAGGTGGTGCTGGGACTACAGCCTGTGCTGGAGCAGAAGGAGAAGGAGTGGCCTGGGAGTGCTAATCCTAGACGGATCATTCAAGCTCTTGGAACGTCGTTTAGCTCTCTGGGCAGACAATATCTCACCATCTTCAGGCTCAGAAGTTGCGGCCCGAGGGTCTTGGTGCTCACCCTCACTCTTAGAGGTGGTGAGGTGAGTGGCATATATCCCCTCACTATCGGAGCTGTCCTCCGGTGATGCAGGCACAGGTGCCTTGCCTTTCCCTTTTTCTTTACCACTGGTGGTAGGAAGCTTGGTTGCCTTTGTCCGGGATGTAGCTGCATCCTCATTTAATGTGATTCCCTTTACCCTCTTGCGGGGCGACATATCTCTACCTACAACTTTTGGTCAAGCCATATCTGCAAAATAACCCAAAATAAATTAGAATGATTCAAAGAAAAATGCAGACAATAAACTGCAGAAAGACTCACTGAACCGATTGGCAAGTTGCTGAATCACTTAGGTGAGATAGATCGGGCTTGCCAAAAAGATTGGCTTAAAATTTTTCCAAAAAAAGATATGTCAACGATGGGACGGGCCTTTTGGCGAATTAGCGACATCATTTGGCGAGCACTGCCTAGCCTGCCGAAAGTTACAGTGTATTTTAGGGGTTAGGGGCGCAGAAAGGGCGACCAATGAAGACTTTCGGCGAGCTCGACCCAGCTAGTCAAACTGCTCAACTTGCCATTTTCAACTCCAACTTCCAAAATCAACCCCGCAGTCCCAAAAACGAAATCAAAACATACGCTTATTCAATTAGACTCAGACCCATAAGACTCATGCCACCGGGGTACTAAAACTTTCCCCGGTTTGGCCAAAATTGGCCATTTGACGACTTGAGCCCTTAAGAATGACATCAAACGCTCTATCATTGGGAAAAGCCCGTCATTTAACAAAAATATGGGTTACTCAGACTTCACCTGACTAGACTCAACAACAAATAATCACAATCTAACAATTTAGATCAATTTTAAGGCACGAAATTCAGGAACTCAACAACTTAGGCAATTTAGGCATGGTAATCAAAATTAGAACAGGCAGGCAAGCACACAAATACGAATTCAGAGAGGCCCAACACACATCATTAAAAACAATACAATTGCAAATGAGTATATCCGCTAAATACATATTCAAGGTTCAGAAAACCAACCTTTAATGCCGAAAATTAGATTTGAAATGCTAGGCGGCAAAGTATCAAACTCCGCACACAGATTCAATGACTAGAAAGCGGTAAAAATGCAAAAATATCAAAAACTATAGTGCGGGTGTGATTGTATGAAGTTAAAAATTGAGGGAATGTGAAAGAGTTTGAATTTTTAAACCTTTGGCCTTTTAAAAACCGTCCAGTTTTTGCCTTTTCGGCGACATTAATTTTCTTCCCCGAACCAATCGGCGACATGCCGAGTGGGTACTTACTTGATCGAGTTTTACACGACCTCCAGTTAATGTGAGGGTCTAAATGGCGGATAAAGTCGGGATCGCCAACCTCTTCGACGAGTCGCCGATTGGACATTTTACTCGCCAACCTGTACTTTTCATACACATTCCACTTTTTCACCTGCACAATCAACAAACGATTATTCCAAGAACAAAAAGAAAGCAATAAAACTTGGGTTGCCTCCCAGAAATCGCCTTAGTTAACGTCGTGGCACGACACAAGTCCCCACTCAATTTTGATTCTTGGGGTTTGCCCTAGTGTCACTATGCATGTGATTTCACGTATCAGGATACTTCATCCAATACTAAGTGCCAACGATTGTGAAGTAGTAATATAACCCAACTAAGTGAGTTGGGGTCGAGTCCCAAGGGAGTGGTTTATAATTGAGAATCAGTTGGCAAGTAAGAATATGCTCAAGTCAATCATAGCTAAAAACATTTACGAATAAAAGCATGGTTCAAGTTAGGGGCGACACAAGTGTCAAATATCAGGGGGATTTGTTCTCAACTATCAGCTACAACAACAAATAACACAAAAAATAGCAAGTATAGAGAAGGGTTCTTGGGATGTGATTGGATTATGGGCTAAGGTAGACAATCGGGTAATTGCAATTAATAATGAATAGTTGTAAATCAATGAATAAGCTAGACTTTAATGGGGGTAAACTTTATCTCGAACAATTTACCCCGAATCAAATTGGTTTCTCTCGAACACCAATAAGCAACAATTAAGAACAACTTTTACCTTAGTCCATTCACTCTCTTAAGCTGAATGTGTGGAAAAGGGTTTAGGGTTCACTATCTCGAGCTGAACCCATGACAACCCAATACCAACAGACCATCGATTCAACAACTTTAGTTTTAAAACCTCTCTCTCGAGTAAGCCAAAAACACGAAGTTAGGATTGTATTTGCAACTACAACCCATTTATTTCAACCACAATTATAGAACGAAATTACTTTTAAACAGCATTTACACTATAAATTAATAATACCCAGCAACTAAATCAACCCATAATCATACCCCAAGAATTGGGGTTTTAGCTAGACATCATAAAAAGGTAAAAAATCATTACCAATTTGTGTTTCCATCAACAGGGTAGGATTGATATAGTCTTTATAAAGGTTTCAGATGAAGAATCTTCAACACCCACTTCCAATTTCTTATAAATGGAAATCTTCACATCTTCAGAGCTAAGGAGAAAATGTCTCTAAAACTCAGTGCTAAGCTCTCTAACTTGAAAACTCAGTAATAATGAAAACTATTCAATGTTATATACTAAAGTAAGATTTTAAAAATGTATTTATAGTCACCCAAAAATGTGCTACGAAGCCCCATTCAGCGCAGTAAGTCGGCATCGGCGATCCGCCATTTGGTCAATTTCATCGCCTTTTTGCTTTGGCCTTCAGAAACTTCAAGCTCTGTAGCTTTGGGCGATATGGCACTGCATCGCGGAACCGTTTGGTGACTCACCGACTGCTCCTTTCTATCACCGACTTGATTTTCTCCTTCTGGGCTTGGTACAGAAGAACATTAGGTGAGACCATCGCCGTTTGGCGACTCGCCCAATGGGTTAGGCAATCCTCAGGCTTTCTTTTCTTCGTTCTTTCAGATGCCCTGTTCCTTTTTGCTTAATAGTGTCCATGTTTTGTTCCTCAATGCAAATACCTGAAATTCAAGGATTTACATCAGTTATTGGCACAAAATATGAATTTGAGGACAGTAAATCTATTAAAATGAAACCCTAAATGAGTCCAAATTGTGGACTCATCAACACCCCAACTTAAACTTTTGCCTTGTCCTCAAGTAAAACTCAAGTTCAGCAGTTCAAAAAGGATGTCTCAAACAGTGCTACACAAGACTCAATCATGAATGCACACAAAAACACTCAACTTACTTATGCAAGAATCAATTGTGCACTCAAAGATTCAAGTTGTGACTCACCATTAGCAAAGAATCTCAAGTTCACAATACTTTCTACAAATGCAGGTTCAAGTTCAACAAAGGTACTCAAATGCCCTCACACAAAGAATGATTCCAGATTCACACACAATGGTTCACAATTTTAAAGCTCCGGAATCAAATGCAAAAATCATCCTGAGCTAGGAGTTATTGTTGCTTGAAGTTGACCAAAAACTCACTTTAACTTAGTTAAAATTTTCCAGATTTCCTTATACTTTCCAAAAATAACTATTTCCAGATTTTAAACTTCCTTCTAGTTCTTTCTAGTTGCGAGATGTTACAATATCTCCCCCTTGGAAACATTCATCCTCGAATTAGATTACTCTTACTAGGCTTAGGGTGTAGCATCAAATTCAAACACCCAACAAGAAAATGCAAACAAAACAACATGCTCATTCATAATTTAAAGAGCACTAAGAAGAAAATTAGTACCTTGATCTGCACTTTCTTCGGATTCAAAGAGATGTAGATATATATTCTTCATATCCTCCTCAGGTTCCCAAGTAGCTTCCTCAACAAATTGGTTCCTCCAAAGGACTTTGACTGATGCTACCTCCTTTGTTCTCAACTTGCGAACTTGGCGATCTAGAATCTGAATAGGAATCTCCTCATAAGATATGCTATCTTTGATCCCAATATTTTTAGTTGGTATGATCAATGAGGGATCGCCCATGCACTTCTTCAACATGGAGATGTGAAATACCGGTTGAACCGCTGCTAATTCCTATGGTAGCTCCAACTAATAAGCTACATTGCCAATCCTCTTAGCTATGCGATAAGGTTCGATATACCGGGGATAAGTTTCTCCTTCTTACCAAACCTCATAACACCCTTCATGGGTGAAACTTTCAAATATACCCAATCATCTACTTCGAACTCTAACTCCCATCTCCTAACATCAGCCTAGAATTTTTGACGACTCTGTGCCGTTTTCAATCCTTCTTGAATCACTTTCACCTTCTTCATAGCTTGATGAACTAAATTTGGTCCTATTAACCCTGCTTCACCAACTTCAAATCATCCAATAGGAGATCTGCATCTTCTCCCATAAAGAGCCATTTGGATGCTAGATTGGTAATTGTTGTTGTAAGCAAACTCAATGAGAGGTAAGTAATCATCCCAATTCCCTTTGAAATCAATCACACAAGTCCTCAACATATCCTTTAAGGTCTGAATAGTGCGCTCTGCTTGACCATCTTTCTGAGGATGAAAAGCAGTACTCAAGTTCACCTTTGAACCCAAGCCTTTCTGGAATGACTTCCAAAACTGTGCAGTAAATTGCTCACCTCTATCTGAAATAATGGAGACCGGAACGCCATGAAGTCTTACTACTTCTTGAATATATATAGCTTAGCATAATCTTCTGCTGAATGGGTAATCTTTATAAGCAAAAAATGGGTAGATTTTGTCATTCTATCGACAATAACCCAAATAAAATCATGCTGCCTGCGAGACCTTGGTAACCCTGTGATGAAGTCCATATTTATCATCTCCCACTTCCATTTCGGAATTTCTATAATCTAAGACAAACCACTGAGCCTTTGGTGCTCTACTTTAACTTGTTGGCAATTTGGAGACTAAGCAACAAATTCTGCAATGCCCTTCTTCATACTATTCCACCAATAAACCTCTCTCAAGTCACGATACATCTTTGTGGAACTAGGATGAATGGAATATCTAGAGCTATGAGCTTCCTCCATGATCCTCTCTTGGAGTTCATCCACCATAGGTACACACAATCTACCTTGATATCTCAATACACCATCTCCCCCTTGTTCAAAAGCTAATACTTTCTGCTTATTAACATTTGCCTTCAATTCAAGAAAAATGGGATCTTGGTCTTGCGTTTCTTTCACTTCTGACACTAATGAAGATTCAGCCCCATTCAACACCATTACTCCTCCCTCTGTGGAATACATTAGTCGGACTCCTAAGCGTGCAAGTCTATGCACATCTTTCGCTAACTATCTCTTTTCTTCATCAACATGGGCAGTACTACCCATAGAAAACCTGCTCAAGGCATCAACAACAACATTAGCCTTACCTGGGTGATAAAGAATACTCATGTCATAATCCTTGAGTAACTCTAACCACTTCTTTTGTCTGAGATTAAGCTCTTTCTGAGTGAACACATATTGAAGACTCTTGTTATCAGTTAATACATCAACATGCACACCATACAAGTAATGACGCCATATCTTCAAAGCGAATACTATAGTAGCCAACTCTAAGTCATGGGTGGGGTAGTTTTTCTCGTGAACTTTCATCTGTCTGGAGGCATAAGCTATAACTTTTCCATTCTGCATTAAGACACAACCCAAACCAACTCTAGATGTATCACAATACACCACAAAACCTTGAGTACCTTCCGGTAAGGTCAAAACTGGGGCAGCAGTCAACCTCTTCTTCAATTCCTGAAAGCTTTTCTCACAAGCTTCAAACCATTGAAATTTCACTATTTTCTGAGTCAATTTGGTCAAAGGAGATGAGATAGATGAGAACCCCTCTACAAACCTTCTATAATAGCCAGCCAAACGCAAGAAACTCCTAATATCTGTTGAAGATGTGGGTCTAGGCCAATTTTGCACTGCCTTAATTTTCTGAGTATCAACTTTAATTCCCTTTTCAGACACAATATGGCCTAACAATGCCACAGACTCAAGCAAAAACTCACACTTAGAGAACTTGGCATACAATTCTCTATCTTTCAAAGTTTGAAGAACTATTCTGAGGTGACTAGCATTATCTTCATCATTTTGTGAATAGATTAGTATGACATCAATGAAGACGATAACAAACATATCTAAATAAGGTTTGAAGACTCTATTCATAAGGTCCATGAACGTTGTTGGTGATTTAGTCAAACCAAAGGACATGACCAAAAACTCATAATGACCATATCGGGTTCTGAAATCTATTTTTGGAATATCACATTCCCTTACTCTTGATTGATGATAGCTTGATCTGAGGTCAATTTTTGAGAAACAGGAAGCACCCTAAAGCTGATCGAAAAGATCATCAATTCTCGGAAGAGGATGCTTATTCTTGATAGTAACCTTGTTCAACTGACGGTAATCTATACACATTCTAAGGGAACTATCTTTCTTTCTCACAAATAAGACAGGAGTGCCCCAAGGTGAGACACTTGGTCGAATAAAGCCCTTATCTAAAAGATACTTTAACTGCTCTTTCAACTATGTTGGTGCCATTCTGTATGGCAGAATAGATATAGGACGAGTAGTTGGAAGAAGATCTATACCAAAGTCTATCTCTCTCTCAGGAGGAACTCCGAGAAGATCATCAGGAAAGACTTCTGGGAACTCTTTTACTACTGGAACTGACTAAATAAGAGGTACCTCAACACTTGATTCGTTAACTCAGACTAAATGATAGACACACCCCTTAGAAACCAACTTACTTACCTTAAGGTACGAAATGAAACGACCCGTAGGCACTGTTGGACTGCTTTTCCACTCTAAGACTGACTCATTTGGAAACTGAAACTTTACTACTCGAGTTCTACAATCAACTGAGGCACAACAAGCATGAAGCCAGTCCATACCAAGAATGACATCAAAATCTACCATGTCTAACTCAATTAAATCATCCATAGTACTCTTGGGATTGACGGAAACGGGACAATCACGATAGATTCTCTCTGCTAGAATAGACTCACCAATAGGCGTACAGACACTGAATGGTTCACTAAGTTAGTCAGGAAGAACATCAAAGTTCATAGCATCATAAGGAGTTACAAAAGATAAACTCGCTCCTGGATTTAACAAGGCATAAATAGTAAAGTCAAAGACTCGAATCATACCAGTGACAACGTCTGGTGAATCCTCTTGCTCTTGGCGACTGTTGATAGCATACAAGCGGTTCGTTCCTCTGCTAGTACCGAAAGTTGCCCCTATAGGTGCAGTTCTGTCTAGTGGAGCAACTGAAGAAGACTGGTCTCTATTGCCCCCACTACCATTTCCCTGCTTGTTCTTTGGACTCTCTCGCATGAAATGTCCAGTCTGTCCACACTTGAAACAACTAGTAAAGCCCTCACGAAAAATACCTGAGTGGTTCCTACCACACTTGGCGCAGGAAGGAGGCTTACTACCCCCTTGCGCCACACTACCATGGGAATAAGCAGGCTTAGCTCTGAAGTTCTAATTATTGTACTCACCTTTTTTCTTAGGTGCGGGTGCACTAGCAGATGATGGAGCAGGTCCCTTCTGTTTCTGTTGGAAGGATGACCAGTTGGCATTACTCTTCTGCTGCCCGGACTCATTCCCTGTCTTAGCCCTCTTGTTCTTGAATTCCTCTCTATCCCTCAACTTCTCTTCCTCTACCTGCTACACATAGACAATCAACCTCGAAATGTCCATGTCTCCAATAAGCATTGTTGTCTAGCCCTCTTTGCTTGATAGACGGCCCAACCCAACATCGAACAAGCTCATTATACTTCTCATATCCTTAACCATCTCCGGAGCATATCAAGATAGTTGGGTGAACTTCAACCCATATTTATGAACACTTAGAGAATCCTACATAAGTGTGAGGAACTCACGTACCTTAGCCTCCTTTAGTTCTCGGGGAAAGAAACGCCCCAAGAAAACCTCTTAAAAATAAGCCCAACTCGCAGGTGGTGCATTCTCAGCTCTATCCCCCTTCCATTAGTCAAACCAAGTCCTAGCAACATGCATAACTTCAAATACTTTCTTCAATTCATCAACAAAGTTCTCTGGGTCCTCAGAAGTGCTTGAACCAGTGAAACTTGGAGGGTTCATTCTCAAGAACTCACGAATCCTTGAAGTGTCAGCCTCTTCTTGCCGAGCTCCTCTCTGCTGCTCAGCTTGGTTAGTTACAACTTGACTGAGCATCCTTATAGCCTCTCTGAACTTAGCATTAGTAACTTTTCCTTACAGTTGCACTTCAGGTGCATTGCGTAACTCTTGCTCCTCAACATTACGCCTAGCAGGACGTCCTCTGACAGCTCTTAGTGTAGGCATGCTTATCTGAAAAGCACATGCAAGCACGAATTAGAGGGAAACTTTTTAGAGATTAAACTCTAACGCACGAAATGAGTGTGAAAAAAGTGAGATAGTTCCTAAATATTGTAGCCTCCTAATTATAGATGTGGCGTGCTTCACACCGATAACTAGGACTCTACAGACACGGCTTCATAGATCCCTAGGACTCTTGAACTCTGGGCTCTGATACCAAGTTTGTCACTCCCCAAGCCTACACCCTAGGCGGGACTGACACTCGTAGACCATTGCTGGCCTTAAGCGAACCCTTGGCCTGACTTACTAACTCAGAGGAAGACTTAATTCATCACATACACATTTATGAAGTAACTAGAATGTGATAAAGGAATATTCAACTGGCCATTAAGGCAAACCCAAGTCTTTAACATAGGAAATGAAAAGTAAAGACAATTGAATTAACTAACTGATTGTCTGTCTGTCTATCTATGAACCCTCTAAACAACTGAGATGGATATTGGGACAGGCCCACGACATCCTAATGAACTAATACTAAAATTGAAAGCAATGAAAATGAGTCCTCTGGAATGCAAAGAGGCTCACCAACAGACTCTGAACTGCTTACTGGATCAACGATGCGCCGGATGCCGATCTAGTTACATGTGTTTGCATCATAATAAGATGCAGGCCAACTGGCATCAGTACATTGAATGTATGACTATACGAGTTGGAATGCTAAAACAACATACGCTTGCAAAGGAATCTGAAAGAAACACTTACCTTGGCTCTTCTTAACTCATGAATACATAACTGAACTCATTTCAATATAAAGCAGTTTAAAACAAGTGCAATATAAAGAAAAGTTGTTTAAAAAAATGATGTCAACTCTGTGTATATACAAGGACACAACATAACTCTGAAATATATGTAAAAATAAAATAAAGTGATGTATATAAAAAACAATAACTTTTGTGGGAGTTTCTCTAACCGACAACCATCACATAAGATCTAAAGTGATGATACAACGATCTACCTCACGCTGCCAGCGCATCCTATACTCGGCCAAAGGTATAGAACTTGAACTACTACTAAGTGGATCCACTAGTCTATTGTGAAAATGGTTCCTCTAAAAGTATGACCCTTTTCTACCCATGGTGGCTACATGGTTTTATGGGGACGTGAGTTATCTAAACTCATGCTCCTCCCAATCGAGTGCTCAATACTACTCCAAAAATATACTAGCTCTTATGTTTTTAAAGAAAACAAACTTATTTTGTGATTTGAGATTAGTGCTCAAAAACTTAGCTCAAAGGCTATCTTGGAAATCTGAGTTTACCTTCTTGCTTCATTTAGAAAGCTATTACTCTTTTTCTAAAAACTAGCCCGGAGGCTCTTTGGAAATCTCAGTTTCCATTCTTATTTAAATGTGAAAAATATTTTAAATATCTTGGGGAATACTTAGTACCCAATACTTTTTGAAGAAATGAACTTCAATCTATACTCTTTACTCTTTACTCTTTACTCAACTTGAACTTTATGTCTTAAAACAAGGTTCAAAGCATTTGCAAAAAGACTTCTTGAAAACACCCTAAAAACTTCCTACACTTGGCTCTTGACTTTCCTTGAATTTGAATTTATGGATTCAAAGTTATGATTCATGTTTATGGATGAATTCTAGGTGTTTAGAAGTCATTTAAAGTAGTTAGAATCAATGGAAAGTGTTAGGACACTTTAGAATAACTTAAATAGGCTAAACAACGAAAAACTAGTGAAAAACGTCAATGCAGGCGCGTCCCTAGCGCGCCGCGCCAGGCCCTAACTTACTGAGGCTTGTTTTGGGCGCACTGCAGGCGCGCCGCCCCAGCATCCTGGCGCTTTGGGGGCGCGACGCGCCTGACCCTCCCTAGGTGCATCTGACAATTTTTTCAACTCATTTTCTGATCCTAAATTGTTTCAATCTGATTTTTTTTCCCAAATTCACCTTAGATTCATGTACCCAAATCATAAACACAAATCCTAACCCAAACAACTAAAGGAAACAACACTTAATCATCAAGAAACTCCTTAATCCCAACACATATTCAAGAACGAAATCAAATCAAGAACAACTGTCAAGAATGTCAATTTCTCAATCTTTTTAGGACGAAAATACGTTGAATTAAACATGCTTGGCGTGTGAGTGAACTAACCCAATGCTATGTGATCTCACATACCTTGTAGGGATCACCCCCGATGAATTCCACAAGCCAAACTTCGATGATCTTGAACGTTTTTGCTTCTTCTTCTCCTTCCTCATTACCCCTACCGTGAAATCCCAATTTTTTTAAACTGACTAAATCTGATTTGACCCATATTAAACTCCTAAAAATGGATTAAAATAATAGGGAAATGAAAAGACTAAAATATCCCTTAAAATTTCAGATTGGACATTTCCTTAATCCAACAGCCCAACTTCCAAAGGGCATAACTCACTCATACGAACTCGGAATCGCGCAAACTTGTTGGCATTGGAAAGATAATTCCAAGATATTTCCAAACATATATGGAAATACACCTAACACATCCTGATCTAGGAGTTATTGTCGTTTGAAGTTGACCAAAAACTCACTTTAACTTACTTAAAATTTTCCAGATTTCCTTATACTTTCCAAAAACAATTATTTCCAGATTTTAAATTTCCTTCTAGTTATTTCTAGTTTAGAGATGTTACAATGCATGCTAGGTGGCTTGTATAGGGTCTCTCGGGCCTATACGCCATGTTGCATATACTGTCTACTTTGGGTCGTGACAAACTTGGTATTTAGAGCACAAGGTTTGGAAAGATCCTAGGAAGTCTGTAATCCACATCGTGAACAGTTTTGTTCATGAGTGTGAAGCGTGCAACATTTAAGAATAATAAGGTATAAGATGATTAGGAAACTCTTCTTCTTTCATTACTCTAAAGTCGTGCGATAGAGTGTAACTCTATATGTCTCTCTCCTAATCCTTATTCGGTCCTTTTCAGGATATTCCCTCTCGAAGAGCATATGCTAGGAGGAATGTGAATGAGAAAGTAGAATGAGAAGCTCCTCAAGTTTTGGTCGACCCTTTGTCCTAACAAGTGAGTAATGTGGAGTTTAGGGCTACCTTTCAAGTGTTAGACCAAGACAGGAGGGTTCAAGCCAATAGGGAGGTTGTTGTCCCCGTGAACCCAAATGTGGGTATGATGGCAACTAGAGTAAGGGGTTTCACAAGAATGAATCCTCCAGAGTTTCATGGTTCCAAGGTTGAGAAAGATCCTCAAGAGTTTATCTATGAAGTGTATAAGGTGTTGATGATCATGGGAGTGACGGCGGTGGAAAAAGGTAGAATTGGCCATTTATCAACTTAAGGGTATTTCTCAGGTTTGGTTCAACCAATGGAAAGAAGTGGTCCACTTGATTGGGAAAAATTTAAAGTCGCTTTCCTTGATAGGTTCTTTCCCTATGAGATGAGGGATGCAAAGGTACTTGAATTCATCAACCTTCGTCAAGGAAACATGAGTGTGAAAGAGTATGCCTTGAAATTCACATAACTGTCTAAATATGCTCCAACTATAGTTATCGATCCTAGGGCAGGGATGAGTAAGTTTGTTTCGGGAGTGTCTGAGATGGTAGTCAATGTTTGTCATACCCACATACTTATCAATAATATGGGCATTTCTTGTCTATTGGTACATTCTTAACAAATATAAGATGAGAAAATTAAGGAGAAATCTAGGGAGGCAAAGAAGGCAAGGACCGGTGATCAAGATCTGATGGACATGGTCTTTCTAAGTTCCGACAAAGGTTTTCTGGTCAAGGATCCTCTAATACTCTGACTCTAAAATTCAACAAAGATAAGGTGTCTAACCCTAAGTCTCAAGGAGTAAATGGTGCTGGATCTTCATTGTCTACTTGTGCTAGATGTGGAAGGAAGAACGAGGCTAAATGTCTAGCTGGTTGTAATGAATATTTTGGTTGTGGCAAGACGGATCATAAGATAAGGGATTGCACATCAGTTGGTAAGAATGAAGGAGATAATTGGTGACAGGATCAACCTTACCCTTCGTCAGATCCTTGTGAGAGTCAGAAGCAAAACAAATTTTATGCACTTCAAACTCATCATGAAAAAGTGGGTTCTCCCAATGTTGTTACTATTATGTTGAAAGTCTTTCATCTTGATGTTTATGCGTTACTTGATATCGGTGCTACATTGTCTATTGCGATGCCATATATAGCTATGAGGTTTTACCTCTCTCTGTATATGTTGTTAAATCCTTTTTCAGTCTCTACTCCTATTGGTGAGCATTTATGTTGATGTAGTAGAACTTGATATGTTAGATTTCAATGTTATTCTCATTATGGATTGGTTGCATTCTTGTTATGCTTCTATTGATGGTAGAACCCGAGTGGTCAAGTTTCAATTTTCAAATGAGCCTATCCTAGAGTGGAAATGGGGAAATTCTATGCCGAAAGGTCAGCTTGTTTCTTGCCTTAAAGCTAGAAAAATGATTTCTGAGCGTTTCACATATCATCTAGTTCGGGTTATGGATACAAATTGTGAAACCCCTACTCTTGAGTCGGTCCCTGTTGTTACTGAGTTTCTGGAAGTGTTTCCCAATGATCTACCCGGTGTTTCTTCTGAAATAGAAATACATTTTGTATTGACCTAACCCCAGATACGCAACATATCTCTTTTCCTCCTTACTGAATGGCTCCGACAGAACTTGAGGAATTAAAAGAGCAATTGAAAAATATTGTGGAATATGTGGCTAAGTATTCTAATTGTCAACAAGTGAAAGTCGAGCATCAAAAGTTGGGAGGTTTGTCCCAAGATATCAGTATTCCTACTTGGAAGTGGGAAGATTTGAATATGGACTTCATTGTTGGTTTATGTCGCACCCTATGACAACATGACTTGATTTGGGTTATAGTAGATCGTATGACGAATCGGCTCATTTCATCCCCATCAAGGTTTCTTATTTGGCGGAAGACTATGCTAAGTTATACCTATGGGAGATGGTTAGGTTGCATGGAGTGCCTCTATCCATTTTCTCTAATCATGTTACATAATTCACTTCTCTGTTTTGGAAATATTTCTGAAAGGAGCTTCGTACTCGTGTTAAGCTTAGTACAACCTTTCATCCCCAAACCAATGGGAAAGCAGAGTGTACTATCCAAAACGTGGAAGAAATGTTGAGAGCTTGTGTAATTGACTTCAAGGGTAATTGGGATGATCAATTACCTTTGATTGAGTTTGCGTATAATAATAGTTATCATTCAAACATTGGTATGGATCTATTTGAGGCTCTATATGGTAGGAGGTGTAAATCTCTTATAGGTTGGTTTGAAGTGGGTGAAGTTGCTTTGATAGGTTCTGAATTGGTACATGAAGCTATGGAGAAAGTTCGGCTTATTAGGGAAAGGTTGAGACCGTCTCATAGTCGACAAGAGTCTTATGCCGATATTAGAAGAAGAGACTTTGAATTCAATGTAGATGATTGGGTCTAATTGAAAATTTCACCCATGAGGGATGCGATGAGATTTAGAAAGAAAGGGATGCTTAGTCCCCATTATGTGGGTCATATAAGATTTTGAGGTGTATTGGTAAAGTTGCTTATGAACTTGATTTCCTGATGACTTGTCATCGATGCATCCGGCTTTCCATATCTCCTTGTTGAAGAAATATGTTAGTGATGCGACATCTATAGTATCATTGGAGAGTCTTGGTATAAAGGATAATCTTTCTTATGAAGAAGTTTCGTTGAGATTTCAGACCGGCAAGTTGGGGAGTTGAGAAACAAAGAAGTTGTTTCTGTAAAGGTTCTTTGGAGGAATCAATTGGTTGAGGGTTCTACTTGGGAGGCCGAGGCTGATACGATGTCTCATTGTCCTCATCTCTTTCCCTCCGTTCCTAATCTAGTTTGAGGTATTTAGTTCCTTATGGTTTACTCTTTTGGTTTCATGTGTCTTAGTTATTCCCTTGTTTCGTTATTTATGCATATTCATGAAAAACTTAATTTTTGAAAAAATGAGTTACCTTGATTGAATTCTCCATGTTTATGTGCATTTGAATATGAGTTGCATATAGACCTTATGGGATGATTTTCTGGATATACTTTAGCTTGGAGTTGATTTTCCTTCTCGGATATGTGCATTTATGTGATTGCATTCATGTTTGGTTGTTAGGTCTTCTTCCTACCCTCTTTATGATGTCCTGAGTCCCATTAGAGGATGACTGTTCCCAAGGGGGAGATATTGTAACACCCTGGATTTGGAAAGAATGGAAAAATGCAGCTTTTGGGTTGCAGGTGTGACCTATGGCTCCCACCTATGATTGGTAGAAGCATCTACTTACCATAGATGGAATTCGTAGGTAGAAGGGAAATGAAGAAAAGTTTCTGGGAAAATTCTTTAGGACCTATGGTGGCCATGTACCAGTCTGTAGACCTACCAACCGTACATGGACCCCGTCGATTGGATGGTCAAAATTAAGTTTCTGAACCCTACCTACGGCTGACAAGGACGCTCCATAGTAGGGCCTATGAACCGTAGGTAAGGCTCGACAATTTTATTTTAAGGGCTTTTGGTTCTTTTCCTAATTATTCTAACACAATACTATATTTTTTTTACCTTCTACCCTAGGCCCTATATAATGTTTTAACTCCCCCCCCCCCCAAATTACCCAATTAAATGCATTCTCCTAATTTCATAAAAGTTGACCAAGTTCTTCTTCCCAAATTCTCTCAAGTCTAAGGAAGAAGAAGAAGAGTCAGGGTTCCGTCCAAGTCTCAATTCCCACCATAGTTTTTGGTCTTTCAACTTCAAGATATGATAGTATTCACCTATGGAGTCCTTTCCTCCATAGAGTTCCTAAATTCTCCAATTTTATAAATTAAGATTACCCAATAAATTTAGGGTTTTATTCAATTCCCATGGAATCTTTTTAATTATGATCTAATTGATTGATTTCTATCTTTTATTGCATGAATTGAAGTAATTATATATATTTAAGTTGAATTCCTATGAAACCATGCATGATCCATGAGTTTTAGACTATGATCACATGATGAAGATTATCAACTATGAAAGATGAGTTTATGTTGTTTTATCAAATAGATGTAAATGATTTGAGGTTGCTTTGAGAGTAAGAATCAATGTTAATGTTGTTCTGAAAGGTCATTCTCACATAAATAATTCATAAGGTTGAAAGGTCTTTCTCACCTAAGTTCAATTTAGATTAAGGAGCTATTCTAAGTGAACATTAGCTTGGATTGATTGCTTAATTGTGTCTTTCCATGGATATAATTTTAGCTTGAATTGGTTTCTTAATTGTGTCCTTTCCATGGATGATGAAAAGAATATGATTAAAGATTGTTCTGTGGGACTTATGCTTAGCACTAACTGTACTAGCGGTGATTACCCATGTCATATAAACTATGTTTCACCATAGGATGATTGTCTTAGATCTACATTAACTAGTGGATCCACATCAACTAGGAGTTTGTGGTTCTTATGTTGGTAACTAAAGACACCCCTTTTCGGTATGGGGAAGACAATAGATTTCATGTTATAACTCACATGGTCTATATGTCGGTAAATGGCTACTTCCCACGATAATGAACTAAGGTTACTTCAAGAAGTATATCACATGTGTTTTACAGATGTTTAGCTTGCATTGACCATCGTTACAACTTATATTTTCTAACAGGTTATTTTATGATTTACCTTGGTCATTGCATGTCATGTAAAGTTCTTTTTAGCATGATTTCATAACGCTTATGCATTACTATCATATTTGGTACATTCCATTTACTAATGCATACTTGTGCCTACATTGTTTCACTAATGTAGGGTCAGACACTCCTATTTCGCACACTCGTGGCTAGTTGATCTTCTTGGACTGCATGATTGGATTGGTGAGTCCTCATGTTCCGAGGACCGAGACTCTTTTATTGTTTTATGTTAATTCAGTTTTCAGACATTGTATGTGATGTATGTGTTACGTCCCAATCTCTTTCCTTATGATGTACTAGATGACTTTGAGATTAACGTTATACTTCCGCTTTTGTCAAACTCTTTATGATATAAAAATTGCCTTTCGAAATATTTAGGTTTTATTATCTTGTATATATGATCTATGTTAAGTGACTTGTATAGGGACTCTTAGGGTGCTATACGTCATGTTGGCCCTAGGGTGACGTCCTCATAATCTAATCATTTTTAAACTATATTTTTCATTGGGAGCCTTGAAATTCAATTTGGATATGTATATTAAATTATTTGTATCTCTTATATACATATATATTTTAGAAGATTAATTAGGACGAAAGAATCATCATTAAATTAGTTAACTAGAAAAAAATTTGAATTTTTCTCACAAGCTAATTCACCAATACATTTTGGGTCATTTATATTCTTTCTTCAGCAAAAAAAATGCAGCACAATCTTAAAAAAAAAAGGGGGGGGGGGGGGGGGGACCAACATAAATAAGCCACAAAACACAAAATAATTACAATTTCATAGCTCAACCCAATCTAATTCAGTAAATACTATTCGCCCAAAATAAACTACAGTTCATGCCTCCCTTTAGTTTAGGCCCAAATTCACACCCAAGCCCAATGTTTTGTCCTACTACAAAAAAACAGGAAATTTAGCCAGCAAGTAACCTTTGCTAAATGATACACAAAACGTGACTAATTTCCTTTCTCATTTATTTTACTTTTGATATTTTTGTCCTCTTTTTTTGTTCTTTTGTTCTTTTTTCATTTATTATTTTTATTTTTATTTTGGTTCTTTTCTCAATAATTATTTTTGTTATTTTTTTATTTTTTATTCTTTATTAGAATACCATTTGGTAATGATTTTATTATTCTTTCTTTCTTCTTCTCTACTTTTTTTGTTTTTCTTTCCCTTTTTTGTTAGTTAATCTTCTTTTTAGTTTTTTTCTCTTTTTCTTTATTTTTCCTTTTCAAGAAACAAAATTAAATACAAAAGTTAAAATACTTACTAACTATTTTCAAATTAATAAAAATAAAATAAACAAATAACTAGACTAAATTTTAATAATACCAGAAGAATATATATAGTAATTTTGTATCATTGACTAATGAGTAGGGTGTGAACAAGAAACCTTAATGATACACAAAAAAAAATATAATTTTATAGTTTCATTGGGTAATGATTAATGTATGAACAAGAAACCTTAATCACACCGGAAAAAATAATATATATATATATATATATATAATTCTCTATAAATAGGGCTCTTAAACTTTCTCAACAGACAGAGATTTGGACATCAAAAAGTCTTTTCTGAAATTCTTTTGGCTAAATTTCTTTGCTATGTCCTTTGGAAAATATGTCTAGAGGGAGTCGATAGGGGAGTATAAAACTCAAAAGCACTAGTTTGCTGCCCTGGAAAAGGTCTGTATGATCTCCTCTATCACGTTATTTAACTCATCGAGCAAAAATATTCTTTTGAATGTATTGCTACTTGTTTTTCCGTAATAACAATTTTGAGTTTAGGTTGTGGAGTGAGATCATATATTTCAAATTAAGTGAATATTTATTTAGGTTTCTATGCCCATTTCATGCTTATAGGATCGTCATTAGTTAAGAATCATCATATGAAATTTTTTCTCTTCAGTCGCAAAACATGAGTTGCTTTACAAACCTGAAATGATAATGAATTCTTGTTTCTTATGTCAATCTCTATGGATTAATCTTTAATCAACAATAGAGTAGTTATCTTTAATCATTAGTTAAGAATCATGATATGAAATCTTTTGCCCTCATATTGTTGTTATTCTTGGGGTTAATCTTTAATCAACAATAGAGCAGTAATCTTTATCTAATAAAGTCATTTGTTTGGTTAACTGTTTTAAATCGTTCAATACGTTGTGTCCATTTTTAAATTTATTTTGTTTCTGTTAAAAACTTGGGAGAGCCTTTTAATTTTTTTTTTAAAAGTTTTGTTGCATGTCCAAAGATGTTTAATTTTTTAGAAAGATTTTTCTAAAAGCAAACCTTTTCAAATATTTTTTATTTTCACGAAAGATGGGAACATGTTTCTTTTAAGACTTCAATAGACTCTTTTAAGTTTTATCTTGATATCACTCTTTCCTTTCAAATATGAAAAATCAATGCATTTCTTTTAATTTTTTTTAAACAAAATGTTTCAAACTCATGAATGAATTTTCTTTTAATTTGGGAAAGTCATTTGTTGTCCCGCATGAAATTAATATTTTTGATTAATTTTACAACTTAACTTAGCTAGTCACGATATTGCTTTTATCTTTTTAAAACCAATTAGCACCTAGTTATAATAGATATTTAAAATTTGTTTAGTTGTTTCAAAAACTTTATAAATTTAACCTAAGTTTGATCAGTAATTGTTTTTAATGGATCTAAAGGATACTTAATCTCTTCCATTTAGGATAACTAGAGCCTTATCTAGAATCACATAAATTAAGTAGATCATTAATTGGAGTTAATGTTAGCATTACATTAGTTAAATATTTTGGTGTCCTAATTTACCATAAAAATAATTAGGTGACGACTTCTTAAGTTAATTAATTTAGAAATCAACAATTTGTTGTACACTATTTGATGCGAGTTAAAACGGGGTATAACGAGGGTACTTTCAGTTTCTTTTCAGTTCATTTATTTAGTTCAGTTATTTATTTATTTCATTCGGTCTTATTACATAGCGTACATTCCATGTACTGATGTCATTTGGCGTTGCACCATTTTATAATGCAGTTTCAGGTACTCACGATAGCAGATGTTCAGTAAGATCTCTTTTCATCAGTATGTGGTGAGACATCCTTGATTCCGGACTGGCATGGCTATAACTGATCAAGATTTTATAGGTAATATCGCCCCTTCTGTGTTACCTCTGTTGGTTGCACCAATGTTGTCTTTGCTTCAAAATGAGCTTAGTTTAAAAATAAAGTTGAATGCCTCTGTATGTTGTGAATTTGTGCAGAAATGTGATGAGATTAGAATAGATGGAAGTCACAGAGAATGTTCTTCAGCTTTAGATGATGGAATCGCTACCAAAAGGGAGGCCTTGGTAGAATCAGAACAGTTAAATGTAAAATCAGAGGAATTAGATGGAGATGAGGCATATGTAGTTAAATAAATGTGTGACAGTAGAGAGAAAGGACAACAATGACAAATTAGGTGTCTGTAACCTTAAGTTGCCGATAGTTAGAAATGCGAATAGGCACGGAGGTAGATATGCAGAAATTTCGATACTAGTACTGCTAAAATGAGATTGTCGATTAGCAATGATTCAGTGGAAGCACAAACGGTACATAGCAATACATTCCATTAGCTTAACTAATCTAGATTTATATAGTGTAGGGCTCATTAAAGGGGAAACGCTCCCTAGGACCAGGAGTTTCCCTAGGTTCGATCTTGTCCATCCGAGTTAATTCCTCAGTCTTTGGGTTTAGTGACCAAACAACATCTAGGACAAGGGGTCAACAAATAGCTATTGTTTCATATGGATCAATAGATCTTTGTATTTTGCATGTTTTCTAAGTAGACTACTCTGATCTACATAGGGGAAACAAAGCATTGAGCTGTTTACTATGTAACCAATTATTTTTAACGTTTATCATGAGATTTAACTTATAATTATAAGTAATTTGATAGTCTAAATATTTTATATACCACACACGAATTAAAATTTAAACTCATATAGGAATGAAAGGGCACTCAAGAAGATTATGAGCATCAATAGGAAAAAAATACTCCCTCCGTTACACAAAGAATGACCTCCTTCCTTTTTAGTCAGTTTAAAAAAGAATGACCTCTTTCCTTTTTTGGTAAAATTTTACTTTTTGCTTTCCACATGACATGTTTAAGACCACAAGATTAAGGGTAATTTTGTACATTTGACATAACTTTAATTTAGGACCACAATATTCAAAAGTCTTCTTTAATTTCTTAAACTCCGTGCCAAGTCAAACCAGACCACTCTTTTTGAAACGGAGGGAGTATAAGAAATTTCATTCAAACTCATGTTAGCGAATTTGATCAGGCATATTTTACAGCACAAACCATAAATCCTAAACCTTAAACCCCTAAATACGACTACCGGGGCAAAATACGGGCAACTATTTTGTAATGTCATCACGCTTGCCACCAACACGATCTTTGCCAACTTTGAGGCAGTCTATGGCAAAAGGTGTTTAAATGCTTTTACTTTCTGCAGTGCATATTCTGCAATCTTTCGTGCTAACATCTTTGAAAATGTTCCCAGTTCATGCAAATCCATTAGCCCGTCACGTACTAATTTCTCCAACTCAACATCGTGAGCATTGTCGAACAATCCATGTGTAGCCATCACTATCACATCCCTTGTTCGTACTGTAACTTTAATTTCTTGTGCCACACTTGGATCATCAAATTTAACACAATTCCCTAACTAAAAAGGATAATTGAATCCTTTTTGCTGAATTTTTTATTTGTGTAACGACTCGGAAAATGATAGGTTAAGCAAGAGCCTATGACTTTGTGTTGACTTTATAATGAGGTTCTATGAGGTGTTTTTATGTAATTTCATTTTAATTGTATTACATCCGACAATTTAAAATGAATATGAAGTAGCTTGAAATTGGAAGTAGTCACTTTTGGAAAAAGTTCAGAACCTGGAAATTTGGTTAAGTGTGGGAAATCAGTGAGTTTTTGGCCAACTTTGAGCAGTCATAACTCCTAGCTCAGGATGATCCAGGAGTAGTTCCAGTTATTTTTGGAAAGCCCTTGGAATGATCTTTCCAACGCCACCGAGTTTGCTCGATTCCGAGTTCGTATGAGCGATTTATGCCCTTTGAAAGTTGGGCAGTTAGCAAGGAGTCCGTCCGGAAATTTAAGGGCATTTTGGTCTTTTCACAAATCTTTTCTTTTGAGGTTATATTATTGTGTTAGGCTGATTGTGGATCATTTTTGTTCCATTTTAAAAGAGTAAGAGTTAGGGTTCTTGAGTGAAGAAGAGAAGAAGAGGGGAAGAAGAAGAAGAAGAAGTTGGAGCTAGGATTGAAGATTTTGAGTTCTTTCTTCTTCAATTCTCGTGGGTTTTCAACTTAGAGGTATGGGGAATCCTTTATCCTTGATTATTCTTCCTTTCAAGGAGCTCAATTCAAATGATTCAAAGTTCTTCCAAAAACACAAAAATCCTAATTTCGATTCTAAGCATGGGTTCTTGCATTAAATGATTTTTTTTGATGATTTACGTTATTAATGGTGTCTATTGATGGTTTTAAGAAAGAAATTTCCATGAACCCATGTCTTGGCAAGTTTCCTAGAGTTGGCTTATGAAGTGGGTTTATTATTTATGATTGAATGATGATGGAAGTATGTTTGGATTGAGTTGAATAGTTGACTTCTATTATTATCTATGCTTATCTATTGTGAATTGTTGGAGAGTTGAGGAATGATGATTGTGGCTTGGGAAAAAGGGTAAGTGGACCTAACTTCATTGTTAAGGTAGAATTGATATAGAATTGTGATAGATTGATGTGTGATCCACTTATGGTGGAGGTGTTTACTTATTGAATGTATTGTGTTTATGGCCTTGGAGGCATTATATGAGGAATTGAAGTGTTGACATGATATCATATATGTGAATGTGATGTGAAGGACTTGAATGAGAATCAAATGAAGTAAAGGCAATCATGTTGTGAATATAAAGGTGTTCATGTGATCTCAAGGTGATCTTGTTTAAAGTGTTATTGTATTGTGATTGAAAGTGTGTCCTCTATTATTGTTCATATGTGATGATGATGGAATGTGAAGGATCTTTATAATGTGATGTGTGTCTTGACTTGGTAGACTTAGGTGCCTCTTCTTGATACATTAGAAGCTTTGTTGAATATGAATCGATAGGATATGGCATTCCTTCGGATGTAAGTGACGAAACCTGTTTTTGAGCTGGATAGTGTTTGGTATTTTAGGCATATCTCTTGCTCTAGAACTTAGTTTGCAGTGAATAAATATGATTTGGAAAGCTAACTCGTATACCTACAACTTTTATGTTTATGTCAATTTCTAATTTAACTATTATGGATACAAAATATGGGACGCAACATAGGGCAAGTTCTGCCCAGATTCTGAGAATTGAAACCCTGCATGACCAGCGGCTAGTGTCTTGACTATATCTTTTTGTACAAAATATATTTTGCGGTGATCCTTGTTTGTTTGCAACCCTAAGAGATGTATCTACATCTTTCATGAAGGTTATAAAGTCTAGTTCTGCCATTTTTCTTTTCAAATCTAAGATGCAACATGTGGTACTAGGCTGGCCAGATTCACTGTTTTGGGAGCATAGTTGTATTTGTACATGCTAGGATTACTTATGATGATGATCCTATTTTACGTCAACATTACTGAGCTAATAGAAGTTAAATAAGTTATGTAATTGTATTTCTAAGGTTGATATACTCGTGAACAAGTTGAGGTATGTGGGTTTGATTGTGGAAACCTTCCTTTCCACAAGTCCAACCATTTATCCTCTATTTCTACTTCAAGTTTATGGGTCCTTATGATTATTTATGAACTCTTGAATTATGGAATTACTACTACACATCCTATTATGGTCTATTTTGCATATTATCATGAAATGGAATTATTATGTGATGTTTATGGTTTTCATGCTTCCATGATCAAATTATGAAGGTTGATATATATGTATGTTGTTGGTGGGCTGATTTATATGGATTTTGGAATTGGTTGGACTTAGTATTCTTGAAATACAAGATTTCATTTACATGAACAATAGCCCACCTTGTGTTTGATAAAATGCCCATTTATAGAATTCTTAGGAAATGGAAGGTCCAATGTACGTCCTATGAATCGGATGGTTATATAATTACTGAAATGATGATGAAATGGACACATGTATATTGTTTTCTCTATATAAGTGTTGTGAGTCGACCAAGCCTAGTACGGGGGGTAGTAGGCCCGTATAACCATATCGAGGGGTTGGTACCTTGGTTGCCTAGTACGGGGGGTAGTAGGCCCGTATAACCATATCGAGGGGTTTGTACCTTGGTCCCTAGCTCGGGGGGTGGTAGGCCCGGGTAACCACATTGAGGGGTTTGTACCTCTTTCGCCTCTCCAAGGGGGTGGTAGGCCTTGGAAATACTATATTGATGGTCACTCACCACACATGTACTATGCCCCACTAAATATGATTTATTTTATGTAAGCATCCTTATACATATCATCTCATTAATATGCTATCTATCGGGTATGATTATGCACTTTGCCTATAAAGTCCTTATCTAAGGTAATCTTGGGGAACACTTAAGTGTGCTTGAAGAGGATTGTGTGGGCGGTCACTTCTTGTCTCACTCAAGTGTGTCTTAAGGTTATATTAGGTAGAGGTCCTATGGTAATGAAATGACATGTGTCCTTCTAAAGTTAAGCATGGGTTGTATATGGATTTATGTTAAGTATATGTATGGTTGGCTATGGTCTTATATGTTAATGTTGACTTGTATTATGTCTCTTATACTTGTAAAGGAAAGGTTTTATCAAAGGACATGAAAGCATACATTTCTTGTAAATGTCCGTTGTGCATATTTTCTTGCATGGTCTCCATACTTAGTACTTAATTGTGCTAACCCCTTTCTTTCGCTTTTTGACTAAAGTGTAGGGATTTGGAGATGGTGATATGTCATGGCTACTTGATAGGTTTTTAAGAGTTGAAGATGAAGACTTGGTGAGTCCTCATAGATTCGAGGGCAATAACCAACATGTTCTTTTTATGTCTCTCTAGTATTTGCTTAAGTTTTGAGTGGGCTTAGTCCCAATGTTATATTCAAGTATTAGATGGTTTTGAGACATATTGTATAAAGTCTAGAAAGTCTTCCGCTTGCTATTTATTGAAAGTATCTTCGTGTGTGAAGAAAGTTGTTAATTCCTTATGGTTTTGGTGTCTATGCGATGAATGAATGCTAAGAGGCTTGTATTAGACCTCTTCGAGGTCGAGTACGCCGGTTACGACTAGGGGGTGCTCCCGGGTCGTGACAATTTGTAAACTATTACCCCGACTGTTATAACAACTCCTCTATCTACAATATTGACCGCATATACAATATCACACGTTAAAGTCGAAATATAAGCTGTTAACAAACCTTGACATTTGGCTTTAAAATAAGCCTCGTTGAGAACTTCCATTGGCTGAATTTTGTTCCTTTGATCTCTCTGCTTGTGAATCAATAGGTCAGCATTTCTAACCAGCTGTCTCGAATATTCTCCAGAATTGATACCATTTTGGCCCAGCCACCAATCCCAGTCGCTACACCTATGGCTTCTTCCTCAATGCAAATAAAATGTGCATCTTCCCTGAGAGGTGCTTTGTTAGATTTTGGTATATAAAAGAAGTCAGCCACCATCTTCGTCTTGAAATTCCCATTAATAAAACTTGAGACAATAGTACTCTCATCCCAAAAGATTAGATCCTCATCTATATCCATCTCGTCTATAAGATCTCATCTATATCCATATCGTCTATAGCCATTTAAGAAACTAGTAAAGAAGTGACTGAGCCGAAAATTAATACAAGGGGATTCAAAAAGAATGACCAGTGTACTATTGTGCTTAGGATTTGAACTTGTAACCTAAAGCAATAATTGAATTTCCTTTACAAAAACAATCAAATCTTGATGGATTTCTTCTTGGGGATGCACTAGTTCACATATAATGAAAATAAATAAATCATTTCCCATAATCACACAAAACGCCAACACATTTTATGGACACTGAATAACATCTTGACATACTAGGTAATCTCTCAGTTTCAATTTGTTTGACCAATATGACTTGGCACAGAGTTTAAGAAATTGAATCTTGTGGTATAGAAATAAAGATATGTCAAATGCATAAAAATGTCTATTGATTTTGTGGTCTTAAACATGTCATATGGAGAGTCGAGATTAAACAATTGTTTTATTTTAAACTTTTTAGGAATTATTTAGTTTCTACTTTCCATATGATATGTTTAAGACCACAAAATTAATGGATATTTTTGATACATTTGACATATCTTTATTTTTATACCACACGATTCAAAATTCTTCTTTCTTTTCTTAAGCTCCGTACCAAGTCAAATTGGTCAAACATATTGAAACATAGAGGTTACCCAGTATCTCAAGGTGTAATTGAGTGTCCATAAAATGTTTTGGTGTTTTTCTTGATTATGGGAAACGATTTATTTATTTTCACTATATATGAACTAGTGAATTCACATGAAGAAATCCGTCAAGATTTGATTTTTTTGTAAAATAAATATAATAATTGTTTTAGGTCACAAGTTCAAGTCCTAAGTGCGATAGTACTCTGGTAATTCTTTTTTAATCCCCTTTTATAAATATTCAGCTTTGTCACTTCTTTACTCATTTCTTTAATGGCTATAGACTAGATGTATATTGATGAGATAGATGTTGTAGACGAGATGGATATAGATGAGGATCTAAACTTTTTATGTGAGTGTTCTAATGTCTCAAGTTTTATTAATGGGAATTTCAAGATGAAGATGGCGGCTAACTCGTTTTACATACCAAAATC
This sequence comes from Solanum okadae, assembly GCA_036553675.1. Lineage (NCBI taxonomy): Eukaryota > Viridiplantae > Streptophyta > Magnoliopsida > Solanales > Solanaceae > Solanum > Solanum okadae. The sequence goes on along the minus strand of CM071681.1, from coordinate 15,809,080 downwards.
TAACAAAGCTCCTCTTAAGGAAGACACACATTTTTTTCATATATAGGAAGAAATCATAGGTGTAGCGGATGTCATTGGTGGTTGGGTGAATAAGGGTATCAATTATGGAGAATATTAGAGATGTTAATTATAAATAATGAATTATCGATTCACAAGTAGAAAGATCAAAGGAACAAAATTCGGCCAATGGAAGTTCTCAACGATGCTTATTTTAACACAAAATGTCAAGGTTCGTCAACAACTTGTATTTTGACTTTAATGTGTGATATTGTACATACGGTCAACCTTGGAGATAATGGATTTGTTGCTATAAGAGAGAGGGTAATAGTTCACAAATCAAAAATTCCACAAAAAGGATTTCGATTATCCTTTTCAGTTAGGGAATGGTGTTAATTTTTATGACTGAAGTGCGACACAAGAAATTAATGTTAGAGTAAGAACATGGGATGTGATAGTGATGTTTACAGATGGATTGTTCGATAACGTTCACGACATAGAGTTGGACAAATTAGTACGCGATGGGTAGTGGATTTGTGCGAACTGGGAATATTTTGGAGAAATTGTTCATGTGAAAGGTTTATATTTGAAGAACAATAGTCCTTAGTGAAATATTCTAGAAATATAAGGAGAATTTTTTGAAAGACCTTGGAATTCCATAGATTTGCATGAAATGTCCTTGGATTCTTCTAGTTGTGTAGAGAGTTTAGAATAAGGTCTTGTACATAATTATTATTATGCGCGACACTGAGTTTGAGAAATTATCAATGTGGAAGGCTTATATTGGAAGAACAATAGTCCTTAGTGGAATATACTAGAAATATAGCGAGAATTTCTAAGAAAACCTTAGAATTCCATAGATTTTCATGGAAAGTTCTTGGAACCTTCTAGTTGTGTAGAGAATTTTAAAATCGGGTCTTGTACATAGTTTATATTTTCAAATTAGTCCCTAGTGAGTAGTATAAATAGAGGGGCACCCATTTATAATGATATTAAGCAATAAAAGCAATTCTTCCTAATCTTACGTAATACAAAAACCTTCTTAATTAATTCTTTTGTGTTTCTCTTCATTCTCGTAACGATCTAGGGTGTGTTTGGTATGGAGGAAAACATTTTCCAGAAAATGTTTTTCTAATTTTTCCATGTTCGGTTGGTTTAAATGTTTGGAAAATATTTTTCAAATCAACTAATTTTCCTCAAATTTAAGTAAAATGACTTCCCTTCCAAAACTCTTACCCTATAATATTTTTTTTCTTATCCTACCCATACCCCATACCCGACCCGACCATTCAAAAAAAAATTAAATTTTTTAAATTTTCTTTTTAAATTTCAAATAAATTTTTATCCCAACCCCCAAATCACCCCCTTCACCTCAAACAAAAAAATAAAATAAAAATTATTTTTAAAAAATGTTTCAAAGAAGGTCTCAAATGTACCTTCGGCATGTTTGAGATTTTCTTTCCTCTATCTATGTCTTTAAGATTTTTTTTACCTCACTCAACCCCTATCCCCTAACCCCCCCCCCCCTTAAAAAATTGATTTTAAAAAATATTTCATTTTTTTTTTACACCATTCCCCCCGCCATTCCTCCTCTCCAATAAGGCCACCCCTACCCAAGCCCCCCTCCCCCGCCACCCTCGTTAATTTTTTTCAAAGAAAAATATATTTTTGGTAAATATTTGAAATTTAAAAAAAGTTTATTTTTACGCCACCCTCAACCCTACTCCCCCCCCTCCGAAAATCCTCGTCAATTTTTTTTATTTAAAAAAACACGTTGTTTTGGGAAAATATTTCAAATTTAAATTTTTTTCATTTTTACTCCATCCCCTACCCCTACCCCTACCTCCCACCCAAGTCACCATATTAAAAATTTTTAATTTTTTTTTTTGAAAAATATTTCAATTTTTTTTTTAAAAACATTTTTATGCCACCCCCACCCCACCCCCACACCCCCGCGACCCTGTCAATTTTTTTAAAAATAAAATTGTTTTTGAAAAAAATATTCTCGGGTCATGACAGGATTGAAAGTCTGGGCCAGATCTTAGGGTCGAATTTTGGAACGATCATCGAGGTCTTGTCCTAGTTTGGGTGTCGGAGTAGAGTCCTAGATCAATTATCGGGGTTGATTTTCGGATCAAAAATTATTTTCCTAAAGAGTAATTTTTAGTCTCAAGCCAAAAATAAAAGTTATTTTCTAAAAATATATTTCATTCACCAACCAAACATTAAAAAATATTTTCCAGAAAATATTTTCTACTCACCAACCAAACATTAAAAGATATAGACGAATCAACTCAAGGATCTCAATAACAATATAGAAAACTCAATACTCAGAAATCAAGAAATCAGAACTCAATGATACTACTCATCTCAAGAATACTCAAAATCCATGATAAACAATAGATTTCTCTGTTACTGAATTTAGATAGATATAGGGCATGGGGACGAACTCGGTCCATCACAGTGGTAGCCTTATATACTTTGGAGAACAAAGTTATTGAAGAAGTTTGAAGAAGAACATGATTGGAAGACTTGACACCATAGCTTTTGTTTTCATTGTGATTTTTCTTGGAGATGAGTTGAAAAGAATATTCGATTGAAACCGTAGGATTCTTGAAGAGAATCTTGAACTTGGAGTCTTTAGATCTTCAGAAATTAGAGAAATCCTTTCTTGGAGTGCTTGATCTTTGGAAGAATGAGAATTGGAGATTTTGAGAGTTGCTATACGTATAATGATGGTATTAAGTTGTAATATGGACTAAAGGAAGTTGATTGAGGGTAAAAGTTCAAGAATACCCTTCTAGGAATATAAGAGGACCATAAAATAAAAGAAAATGACCTTTTAATGAATCCCATCAACCAAATCGGCAATCTGGAGCCCCCCATCATCGATAATACTTGGCGAGTTGCCCAAAGGGACTTTAGATCGCCCAAATAAACAGAAACTTAAGGTTTTTAAGACATTTGGGCAAGCTAATTCGTCAATTCGCCAACCCATTCAGCGGATCGCCGATTGAGCAGGTGAGTTCGCCAAATTTCCTAGTCCAAGTATGTTTCAGTAAAATGACTATACCTTTTTACTCCGAACATGAAATAAGGAAAATTTATGGAGTTGGAAAGAAGACTCATAGTCCTTTAATTTGATAGGTCATAGGTTACCTTATTCATTATATATCGAGAGATATGAGCATTTGAAATTGACTATTATATGAACTCATGCATGAATTTTTCCAGCATGAATGCTTTGAACTTGGCTTGGTGTTTGAGGCCCCTTATGACCCTAGATCAGATTAGATATTCCTAATACACTTGGTAAATGACCTTATACACATGAGCATGCAGTGCATTACCCGTTTTAAGCTCATATACTTATGACGAACAATTTAGTTTTTAAGGGTAGAGTTGCGAGGTGTTATAGAATGATTCAGGTGCTAGCTTAGAAATTTTGGGGTGTTACAATATCTCCCCTTGGGATCATTCGTCCTCTAATGGAGGATGAACTGAGCATGGAAAGGAAAGGAGTAACTCTTACTATATTTCCGACTTCTAAACTTTCCTACTAACATAGGCAGAACCGATTCATACTAAGTGTTTTGAACTGTCTATAGCACATAAGTCACAAATGATATGGATTTGAACATAGTCATGCTCTATATGATGTTATTTGACATGAAACAAGGGTATCTGGGCACAAAGTAAGAATAGGATTACTATGCCTTAAGCAATACGAGTGCTAACTTTCAAGTCTAGCAACACCTTTAAACCATGCCCTAATTTCTGAATACCACACCTCATTAGTTGCAACTAACTCCTACAAGGGCATATAACTACTCTTATCAAGGTCTAAGTCAAATTTTCTGCTCTTAGTGTGTTCAAGCCGAACTCTAATCACAAGGTGCTAAACATGAGATGTTTATACTAATCTAAACCACAAGATTTAGGTTTTATACCTGTATAGAGATTCTCATCCAAAGAATATTACTTCTTACCACCACATTCAATCAACCTTGAGTCCTAATCAAGAACCATCTAATGCATTATGCATTCATCCACACTTAATCAACACCACATTCAAGGCTATAACTATAACCACTCCATGTACTCCTATTAACCAATCTTTCTAAGAATTTATCATTCTCTCGTCATCTCTACGAGTTGAAATTTCACGCATTACTACCAGTAACCGACTAGTTAATCTCATCTAACTATTGCTCATCTTAAAACCTCATCTCCTTCTTTCTCCAGTTTTATAACCTTAGATGGAATAATCACACTACCACTACCACAATAAGAAACATCAACCCTCTCATATCTATGATCACCCAACAACTATTAACAACATCATTCTCAAAACTAACAAGGATCACTGAAAGAGCTTAGAAAGAAAGATCATAAGCATGATTCATTTAAGACACCTAATATAAGAATACACATGACATAACACTATTTTGTTAGACATTGAGGTTAAGTCATGAATTCGTGAAACTGAGCATACTAAGTTATAGGAGTGCTTATATGAGTAGGTTCATATCATGATGCTGATATCCATAATGTAACTTTATGGAGTAAGATTGAGATCAATGGGGTAAAGTCCTTGCTTCTTATTCTTGAAATTGAGCATAGATGTGAATATGTATGAAGTGTATGAGCATAGGTCATGAACACAATTTTGATATTAGAAACATAAATATGATGTTGTAACGACTTAACTTTGAGAAATATCCTATAGTATGAACGGATTAATGTATCACTAAAACTCTTTCTGAATACATCACTATTTGATTCTCCACACTTGACTTGGTTTCTCATCTTATAATCTCCCCATTAGTTTTGAAATCAACACATTAAAGCTATGGATCTATTCCATCATCTCTAAACTCGTCTACATTCGCTTTACACTAATACTCAGGAAATGCTAATCTCATGGGTACTAGACTCCCCATGTATAGGTTCTAATATTCATTCCAAGACTTCTTTATGAGATGCACCTCTTAACTTCTTCCTTCTTCTATAGAAGTATTTCTATAATTAGTATCCACTTTGTCTTATGAATCCGCTTAATCTAACTCTTAATAGTCTCACTTCTCCTTCTTGGATCACTAACACCACCCTTCTGAGTTCATATCCATCTAATTGGAGGAAACTTAAACTATATTCAAGAGACTCATCACTGGCTATATATGATTCCTTCGACCAAACTCTTATGGGTAATAAATAGTATTGATATTAGCCTATTCCATACTGACAGCTCGACAATACTATCTAGGCACACATGAAAAATCATAAACTTATTTAGAACCTCGTCTGACTATATACTATCTCGGGTACACCCCTTAATGCTCTTGATAATCCAATGGCTCAGCCATACATTATTTTTCTCCTCTAAGACTCATAAAACCACACGTGTACCACTCACATTCATTGCAACTAACATATTACTTCCTCACCTATTTTATGTCGATCTCAAAACTAACATCATCACCCTCATGTTTCCTTCCTTTTATATCACGATTCTTATCTCAAATTCAAGCTTAGTGTCTAGTGTTCAACACAAATATCATTATAATTGCTCGCATACTATACTATTTAATTATAACTACTAGATAAAAATAAGAAATGCTCACCTGCTAACATCTCATGAAAAGTAGTCAATCTTTATCTCCTAGTCTACCTATTTACAAATTAGCGTCACTTTTCATTTCACAACCTAAGTACTATTTACCCATTCATTATACATCGCCTAATTATTCCTATAACCCTCTGAATACCATAGAGATCTCCCTTCAAATATTACAAGCCTATCTTAGATCTATCACCTCATGAATACTTTGCTCTTCTATTCAACACCTATAGTTGGTCTTCGCTAACGTAATGACACATCAACATAAACTCATTTCTGATTAATGTATGCTCTAACTCTCATAACTAGTAATTATTCCTCTACCTTCTATCATGAAATCCATATAAAATTATCATTCCTTATTCTATACATAAAGGGAAAACTCTTCATTAATAACTTACTAGGTACATGACTGTAACTAAACACTTTACTTAATAGCTATCCCTATTTTATAGGTTTCTATACCACTAAATGCATACTTCTAACTGTGGGAACTTTTTCTACTATTGCTTATAATATCATAATGCATACTATATTTTTAGGTGAAAATACTATCCAATCTCTAATACATACTTCGCTCCTAAAGCGTATCACCTAAAATAGGCTTAGGGAAGAGAGTCTGAGAGTACATCACATTTTTAGCTTGAACACACAATTCACATGAATAAGAGTGCATTCTTTTTAATCTAAACACTAAAGGTCACTCATTGGCTTCTCTCAAGTCCCTTTGCAATCTCATGACATTCTAAAGACTTTTTCTGAGAGTAACTCATCAATAATGATTTGGGCTTGCTATTCAACCACCTTGAGTATGAGAGATAGTTGAATGGATTTGAGAAACAGAGGAGTTTGAATAAGTCCATTATGGAACAATTCTATTGCACAATTTAGAGTATAAAAGAAGGAAAACTTTTCTTAAATGTCTATAGTCCCTTATTTATAACAGTAGGGCCCTCACAACCATAAAAAATTCCTACTGGCATTGCTTCATAGACACTGTAGGAAACTTGAACTCTATTCTTTGATACCAAGTTTCTCATGCCCCAAGCCTACACCCTAGACGTGGCCGACACTCAAGAACTATTGTTGATCCCCAAGTGAATCTCTGGTCTATTTGACTACTTAACGGAAGACTAACTCAAGCAGATTTAAGCTTTAAAATAGAATTTAAATTCAAAAGTCTCAAACTTCTCAAACTCAAACTATCTCGAAATAGTACACTCAAAACTGTTTGAAATACTATGAAAACAATAATAGTTTGCCAAAATAGTTCAAAAAAAATACTGAAAAAACTCAACACTAACTATCTATGAAGCCTCCATAATTCTACATAGATGTCGGGTTACGACCCACGATACCTCTAAACTACTAACATGAAAGACAAAAGTAAAGTCCTCTAGAATGCAAGGAAGGATTACCAAAGCTAGCAATAAGTGCAAAGTGATCTCAAAAGAGTGCCTATTGATTATCCTGGACACATATATCTACCTCATGAAAAGCTGCAGCTCGAATGACATTAGTACATTGAATGTACGAGGATGTAATATAGCGAAGAGAAATGAGTGAATTGAAGGATTGCAATAAATGTAAATATAAACTTAACTGAATGTAAAGAAGTAAAGGAGTGAAATAATTTAAACTTTACAAATACTTACTCATCTTTGAACTCAACATATTAAGTATATGATAAAAAAATACACTTTTAACTCTATTTGGGAGATTCTCTAACCGACAACCATTACTATAGGAATTGCGATGATACAACGTCTCGCCCACGCTACTAGAACTGTCCAATACCATTCTGGGATATAGAATATCTCAATTAAGAACTAAAGCTCCGATCGAAAGCAATAAGGAGTAATTTAAAAAGTATGATCCTTTACCTCTGTTGGATACATGGTTCATGAGGAATGTGAGTTGTCTGAACTCATCCTCATATCGGTGCTCAATACTACTCCCAATATATATAGACTGATGCTCAAATGTATAATACATACTCTTTCTCAATTTGAGATAATTGCTCAAAATATCCTCTTAAAAGAGGTAACTGCTCTGAAATATGTTTGAACTCATAAACTCATTTAGAAATTAAATTTCTTCTTTTCTTAATGTAAAAAAAAAGTATACATCTGGGAATACTTAGTTCACTTATAAATTCTCAAAACTCATCTTTGTTTTCTCAAAATATCAGTTTAAGACAAAAATATTTGCTTTAAAAGATTCTCAAAAATTATAACTCAAACTATGGTTAAAGCTCAAATATAAACATGAATAAATGAACTCAAGAATCTTAATAACAATATAGAAAACTCAATACCTAGATATCAGAACTCGAAACTCAACATTACTATTCATCTCAAGAATACTCAAACTCTAGGATAAAATCGTAGATTACTTTTTTATGGAGTTAAGATAGATGTAGGGCATGAGGAAAAACTGAGTTCATTACTGTGATGGCCTTACATAGTTGGAAGAATAAAGTTGTTGAAGAAGAACTTGATTGGAAGACTGGAAACCCTAGTTTTTTTCTTACTTAGAAGAATCTTGGAATGAAACCGTAAGATTCTTGAAGAAAATCTTGAACTTGGAGTCTTTAAATGTTTAGAAATTGGAGAAATCCTTTCTTGGAGTTCTTGATCTTTGGAAGAATGAGAATTTGAGATTTTAAGAGATGCTATACGTATAATTATGGTATTCGGTTGTTATATGGACTTAGGGAAGTTGATTGAGGGTAAAAGGTCAAGAATACCCTTCTAGAAATGTAAGAGGACCATAAAAATCAAAGAAAATGGCATTTTAATTAACCCTTTTAGCTAAATCAGCGATCTGGAGGTCGTCTCGTCGAAAATACTCAACGAATCTCTATTGGGACTTTAGGTGGCCCAAATAGATAGAAACTTAAGATTTTTGGGATATTTCGGTGATTCTCCAACCCATGTTGGCGGATCACCGATTGAGCCGGTGAGTTTGCCAAATGTCCCAGCCTAGGTATGTTTTAGTAAACCATAAATTTTTACTCAAAATTTAAAATTAGGCAAGCTTTGTGGTTTTGGAAAGAAGACTCATAGAAATTTAATTTGATAGGTTATAGCTCACGTTATTCATTATACGCTGTGAAATATGAGTGTTTGAAGTTGACATTTATTTGAACTCATGCGAGATCTTGGCCAACATGACTGCTTTGAACTTGTCTTTATGTTTGAATTCCCTTATGGCTCTAGATCACTCTAGATACTCTTGATACACTAGGTAAAAGACCTTATAATTCATGATCAAGAAGGAAAATACATGGTTCAATGTCATATACTTACGACGAATGATTCAGACTTTAAGGGTAGAGTTGAGAGGTGTTATAGAAGGATTCAGGTCTTAGCTTAGAAATTGTTGGGGTGGTACACCGTGAATAGGAATCAATGCCCACCAATGCAGTCCACTACCTGCGAATGTGAAAGCCAAAAACTGCCTACACTAGTTCACGCATATCAACTAGTTTTGAAAGGTTCAAAATCTCTGTCAGTGTGCTCGGGATATGTTCGAAACCCTGTGCATGCAAATGAAATATATTACCTTAACAAATTCGATATTCTAAACTCAACAGAGCATTCAACACTTCAATCCGAGTTTGTCTCGACCAAAAGTGGGTCCCAAGCCCAAACTTCATTTTAGATAGAAATTGACAATGGGACTTAGAATTAGCCAAGAAGCCTTAGGATATGCACAAAGGGTCGTTCTAAAACAAACTCAACATTTTGAAGCTCACTGCGCTGATGGAATTCTCATTCGAGCAAATTTACCAAGAATGTTCACCGAGGTCAAACTTAGGCCAAAGCTTATAAGCTAAAATGCCTAATCTTACAAACTCACATCAAGAGACTTGTGATTTGTGCCAACTATTCCAATAGCCTAAAATAACCCTTGCAGAGCTGATATAATTGTTATAATTGCATTTTGAAGCGATCTTCCTAAACTTTTGATTGAATGCAACCTTTCTAGCTTCAAAAGCTCAAAAACACATAAATTTGCATAAAAACCAAACTAACGACCATTTGACTAAGCTATCAATCCTCGCAAGTCGTAGATAACTTATGGTTTCTATAGGAATACCCAAAATGATGAAAATAAGGCATTATCATTAAAAAAAAGCCTCAAATAATGATGCATAAAATCAATATAACTCTGGTGTCTACTCTAAGTTGTCTTGAGACTATCTTGAATCACCCACAACTAATCCATGGCCTCCTGAAGCAAATCAGTACCATGTGGCCTAGGCTTTGTAGACTCAAACCAACCAATTGGAGAGAGACAACATCTACCATACAAGCCCTTGAACGGGGCCATCAATACTAGAGTGAAGAAAATGAATAATACGCTCCTATTACCCATTGGTGTGTGGGTGGAAAGACATTCTAAGGTTTGCACGAGTGCCCAAATCCTCCTTAAAGGTCCTCCAAAAGCTAGAAGTCAACTTAGAACCCTAATCTTAGATAATGGACACATACACACTATGAAGACAAACCATCTCCCAAATATAGATATGAGCCAAACTCTTGGCACTAAATGAATATTGAACAGGGAGGAAGTTTGCTGAGTTGGTCAATCAATCAATGATAACCCAAATATTATCAACACATCTAGATGTCCGAGGAAAACCCATAACAAAATCCATTGTGATGTGATCCTATTTCCACCCGAAAGTGGATAATCCTTGAAACTCACCACCAAGCCTGAAATGTTCGGCCTTCACTAGCTGGCAACATAACCAACGAGACACACAATCTGAAATATCTATCCTTAAGCCGCTCCATATATAGTGCTGCCTTAAATCATGATACCCCTTTGCAGTTCCCAAATGTTTGAATATCTAGAATCACAAGCCTCACGAAGGATCATCTAAATCATGTCCACAATTCTCTATACAATGATACGTCCATTAAATCTAAAAACCCTATTTGAATCTAAGGTAGCCCGACTGGCATCACTCTCTAACACTCGATCTCGAAGAGCCTCCAAGGTCTCATCCTCAAACTGGCAACCACAAATACGTGCAAACAAAGAAGACTAGACTCTCACATAGTCCAACGCACACCTAGAATCTGAAATATCTAACCGAATAATCCTATTGGAAACAGACTGAATGTCCAAAGAAAAAGGTCACTATATACTTTACCTTTACACTAGAAAGGAATGCTTGACTACCTATATTCACCATCTTTTGGCTCAAGGAATCTGTTACAATATTTGCCTTGCCTAGATGATAAAAAATAGAGAGGTCATATTCCTTTAGAGGTCAATCCAATGAAGCTACCTCGAATTATGGTCTTTGTGGCTCATAATGTAATGAATATTCCATGCCTTGTATTAATGATATATTTGAGCAATTTCAGCGTTTTGTGGTATTTTTGAAGATTGATTTGACATCTGATAACCACCAGTTAAGGATTAGGGTAACATGCATTCATAAGAAATCATTTAGGAATCGTTATGGCCATTATGAGTTACTTTCATGTCTTTTAGACTAACTAATGCCACTACTTCCTTTATGGACTTCATGATGTAGGTGCTCAAGCCTTATCAAGATTCATTTTTCATAGTGTTCATTAATGATATTCTAATAGATATATATTCGTAGAGCAGAGAATACATGATAAATATTAGGGTATTGTGCTTTTGACTTAGATAGATCAGTGGCTTCATGCCAAGTTCTCAAAGTGTGAGATTTGTCTTGAGTTTGTAGTTTTCTTGGGGCACATGGTGCCCAAGGAAGGAATAATGGTAGATTCCGTAAAGATTAAGGCAATTCGTGATTGAGCTAGACTGAATTTGATTACTGACATTTGGAGCTTCGTCAGATTAATGGGCTAGTATATATGGTTAGTGGAGGGTATCTCTACATTGCAACATCTTTGACTTGGTTGACTCATCTTGATGGTCCATTTGAGTGGTCTGAGGAGTGTGAGTTGAGCTTTTAGAAGCCGAAAAATTTTCTTACTATAACTCTTATATTGATTCTTCCGGTTGAGGGTGAGGGCTTCATGGTGTATTGTGACACATCCGACATTCGTTTGGGTTTTATATTAATGTAGTGGGGTTGGGTTATAGATTATCCGTTGAGCGAGCTTAATTTGCATGAGTGCAACTACCCTACTTATGACTTGGACTTGGTGGCGGTAGTTTTTGCATTTCAGATATAAAGGCAATACATGTATGAAGTTTGTTGTGAGATTTACACTATTCACATGAGTCTTTAATACATTAGCCATAGGGACCATAATTCGAGGCAACACAATTAGATTGAGCTCTTGAAGGACTATGACATCTCTATTCAGTACCATCCATGCAAGGTGATGTAGTAGCAGATGACTTAAGCCGGAAGACGGTGAGTATATGTAGTCTAGACTTCTTGCCTTTTGTGGAGTTACCTTTGTCTTCGGACATTCAATTCTTAGCCAATATGATGATTCGGTTGGATGTTTTAGATTCTAGTCGTGTGTTCAACTATTTAACAATTTAGTCATTTTTGTTGAAGTAGATTTGTGGTTGTCACTTTGAGGATGAGACCTTTGTGTATCTTCGAGACCAGGTGTTAGAGGTTGATGCCAGACAGACTACTTTAGATTCAGATGGGGTTTTTAAATTTTGCTAGATGTATCTATGTTCCGAGGGTTGGGGATTTGATTTAGTTGATACTTTGCAAGGCCCATGATTCTAGATATTTTATCCATTTAGGCACCACGAAGATGTATTAGAATTTTAGGTAGCATTATTGCTAGAGCAGTATGAGGAGAGGTATTGTAGACTATCCGTCCCATTAACTGTGTTTCTAACAGGTGAAGACCAAACATTTGAGGCATAGTTGTGAGTTTCAGAGATTACATATTATGGAGTAGAGGTAAGATAGCATCACTATGGACTTTGTTGTGGGTTTACCTTGAACTTCTAGATGTGTTGACATTATTTGGGTCACCGTTGATCGATTGACCAAGTTAGCACATTTCCTCCCCAATCAGTCTTTATTTGGCGTCGAGTTGGGTCATATTTATATTCTGTAGTAGGTTAGTCTTCAGGGTGTGCCTTTGTCTATTATTTCAGATTGAGGTGCTCAGTTTAGTTTAAACTTTTAGAGGAACATTCAGGATGATTTGGGGACTTGTTTTGACCTTATAATAGCTTTCAACATGCAAAATAACATTTCATTAGAGAGTACTATTCATGTTCTTAAGAATATATGCATGCCTATGTTTTGGAGTTTTGAGGTCATTGGGACCAATTATTTCCTTTGGTGGAGTTTGTGTATAATAACAACTAGCACTCTAGCATTCAAATGGCCTCGTTCAAGGCCTTATATGGTACGCGTTATCACTATTTGTTTGTTGGTTTAAGTATTTGGAGCCTAGGCCATTTGGTTACTATTTTCTTTATGAGGGCTTAGATGAGGTGTATGTGATTCAGGATAGGCACAGGACTTCATAGAGTAGGCACAAGGGTTACACCGATCATAGGCATCGACCTTTGAGGTTTGCAGTTGTTGATCAAGTATTCCTCCATGTGTCTCTAATAAAGGGTGTGATGAGGTTTGTGAGGTGGGGCAAGCTTAGTCCTTTGTATATTGGGCCTTTTGAGATCCTACAGACAATTGGCAGTGTTGCTTATGAGTTGGCCCTACCTCTAGCATTTTCAGCTATTAACCCACATTTTTATGTCTCGATGTTACGACGATATGTTCCTGATGACTCTCATGTGCTCCAGTATGATGTGGTCGAGTTGGATAAGCATTTGACTTTTGTGGAGGAGCCAACTGCTATTCTAGATAGAGATGTATGATGGTTGCATTTGAGAGACATTCCTATGGTGAATTTCCATTAGAGGCATCATCCAATTGATAAGCTACCTAGGAGACCGAGCATGAGATGCGAGAGTAGTTTCCCATCTTGTTTTATCCTTTATAAACTTCTTGACTCTTACTTTCATAGAGGAGAGACCCTTTTAGTAGTAGATATTGTAATGACTCTCTAGGTAGTTTCTGGGTAAATGTCATACTTTCATCATTTAGAGTGTTTCTATAGAGACACCATATCCTTTTTGACTTGATGGGAATAATAGCTCGGAAATCTAGTCATTCATTAGGTTTTTATGCAAGTTTTTATATTTTTGGGATTTTGAAACTTGAGCAGTTGATTTTGGTAAAAGATTTCGGAAGATGGCCTCAAAATGCAATTTTGATGATTCTATCGATTTTGGAAGGGTCATTCTGGGCTAGTTGCATGGTTGGCCCAAACTTTGAGGGTTCCATTGTGAGTTTGAACCATTGGGTGTTTTATCTTTAAAGTTTTGGCCAAAGATTGACTTCGGTTAACATTCTTGGTAAAAGTTCATGTATGAGTATTCTATCTGTTCGGTTAACTCCCAAATGTCAAGTTCGGTCTAGAAAAACCCATCATGTGGATCCCGAGGCTCCTAAGCTAATTCCATGCCTCCTATGGATTTTGGCTAAAAATAAAGTTTAGGTGTGGCACCCACTTTTTTCGAAACAATCTCGAATGGAAGTTTTGATTGCTCCATTGAGTCTGCAATACCAAATTTAGTGGGGTAGCATACCTTATTTGCCCGCATGGCCTTCTAGATGAATCTTGAGGATGCTGTCGGATGATTTGAACTTGCCAAAAACCACCTTACATGCAATAGTTGGTGCAGGGTCAAATTACCCTTCGCATTTGTGGGCCCTTTTGCTACAATTGGGAAGGCCTTGTTCTTTGTCCTTCGCGATCACCAAAGTGTGGCTTCCTTGGTCATCACAATCGCAATGGAGAGTTGACCTGCATTGACCATCCTTGGTCATTTGGATCGCGAGGCTGACCTTTACGATCCTGAGGGTCAACTTTGCATTAGGCCATGATCGTGACAACTTTACTTTATGCTTTTATTGGGATTTTTAGGACTGGAAGTATGTCGGTGGGTAGTTGTGATCATCCTTACCTGTGGTGTGCCTTTGTTGTTGTTATTGTTGATTGATTTGGGCATGTTTGGCCTTAGTCTAAGTTTAGACTACTTTTTTCCATAGACTTATGATATATAGAGCCGTTTGGCCTTAACTCTTTGTTCTGATGTTGTTTGTGATGGTTTAAATCCCTATAGGCTAGTGTAGCAAACTTGGTGTAACACCCAAAAAAATAATTAGTTTTAAGTCAAGACCCTAATTATTCTTCATTTGTATGTAAAATCATATCCGGTGATTCTGAAATTACTCATATGTGTAAAGGTCATTTATTTGGTGGTCAAATGGATTTGGACAAGACCTAATGTCACAAAAATCCCCTAGTACAAAGTTGAACTGAAAGCTTCCATACCGATTAAGTTTTGATGTAAGATTCTACTTGGGTCAACTTCAAACGATCATATTTCTTAGAATTTAAAGAGTTACGTGGCCCATAACCTACCAAATTAAAGGTATTTGAATCCTTTTTCCAATGCCACCAATTGCGCAACAATCTTAGTTTTAATTTTAGTAAAAAGTTATGACCATTTTAATAACCTGATACAGTGCGGTGACGAATTAGCCGACGGAAAAACATTAAAAATGGTCATTTTTGTCTTCTCACCTCTAAGAAAACCCTAAAGGAATTTCTTGATTAATTAAAGGCCCAAAACAATCATCTTTTCATCTCTTAATCCCTCATTCTCTTCTCTCTCAAAACCTAAGGAAATATCAAAGCATAGGACTTCCATTCAAGATTCTTCAATTGTTTTTCAAGATTCTTCTTCAAGGTAAGTGCTTCTCAAAGAATTTAATTATTTCCAAATCACATTTCTCCATACAATTATGAATCAATAATGAAAATCCTAACACTTTGCCATAGAGTTTTCAAGAAACTAATTCAGGAATCTCAAAAAAGGTTTTCTTGATTGTTCTCCTTCAAGTTATAATTTCAAGTCTTCTAATCAAGTTCTTCTTTAATATTCTTCAAGAACTTTATCCTTCTAGGTACGTAAGGCTATCATAGTGCTGGACTAGTTTGTCCTCACACTCTACATCTAATTTCAAATTAGTAAAAGAGAAATCTAGAGTTCTATCCTTAGATTTGAGTATCCTTGAGATGAGTTGATTTTGAGTTCTTGAGTTCCTAATTCTTTTTTGAAAATTTATTCCTAATTATTGAATTACTATATGTTATGCATTGAGATTCTTGAGTTGATTGTTCATGTCTATATTTCAGCATGAACCCTATGAATTGAGTATTCTTGAGATGAGTAGTATCATTGAGTTCTGAGTTCTTCAGTTATGAGTATTGAGTTTTCTATATTGTTATTGAGATCCTTGAGTTGATTCGTTCATGTCTATATTTTAGCATGAACCCTATTTTGAGTTATAAGAATCTTCTAAAGCAAAAAATTGTGTTTTAAACTATGTTTTTGAGGAAGTAAAGATGAGTTTGAGAAAGAGTATAAGGAAACTAAGTATTTCCAAAATGTTTCATTTTTACATGAATAAAGAGAGTATTATTTTGAGAAAAGAAAATTATTGATTTCTAAACAAGTTTATGAGTTCAAAGATATTTCAGAGCAGTTCAGAGGATAGTTTGAGCAATTATCTGAAACTATAGAAAGAGTACGTTTTATACATTTAAGCATGATAATATATATTATTGGGCGTAGTATTGAGCACCGATATGAGGATGAGTTTAGACAACTCAAAATTCTCATAAACTATGTATGCCAATATGGGTATAGAATTATACTTTTTAGATGAATATATATTTCTTAGTGGATCCACTTAGTTGAGAGGTTTTATACCCCCGACACGGTATAAGACAGTCCTGGCAGCGTGGGCGAGATGTTGTATCATAACGAAGCTCATAGTGATGGTTGTCGGTTAGAGAATCTCACAAATAGATTTTAAAGTATATTTTTATTATATCACTTAATATGTTGAGTTCAAAGATGAGTAAGTGATGTTTGCGTAATCAAGACACAACTTCCGATGCAAGTATCTACGATCGTACAATAGTTTAGTAACCCAACCAAGGGTTAGGATCGTCCCAAGAGAGTGGTTTTGAGAATTTATAGAAAAATAAAATTTAGTTCTAACTAGTCGTAGCTAAAGACATTAACGAGTAAAAACATTGTAAATTAAAGGGGGACACAAAAGTGTCAATTAACAATGGGGGGTTTTGCCACTAGTAAGTAAAAACAACAAAATAAACAAGGATTTCTAAGCAATGAGAGGGGATCCTTGAGATCTGATGGGAATACGGGTTAAGCTAGATTATTGGGTACATTCTTTCGATACAAGATTCATAGAATAATTGTGACTAGGCTAAACTTTAAGGGGGATAAGCTCTCTCTCGAGCAACTTACCCCGTTTCAAATGCGTTCCTCTAGGACACCCACTTGCCGCATGAAGACCAACCTACGCCTTAATCCACTCACTCTCTCGAGCAACTTATGTGGACATGGGACTAGGGTTCACTCTCTCGAGCTGAACCTCATGTCGACCCACTCACACCGTCCATGAATTTAGTGGTTTTAGTTTTACGACCTCTCTCTCGAGAAAGACGAAAACACATAAATAAACTTGTATTTGCAACTACAATTTCATTAAATTCATCCACAACCAGTAAACGAAATCACATTTAAACTACGAATAGACTATCAACAAGCAAGACCCAATAATTATCTTAACCCATATTCGCTAAATCACACCCGAAGAATTTGGGTTTTTACCCACACATCAAGAGATATAAATTTATACCTAAATGATCTTGCATTCAAATGGGTATGAAGATTTAAGTCTTGTTACAAGCCAAGAATGAAGAATCCAAGAGACCCAAGTCCAAAATCCTTGGAGATGAAATCCTTTTCTTCTTCAAGTTTTCAAAACCCTCCCAAACTTAGAGAAAAAATATCAAAAAGTACTGTTCAATATGAAAACTATCACAATATGAAAACTATCACTAAAACTTGAACTTATATTTATAATTTTCACAGATTTGTGCTGCAGTGGATCATTCGGTGTACATTAGTCGGAATCGCCGATCAACTCGGTGATTCACCCTTTGGTGTAGTTCATCGCGTCTTGCACCAGCCTTCAGCCTCGTCATGCTCTGGGTCATTGGGTGTCATGGTACTGCTTCACGGAACTGCTCAGCACATTAGAACAAAAGGTGAAGTAAGACCTTTCGGCGACTCGCCAAGTGGACTCGACGATCCTCAGACCTTCATTTCTTCTATCTTTTCAGCCTTCTCGTTCCTTTTTGCGACATAGTGTCTATGCTTTCCTTTAAACTTCAAATACCTGAAACTTAAGGGTTTTCATCTGATATTGAGATAAAATAAGCATTTGAGGACACAATTTCTTTTAAAATATAGCCCTGAATGATTCCAATTTGTGGACTCATCAACACCCCCAACTTAAAATTTTGCCTGTCCTCAAGTAAACTCAAGTTCAGCCGTTCAAAAAGGGTGTTTCGAACAATGCTACACAAAACTCAATCATGAATGCGCACAACAAGACTCAACTTACTTATGTAAAGATTAAATGTGCACTCAAAGATTCAAGTTGTGACTTACAAATATCAACGAATCTCATGCTCACAATACTTTCTTCAAATGCAAGTTCAAGGTCAACTATAGTGTTTAAATGCCCTCACACAAAGAATTATTCCATATTCACACAATGGTTTCACAATTTAAAGTTTTGGAATCAGATGCAACACTCACACTCACAAAGAAAAACATAATGGATAATTTCACCCATAGGTTTGCCCATATTTTCCAATCAACATTTGTTTCAGCTCACTCAAGATCAAAAAGGTCTTTTCAACGCTTGTAATGGGGCTGAGTGCAAAGGTAAGGTCATTTAGGCTCAGTCACTTTCATCCTCATGAAATGTGGTGCTCTCAACACTTCCTTTCCTTTTTCCTTCATCATTTTCGTTAGTGCATCATACGTCATCCTATTATTCGCTTCCCATGAATTGTTACGAAACCCCATTTCTTTTTCATTCTATTTCTTTTTGTTTTCTGTCTTTTTTTTTTTATATGGAGGGGTTCCATTTTTCTCAAAATCATGGGTAAGAGGAGACTTTTATTGCACTTCTTGACGTGCCCCTATCTTTTCAACACACCCCCAACTAAGGCTTTTGGTCTAAGTTGGCTATTCAACTAACCACAACTTCATGAGTATTATGGGTGATGGATAAAGAAAGGTCATTGCTTTCATCAAGTTTCTTCCAAACAAAAGGGAAAGGCTCGAAGGGTGTTAAAAGAGGTATATGTCAAATTGGCTCACACTTGTAGAAGTTGCCTAAGATCATATCAAGAGATAGCATCAGTTAGTTGACCGGACCAACGGGGTAAATTCTAGGATCTATCATGCATAGTTCACAAGTAAGCTCATCACACTAGGCATTGACACTATAAGTCAAACAAGACTCCACACTTTCGCTAGTGTGCAATGATAATCACAAGAGACTCAATTCGATACTAGGCTAGTCAAAACGAGATGCAAAGAGTTCACATATTGTCTATGCAACTTCATTTGGCCTCATCGTAGCCGCGCATTCATGTTCGTTTGATTGAGAGCACTATTCAAGTCATCGATATTGATTGGAACCAAGACTCAATTTTTTTGCAAAAGAACAACTACATTCAAGAGCATATAACGGGTGGCGAAAATGTGCAATAAATTTAAAATTTTTTGGAAAGAAGGGTCAAAATCCTTTTTTCAATTATAACAAAAAGGGAGCCATAAGCTCAAAAATCCATAAAACCGCAATATAAATGCAATTTTAAATAGAACAACCCAAATATAAACAAAACATGACTATTAACACAAAAGGTGTGGGACTCACCCCACCACAAATAAAAACATTTGTCCTCAAATGCAAACAAAAGTATCCAAAATTACAATTAAAGAAAGACAAGGAGGGAGGTGAAGAAGGGATCCTGTCTAGGCAGTCGCTCCATCTGTCTAGGCATCAGTACCCGGAGTGTTGTCATTCTACTTCTGGTTCTCTTCTTCTTTTCGCTATGCTTTAGCTTTTGCAGTGATTTTAGCCTCGATCATATTGTCCAACTCGTGAGCTGCCACAAAGGCGTGTATCGCATTGATGAACCCTCAAGCCCATGAAGGGACATTAGGGTCGATAGGCATGGTCCTCCTCGAATTGGCTATCTTGTCCTCACTCCTTTCAATTCTTCTAAACTTTTGTGCTCTTATGTGTCTGGGTGGCATGCTTTTTCCTGCAAATTTTGGTCTGGCCATGTATGCAAAGTCTTAAGATAATGTTAGAACATATTTGACAACCAAAACACAGACATTCAGCTGCAGAAAGACTAGATAGTCCATTCGGCGTGCTGCCGAATACATTCGGTGAGCCACATACAATCCGCTGAAAGTCATAGTGTAGAAATAGTTAGGGTTGCAGACAAAGGGTGAATAAGAAGATTTTCGGTGAGTCGCCGAGTGCTCTAGGCGACCTTATACTTCTCGCCGAAAGTTACGGATGCCACAACAAATAAAGCATTATAATAAGAGAGAGATGGGGTAATTAGGTGAACCACGGAATATTTTGGTGAGCTCATCACAGCTTGCCGAATAACCAACGTGCCTATTTTTTATCCAACTTCTCAAAATCAGCCCCGCAACCCCCGAAAATGCAATTTAAGCACAAAAAATCACAAATTTGACCAGGACCCATAACATACGAATAACACTCATCACACATTAACTCCACTCGATGCATTGGAGAACGAGATTTCACAGTTTAGGCAATAAAGGTAGGGTTATCGAAGAAAAATCGACACATAAATAATTAAACACAATCAGGGAGGTTCGGCAGATTTTGACAAGATTACAATATTTGCAAATGAGTACAATTTTGACAAGATAATTATGGGGTTCGGGACACTAACCTTTTGTGCTATTGGGATGCTGGGAAGCAATGAACTCTGACTCCAAGCACAAATCAATCAACCAAAATACTTTGAAAATGCAGGTAATATAAAACTAGAGTGCAGGTGTGAGTTTGGGAAGGTGAAAAAGTGAGGGAAGGAAATGAAGTTGAAATTTTTTAAACCTTTGGCTAAGAGACTGTCCAGTTTTCGTCTGTTCGACGATATTAGTTCCAATCGCCAACCCTCTCGGCAAGTCACAGAGTGAGCACTTAATTCACCGAGTTTTACAAGACCTTCAGTCAGCATGAAGGTCCAAACAACGGTCTTCCTCGCAATCACCGATATGGTTGGCGACTCGCCAATAGCTTCTTGATCTCACCGAGTTTTACAGACAACATCATGAATTCGTTTTGGGCCTACCGATGGTCTAGGTTAGAGTCACCTAACCAATCGGCGTCTCGCGGACTGGGCTTATTGCTTGCCAACTTGCACTTTTCGTTCATTTTCCACAATTCCATCTGCACAATCAACACACCATTATTTTATCAAAGCCAAAAGAATGTAATAAATGGTTTTGGGTTACCTCCCAAACAACGCCTCAGTTAATATCGTGGCACGATGCAAGTCCACCTTAAAACCTCGCTCTTGGGATTAGCCATAGTATCACTAGGCAAACCCCCTTGCTGTCTTGGATTTAGGTGAGACGAGATATGACCCATCTGGGTCTCCAACTGCTTGACTGAAACAAAATGGGAGGTGGCGATCTGGCTAAGTGTAGAAACATCTTGTTTCATGCCTTTCAACATTTTATCTGACCCTTCAACTTTGTTGAGGATACGCGAGAGCATATCCTCAAACCTACCACCTTCTGAATCCTTGGGCTTCTGGCGCTCCTGCGGAGGCACATATCTATCCTTGTCCGCATCTTTTCCAGTTTGGATTTCTGTCACTCCATTCATGATCTCTATTCTTCCAGCCTTTGTCTCTAGCCCATCCTTGGTTACCACCCTGCCTTGGGTAATTTGAGCGGTAGCCTTGGTTAGCTAGAAAATTTACCTTCTCTTTATATAAGGCTTTAAACTTCATCTCCTCAGGATTAGCACACCCGACCCCACAACATTGACACCACAGGCACCAGCCCCCATGATATTTTTGGATAAAATATCCAGTTGCATCATGATTTTGGCCATGTTCTGGTCTCTCTCATTGTCTTTTTTAGTTTGCTCCTTGGATGGCTTGAAGGTGAGAGGGGAGACTTGATCCTCGCGAGTCTACCACACGCTGTTGATGGTTGTCATGCCATCTAAAAGTTAGGCTGCTACTGCATATGGCTGCTGCATTAAGCCTCCAAGCAAGAGTTGGTTAGCGACACCTTCGTTTACCCAATCCAAACTCCGGTAAAAGTATTGAAGTAGCACGTTGTCTGGCAAATCATTGATTGGGCATTGCAGCACCAACTTTTTGAACCTTGGCCAAGTTTCGTGCATAGGCTCTCTTCTAGGCATTTAAAGCTCTGGATACTATCCCACAGTGACATCATCTTCGTGGGAGGGAAAAATCGTAGTTGAAATACGGTTACCAACTCCTCTCAGGAAGTGATGGATTCATGCGGTAGCTCGGCTAGCCACTTGCATGCCTCTCTCATCAAAGAGAAATGGAATAGCCTTAACCGGACCGACTCCTGAGAGATGTTTTTGAACGAGAATGGTCCGCACACGTCTTCAAAATTTCGAAGATGCTCATGAGGATCCTCATGAGCCAGTCCGCTAAAAATTCGCTTCAGTTGCAAGAGTTACAACATGGTACTCATTATGCGGAACAATGCATTTCCCTCGACTAGGGGTAAATGTATGGATCCTACACCTCCCATGAGATGGGGGCCATTGATGTTGGGCTCTTGGACATCGTTGAGATTTCCAATGTCGTCTTGATGGCCTACATGGCTACCGTTGCTACCATTAACACTCATGCTTTCTGAAATATTCACATAGCGAACAAAACAAAAATAAAAATTAGGTAAGTAGACTACAACTAAGAAGAACAAAAATCCTACTAATCTAGAAATTCTCAAATAACACTATTCCGCGGCAGCGGCGCCATTTTGATGTTTGTGTAATCAAGACACAACTTCTCATGCAAGTATCTACGATCATACAATAGTTTAGTAACCCAACCAATGGTTGGGATCATCCCAAGAGAGTGGTTTTGAGAATTTATAGAAAAATAAAATTTAGTTCTAACTAGTCGTAGCTAAATACATTAACAAGTAAAAACATTGTAAATTAAAAGGGGACACAAAAGTGTCAATTAACAATGAGTGGTCTTGTCACTAGTAAGTAAAAACATCAAAATAAACAATGATTTCTAGGCAATGAGAAGGGATCCTTGGGATGTGACGGGAATACGGGTTAAGCTAGATCATTGGGTACATGCTCTCGATAGAAGATTAATAGAATAATTGTGACTAGGCTAAACTTTAATGGGGATAAGCTCTCTCTCTCTCTCTCGAGCAACTTACCTTGTTTCAAATGTATTCCTCTCGGACACCCACTTGCTGCATGAACACCAACCTATGCCTTAATCCACTCACTCTTTCGAGCTGAGTGTGTGGACATAGGACTAAGGTTCACTCTCTCGAGCTAAACCTCATGTTGACCCACTCACACTGGCCATCAATTTAGTGGTTTTAGTTTTACGAACTCTCTCTCGAGCAAGTAAAAAACACATAAATAAACTTGTATTTGCAACTACAAATTCATTAAATTCATCCACAACCACTAAATGAAATCACATTTAAACTACAAATAGACTATCAGCAAGCAAGACCCAACAATTATCTTAACCCACATTGGGGTTTTTAGCCAAATATCAAGAGATATAAATTTATACGTAAATGATCCTGCATTCAAATGGGTATGAAGATTTAAGTCTTGTTGTAGGCCAAGAAAGAAGAATCCAAGAGACCCAAGTCCAAATCCTTCAAAACCCTCTCAAACATAGAACAAAAATATCAAAAAGTACTATTTGATATGAAAACTATCACAATTGTTTGATTCTAAATTAAAACTATAATAATTGTTCCACACTAAAACTAAAACTCTAACTAGTATTTATAGTTTCACAAATTTTTGCTGCAGCGGATCGTTCGGCGTTGTTAGTCTGAATCGCCGATCAACTCAGTGATTTACCCTTTGGTGTAGTTCATTGACATGTTGCACCAGGGTTCAGCCTCGTCGTGCTCTGGGTCATTTGGGCGGCATAGTTCTGCTTCGTAGAACTGCTCGGTGATACGCCGACTGCTCCCTTTGTTCGCCGACTTGATCCTTTTCTTCAAGGCTCAGCACACTGGAATAAAAGGTGAAGTAATACCCTGTAACGATTCGCCAAGTGGACTCGGCGATCCTCAGGCCTTCATTTCTTCGTTCTTTTCAGCCTTTTCATTCCTTTTTGCGACATAGTGTCCATTCTTTCCTTAAAACTTCAAATACCTGAAATTTAAGGGTTTTCATAAGATATTGAGATAAAATAAGCATTTGAGGACACAATTTCTGTTACAATATAGCCCTGATTAAGTCCAATTTGTGGACTCATCAGTAAGTATTTTGTAAAGTTTTAATGATTCCTTCCTTTATTTCTTTATATTCACTTGAGTATAATTTTATGTCTATTGTAGTCCTATCATTCAGTTATTTTTTATTCAACTATATTACCTACTTGTACAATCAATGTACTGATGTCATTCGACCCGCATCTTTTAATGATACAGTTACAAGTTCTTAGGATCCTAAAAAATAGTCTGTTGAGATCAATTCATCCGCTCGTCAGCTTTTGAGTGAGACTTCCTTCCTTCAGGAGTCCTCCAATTTTATGAGTTGTTAGTAGTAGTTCTTTTGAGGAGTCGTGGGTCTTGTCCCAACACTCATCTTTGTATAGTAGAGGCTTCATAGATAGACAGTTTTGGAGAGTCCTTCATTTTAAAAGGTTTCTTTAAAACTTATGTTTAATCCTCAGTATATTCAGAGAGTTTTGATATTTAGTACACTGTTGATTTAACATTTCTTTCCGTTTGATGTTTATGTATCCTCGAGTTAGTCTTCCACTTCTAGTCAGCCAGGATGGCGGTTCACTTGGGGACCATCAATGGTTCTCGAGTGCCGGACATGTGCAGGGTGTGGGCTCGAGGTGTGACACTTGGTTCAGATAGAATGAACCTTAGATTAGTTGTTGACTAAGTCTTGGTGACCTTCTATCCATTCTCCCACTTTCTATGGCCTCGTTATTACGGTTGAGATATTGAGCTTCGCTTAGCAACTTTGGACTAAAGTTGGTTTGAGCTTAGAATATTGCATTTATTACGTTGGAGTGGGTGTAATTACACGTTGTCTTGTGATTAAGAGTTGATATGGGATCTTTCGACAACTATTATAGTTGTTGTTTAAAGGCCTGGTCATGTTGCCCACTATCCTCTACAAAGTTGATTTATATATACTTGAGCACAGATAAAAGGTTTGGATATTTGAACTTCAGCCACAACCATTATTCAAAATCATTATCCTCTATGGAGTTGATATCTATCGTCTTGATCTTGGCTACTTGGAGGCCTATCCGCGGTTAGAGATCATGGTTGTATCCTCTATATTTCTTTTGGGAGATCTATTCGCGGTTCGAGCCCAGGCTATGCACCCTCCAACTCTGAACTCACCATGATGTTTTCTTAGTAGTTATATCTATTATGTGTACCAGTCGTGCTTATGGGGTCCATTCGGGTTTATACTGAAACTTGCACCTCAATGTACCTTTTGGGTTTATGGTGGCCTAGTTAGGCTTAGTTAGCTGTACTTAATATTTTCTTTTCTTAGTACACTCGTGTACATTTCATTTAGCGTTCCGTTGCTTTTACCTTTGTTTATGTTTATTCCTCAAATTTCATATTTCTTTTACTTCTCTTGCTCAGTCGGTCTTCGATGCATACTGAATTCCTATTGTTTTGGTATTCATGCTACATTCTGCATCAATTTTGTGATGCAGGTCTGAGCATCAACTACTAGCGTTGATATTCGAGCCAATTGCAGCTTCAGTTAAGATGCGAGGGTGAACACATTGTGTCCTGGACTTACCTGTCTATATTTATATTATGTTTGTTCATCTTTTGTATATTGCGACAAGCCTTCTATTTTGGGTCCAATTTTAGGACTTTTAATCTTTTTATATTAGAAGCTATGTACTTGTGACTTCCAGGTTCTAGGAGGGATCTTATTGTGTATACATGTTTTGGTTTGCTTCCGTTTGTTCTACTATTTTTGTTGATAAATTATCGCTTCCGCTTTGTTTCTACCCTCATATCTATTACTTGATATTATAGGTTACGTGTTGGCTTATCTACTGGTGGGCTATAGTAGGTATCATCATGACTTGAAAAATAGGGTCGTGACTGTTTATTGTGGGTGCCTCTAGTAATGGTTTAGGTTGTGACAATTTAATTTATTATATTTATTATATTTATTATCTTTCATTAGTTATCAATAGATTAATTCATAACTACGGTTATGGAACTTAGGTTAGGAATAATGATAATGAATTATGTACAGTCAAATATTCATTTATAAAATGGTGATCATTGTGTATTAAGTTCTGTTCATACTTAACTCTTTCTTTAAAGATGATTGACAACTGACCTGCTTGACCATTGAGGTAGAGATTAGGAAAAAAGTTTGTTAACAGAAATTTGGTGATACCAACCACCATTTAATAACTTGAGGCCTATAGGAGATAGTTAACTTTACACTTTTGATGGATGAATAAATTAATTCGACATCTAAGTGCCTAAGTGAAACGACCCCAAAAATGCCCGAAAATGTGCTTCGGAAATACCTATAATTGTAATTTCCATATATCTCAAAATCTGTGCATGATTTCGGAAATTCGACTTCATATTCTTATTCATGGGGTCAAATTGAGTGGGAGATGGGTCTAACCCGAATTTTACAGCAACCGTATCAAAATTCGAAAATCGCAAAAAAATGCAATTTGGAGGGTCAACTTTAAAGGGGCATATCTCTTAGCACACAAGGAACTGGAAGGGCCACAACCTATTAAATTAAATCTCTTTGAGTTAGCTTTCCAACGCACTTGGTTTCACCTCATTCCGAGTTAGGATGAGGGAGTTATAACCATTTTCGTAAAACCTGTCTGTGCAGATTTGCAATTTCCAGTGAGCTATTTTTTTTTCTCCTTAAGCCTCATTTTTTTGAGGCTAAGTGTTGGGGACGTTTTTTTATAAAAAGTAGATATGTCCCATACTTAGTCATTTTTAACTTCAAAAACACTCTCTAAGCCCTCTTCAAAATTCCACCAAGATCCTCAACCAAATTCAGTGATCTCAAGCTCTAATTTCGGATTCAAGACTCAATCTCAAGCTTCAATTTTCCATTCCAATCTTCATCAAGGATTCTCCAAAGTTGAGGTATGTGGGTTTGATTGTGGAAACCTTCCTTTCCACAAGTCCAACCATTTATCCTCTATTACTACTTCAAGTTTATGGGTCCTTATGGTTATTTATGAACTCTTGAAGTATGGAATTACTACTACACAACCTATTATGGTCTATTTTGCATATTAACATGAAATGGAATTATTATGTGATGTTTATGGTTTTCATGCTTCCACGATCAAATTATGAAGGTTGATATATATATATATATATATATATATGTATGTTGTTGGTGGGCTGATTTATATGGATTTTGGAATTGGTTGGACTTAGTACTCTTGAAATACATGATTTTATTTACATGAACAATAGCCCACCATGTGTTTGATAAAATGCCCATTTATAGAATTCTTAGGAAATGGAAGGTCCAATGTACGTCCTATGAGTCAAATGGTTATATAATTACTGAAATGATGATGAAATGGACACATGTATATGATTTTCTCTATATAGTGTTGTGAGTCGACCAAGCCTAGCTCGGGAGGGTTGTAGGCCCGGGTAACCGTATCGAGGGGTTGGTACCTTGGTTGCCTAGTACGGGGGGTAGTAGGCCCGTATAACCATATCGAGGGGTTTGTACCTTGGTCCATAGCTCGGGGGGTGGTAGGCCCGGGTAACCACATTGAGGGGTTTGTACCTCTTTCGCCTCTCCAAGGGGGTGGTAGGCCTTGGAAATACTATATTGATGGTCACTCGCCACACATGTACTACGCCCCACTAAATATGATTTTTATGTAAGCATCATTATACATATCATCTCATTAATATGCTATCTATCGGGTATGATTATGCATTTTGCCTACGATGTCCACCTATTGTTGCATTGCATTGCATCCCATATACTTAGTACATTCAAACGTACTAATGCATACTCTATGCCTACATGATGTCACCATGTAGGGACCGGAGCATCACTTGACCATCCTTCTCCGCGTGGCTAATACAATTTTCTATCGAGGTTATTGGTGAGTCCTCCATTCCAGGGACGTTAGTTATGATCTCTTGCTATGTATAAGACTTTTCCTTTTTAGTTATGTATTGACTATGAGGGTGAGCCCGGTAGTTTGTCTTGGCCCCCGCTAAGTACCCATGTTTAGAGGTGGTGTTGGACAAGTTGTGTATTATGCTTGAGCTTGACTCATCTATGGTATTTATATATCATTCTCTATTTCTCTTGCTCCCTTAGTCCCGATTTCCCCTTGAGTATGCTTATCGATCATGGTCCTTTTAATTGCTTCCGCGACCAAGGATGTGTAATGATATGCTATGAGGCTTGTTTGGAGTTCCTTCGGGTTCCCCATTCGCCGGTAACGTCTAGGCCCTAGGCTTGGGTCGTGACACTAAGAATGACTTGGGGTGATATTTTCTTCATTTGGCCATGAGGTATTTGGAGAATTATTGATTCGCTTGTTTTGCACAAAGAACACCCCTGAATGAACTTATAGTAAACATTTATTGGAATTTCCATATCTAAGTACTGTAACCATAGTTGTCTTCTTTATTGATAAAAATAAAGTCGTTAAAGTGACTGATACAACGTACATATACTCATCTTGATATGTTGAAATTAAATTTTGCTCATACTCACCATCAAATAAATAACCATTTAGACATTAAAGCATCTCTTTCATTGTGATCACACTACTTGGACTTCAACTGTGATACATAATTGTACTAGTTAAAATATTGAATATTACAGAGTTCCAAAA
Source organism: Solanum okadae (assembly GCA_036553675.1). Taxonomy (NCBI): domain Eukaryota; kingdom Viridiplantae; phylum Streptophyta; class Magnoliopsida; order Solanales; family Solanaceae; genus Solanum; species Solanum okadae. Next base: position 15,780,373 of record CM071681.1, on the reverse strand, counting down.
TAATTTTGAAACTCATCTGAGTTTCTGTATTCCCAACTCAAACGTTCTCAAGAAATCACAAATGATATTGTTGATTAAGACAAGGTCTCAAAACATAATTTCTTACCTGGTGACGAATTTCACGGAGAAATCTTTCAATTTCAGGGCTGGAACCGATGAAAACTTGTTGCATTCTTGGAGAGTTTTGGGTCGACTGTTTCTTCTCTTGTTTGCTCTGGTTTGATGAATTTTGGAGAATTAATTTATTAGGGAATGATCCGACTAAGTTACTAGGCTTCAACTGGCCAAAACGATGTAGTTTAGGTGTCCAATGCTAGGGGAAAAGACCAAAATGACCCTAACTTAAATTCTGACGGGGCCGTCGACGGACCGTAGGTCGACTGATGGCTCGTCGTATTAGTATGTCGATTGGATTCAGAGACTGGGGTTGAGGGTCACGATCCACAAACCTGGACCACAGACTATGGTCTGACCTACGGTCCGTAGGTCCTACCGTGGGTCGAGACTTAATTGGAATTTCTGGTGCTTCACGGGAAAGAGTTGTGGTGGTCAACCACAGACCCCACCTACGGTCCGTGGGTTAACCTACAGACCGTAGGTGGCCTCCATCTGTGGCACCTGCAACTTCTGTAAATCTACAATTTTATCCTTTTCGAATCTGACGTGTTACATTTATTATCAATGTTCTTGCATGCTTTCAGTATATTTTTTAAAATAGAAAACAGATAACTAATACATAAATTGATTCACCAACTGAGTTGGATGTAGGTGTGTCATCACAGCTTAGGGAGATTTTTTATCGTGAGAATGGACAAGATATAACTTATATTGGTGTCATATGAACTGTATCTTCTATTGTTAGTGTAATTTAGTTTAAGGTAATTTTATAAAAATAGCATGAGATATTATAAAATTATAAACATATAATGCTTAGGGACAAGTATTTTATTCGCTATATCTTCTCGTAACCTTATTAATGATTTTTTTTACAATATTTTACAAAAGCCACCTAATATTTTCAAGAATTACATAAAAAATAATGAACACCAAAGAAAAAAAGCAGTTTCTGCTAAAATCATACAAACCTAAAATAACCTAGTAGGAGATATTTTTGTTCTTATAGTTGTAAGGAATCTAAGAGCTTGTTTGACATTGTTGTTGATGGCCAAAAACACTTATTTTGAGATTATTTTTTTTTGAAAACTTAAGGGTTTGGCAAATTAGTAAAACTTTATTTAAACTGAGCGGAAGCAATTTTCTATTGTTGGAAAGAAGCTAAAACTTTCTACTTCTAAAAAAAGCAGAAGCAGGAGCGGACAATTATTTTTTCAAAACATAAATATCCCTTCCTATATGCATATTTATCAATATATATCTTATTAATTAATTAGCGTATATCATAAGTTTTGTTAATTTTCATTTAAAAATTTATTTTTTATGTTTATATAATAGATTTTTTATATAATCTTATGTCTATATATTATTATTTTATATTATATATTTTATATATTCTTCTTCTTATTATTTTTCATAATTAAAAAAAAAGATAACAACTACATTGTTGCAAGAGTTAAAAAAAGAAAAAAATATTGTAACAATTAAAGATTTCATCCCTCCCAAACAAAGGTATATTAATAATTGAAAATTTTATTATGAACATTTAATTTAAAGAAAATAAAAATTTAATCAAAACTTATGTAATAGATGTTTAAAATAGTTTCTCTCTATATAATAATCTTAATATTAAAAGTATGTTGATACTTTCCCTTTTTCGTAATTTGACTCTCAAAGACACTTTAAAAAAAGATTAGTCCTACACAATTTACTTATGAAAAACCATTTTCAAAATGAATTAGCCAAGCACAATTTTATTTCAAAAGCACTTTTCTGAAAAACTATTTTAAAAAAGTACTTTTAAAAATAAACAGTTTTTAACAACAATGCTATACATACTCTACGACTTAGTAAATCAATAAATGCCACATGCGCAAATTTATTTTTCAATGCACTGCCAATCTATTTAGTAAGGAAACAAAGAGTATCTTTATTGAAAATGAGATAAAGCAAGTGTGATTTAAATTACTTGACTTTCTTGGTTAGCCTATTTAAAGTATCATATCTATTTGCTTAATTTTCTTTCCCTAATACTTATTGCACCGTGCCTATTGCGTGTGATAGAGGATTCTACATGAAAAATATTAAATTCCTTAGTTGGACTTTGTTGAAAAAAAATATTTAGTGATCGCAAAATAGGAGTTTCCCGAAAAAGGAGGATCATCACTTGGTACCCTTCAATATTATTTTATGATTGCAAAATGTGAGTTTCCCGAAGCTGGTTGATCATCAGTTGGTTCCCTTCAATATTATGGTGGCTAAGACTCATATAAATTACTCACTTTTTAAGAAGTATGGTAGAATCCTTTGGAAGTATTACAACTATTATTTTGACATAAGCTTTTGCCAATGAATGTAGAGATTCAGAGGAATAGGAATAAGCGGACATTGTTTGACTTTCAAAAGTATCAAAATCCCAAAATCTACCAACTTTATACGAGGGGTGGCTGCAATTTCTACCCTTTCTTCTCTAGAACAAGAGAGCTACATTTCTCACTTACGGAATAAGAAGTGCAAGATGTTATATCTTTTGCTTGATTTGTTTAATTTTACACCACCATATGTCACAACTCGAAATTGAATCATGATGGCATTTACCATAAACGCCTTGCAGGAAAGTCAAAGCACAATCAACTCGTGATAAATAAAATTAGAATATAACTAACGTGGAAGAAGTAATAAGGTAAGAAAGGGACCATAGCATATATATGTACAAAATAGTACAAAATATACAAGAAGGGCCACAAAGTGAAGAAGAAAGATGAATATATACAAAATGGTACACTATATATAACAAAGATGGTAAGATTTTCTAAAAAAAACCCACCTTTTCCATGCAAAAAACCCCCATAAATACGGTCCCTCAGAGCCCAAATCAAATAGAAATTGAGGCATAAAGGTTTTAAATTGAAAATCCACGTTTTCTCATCCCAACTACATTACAAGGTCAAATGCAGATGTCATGTACATTGATGCATGCCACTCACAGTCAAGCAAGTTATATTACATTGACATCACACAAACTAATAAGGTAAACCCTCCACAATACAGTCGTATTAACTAGAAACTTCATTCAGTCCAAGTCCAAGGCCTTAGGCCTACAATCACAAATTTGATAGAAATAAGCACATTTATCTGGATAAACACAAAACTACACTAAACAAGCAACCAACCCTTCTAAATCTAAGTTTAAATCCCATAAACCAATTTAAGCATTCTATACTAATCAAGCTAAAGCTATGATCAACCTAGACTAAGGTTTGAGGCTAAGCTACTAGTCTAAAGTCCCAAAAATGGACAAAGTATAACTAAGGATCATGTAAGACTAAGAGTTAATCCTACAACCTTTCTAATGACCATATGTAGCCCAATTTGTATAGTGTATAACTAAGCTAAGTCTAAAGAAATAAGTTGTAACTACCTCGAAGTCGAAACCATATTAGAATTGCTATTGGAGACCTTTACCTTTCTGAAGAGCCTCAGACCTCCGCATCCATGTAGGCTAGGTTTTATTTTAACTCAGTAGTCAGACCTGTCTTTACTTATATAATATCTTGTAGATTGTCGAGAGATTTCAAGCATGGGCCTTTGAGCATTGAGTCTAGATTGTTGAATATATGGATAGTTGTTGGTAATGATAAACTCATTTATGTAATGTTTACCTGGGGATAATATCTAGGTGCTATCCTGGGGTACACGATTGTGGGTAAAATGACTTATGAACAGGGTACATTCGCGAAGGAATCCTTCGGATAGGTTATGGTTGTTTTTTGTCAAGTGTATGTATGTATGTACGTTAACTGTCTCTATTGTGAAACTTGAACAATACATTTTGGAAAAAACATAAGGGTTGTATGTAAAGTGATAAATTGTTGACAATATCATGAATGCAAGTGCTTTTGTTTACTTGTATTTACAAGTGTGGTTGTATTTAGTTGTGATTGCGATTATGTTTGTGTGACTAATGGTATGTTGTAGGACTACGCCTAATACAGGATATTCCCATGGTTGGCTCAGGCACCATTTCTAGTACGTACTAATGGTTGGCTCGGGTACCACACCTAGTACAAGGGTATTCATATATGATTGGCTCATGTACCACATCAATACATACTAACAATTGCCACGGGTACCACGCCAAATATATTACTCTTTGTGTGTGACTTCAAGTAGTGAATTGGGTTTACTTTTCATAATGTGACTATTACATGTTGGTCCGTGAGTGGGCCGAGTTTTTGTATTTGTGTTGTGTTTATCACATGTTTGTACTTGAGGGGTCGTGTCGATATATTTAAATGTTGGAGTTGTTCTTGAATAGACCATGGTTGAATTTTAAATACGGTAGATGATATCTTAAGGATCCTTGGCGGACCGGATTACTTGAAAGATGTGATAAATCATGTATGAGTGATTATCCTTATTTTTTGCCATATCTCATTTGGTTGTTAAATCAAGTTGCCAAGAAGTTTTACTTATGGACTAGATTATGTGATTTTGTCCGTCCGGATAGTCTGGGATATATTTGTTAAGGGGGATTTATGTCAAGGTGGTTGAATAAGAGTTTTGTTGGTTGTCCACTAAATTTCTAAGGCGCAAAGTCTAGGATCTTTTCATGCGAGCTAAGTGGGAATAGTAGAGGAATTTTGGAGTTGGTAGAGTAAGTACTTTGGGAAATACCTATGTGATAGAAGAATTAGGTTATGATCTAATATGAGGGAAGGATGCCATAGTTTATGGAGTTGGTGGAGTTGGCAACGAAAGGAGGTAGGGTGACTTGATAGTGTGTAAGTTCCAAAGTAAGACTACTTGTAGTAATAGTGGTGACTAAGCCGATGTAAATCCTTAGAAATTTGAAAGTTGAAAGGAAAAGAAAACTATAGTGTTTGCACTTATCTAGTGGTCAACGAGATAGACCTACGGACCGTAGAAAGTCCTACGGGCCATATGAATGGAGTCATAGAAGTGGAGTTGAGGTTTTGGAATTTCAAGTTTCTGAAGTTTGACCTACAAATGAACAAGATGAGCCGTAGGAAATTTGATGTGTTGTACATGGGTTTGGTAGGGGCAATCTAGACTTAGAAAAATTTGGGGTTAAAAAGAGAGGTCTACGGATCGTACAAGGTTTGACGGTTCGTAAAATGGAGTCGTAGAAAGTTGGCCAACTTTAGGCCTCAGTTACTCGACCTAAAGTTTACCAGTACGATCTGTAGGTCTTAACTGTAGGGTCCTCCATTAGTTATTTATTAAGTATATTTGAGTCTTTTCTATGCATTTAACATATATACTATGTCATTTTACCCATATTTTACAGTCTTATAACTACCCTTTAATTCCTAAATCTACCCAAACCCTTTTGATTCACTCATATTCCCAATTCACATCCACATCCATATTCATCCCCTCCAAACTCTTTCAAGATGAAGAAAGAACACGTAGGGTTTCAAGCTTCAAGTCTCTTCTTTTCTCCATTGCTTTTGGGCTTGAATAATCAAAGTATGTGGAAATTCGTCAGTGGGTTCCTAATAACGCTCAACTACACTTCATCCTATTCTAAGTGTAGGAGGTCATAATCAAGTATAAACCCAACTAAGAGTTGGGGTCGAGCCCACAGGGAGTGATACGGTAGAAAATTCAATTACGAAGTGAAAGAAGTGTTCCAATCATTTGTAGAAATAGATATTTTAGAATCAATTAAAGTAAATGGTAGGGGTTTGACAATTGATGTTAATTGGGGGGAAGGGGAGAGGGATTAGAGTGAACAATTAACAACTACGAAAACAGAGGAGTAATCAAGTAAAGAGGTGTCACGCTCCGAGGCTACCCCCTTGACGTAAACACGGGACCTCGGATCACGAGTGACTCTAAGCTAACCCTGAGCTAGCATATCAAAATCATACTTAAACAACTGAACAAAAGATACTATGCGGAGCTTAAAACATGAGATAAACTAAATAATGGAGAATACCCAAAATAGATCTGAATATATAAATACTGAGTAAGAGTTAATGATACTGGACTATAACTCAAAATACTAAACCTGAACAAGTTTATGTCTGAAATAAGACTCTAACTAACTAGAGATGCTGGGACATTCCCCCAGCCAACTCTAGCAAAACTGAAATTGAAATGAAAGACTAAAATACAAAATATGTCTATAGTCCTTGAAGGTTGAGGACTCACCACTGATGCTGCTGAATGTGGATCGAGAATCGATCTACGCGTGATTTGAATGCTGAGGACCTAAACCTACATCACGAAAAGGTGTAGCACAGAGTATGCGTCAGTACTTTAAAGGTACTGAGCATGCATGATAGGATAAAACTTAACAAACATATAACTAAACAAAGCATACTGAGCAATGATATAATCTGAACATGATAAAAATGCTGAAATATACTGAATATGAACTAAACTAAATGCAATGACCAAGTACATAACATGCTGAGACTGAATGCTGAAGTACATCTGAAAACCTGATCAAATGCATTAGAGTCTGACTGTGGGATCTACTACTAACTGACATAAAACCACGTGAGCTGAACGTTGAGTTCGATGTATACGCCCCATCGAGAGGACCCAATATACCTTACCAGGGGTATAAAGGCATGACTGGCGTGATCACTAAAAATGATGCCCAACTGAAGAGACTTATAAACCTACGAGGGCACCTAGTTCTGGGACTTTGAGGGTGCCTGACCCTGGTCCAACTCGGTGTTAAGCCTTCTCCCAACTGGAATTGTCTACAATACAACATAAATGAAATATACTAGATAGCTCAATATTCTGACATGCTAACTAAAAATGTAACATTTAAGTACTGATAATGAAACATTTGAAATCTGAGGCATGTATATCTGTTTATTTGTCCTAGATAGTGTAATCCATGAACTAAACGAATCTACACAACTAGGATTCTGAGTTACATGCAAGGACCTAAGCAAAAATGTTACGAAAACATGGTAATCTCCGTAAGAGAACTACAACAGCTATATCATATCAATTCTTTAATGTTCAAGAAACCCTAGGTCAAAACAATATGATGGAATCAAGAATCTAACTGAATTCTAAGGACCTAATGGGTGAAAGGAACCCACTAGTGAAATCCAACATACAAATCTCTCGATTTTTTGGATGGAACTAAAGAAAACTTGTTGTGTTGATGGAGGTTTTTGGGTTGGTTGTTTCTTCTCGTTTTTGCTCTGGTTTGACGAATTTTGAAGAATGAATTGCTTAGGTTAAGATGTAACTAAGTTACTAGACTTATACTGACCAAAACTACGTAATGTAGGGGTAAACGACGTAGTTTAGGTGCTCAACGCATAGAGAAAAAGACCAAACGACCCCTGACTTAAAAGCTGCCAAGGCACCGACGGTTTTGACCAACAGACCGTAGACAGACTGATGGTCCGTCCTGTTAGTGATCGATTGGCTTCAGAGACTGAGGCTGAGGGTCACGATATACGGACCTGGACCACAGACTATTGTCTCACTTACTGTCCGTAGGTCCTGCCGTGGGTCGAGACTTACCTGGAATTTATGGGGGTTCTGGGGAAAGAGTTGAGGTGGCCAACCACGGAGCCCACCTACGGTATGTGGGTCAACCTACTGACCATAGGTGGCCTCTGTCGGTGGCACCTACAACTTCTTGAAATCTCAAATTTTGTCATTTTCGTATCTAGGGTGTTACATTATCTCCCCCTTGGAAACATTTGTCCTCGAATGAAGACTAAACTAGTTGAACATGGAGGGAAGGAGCTGCCTTAATCCCTACTACTAAGTACTGGAAACGGAAAATCTGGCTGAACTGAGTTCCAAGAACATGCAAATATGTTGAAATGCAAGTATAACTGAAGGAACAAGATACTGAGACAGATCTTACGAAAGAATAAACTGAGAGACTGGAGAGGAACTATTACTTGAAGCTGAAATAGAATCAGAAGGAAAGAGATGAGGATACTTGGCCTTAATAGCTGTTTCTGCTTCCCAAGTAGCTCCCTCTACAAACTAACTTCTCCACAATACCTTAACTGAAGCGACTTCTTTATTTCTCAACCTTCAAACTTGACGATCAAGAATCTTAACTGGAACCTCCTCATAAGTGAGACTATCTTTCACAGCCACACTCTCGAATGGTACTATTGATGCTGGATCACCCACACACTTCTTCAACAAGGAAATTTGAAAGACTAGATGGACTGCTACTAGTTCTACTGGCAACTCTAACTCATAAGCCACTTTTCCAACACTCTTCAAGATTCTGTAAGGACCTACATATCTGGGACTGAACTTTACATTCTTGCCAAATCTCATCATTCCCTTATAGGTGACACCTTTAAGAAAACCCAATCATTGATTTTGAACTCTAAGTCCCTTCTCCTTACATCTGCATTAGGTCTTCTAACGACTCTAGGCTATCTTAAGTCTCTCTCTAATGAGCTGAACTTTTTCCATAACATCATGAACCGAATCTGGCCCTTTCAAGGCTGCTTCACCTACTTCAAACCAACCAGCTGGAGATCTACATCTACTCCCATATAATACCTCATAAGGGGGCATCTGAATACTGGTATGATAACTGTTATTATAGGCGAACCATATAAGAGGAAGGTGATCATCCCAACTACCCTTACAGTCGATCACGCAAGCTATCAACATGTCCTCTAAGGTCTGAGTGGTATGCTCTGCCTGACCATCTATCTATGGATTAAATGTTGTGATGAGAGGTGAACTGAGGACCTCTATATGAGATGATAGACAAAGGAACCCTATGCAACCTGACTATCTCATAGATGTAGAGTTTATAGTCCTCTGCTAAATATGTAGTCTTGACATCCATGAAGTGAGCGGACTTAGTAACTTTATCTACTATTACCCAAATGGAGTCATGATGTCTGTGAGTACGGGGTGAACCCATAATAAAGTCCATATTTATCCCTTCCCACTTCCATGTAGAAATGTTAATCTCTTGAGTCATACCTCTTGGTTTGTGATGTTCTACCTTCACCTGTTGACAATTAGGGCACTTAGTCACAAAATCTGCTATATCTCTCTTCATGCCATTCCACCAAAGGACTTCCTGCAGATTAAGGTACATCTTGGTGGCACCGGGATGAATAGAATACCTGGAGTTCTGGGCTTCTGTAAGGATCTGCTATCTGAACTCACCCACCTTAGGAACACATAAAAGACCCTGGTAGCGAAGAACACCATCTCCCCTTGGGTGAAAACCTCAACTTTCTGCTGATGAACTTCATCCATCAATTGAAGAAATATAGAATCACTGTCTTGTTTTTACTTAACCTGTGCTACCAATGAAGATTCTGACCCATCCTGAATTCTCACACCATCATCTGATATGTTCATAAGGCCAATTGCTATGCGAGCAAGCCGGTGAACATCTTTTGCTAATTCCTTCCTTTCTTAGTTAACAAGTGCTGCACTACCCATGGACAGTCTGCTAAGAACATCTGCTACTACATTGGCCTTACCATGATGGTAAAGCACATTAATGTCATAGTCCTTGAGGAATTCAAGCCATGTATTCGGGCAAAGATTCATCCCCATGTGGGTGAACACATACTGAAGGCTCTTATGGTCTATGAACACATCTACGTGAATACCATACAGGTAATGTCTATAAATCTTTAGGGAAAATACTACGGCTGCAAGCTCAAGGTCATAAGCCAGATAGTTCTTTTCATGCACCTTAAACTGTCTAGAATGATAAGCTATAAGCTTACCTCACTGCATCAACACACAACCTAGACCGACTCTGGATGTATCACAATAGAGCACAAAACCATCTAAACCCTCTGGTAGAGTCAAAACATGAGTTGTGGTCAACCTAGTTTTCAGTTCTGAGTAGCTTGATGAGTCCACAAATTGGACTCATTTAGGGGTTTATTTTAAAAGAAATTGTGTCCTCAAATGCTTATTTTATCTCAATGTCTAATGAAAACATGTAAGTTTCAGGTATTTGAAGTTTGAAGGAAAGCATGGACACTACTTCGCAAAAAGGAACAAAAAGGCTGAAAAGAACGAAGAAAATGAAGACCTGAGGATCACCGAGTGCACTTGCTGAGTCGCCGAAGGGTCTCAATTTTCCTTTTGTTCCAGTGTGCGGAGCCCTAAAGGAGAGGATCAAGTCGGTGGAAAAAAGGGAGTAGTCGTCAAATCACCGAGCAGTTCCGCGAAGCAGTTCCATGTCACCCAATGACCTAGAGCACAATGATGGTGAAGACTGATGCAAGACGGCGATGAACTACACCAAAGGGCAAACCGCTGAGTTGGTCAGTGATTTCGACTAACGACGCCGAATGATCCGCTGCAGCACATATTTGTGAAAGTTATAAATAATAGTTAGAGTTGTAGTTTTAAATATTGAACAATTATTATAATTTTCATATAGAATAGTACTTATTGATATTTTTGCTGTGAGTTTAGGAGGGTTTTGAAGGCTTGAAGAAGAAGAGGGTTTCATCTCCAAAGATTTGGACTTGGGTCTCTTGGATTCTTCATTCTTGGCCTGTAACAAGACTTAAATCTTCATACCCATTTGAATGTAAGCTCATTTAGGTATAAATTTTTATCTCTTGATATGTGGTTAAAATCCCCAATTCTTGGGGTGTGATTTAGCGAATATGGGTTAAGATTGTTGTTGGATCTTGCTTGCTGATAGATTAGATGTAGTTTAATGGTGATTTCATCTAGTAGTTGTGGATGAATTTAACAAATATTTTGTTGCAAATACAAGTTTATTTTTGTGTTTTCAGCTTGCTCGAGAGAGAGGTCGCGAAACCAAGACTACTAGATTGATGGCCTAAGGAGTGGGTCGACATGAGGTTCAGCTTGAGAGAGTGAACCCTAGTCCCATATCCTAACATTTAGCTCGAGAGAGTAAGTGGGGTAAGGCGTAGGCTGATCTTCATGTGTCAAGTGGGTGTTCGAGAGGAACCCATTTGAAACGGGGTAAGTTGCTCGATAGAGAATTTATTCCCACGTATAGCTTAGCCTAGTCACTATTACTCTATAGTTTTCTATCAAAAGCATGTACCCAATAATTTGAATTAACCCGTATTCCGGTCAAATCCCAAGAATTCCCCCCTCATTGATAGATTTCCTTGTCATTTTTACTATTTTTGCTATACTTGTGACAAAACCCCCAAATCAATAATTGACAGTTTTGTGTTCACCTTTAATTTACAATGTTTTTATTCGTTAATGTCTTTAGCTACGACTAGTTAGAATGAAATTTTATTTTTCTATATATTGTCAAAATCACTCTCTTGGGACGATCCCAACCCTTGGTTGGGTTATTATGCTTTTGCACGATCATGGACAGTTGCATCGGAAGCATGTCGTTAATTACACAAACATAAAAATGGCGTTGCTGCCGTGGAGTGGTGTTATTTGAGAATTTTTAGATTTTGTAGAATATTTGTTCTTCTTAGTTGTAGGCTACTTACCTAATTTTCAGTTTTGTTTTGAGTGTTTGTGTGTTTCAACAACTATATGAGTGTGAACGGCGAAAATAGCTGCCAAGCAGGGCATCCAGCGGGTTATGCCTTTCATTGAGACGATATTGATGATATCAATAGTGTGTACAACCCTCCCCAAGTGGGTGAGATGGGTGCAATTTACATGCCACAAGTAGACGGAAGTGCAACATTTGAAGTTACTAGCACAACACTCCATCTCATACATTCAAGAGGCTTATATGGAGGGTCGGAGCATGAAGATTCATATGAACATATACGAAGCTTTATAGAAGTGTGCATCCCTCTATCATTCAAGAATCTATCACAAGAAAACATACGGCTGGGCCTATTTCCATTATCATTAACAGGGGAGGCCACTAAACGATTGATCGAGCTTTCAAAGAACTCCATCAAGTCATAGGAGGAGTTGATTATGGCTTTTCATGAAAGATTATTCCCTCCGTCAAAGATGATGAAACTGAGAGACGACATTCAAAATTTTAATCAAAAGGAGGGCGAACCAATTCACCAATCATGGACACGATTTAAGAGATTTTTGCGAAAATGTCCAACGCATGGACTGTCGAGTGAGTTATTGCTCCAATATTTTTATCATAGTCTGGATTCGGTTAATAAAGGGATAGCTGATCAGCTGGTGCAAGGAGGAATAATGTTACAATCATTTGAAGTAGCCTCATTCCTCCTAGATGGCATGACTACAGTAAATCAAGCATGGTACACATAAGATGACCAAGTTTCCCCACTGTGCTTCAGATTAACGCAGGAATAACTCGATAAAGAAAGGGAGAGGGACGAAAACATCAAAAAAATGTTGTCTCAAATGGAAGTGATACACGAGAACATGAAGGGGACGTATGGAGTGTTTCGAGTTGAGGATGGTTCTTCATTAGATTACTTAAGACCGAGGGAGAATGAAAGTTGGAACTCCACAAGATACGAGCAGGGTTTCAACCCACGCTATCAACAGCAAGGCTAAAATCAAGGTTGGAACCATTATAAGAGTGAAGAACAACGGAGATATTGCCACGATTGGGCTGAGCAAAATGACCATGAGGAAGACTGCAGTCAATTGAGTGAAACCCCAAAATTAAAATAGAGCGCAAGTAGTCCTCGGGTGAATGATCTATTGTAACGCATACTTGATAAAGTTTAGGGTTCTGATGATTCGATAAAAAGGAATGAGATATGACTTTTCATCACTAAACAGTAAAGTGAATTCTCATGTTGGTGCCATCAAAACACTAGAAGGTCAATTGAGTCTATTATCAGCTCAATTAACATCCAGGACACTAATGGAAGATAATGAAAGAGGGCTGGCTGTGGTTACCCGTAGTGGAAATATGGCAAAAGGGAATGTGATGGAGAATGAGGACCCTCGAGTGCAGGAAGAGAGCCAGGGTATAGAGGAATGAGAATTGCCTATTCCACAAAACCTTGCCAAAGAACCACAAGAGGATGCATAGCAACATGTTCAAGTTCCAAAAATCACGCACCCTTTACCAAAAATACCTCCACCATTCCCTCAATGTCTGAAAAAGAAGAATGAAGATGAGAAGTTCAATTTTTTTTTGTCAGTATTCAAGAACATATCAATTAACCTTCCTCTGGTGGAAGCATTGTAGGAAATGCCGGGATACGCCAAATTCATGAAAGAGCTGGTTACAAAGAAAAGGAGCTTGGAGTATGAAACGATTGAGGTGCCCCATAGTTGCAGCAAATTATGGAAAATGAGTCAATAACTAAGAGAGAAGATCCTGGGGCATTCATAATCCCGTGCACAATTGGCATGCTCCAATTCGTTAAAGCTTTGTGCGATTTAGGAGCAAGCATTAACTTGATTCCCTATGCAATATAGAAGCAACTTTGTTTAGGTGAACCAAAGGCAGCCACAATGAGACTCCTTATGGCTGAGCGATCAATCCAGCACCCAATAAGGATACTCTATGACATATTGGTAAAAGTAGATTGGTTCATCTTTCCGACTTATTTTGTGATTCTAGATTGTGAGATCAATGTTGATATTCCCATTATATTGGGAAGGCCATTCTTAGCTACCGGGAGAGCATTGGTGGATGTCGAAAGCGAGAAATTGAAGTTCCATGTGAACGATGATGAGGTGACCTTCAATATCTGTAAATCCATGAAGCAACCAAGTAATATCCATGTGGTGTCTACTGAGGATGTTATAGATGAAGCAATGGCAAGTGTGAGCCATTTAATGCGCAAGAATGAACCCTTAAATCCGTACTTGCCAATTATGAAGAATCCGAAGTTCAAGGCTATGAGGAAGTGGTAGCTGTCTTATCAGGGTGAGGAATATATTCAAAGAATCCCATCAAGTTAGATACGACCTGAAAAATAAAAAAAATCCTCATGCAAAGCCATCAACAAAAGAACCACCAAATCTGGAGTTAAAAGCCCTACCCTCTCATCTCAAATATGCCTTCTTCGGAGCCAATAATACTTTACCAGTGCTTATCGCAACCGATTTTCTTAAAAGGCAAGTGAAATTGCTCATTGAAGTACTGTGGAAGCACATAAAAGCTATTGGATGGACAATAGCTGATATAGTAGGAATTCCTCCTTGCATCTGTACTCATAAGATTTGGCTTAACAGTGAACGTAAACCTAGTTTGGATCATCAACGGAGATTGAATCTCCCAATGCAAGAGGTGGTGAAAAAGGAGATCATCAAGTGGCTAGACGCGGGAGTGATCTACCCTATTGCAGATAGTAAGTAGGTAAGTCCGGTGCAATGTGTGCCAAAAATAAATGTATAACTATTGTCCCAAATGAAAAGGAGAACTTGTGCCGACAATACTAGTGACTGGGTGGAGTGTATGCATGGATTATCGGAAGCTTAAGTCATGGACCGAAAAGGACCATTTCCCAATGCCCTTTATGGACCAAATGCTTGATCGGTTATCAGAAAGGGGGTGGTATTGCTTCTTCGATGGGTATTCCGATTACAATCAAATCGCTATCGTGCCGGAAGACCAAGAGAAAACCATTTTTACTTGCCCTTACGAAACATTTGCATTCAAAAGAATGCCATTCGGGTTGTGTAATGCCCCACCAATATTCTAGCGTTGCATATTGTCTATTATTGCGGATATGGTGGAAGACTCTATGGAGGTATTCATGGACGACTTCTCGGTCGTAGGGGACACGTTTGAGGAATGCTTGACACACTTAGGATAGGTGCTCCAAAAATGCATGGATAGGAATATGTTCTCAATTGGGAAAAATGTCACTTTATGGTAAGTGAAGGTATCGTTCTTCGGCACAAGGTGTCGCAAAAAGGGCTGGAGGTTGACAAGGCAAAAATTGAGGTCATTGGGAATTACCCCCTCCAATTTCAGTGAAGGGTGTTCGCAGCTTCTTGGGTTATGTAGGTTTCTACCGAAGGTTCATTAAGGACATCTCTAAGATTGCACATCCACTATGCAAACTCCTAGAGAAGGAATTGAAGTTCTATTTTGATGATGCTTGTATGGCCGCATTTAATTGCTTGAAAGAAAAACTAGTGTCCACCCCAATTATTGTCAGTCCTGATTGGTCCGAATCTTTCGAAGTAATATGTGATGCTAGTGGTCTGGCATTGGGTGTAGTGTTGGGGCAAAAGCACAACAAGCTATTTCACCCAATTTATTACGCAAGCAAAACTCTGAATAGTGCCCAACAAAATTATACAGTCACTGAACAAGAGTTGCTTGCATGCTCTATGCATTTGAAAAGTTTCGGGCATACTTTCTAGGCACCAAAGTAATAGAACACACTGATCATGCTGTACTCCGCTACTTGATGGCGAAGTAAGATGCAAAACAAAGATTGATAAGGTGGGTATTACTATTACAAGAGTTCGATTTTAAGGTTAAAGATCGAAAAGGCTGCGAAAATCAAGTGACCAACCACTTGTCGAGGTTGGAAGGAAAGGAAGATGCCGAGCGTGAGGTCGACATAGACGACTCATTCCTCGATGAACATGTATTTGCTATATCTCTCAAACCTACACCGTGGTATGTAGATTTTGCAAATTACATTGTGAGTGGATTGATGCCGGATGAGCTGACCTTTTACCAACAAAAAAGATTCATGTTCGACGTTAAAAAGTACTTTTGGGATGAACCATACTTTTTTCGAGAATGTATAGACCATGTTATTAGGAGGTGTGTTCCTTTAGAAGAAGTGGTAGAGATTATTCATGCTTGCCATGCATCTCCAGTGGGAGGTCACCATAGTGGTATTCACACTGCCGCTAAAGTTCTCCATAGTGGTTATTACTAGCCGTCCCTATACAGGGATGCATATGAATTTGTGAAAAAGTGCGCCTAATATCAGCAGCAAGGTGGAGTATCTAGACGGCACGAGTTGCCTCTCATTCCTATTTTGGAAGTCAAGCTATTTGATGTGTGGGGAATCGATTTCATGGGCCCATTCGTGAGCTCATATGGAAATAAATACATCTTGGTGGCTATGGATTATGTTTCCAAATGGGTGGAAGCCATCGCACTCCCAAACAACGAAGGAAAAAGTGTTGTCCAATTTCTGAAACGCTACATCTTCGCAGGATTTGGCACTCCAAGGGCAATCATTAGTGATGGGGGGTCCCACTTTTGCAATAGGTGGTTTTCAATGGAGCTGAGCAAATATGGGGTGAAATAGAAGGTAGCAACCCCATAGAACCCTCAAACAAATGGCCAAGTTGAAGTGTCAAATCTGGAAATCAAAAGCATCCTGGCGAAGGCAATAAATGCCAACAAAACTGACTGGTCCAGGAAACTTGGTGATGCAGTATGGGAATATCGGACTGCTTACAAAAAATCTATCGGTATGTCTCTATATCAGTTGGTTTATGGTAAGGCTTGTTATTTGCCCGTAGATCTAGAACACAAAGCATTGTGGGCATTGAAAGCTCGAAATTTGAACTGGTCCAAAACTTCATAGGAGAGGGTGGAGCAATTGAACGAACTGGATGAATTTAGACTCAGATCGTATAAAAGTGCAGCCATCTACAAAGAGAAGATGATGAAATGGCATGATGCTCGGATACTCAAGAGAGACTTCAAGGTAGGAAATTGGGTTTTGTTATAAAACTCTCGACATAGACTCTTTCCCGGAAAGCTCAAATCCAAATGGTCTGGACCTTTTCGAGTAACGCGAGTGTTCACCAATGGTGCCATAGAAGTTGAAGATCATGAAGGACCTCCATGTCAAGTGAACGGTCAACGTCTAAAATTATATTTCGGGGATTGTCAAGATATTTGTTTGGTTGAAGTGGTGTATTTGGAAGACGTTTGAAGGTGCTGCTATGTCATGCAACGACGTTAACTAAGGCGATGTATGGGAGGCAACCCAAAACCCCTTTAATAATGGTGTGATGATTGTGCAGATGGAAGTGTGGAGAGTGAACGAATATTGCAGATGGACGAGCAATAGGCCCAATCGGTGAATCACCGAATAGTTTAGCGACTCACAACTAGACCGTCATTAGACTCAATACCATCTTACATTAGAGTCTGTAAAACTAGGCACTCACAAGAAATTATTGGCGAACCGCCGACCGTGTCGGTGAATCCCACAGAGACCGTCGTTTGGTCCCCCAACTTAAACCAGAGGTGCTATAAATTTTGGCAGAAAAGCTAGACAGATAGCGTTCCGCTGAGTGAGTAGGCGAGCTGGACTAATGTCGCCGAGTGGGCGAGAACTGCACTATTTTTGGAAGTGAAAGGTTTAAAAGTTTCAACTTCATTCACTAAGTTATCTGTCCAAACTCACACCTGCACTCTAGTTTCTATATTTCTTACACTTTTAGAGCACTTTATTATTTGAATTGTGCTCAATCTTCGATTACATTACCGCCTTCGATCATCTCCTTAGCAACACAAAATGTTAGTTCTCTATGCCCCAAGTTTAATTTATCATAAACTATATACATTTGAAATAGCATGATCGGGTTGAAGTTCCTACCTTAAATGTGCTGGTGCATGCTTTGATTTTGTTTTCGGGGGTTGCGAGGCTGATTTTGTGAAGTTGGGTCAAAAGTAGGCACGTTGGGTCATTCAGTGATCTGTTACGAGTTCACCGAACTAT
Source organism: Solanum okadae (assembly GCA_036553675.1). NCBI lineage: Eukaryota > Viridiplantae > Streptophyta > Magnoliopsida > Solanales > Solanaceae > Solanum > Solanum okadae. Next base: position 15,762,668 of record CM071681.1, on the reverse strand, counting down.
TCCGCGGTTCGCCTAGTTTCCCTATATCACTCTTTTTATCATGCTTAGTAGTTGTGGCATCTGTAACTTTCTGCACCCCTAATTCCTTCCGCACTGTGACCTTCGGCTGATTTCCTTTGGCTCACCGAATGTATTCGGCGGCACCCCGAATGGACTATATAGTCTTTCTACAGTTCAAAGTCTTTGTTTTGGTTGTCAAATATGTTCTAACATTATCTCAAGACTTTGCAGACATAGCCAGACCAAAAGTTGCAGGAAGAAACATACCACCCAAACACATAAGAGCACTACAGTTCAGAAGAACTAAAAGGAGCGACAACATGACAGTCAATTCGAGGAGGAGGATCCCTATCAACCCTAATTACCTTTCGTGGGCTCGAGGGTTCAGCAATGTGATACATGCCTTTGTGGTAGCTCACGTGTTGGACAATATGATCAAGGCTAATATCGTTGTAGAAGCTGAATCAGAGCGAAAAGAAAAAGAGAATCAGAATGACAACACTCCGAGCACTGAAGCCCACACAAATGGAGCGATCGATTAGCTAGGATCACCTCTTTACCTTCCTCTCTGTCTTTCTTCATTCTAAATTCTGCATATTATGTTAATTGCATTTGAGGACAAATTGATTTTAATTGTGGTGGGATGAGGCCCACACCTTTTGTGTTTATAGTTATGTTTTGTGTATATATTTGGGTTGGTCTGCCTTAAAATTGTGTTTTATCTGTTTTTGTGGATGTTTGAGCTTGTGGCTCCTTTTGTTTAAATTGCAAAACAATTTTGACCCTTCCAATTTTTTTTGAATTTTTCACACATTTTTGCCAACCCTTGTGTGTTGAACGTGGCTGTTCTTTTGCAAAAATTGAGTCTTGGTTTAGATCAATACCGACGACTTGAATAGTGCTTACAATCGAACGAAGGTGAATGTACGACTACGATGAGGCCAAATGAAGTTGCATAGACAATATGTGAACTCTTTGCATCTCGTTATGACTAGCCTTGCATCAAATTGATTTTCTTGTGATGACCATTGCACACTAGCGAAAGTGTGGAGTCTTATTTGACCTTAGTGTCGATGCCTTGTGTGATGAGCTTACTTTGAACCATGCATGATAGATCCTAGAATTTTCCCCGTTGGTCCGAACAACTAAGTGATGCTATCTCTTGATATGATCTTAGGCAACTTTTAAGAGTGTGAGACAATTTGACATATACCTTTTTTGTGACCTACCCTATGAGCATGTGAACCTCTCTTTAACACCCCTTGAACCTTAACCTTCTTTGGAAGAAACTTGATGAGCACTAAACCTTTCTTTATCCACTACCTATAATCATCATGAGGTTCTAGTTGGTTTGACTAGCCAACTTAGGCCAAAAGCCTAAGTTGGGGGTATGGTGAAAAGAGAAGGCAAATCAAGAAGTGCAAGAAAGTCCCTCCTACCCATGGTTTTGAGGAAAATGGAACCCCTCCATATAAATAAAAAAAAAGGCAGAAAAGAAAAAGTAAAACAATGAAAAAGAAAAGTTGTGGAATATAGTTGAAAAATGAAAAGGGGTTTCCATAATTCATGAAAGGTAAATAATAGGACGACTTATAAGCACTCATGAAAAAATGATGAACGAGAAAGGAAAGGAAGTGTTGCAGGCACCACACCTCATGAGGATGAAAGTCACTAAGCCTAACTGACCATACCTTTGCACTCGGCCGAATTTCAATCCTTGAAAATACCTTTTTGATCTTGAGTGAGCTGAAGCAAATGTTGATTGGAAAATACGGGCAAACTTATGGGTGAAATTATGCATTATGTTCTTCTTTGTAAGTGTGAGCGTTGCATCTCATTCCAAATCTTTAAACAGTGAAAATATTGTGTAAATATGGAATCATTCTTTGTGTGAGGGCATTTGAACACTATAGTTGAGCTTGAACTTTTATATGAAGCAAGTATTGTGAGCATGAGATTCGTTGATACTGGTGAGTCACAACTAGAATCTTTGAGTTCGTATTTGATCTTTGCATAAGTAAATTGAGTCTTCTTGTGTTCATTCATGATTGAGTCTTGTGTAGCACTGTTCGAGACATCCTTGTTCAACAGCTGAACTTGAGTTTGCTTGAGGACAAGCAAAAGTTTAAGTTGGGGGTGTTGATGAGTCCACAAATTGGACTCATTTAGAGCTTTCTTTTAATAGAAATTGTATCCTCAAATGCTTATTTTATCTCAATATATGATGGAAACATGTAAGTTTTAGGTATTTGAAGTTTGAAGGAAGCATGGACACTACTTCGCAAAATGGAACAAAAAAGCTGAAAAGAATGAAGAAAATTAAGGCATGAGGATCGCCGAGTCCACTTGGTGAGTCACCGAAGGGTCTCAATTCGTCTTTTGTTCCACTGTGCGAAGCCCTGAAGGAAAGGATCAAATCGACAGAAAGAGGGAGAAATCGACGCATCGCCGAGCAGTTCCATGAAGCCATACCATGTCGCCTAATGACCCAGCGCACGACGATGCTGAAGGCTGATGCAAGACGGCGATGAACTACACCAATGGGAAAATTGCCGAGTTAATCGGCTATTCCGACTAACGACTCTGAATGATTCGTTGCAGCACAAATCCGTGAAAGCTATAAATACTAGTTAGAGTTGTAGTTTTAAGTGTCGAACAATTATCATAATTTTCATATAGAATAGAACGTTTTAATATTTTTTCTCTGAGTTTGAGAGGGTTTCGAAGACTTGAAGAAGAAGAGGGTTTCATCTCCAAGGATTTTGACTTGGGTCTCTTGGATTCTTCAATCTTGGCCTGTAACAAGACCTAAATCTTCATACCCATTTGAATACTAACTCATTTAGGTATAAAGTTCTATCTCTTGATGTGTGGCTAAAAACCCTAATTCTTGGGGTGTGATTTAACAAATATGGGTTAAGATTATTGTTGGGTCTTGCTTGCTGATAGATTAGATGTAGTTTAATGGTGATTTCGTCTAGTAGTTGTGGATGAATTTAACAAATTTGTAGCTACAAATACAAGTTTATTTTTGTGATTCCGGCTTGCTCGAGAGAGAGGTCGCGAAACCAAGACTACTAGATTGATGGCCTAAGGAGTGGGTCGACATGAGGTTCAGCTCGAGAGAGTGAACCCTAGTCCCATATCCTAACACTCAGCTCGAGAGAGTGAGTGGGGTAAGGCATAGGCTGGTCTTCATGCGGCAAGTGGGTGTCCAAGAGGAACCCATTTGAAATGGGTTATGTTGCTCGAGAGAGAATTTATTCCCACGTATAGCTTGGCCTAGTCACTATTACTCTATAATTTTTTTTATCAAAAACATGTACCCAATAATTTGAATTAACCCGTATTCCAGTAACATCCCAAGAATTGCTCTCTCATTCATAGATTTCTTTGTCATTTTTACTATTTTTGCTATATTTGTGACAAAACCCCCAAATCGATAATTGACACTTTTGTGTCCACCTTTAATTTACAATGTTTTTATTCATTAATGTCTTTAGCTACGACTAGTTAGAACAAACTTTTATTTTTCTATAAATTCTCAAAACCACTCTCTTGGGACGATCCCAACCCTTGATTGGGTTATTAAACTTTTGCACGATCGTAGACACTTGCATCGAAAGTTGTGTCATTGATTACGCAAACATCAAAGCTCTTCTCACACTAATCAAACCACTGAAACTTAACCTTTTTCTGAGTTAGCTTAGTCAATGTTGAAGCTATGGATGAGAATCCTTCCAAGAACCTTCTGTAATAACCAGCTAAACCCAAGAAACTTTTGATATATGTAGGAGATGTGGGTTTGGGCCATTGCTTCACTGCCTCTATCTTCTGGGAATCCACTCGGATCCCTTCGTTAGACACTATATGCCCAAGAAAAGCAATTGTTTGTAACCAAAACTCACATTTGCTAAACTTAGCGAACAACTGGCGATCTTTGAGAGTTTGTAGAACAACCCTCTGATGGGTTGCATGTTCTTCCTCCTTCCTAGATTAAATGAGGATATCATCAATAAAGACGATGACGAACTATTTCAAATACTTCTTAAACATCATGTTCATCAAATCCATGAAAGCTGCAGGAGCGTTGGCTAGTCCAAAAGACATAACAACAAATTCATAATGACCATACCTAGTTCTGAAGGTTGTTTTTCGAAAGTAACTATATGTGACTCCTAGCTGATGATTACTGAATCTGAGGTCTATTTTCAAAAAAATTACTAGCACACCGAAGCTGGTCGAAAAAGTCATCAATCATGGGGATAGAGTATTTATTCTTGGTTGTGACTTTGTTCAATTGCCGATTGTCAATGCATATCCTAAGAGAACCATCTTTATTTTTCACGAACAATACTGGAGCACCCCATGGAGAGATACTAGGTTTGATGATGCCCTTATCTAGAAGGACTTTCAAATGTTCCTTCAATTCCTTAAGCTCAGTTGGAGCCATTTTGTAAGGAGGAATCGAAATAGGTTGGGTATCTAGAAGGAGATCAATTCTAAAGTCGATTTCCCTTTCGGGAGGAACTCCAGGAAGATCTTCTGGAAACACTTCTGGGAACTCATTTACTATAGGGACTGACTCGAGAGTTGGGGTTTTAGAACTGGAATCCTTAACCCAAACTAGATGATAGATATACCCCTTGGAAATCATCTTTCTAGCCTTAAGGTAAGAGATAAATCGACACATGGGCACTGAGCTACTACCCTTCAATTATAAGACTGGCTCATCTGGAAACTCGAAACGAATGATCTAGTTCTACAATCGACTAAGGCATAACATGAATGTAACCAATCCATGCCTAGAATGATATCAAAGTCAACCATTTCTAACTCTAAGAGATTTGCTGAGGTGACTTTCTGAGAGACTGCGACAGGGCAATATCTGTATACCCTTCTAGCTATATGAGACTGTGACAAGGCAATTTCTGTATACCCGTCTAGCTATAACTGGGTCACCAACTGGAGTAGAGACTGAGAAGGGTTATGAAGAGTTTCTAGACCTACACAAAAGCTTACTGCTATATTGGGAGTTACAAAGGAAAGAGTAGCTCTTGGATCTAACAAACTATAAACATCTAAATGAAAGACTCGTAATGTACGAGTGACCACATCAGGAGAATATTCCTGGTCTTGGCGAGTGTTGAGAGCATACAATATGTTTTGGCGCTGACCGCCACCTGCACCAGATGAAGTACCCTGCTCAGTTGGGTGACCTGCTGCTAATGCTGAAGTTGTAGACTGAGCCCTATTAGTGTTATCTCCTATCCCAATTTAGAATAAGGGAAATCTCTTAACCTGTGGCCAGACTGACCACACCCAAAACTTCCTTCCTTTCCATCAAGACACTTACCCAGATGGTTCTTACCACACTTTGGACAAGTTGGGTAGGTTGTGTTACCTAAAACACTCCCCTGAGACTTAGAGCCTGATGCCCTACCTTTTTTATCCTGTCGAAACCTGGGGGATGGAGCACTAGTTGATGAACGTGCTAGAGCTGAAGGCCTTTGCTGAAACTGCGAGCGATTTCCACCATCCAATTTTTGCTGAGAGTACTCATAGTTTGTTGTTCTAGCCTTTTTGTTGTCCTTAGCTAGTTCCCTAAGTTTATTTCCCTCAACCTACTGAGCATTACTCATGAGCCTAGAGATGTTCATATATCTAATAACATAACATTTCTGCACTCTGTCTTCACCAAGTCAAATAACCTAAATAGGAACTTACTCTCCCTCAACTCTCTTGGGAAGAACCTGTCCAGCAAAGCTCTGGTAAAACACTCCCAAGTCACAAGAGCTGCATTCTCACCCATATTTTCCTTCCACTGCGTGAACTAAATGTGAGCCACATTCTTAAGTTGTTAGGACGCCAACTCTACCCTATCATTTCCAGTCACTTGCATCACTCCAAAGATCTTCTTGACCTCATCAATGAAGTTCTGGGGGTCATCACCAACTTGTGACCCTAAAAACTCAAGTGGATTCATTCGAACAAAATCCTGAACCCTAGCTGCCACTGATCCACCACTAGTATTCAAAGGAACTGGAACCTGCTGGTTGTTCTAATCGGCCACATTCTAAGCCAAAATTTGGATAGCATTTCGAAACCACATGGTCTGGGACTGGAGGAACTACGTTAGCGTTGCAGGCATAAGAACTGCATAAGCTCTATGAGGAGGCATGATCTGAAATGCATAACGTCGAATTAGAAAGGAGATCATACCCACGCATGGTAAGAATAATAAGAAAGTGATATTTTTCCAAAAACACTTCGTAGCCTCCCCCACAAAGGTGTGGCACACTTCACACTCATGAAATGGACTCTACTTAGTGCGGCTTTTCAAACATCCTAGGCCTTTTAAACCTAATGCTCTAATACCAAGTTTGTCATTCCCCGAGGCTGTCACGACCCAAGGGAACCCCCTAGATATAACATAGCGTATAAAACCCCGAAGTAATCCGTACAAAGAATTTAGTATATCATAACATGAAGTACTAGAAAATTAAAGAGTAAAACACATTTCAAGTTTTAAAAAGTTTTTCATAAAAGAAAGCGAAAGTCTAGACTTATCTCAATTTAGCCATCTATTACAATATTTGAATGAAATAGGGCCTAGCCCATACAACATGTCCCAACAGTAAATACATGAAAGGATCTACAACATATGAAAAAGCCGTCCTCGAACCATAAGGGCTCACCAACAAGCTAGGAATATACACAAGTCCAAGCTTTAGCCACTATAATGATCACCTCGAGGACCAGACCCTACACTTGGGGAAAATATAGGAAAAGTAGGTGTTTGCACAAAAATGCACCAAGTATGATAACCATGCATAAAAACCTTTAAAACATGCTAAAAGGGATAATTCATTTGAAGGCATGCAAGTTACTAAGTTAAACATGCGTAAGAGGTTAGAAACTCATAAACCATAAAATATAAGCCATATAAGTCATCATCATCATTTAAGCCTTTGAACTCATAAACAAAGTTACTACGAAGCTCTTCATAACACAAGAGGAACACTTCATGAATAACCTCAAATCTTTTTTGTTCAAGGCATGAATAAGACCCATAAATCTAACCCCTGCTAAGTAAACCACTTTAGGCCATCACTCATGTTCGTCACCTTTTGAAACTCTTGAACATTATGAGGTACTTCTTATGCACATCCTAGTTCCTCACTACCTTGAACACTTTGATATGCTTCCTTAAGTACATCTTAGTATATCTCTACATTGAACACTTTGAGATACTTCATTAGGTACATCTTAGTTCATTATTATCTTGATTTCTATGAGATGCTTCTTCAAGCATGTCTTAGTTCATTAGGTTTGAACTATGAGAGATGCTTCTTCAAGCATGTCTTAGTTCATTATATTTGATCTTGTGGTAGTTGCGATAATCCTTAATCGACATGAGACCATGTGAGCTATCGCTTGACCCCTCCCGATGTTAGCCACACCATCAAGGGTTGGTCTACTTGCCTAAGGTAGAACCGGTTTGTTAGCTTAGTTGGATCCACTATCTAAACTTCCTACGGGGCACGTAGTTTTGGGATACAAAGATTTCTATTAGGAACCCGGACTCCACTTGGTGAACGACTCCATCTCATGAGACATACTTTGGGAAACCCGGACTCTACTTGGTGAGAGTTCCCATTTTGGTTGCCTGGACTCACTATGTGTGAGCCTCCATCTCATTTCAATATCAACTCGGTGATAGGCCTAAATCCCACAAGATAGTTATTAAGTCTTTACTTTTCCTCAAGTATCATGGAAAGATGTCCTTGACAATAAATCCACATTAATTTACAATAAAAACTCCTTAGACCATATGTGAGCAACTATCACCATCCATGTTCTAGTTATGAAGGCTCTTTAACCTTCGGTTAAATTAGGTGAGAAAATCCTTTCAACCCTAGAGCCCTTACTATGTGAGAACAACCTTTCATCACAATGTTCATTATGAGTTCATGAGAATAACCTTTCAATCATCCCACCACAACAACCTAATCAAAATGAATAACACTTCGCTCTCAAAACATCATTAAAGTATTTACATAAACTTCATAAAACAAGCATAATCTCATACTTTGCCTCCTTGAGGTTAAAACTTATTTCAATCAACACATCTAGAATTCAAGCATTAAACATGAATTTAATCATAATTTCATGTGAATCTATCACTATATACATCAATTCATACAATTCACCTTTCATTAATAAAGACCCACATCATATCATCACTTTTGAGAAAATATGGGGATTTCATTGGTTTTTGGGGAATTCGTCATAAAAACATAGGGAAATCATCAATTACTACATACTATAACATAATTCAAACATTAGAATGGTTTTGAAAGGAACCTTGACTTTGGAATCAAACCCTAAGTTTTGGAGATTTCTATCATTGAAATTGGGGTTTTGAAAGGACTCCATGGATGAAAAGCTACCATACCTTAGCAATGAAACCCAATGAATTTGATGAGAAGAACTTGTTCCTTGAACCCTAGCTCCAACTTCCTTCTTCTTCATCCTTGAAGTTCTAGAGAGAGAATTTTTGGAGAGGAGATGAACTTTGGGAATATTATTTGGGTCTTGGGAATTAATGACTTAAATGGTGAGTTTAAAGGGTTAAAAACACTTATATAGGTGTACTAGAACTATCAAAACGACCTCACTTAATACTAACTTAAACCGAAATTTCCCAAAATGCACCTTACTTGGCAGCCTACTGCCCAAGCTTCACGAGAGGCACCCGAGCCGTAGTCCTCACCATAGGCCGTGGTCCTGCTCGTGGTCTTGGACCAGTAGCTTGGCCACCTTGGCTTGGTGGAGATGAGTCCACAATTTGGACTCATATATGGCTATATTTTGATAGAATTAGTGTCCTCAAATTCATATTTTCTCTCTATATCTTATGAAAATACTTATGTTTCAGGTATTTGAGTTGAGAGACAAAGCATGGACATTATGGAGTAAAATGGAACCAAGTGGCAGAAATAAGGAAGAAAAGACGGCATGTCGATCGCCTAATCCATTAGACGTGTCACCGAAAGGCCCACAACCTCGCCTAATGTTCTAGTGTGCTTAGCCCTGAAGAAAATGGTCAAGTCTGCGAGGAAAGGGAGCAGTCGGTGAATCGCTGAGCATATCCGCGAAGCATCACCATATCGCCCAATGATTCAGAACGCAAAGATGCTGAAGGCAAAAGCTAAAAGGTGAGGTACTAGACCAAAAGAAGGATCGCTGAGTAGTTCGGCGAATCCACCTAACTGCATCGGGTGGATCTTTCACAGCACACCTTTTGATAGCTATAAATACCCGCTTAAATCTATAGCTTAGTATCAAGCTGTTGGAGAACTAAGTTTTAGAATAGAATAGTTTTTACATTTTTGGAGACATTGTTCTTGAGCCTTGAAGATTCAAAGGGTTTCAACTCCAAGACATTGAAAGTGGGTCTTCAAGAATCTTCATCCTTGACGTGTTTAAAGACTTTATTTATCGTACCCATTTGATGGTAAAACCTGTTGGTATCGATTTTTATCTCTTTTTCATGTCTAGCTAAAACCCCAATTCTTGGGGTGTGATTTTGTGAATATGGGTTAGATTATCTGTTGGGTCTTGCTTGCTGATGGTTTATTTGTTGTTTAAATGTGATTTCATTTAGTAGTTGTGTATGAACTTAATGGAGTTGTAGTTGCAAATACGATTTCATCTTAGTGTTTTCAGCTTGCTCGAGAGAGAGGTCATAAAACTAGGACTACTAAATTGATAGCTAGTGGTATTGGGTCGACATGGGTTTAGCTCGAGAGAGTGAATCCTAGTCCTTCTCCCACACATTCATCTCAAGAGAGTGAATGGACTAAGGCGGAGGCAGTGCTTAAAGCAGCAAATCGGTGTTCAACAGAAATCGAGTTGATTCGGGGTAAGTTGCTCGAGAGAGAATTTAACCCCATTATAGTCTAGCCTAGTCAAAAATATTCTACAATTTACTATCAAAAGCATGTACCCGACAATTTAGTTTATCCCGTATTCCTATCACATCCTAAGAATCCCGTCTCTTTATCTAGTTTTTGTATATTTTCCCTGTTTGTAGTTGTTAATATATACAAAACCCCCATTGATAGTTGATGCTTGCGTCACCCCTTTTAGATTTAGTATGTTTATATTCGATAATGTCTATAGCTATGACTAATAAGAACCAAATTTTATTTTTCTATTAATTCTCAAAACCCCTTAGGACTCGACCTCAACCCTTGGTTGACTTATATTACTATTGTACGATCGTAGACACTCGAATTAGAAGTTGTGTCTTGATTAAGCAAACATCAAAAAAGCACCGCTGCCGGGGAGTGGTGTTACGTGAAAATTCTTGATTAAGACGAATTTTGCTTGTGGTAGTCGTATTTTACTTACTTAATTTTTAGCATATTTAGAGATTTTCCAGATCTTGTGGAGAAGGTTGTGCAGCCGGTGATCCAGACATCGTCGAATGAGACGTCCACAGTAGTTTTTAGTGGATCTGGCACTGCTATTCCTCCCGAGGTTGCTCCAAGCACCGATGCCTATATTCAGAGTAGCACACCAGGCATTGAGGCCCAGAAAGATGGAGAGACTGCATAGACATGATTTTTCTTTACCTCCCTCTCTGTCTTACTTACTTTTACTTTTGGATACTTTTATTCGCATTCGAGGACAAATGATTTAATTTGTGGTTGGGTGAGGCCACCTTTGTGCATATTTGTTTTGTTTATATATTTGGGTTGAAATTTATAATTGTGTTAATACTGCATTTTGTAGACGTTTAAGCTTATGGCTCCGTATTTTATATTGCAAAATGATTTTGACCCTTCCAAAAAATTTTGCCACCCTTTCTGTGTTGAATGTGGTTGTTCTTTCGCAAATTTGAGTATCGGTTCCGATCAATACCGATGACTTGAATAGTTTCCTTAATCGAAAAAACATGAATGTGCGGCCACTATGAGGCCAATTGAAGTAGCATAGACGATATGTGAACTCTTTGCATCTCGTTGTGACTAGCCAATTATTAAATCGAGTTTCTTGTGATGATCGTTGCACACTAGCGAAAATGTGAAGTCTTGTTTGACTTTAGTGTCGATGCCTTGTGTGATGAGCTTACTATAAACCATGCATGACAACACCTACAATTTGCCCCGTTGGTCCGATCAACTAAGTAAGGCTATCTTTTTATATGATCTTAGGCAACTTCGAAGAGTGTGAGCCAATTTGACATATACCTCTTTTGTGGCCTACCTTGTGAGTGTGTGAACCTCTCTTGAACACCCCTTGAACCTTACATTTCTTTGGAAGAAACTTGATGACAACATGACCTTTCTTGACCCATTTCCCTTAATCCTCGTGAATTGTGGTTGATTGAATAGCCAACTTAGGCCAAAAGCCTAAGTTGGGGGTGTGGTGACAAGAAAAGGGAAAGTCAAGAAGTGCAAGGAAAGTCTCCTTTAACATATGGTGTTGAGAAAAATGGAACCCGTCCATATAAAAAAAATAGAAGAGAGAAAAAAAGAAGAATGAAAAAGAAAAGTTGTGGAATAAGTTGAAAAGTACAAAAGAAATGGGGTTCCCAAACAATCCATAGCAAGTGAATAATAGGATGACTTATGAGCACTAAAGAAAATGATGAAAGAAGAGGAAATGAAGTGTTGTGAGGACCACATTTAATGAGGATGAAAGTCACTGAGCCTAAATGATCATACATTTGCACTCAGCCCAATTACAAGCCTTAAAAAGACCTTTTTGATCTTGAGTGAGCTGAAACAATTGTCGATTAGAAAATACAGGCAAACCTATGGGTAAAATTATGCATTATGTTCCTCTTTTTGAGTATGAGAGTTGCATTTGGTTCCAAAACTTTAAATTGTGAACCATTGTGTGATTATGAAATCTTTTTTTGTGTGAGGGCATTTGAACAATTTTGTTGAGCTTGAACTTGCATTTTAAGCAAGTATTGTGAGCATGAGATTCTTTGATAATGGTGAGTCACAACTTGAATCTTTGAGTGCACAATTGATATTTACATAAGTAAAGTGAGTCTTGTTGTGTGCATTCATGATTGATTCTTGTGTAGCATTGTTTGAGACACCCTTTTTGAATAGTTGAACTCTAGTTTGCTTGAGGACAAGCAAAAGTTTAAGTTGGGGGTGTTGATGAGTCCACAATTTGGACTCATTTAGGGCTATATTTTGATAGATTAGTGTCCTCAAATGCATATTTTGTCTCTATATTTGATGAAAATCCTTAAGTTTTAGGTATTTGAGTTGAGAGACAAAGCATGGAGCTATCAAGCAAAATGGAACAAAGTGGCTGAAAGAAGGAAGAAAAGACGACCTGAAGATCACATAATCCATTAGGCGTGTCGCCGAAAGGCCTACAACCTCGCCTAATGTTCCAGTGTGCTTAGCCCTAAAGAAAAGGGTCAAGTCTGTGAGAAAAGGAAGCAGTCAGTGAATCGCCGAGCAGATCCGCGAAGCATCACCATAGCGCCCAATGATTCAGACGAGAAGATGTTGAAGGCAAAAGCTAAAGGGCGAGGTACCAGACCAAAAGGCGGATCACCGAGTAGTTTGGCGAATCCGACTAACTACACTGAGTGGATCCTTCGCAACACACTTTTTGACAGCTATAAATACCCGCTTAAATCTGTAGCTTAATATCAGGCTGTAGGAGATCTAAGTTTTAGAATAGAACATTTTTTACATTTTTGGAGACATTGTTTTTGAGCCTTGAAGATTCAAAGGGTTTCAACTACAAGAAATTGGAATTGGGTCTTCAAGAATCTTCATCCTTGACGTGTTTAAAGACTTTATTTATCGTACCCATTTGATGGTAACACCTTTTGGTATCGATTTTTATCTCCTTTTCATGTCTAGCTAAAACACCAATTCTTGGGGTGTGATTTTGTGAATATAGGTTAAATTATCTGTTGGGTCTTTCTTGTTGATGGTTTATTTGTTGTTTAAATGTGATTTCGTTTAGTAGTTGTGTATGAACTTAATGGAGTTGTAGTTGCAAGTACGATTTCATCTTAGTGTTTTTGGCTTGCTCGAGAGAGAGGTTCAGCTCGATAGAATGAATCCTAGTCCTTCTCCCAGACATTCAGCTCGAGAGAGTGAATGAGTTAAGGCGGAGGTTGTGCTTAAGACGAAAACTCGGTGTTGGAGAGAAACCAAGTCGATTCGAGGTAAGTTGCTCGAGAGAGAATTTACCCCCACTATAGTCTAGCCTAGTCACAAATACTCAACAACTTACTATAAAAAGCATGTACCCGACAGTTTATTTTATCCCGTATTTCTATCACATCCCAAGAATCTCATCTCTCTATCTCGTTTTCTTATATTTTTACTATTTTTTTAGTTGTTACTTGACTACAAACCCCCATTGATAATTGAAGCTTGCGTCATCCCTTTTAGATTTAGTATTTTTATACTCGCTAATGTTTTTTGCTCGGGTTAAGTTTAACATATTTTGCGCTTAACCATTAATTTTCAAGAACCACTCCCTTGGGACTCGACCCCAACCCATTCTGTTGGGTTATATTACTATTGTACGATCGTAGACAGTTGAATTGGAAGTTGTGTCTTGATTACGCAAATATTAGGCGGCATCACCACGAGCCGCAGTTTTCACCACTGGCCGTGAAGTGGCTCGTGAAGGTGAGCCAACCTTTGTGAAGCCTTGGTAAGCTACTGCCTCACCACCATGGGTGGAACCACGAACCCTGAAGGCTCTCGTGGTCAAGGGCAGTTCCTTGGCAGCTTGGCGCAGCCTTGGTTCTTGCCTTGGCTCATGCCCTCTAGCCTTGACTTGTAGCCCTCTATCTTAGCCCTAGTTGGCCTACTGAACTACGGGGTGTTACAATATATCCCCCTTGGGAACATTTGCCCTCAAATGACGATCCAGACACCTTACGGAAGTAAAGACTCAACACTAGCAGCCAATGATGCATGTAACAGCACAACAATGCACAAAATGAAGGAGGAAACATCAACTCAATCTGAAACACACTCAATGCTTCACAAGGAAGTAAGAACTACATCTATCAACCCATTATGCATGAAACTTCAAATTTGTCATCTTTTTAAGGAGGAAATTCCTTCTCCAAGCTAAAAGCATGCTCAACACAATCTCATGGAGTCAATACGCAATTTACTCTCAAAAAGCATAACTAAAGAATGTTCGACAATTCATCTCATGAAGCATTTAGGCAACTCATAAGAAATGCATAACAACATGAGGAACAAACAATCATATATTTCATTTTCTTTCAAAACATAAGATTTCATGAACGTGCATAACTTAAGGAGATCATGGAACACAAAAAACAGTCATGACTCAAAAACATAAGACAAGTCAATAGGAACTCTTTGTCTGAAGCTATAATAGGAGTAGAAATAAAGAGATGACGATATCGATACATCACACCGGCCACGGCCACTCAAGTAGCACCCTCAACTAAATTATCCCTCCACAACACTTTTACGGAAACAACCTCATTACTTCTTAACTAAACTTCTATCAACTCTCAACCTTGCTATCTAAGCACATTATCTCCCCATTTAGAGCAAGACTAAACGGACTTATAAGCACCATTTTTCTAAATTATACTAAGGTCGAATAAAAATATCAATGCCTAGCATATCAAGTCTAACAAGTAATACAAGACAAAGCTAAACCGGAATCTAATAAAGCACAAAACACATACCGGTAGCTACATCCGAAGGACACTCTTGTTAGCCTCTAGCTTTGAGTTCATAGAATATTTCTCGCTTGGGAGAACTAGTACCCGAACCTCTTGGAGGATCTTGCTTACCCGCTCTTCCTTTAGCCTTAAGTACCGGGAAATCCCTCATTTTGTGACCACTCTTACCACAACCAAAACAACCATTCGTGCCGGCTAGACACTCACATTTATGCCTCTTTCCACAACTAGCACAAGTAGGAAATAGGGGTCTACTACCCTTTTCTTGAGACTTAGGGTTGGATACCCTCTCATTGTTAAACCTTGGGGAAATCCTAGAAGGACCTTGTCAGGAAAACCTTCCTTTAGGGGAATTATCATCATCTATTCTAAACCTTTTTTTTCTCAAAAAGGCAAAACCTATCAAGAAAACCATTCTTAAACTTTTTCCACTCCATGGGGCACGCTTCTACCAGCCTTGCTTCTTTCCATTGCTTAAACCAAAGTTGTGCAACATCTTTCAATTGGTAAGTGCCCAATTTCGCCTGCTCTACCGGAGTCACTCCCACAAAGTCCAACACCTTAGAGACCTCATCTATAAAATCTTGTGGATCTTCCTCCATCTTTGACCCATAAAATTCCAGAGTTTCTATCCCGACTTAAGTCAACAATTGAAAGAAAAACCTAATCTTCTCATTAGTCACTAGATCGGTCAAAGGATCCACCGGAACTTAAGGAGCTTGAGAAGGAGCTAATTGGTCGACATTGTCTCCTCCAATTCCTCTAGTGATAGTTTCTTAAGTAGTCATGTCCTGCATACCACCAGGTAAGGATTAGGAGAGAGATCTTATAGAGTTAAACTCTATGGCACGACTTAGAGAAATGAAGAAGTGAAGTTTCCTAAACATTTTATAGCCTCTCATTCATAAATGTGGTGCGCTTCACATTATGAACAAGACTCTACTAGACGTGGATTATGAGACATCATCCTAGGATCATTCTAAACCTCATGCTCTAATACCAAGTTTGTTACGACCTAGGGGTACCCCCTAGATGTAACATGACGTATAAAACCCCAAAGGACTCCATACAAGCCACTTAGCATATCATAACATAAAGTACTAGAACAATAAAGAGTAAAACACATTTCAAGTCTTAAAAAGTTTTTCATAAAAGAAAGAGGAAATCTAGACTTGTCTCAATTTAGCAATCTATTACAATACTTGAATGAAATAGGGCCTAGCCCATACAACATGTCTGAAAAGGAAATACATGAAAGGAACTACAACATATGAAAAAACCATCCTCAAACCATGAGGACTCACCAACAAGCTAGAAAGATACACAAGTCCAACCTTTAGCCACTAGAATAATCACCATGAGAAACGGACCCCACACTTGGGTAAAATGTAGGAAAAGTAGGCGTTAGTATAAAAATTCATGAAGTATGATAACCATGCATAAAACCCTTTAAAACATGCTAAAAGGGACAGTTCATTTGAAGGAATGCAAGTTACTAAGTTAAACATGCATAAGAGGTCAGAAACCCATAAGTCATAAAACACAAGCCATATAATTCATCATCATCATTTAAGCCTTTGAACTCATAAACAAAGTTAATACAAAGCTCTTCATAGCACAAGAAGAACACTTCATGAATAACCTTAAAGCATACTTGTGCAAGGCATGAATAAGACCCCATAAATCTCACCCATGCTAAGTAAACCACTTTAGGCCATCACTCTTGTTCGTCACCTTTTAAAACTCTTGAACACCATGAGGTACTTCTTAAGCACATCCTAGTTCCTCACTACCTTGAACACTTAGACATACTTCTTTAAGTACATCTTAGTTCATCTCTACATTGAACACTTTGAGATACTTCATTAACTACATCTTAGTTCAGTATTATCTTGAACTCTATGAGATACTTCTTCAAGCATATCTTACTTCATTAGGTTTGAACTCTCGGAGATGCTTCTTCAAGCATGTATTAGTTCATTATATTTGATCTTGTTGTAGTTGGGATAAGCCTTAACCGACAGAAGACCATGTGAGCTATCACATGACCCCTTCCGATGTTACCCACACCGTCAAGGGTTGGTCTACTTGCTTAAGGTAGAACCTGTTTGTTAGCTTAGTTGGATCCACTAGCTAAACTTCCAACAGGGCATGTAGTAATGGGATACATATATTTCTACTAGGAACCCAGACTCTACTTGGTGAAGGACTCCATCTCTTGAGACATACTTTGAGAAACTCATACTCTACTTGGTGAGAGTTCCAATTTTGGAAGCCCGAACTCACTATGTGTGAGCGTCCATCTCATTTCAATATCTAATCGATGCTAGGCATAAATCCCACAAGATAGTTATTAAGTCTTTACTTTGACTCAGGTTTCAATGAAAGATGTCCTTGAAAACAAATCCACGTTAATTCACTAGATTAACTCTTTAGACCATGCGTGAGCTACTATCACCATCCATGTTCTACTTATGAAGGCTTTTTAGCCTTTTGTTCAATTAGGTGACAAAAGCCTTTCAACCCTAGAACCCTTACTATGTGATAACAAACTTACACAACAATGTTCATTATGAGTTCATGAGAATAACCTTTCACTCAGCCCACAACAACAACCTAATCAAAATGAATAACACTTCACTCTCAAAGTATCATTATAGTATTTACATAAACTTCATAAAACAAGCATAATCTCATACTTTACCTCCTTCAGGTTTAAACCTACTTTCAATCAACACATCTAGAATTCAAGTATTAAACATGGATTTAATCATAATTTCATGTGAATCTATCACTACATACATCAATTCATACAATTCACCTTTCATCAATAAAGACCCACATCATATCTTCAACTTTGAGAAAATATGGGGATTTCATGTGTTCTTGGGAATTCATCATAAAAACATAGGGAGATTATCAATTCATACATACTATAACATTATCAAACATTAGAATTATTTTTGAATAGAAACCATGACTTTGGAATCAAACCCTAACTTTTGGGGATTTCTATCTTTGAAATTGGGGTTTTGAAGGGACTCCATGAATGAAGAGATACCATACCTTAGCAATGAAACCCAATGTATTTGATGAGAAGAATTTGTTCCTTGAACCCTAGCTCCAACTTCCTTCTTCTTCTTCCTTGAAGTTCTAGAGAGAAATTTTGGAGAGGAGATAAACTTTGGGAATATAATTTGGGTCTTAGTAATTAATGACTTAAATGGTGATTTTAAAGGGTTAAAAACACTTATATAGGTGTAATAGAACTATACAAAATGACCTCACTTAATACTAACTTAAACCAAAATTTCCCAAAATCCCCCCACTTGGTAGCCTACTACCCAAGCTTCACAAGAGGCACCAGAGCCGTGGTCCTCACCACTTGCCGTGGTCTTGGACCAGTAGCTTGGCCACCTTGGCTTGGCCACAAAGAAGTTAAGGCATCACCACGAGCCGTGGTCTTCACCACTAGCTGTAAAGTGGCTCGTGAAGATGAGCCAACCTTGGCGCAGCCTTGGTGAGCTACTACCTCACCTCTACGGGTGGAACCACAAGCCATGCTGGACACCACGAGCCGTGAAGGCTCTCGTGGTCAAGGGTAGTGCCTTGGCAGCTTGGGGAAACCTTGACTCTTTCCTTAGCCCTTGTCCCTTTGCCTTGGTTCATGCCCTCTAGCCTTGTCTTGTAGACCTCTAACTTAGCCCTAGTTGGCCTACTAAAGTACGGGGTGTTAAAGAGGCTACCCTCTTGAAGTAAACTCAAAACCTAGGATCACTAGTGACCCTAAGCTAACCTTGAGCTGGCATATCAAAAGCATACTTAAACAACTGAACAAAACATACTATGCAGAAGCTTAAAACATGAGATAAACTAAATAATGAGGAATACCCGAAATAGATCTGAATATATAATACTAAGTAAGAGTTAATGATACTAGATATGTACTTGGTTTTATGTCTAAAATGAGCCTCTAACTGACTAGATATGATGGGACATGCCCCCAACTAACTCTAGCAAAACTGAAACTGAAATGAAAGACTAAAATATGCAACTTGTCTACTGTCCTCGAAGTATGATGACTCACCACTGATGCTGCTGAGTGTGGATCGAGAACCGATCTACGCGATCTGAATGTTGAGAACTTGAACCTACATCACGAAAAGATGTAGCACAAAGTATACGTCAGTACTTGAAAGGTACTGAGTATGCAGTATAAGATAAAGTTAAACAAACATATAACTGAACAAAGAATACTGAGCAATGATATAATCTGAATATGGTAAAGATGCTGAAATATACTGAATATGAACTAAACTGAATCCAATGACCAAGTACATAACATGCTTAGACTGAATGCTCAAGTACATCTGAAAAACCTGGTCAAATGCACTAGAGTCTGACTATGGGAGCTACTACTAACCGACATAAAACCACGTGAGTTGAATGTGGAGTCCGATGTATACGCCTCATCGAGAGGACCCAATATACCTTGCCATGGGTATAAAGCCAAGACTAGTGTGATCACTAAAACTGAAGCCTAACAGAGGGTAGTTATAAACCTATAGGGGCACGTAGTTCTGGGACTATGAGAGTGACTGACCCTAGTTCAACTCAGTGTTAAGCCTACTCCAAACTGGAATTGTGTACAATACAACATTACTGAAATATACTGGATAACTCAATATTCTGACATGCTAACTGAAAATGAAGCATTTAAGTACTGATAACGAAACACTTGAAATCTAAGGCATGTATATTTGTTTATCTGTCCTAGCTAGTGTAATCCATGAACTAAATGAATCTACACAGCTAGGATTCTAAGTTTCATGCAAGGAACTAAGCAACAATGTTACACAATATGATAATCTGAGTAAGAGAACCACAACAGTTAAGTCACAATAATTCTCTAAAGTTCAAGATTCCCTATGTCTAAACAATATGATGGGAATCAAGAATCTGATTGAATTCTAGGGACCTAATGGGTGAAAGGAACCCACTAGTGAAATCCCACATACCTGGTGACGAATTTCATGGAAAAATCTTTCAATTTCGGGTTTTGGGTCAATGTTGCTTCTCTTTTTTTGCTCTAGTTTGACGGATTTTGGAGAAAGAATCGCTTAGGTTAAGATCTAATTAAGTTACTAGGCTTAAACTGACCAAAACTACGTGGTTTAGGGGTCAAACGACGTAGTTTAGGTGCTCAACGCATACGAGAAAAGACCAAACGACCCCTGACTTAAAAGTTGTTGGGGCCACCAATGGGCCTGACCGACGGACCTTGGACTGACCGATGGTCCATCCTATCAGTCGTCGATTGGCTTCATAGACTGGGGTTGAGGGTCACGATCCACGGATCGTGGTGTGACCTTCCTACCGTGGGTCGATACTTACATGGAATTTTTGTGGGTTCTGTGAAAGAGTTGAGGTGGCCAAACACGCACCCCACCTACGGTACGGGGGTCAACCTACTGACCATAGGTGGCCTCTGTCAGTGGCACCTGCAACTTCTGGAAATCTGAAATTATATAATTTTTGAATATAGGGTGTTACACGGGGGATCCTTGGTGATGTGATCAATTAAATGCTAATTTCGTTGTATGGGGAATATTATTTTCTAAAAGTTATTGAATCTTACTGGGTAGGCTAGGCTTTATGTAACGACCCGAGAGCACCCCTTAGTCGTTACCGGCGTATTAGACCTTGAAGAGGTATTATACAAGCCCTTAGCATTCGCCATAGCACGTATCATAGAATAAAATCACGGAAAATTTAAAACCTTTACTTTGGAAGTTCAACTTCACTTCATATATGAAAAACTGAATCTAACTTTGTCACAATGTACCATCTAGACATAGAAGTATCAAAAATGGGACTTAGCCCTTACATCAATAAGAAGTCTTGAAATAGGAAAGTACAACAGTGTCTTTCAACATAAGCAGAGAACTAAACATAAAAGCTAGATCATAGGGTCTTGTCCTCGGACATGAGGACTCACCAACTTGGGGAAGCAACTCCAAGTGTCTTGAGAAGTAAGCTTGAATCCTCAACGGCCCAAACCTAAATGTTTGGGGAAAAGGGAGAAAATATGGGTTAGTACAACACACGTATTAAGTATGGCAACTATGCATAAAAACCATTGAAACATGCATAAAAGGACATTTAGTCAAAACATGCTTTTTACCAAGTAAATCCAATATGCACAACACGTAAGCATCATAGTCCAATCCAACATAATATCATCCCAACATGTAGACAACCCAACCAATACTAGTGCAATGCAAAGAATAGAACCCCATAACCTACTTCATTAAGCAACCTACTTCATGCATACATTCATAAGATCATATCTCATCATAACTTACCCTATTCATATTGATCATGCATAACATAGCTTCAATATACATTAGTCATAATCATCATAATCATAAGAGAACACTACTACAACTATCTCTTAGGATCCCACAAGTGCAATGTGCAAGAGAAGTCCCAGACCCTCCCTTACACTATGTAGAAACCCTTAAGAAAGCCCTAGTAAGAGTTCACACCTTTCATACTTTCATTTACTTTACATTAGGGAAATATTGCAATAACCGACATAGACCATGAGAGCTACATGCAATCTGGTGTTCTACTCCCACACAGAAAAAAGAGGGTTAACACTTGCCTAAGGTGTAACCATCCGCACATAGCTATCTAGGTGGATCCACTAAGCTAGAGTCCTATGTGGGAACATAGTTAAAGGTCAAGGAGATTGCTTCTAGAAACCCTAACTTACTAAACGTGGGGGTTTCCATACCGTGAGTAATCCGGACTTGCTAAACATGAGGAAACCCATGTGGAAGCCGGACTTAATAAACGTGAGACCCCCATCTCATTTGCATGCCCTTTCGATGCTAAGCATTTAATTCCCTTTTGTAATCATCTTTAGTCATCACATAAGTTCACATTAGCCTTTACTAGACTCTTATGTAGACATCTTACCATAATAGCTCATATGTGTTCATAAGTGAGTAACAATCCTTTCACTTTAGAAACACTTAGCAAGTGAGTAAACCATTCACTTTACATTACACCATAACATACATACATACTTCATAGCTCATTCAAGTGTAGAGGGTTAAGGATGAGGAAACTAGGTCATCAACACCACAACAACACATTAGGTATAGCATCATTACAATCTAAGTAATTCACCTTTCATACTTGAGTTCAAACAAGAACCAACCTTCATACCTTCTTGCTATTCGTGGAACCTCCATACTTCAATTACCAAACAATTCATAACCAATACATAATACAAGGTAATTCATGAAGTAATAACATAATCAACATCAATATAAGCAATTGACATATTCCCTTCATAGCCTTCAAGGCTTCATTCAAAGACTCAACCCCAATTTCATAGAAATTATACATAACCTAGGGTAGAATCAACATACAAACATGAATTACATAACATTACATTCAATTCATAGTCTTCAATCAATATCCAACACAAACTAGGGTTATGATAAGGAAAAGAAGGAGAAACATGCGTCTCATGGGGAATTCTTCAAGAAACCACCAATACAACATAAATTCATCCATAATTGTTCATATAACATCAATCAAAGTCATTTTATAACATCAATTTCACTTTAGAAAGAAGACCCACGTTTTTGGATTGAAACCTAGAAATTGGAGATTTTGAAATTCATCTTGAAGGGGCCTCTTGGGGAAAGGAATCCCAAGAGTGATAAACAACCATACCTTATTGAAGAATTAACCACGAAAATCCGAGTGGAAACCTTGGAGAGTTGGTCTTCTTCTTGAAGCTCCAATCTTCTTCAATGGAGTTCTTGAGAAGAGAAAGAGAGTAGAGAGAAAGAGGAACTTTAGGTTTTGATCTTTGGGGTTTTGTGTTTGAGTGATAAAAGTGAGGTAGATTGAATTAAAAATCATTATATATACATCCCCTAAAGTACCCTAAATACCCCTCACTTAGTTTGAGACAGTAGAGTCCGCGACACGACCGCATCTCGAACTAACTTTTTGCTCCTTGGGGGAGCTAGTCCACGACGCAGAGCTATTCCCACCAAGTGCAATTTGCAAGCTGCCAGGCAGCTTGCTTGGCCAAGGTTGGGGTCCTCCTCGGGGTCCCTTAGGGTGGCCCCAGGGGGTCGTATTCTAAAGTTTTGACCCTATAAACATATATTTACCTAATTTAAACCTTTTAACAAGATTATACCATCATACGACACTCCCAAACCTGCCCAAAACCTAAGGACACACTAGAACACATTCTTCTCTAGTTTCCGGACGTCGTGGTCGTTTCTTGACTTTAGACTTTTACTCTTCCAAACCAAGTCAATTGCATTACTTTTGGTTGAGAAACATCATTTTAACTATTTTTAAGTCATTATTCATAAGGTGAGGCTCTAACTTAAGTCATAGAATTTCTGGGTTGTTACACTTTAAGTGTAACAACTATTACGAATCAAGCAAGTTCTCTCGAACATCAACAAGCCCAACAAATATGAATAGCCCAAAACCTCAATTAATCTACTCTCTCAAGATAGATTAGTAGGATTGAATTCAGACCCACTTTCTCAAGCTGAATCAAAAATAACCCAATCACTACAATCATAAATTGATAGCTTTAATTCTAAAACCTCTTTCTCAAGCAAGCCTAGACTGCTAAACTAGAACTGTACTTTCAACTACAATTCATCAATTAAACCTCAACTATTAAATGAACCCACTTCAAATCAACAATTAAATCAGTAAATACTAACACCCATAAGCACAGTGAAACATTCAATCATATAAACACACCCCCAAGAATGGGGGGTTTTAGCCAAACATCATGAAAAGCAAGAAAATGTTAACAACTATGTCCTCCATCAGTTTGGGTAACAAATTGCAAGTCTTCACAATGCTCAAAATCAGTTCCAAATCAAAACCAACCCTAAATTCCTACTCAAAAAGACTAAAAACAATGTCTAGAGTGTTTTAGATCAAAAACCAAGATTAGAATGTAAGGGAACTCCTTTTCTTCTTTTCAAAAATCCATTTTCTTCTTTTCAAATGATCCTTTCCATCTCCTTCTAGGCTTGACTCTTCACGACTTCCCTTCTTTGACGTTAGGCGATTAAGATTTCCATCGTCGATCCAGCCGGCACTTCACCGAAACATCACTTTCATTGTCGAGTTGGATATTTCCCTGGGTTGGCCTGCTATAACTTTTGGCGAGCTGAAGAGCCACTCGGCAACTTGTTGAGTGGTCTTGGCGATCATCATCCTTGCTTGTCTTCAACTTTTTCGCTCTTTTTTGGCTGGTAATATCCTTGCCTTGGTCTTTTGCCTTTATTGCTACAAATTAGCACTTTAACATTAGTTTAGAGCATAAAAGAGGCATTGAGGACACTAAAAAGCCCTAAATGAGTTGAAATCTCCGACTCATCAACACCCTAACTTATACTTTTTGTTGTCCTCTAGTAAAACACAAGATCATTCGGTTCAACAAAGGTGTCTACAAGTAGTTCTAGTTAAGACTCAACATGAATGCACATGAGGTTCAATCTACCCTTGCAATGTTCAATTATGCACTACAAGTTTAAACTGCGACTAGCCATCACCAAATAGAAGTCAAGCTCACAATGTTTTCTTCAAATGCAAATTCAAGATCAACAAAAGTATTCGAATGCCCCAAGAATGATTCCATGTTCAGACAAAGCTCATCAAAATTTCGGAATTAAGGAATCAAAAGTGACTCTGACACTCTGAAAGATAAACACATGCATGATTCTACACATATGCTTGCTCGTATTTTCCAATCAACATGACATTAAGCTCAATCAAGATCACTAAGGTCTTTCAAGGCTTTTAACATGGCTGAGGGTAAAATATTGATCATTTTGGCTTAGTGACTTCTACCTTCATGAAGCATGGCATGTATTTCACTTTTTCTCTTTTTGTTCACTCTTTTTTAATTTCACAATCCACCCTATGTTCTTTTAAACAAGACTCACTGGACACCCCATTCCGATTATCCATTGAACAAGCTTTATTGCAACATCTTTCTCTTTTCCAATCGTTTTATTCTATTTTCTCTTTTTTTTATATATATGGAGGGATTCCATATTTGTCAACACAATCCATCAAGGGTAAATTTTTCACAAACTTCTTGAATTTCTTCCTTTTTCACCACACCCCAACTTAGTCTTTTGGCCTAAGTTAGCTATTCAAAAGTGCTCCTGTTTCATCCAAACAAAAAGTTAGGCTCAAATAGTGTCAAGCTAGGTTCAAACTCTCACAAGGTGGTCACAAAGACGTATAATAGCGATTTGGTTCACTCTCCATAAATTGTGCCTAAGATCATTTATATCATTCGCCTACATTAGTCGATTGGACCAACGGAGAACGTTCTAAGTATTACCAAGCACATATTTCCAGAACATCCCACCACACATGGAATTAAACACAATCATCAATCAAGATTCAACAAATTTAGCTCAAGTCCAACAGTTATCTCAAGATTTATTTCAACAATCGGCCAATCATAATGAGAAGCTAAGAGTTTACACATGACTTATGCAACTCAAATTTGCCTTAGTGGAAATGCAAAAAACATATCGTTCAATAAAGAGAACTATTCAATTCATCGGTATTGATCACAATAGATACTCAAATATGCAAGAGAACAACCACATTAACTAACATCAAGAGGTGAAATTTTTAATTTGGGTAAATAACCAACACATTCACATTAAAGACCAAAAACCTATAGTCACAAAAAGAAATCATTCACAACAAGATATCAAAAAAAAATTCACAAAAACAACCTAAAAGAGGCAGGTATGAAGATACCTCACCTCGCCAAACAAAACTAACAATTGTCCTCTATGTGAAAGAAATAAAAAGTCTAGAAATAAAGCTGAAAGAGAGTTAGGATCCCCCTGTCAGGCTAAGACTGAGGTGAACTCTGCACATCCGAAACTCTCTCAATCTGGGCATCAGGGCCCAACTCACCTACATCTTTCGCTCCACTGGAGCCCACCATTGATGTATCCTGAAGAGAAGCCCTCATGGCTTTCTGTGCCATCGCACGCTTTAGGTCTTCCAGGTCATCGTATATTGTTGCATCTCCTGTACCAAGGTCCTACTCATCAGTCTCGGGAGCATCAAATTCGGCATAATCATTAGCCATATCAGCATCTCCAATCGTAGTAACCGGAAGGATCTCAGAAATGGCTGGCAACTTTATACTCGGGACCTCAGGAAGGTCCACCATGCCAAAAAGCATAGATTGATCCATGGATTTATGCTCATCCACATCACGTCTCAAGATAGTAACATCAGCTCTGAAAGCCGTCACATCATTAGATTTTCGTCCACGCTTCTCACATGCTTCCACTCTCATTGTGATGACATCTAATGCCAAGCCATGTGCAATGGTCAGCTCCCGATGCTCTCTCAACTTAGCCCGGATAGGAGCTAAGGCAACAATAATGGCCTTCTCAATCAAACCAGGGACAATAGCCTCTACTCGTGAGGCACGTACATCAACAGATTAGGCCAGATGGCCCATCTTGAGAAGCATAGCCTAGGTCAATAGGGGCTAGGAAGAAGTGGAAGCAACAACAGAAGTAGTAGTAGCAACATAAGTGAAAGGAACAGTAGTGGAAGTGCGAGGGGTACCTGAAGGCTCA
This sequence comes from Solanum okadae, assembly GCA_036553675.1. Lineage (NCBI taxonomy): Eukaryota > Viridiplantae > Streptophyta > Magnoliopsida > Solanales > Solanaceae > Solanum > Solanum okadae. The sequence continues at coordinate 15,736,235 of CM071681.1, read as the reverse complement.
CTGACCTATGTAGGAGGGGTTGTGTCTGTCTGTAGCGTCTCTACGTCAATAATCGGGGAAGTTTCCACTGGTGCAACTCTCTCCTCTCAGCCTCGTCTCTATTTTACTCGACCTCGATCCTCCGAATGTCGGTAGACGAAGTGGGAGTCACTTCCACATCTGTCTTCTCCACCAATGGCACTCGGGCATGCCGACATAGCTCCGTGATCAACAATGGGAAAGGCAATGAGGTCTGACTCTTTTTGACTCTCATGGACATCTCTTGCTGAATAATAAGCTCGAGATTCAGTCTACCTCGGTCAATGATGTATCCCAACAAGGCAGCCTTAGGATGCCGGAGTATGGACTCTTTCTATGAAGGCATCAGGGTGTTGCTAATAAATCCGAACCAATACTGGGTAGCCATATTAAAATCCTTCTTCTCGATCTAAACTCTTAGCTCAATCCATGGCAGTGTCATGTCGAAGATCAGAGGAGCCAACCACCTTTTAAAATTATCAAGGATCTTCTTTTGGATTAGATCCACGAAGTAGTGAATCACATTCATTGTACACCCTAGAACTTCATTAATGTCGGTACTACTACATTTTACCTTCTTACCATGCACCATCACATGATCAACTGGTGTGAATGAGCTGTCCTTTTTCTTCCCCTTTGGTACAAACTTCCCATACTCAGCATAAAACTTTTGAACCTATGAAGGTATGTAAGCACCTCGGGGCCGTGTAAAGATCTCAAGCATGTGGAATTTGATGGTGTTCCACACCTCCAGGTACCTATCTACCACCACCTCATCTGTAGACAACCTTTTCTCCTCTAAGATCGTCCTCAACCCAACAACATTTAATATGTTCAACGACCGAGGAGGGAGTGCCTGTACTGGTAGAATTAGAGGCACCTGCTCAACCGTCTATGCTGGAGGTGGAGGAGGTATAGGGTTCACCGGTATCCTGGCTGGATTATGGAGTACCTTAGAACGCAGCTCAGCTCTCCTCATTTGCAAGATCTAGTCATCTTTTGGCTCGGACACTGGCGATCTTGACCTCGAGTTTCCCTCATCGTCAGACTTCGAGGTGATGAGGTGGGTGTTGTAGATACTCACACTATCGAAGCTACCCTCCGCTGTACTTGGATCAGCATGCCCATTTCCCTTGCCTTTGCTATTCTCCCCTATCGGAGAAAGTTTTGCCTGAGTAGCTCATGAGGGAGTAGCACCCTCGTTTATCACTATTCCCCGTGCTCTCTTCGAGGGTGGTTGATTTATGCATGGCACCTTAAGTCTAGCCATACCTGCAAAACAACATAGAACAAACCAATACATTTGAAATAGTTCAAAAAATATGAAAGTCTAAAAACTTGAAGGAAAACTCACCGAGTGGTTCGGTGAGTCACCAAACCCATTCGGCAAACCAAATCAGGCTCGCCAAAAGTAATAAAATAAAATTGCTCAGAATTTAACACAATTAGGTGAGGTACAAGGCCTTACTCGATTTGCCAACACCATTTGGTGAACTAAAAGTACCTCGCCAAAAGTTATAGAATATTTACTAAAATTGGGGCTAAGAAAGGGCGATCTAACAGACATTCGGCGAGTCACTGAGTGAACTCGGTGAGCTCACGCATATCGCCAAATGTTATAGAATAAAATAATCACAAGTGAAGAATAAAAAGGCGATCCAGGAGTTACTTGGCGAACCGCCGAGCTATTCGGCGAGCTCGACTAAGCTCGCCGGCTGGTCCTTCATGCTATATTTTGACCCCAACCTTCAATTTTCAACCACAGCCCACGATAATGCAATTAACTCATTATTCTATACAATTAAGCCAAGACCCATACAATTAATTACCCTGGGGTACTCAGAGTTCCCCCGATTTGGATAAAATTGACCAATCAACATCTTTTGCCTTTAAGAATGACGTCACCCACTCTATCATTGCACAAATTAAGTTGATCGGTACAATTTGGGCTACTAAGGCTTCACCCACACCAAACCCAACATAAAAACAACACACACCCACGATTTCACACAATTAAACATAAAATTCAACAAATATAGGCTAAGCATAAAATCAAGCACAATACGATAAGAGCATTTGAACAAAATTCAATCAATTACTCAACATCATTCATTAGATTCAACAAACTATAAGCATGCATCACAATCTACCAAAATTTAAGTCGAGTTCGAAACACAAACCTCAAAAGCAGATGAAAATAAATGTTAGGAAAGCAAATATGAATGCGAAAGACGCAAAATTCCCCCGAGCAACTGATCCCCTCATGAAATTAACAAGAAAAAGATCTAAATTGGATTGTAAGAGTGTAATGGTCGGAAAATAGGAAATGGAGGAAAATTTTGAATTCAAAACGGTTTAGGCCTTGTTGATCCTTTAGTTAGCGCGCCAGTCGGCGAGGTCCACTTATGTCGCCGACCATTCAGCGATATGTCGAATGGTACTTGTATTCACCGAATGTTACAGAAACTAATGCCATTTAGTAGGTCAAAAATAGTGGTCTACATCGGTCTTGCCGACCTATTTAGTGAGTCGTCAAACGACACTTGAGCTCATCTTATTGCCTTTTTAAAAAAAATTCAAATTTTCAACCTTCACATCTTACACCCGTTATTCAAACAACAACAATAAAAACTAAAAAAAATTGGGTTGCCTCCCAAGAAGCTCCTTATTTAATGTCGTGGCACGATGAAGATGCGCTTTCAAGCTTCATTCTTTGGTTTAACCATGGTATCACTAGGTAGACCCTCTTTTTTCCTTTAGTTTAAATGAGACAAGATTTGACCCATCTGTGTTTCCATTTTTTTAATGGACACAGAATGAGAAGTAACCGTCTGATTTAGAGAAGAGATGTCATCTTTCATTTCCTTTAACACCTTGTCTAATCCATCCGATTTGATGAGAATATGCGCAATCATATCTTCTATGTAGAAATTTTCATGATCAGCTCTTTTCTCTTTTGTCTTTTGAAACTCGTGCGGGGGTACATAGCGATCCTAGCTGCCAACCTGCTCACTACAGTTTGTACCACGGTAACGCCATTCCCTATCACGGTTTTTCCAACCTTCATCACGCTCTATATTCCATCCTTGGTTCCAACCCGGTCTTGGATAATTTTGACAGTAACCTTCTCCCTGATTTTCTAGAAAATGTACTTCCTCGCTGTACATAGTTTCAAACTGTGCATCATCGGGATTTATTCCACTAACTCCAAATAAATTCACAGTCTTAGAACCACTGACATGTTTCAACAATAGATCCATTTGGGTTATCATCTTGGCCATGTTTTTATCCCGCTCTTGGTCCTTTCTATTTATTCCTTCGTCATCCTGAAGTGTAAAGGAGACACTTGATCTTTCCTAGTGCACCAAGTGCGGTTAATTTTTGTCATCCCATAAAAAAGAGTAGATGCTAATTCAAATGGTTTTTGCATGATTCCTCTTTGAACGAGCTGGTCAGCCACACCCTTGTTAACTGAATTTAGACTCCAATAGAAGTTTTGTAACAACACATTGTTTGGGAGCCCATGAGTTGGACATTGGATCAACAACTTCTGAAACGTCAACCATGTCTCATGAATTGGTTCTCTATCCAACCGTTTGAAGTTCTGAATTTTATCTATCAAAGACATCATCCTCGAAGGAGGGAAAAACCTTATATAGAATGCATTAGTCAGCTCTGCGCAAGAAGTAATTGAGTCCTTTGGTAGGTCCGCTAACCACTTTGTTGCCTCCCCCATCAGAGAAAAAGGGAACAAATGAAGTCAAACCGAATCTTGAGTGATATTCTTGAAGGAAAATGGACCACACACGTCCATAAAGTTCCGGATGTGTTCATGGGGATCCTCATGAGCCAGCCCTCTTAATAAACCCTTCATTTGCAACAACTGCAACATAGTGCTAGTAAAATGAAACACTGCATTGCCTACAATCGAAGGTAATCGAATAGAACCCACACTTCCCAATTGATCTTCATTGACATCGTGCAAGTTACCGATGTCATCATTATGCCTAAGTTGGCAAGCATTGCTCCCGTTAACACTCATCTCGTCACTTGTTTAAAAGCGACCAACAAAGCACAAAAAGAAGTGGATTCAACTACAACACAATCAGTTCACAACTAAACCTCACTAAAAGAATTCTAAACACCACTCCCTGGCAGCGACACCATTTTTGATAACACCTAACTACACTTCATCCGATTCTAAGTGTAGGAAGTCGTATTCAAGTGTAAACCCAACTAAGAGCTAGGGTCGATCCCACAGGGAGTGATACGGTAGATAATTCAATTACAAAGTGAAAGAATTGTTCCAATCATTTGTAGAAGTACATATTTTAGAAACAACTAACGTAAATGGCAGGGGTGTGACAAGTCACGTTAGTTGGGGGGATTAGAGTGAACAATTAACAACTACAAAAACACGGGAGTAATCAAGTAAAGAGGGATCCTTGGGGATGTGATCGATTAAATGCCAATTTTGCTGTATGGGTTATTATTATTTACTCAAAGTCTTTTAATCTGAGTGGGTAGGCTAGGCTTTAAGTGTAACAACTATTTCTCAATCAACTATTACGAATCAAGTGAGTTCTATCGAAGCTCGACAAGCCCAAAAAATATGAACAACCCAAAACTTCAATTAATCTACTCTCTCAAGCTAGATTAGTAGGTGTCATGACTCAAGCCTACATCCCAGACGTGACACAGCATACAAGACTCCGAAGAGACTCATACAAGCCTCATAGCATTCATAACATAAGACATATGAAATAGTGCGGAATTTAAAACTTTTCTTTAAAACCATACAATCGAAGTCATTTTCATAAAAGCAAACGGAAGTCTTTCTATACTTTGTCTCAAACCATTTTCAACACTTTGAATAAAACTTTGGGACATAGCCCATACAAAAGATCTAAACATAAAATAAAAGACATAAGGGAAAATTGGGTTTGTCCTCGAAACTATGAGGACTCGCCAAATCTTCAAATCCTTGCTCTTGAGAAACCTATCTTCCAAGAATAGAACATCAAGTCTCCAAACCCTACACTTTTGTAAAAATGTAGAAATATGGGTTAGCACATAGAAATGTACTAAGTATGATAGCCATGCAAAAACAATGCTTAAAAAGGACATTTTGGTTGAAAACCATGCTATATGCCAATTTTGAGAAACATCATGAACTTTAGTATAAAAGGCAAAAGATACAATCACATTCAACATATAAGCCATATCATCACATTAGAACGATCACCTTAGGTAGCCCTAAGCTATACCTATGCAATGTAAGAATGGCATCCCATAAGACCATTCATACTAAGTACCACTTTGAGACCACCATAACATGCTTACCATTCATCATTCTTATCTTTAATCAATAATCATAAATGAGGAACATTCACATTTCATAAGTTATGAAAAGGAAAGTAACTCATAATACAATCCAAATAAAGCATGCATCATTACATTAAGCATTTAGGTCAATATTGTCATTAGCTTCATTAAGAGCACATTCATTCATTTGACATTAAGACATTGGAGAATCACACCACATCCCTCTCAAATCCTACTCGTGCAATGCATGAATGGCATCCCATACTACCACCTACACTTCAGAGAATTTCTCAAGCAACCATAGAACGTATCTCACATGATGGGAATAAGCTTTAACCAACATAGACCACATGAGCTTAACATGGAATCCGGTAACATTTTAGCTTAGGTGGATCCACTAGATAATAACTTATGTGGGCACATAGTTATAGTTTTAGTTAGTTTATAGCTTTCAATGTGTATATATTTTATTTCAAAATTGGGCTTGTAAAATTTTGTAAATATTATATATATAATTTTATTTTATTTATAGATAAAAAATATTATAACTTTGTTAATATATTTTTAGTTAGTTTATAGTTTTCAATGTTTATATATTTTATTTCAAATTTGGGTTTGTAAAATTTTGTAAATATTATATATATAGTTTAATTTTATTTATAGATAAAAAAATATTATAACTTTGTTAATATATTTTTAGTTAGTTTATAGTTTTCAATGTTTATATATTTTATTTCAAATTTGGGCTTGTAAAATTTTGTAAATATTATATATATAATTTTATTTTATTTATAGATAAAAAATATTATAACTTTGTTAATATATTTTTACTTAGTTTATAGTTTTCAATGTTTATATATTTTATTTCAAATTTGGGCTTGTAAAATTTTGTAAATATTATATATATATTATTTTATTTTATTTATAGATAAAAAAATATTACTTATAATCTACTTTGTTAATATATTTTTAGTTAGTTTATAGCTTTCAATGTTTATATATTTTATTTCAAATTTGGGCTTGTAAAATTTTGTAAATATTATATATATAATTTTATTTTATTTATAGATAAAAAAATATTACTTATAATCTACTTCGTTAATATATTTTTAGTTAGTTTATAGCTTTCAATGTTTATATATTTTATTTCAAATTTGGACTTGTAAAATTTTGTAAATATTATATATATAATTTTATTTTATTTATAGATAAAATAATAATATTTATAATCTACTTTGTTAATATATTTTTAATTAGTTTATAGTTTTTAATGTTTATATATTTTATTTCAAATTTGGGCTTGTAAAATATTGTAAATATTATATATATTATTTTATTTTATTTATATATAAAAAAAATATTACTTATAATCTACTTTGTTAATATATTTTTGCTAGTTTATAGTTTTCAATGTTTATAAATTTTATTTCAAATTTGGGGTTGCAAAATTTGTAAATATTTTATTTTGTATTAAGATCCGAAGTTACAATTATATTGTTATAGTTTTCAAATTTGAAGTTAACAATTTACTTTGTAAATATTTCGTTTTGTATTCAGTTTGACTGTATCCTTTAATCTTATTAATTTAACATAATGAACGTTGATATTTCAAAAAAAAAATGTGTACTCATGTTAATTTTACCGTCTTTACGAAAAATTCTATTCATTTAATGTTTCTTAAGTTTATCTTATCACACAGGTAGGTGAAAATATATTTGATCTCTTTTTAAAACACTGTTAAGTTGTAAAAAACCGAAAAAAACCGAAAGAACCGACTAAAACCGAAACCGAAAAAATTGACTTTGCGTGGTTTGATTTGGTATTTAGATTAAATAAACCGACATAATTAGTTTAGGTTTTTTTTAATGAAAAACCAAACCAAACCGACTTATGTACACCCCTACTTCTAAGTCATCAAGAATCGTGGTTGAGTTCAAAGGTTATTTTTTTATTGATTTTATTTTGTTAGCTTTTCGAAGAAAGGAGCAATTTAACTTATGATCAAGGAGGTTTTTTTTTTCCAAACATGAAGAACAATAATAAAGAAGAAGACAATTGAGTTAATTTATTTTTTTTTCAAGTTTATTTTAACACATGACAAATTTTTATTGGTTAGTGCTGTCTAAAAACTGCACCCACGCGCCTAACATAGATGAAGTCACGGACTCAGCCACGTAGGCCAAAAAGTGGTAAAATATTAGCTAAAAAATAAGTTCAGGGGGGTAATAGGACCTTAGTAAAGGTTAGGTGTGTCTCAGGGATTTTGGGCATAGGTTGGGGGGGGGGGGGGGTACTTATGCATTTTCCCTAAACTAATATCTAACTTAATGAGTTATTTGAATTAAAATAATTACCTACACATTGATGAGGAAAATAAGGGAAAACTATACACTGAAGCTCCGATTTGTGGAGATCTAATGGCGATGAAGGATGGTGTGCGTTTCTTCGATGCAGCAAGGTAATATTTTGTTCGTCGGAGCTTTAAAGCTCGTTGGGACAACAACGTTCCACCTGCGAAACAAGAGAAAAAAAGATAATCGTAAAAGGGGAAAGAGGATGGGGACAGAGCACCATTTAATTGGCTCCGATTCATTGGAGTTTGGAACTCCTCACCGGAGTTGCTGTCCGTTCGCAGCGCCGCTAGCGTGAGTTCGGAGCTCGTTGCTCCGATGGTTCTAGATGGGCTTGTTGTTGTTATCGAATAAAAACGAAAAAGAGGTGTGGTTGAGTTGGGGTTTTGTGGGTTGGTTTGGAGGCTGTTTTGTAGTTGATTTAGCTGGAGAAGATGAAAGGGGGAAAGGGGTCGTTTCCGTGACTATTTCATCGGAAAAAGAAGAAAACAAAGAGGATTTTGGGGGCTGTTGGTGATGAGAAGAACGGGTGAGGGTTGTTGTTTCCGGTTGTTGTTGTTTGCCGGATAAAATGGGTTGTTGAGTGGCGGTTGTTTTTTTGTGCCAAAAAGTAGGAGGAGAAACTTTTAGGGTTTTTCTATTTTGAAAAGTTTTCATCCCCTTCTAAAAAATAATTCATCACCCCCTTTCATCTTTGATCTAATCAATAACTTAAATAGGAAAATAATTATGCATTGGGCTTAAATTGTGAACTTAGGTTTGTGACCCAAAATTATCGATCAATCTATGTATGCAATTTTTATTCGTTATTGAATAAATTTTTAGACTGTGCAAAATATCAAAATGAATATTAACAAATGTAACAAATAAAATGAATATTAAAAAAAATAAAAAAATATAATGAACGTAATTAATGACGTGTAAAAATGCATTTTAAAAATTAACTGATAATAAATTCTAAATTTTTATAAATAAAGATAGTTATCGATAAACTCATTTAGAATTATAAGAAAAATATTTTGAACTATTAAATAAATAAAACTTAAAAGTTACGAATTTTGAAAATGTTAGGCCAAAATTGGGTGTCAACAGCTGTCATTTTCGTTGGATATGATTTATGAAAGAAATCGTGGACAATGAATATTGACAAACATGATTTTGGTCGAACACATGACATTCATATAAAAGGCTGGAATGTGGTGGGAGTCAATCCTCAACTTGCTGCCAAAAGGTTCTACGTTGTATTGCCTCATTATTGAAGTAGTCCGAACTTGTGACTCAATTGAGAATGCATCCTCTTGATTGTTCTCAAAAAAATAAAGATGAAACTCATTAGTAGAGACAAAATTACAGGAAAAAGGGTAGAATCTCTTACGATACGACAAATGAAGATGGTTCATTGTTAGGATAAAAATGCATGTCCATCGGTAGGACGAATGAAGATGATGATCCATCGGTAGGATTTTGAATGTATATCCATTGGTAGGACGAATGAAAAAAGATGATTCATCGGTAGAATTTTGAATGTATGTCCATCGGTAGGACGAATGAAAATAGATGATCCATCGGTAGGATTTTGAATGTATGTCCATCGGTAGAACGAATAAAAAAAAGATGATCCATCGGTAGGATTATCAATGTGTGTGTCCATCGGTAGGATTTTGAATGTATTTCCATCGATAGGACGACTAAAAAAAATGATCAATCGGTAGGATTATCAATGTGTGTGTTCATCGGTAGGACGAATAAAAATGATCCATCGATAGGATCTGAATGCATATCCTTCAACGCCAGTCCTTCAAACTTCAACATGAAATAGATACGGTGTACATCCTTTACCTCTGAATAGATGCGACTTAAATGCAAATACCATTAAATGCAAGTTTCCTCCAACTTGAACGTGGAATAGATAAGGTGCACATCCTTCACCTCTGAATAGATGTGACTTAAATGCAATGGCCTTCTCGGTGAATGAAAATGCAATGGTCCCCTTGGGAAATGAAAAATGCAATGGCCCTCTTGGAAAATGAAAAATGCAATAAAAATGCAAACGATGTACGATCCAAATGATTTTCCACTGTAACGAGGTGAATGGCTCGATGATTGTCCAACTGAAACAAGGTGGATGGCTCGGTGTTTGTCCAACTATAACGAGGTGGATGACTCGATGATTGTCCACTGTAACAAGGTGGATGGCTCGATGATTGTCCACTGTAACGAGGTGGATTGCTCGATGTCTTGAAATTGTCATCCGTTTGATGCTTTCATTTGTTCCTATACTAGGAAAGAAATTATTAGTAGACACAATATCGCTTTCGCTAGCGACATGATCAAGAAATTTTAAGGAAAGATTCACAAGGGAATGTGTACAAAGTGCCTGATCACCTTGACACAAGTGAGCAACCATTATTTTGCGCTTGAACACTTTGTGTTCATTGTGACTCATGTCTTATTGGGGATTTGTACTAGGAGCTGCTGGCTCGCCATGACAATGCTGGAGATTTCCAAGTTGACTTTGAACTTCAAGCAATGATGGATCATTTGAAGTTTGACTATCAAGCTTCTGACAGTACTTGTTGAAATTTTTGAGGTCTTTCTCAAAAATTCTGTCCCAATTAGAACTTTTGGCAAATCTCAAAATGATCTCCAATATTGACTTGCTGGAGATAGCACCTTTATTGTGAATTTTTGAGATATTCTCAAAAATTCTGTCCTAGTGTTTATTTCAAGGAGAGAACAAAATCAAACTGGGTATATGATCAAGCCATCGTGGCACCTACATATCCTGTTGATCCAGAAATCAGGTCAAATGTAGTTCCAATACTATAGATGATGAATACTGCAAAGAATCTGAGACAAGATCATCAGTAGAAAATGCACAATATGAACATGATGAAATAGGAAAATAATATTCCCCGCGATATTCAAAGCCTAAAGACAAGATATATCACATTTTTGGGACGGACAACCCAATGAAGTAAAATAGGCGTCTCACACTGACATGATTAACCTAATGACACTTTTTACAATGAACAAACCAAAAAGGAAAGACAAAATCTTTTTTTTTAATTTTTTTTAAAATGTTTTGGAAAATATTAAAGAGTGGGTGCTTGCCCCTCCCCCCCCCCCCCCTACCCCTTTTCTTTGAAATATAAATAATATAAAGAGACAGTCAAATCTTGACTACAATTGATACCAGGAGTTAGGATCACATGTAAATCTTTTTTATTTTTTTACTAAGATTGAATTCAAGGTAACTTCTACAGCTTCAAGTGGTACGTCAAACATACTTAAGTATCAACAAGATTTGTTCATCTTTCTTCAAACAAAGATTTGAATTGTATCAATCCCCATGTTTCAAGTGCGCTCACAAAAAGAAAAGTCTTATTTCACACATATTTGAAGCATTTTATTTGAGGACATTTTTTGAAGTGCACTCACACTCACAAAATTGTTCAATGCATGCAACTGTGATACCATATGCTTGGCCCTTATGTAAATCTCCACTAATGTGAGAACATTTGGAATGAGATCATGTAAGACTTGTTATTGGCTTGTAATGTAGGCTTAGGGACGGGTAGGATATATATTTGGGATAAGAGTGACTTAATTTCTTCTTGAGCATCACAGTGAATTCGTGTTTTTTATGATTGATACACCTTTGTCATCTGATCCTCTTTGTTGTTCCCCATTTTTTTCGACTTCTTTTGAATTCTTATTTGTTGGAGCTTTTCCTTTTTCACCCCTTTGTTTTGATGTTTTCTCCTCTTTTATTGGAGTTTTTTCCTTATCGTCTTTCATTGACCTTGTAGGAGTGTTTTTGTCTTTTCTTTATTTCTTTCCACCTTCTTTTTTTTTCTTTTTCTAGAAGTCATTTTTTGCTTTCTTGACTTTGAGAGACTTTGTATCTTTTTCCTTTGGCAACTTCAAACATGTATCTTTTCTTATAATTTGCACACTTTTGGTGCACTCAAGAAGGTTGGGCCAAGAGAGGGATAGTGCATGTAAGCACTCAGAAGGGTAATGGCTAAGATGTGATTGTCCAAAGAAAGGATTCAGGCTCAAAGTGGAGAAAACTAGGGCTTATTGTCATTTGGTAGATTTTGAAAGGCACAATCGGGTCAAAGAAGGTCTACAATCATTTCCCCCACCAAACATAACTCAGGATTTCGCCTCGATAAACATTCAAGCCAAGTTCTAGATCAACAGGGCGATGCAATTGAATTTTGATCTAAAATCTCACCACACAATGCACATGAAATCATGAGGTTGATTTTATTCTTATCTTGAATGCATGCAAAAGAATTTTCAAGCATCACAAAAGTATAAATGAGAGGTACCAAAAGAATATATAGTGTACCACAAAGTCAGTCCTCTTCATCATATAGAATATTTTTACATGCTCCTAACTGCATTGGTCCCATTTGAGTTGAAGACATGACTCTTTTAATATGTACAAAACGTTTTTTTTAATACAGAACCCAAAAAGGGTTGCCTACGTATCTCATTGATATGAGAATCAGGTGTGCGTAGTTCATGCAGATATGTTTTTTGAAAATATGCACAAACTATTTGTTTGTTTTTTAATTTAAAAGAATGAATACCAAACTTAAAAGAATGAATACCGAACCCAAGAATGGTTGCATAGGTATCTCACCGACATGAGAATCAGGTTCACGTAGTTCGTGCAAATATGTTTTTGAAAATATGCACAAATTTTATTTTTTTTGAACTTAAAAGAATGAATACCGAACCCAAAAAGGATTGCCTACGTATCTCACCGAGATGAGAATCAGGTTCGCGTAGTTCGTGCAGATACGACATAAAACAATTTCAAGATTTAGACAAACTCAGAGCAATTCTCTTATATCCTCTTAACTGTCAATCTTTGCACTGTCTGTTGAATGTGGTCTCTCAATTTTACAGTAACCACTTGTTGTATTCTTTTTTGGATGTCTCTTTGAACTGTGTATACTCCTAATTATTCCCAAGAACTATACATTATTATCACCATCCACGACTGTTGTCGGGAACGATTTCCCTGCAAAAATATGAGAAATGTGTGAAAGGAGGGCCATCATGTAAAAATAACAAAAAATAAATGAGTGTGACCTTATAGTCAAAGACTCCCCTAATTTGTCTTTTCGATGGGTTATTATCGTCTTGTGAGATCCAAAGACTCATTTTTCACGGGTTCTATTGTCCCTAGCCGCTCCAGACGAGCAATAACCTTCAAGCATTCAAAAAATAACTCGAAAGGTAAAAGCGACTTGATAGTGACATGATATTTATGTCTCTATAGCTCTTGAAAAACTTTGAAAAAAGAATGGAGTAACATACGACATATTCACATAAAACAAGTATATCAAATAACATACAAATAATATATGCATGTCTTATACAAATTTTCCTTGAGTGTTGACTCATTTCAAGCAAATGTGCTAAATTCAAGGTTTTGGCTTCGCTCTACACTAGCTGACTAAGAGTGGTTTAGACAAGACCTGGTTACCCGAGTCGGACAAATTACGAGGTGAAATATAATAAACGACATTGGATGACCACAAGCCAACTATTCGTTTATCACTTCAAAATAATTCGAAGGTGCGTTTCTAAAGGACAGCCGTGGAAAGCCACGTAACCGCCTTTGTCCTAATGCATTCTATTTGCCATTTGGCGGAAATTAAGACATGAAATGCAATGACAATATACATACAGTTAAATAAATAATAAATAAACAATAAGTACAATATACAAAGAATCAACAAGATATAGAACATATAAGATATAATACAATAAAAAATCTCCTCATTTTGAAAAAATAAACTCATAATGGTTAGAACATTTGTCCCCAGCGGAGTCGTCATTCTGTTTACATCCCTACTTTATTCAAATAGGGCGAAACATCGCGGTGACTCAAAAAATAATCAATTAACTCAATTTTAAAAGAATTTTAAGACTAAACAAATTTTAAAGGAGTCGCCACCTAATTTTACGAAAAAACTAGGAAATCATTAAGTGATCTACGACACCATTAGATTCTAAGTAAGGGGTTCAAGTTAATCCGAAGGAAAGGGGTTAGGCATCCTTCAAAATCCAAAAAATGTGGGTCTTGATTGAATTCATTTTTTTCAAATTGAGGAGGAGGATAAAATAATGTACAAGTATGATAAACATGCAATATACACAAGTAATATGATAAAACAATAATTTAGAAATCGGCCTAAATTTTCCTATCGTCAATAATATACAATAATGATTAAGAGTATAATTTGAACCTAATATGAATAGCTTCAATGGGAAGCACCTCTGGATACCTGTAAAGACACTTAGTAAAAGTGTTAGTAAATAAATCAAGATGAATAAAAATAAATGAATCAAAGAATAACTTAAAAATAAAAACCCGTCTTATTAACATGGAAGGCCTTGGAAATCGACGGTAATTTCTTCATCGGCCAATTTTAACATAAAACTTATACAAACTTAAACTAAATTTCCGTCTTTTTAAATGGGGAGGCCTCCAAAACCGACGGAGAGAATTTTTCATTGGCCAATTTTAACAAACAAAATATATGAACTTAAAATAAATTTTCGTCTTTTAATATTAGGGAGGCCTCCAAAACCGACGGAGAGATTTTCTCATTGGCCAATTTTATATAGAATTTCGACATAAAATAAAATGAAACTAACTAAATGACAATATAAGATAAAATACAACCATCCAAACTATAAGAACCTAACAAAATAATAATAATAATAATAATAATAATAATTATAATAACAACCACCAAACTGTTAACAACATAACAAAACAATAATAATTAAATAATATTAATGTAGTAAAGTAATTTCTGTAACTTCTTAGAACATGAATCAATCAATTTAATAAACCCATACCAATCACATATGAAAAAATTAGAAAGGTGCGGTAAAAAAAAAGAACAAATTCAAAATCGTGAACAAATGAAAATAAATAAATAAGACAACCACATATGTGTATATCAACAACTCAACTTATATTTAATTAATAAATTTATCTAAAAACTTGTATATATCACTTCATAATAAATAAAATAAAGCGCTATAAGCTAATCACTTAATATAATAGTATGATCCTCAAATAAAACAAATTAATAAAGAATAGGTAAAACAGTAGCCAAAAAGAAAACATAAATAATGAAAACCTTGTTAAACTAATAGCTAACTTAATGAGTTATTTGAATTAAAATGATTACCTACATATTGATGAGGAAAAGAAGGGAGAAAGATACACTGAAGCCCCGATTTGTGGAGATCTGATGGCGATGAAGGAGGGTGTGCGTTTCTTCGATGCAGCAAGGTCATATTTTGTTTGTCGGACCTTTAAAGCTCGTTGTGACAACAACGTTCCACCTGCAAAATAAGAGAAAAACAATAATCGTAAAAGGGGAAAGAGAATGGGGACAGAGCACCATTTTATTGGCTTCGATTCATCGGAGTTCGAAACTCCTCGCCAGAGTTGTTGTCCGTTCGCGGCACCACTGGCGTGAGCTCGGAGCTCGTTGCTCTGATGGTTCTAGATGGGTTTGTTGTTGTTATCGGATAAAAACGAAAAAGGGGTGTGGTTGAGTTGGGGTTTTGTGGGTTGGTTTGGAGGCTGTTTGGTAGTTGTTTTAGCTGGAGAAGAAGAACGGGGTCATTTCCGTGACTATTTCGTCGGAAAAAGAAGAAAATGAAGAGGGTTTTGGGGGCTGTTGGTGATGAGAAGAACGGGTGAGGGTTGTTGTTTTCGGTTGTTGTTGTTTGCCGGATAAAATGGGTTGTTGGGTGGCGGTTGTTTTTTTGTGCCAAAAAGTAGGAGGAGAAACTTTTAGGGTTTTTCTATTTTGAAAACTTTTCATCCCCTTCTAAAAATTAATTCATCACCCCCTTTCATCTTTGATCTAATCAATAACTTAAATAGGAAAACAATTATGTATTGGGCTTAAATTGTGGACTTAGGATTGTGACCCAAAATCATCGGTCAATATATGCATGCAATTTTTATTCGTTTTTGAATTAATATTTAGATTGTGCAAAATATCAAAATGAATATTAACAAATGTAACAAATAAAATGAGTATTAAAAAATAAAATAAAATATAATGAACGTAACTAATGACATGTAAAAATGCAATTTTAAAATTAACTGATAAAAAATTCTAAATTTTGATAAATAAGGATAGTTATCGATAAACTTATTTAAAATTATAAGAAAAATATTTTGAACTATTAAATAAATAAAACTTAAAAGTTACGAATTTTGAAAATGTTAGGCCAAAATTTGGTGTCAACACCCCTAAACCTAAACTAGGAAACTCATTTTACAACATAAATCCTCACATCAACTGAACAACACACTCGTTAGGTTCTAGTTTCACCTACTCGTTTTTCCAAGGTGTTAGAGTAGGATTGAATTCAGACCCACTTTCTCAAGCTGAATCCACAATAAACCAATCACTACAATCCTCAATTTGTAGCTTTAATTCTAAAACCTCTTTCTCAAGCAAGCCTAGAATGATAAACTAGAACTGTATTTGCAACTATAATTCATCAATTAAAACTCAACTATCAATTGAACTCACTTCAAATCAACAATCAAATCAGTAAATACTAACACCCATAAGCTAATTGAAACATTCAAACACATAATCACACCACCAAGAATTGGGGTTTTAGCCAAACGTCATACAAATCAAGAAAATGTTACCAACTATGTTCTCCATCAGTTTGGGTAACAAATTGCAAGTCTTCACAATACTCAAAATAAGCTCCAAATCAAAACCAACCCTAAATTCCTACTCAAAAAGACTAAAAACAATGTCCAGAGTGATTTAGATCAAAAATCCAGGATTAGAATGTGAGGGAACTCCTTTTCTTCCTATCAAAATTCCATTTATACATTCCCAGATTTTTGGCTTCGGAGCCATTCGACGAAATAAGTCGAACTTCGCCAACTAGATCGGTGATGCACCAAATGCTTCTTTCCATCACCTTCTTGGCTTGACTCTTCACCACTTCCCTTTTTTGACTTTAGGCGAACAAGATTTTTTATTGCCGATGCAGTCGGTGCTTCGCCGAAACGTCACTTTAATCACTGAGTTGGCTTTTACCCTGGGCTAGCCTGTTGTAACTTTTGGTGAGCTGAAGAGCCACTTGACCACTCGCCGAGTGGTATTGGCGATCATCAACCTTGCTTGTCTTAAAATATTTTAGTTTTTTCTCTCATTTTTGCTCAATAATGTCCTTGCCTTCTCTTTTGTCTTCATTGATGCAAATTAGCACTTTCACACTGGTTTAGAGCATAAAAGAGGCATTGAGGAAACTAAAACTCTGAATATTAAGCCCTAAATAAGTCTAAATCCACGACTCATCATTTCCACACACCCATTGAGTCTCAAAATATCTATATTCTCCAAATTCAATTCATCAAAATTGATTATGTTTTCATCCAATTCTCCATAGGTCTATATTGTTATGATTCAATTGTTTGATTCTAGTATTCGTATGAATAATATTATTCAATTACATATTTTCAATTGATTTTAGATGGACCTGTGCATTAATAATGATTTTGATACGAGTTTATGAAAATATAAGTTTATAAATGAAAGAAATGAATTTATAGTAATAATTTATGAACATTTATACATTATTTATGAAAAGATGTCTTATGATCTAAAGGTTGTTTTTAAGATAAGCATCAATGAAATTGTGAAAGGTTTTCTCACATATAAGGAATCATTGTTTGGTGAAAGGTTTTCTCACACATGCATGATTCATGATTTAAGGAGCTATTCTATGATATTTTAAACTTGGATTAGTAACTAAATTGTGTTTTTCCATGTATGATGATGTGTTTATTATGATTATTCCGTTCGGATTTTAATTTAGAACCAAATGAATATTAAGATGGAGGCTCTCATGTTAGTAGAGGTCAGATCTGTAATAGCAATCTCGTTGTCCCTAACTACGTGCCCCATAGAATTTTCTTATAAAGAGATAGATAGTGGATATACCTAAGCTAGAAGTTCATGGTCCTTACCTTTGCAAGTAGGACATCTATTATCAGTGTTGGAGAAAGACATCAGATTCCATGTAAGGGCTCACAAGGTCTATCTTAGTTAATGGTAAATATCCCACAAGACGAACTAAGTTACCTTCAAAGGTTTTTATGAAACTTTTATTACGATTTAAAGATGCATTGACCATGTTTATAATTTATGATTCTTCCTTAAAGGTTTTACTATGCTTTAGCTTGGTTGTGCATATCATATTTTCTTCATATCCTCTTATGATCATGTTTTACGTTTTAAGCATAACTGGCATACTTAGTACATTCCATTTACTAATGCATACTTGTGCCTACATTGGCTAATAATGTAAGGTCCGACGATCTTCCTCCTCCTGCTCGTGGTTAGCTTGGACTACTTTTGCTAGTGGATTGGTGAATCATCATACTTTGAGGGTGAGACCATGAAGACTCTTATAGCTTTTACCTTTTGAGATTTTGATACGTTGTATGTGGTGTATGGGTTCTGTCCCAAACACTCTCCTTTGATGTATTAGATTGGCTTGTCAAGACTTAGTATATTCGCACTTATGGTCCTTTAATAATAAGATATTACTTTACCTATTATACGTTTGTCTATTATGTTGTGTATGTATGTCAAGTAGCTTGTGTAGGGCCTTTCAGGGACTTATATGCTATGTCACGTCTAGGTGTACTTTGTGCCATGGAATACTTGGTATCAGCTGAACCGCATAGGCCATGCATGGTCCCTCATTTGATCCACAGACCGTACATAAGTCGCGTCACCTCATGGCCCAAAGAACAAGTCTCTGAAACCATCGATGGTCGACCAGGACGGTCCGTAGGTCAGTCAACGGACCGTAGGTCGCCACTGTCGATGGCGTCGGCAGTTATTTTAAGAAGGGCTGTTGGGTCTTTTACTAATAATTCTAGACTAATACTATGTCATTTTTCCCTTCACCTAAAGACCTATATAAGTTTTTTAACCCCCAAATTTCCCCAATGGAAATCATTCTCTCAAATTCCTAAAAGAAGAAAAAATCTTCGTCTCTAAACTATTTCTCTCTCTAGAAAGCTTGAAGAAGGATTCAACCTAGGGTTTCAAGTCAAGCCTCCAATTCCACCATTAAAGGCAAGCTTTTAGCATTGAGGTATGATAGTTTTCATCCATGGAACCCTTTCATCCATGGAGTTCCTAAATTCTCCAATTCACAAATTTAGAATTACCCAATTGAGTTAGGGTTTTCTTCCATGTCATGGGTTCCCTTAAATATTGATTTGTTTGATAGTTTTATGATCTATCAAGCATGAATTGAGATAATTACATAATTTTATGAAGAATTTTGTCACGACCCAGGGGTACTCCCTAGATGTAACACGACGTACAAGACTCCGAAAAGCCTCATACAAGGCTCTTAGCATAGCATAACATAAGATAATAGAAAATGGTGCGGAAATTTAATACATTTTCTCAATACAATCAATGTCTCATAAAACGAAGCAGAAGTTTACTACATTTGTCTCAAACTATCTAATACTTGAAAAGAGTTAGGGGTACAACCCATACAAAAGTCTAAACATAAAAGAAAGACATAAAAGGAAAGGTGATCAAGTCCTTGATGCGATGAGGACTCACCAAGTTTTCACTTTCTTGCTTTTACTATGAACCTAGCCACGAGGATGAAAGTCAATATCGTCGAACCCTGCATTTGATAAGAATGTAGGAAAGATTATGCGTTAGTACAATAATGTACTAAATATGATGGCTAGCATAAATCATGAACATAAGCATAATAAAGGCATTAGTTAACATAAGACATATACAAAAATCATAAGAGAAAATAACATAAGTCAGAAGCATAAGAGACATCATAATAATACATAGGCTATAATCATAAGAGATAACAACATAGTCATAGGCATAATCAATGCATCTAGTTGAACATAACATAATAGAAACACTTCATAAGTCACCTTAAGGCAAGCTTATACAATGCATGGATAAGACCCCATAATCCACCAATGCTAAGCAAGTCACTTTAGGCCCTCATTCATATTTATCATATCTTTTGATCTCATTCTTAGCTTATTTTCTCATAGACAAGGGAACATTCACCTTTAGTCAAACATATCAAGGAAACCAACTATAGCAACAACCAAATTAGGCATACATCATACAAGTAGTCCTCATATCAAAACATACTTACAATACTTCCTTGAAGTATCCTCAATTCATTATTCATGTTCATATTCTTATTGTGGTAGTGGAAAAGCATAAGTCACAAGCATATTCATTACATAGATCATCATAACATAAGAGGAACATATCATAAATACCTTCAAAGCATACTTGTGCAATGCATGAATAAGACCCCATAAATATCACTCATGCTAAGTAAACATCCTTGAGTAACCATAGTCATATTTCATATTCTTATTCTTGTTCATATTATTGTTGTGGGAATAAGCCTTAACCGACATAGACCATGTGAGCTTAACATGAAATTTGGTGCCAACCCCACATGTAAAAGAGGTTTCTCTACTTGCCAAAGGTAGAACCATACTATTAGCTTATGTGGATCCATTAGCTAAGTAACCTACGGGGCAATTAGTTTATGGGATAGGGAGATTTATACTAGAAACCCAAACTCAACTAAAGTATAAGGTTTCCATCTTACGAGACATACTTTGGGAACCCGGACTCAACTAGCTTAGAAGGAACCCATTTAGAAAGCTAGACTCAACTAGTGTAAAAGCTTTCATTGGGAAGCTGGACTCAACTAGCGTAAAAACATCGTTCTCATATTCAATATCCACTCGGTGCTAAACATTAATTCCCACAGAGTTCATAGTAAGTCTTGACTTGAGTTCATATTCATGGAAGAATGTCTTGACACTCAATCCAACATAATTCATAATATAGCTCACAGTTCATGCATGGGAATAACATTTCACCGTCCATGTCTTCATATAGATTCAATAGGTAAGAAAGCCTTTCAACCTTAGAATCATCATATTGTGAGAAAACCTTTCACATCATATCATATTAATACATAAGTGTGCAAATGAGAATATCCTTTCAATAACACCCAACAAGATCCTAATCGTAATCACTTTACTGTCAATTTGTTCTCAAAGTGTTGTTAAAACATATACATAAATCTCATAATCACGCATAACACTCCTACTTTGCCATTCAAGGATCAAGGATCATATTAAATCAACACATCTAGAATTCACTACCTTAGACATGGATATAATCATAATTCATGTCTAGAAGATTTACTTTTAAGCAATTCATATCTAGGTGCTCTAACCTCAAGTAATTCATAAAGAAATTCATCATTCTTAGAAGATCACATCTAAGCCCTAAATTTCCCCTATTCATGACATAAAGTCCAACTATATCAATTTCACCTGAGAATATTAGATTAATCAAGAATACATGTATAATCATACTAAAAACATGCAATTCCATCATATATAATCATAAATGGCCATAAACAATCATAATCCACTATATTGGATCACAACCCATAACACTAGAAGAAACCCTAAATTGACTTGGGGAAATCTTCTTCTAGATTGGGAAAATCATGGGGGCTTCATGGATGAAAGGAGTCAATGAATGAATAAGCCATCATACATTGATTACAAAGCCTAGAAAGATTAAAACAATAGAGTCTTGACTTGACCTAGCTTGACCCTCTTATTCTTCTTCTTATTTCTAGAGAGAGGATTTTTTTCCGGAGGGAATTGTGTTTATTTTGGGGGTTTAGAAATAATGATTTGGAATGAATTAATTAAGGGTCTAAAGTCTTTATATAGGTGGTCTAAACTAGGATAAAATGACGTCACTTAATACTTAATTAATTCCGAAAATTCCATTAAGCCCTCACTTAATCGTTTAAAACTACCCACTGCCTCACCCACGAAACCCCGACCACGGGGCGTGGTCGGACCCACGGCCCATGCTGGTTGGGCGTGGGTTGGTGTCTGCAAGTGGTCATTTCAAGCTTAGGACCTACGACCCCATCCATGAGGTGTGGACCAATCCACGAGGCATGGGTCCTGCCGTGGACAGTGCCTTAGGAAGATTCTAAGAGAGGCTCACCCACGCTGCCCACCTATGGGGCATGGCTCCCTCCACGGGCATGCATGGCCTCGTGGGTGGCATTGTGTTTGGGCATTCCTAAGGTCCTCCTCAAGGACCCATAGTTGGTCATTGGGGAGGGGGGTCATACCTTGACGTTCTAACACGAAAACCTATATTTTAAGTACGGGGAGTTACGTTTACGACTCTAACCCTCATGTTAAATTCTAGTTTAGCCTTTAAGTTTCTGGGGTTTTACAACATTTCCCCCTTAGGAACATTCATCCTCAAATGATCTTGACACCTGATATACCGTGAGTTTACGATATTTCTAATACATTTCACTTACAAGTTGTGTGTGTCTAGGGCCGTTTTGGATTGGTTTTTATGTGTTTTTATCATGTTTTGCAGGAAAGACGTTCAGGCACAAAAGTAATGGGACAGCTGAAATAACTGCAGAAAGGGCACCTACGGAGGTGATCTACGGACCATAGGTCCAGTGACGCTCCGTAGGTGATGGCTGTAGATCAGAAGGCAAGGCATGGAAGGCAAATCAGGGAAATCTGACAGAGTGTGGAACCACGGTGGCCATTGACAGTCCGTAGATTGATCTACAGACCATACTGTTGATCCGTAGATTGATACTGCGAGGGTTCCAGTACCTGATTTTTGAAGATTCCAAGTATGGAGCTACGGAAGGGGATTGACGGACCGTAGATCGATCTACGATCTGTATTGCAAGTCTATCGTTTGCTTCAGAGAAGCTGATTTTTGGAGGCTGAAATATTTTCTAAGTCCTGGCTGACGGAAGGGACTCACGGACCGTAAATCCATTGACGGTCCATGAGTCAGTCTCGTCGAATGAAAATGCGTGTCTGAACACACTTTCCTTAATTTGTTTCCCTTTTAATTTAGGACTTGTTTTCTATAAATAGGGCATGTAAACCTCGTTTTTAGGGGTTAGACTTTATTACTTTTGTTTTACTTTGTGACTTGGGAACTAATTTTGCTAGCCGAGAAATTCTTGATTTCCAAAGGTTCGTTTTGAAGATTTTGTTTGAAATTTGAGTTAAATTTCTGGGTTTATTTTTCTCAACAACGTAAGTTCATAATTCTTCCATCTAAAACAATGAATTGTGTTCATATGATTATGGGTAACTAAACTCCACAACTAGGGTTGTCGGATCCATGAGCGATTAACAAAGTATGAATAGTAGATAAGTAATTCTTGAATAGTGTTTTGCATGCATTGATAATTCTTTCGTTCAAAAGTCTTTTTAACGAGTGCATACGTAGAACTTGCCTTGTTGCTACTTGCTGGACCAAGGAGGTAATCAACAAAAAAGAATTATCAACATAGATTTAGTGTGATACTATCTAATAAGCTAGTGTTGATTGGTGCGAAGTAAATAACTAAGCCAAACATCGATTATGATGTCTAATATGAGGTAAAGGTAAGAGTTAGTAAATTATACACATGTAGCTGGACCAAGGTGCGGGGTGAAATTCTCTAGATGCCGGACCAAGGATTCAGAGATACCTAACTTATCACTTTGCATGTAATACACTAAGACCAGGATTGTTATTATTAGGATTACTGAGTTATGAACTTGTGGTGAACACATATACCCTAGTTACTTTTCTCATCTTGATAACAACAAAAATTGACTTTTGTTTACTGATTACTTACTGAATTCTTACTATTTGTTTCACAAATCCGCCCCCCCCCTTTTTATTACTTTTTTCCGAAAGTACTTTGACTAAACGAATATAGGTGTAAGTTAAAGTTAAGTCTAAACCAGTTTCCTCGTGGGATCGACCCCAACCTACAAGTCGGGTTCTTTACTTAATAATGATCGCTTATGCTTCTTTAGGGAGGTGTAATTTGAGCGTAACAAATTTTGGCGCCACTATCGGGGAAATTTGGCTTTTAGATTAATTTTCACTACATTATTGAACTTTAGTCAAATATTTCCTAATTTTACTTTTTCTTTTTGTTCTTGTCTCTCTCAGGTTCTGACTCTAGTGTATGCCAAGGACACGGAGCCAAGGTGAACCACTTACTCCTTACGATCCAGAGCTGAACAGAATTTTGCGAAGAATGAACAATCAAGAAATTTCAGTTAATCCTATCAGAGTAAATCTTGATGATACAGTTGAGTTACAATAGCCGAGAGTAGCTGGTGGGGAAAACCGGGATCTAGCTGAAAATCAATTGGAAAATGCAGTGAGGGTGCACGGTCCACCAGACTCATAACTACATGCCAACTACAGGGGCAACACAAATATTGCTGACTCTGATGGACCTCTAGTCTTACCTCCTCTGCCTCCGGGGTAAACATTTGTGGTAACCAGTAGCTTGATGCAGATGCTTACAGCGAGGGGCTTGTTCTCAGGGTTTCCATCGGAGGACCCACATGCTCACATAGCCAAGATAAGGGTAGTCTGCAAAAGCTATGTAGGTCGGCCAGACTTGGATATTGATGTCATCGGATTGAGAGTGTTCCCTCTATCACTGACAGGCGATGCTGCTATATGGTTCACTGAGCTGCCTTATAACTCAATCTATACATGGAACCAACTGAGGGATGTGTTCTTAGCAAAGTAATACCTAGTCTCCAAGACGCTAAATCACAAAGATAGGGTCAATAATTTTGTGGCATTACCTGGAGAGTCTGTAAGTAGCTCATGTGACAGATTCACTTCGTTCATAAGAGGTATTTCAGATCACCGTATTGATGATGAGTCGCTGCAGGAATATTTCTATCGAGGTCAGGATGATAACAATAAAGCAGTACTGGATACTATTGCTGTAGGTTCATATGGTGAGTGCACATACGCACAGATCGCAGAAAAGCTGGACAAGATCTCTCGCAATAATAAAGCATGGAGCACTAGGAGGTCGAATACTGGGAGAAACACATTTGATGTTCATGCCACAAACAACCAGTCTGCGGATGAGATTCGTGAAGAGATGGCTCAGATGAGGACCGAGTTGGGTTTGGTATTGAAGCATGTGAGTGGAGGTGCAAAAAAGGTAAATGTTGTGAACTACTTGACTAGAACTCCACCACCAGTGGAAGAGTGTTACTATGAAGAGGATGCTTATGTTGTGGATGATCAGACGGGGGGTTTCCGACCAAATGCCTAAGGATCTAACACGGAAAATTGGTGCCAAAGTGAAGGAAACCCAGGTCGGAACTATGGAAATTACAACCGAGAGGGTCATTATGTCCGGGATGGGAACTTCAATCGCGACAACAACTATAACCGAAACAGCTATGGCAACAGAAATGAACCAGTTGGACCTTATGTTCCCCCTCAAAATGAAGAATCTGGTACTAGGGATGTTGGAAGAAGTATGGCGCGTATTGAAGATATGATGCAGAAGATGATGAGAAGGTTTGATGCAGCTGATGAGAATGTGAAGGAGATGAAAAATGACTTGTGTGGTATTGGTCAAAAGGTTGATGCCCATGCAATGTCAATAAAGCATCTAGAGCAGCAGATGACCCAGTTGTCTACTACAGTGAACCCACGTCAACCTGGTACTCTTCCTAGCAACACCATCCAGAATCAAAAAAATGATGGCCATTGTATGACAGTTACTACTCGAGGGGGTAAGCAAACCATTGATCCACATATGCCTTCTGTGGTGGAAGTTGAGATTAGAAAAAAAGATGATGTGATAGAGGTTAGAGAAAAGTCTGAGAATGCGACAGAGAAAGAAATGGAGATATCTTAGAAAGTGGTCCCCATAGCTAGAGCTCCACCACCTTTTCCACAAAGATTAGTGAGAAAGACTGAAGATGGTAAATATCACAGGTTTATTACTATGTTGAAGTAGCTTTCCATCAACATTCCATTGATAGAAGCTTTGGAACAAATTCCTGGGTATGCAAAGTTTATGAAAGATATGGTAACAAAGAAGAGGTCTGTGAGTTAAATTACCACCGCTAATTCCTAGTCATGAGTGAGGTATCAACACTCATGCAACTTAAGCTACCTTGGCACATATTCTATAACTCAACCTAGCTGCGTCAATACATAAAAAAATGTTGGATGTGTCACAATACACCCTCAACTGGAGGAGTCAATATAGGAGCTCTAGTGAGAAACTCCATGAGACTCTGAAAGCTCCACTCGCACTTCTCCAATAACTCAAATGGAACATCAAGGTGAGTCGGTTGGGTTAAAAGTGGTGCAGTAGTAAAGAAGCCCTCCACAAACTGTCTCTATTATCCCGCTAATCCGATGAAGCTTTGAATCTCAATAACTGAAGTGGGCCTAAACTTATCATGAATAACTTTATCTTTTGCAGATCTACCATGATGCAATACTTGGAAACTACCTGCCCCAAGAATGCTAAAAACTAAATAAAAAACTCACACTTTGAAAACTCACATAAAGTCATTGATTAGCACAATCCTCAAATATTGCTCATACTCTCTCCTTATACATAAGTATACAAGAATATTATCAATGAACACTATGAAAAATAAATCGAGATAAGGTCTGAGCATCCACATCATCAAGTCCATAAAGGTGGCAGGGACATTAGTTAACCCAAATACATCACAAGGAACTTATAGTGTCTATAATGAGTCCTAAATGTAGTATGGTCCAATAGATCATCAATATGAGGCATGGGGTATTGGTTCATCATTGTTACCTTATTTAGCTGCATGTAGTCAATATGTACATGCATGGATTCGTATTGACTATAGGCAGCTAAATAAGATGACAGTAAAGAACCATTACTGCATGGATCCATTTGTGAAAAATAAAGACAACACCATCCAGATAGATTGCAGCATTGTAGCGTTATTGCCACAAGGTCTCTTGTGCAAAAGAAGGAGGATCCTGGTGCCTTCACGATTCCATGTACTATCGGACTGTTACACTTTGCTAAGGCATTGTGTGATCTTGGTGCTAACATCAACCTCATGCCATTGCCTATTTACAAGAAATTGGGTCTAGGGGACCCAAAACCCACTACAATGCGGTTACTGATAGCGATTGGACTGTGAAAAGACCAATTGGTGTACTCCATGATGTGCTAGTAAAAGTGGAATCTTTCATTTTTCCGGCAGATTTTGTGATTCTTGACTGTGAGGTTGATTTTGAGGTTCCCATTATCCTTGGGAGACCATTCTTTGCCACAGGGCGTGCGTTGGTTGATATGGAAAAGGGACAGATGAAGTTCATACTGAATAATGAAGAAGCAACTTTCAATATATGTAGGTCCATGAAGCAGAGTAGTGAACTCCAAATAGTATCTGCTATAACCTACAGAGTGGAGAGTGGGACAAAAGTGCAAATTGAAGAGCGATTAGGTGTTGAGGTACTAGCAGCAATTATGATGAATTTCGATAGTGATGATATTGAAGAATATGAGGAGTTGGTAGCTGCACTCGATAGGTGTGAATATCGGTCCAAACCAAAGAAGTACGAGTTAGATATGAAAAATCACGACTCCCCACCTGTAAGACCATCTATTGTGGAGGCACTGAAAGTGGAGCTTAAGGCTCTACCACCACATTTGAGGTATGTATACTTGGGCAGAGAGAATACTTTGTCGGTCATCATTGCGGCAGATTTCAATGCGAGACAAGTAGAGTGCTTGGTGACTGTGTTAAAAAGGTTCAAGCGAGCTATTGGGTGGACTATTGCGGATATTATTGGGATTTCTCCCGGTATTTGCTCTCACAAAATCCAACTCATGCCAAATCATAAGACCAGCATCGAGCACTAGAGAAGATTAAATCCACCTATGCAAGAGGTCGTTAAAAAGGAGATCATCAAGTGGCTGGATGCGGCAGTTATTTATCCCATTGCAGATAGGAGTTGGGTGTGTCCTGTGCAGTGTGTGCCTAAAAAGGATGGCATTACTGTGGTGCCAAATGAAAGAAATTAGCTTGTTCCAATGAGGCTTGTGACTGGATGGAGATTTTGTATGGATTACCGGAAGTTGAATGCGTGGACAGAAAAAGGAACACTTTCCTATGCCATTCATGGACCAGATGTTGGATAGACTTGCAGGAAAGGGTTGGTATTGTTTTCTCGATGGGTATTCGGGCTACAATAAAATTTCTATAGCTCCAGAAGACCAAGAGAAGACCACCTTCACTTGCCCTTATGGGACTTTTGCTTTCAAACGGATGTCATTTGGGTTGTGCAATGCTCCAACAACTTTCCAGCGATGTATGATGTCGATATTTTCCAATATGGTGGAGGACACTATTGAAGTGTTCATGGATGATTTTTCAGTTGTAGGTGATTCTTTTGAGCGTTGTCTAGATCATTTGGCCGAGGTCCTTAAGAGGTGTGAAGACTACAACTTGGTGCTGAATTGGGAGAAGTGTCATTTTATGGTTAAAGAAGGTATAGTGTTGGGTCATCGAATTTTAGAGAAAGGTATTGAGGTTGATAGAGCTAAAGTTGAGGTAATAGAAAAGCTTCCACCACCTATTTCTGTAAAAGGTGTTAGAAGTTTTCTTGGGCATGTTGGGTTCTATAGGAGATTCATAAAAGACTTTTCAAAAATTGCACACCCATTGTGCAAACTGCTCGAAAAGGAGTATAAGTTTGACTTTGATGAGGCTTGTCTGAGAGCATTTGGAGAGTTGAAGGAAAAGTTGGTCACTGCACCTATCATTATTTCACCTGATTGGGGACAATCGTTTGAGGTAATGTGTGATGCAAGTGGAGTGGCGCTTGGTGTGGTACTGGGACGGAGGAAAGAGAAAATTCTTCACCCTATTTACTATACTAGCAAAGCTCTAAATGTGGCCCAGAAGAATTATATTGTGACCGAACAAGAACTTCTTGCGGTGGTTTTTGCATTCGAGAAATTTTGATCCTACTTACTTGGAACTAAGGTCATAGTGCATACTGACCATTCTGCATTGAGGTATTTGATGGCGAAAAAGGATTCAAAACCAAGATTGATTAGATGGGTATTGTTTCTACAAGAGTTTGATTTTGTGGTAAAAGATAGAAAGGGGACCGAAAATCAAGTTGCCGATCACTTGTCCAGATTAGAGGAAGAGGTTATGCTAAAGCTTGGAGATAGGGCTGAAATTAATGATGTTTTTTCGGATGAACAAGTATTGGTTGCTTCTCACGATTTGATTCCATGGTTCGCAGAGTTTGCTAATTATTTGGCAAGCGATTTGGTGCCCCCGAACTTGTCTTTTCACCAAAGGAGAAAGTTTATGCATGATGTGAAGAAAATTTTTTGGGATGAACCTTACTTATATCGTAGTTGTGCTGATGGGATTATTCGTCGCTGTGTGCCCGAGGTTGAGATACTGAGTGTACTTGAAGCATGCCATTCATCTCCTATTGGTGGGCGTCATAGTGGTATTCGGACAGCGCATAAGATTTTGCAGTGTAGGTACTACTGGCCTACCATCCACCAAGATGCTCATGATTTTGCCAAGTCTTGTGATTGTTGCCAAAGAGAAAGAGGGATTTCAAAGAGGCAAGAGCTCCCTATGAATCCGATATTGGTGATAGAGTTGTTTGATGTATGGGGCATTGATTTTATGGGTCCATTTGTGAGTTCATCTGGGATGAAGTATATTCTTGTTGCGGTTGATTATGTATCGAAGTGGGTGGAAGCAGTTGCGCTCCCCAACAATGAAGGTAAATGTGTCACTGCATTCTTGAAAAAGAATATCTTCTCCAGATTTAGTACACCGAGGGCGATTATCAGTGACGGAGGCTCTCACTTTTGTATTAGGTTGTTCAAGGAACTACTTGAGAAATATGGTGTCCGCTACAATGTAGCCACTCCTTACCATCTGCAGACTAGTGGTCAAGTTGAAGTGTCCAACAGAGAAATCAAACAGATTTTGGCGAAGACTGTGAATTCTAATAGAACGGATTGGTCAAGGAAGCTTGATGATGCTCTATGGGCCTATCGCACTGCATACAAGACCCCCATAGGTATGTCTCCTTACCAACTTGTATATGGGAAGTCTTGTCATTTATCGGTAGAGCTAGAGCATAAGCCGATGTGGGCAATGAAGAAGCTAACTTTGGATTGGGGTGCCGCATCAAATCAAAGAATGAATGACTTGAATATGCTTGATGAGTTTCGCCTAAAAGCTTATGAAAGTTCAGCCTTGTACAAAGAGAAGATGAAGCAGTATCATGATCAAAGAATTGAAAAGCGAGAATTTGTGGTTGGTGATTATGTGCTTCTATTCAACTCTAGGTTGCGCTTGTTTCCAGGCAAACTCAAGTCCAAATGGACTGGGCCATTTTTGCTCAAAAAAGCGCTCCCCCATGGAACGGTTGAGCTTGACAATAGTGAAGGAAAAAGGTTCATGGTAAACGGTCAAAGCATCAAGATCTATCTGGGAAATGTTGAAAGTGTGCAAGAAGTGATTGAGGCCTACAATCTTGATGAAGTCTGAGTAATCAAGAAACTTACGTTGTGCAGCGACGTTAAATCAAGCGCTACTTGGGAGGCAACCCAAGATGTACAATCTAGCCAATGATAGGTTTCTGTTTCCCATTTAGTAGTTTTCTTTGTTTAATTGCATCACTGTATCAATTTAGATAGGTGTTTAGTTTGTTTTTTAGTGTTGGCTAGAATTAGCATAGGGTCCGTGTCTAAAAAGTGTCCAGAAAATGTAAAAAGAATAGCCTAATGGTTGCTACATGTGCAGGTACGCTATGAAAAATGAGCAGATAATGGTCTGGTGCAGAGGTCTACGGACCCCATCGAAGGTCCGTCGTTCTATCCACGGACTGTGGATGGTGCCCGTAGATCCTAGGTAAGCTCCTAAATTTTTTCCAAGTGTAAGAGTGATCTACGGTCCAAACCTACAGACCGTAGATCGACCCACGGACCGTAGACGGGTCTCGTGGGTCCAAAACCCTAAATCTGTCTAACCCAACCCGGACCCCCTTATTTAAAACTCCCCTAATTTCAAATCATTTCCACTTCCCTCCATTCACTCTCCAACCATTCCAAACACCCTCAACTCCCCTAAATCACGCCATAACTCCCCCTTAAAATCATCCCTTCCATTCCCCCATCATTCCCACAATTCCTTTCCATTATGAATACAACTCACTCCATATTCCACAAAAAAGGTCCAGTGTTGGGTTAGTAACGAAGAGGTGATTCTTTGGTCTTGCAAAAACTTAGTGTTGTCACGCAATCACCCTACTCCACGTTGCTTGTAAGGTAATAGACTTTCCCCTCATTTTGAATTTCGGTTCATAGATTGAATTTAGAAAGTCGGGAGTCGGGTCTTGACCTTGGGTAATTGTTAGATGAAAATACATGATAAAATTGGAAGTTCCAATACCCTTGGAATGATAGCTAGTGATTTTGTTGCCTTGTTGTATGTGATTATAAGTCTACATGAAAGTTTCGACTTAGGGTTCCAAAGTGTCTTAAATAATTGTTAAAATGATTAATCAGAATCCTGAGAATGACAAACTAGCATGATTCAATGTTGAAATGCATGGTTAGAATAGGATATTGTTGAAAATGGTTTAAGATGTGGACTTGAAAATTGAGAATGGCTAAAACCTGGCACAGATCCCATCTACGATACCCCATCTACGGATATTAGATTAATCTATGGACCATAGATTGGGTTCCTGGGTTGATGCTCTTGAAAATTTCACCAAGTGTGAAACCACGGATGTGGACTACGGTTCGTAGATCAATCTACGAACCATTCTGTACATCCGTGGTTTCCATCTGCGACCAATATTGTTGGTCCACTGATCCACGAAAGGGTTCCACGGACCGTAGATCAGTCTACGGACCATAGGTCTCCTCCGTGGATGACCACTGTAGCCTCTGTCTGAAATTTTCTTAGGACTTTGTTATTGTTCGTTTATAGTCTAAAGTTTTCTGTTTAGTTGTTTAGATTTAGTTTTGGCACTAATATCGATTCCACAGGTATGATGGCACCCAAGAAGCTAGTCACCTACTCAAAACAGGGAAAGTCAAAATCTGTTACTCCTAGCTTCAGGTTAATCGATGAGGATACAGACACGGAAAGTGATCCGGCATACATACCTCCAAACACAAGGACTTCTCCCACTGCACACCGAGACACCAAAGGCACCCCCTGGAAGGTGATTCCCGACATAGTCACTATTTCCCAGTCTGATGAGGAGCACACACTGATTGGGTCACTAACTGGGGCTGCTTCCAGTTCAGCTAATGGGTCTGCGTCTGGCTCCGAGTCTACCCATGCTTCGGGCTCTGAGTCCAGCCATGCTTCAGGGTCCGAGTCTGCCCATGCTTCGGTCTCCAATGCCAAGTCAGCCACAAGGTCCAGCCAAAATGAACAAGAAGCCTCATATGATGAGGCCACTAGCTCAGAGTCAGTGCCCTTACCAACGAATGAGAACCCTACTCCAGTGGTCGGTGAGCCAAACAGATGGTGTGTTGAGGGCCAATGGAAAATCTATCGAGATGCCAAGATGATTAATAATAAAGAGAAGATGGCGCAAATTGTTACAGAGGAGCGGAGAGTCCTCACAGGAAGCTTGCACACTGTCCCCGACATTCACCGGCTTTTCAACTTCAGAAGTGTGACTGGATGGATCGAGACCCGGGGAAGTATAACGAGGAGATTGTGCGAGAGTTCTACGCCTCCTATGCTGCCACTCTCCATGGGTCGATCACCAAGAAATCAAAATCCTTAGCCCAAGATCCTCTCACGTCAACTATGGTCCGAGGTTGTCCGGTAGACATATCACAGGCTACCATCAGCCGCTTTTTCTATGGGCCTACCACAGGTCACACTTGGTCACTAAACATAGCAGAGTTTGATTACAGATGGGACATCGTGCGGAGCGGTGCTTTCCAGAGGAATGTTGAGAAGTGAGAGGTTGTTATACTATGGTTGGCTAAGTACTTTGCTGGTGATGGCGAGCTTGCGGAGTTGGTCGCCACACTATGGTTGGGTATCCGAAACGCCACACTAAATTTTGAGGCCAAGTTCTTCTGGTTGTTGGTGCATAACAGGGTGTCGCCGACAAAAGCTGACAACCAACTCACTTGGGACAGAGCGGTCATGGTTGCAGCATTAGTAGCAGAAGTGGAGATTGACTTTGCCCGCATGCTGCTGGCAGAGATTCACGAGAGGGCATTCAAGACCTCCACTACCTACCCCTTTCCGTGTTTGATTTTCCAATTGTGCAGGGACTCTGGAGTGCCGATCTGGCATTGTGATAGGTTGATCCACCCTACCGGGGCTTTGGATATAGGCCTCATCCGAGATGAGGCAAATGTAGCGGCACCTCGCAAAGAGCCCCAGGTTGAGGTACCTCACTTGGGTGTAGATCTTGCAGACACGGTGGGGCAGGCACAGAGCGGTGACCCTATTATACCAGATCACTCGGATACTGTCCCGGACTCCTCTTCCCAGGCCCCTAGCATGGCTTCTAGTTCATCCCTGTCCACACCATAGTTAGGAGCTACTGTTATCCCATTGGCCAGAGTACAAAAATTAGAGGCTCAGATGGCCACATTGTTGCATCACATCCAGCCTTGGATGCAAAATTATATAGCCGAGTCTGAGGCCAGAATGGAGCGAAGGATGAAGGACATGATGGACCTGAAGGTCCGGGCCGTTAATAAGCGTCTTGATGCTTTTGAATTGCGAGTCCTCGAGTGACCAGCCCCGGCCATAGACCTATCCTTTTTTCAGGCTGAATTAGCCAGTCTCCGGGCCGATGTTGATGCCATTCTTGCCATCCCTACAGTTGAGCCTCAGGCTGCACCTACTGCAATGGCTGATGATACGGTGTTGGATGCTTTATTCAGTGTGACCGCTGAGGAGGACTCTGCGCCTACACATACCAAAGGTAAGAGACACCGTTCTAGTTGCACTGAGGAGGAAAAAGCTCAAAAGAGACAGCGTAGGAAGGAGAAGAAGGCTAGGAAGGCCTCGATTTTAGATGAAGAGTTGCGCCAGCGATGCGTGAGAGTATTACATGAGCATCGAGTTCTGCCCCAGTTGTAGAGATCCCGCTTGTTTTGAGGGACGTTGTGAGCACCACTACTGGTGCGGTGAGATTGATAGAGAGCACTACTGAGGGTGCTATGTTGAATGATGTGGGTACTACTGAGGGTGACCCAACTATTGTTCCAGGGAGCTCATGGAAACCGGACCCACCCGCTTGTTGATGATTCACCGGCGCTATGCTCCACAGGTTTGCTTCACTCAATCCACTTTCTTTTTCTGCTTTTTTATGCATTGGGGAGAATCACATCTATTTTGTTAGGGGTGGGGTAAATGGATTGTGAGTGAAAGGGTGAAGTCTGAGTAACCCAACTCATAGATCCTCTCGTGGGGTTTTCTTGCCTGTGTTCTTTTTCCCCAAGAGACTGTTTAATTTATGTTGAATCGGCATGTGTTAGGATCGTATGTGTAGAAGTATGAAATAGAAAGAAGCACGATGGCTTAAAAAAAATGATACCTGTCAGATTTTGTGATGTGTGCTAGAATTTGTAGGCTACGATTAGCTAAATGTGTAGGCTCTGTGTATGACATGATAATTAATCTACTTGATGGCATGACATAAGCTGAAACTTGAACTGGATAATCTGATAATCTGATAATGAAACTATGTGCCAAGAGTGTGTGAGAATAATTAAGTGTTCAAACAGTTTTTGTGCAAAACTAGAACTTGCCCGGTTTGTCCTGCTAAGACTAAACAATCTAGAGGTTAGGAAGTGATCATAGGTCATTGTTCTATTAAGTCAGCAAATTGCCT
Source organism: Solanum okadae (assembly GCA_036553675.1). Classification (NCBI taxonomy): domain Eukaryota; kingdom Viridiplantae; phylum Streptophyta; class Magnoliopsida; order Solanales; family Solanaceae; genus Solanum; species Solanum okadae. The sequence continues at coordinate 15,701,635 of CM071681.1, read as the reverse complement.
GAAAGAAGGATCCGACCAAATGAAACAAATGCTCCCTTTGATCCAAATACTTTGAGCCTAAAATAATACCATTTCTTTCTAAACTCCGAACTCACCTTCCTATGATTGACTATGTTGGCCCTGATCCCTCCTTGGACATGTGCACCTCGACCTAGGCCAAAAGCCTAAGTTGAGGGTGGCTAATGTAAAAAGTAACTTCAATCTTGGCCCTGACCCGACATCGGGTATTGTGCACCTCAACCAATGGAAAATATATAAGTTAAGGGTGGCTATGAAAGACGAAACCAAAAGAAAAATGGGTATGAAAAGAGTTTGATGTTGAAAAAGAGAGGAAAGGATGTGACTTGTTGAAAGCTAAAACAAAAATAAAATAAAAGTAAAAAGAGCTACAAAGTTTAAAGTCACATCTGTGGTTGAAGAAAATCAAGGGAAAGAAGGTAAAACGGTAGGATGACAAAAATAGGGCAAAAAGAGGTTGAAAGCCTAGTGTAATGTCAAGGAGGGAACAAAGTCACTAAGAAGTACCCAAATGTACCACACGTGACCATGAGCCTACGTTACAAGCCAAGAAAGTCCTATAGTGATCCTAGAGTCTAGTTTGGAGAGTCTAAGCAGTGAAAATAAGGGCAAGCCTATGGTCTTGAGCACTAACTGTACTTGAAGTTATTTCTGAGTGTGAGTGTTGAATGAATCCTTGTACTAAAATTCATCAGTCATTGTGTGAGGAAGAAAAAAAGGGATTTCGTTTGAAGTAAGGGCACTTAGTACATTGTCGGAGAGTTGGTACCTTCGTGATAGTGAAACAATGTATGTTGTGTGTTGGTTGGTCAATCGTTGTTGTGGTTTGATCAGCATGAATTAGCTTATCGAGTCTAACAAAAGAAATTTTGTACCCACAAAGAGAGTGGGCTAGAAAGCCATGTGATTGCTTGTGTTTGAAATGCTTGCTTCTATACAAGTGTCGTTTAGAGTCTTAGTGCGTCGCTTGAGGACAAACAACGAATTTAAGTTGAGGGTGTTCATATACCGTGTGTTTATGGTATTTCTAATACATTTCACTTACAAGTTGTGTGTGTCTAGGGCCTTTATGGATTGGTTTTTATGTGTTTTTATCATGTTTTGCAGGAAAGACGTCAGGTGCGAAAGTAAAGGGACAGCTGAAATAACTGCAGAAAAGGCACCTACAGAGTTAATCTATGGACCGTAAGTCCAGTGACGCTCCGTAAGTGATGGCCGTAGATCAGCAGGCAAGGCATGGAAGGCAAATTAGGGAAATCTGACAGAGTGTGGAACCACGGTGTCCATTGACGGTCCGTAGATTGATCTACGGACCATACTGTTGATCCGTAGATTGATACTACGAGGGTTCCAGTACCTGATTTTTGAAGATTCCAAGTATGGAGCTACGGAAGGGAATTGACGGACCGTAGATCGATCTACGGTCTGTACTACAAGTCCGTCGTTTGCTTCAGAGAAGCTAATTTTTGGAGGCTGAAATATTTTCTAAGTCCTGGCTGACGGAAAGGACTCACGGACCGTAGATCCATTGACAGTCCGTGAGTCAGTCTCATGGAATGAAGACGTGTGCCTGAACACACTTTCCTTAATTTGTTTCCCTTTTAATTCAGGACTTGTTTTCTATAAATAGGGCATGTAAACCTCATTTTTAGGGGTTAGACTTTATTACTTTTGTTTTATTTTGTGACTTGGGAACTAATTTTGCTACCCGAGAAATTCTTGATTTCCAAAGGTTCGTTTTGAAGATTTTGTTTGAAATTTGAGTTGATTTCTGGGTTTATTTTTCTCAACTACGTAAGTTCATAATTCATTCATCTAAGACAATGAATTGTGTTCATATGATTATGGGTAACTAAACTCCACAACTAGGGTTGTGGGATCCATGAGCGATTAACAAAGTATGAATAGTAAATAAGCAATTCTTGAATAGTGTTTTGCATGCATTGATAATTCTTTTGTTCAAAAGTCTTTTTAACGAGTGCACGCGTTAGAACTTGCCTTGTTCCTACTTGCCGGACCAAGGAGGTAATCAACAAGAAAAGAATTATCAACATAGATTTAGTGTGATACTATCTAATTGGCTAGTGTCGATTGGTGCGAAGTAAATAAGTAAGCCAAACATCGGAAGTAAGGACTCAATACTAGCAACCCATCATGCATGCAACATCAAAATAATGCATAATTTAAAGAAGGAAACATTATCTCCATTTCAAACATGATCAACGCAATACAAGGAAGTAGGAGCTACATCTAACAACCCATTATGCATGAAATTTCAACATTTCTCATATTCATAGACGGAACTACCTTCTTAAAACTAAAAGCATGATCAACACAATTTCATGGAGCCAATATGTATTTTACTCTCAAAAGCATACTAAAGCATGTTCATCATTTCATCTCATGAAGTCAAATAGGCAACTCATACTAAATGCACAACAACATGAGGAAATCTATCATGCAAACTCATTTTCTTCCAAAACACAAGTTTTCATGAACATGCACCACATCAGGAAATCATGGAAACAACTAAAACACACATGACTCCAAAACATAATACAACTAAGTGGAACTCATCATCTTAAGCTAGAGAAGGAATAGAAGGAACATATAAGGATATCGGGACATCTTATTGGCTCGGCCTCCCAAGTAGAACCCTTACCTAAAACCCTCACTAAAGGTCACTCCTTAATATTTTCATGGAAGCAACTTCCTTGTTCTTCTATTTCTTAACTTGCCGGTCTAAGATCCCTACCGATATTTTTAAATTGTAGGGATTCTCATTAACTCCAAACTCTTCTAACGAATCCACGTATGTCGGATCTACAACACACTTCTTTAACCTAGATACATGGAAAACCCGATGCACCTATGCCAACTCTTTAAGCAACTCTAACTCACAAGTAACCTTACCAACACCACTCAAGATCTCATTTGAGCCTACAACACCGGGACTAAACTTCCCAAACTCACTATACCTCTCAAGGTGAGCATTTGAAGCAACCAAAATCATGAACATCAAGAACACTCAATGACCTTACTATCGAGGCACACCATCTCCCCCTTAAGAGTAAGCCTACACAGACATTTTAAGCACCATTTCTTTCAATTATAAGGTTGGAGCGAGTCATCACTAAGCTTTCACATCCACCACACAAGATTATTTCAAACCATGGTGAATTACACTTCAACCCTTTTTAGGAGAGTCTACTCACCCAAAACATCTAGGCATTACTTAAACACCCTATTGATGAAATCTATCCACACACCCCAAAGATCATCATGACTAAGTTAGGTCCTACCATCAAATACACATAACCATAATGCAACCCATTTATACCAAAGAAAACATCAAAGTCTATCAACTCACAAAAGACAAGCAACACCAGAATCTAAATAAGCATAAAACACATACTGGGAGCAACATTCGGAGGACACTCTTGTTCACCTCTATCTTGGAGAGCATAAAACCTAATTTGCTTTGGAGCACTTATACCAGAGTCACTAGGAGCAACTTATTTTCCCTCTCTTCCTGTAGCGGTAAGTGCCGGGCAATCTCTCATTTTGTGACCACTCTTACCACAACCATAACAACCCTCCATGCCGGCTAAACATCTACCCTCATGTCTCTTTCCACACCTAGCACAAGTAGGAAATAGGGGTCTACTATTCTTTCCTTGGGACATAGGGTCTGGGTAATCAAATTAAACTTAGCATGACTTTCCATCCTCAAACCATGGGCAAGCAGAGGGTATTATTCAGACATTAGAAGATATGTTAAAATCTTGTGTTATTGATTTCAAGGGTAATTGGGATGATCATTTGCCTTTGATTGAGTTTGCTTATAATAATAGCTATCATTCTAGCATTGTAGTGGCTCTGTTTGATGCTCTCTATGGTAGAAGGTGTAGGTCTCCTAATTGTTGGTTCGAAGTTGGTGAGGTTTCTTTGATAGCGACCGAGTTGGTACACGAGGCTATGAAAAAGGTTCGACTCATTCGCAAAAGGTTGAAAATGGCTTAAGTAAAAAAAGTCTTATGCTGATGTTAGAATGAGAGAGCTTGAGTTTGAAGTTAATGGTTGGTTCTACTTGAAAATTTTACCTATGAAGGGTGGGATGAGGTTTGGAATGAAGGGGAAACTTAGTCCCTATTATGTGGGTCCATATTTGATTAGGATTGATTGGTATTTGTTTTGGGGTGAGTACCATGCTAGCTTAGACTATGTGTGTTGTTGCATTCTATGTGAATTAATAAGGTTATTATTTTTGTAATGAGCATGATCAGCCATAGCCAAGGATTAGACTAGTGTTTCCTTAGATTTGCAATCCTTGTAGGCTTAGTTATCTCTAATGCATTTTAAAAGGACTAGATCCTTGTAGAGTGGAGTAGCAGACTTGAGTCTGATAGCATGAGCTTAGTTTAGGCTTTTTCATAGAATTTTAGATCTTCTACCTTCACTCCCTATCACTTCGGCTCCGATGTATTATCAGAGGTTGTGTGCTTTCTCGAGATTGGAGCGTTTCAGGCTCAGAGCCTTTTCGTGATTCTTTGTGAGTTGACGTCGATCCACGGTGGCTTACTGCCTTCTTGAGATCCTCTTCGGAGTTGACATGCCCTCGGGTTACTCTTGCTAGCTCGCGGCTTGCGCCCCTAGGAGTGGAATGGATGGTTTGGCGACCTTGATATTTGAGAAACTCTTCGAAGTCCACAGTCTCCCGGGTCACTCTTGTTAGTTGTCCTGAGAGTGGACTTGTTGGCTGGGTCTCCTAGATTGATTGTCATTTGTTTCTAGTTAGGCTTGAGTGTGACTGAATATTACGGTTACTTGGGATGGGAGATCAACTTTCGATTTATGGTACACTTTTCTCAATAGACTAAGCTATTTTGTGTAGCTGTAGAGCTTATGGGGTTCCATTTGGGTTTTATTTCAACTTACCCACGAGTGTATCTTCTGGACTTATAGGCGTCCAATTACATTTAGTTAATTATTACTTAGATTTACTTTCGGTATGCTTGTGTGTTTTATTTCATGTGTGCTTTGACCTTTATTTGTGTCTATATTCTATCTTTTCATATTTCTTTTATATTTATTGCTCATTCAGGCTATGATGCCTATTGAGTACCTTTGTTTTGGGACTCATGCTACACTTTGCATCTTATTTATGATGCAGGTCATAGTACCAACTACCAGTGATGATCGTTTGTGCCATCTTTTACAAATTTGGGGATCAGAGACGAGGGTGAGAACTTGTTGTCCTGGATCAGCGTATCTCCTTTTGTATATATGTTTAGCTAGTCTTTTGACTTTGAGACGTCTTGTTGTGGTCCACTTTTAGGATTTGTGTTTTCATACTAGACAACTTTGTACTCATGAATTCCAGGTTCTGGGAGGGATTCTAGTATGTATATATCTTTAGGTTGCTTCCACTTCTTTCTTATTTATGTTATTTAGTGTTATTTCTATTTAGTTCTACCCTCATACTAATTACTTATCACTTTGTGTATGGGTTGACTTATCTACTGGTGGGTTATAGTAGGTGACATCATGACCTAAACAACAAAGCATTGGGTTAAAAATTAGGAAAAGACCCAAAAGTCCTTTGAAATATTTGTCGAACCTCATCTACGGTCCATAGGTCCTTCTACGGAGGCCAACCGTACAAAGATTCAGAAACCTCTTTATTTAACCAACTTTTGACGGAACCCATGTACGACTCGTAGGTCATCCTACGGTTCGTACATACCAACCATGGAAACAACTTTGACCCTCAAAATTTAACTAAGTTGTGACTGACCTACGAGACCTATCTACGACTCATACAATGGTTGACAGACTGTCATGGTGAACCGTAAAAGGGGTAGTGGGACTTGATCTTAGAAAATTACTTTCCCACTTACTACAATTTCTATCTACGGCCCGTAGAAGTAGCTATGGTCCATAGATTGGACTTGTAAACAAAGACTTCAGCCTAGAAAAATTATTTTCTCCCTTTTCAAAATTTTGATATGTTACAATATCTCCTCCTTGGGAACATTCGTGCTCGAATGGGACTCAAGGCAACACAAAGATAGTAGGAGAGTAAATCTAAAAAGCCAAAGAGAAGGCAACTTCATCAATAACACATAATCAAGGAGGAACATCAACTCCAAGCTAAAACATATTCAAAACATCATTTCATAAGGTACACATGTGATTCATACTTAAACATACATAATCATGAAGAAATCAATCAAAGCTAAATCAAAATCTCAAAAGCAAGTTTTCATGAGAATGTATGCATGAGGAAACCTGAGAATGACTAAGACATGAGGATGGACCATGAGGAATTGAATATCTCAAGCTAAAGTAAGATCGGAGGGAAAGAGATGGGGATAACAGGACATCATATTGGCCTCGGCCTCACAAGTAGCAATCTCAACCCTTTCATTCATCCACAACACTTATACGGATGCAACTTTCTTATTCCTTAACTTCTTGACTTGCCGATCAAAAAATTTCAACTTTAATTCTTCATAAGAAAGACTCTCCTTTATACCAAGACTCTCTAATGGTACTATGGATGCTAGATTACCAACACATTTCTTCAACAAGAAGACATGGAAAACCGGATGCACCGATGCTAAATCATTAGGCAAATCAAGGTCATAAGCAACTTTACTAATATGCCTCAAAATGTAATATGTGCCCACATAACGGGGACTGTGCTTCCCTTTATTACCAAACCTCATGACACCTTTCATGAGTGAAATTTTCAAGTAGACACAATCATCTATCTAAAACTACTGATCTCTTCTTTTAACATCAGCATATGACTTTTGTCGACTTTGAGCCGTTTTCAATCTTTCTCTAATAAGATGAACATTCTCCATAGCCTCATACCAACTTGGGACCTATCGAAGCAATCTCACCAACTACAAACCAACCTATAGGATATCTACACCTCCTACCATAAAGAGCCTCAAATGGAGTCATACCAATGCTTGATTGATAGTTATTATTATAGGCAAACTAAATCAAAGGAAAATGATCATCCCAATTTCCCTTGAAGTTAATCACACAAGCTTTCAACATATTTTAGTTTGGATAGTACGCTTTGCTTTCCCGTCGGTTTAAAAATGAAAGGTCGTACTAAGCTTAAAACGAGTACCAAGGTCCTTTTGGAAAGATTTACAAAGCTGAGAAGTTTATTGGGTACCATAATCTGAGATAATGGATAGGGTCACTCCATGTAACCTAACCATTTCCCTCAAGTACAACTTAGAATAGTCTTCCACGATTAAAAAACCTTGACGGGAATGAAATGAGCCAATTTCATCATACAATCTACTATAACCCAAATCGAGTCATGTTGCAGCTGGGTGCGGAGTAAACCAAAAAAAATCCATATTCATATCTTCCCACTTCCAAGTGGGAATACTAATATCTTGGGACAAACCTCCCAGATTTTGATGTTCAACTTTCACTTGTTGAATTAGGACCCTTAGCCACGATTCTGCAATATCCTTTTTCATCCCATTCAACCAATAGACCTCCCGTAAATCATGGTACATCTTGGTATCTCCCAGGAGAATGGAATATAAAGAACTATGGGCTCTCGATAAAATTTGCTCCTTCAAATTGTAACACCTTAGATTCTAAAAGAGACAAAGTGCAAATTTTTAGAAGTTGCAGGCGCCAATAACGGAAGCCACCTACGGATCGTAGGTTGACCCACGGATCATAGGTGGGGTCCGTCGTTGGCCACCTGCAACCCCCTCCCAGAACCACAGAAAAATCCGGCTAAATCTGGACCCATGATAGGACCTATGGACCGTAGGTCAGACCACGGTCCGTGGTCCAGGCCGTGGTTTAGACCCCCAAATGCCACTCCCTGAAGCCAATCGACGACTTACTAGTATAGATGCTAGGTTAGTTGACGGTCCGTCGGTCCGTCGGTCAGGCCCATCGTTGGCCCCATAAATTTTTAAGTCTGGGTCATTTAGTCTTTTCCCCTATGCGTTGGACACCTAAACTATGTCATTTAACCAATAAACTACGTCATTTTGGTCAATTTAAGCCTAGTAACTTAATCAGAACTTACCCTAGTCAATTGATTCTCCAAAATTCATCCAGTTAGAACGAAAAAAGGAGAAAGCAGTAGACCAAACCCTCTCTAAGAACGCAGCAGGTTTTCTTCAGTTCCAGCCCCAAATTCAAAAGATTTCTCCATGGAATTCATCACCATGTATGTGGGATTTCACTGGTGGATTCCTTTCATCCCCTAGGTCCCTAGATTTTAGTCAGAATCTTTATTCCCTAAATATTCCTTAGACCTAGGGTTTCTAGAATTTCATATAACTATTGTGATTTAGTTGTTAGGGTATTCTTAATCATATTATCATGTTTTTGTAACAATGTTGCTCAGTTACTTTCATGAAATTCTGAATGCTAGTGGTGTAGATTCGTTTAGTTCATGAAATACACTAGCTAGGACAGATAAACAGAAATACATGCCTCAGTTTTGAGATATTTTATTATTAGTACTTAATGTTTCATTTTCAGTTAGCACGTCAGCATATTGAGCTATATAGTATATTTCAGTTATGTTGTATTGTACACATTTCCAGTTGGGAGTAGTCTTAGACCGAGTTGCACTAGGGTCATTCACCTTCATAGTCTTACAACTACGTGCCCCCATAGGTTTAAAAGTCTCCTATGTGGGCATCCATTTTTGTGATCATGCCAACATGCCTATATACCCCTGGAAAAGTATATTGGGTCCTCTCGATTGGGGATATACATCGGACTCCACAGTTAGCTCATGTGGTTTTATATCGGTTAATAGTAGCTCCGACAGTCAGACTCTAGTGCATTGACCAGGTTACCAGTTATATTTCAGTATTCAATTTCAACATGTTATGTACTTGGTTATTGCATTCAGTTTAGTTCACTTTCAGTATATCTCAGTATCTTTATCATGTTCATATTATATCATTGCTCAATATGCTTTGTTCATTTATATATATATATATATTTGTTCAGCTTTATCCTATCATGCATGCTCAGTACCTATCAAGTATTGACGCATACTCTGTGCTACATCTTTTCGTGATGTAGGTTTAGGTCCTCAGCATTCATATCACGTGTAAATCAGTTCCTGATCCGTACTCAACAATATCAGTGGTGAGTCCTCATTCTTTGAGGATGACAGACATGTTCCTTTACATTCAGTCTTTCATTTTAGTTTCAGTTTTGCTAGAGTTACCTGGGGGCATTTCCTAGTATCTCTAGTCAGTTAGAGGCTTATTTTAGACATATTTAGATTCAGCTAAGTTTTTGAGTTATAGTCTAGTGTTATTAACACATATTCAGTATTTATATCCAGACAGTTTGGGTTTTCCCCAACATTTCAGTTTATCTCATGTTTTAAGCATCAACACAGTATCTCTTATTTCATAAGATGTGTGTATGCTTATGATATGTCAATTCCAGGTTAGCTTTGGGTGACTCGTGATCCTAGGTCCTGTGTTTACGTTAAAGGGGTAGCCTCGGGGTGTGACAAACTTGGTATCAGAGCATTATTTTTAAGAGTACTAGGATCTCTAATATGAGTATCTCTAGGCTCATGACTCATGCTCAGCAAGTTGAGGGAGTTAAGCTTAGGGAACAGGCTAAGGACAACAACAAGGCTAGGAAAGGCAACTATGATTTCTCTCAACAGAAATTGGGTGGTGGAAATCGATTGCATGTTCAGCAACGGTCTTTAGCTTTAGCACCTTCATCAGCTAGTGCTCTGTCCCCCACGTTTCAACGGGATCAGAAAGGTACGGCATCAGGCTCTAAATCTCAAGGGAGTGTTTAAGGTAATAGGACCTACCCAACTTGTCCAAAGTGTGGTAAGAATTATTCGGGCGAGTGTCTTGTAGGTAAGGACAGATGTTTTGGTTGTAGTCAGACTGGCCACGGGTTAAGGAATTTGCCTTCTTCTTAATAGGGACAAGGAGGTAACAATAGTAGGGCTCAGTCTACATCTTCAGCAGCACCAGTAGGTCGGCCAACTCAGCAAGGTACTTCATCTGGTACAGGTGGCGGTCAACGCCAGAATAGGTTGTATGCTCTCCAGGACCAGGTAAATTCTCCTGATGTGGTCACTGGTACGTTACAAGTCTTTCATTTAGAAGTTAATGCTTTGTTATATCCAGGGGCTACTCTTTCATTGGTAACTCCTTATATAGCAATGAACTTCACTGTCAGTCCAAAAACTCTCTCCGAACCCTTCTCAGTTTCTACTCCAATTGGTGGCCCAGTTATAACTAGACGAGTATACAAAAATTGCCCTATCACAGTCTCTCGAAAAGTCACCACAACAATTTTGTAGAGTTAGAAATAGTAGACTTTGATGCCATTCTAGGCATGGATTGATTATATTCTTGTTATGCCTCAGTCGATTGTGGAGCTAGGATCGTTCGTTTTCAGTTTCCAATGAACTAGTCTTAGAATGGAAGGGTAGTAGGTCAGTGCCTATGGGTAGATTCATTTCCTACCTTAACGACAGAAAGATGATTTCCAAGGGGTATATCTACCATCTAGTTCGGGTTAAAGATTCTAGCTCTGAAACCCCAACTCTCGAGTCAGTTCCAGTAGTAAATAAGTTTCCAGAAGTTATTTGGAAAGATCTTCTTGGAGTTCCTCCCGAAAGGGAAATCAACTTCAGAAATAGATCTCCTTCTAGATACCCAGCCTATTTCTATTCATCCTTACAAAATGGCTCTAGCAGAGCTTAAGGAATTGAAAAAGTAGTTGAAAGACCTTCTAGATAAGGGCTTCATCAGGCGTAGTATCTCTCGATGTGGTGCACCAATGTTGTTTGTGAAAAATAAAGATGGTTCTCTCAGGATGTGCATTGACTTCTGGTAGTTGAAAAAATTCAGAATCAAGAATAAGTACTTTATCCCCAAGGTTGATGAATTGTTCGACCAACTTCAAGGTGCTAGTCATTTTTTGAAAAATATACCTCAGATTCGGTTATCATCAGCTAAGATTTAGAGATAGTGACATCTCGAAAATAGCCTTTAGAACTCAATATAGTCATTATGAATTTGTAGTTATGTCTTTTGGACTAACCAATGCTCCTGTAACTTTCATGGATTTAATGAACAAGGTGTTCAAGCAGTATTTGGAATTACTCGTTATCATCTTTATTGATGATATCTTCATTTATGCTAGAAATGAGGAAGAACATATGACTCATTTGAGGCTTGTCCTGCAAACTCTTAAAGATCGCTAGCTATTCTCTAAGTTCAGCAAATGTGAGTTTTGATTACAATCAGTTACCTTCCTAGGTCATATAGTGTCTAGCGAAGGAATCTGTGTGGATTCTCACAAAATAAAGGCAGTGAAAAAATGGCCCAGACCCACCTCTCCTACAAATATAAGAAGTTTCATGGGTTTGGCTAGCTATTAAAGATAGTTTGTGGAAGGATTTCCATCCATAGCTTCTCCATTGACTAAGTTGACTCAGAAAAACGTTAAGTTTCAGTGGTCAGATGAGTGTGAGAAGAGCTTCTCATAACTGAAAACTAAGTTGACTACAACTCATGTTTTGACTCTACCATAGGGTTTAGACGGTTATGTGGTCTACTGTGATGCATCCAGAGTCGGCCTGGGTTGTGTGTTCATGCAACAAGATAAGGTGATAGCTTATGCTTCTAGGTAACTTAAGCTTCATGAGAAGAACTAGCTGACTCATTACCTCTAGCTTGCAGCAGTAATATTTTCCCTAAAGATTTGGAGACATTACTTGTATAGTGTTCACGTAGTTGTGTTCACAGACCATAAGAGCCTTCAGTATGTGATCACCTAGAAAGAGTTGAATCTTTATCGGAGGATGTCACACCCCGAAGCTACCCCAAGATGCGGACATGCGACTTAGGATCACAAATGACCCCAACCTAACCCTACTGGCATATCATAAGCATACTAAATAAACTGAAGTAAAGAAAAGACTATGCGGAAGCTAAATCATAAGATAAATTGAAATGATGAGGAATACCTATATACTGTGAATATATGAAATTGAGAGTTTAAACAACAACTAAAAAGTCAAACTCTAACTCTATAGCTTAATCTAACTATGTTTGAAAATAGCCTCTACTGACTAGAAATGTTGGGACATGCCCCAGCTATATCTAGCAAAACTGAAGATAAAACTAAAACTAAAAGCAAGGAAAGACAGTCATGTCAACCGTCCTCGAAGAACGAGAACTCACCACTGATGCTATTGAACTGGAGATTGAGAACCGATGTATTATGGAAGCTGAGGACCTGAACCTACATCATGAGAAGATGTAGCACAGAGTATGCGTCAGTACTTGAAAGGTACTGAGCATACAAGATAGAGTAAAGCTGAACAATAACATAATTAAACAAGCAATAGGCAACAATGTAATCTAAGCATAATAAGGATACTAGAAATACTGTACATGGCTAAACTGAATGCAATGACCAAGTTTATAACATGCACAGACTAAATACTGAACTATACTGATAACATGGTCAATGCAATTGAAATTGACTGAATTGTAAGGGAGCTACTAATAACCGACATAAAACCATATGAGCTAAATGTGGATTCCGATGTATATGCCCCATCGAGAGGACCCAATATACCTTGCCAGAGGTATAGAGGCATGTTGGCGTGATCACTAAAATAATGCCCACAAGAACTACAAGAACTAGCATGTGTAATTCATGAACTACAAGAACTACATAACTAGGGTTCTGAGTTTATGCATGAATCTACGCAAAAACAATACTACAACATGGTAATATGATATGGATTATTCTAACAGCTAAAACCCAACAATTCTAACATTCAAGAAACCCTAAGTCTAGATAAGATTAAGGGAATCAAGATTATGACTGAAATCTAAGGACCTAATGAGTGAAAGGAACCCACTAGTAAAATCCCACATATCTGGTGACGAATTCCACGGAGAAATCTTTTGATTTCAAGGCTGGAACTGATGGAACCTTGTTGCGTTCTTGAACTAGGGTTCTTGACCTCTTTCTCCTCTTATGCTCTAGTTTTTCTAAGTTTTGGAAGAATGATCTGACATAGCTAAGTTTTAGTTATGTTTCTAGGCTAAAACAGACAAAAACTACATAGTTTAGGGGTTAAACGACGTAATTTAGGGGCCCAACGCATAAGGAAAAAACAAAGGACCCCTGACTTAAAAGATGTCGGGGTCACCAATGGACGGGACCGACAAACCGTGGCTGGATCGACGGTCCGTGCTGGTCAACCGTCATTCGCGACTGGAGGCTGGGATCTGGGGGTCTGATCCACGGATGTGGACCACTGCTCGTGGTCTAACCTACAATATGTGGGTCCGACTGTTGATTGACCCTTAGACAAAATCTTGGGGCTCTGTCTGGGGAAGGTTGCAGATGCGAACAAAGGACCACCAGCATGGGTCGTGGGTCACCCTATGGTCCGTGAGTGGCAACCGTGGGTTGCACCTCCAACTTCTGGAAATCTGCATTGAGGTCTGTTTTCGGATATGGGGTGTTATAGAGAAGATGACTTGAATTTCTAACGGACTATGATATGAATGTGTTTTACCATCATGGTAAGGTCAATGTAGTAGTTTATGCTCTTAGTAGACTATCTATGGATAGTGTAGCACATGTTGAATGAAGAAAGAAAGGAATTAGATAAAGATGTTCACCGGCTTGCTTGCTTAGGAGTTTGCCTTCTGAACATATCAGGTTATAATGTGATAGTTCAGAATGGGTCAGAATCTTCATTGGTAGCGGAGGTTAAGGAAAAACAAGACTGTGATCCTATATTGCTTCAATTGAAGGATGCAACTCATCAACAGAAAGTTGAGGTTTTCTACCTAGTGGGAGATGGTGTGCTTCGCTACCAAAGTCGTTTATGTGTTCCTAAGGTGGGTGAGTTGAGACAACAGATCCTTATAAAAGCCCATTACTCAAACTATTCTATCCATCCAGGTGCCACCAAGATGTACCGTGATCTACAGAATGTCTTTTGGTGGAATGGCATGAAGAGGGATATAGCAGATTTTGTGGATAAGTGCCCTAATTGCCAACATGTGAAGGTAGAACATCAGAAACAAGGAGGTATGACTTAAGAGATTAACATTCGATGGTTGGGTTTTCCTGAAGGTGTCACCTATGAAGGGAGTGATGAGGTTTGGCAAGAAAGGAAAGCTCAATTCCAGATATGTAGGTCCTTACAGAATCTTGAAAAGGTTTGGTAAACTGGCTTATGTGTTAGAGTTGCCAGCAGAACTAGCGGTAGTCCATCCAGTCTTTCACATTTCCTTGATGAAGAAGTGTGTGGGTGATCCAGCATCTATAGTTTTAGAAAGTGTGGATTGGAAGGATAGTCTCACTTATGAAGAGGTGGCAGTTGAGATTCTTGATCGTCGGGTTAGAAGGTTGAGAAGAAAGAAGTCGTTGCAGTTAATGTTTTGTGGAGAAGTTAGTCAGTAGAAGGAGCTACTTGGGAAGCAGAAGCAGCCATGAAAGCCAAGTATCCTCATCTCTTTCCTTCTGATTCCATTCCAACATGAGGTAATAGTTCCTCTCCAGTCTTTCAGTTACTCTTGCATAAACTCAGTCTTAATATCATGTTCCTTCAGTTATACTTGCATTTTCAGCGTATTTGCATGTTCATGGAACTCGGTTCATTTAGATATCAGTTTCTAGTACTTAGTGGTAGGGTTTGCAGCTCTTTCCCTCCATGTTCAACTAGTTTAGTCTTCATTCGAGGACGAATGTTCCCAAGGGGGATATAATGTAACATCCCAGATTCTAAAAGAAACAAAGTGCAGATTTTCAGAAATTGCAGGCGCCACCAACGGAGGTCACCTACGGACCGTAGGTTGACTCAGGGACCATAGGTGGGGTCTGTGGTTGGCCACCTGCAACCCCCTCCCTAGAACCCTAGAAAAATCCAGCTAAGTCTGCACCCACGCCAGGACATTCGTACCGTAGGTCAGACCACGGTATGTGGTCAAGGCCGTGGTTCAGACCCCCAATCCCAGTCTCTGAAGCCAATAGACAACTGACCAGAACAAACCATAGGTTAGTCGACGATCCGTTGGTCAGGCCCATCGTTGGCCCTGACAGTTTTTAAGTCAGGGGTAATTTGGTCTTTTCCCCAATGTGTTGAACACCTAAACTACATCGTTTAACCCCTAAACTACATTTTTTTGTCAGTTTAACCCTAGTAACTTAATCAGATCTTACCCTAGTCAATTCATTCTCCAAAATTCATCCAATTAGAACGAAAATAGGAGAAAGCAGTTGACCAAACCCTCTCGAAAGATATCTTCGTATAATTCATCACCAGGTATGTGGGTTTTCACTAGTGAATCCCTTTCATCCACTAGGTTCTTAGATTTGAGTGAGAATCTTGATTCCCTAAATATTTCTTAGACTTAGGGTTTCTAGAATTTCAGATAATTGCAGTGATTTATCTATTAGGGTATTCCTAATCATATTATCATATTTTCATAACAATGTTGCTTACTTCCTTGCATGAAATTCAGAACCCTAGTTGTGTAGATTCGTTTAGTTCATGAATTACACTAGCTAGGACAGATAACCAGATATACATGCCTCAACTTTCAAATGTTTCATTATTAGTACTTAATGTTACATTTTCAGTTAGCATGTTAGAATATTGAGCTATCCTGTATATTTCAGTTATGTTGTATTGTACACATTTCCAGTTGGGACTAGGCTTAAACTGAGTTGGACTAGGGTCAGTCACCCTCATAGTCCCAGAATTACGTGCCCCCGTAGGTTTATAAGTCCCCTCTATGGGCATCAATTTTAGTGATCACTCCAGCATGCCTCTATACCCCTGGCAAGGTATATTGGGCGTATACATCGGACTCCATGGTTAGGTCACATGGTTTTATGCCGGTTAATAGTAGCTTCCACAGTCAGAATCTAGTGCATTGACCAGGTTACCAGTAATATTTCAGTATTCAGTTTCTGCATGTTATGTACTTGGTCATTGCATTAAGTTTAGTTCACTTTTAGTATATCTCAGTATCTTTATTATGTTCATATTATATCATTTCTCAGTATGTTTTGTTCAGTTATATATATTTGTTCAGCTTTATCCTATCATGCATGCTCAGTACCTTTCAAGTACTAACGCATACTCTGCGCTACATCTTTTCATGATATAGGTTCAGGTCCTCAACATTTTGTTCACGTGTAGATATGTTCCCAAATCGTACTCAGCAGTATTAGTGGTGAGTCATCATTCTTCGAGGACGACATACATGTTCCTTTACATTCAGTCTTTCATTCTAGTTTCAGTTTTTCTAGAGTTAGCTGGGGGCATGTCCTAATATCTCTAGTCAGTTAGAGGCTTATTTCAAACATAGTTAGATTCAACTTTATTTTTGAGTTATAGTCCAGTGTTATTAACTCTTATTCAATAATTATATCCCGAAAGTTTGGGTTTTCCCCATCATTCCAGTTTATCTCATGTTTTAAGCTTTCGCACAACATCTCTTATTTCAGAAAATGTTTGTATGCTTATGATATGTCAGTTCAGGGTTAGTTTAGGATCACTCGTGATCCTAGGTCTCGTGTTTATGTCGATGGGGTAGCCTCGGGGTGTGACAGAAATCATCAACATTGGGTAGACACAAACGACATTGATACAGAAGCACACCATCTCCCCCCTTGGGAGAAATCTTCAACGAACATTTTAGGCATCGCTTCCTTAAATTAATCCAAAATCGGATCAAGACCATGCTTGGCTTTCACATCTGTCACAAAGGATGATTATGAGTCATTATGAATATAACAGCACCTTTGGTGGAGTCAACTAACTTAACACCCAATTGGCCCAATCTATGAACATATTTAACCAACTCTTTTTATCTTCTTCCACATGGGCAACACTACCTATTGATAGACGATTAAGAGCATCAGCCACCATATTCACTTTGTCGGGGTGCTATAAGACACTCATCTCATCATCCTTTAGCAACTCAAGCCATATCCTTCGGTGAAGATTTAGATTCTTTTGCTTGAACACATATTTCAAACTCTTGTGGTCGGTGAAGACATCAACATGGACACCATATAAGTAATGCCTCCATATCTTTAAGGAAAACATAACCGCAACTAGTTCCAAATCATGGCTAGGATAGTTCTTTTCTTGATTTTTAAGTTGTCTTGAAGTATAAACAATAAGCTTCCCATTTTGCATAAGGACACACCCTAGTCCAATTCTTGAAACATCACAATAAACAACAAACCCATCGAACCCTTCCTGTAGAGTCCATATGGGAACGGAGGTAAGTCTACCTTTCAATTCTTGGAAACTCTTCTCACACGCTTCTGACCATAAGAACGTAACTTTCTTTTGGGTCAATGCCATCAATGGAGAGAATATCGAAGAAAACCCTTACACAAACCTTCTATACTAACCAGCCAAACCCAAGAAACTTCAAATATTCGAAGGGGATAGAGGTCTAGGACAACTCTTAACCGCATCGATCTTCTCAAGATCTACCTTAATACCCTTTCCAAAAACAATGTGAGCAAGAAAAAACATGGATCTCAACCAAAATTCGCATTTACTAAACTTTGCAAAGAGTTGTTGGTCCTTCAGGACTTACAATAGAATCCTCAAATGATTGGTGTGCTCATCCTCACTCCTTGAGTAAATCAAGATGTCATCGATAAACACAATCACAAACATGTCAACATATTGTCTAAACATTTTATTCATCAAATCTATAAATTTGTCCGGAACATTAGTCAAACCAAATGACATTACAAAAAACTCATAATGACCATGCCGAGTTTGAAAATCCGTCTTCAGGATGTCATCTTTGTTCACCCTCAATTGGAGATAATCCGACCTGAGGTCAATCTTAGAAAAGTAACTTGCTCGTTGGAATTGATCAAACAAGTAATCTATCCTTGGAAGAGGATACATATTCTTAATGGTAACCTTGTTCAAATTATGGTAGTCAATATACATGCAGTGAACCATCTTTCGTACGAATAAACAAACCGGGAGTACCCCATGGAGAGATACTCGGTCGGATGAAACCTTTATCCAACAAATCTTTCAATTGCTCTTTCAATTCCCTAAGTTTTTTCATGGCCATATGGAAAGGAGGAATAGAGTTAGTTTGTATATCGGGGAGAAGGTCAATATCGAAGTGTATTTCTCTTTCGGGAGGAACATCGGGCAAATCATCGGGAAACACTTCCATAAACTCATTAACAACAAGTACTGACTCAAATAGGGGTTTCAAAATCCATATCCCTAACCCAAACAAGATGGTATATGCAACCCTTAGAAGTCATCTTTCTATCCTTAAGACAAGAAACAACCTGACCCTTAGGCATAAAATTTCCCCATTTCCACTCTAGGATGGGCTCAATTAGAAAGTGAAACTTGACTACTCGGGTTCTACAATTAATAGAAGCATAAGAGGAATAAATACAATCCATACCAAAAATAACATCAAAATCTAGCACTTTAAGCTCTATAATATCAACATGAGTGACTTTATTGTCATGTTTGCTATTTTCTCACTTGAATTATTTGAGGGTAAACACTTGTTATCTTAATAAATTAATACTTAAAAATGTTAATTTTCAATTTAGAATAGATAGACCATCTACTTTAAAAATGAAAAGACGGTAAAAAATAGTAAAATTGAACGAATCATCTACATTTACATTTAAAAATTGCAAGTTGTAGATTTAATATGTATGCAATTTATAAATTGTTCAAAATACAAATAATTATAAACCACATATAAACCAACAAATAATATATTCAATTAAGATTACAAATGTCATATGGTGATATATTTTCCTTTTCAATTAGTAAATGTTAAAAAACTCACATTTTAACTATTGTATTGATATATATTGCAATTATTTATTAACAAACAACTTTCTCTAAATAATAAAATATGTAAGCTAATTTATTTAAATAAATTTACTAGTACAAATATAAAACATAAAATCAAGAAAATAAATAAAATGATTTAAGGGATATTTTTTTCTTTACATGATAATACCATGGTATTAAATCCAATGTATTACTAATACCACCACATGGAAGGTATTAGTAATACCTCCTATAATACCATATAGGGTGTATAACTAATCAATGGATTGGTTATACTTAGGCCCAAAAATTCTACCAAACATAGTACTAAATAATACCATACATAATGCATGGACTATTTCTCCTAATACCCCCTACCAAACGACCCCTTAGTGCTTAGTTTAAATCGCAACGGAATAGATAAAAGTCAATTATCAATTTAACATATGGAAGGCAATTATCAATACCGATCCATATCTTTCAGGATCAAAACATAGAATAACTCATTAAATATAATTCAACATGGATGATAAAATGTTTCACCAATGTGAATTCATTTGTGACAAATACCTTTTACAATCATGATCATCATAGAAAGTGAGAAATCCTTTCACAATAGTATCAATTCTTTTCTTTCAAAGCATCATCAATTCATGTACAATAACTTCATGAAAATATGCATACCTTCATAAATTCATAATTCATAATTCATATTTCATGTGTTCATCATAGGATCATGGTTGAAAAGCATAATTTAGGCATGGGTAAATGAACAACAAATATCATATATTAACATCAAATAATGCATTAGAAGACTTAATTAATCTGATCAATCATAATTGGACAAACCCACATTTATTGAATTTAAACCCTACTTTGATCCATCGAGAACTTGAATTGAGAAATTGAAATCTTTGGAAACCCCATGAAGGAAAGGACTCTGTGAGTCAATACACACATACCTTGATCCTTCAAGCCCAAAAAATTGGAGAATTTGGAGACTTGAATGGAACCCTAGCTCTTTTTTTTCTTCCTTAGACTTGAGAGGATTTGGAGATTGAATTGGGTCAAGTTTAGGGAGTTAGATGAATGAGTTGAAAATGGGTAAATTGGTGGCTTAAAACATTTTATAGGGCTCAGGGTAGAAGGTAAAATGACATAGCATTGGATTAAAACAATTAGGAAAGGACCCAAAAATCCTTTAAAATAACTGTCGAGCCTCATCTACGATCTAGACCTTTGGTCTGTAGGTCCTTCTACGGACCGTATTGGTCAACCATAGAAAGATTCAGAAACCTCTTTATCTAACCAACTTTTGACAGAACTCATGTAAGGCTCGTAGGTGTTCCAATTATCCGTATATGCCAATCGTAGAAATCAACCTTGACCATCAAAATTTTACTTAGTCTAGGACTCACCTACGAGACCTATCTACGACTCGTACAATGATTGACGAACGATCCTGGTGAATCATAAAATGGGGCACTGGGACATGATTTTATAAAATTACTTTTCCACTTCATACAATTTCCATCTACGGCCCGTAGAAGCTTTTACGATCTGTAGATGGGTACCGCAAACACAAACTTCAACCTAGAAAAAATATTTTCTCCCTTTTCCAAATTATGAGGTGTTACAAATATGTTTTTCTAGTAGTAGTATCTTACCTCTTCGTATTCCATTTATCTAATAGATTCAACTTTATCACCAAACCTTCTGTTAGAAACCATGCTACTCAATGCATAGAAACATGTTAATCATTGTCGCTCTTTGTGAGAATTTTTGAAATATAGGAATTTAGAAATATTTATATGTTTGTTTTATACTTAACTTTTGTTAACCATCAGGACAATTTATTTTCTGAAGTCATTACGTTTGTGATTTATTCCACATATATCTTTTTACTTTGCCTTTTTTGGTTCATTGCATTTAGTGGAAGTGGTGGAAAATGTGAAGTCATGTCCATCAATAATGTTCTAATTTTTTAGTTGTCGATTCTCTCTTTATTGAGTTAGTCCTTGTGAACATTGTATATAGTCACCCCTCACCAGAGTGATAACTTAGAATCTCCTTAAACCCTTTGTAGAATTATGTTGGTTTTTAAGTATGAACCTTGATTGATCTTGTTATTCCATGATCATTCTTCTTTACTTTTGATAAATCATAAGTTTACCTTATTGTTGTGAAATTACTCTACGTATGAAATCAAATATTAAATTATTATTTTTACACAGATTGTGAAAGGTTCTAAGTAAGACTTGTTGTTTTAGAAGTGCTTTTGCAGTGATATTGTGAGAAGCAACCTCCATTTCAGTACTTTCATATTTTTATTTGTTTAGTGTATCTCAGTAGACTTTCAAGTTGCATGAAATTTAGTTAATGTTGTTTTTTCTTCATGGTGTATGTAATGAGATATCATGAATATCCTTTTAGTTTTTCTTAATTAATAACTGACAGTGGATCAAAAAACAAATTAGTGTTATCATATCTTTTTAGTATGTTATTATTTTTAGTTTGTATATTTTTCTTTATATATAAGTTAAATATATTTCTATATGATTTTATAATTTTAAAATTAACACAAAAACGTAACTAGCTAAATACAAATCGTAAATATTGTAGCTATGAAGTAAAACATCATTAAATGCTTGTTATTAGTGACAAAATATTTTTTCTACAAAATCTTAACTTTTAGCAATGACTTTTTTATACTTTTTAAGACATTTAGATTCTTCATAAAAGTATGACATTTGGTGACAAAGAAAACAATTTGTCCCAAAACAGCCTACTTATTACCTACATATAAACTTTGTATATTATGACAATTGCTATCGTCGCTAATTATTTCATTTTCTAATGGCATTGTTTTTTTTTGGTAAAAATAGTATTTTTAGTAACATTGTGATTGTTTTTAACTATAAAATTTCAAGAAAGTTGTGTTGTCACTAATCTACACATTAAGTGACAAAAAAAGAATGTGTATGTAAAAGGTATTTTTAGTGACGAAATAATGTTTGTTCAATGAATAAATACATAGAAGATTAGAGACAAATTATTTCGTAAGTAATTAAAAAAACAACTAGCGATGTCATCATTCATGTCAGGATCACAACTTTTTTAGTGACGAAAAAAATGTTATTACCAACAAAAAAAAAAAATCTATGATGATCCAATTCGTCATAAAAACTATGCATTTGGGGATGGAAATTAGTTTCGTAGTTAATGCATATCTATTTAGTGATGAAACACTAAGTCGTCTCAATATACATTTAGTGACCCATGCTTTAGGGACAAATGCTTGACAGATTATTTTTCATCACAAAACTATATATGAACTTTAAGTGAAAAAATTATTTGTCACTAATAAATAAATTTGTTGTAGTTGATGGCAGTCTTTGAGTTTCATAGAGGGGTCTATGATGAGTTTCATAGGGATCCTTTCTTATTCTAACGTATCCCTTGTACTTCTATTTTTTTCTAAATATCTACCTTTGTTTTGTTCCTCTTAGACATGATTATATCTGAGGTACAGATTGAGTATGCATACTTATATTTGTATCTGACCCGTTGACCGAAAGCAATAATGGTTAGGGATGGCAATGGGGCGGGGCGGGCGCAAAGCGGAGTGGGTAATAGTGTGATTGGGGCAGTGCGGGTTAGTATTTTTGCAGGGCGGGGCGGTTACAAAATATTTTAAAAGAAAAATATTTGGGGCGGGGCGGGTATGGGTTAGGGTTTCTTTTTCTTTTGAACTTAAACTAAATTGGGCTTACAACAATGGAGTGAAGCAAAGAAAAACTCTACCTCTCAGCTCTCTCTCGCGAAATACGACGACTTTACAACTCTATCATAGAAAGAAGATTTCTCGCTACAGCAGTACGCAAGAGTTTTTTACTCTCGATTGAGTGTCGCCATATTTGGTAATAGTCGAATTGCAAAGATTTTTTGTTTTTCAATTTGAATTTCTTCATCTTCTATCTAATCAAGTTTACATTAGCGATGGATAGTTAGTCAAATTGTTTATATGACTTTTATTGGCTAATTCTTGTATGAGTTTATCTTGAATTGGTCATTTTTGTTCGTGTCCTGTACAATATGTTGTTACTTGATTTTGGTTCTGTAAAATCTATGTAAATCTCCTACATATATTTTGATCGGAATTGATTTTGTATGTTTTGTTTCATTTTGCTGATTTTCTTATAGTACTAGTAATTTAATTTTGTTCATCTCTTCTTCGTGTCTTCTTTTGTTGATTTTCTTACAATAAACTGATACTGATGGAGTCTCAACACGAACAAAATCAAATGTGTTCATCCTCTAATATTGTTCCTAGTGAGAATGAGAGTCAAATACCTCCACAAACAAATGAAGCTACTGATGAAGTTATTGAAATTGAGCAAAGAAGATTTACTTCTAAAGCTTGGCAACATTTTAAACCAGTGAAGGTTGATGGTGTCCATTTTAGTGTTTGTAGGTATTGTAGTGCTCGTATCAAATCGACTAGAAATTGTGGGACAACATCTATGTTAGAACATTTCCGTAGATGTCCCAAAAAGCCAACTAACTTGATAATTGAGGGTGGTTCGGAAGTGAATGATGGCAACCAACAACAATACTTTGATCAAGACGTTTCAAGAAGAGAACTTGCTCATGCCATAATTTTGCATGAATATCCACTGTTCATAGTTGATCATGTGGGATATAGAGAGTTTGTTGCTAGTCTCCAGCCTTTGTTCAAAATGGTGTCAAGAAACACAATCAAAAATGATATCTTGAAGATTTTTGACAATCTGAAATCTAAAACGTCCAAGTTACTAGAAACACTGACATGTAGAATTGCAATAACAACTGACATATGGACTTCAGACAACAACAAAAAAGGGTTCATCGCTATTACGGCACATTTTATTGATGACTCATGGAGACTTCAAAGTCATATTTTAAGATTTGTTTATGTTCCTGCTCCTCATGATAAGAATACTTTGTGTGGCGCATTGCTCAGTTGTTTGTTAGAGTGGAATCTTGAAAGAAGAATATCAACTATTACAATTGATAATTGTAGCGCTAACAATGCTATGATGAAGACCTTGTTAGATGAGAAACTTTACAAAAAAGATTTGTTGTTGATGGGGCGGGTATTACATGTGCGTTGTGTTGCACATAGCTTAAATTTAATTGTGCAAGAAGGGCTAAAGATGATAGGAGATAGTATTAAAAGTGTGCGTGGCAATGTCTTATATTGGATAGGGTCATCGGGAAGAATTGAAAGATTTGAAGAATTTGCACGCTTGCTACATGTGTCATGTACCAAAAAGTTAAAGTATGATTGTCCAACTCATTGGAACTCAACATTTCTAATGTTGAGAACTGCAATTGAATACAAAGAGGTATTTCAGAAGCTGAGTCGAACGGATGCCAATTATCGTTGCTTTCCAACCAAAGAGCAATGGAGTGAAGCAAAAGATGTTTGTGGTAAGTTGAAGCTCTTTTATCATATTACTGAACAATTTTCAGGAACTCAGTATCCTACTTCAAGTCAATATTTTTCTAAAGTTTGTGAAGTTAAGCTTGAATTAGAAGCATGGCTAAAAAGTTTTAGTCCTTAGATTAAAAATAAGGCAGAAGAAATGTTATTAAAGTTTATAAAATATTGGAATGATATGCATATATTCATGGGAGTAGCTACGATTTTTTATCCGAGATATAAAATGAAGTTGGTAGAGTTCTATCTTCCACTAATTTATGGTGAAGAGGCTTTAGCTAAAATTCAAGAAGTTCGTACTCACTATGATGATTTATTTAAAGAGTACAAGAGTAGAATATTTTCTCCACATGAGTTAGTTGAAGCATCTAGTTCAAATGAAGCCATTGGCCTTTCGGAAAGTGATCGACTATCAAGCTTTGATAGATTTGTTGCTTCCAGTAGTGCTAATGCAAAGACAAAATCAGAATTGGATATGTATTTAGAAGAAAGTTTGTTGCCTCGAACTCCATCATTTGACAATTTAAGTTGGTGGAAGACAAACGGATTGAAATTTCCTACTTTACAAAAAATGGCTCGTGACCTCTTAGTCCTTCCTGTGTCTACTGTTGCTTCTGAATCGGCATTTAGCACTAGTAGAAGGTTGATTAGTCCACACCGCAGTAGACTCCATCCTACTACTTTGGAAGCTTTGATGTGTGCTCGCCCTTAGTTATGGAACGAAATAAATGGTAACTAATTTTTCAATGACTTGTTATTTTAACAATTTTTTCAGTTCTTAATTAATACTTTAACCACATACTTTTCTTCATAGGTTTGACTTCGAGCATTGATAGAGTTTCATGGCCGACCTTACTTGATGAAGAAGAAGAGACGGATTCAAGTTGTAGACCATTTGGAATGCCATAATAGTCGATAGAAGAGATTGTTGATTTTAATCTTTTGTTTTTAAGAGTTGATGTTGCTTGAATTTGTAGGTTGTTGCTTTAAGTTATAAAGACTGTTGCTTTAATTTTGCTGTTTGTAATCCTTATTGTTGTAACAGGGCATGGAGAGTTTTTTTTATTTTGTTGAATGTGATTAGAGTGCCCTAGAGAGTCTTTTGATTTTGTTGAATGTGATTAGTAGTCTTTTGTTGCTGTAACATCCAAGAATGTGATTAGCAATCTCTTGTAATTGGAATCTCAATTCTTGAAGTTAAAAAATTCTTGGATTTCATATGTGGAGTTGGATGGAAATATATATTCGGAATCAGTTTTAATGTTTCAACTTGTCTGTACATACAGTTGGGTGGATGATACCGATGTTCTGAGCTGTGTATTTGTATCCAATTTTCCTGTTAATAGTAGTTTTGTAAAGAATGTTTACAGGAGAGTTGACTGGGTGGTTGTGTCTATATATGTTATTTGTATGATGATCATTTCTACATTTACTTTGGTCTTAGCTTTTAGTACTTGAATTGAAATGACACTACAAGAAAAGAGTAAAATTGTGACGGAATATTTGAAACGGAGAAGTCTGTCACAAATTGTCACGGAATTTTGACGGATTTGCGACAGATTAATCTTATAGAAATAAAAGAAATTAAAAGAATTTTTTTACCTACTAAAATTCTGAAAGTGACGGATTTGTGAGAGATTTATAACAAATATTTAATATAAGTTTTGTGACAGAACATTTCCGTCACAAAATGATAGCAAATAAAAATAAATGAATATATGTCGTCACAAAATCATCAAAAATATTATGACGGATTTACATTCCGTCTCAATTTAATAAAAAGACAATAAATTATAAAATCTTTAACTTAATGAACCATTTTTTCCGCGAAAATTTTAAAAAATATTAGATGACCTTTTAACTTTCCCCCAAAATATTCAGCACTTTTAGTTTTCACTACAAGAAAAAGCCTTTATTATGACCAATATTTAAGGACGAGTCTATATTCTTGTCTCTAAAAGTATATCTATTGGGACGAGATTATATTTTGGTCCTTATTGGTATATGTTATTGTGAAGACATTAAATTCGGTCCCTAAAAAAGTTACTAACTAGTTCTTAATTTATTCTTATTATTAGCTATAGTATTTTTTTCAATATATTTTTTAAAAATATTAAATTTATTATATTCAAAGGGTGATATGGTCAAATTGTCATTTCATTTATTACTTTATGTCTCAACTTATGTGAGACCATTTCAAATTTTGAAAATCAAATAATTTAAATTTGATCGTGAATTTTTCGGCATAAAATCTTTAAATTTTTTGAAATAAATTTTTCATATTTCAAAATTAAGTAAAAATTACTATAAATTAAAATAATTAAAAAATATATTTAAAGATGCCACATAATTTTGGACAAAGGGAGTACCCTTCAAGATTAGTACTAAGTCAATATTGATCAAGTAAAAAATGAACGAAGAAAATAAAAATATTTTTATTATAACTTCTTAATAAACATGTGAAAGAAAAATGTGATAATTAATTATATGAAACGAAGGAAGTATAAAATATTTCCTATGTGGCCGACAACTCCACAGTGGACTGCACCTCTGCCTTGACTTCAATCCCCACCCACGTGTCCACCTACTTCCTTTTTTTTTTTTTTTTTTCAACAACAAGAGATTTTGTTTCCAAAGAATAAAGTGTAAATGTAATTGGATGCATATTTTGAGGCTTGAGCGGGAAAGTCTTTCCGCCAATACGAAAAGTTTTTCTTTTATCAAATTTGAGGCGCTAAAAAATTAATTCTAAAAGTAAAAAGAAAAAAACTAATTCTCAAAATAGAAGCTTGTCCTAAAAGTTGCCCCAATCTCTTTAGATCACCACTACAATTGAGAATGAATGAAACCCAGCTGCCCTAGCTAATCTCAACGATGCTTTACCCCTTCAATGGATAGATGTGTATTCTTCTTTGTGCTATTGTTGTCTCCCCTAATCTCAACGACATTCTTCCATTAAATTGGTAAAGGTGTCTTCTTCTTCCTCGTGTTGTTGTTACTCGATCTGGTTGAAATAGAATCCATTAAAACTTTGCTCGAGACAAAATTTCAGGTGTGTTCATTCTTCTGATTGAGTTGTTGCTGCACTGTTCGAAATATAAGCCAACACAGCTTTGCTTAGGACAATATTTCAGATGGGTTCATCTTCCGATCGAGTTGTTGTGTTTCTTTCATAAGTTATATGAATAACGTTTTTTTCTTGTGTATTCAAGTTTCTTCTTCTTCATCTTTTTTAACATTTATTAGGTTAATGATTTCAACTGCAAAAATTATTGGGTGTTGAGATTTTGCGACCATATACATGATACATAAATATACAAGTATATGACTTGTAATTCAATGACTCATCTTCTTGGTTACAAGTAAATATTAGAAACTCCAAGTATAAAAACATAGATGTGAGACACATTTGCTAGTACATAGCAGCCAGCTGCTCTCTTTTAACATTTTCTGCCCACATGTTGTTACTTCAGCTTGCCTTTTATGTTATTCACTCAGTTCGTTTGTTTCTATTTCCTTCCAAATGTTGTTAAGTTGTGGTTTCTAAAAATATATGTTGGATTCTTGTCTATAAATATATGCAAAATTAGTTATTGCTTAGAGAATAGTTAGAGTTAAAACTAGTTACTGCTTAGAGACGCAACATTTAGAACATATATAGTACATTAATTTTCTGCTCTGCTGCGATCATCTGCTCTGTTTTAACGTTTTCTGCCAACATGTTGTTACTCCAGCTCATCTTTTATGTTATTCATTCAGTCCGTTTGAAACTGACTCAGCAGAAATATTACAGTCCACCTGATTTTGCTCCTTGCGACTATGGCTGATCCATAGGTTCCCCACCCTCTAGAGCAACTGTCTGCATTCAAAAATTATATTAGTTGTATGAATCATGACCTTTGTGAATCAGGTGCACTATTTTTGTTGAGTCAGTTTCAATTTGTAGATTGGAGATATTCCGTAGAGCCACCATTTTCAGTCTTATTACCAGAGCTAGTAGTTCTGAATGTAGAGAGTTGAAAAAATTTATTCTTGCTTAGAATCGTGTTATCCAAGAGACGTTGTTGTCACGCATGACTCCTCCAGCTCGCCCATTTTTGGTAGATTAGTTATAAAAGCCATCCGTGTTTAGTTTGTATCCCGACTCCAGCGGTACCCACCTCTGTTTGGACCTAGCAATACTACTCCTACTTATCTATAGTTGCAACTGTATGCAAAGTTAGTAATTGTTTAGAGAATAGTTGGAGTTACATTTGAACTCTTAATTTATTTAAACAAAGTCAGTTAGATGAGGAGACGAGTTGAGGTGAGATGACGAGACAAGACGAGATGAGTCGAGAGACTGATGCATTGCCTTCAAATAAAAGTAAGAAGGCGTAACATTTAGAACATAGTACATTAATTTCTAAATTAACAGCAACTGTACATATCTTTTATGCTGGCTCTGTTTTTTATTTTCTACACAACTTCATAACGACATAAATTTTGTTTTAAATATTTTTACTATGCTGCAACAATATCGTTGCCAGCTACCCTGTTTTAACGGTTTCTGCCGAGATGTTGTTAATCTAACTTGTCTTTTATGCTAATTTATTCCATTTGCTTATATTATCTACCTAATGTTATTTAGTTGTGGTTCTTCAAACTAGATGTTGGATTCTTGGCTAATGTATCTCAAAGTTTTCTAATAGATTTTTCTTATTTCTTGCTTCTTCTGCTGATGTTTCTGGATATCACTTTGTTAATGACTAAACACCTATTTATTTGCTTGTTCCTAAAGAACAATGTAATTATGTATATTCCAAAGAGAAAATCAAATCTTCATCAACTCATGCTTTTAATTTATTAGAAAATAATCCCTTTTACATCAATTCTCATCTCATTCTCTTTTGTTCTATAAACTTTTTCAGGTAGTTCGTGTATGTCTATTAGTTTCTAGAAGATTTCTACATTGGTGTTTCTATCATTGCTTAAGTTAGGTAAGAGGATAATTTACATCTTAAAGCATTTATTTTATGTGACCAAGTAGGATACAAAACTTATTATCAGATTTGCTAAAGGTTAGTTTCTTCTTCATAGTAATTAAATCACTAAAAAAGATATTGGTGTCGTACGAGTAGAATGAAGCTTATAAATTGAATACATCTTTGGCATATCTGTTTTTACATGATCACCTTGACATGTAGTATTATTTAAAATAAAATAGTACACTATTCCTAGGTTCTAACTACTATAACTTTTGGTGATTAACTAATTGTTTATGAATTTGAATTCAATATATTTTGCTACCTCTAGGTTCTAGTGTCATATAAAAATTAGTAGTCATCATGTAGGTTTTAACACATTTATTATTTGTGTCAAAGTATATAACATGAGTAACTCTGATCGTGAGTGGATGTATGTTAGAATACTGGAAGACGGATTCATAAATCCAAAGTTTATTGATGGAGTTGAGAACTTTGTTAAATTTGCAAAAGAACATCCACAGTGCATGGATGGTGAGAAGTTAAGATGTCCTTGTAATCATCGTAAGTGTCGAAATAAAAATATTTTGGATGAGTTTACAATTATGACACATCTAGGAACTTATGGCTTTGTACCGAATTATTACCGTTGGTATCACCATGGAGAAAGTTATATTTCAAATCCAAGTGCGCTTAATGATCATCAAGAAGAAGCTTCTAGTGAAATCGTGAATCCTCAATCCCATAATGCATTCCAGTCAATGGTTTTTGATGTTGCTGGGCCTTCTTATAATGGTAACGTGGAAGAGGACCCAAATCCAACAACACAACATATTTATGATATGCTCAAAGCATCGGAACAAGAGATTTGGACGGGAAATCCACATGGACATACACAATTGTATGTTGTTGCTCGTTTGTTGAATCTTAAGGCAGAACATCATTTTTCGGAAAGGTTGTATGATGAGTTATGCCAGTTTATATCAGAATTGATGCCAAGTGATAACAAAATGATCGATAGCTTCTATGGTACTAAAAAGCTAATGCGGGGATTAGGCTTGCCAGTCGAGAAGATTGATTGTTGCAAAAATGGATGTATGCTTTATTGGCATGAGGACAGTGAACTAATCAATTGCAAATTTTTCTCTCATCCTCGATTTAAGAGATCAAAACATCAACGTTCCAAGAAGAAAACTAATATTTCTTATAAGAAGATGTATTATTTTCCTTTAACTCCACGGTTACAAAGGTTGTATGCATCTAATGCAACAGCAAAACATATGAGATGGCATTCAGAGCATGAAAGAGATGGTGTCATGCGTCATCCCTCAGACTCTCCTGCTTGGAAGCATTTTGATCAGACGCATCCACATTTTGCATTTGAAGTTAGAAATGTTAGATTGGGTTTGTCTACTGATGGGTTTCAACCATTTGGTCAATCAGGCCAACAATATTCCTCTTGGCCTGTGATAGTTACACCATATAATTTACCACCTTGGATGTGCATGAAGGATGAATACATGTTTTTATCTGTGATTGTACCTGGTCCAAAAAATTGATGTCTTTTTGCAACCCCTCATTGAAGAGTTGAAAGAATTATGGGAGATGGGAGTCCAAACATATGATGCTTCAAGTAAAAATAATTTTCAAATGCAAGTTGCATTGATGTGGACAATAAGTGATTTTCCAGCGTACTCAATGTTGTCGGGTTGGAGTACAGCAGGAAAATTAGCTTGTCCTTAATGCATGACAGATTCTGATGCTTTTTCACTATCCAATGGTAGAAAAGTCTCATGGTTTGACAATCACAGAAAGTTCTTACCACCAGATCATCCATGGAGAAAAAACAAAAAGTGGTTCAAGAAGGGTCAAATAGTACATAAGGTTGCATCTACTGAACAATTAGGTTTACAAATACTTAGGGAGATTGAGGATTTGGGACTCATGAAAGTGACAGAACTTTGTTCTGACAAGGTGAATGCAAGAATCTCAAAGAGTAGCTTATGTGGTTGGAAGAAAAGAAGTATATTTTGGGACTTGCCTTACTGGAAAACAAATCTTATTAGGCATAACCTTGATGTGATGCACATAGAAAAAAATGTGTTTGATAACATTTTTAACACCATCATGAATGTCAAGGGAAAAACAAAGGACAATGCCAAATCTAGAGAAGATTTAAAAGTACTTTGCAATCGTCCAGAGTTGCATCAGGATGAAACTACTAAAAAGTACCCGAAAGCTTGTTACATGTAAGATGATAATGCCAAAAAAGTGCTTTGTAAGTGGTTGCAAGAGTTGAGATTTCCTGATGGTTATGTGTCTAACATGGGAAGATGTGTTGACATGAACAAGCTTAAACTCTTTGGTATGAAGAGTCATGATTGTCATGTATTTATGCAACGGCTCATACCTATTACATTTCGAGATTTGCTTCCACGAAATGTGTGGGAACCATTGACAGAGTTGAGCTTTTTTTTAAAGATCTCACTTCTACCTCAATAACTGAGGAACACATGAGACAATTAGAAAGAAATATTCCTCTCATCTTGACTAAGCTTGAGCGCATTTTTCCTCCAAGCTTCTGGGATTCTATGGAACATCTTCCCATCCATTTAGCTTATGAAGCACGTTTAGCAGGCCCAGTTCAAGAACGATGGATGTATCCATGTGAAAGGTAACTTAAGTTAATTATATATTATAAGATATATAAATATACTAGTGATATTATATTGACATATACTTACATTATGTTTGAAGGAAACTCCATGGGGTGAAGTATGATATCAAAAATAAGAATAGAGTTGAAGGTTGTATACGCAACGCAAGTTTGGTTAAAGAATCATCAACACTTTGTACGCACTACTTTAAGTCGGACATTTCGACTAGATATAGAAAAGTGCCACGAAATGCGGATGATGGTGGGGTTGGAGAGGACCATCCTGAAATGTTGTCTATTTTCAAGCATGTTGGTCGTGGTTTTGGTAAAAAGAAAATAAGAAGGTTAGATGATAGAGAATATCATGCAGCTCGGACATATATTTTGTTGAATTGTGATGAAGTGAAACCATATATAAAGTAAGTTAATTACCATGATCTAGATATACATATTATTTACATTTGAAGTTATTGAAATAAATTAGCTCTTTTTTCTTCAGAATTTTTGAGGATACCTTGAGACAAATACAACCATGTATTCAAGATAGCGAGATTGATGCTAAACTTGAAACAGAGTTTGCGTCTTGGTTTAATCAATAGGTAAGTACTAATAGATCTAAATTAATCTATACAGTAAATTCAATGTAATCTTAATGTATGCCTAATTACTTATAGTGTCAATAGGCACGTGATCCTTCATCCGGCATTACCAATCAATTCATGAAAGATCTTGCAGAAGGGCCACTGCATAAGGTTCAACCCTTTAATGGATATGTTGTAAATGGTTACAAATTTCACACTGAAGAATACGGTTCAAATAAATCTACAATGAATAGTGGTATATGCATTAAGGGCTCTAGTCACAGTGCAGATGAGATCGATTATTATGGTATATTGACAGAAATTCTGCAGCTAGAGTATCATGCATTACCATTTAAGCGAACCGTATTATTTAAATGTTCTTGGTTTGATCCAACACCAAAACATGGTACAAGAGTACATCCACAATATAATCTTGTTGATGTTAACAGAAGAAGAACTTTTAATAAATATGAGCCATTTATTATGGCTGTGCAAGCTTCTCAGGTGTATTTTGAAACCTATCCTTCAGTAAAGAGGACACATAATGATTGGTTAGCTGTTTGTCAAATAAAGGCACGTTCAATTGTAGATGTTCCAAATATAGTAGAAAAACCTCATACACTGAATGATCTAGCTTTTCAAGAGGATAACAGTCAAATTCATGAAATTGATATTTGTGAAGATGAAACACCTCATATATTGAATGATCCAGATGGTGTTTTTATTGACATGGAGGAGGAGGAGGAAGGAGAGAGGGAAGAGGAAGAGAGAGATGGAAGAAAATGATGAGGATAATGACAATGATGATGAGGAGGAGGATGATGCTGATGATGGGGAGGAGGAGGATGATGAGGATGAGGATGTTGATGATGATGATGATGATGATGATGATGATGATGATGATGATGATGATGATGATGATGATGATGATGAGGATGACAACGAGGAAGGGAAAGAAGAATATGAACATCAAAACAAAAAGAGAAGAAAGTGTAGAGATTAATGTCACTTGAAGTTTTAAAATTTAGTTTTTCTATTAATCTAATGTTGAATGTACTGTTTTATGCTACAAGTGATTTTCATTTTCTTAGTTTTGCTATTATATCTTGTGATTTGTGTTGGGCATCTTATATTATATATCTAAAAAATGAACTAATACAATTTGAATGCTAGTTATTTTTTTTATCAAGAACTTTGTTACTGCAATTGTACAAGGTCTAGGTAATTAAAATTTAAGAATATGAGTGATACGCCATCATCAAATGCTGGTTCTCCTACTGGTCCTTGTACTCCAACCACTCCTAGTACTCCAGATGTCTCTATTGGGTCTACTAGTTGCTCATCAACATCTGCTCGGTTGGTCATCTCAGTTGTAGCGGAAAAGTAAGAAAAGATATTTTTGTATAGTTGATCTAATTTTTTCTAATATAAGTATTATGAAATGTGTTATTTTATTTTTAATTTTATTTCAGATTCGTTCCTAATGGTCATTCTATCTCGAAGACCATCACAGAAACTTTCAAGGAACGACAAGATGCTACTGGCTACTCATGGAAGGATGTCAGTCAATCAACTCGTAAATTTTATTGGCATGAATTTTTGGTAACTATTGCTTTATATTTAAAATTTATAAGTAATTTATTTAATATATGTCTCTATGTGTTTATTTCACTAAGTAAGTTTTTTCCAGAAATCATATCAGTGGAATCCTACTGAGAATTCTATAATGGAATGTACATGGAATAAGGTGGCATCCACTTTATACTCCAAGAAAATGTATATTTGGCGAAAAGGTACAGTCAAACCTAATTTTGTTTTGGAGGATATTTGGAGAAGTTGGAAGACGCATTGGGCCTCAGATGAATGGATGGATAAATCTCGTATCGCCACTTGAAATCGATGTAGTGAGACTGGTGGACTAGGCACTGGTCCAAGCAAGCATACCGGTGGTTTTAGATCAACAGTGGAGCATACTATAAAATTGGTACCAAATTTAACACTTTCTATAATATTTTTCTAATCTTATCTCTTATTTTAATATTAAACTCTGTTTTTTAGGCAATAGAACTACGTCGTCCACCAAATTCGTGGGATATATTTAAGAAGTTGCATAAAAGAAAGGATGGCAGCTTTGTTGATGCCAAGTCTAAATGCATTAATGTAAGTTGTGTGTGTTGCTCTTCTTTAACCAAACATTGTAGGACTGATCCTTATTTTGTGAAGCTTTTAAAAAAGAAAAAGGTAGATTTTATGTAGTTGTGTGTGTTGCTATTAAGAAGATTTTCTATAATTGTTTGTGTTGCAATTGAGCAAATTTTTGGGGCAGCTCTTTGTGTTGTTTTGTTGGGCAATTTTTTAATGCAATTTTGAAGCAGATTTTGTGCTATTGTGGATAGATTTTGTGGCAGATTTTGTGGCAGCTCTTTGTGCTGTTTTTGGTGCAAATTTGACCAGATTTTTATCATAGTTTTCATCATATGTTTTGCAGTTATTTGAGCAATTTTTTAATGCAATTTTGAAGTAGATTTTGTGCTGTTCTTGGGGTAGATTTTGTGCTTTTTTTTGTGCAGATTTTTATCATACTTTTTTTTATCAAATGTTGAGTAGTTATTTGGACAGTTATTAATGCAATTTGAAGCAAATTGTGTGCCTTTTTTTTTATATAGATTTTATGCCATATTGGGGGCAGATTTTGTTCTGTTTAAAGAGTTTATGCTATCTTTTGGGTGCATTTTTTTTTACAGAGTTGCTAGAAGCAACTTAATAAGCACATATTTGTGGAAAGCTTGAGTTTTTGGTGATTGATTGTTTGAAAATTTTCAGGATAAAATGGAGGTTGTCTTAGCTGCTGCTATTTCTAGCTCCTCAGATGATTCACAAGAAGTTCAAGAACTTGATATAAATAGCTTATACTTTGATGTTGTGGGTGGAGAAAAAAAACAATGTGTGTATGGTTTAGGCTCTCAAGGTTTGGCGTTGTATCAAGATCAAAATTTTGTCACTTCGCGCAATTTACCTGCGGTGTCTGATGATGTTGCTGAAGAGCGCATTAAACTACTTGAGGAAGAAGTGTTGCATATGAGAGAAAATCAAGAGAGAATTCTTCAAGAACGTTTAGAGGTGGAGGTGCAACAACTAGTAGAGCACGAGGTCTCGCGTTTGAGGCAACAAAGTGATGATCGATTCAAGTCTATGGAGGAACGATGGTCTCGCATGATGAGCGAGATGGCGTTATCCTCACGCTCATCTAGTAATCCTTCTCCTTAATAGGAAATGACCAAATGTTTATGTGTTTAAATACTTGTACACTTTTGCTTATTGAAGTTGTGCTTTGACATGTTTTAACTTCATAATTTTGTATTATAAATCTAATATTATGTTTGTTATATCATGGTGGTTAATTATTTTTATGTTTCTGACTAATTTACCATATATATATATATATATATATATATATATATATATATATATATAATAATTGTCGACTACAATATATAGCAATTATTATTTATTAAATTAAAATCAAATTTGTGACGGATTTAATCTGTCACAATTAATTCTAAATTTGTTACTAATATCTACAAGAGCAATTTTGTGACAAAATATTCCATCACAATTTACTTGTAACGAAATATTCCGTCACAAATATTGTGAATATATTTAGAAATTTGTTACAGAAACGATTCCGTCACTATTTTGTAACCAACTATTCCGTCCAAAATTCTGTCTCAAATTTTTGACGACATTTAATTCAAATACAAGGATTTATATTGTCACCGTCAGGTCTGTCACTATGCCGTCACAATAAATGTGTGACGGAATTGAAATCCGTCACAATGAGTTTATGACCCCAGATTCTGGGACGTCCATTTTTCCGTCACAAATCCGTCACAAATGCTAATGTGTGATGAATTTGTGACAAAATCGTCTGTCACAATTTTGCTATTTTCTTGTAGTGTGAAATCTGAACTTTCCCTCAGACCCCAGTTTGTACTTGACGTCGAAGACAAGCAAGCATGTATATATTTTAGGCAGAAATTCTGATATTCAATCTCTTGTAATTGGAATCTCAATTCTTGAGTTTAGTGTTCTGCAAATATAAGATATCCTAACATTCCCTAACAGACCAATATCCATAATGAACCTATTTGATTAATCGTCTTTGTTACCATATTTTGAATAGTTCATGTGTTTTAAATAGCCTTTAAATAGGTACAATAGAACATTAAAAGCTATGTGTGACGGGGCGGGGCAGGTTCATGTGGAGCGGGGCGGGGCAGGGCAAGAAAAAATAATTGTGCTATGCGGGGCGGAGCGGGGCAGGGTAAAGACTTTGCACGTTTATGCGGGTTTAACCCGCACCCGCCCCGCCCCTCCCATTTGCCATCCCTAATAATGGTTCTCAATTAATACAAGTCTCAACTAATACAAGTCCCATTCTAGGCATTCAGATATTCAAGTACGATGATGCGATTCTCATGATCCTTTAGGTTGTGTCTCATGTTATGCTCAACTCTAAAGAACCTTTCTCTATAGTAGGTTACCAATTGTATCATGTTATGTCTAAGCCCAAGATGGTATGTGAGTCATGTCTTACGCACTCATAAAATGCATATGTCTAAGGCCCAAGCACTTTATGAAAATCCTGAGTCATGCTTCACTCCTCGAACAAGGAAAATGTCTCATATGATACTGGTTTCACCCAAATATTCGATTGTTCCAAAACTCATGAGCGACAAACTTTTGTTGCCGATATGCTTATTTTCCTGAGAGTTCATGTCATTTTATGTGTATTATAGAATAATCATCTACCCATTCTCTATGCATTTTATATTAGTATTTTGAGCATTTTAATATTTATTAATTATTAATTTGTCTCATAATACCCATAGAATTAAGTGCATTTTTCTACTGCCCGTTGTGGACTTCATATGTTGCCGTTGGTAACTGATGTATTACTACTGCATTACTCCATTGGAGTTAGTGCCATATGCACTTCAGTTTTGCAACAAATGCAAAATGTCGTTGATGGCATTGGTGCCCACTTGATTGTTACTCTTAAATCCTCCATTATACCTTGTAACTATGTAAATCCGTAGGCCATTTATTTTCATTATTTACCACCCCATTATCTTCCTATTTATTCCTAGGAAGACTTCTTCTACTATAAATAGTGGTAGTCTTCATTTGGTTTGGAACACACAAGAAAATATAGAGTGCATAAAAGTTTGTCAAAAAGAGAGTTCTTATTAGTTGAAGGGATATGTTCTTTTTGTGGAGCTTTGGACTCAACTCTTGTCCAGAGTTGTTGAGTTATACTTTGTGTTAAGGCTGTTGTATCCTGGAGGGAGGGGACAAGTACAGAAGGACTGCTGCTGGACCGATGAAAAATATTTGCTGCAATGGACTTGAATCTAATCAAAAAGAGCGAGATATCCGCACCTCAGCCTGAAGAGATTTTTATTTCTTCATTTTATTTTCAATTGTAATCTTGCAATTTTATTATCTTGTAATTTTACACTAACATTTTATAGATAAGGTATCCGTGTTTATTATGTCGTATCTTACTCCTCTCTTGAGTAATGCAATAAATATGAGTCATAATTGTGTAGCATTACTCCTATTTCTTGAAGCCTGTACCTCACTTCTCCCTTATGTTATGATGGTATATAGTGGTGTTTTAAAGCAAGGGTGCAATGATATATATAAGAGAGTAGATAATTTCTCATTGGGAAGGTTGTGGAGTGACAATTTGAGCTAAGATTATAGGTGAAAGGGGAAGAATAAGCTATCTTCGAGCATCACCTAATAAGACATTAAATATTATATTAATATCTTAAAAGAGTTATTTTGTCTATAATAATAATATTAAGACATTAAGTAGGCGTTTGGCCATGCGATATCATATCATGATATGGTATCGTGAGATGAAATCAGCGTTTGGACATGCGATTTTACGCTAATTTCATCTCATGATTCCATATCATGAGAGGTGATATCATATTCTCCAAAAACCTTGATATGAAATCACATCATGATTTGAGATATTTTAATACAATAATTGATCCATGAGTTTATATTTTGTTAAAATAACCCCACATTTATATCTACTAACCATTTGTTTCATATGTAAATAAAATTTATAATCACATCATTACTTTTTAAAATTTATTATTCTCACCAATATAAATTTTTTTATCACTTTAAATTTGGTGAATATAAATGATAAAGTAGAAATTCATTTGGTGAATATAAATGAGAACAAAGGGAGTAATACTTTTTGGATTTTTCATAATAAAAAAAAACGTCTTAATCTTATGACTAAGCATAATATTGATAAAAGACAATTTTCATTAGCGGTGCCGCACTTTCTTAATCTTAGTATTTGCAAAATGTTCGTTCACATGATTGAAGGATATCAAGTCCAATTGATTGAGGACTTAGGAAAATTTGATCAATTAGTTATTAATATTTAGTCAAGTGGACTAGTTATAATTTTTTTGATTAAATTTTATTAGAAGTGTTTTTGACTCAAACTTGTGGTAACTTTTTAAAATTTTGTTATTCAATAATATTTAACTATTGATTTTTCTTGTAAATAGTTAGAAGTTAGTGATGTTTGTTAATTTTTATCTTAGTGCATTTAACTTCTAAGTTAATATTTACTCACTAATGTATGTTTTTTTTCTACTTTATAGGTTATTTGTAAGAGTAGTTGAGAGATATGAACATATCAAGTACAATTTATGTTCATTTTTTAAAATTAAATTAAAGTTAGATGAAACAATTATTTAACTGAAGAACAAATAACTTTGTAATAATTTATTATGTGATTTTATAATTTTTGTTTATTTGATAAGATTGAATAAACAATTGGGGCTATTTTAATAGTTTTACAACTTATGGGATTTTTATGTTTATGAGAAAATATACAACACAAAAATTCCATATTGCATGTCCAAACAAACCTTCAATTTCATCTCATGATTCCATATCATAATATCATATTATGATTTCATATCATGATATCATATCGCATGGCCAAACGGGCCCTAAATTCCCACTTTAATGACTTTTATTGTCTCCTTGATTAGCCATTAGTAGACCTATATTTTTCTTCAATTCTTAATTACTCCCTAACGTTTTCTTCAAAAATTTAAACCACCGTCTTTATTCTTTTCTCTTTACTGGCATTTAAAACAATAGAGTATATCTTCATCTATTTAATAGAAAGTCTTTATACGAGAGAAAGGGTTTTCTTCCAAATTGTGTTGTGCTGGGTTTTCTATTGTAAATATTTGTTAGATTTTGGCTCTTATTATTATACTAGAAGAGCTTGTTGCATCCCTGGGATGCATCTACACCGACTGAAATAACCTTAAGGACAGACCATAGGCATGCCTCAAGCTTCAAGTGTTTGTGATTCAAGTATTATTTGTAAGATTTCCAACAATCTTAAGAATATTTCTTATACTTTGA
This sequence comes from Solanum okadae, assembly GCA_036553675.1. Classification (NCBI taxonomy): domain Eukaryota; kingdom Viridiplantae; phylum Streptophyta; class Magnoliopsida; order Solanales; family Solanaceae; genus Solanum; species Solanum okadae. The sequence continues at coordinate 15,661,557 of CM071681.1, read as the reverse complement.
TCTTAAGAAATATACTATAATAGTCTTGAAGAGGTATTTTTATTACTTTGGGTTGAAAATTGCAACCGGTGATATTATCACAAATTTGTGAAAGAAATGAAAGTTCTACTATGGAAAAGCAGATGGAATCTTCAACAAATTACCCATTTTTTCTGTTCTGGATTATGTTCAAGGTTTCTCTGAAACTCATCACCACTGTAAAGTTAAGTTCTTACATTTACACTTTGTGATGTAATCAACATACGTGAATCGAAATGCTTAAACAATTGTGCACCACATATTTGAAGAGATTAGATGCCTGATTTGAGGAGCAGTTTGCCTTGCACATAGATCACATAGCTTCTGAGGTACGTACCTGTTATAACCTTTATATTTATTAATAGGAAAGATAAATGGTTACAAGCCCAATATATATTTGAGTAAGTGGATGATATAAATTATTGTGATCATTTCTCAAACGAATCGTGTGGCTGAAATATGTGATTGGGTGATAGATTTGAGTTGTAGGAATTTGTTTTGCCAACAAAATTATTTTTGTGTTCTACCCCCAAGTTGAAAAAGAAGAATAATTTATTTTTGTTGGTGATTCTAGAACTATGTAAGTTCTTAGAATAAAAAAATTCTTTGTAAATTCTCGCATCTAAAGAAATTTTATTAATAAATTATGTTCTATCACTCCTATAACAGGTTAAAATTAAAATTAAGTTAAAACCCATATAAAATCACATATACCTGCAACCTACCCCGCTACGCCTTGCATTAGTTTTAAAAAACTCACTTCCACCCACCCACACAACCTTAAATCTGCCCCGCTCCACATAGCCTTAAACCCGCCCCACCCCGCATCCGCCCCGCCCGATTGTAATCCCTAGGTGTACACAAGAAAATATAGAGTGCATAAAAGTTAGTAAAAAAAAAGAGTTCTTATTAATTTAAAGGATGTGTTCTTTTTGTGGAGCTTTGGATTCAACTCTTGGAAGGAATTTCAAATAATTATGCGCCACAAATTAAAGGAAACCTCTCTTGAAACTTTGATAATGAAAATCCGCATGGAAGAAGAGGCAATGGGCCAAGATGCACTTTTACAATCAGAAGAGAGCAATATCACAACGAAGGCAAATTTAATTACTTCAAATAAAGTTACTCCTAATTCTCACAAAATACTTCTATGAAGCCTAAAAAGAAGAAATTCAAGAAAACTAATGGTAAACCTCCCAAGAAAAAGAATGGTGAAACTAACCAAGCATAAAATCAACAAGTTCAAGATAAGGGACCATGTTTTGCTTGTGGCAAGAGTGAGCATATTGCTCGATTTTGTAGATTCTGAAAATATGGTCCTACACCTAAGGAAAATGTTACCGAAGAACCTATTGTAACGGTTGTTATAGACATAAACATGGTTGAGAGTGTTGATAGATGGTGGACTGATTCTAGTGCAAACTGCCATGTCTATTATGACAAAGATTGATTTAACAAATAAACTCATTTTGAGAAGCCTAATGTCACCCCCCGAGCCTACACTCTGGACGTGGATGGCACTCGAGAACCATTGTTGGTCCCAAGCGAACCCTTGGTCTGGCTTACTTACTTAGTGGAAGGCTTAAACACAAGAAATAGTCTAAAAGAGAACTTGTGAAATAACTTAGAATGTCTTTAAATAAACATTCAAACTTAGCCAAAATGGTAACCTCAAGTCTCAATAACATAAGCCAATAATAAAGTAGTGACAAATGAATTTAACTAATTGACTGTCTGTCTATGAAGCCTCTAAACAACTGAGATGGATGTCGGGACAGGCCCACGCCATCCTAATGAACTAATAATAAAACAGAAAGCAATAAAAGGGATCCTCCGGAAGTAAGGAGGCTCACCACAAGACTCTGAGTGCTCAAACTGGATCAATGAGCCGTTGGATGCTGATCCTGGTTACCTGCGTCTGCATCATAATAAGATGCAGGCCAACTGGCATCAGTACATTGAATGTACGAGTATGCGAGTTGGAATGTTAAACACAACTTAAGCTTGAAAGAATCTGAAAGGAACACTTACCTTGTCTTTACTCAACTCCTGAATAACTTAACTCAATATAAAACAATAAAGCATATGCAATATATAGAAAGCTTGTAAAATAGTGGAAACAACTCAGTTCGTTAAAGAAAATGCAATAACAAACTCAACTTCACTCATATAATAAAGTAATATAGTTTATGTGGGAGATTCTCTAACCGACAACTACCACTATGAGCCTAAGTGGTGATACAACATCTTGCCCACGCTGCCAAAACTGTCCTATACTTTGCCTTCATATAGAACTACTTAACTTAGTGGATCCACTAGCTTATGGTAAAAACATCTTAAGGAGTCATCTAAAAAGTATGATCCTTTACTACCCATGATGGCTACATGGTTTATGGAGACTTGAGTTAATATGAACTCGCATCCCTATATCGGTGCTCAATACTACTCCCAAAATATACCTAGCTCATAAGTTTTTAAAACAAACTTCTTTCTTTGATTTGAGATAATTACTTAAAAGCTCTCTTGGAATCGATGTTCCCTTTCTTACTCAAATGTGAAAACATTTTAAACTCTTTGGGAGTACATAGTCCCCATATACATCTTTGAAGAAATGAACTTCAAATCTTTACTCTTTGCTTAACTTAAAACTTAAGTCTTAGAACAAAGTTAAAACATTTGTGAAAGACTTTTGAAAACTTTAAAGAACTTCTCTTCACTTGCTCCTTAACTTCTAACTTGACTCTTAACTTTCCTTGAATTGATTTATGGATTCAAGGATTGTGATTTGTGATAGGAAAGATCTCATGATGTTTAGGAATGATTTTAAATAGCTAAACATGAGAAAAGATCAAGATCTCTCTGTCTGAGGGTGGGTCCGCGACGCGGAGAAGTACTTAAATTTTTGGTTCGAAAATAACTTTTGAGGCAAAACAGTCTGTGACCGCTCCACGATGCGAAATGATTTTTTCCCAAATCTGGGGAGCAGGTCCGTGACGCGGAGGCACTGCCCAGATTTGCCCGACAAAATTTCTTCTTCATTTTCCAGCTCTAAACCCTCTAAACTCCATTGGTTCTTTCCCCAAACACATAGAATCATCTATAACCTCAAATAACATCAGATTCTACTCGAAAACACAACTAAAAACGTGAATCAATCTCAAGAAAACTCCAATAACACAACCCACAAGGATTCAAACAAACTTCATCAAGAATTCAAGGGATTTACTTTCAAATCAATATACTTTGCTGAAATTGAATCAAGTTGGGTGCGTGGGTAAACTAACCCAATGCTATGTGATCTCACCTACTTCGTAGGGATCACCCCTTGACGAAATCCACAAGCTAAACTCGAACGTTCTTGACTATTCTTGATTTCTCTTCTCCTTTCTCCTCTTCTCTTTTCTCTTCTCTAAAACCCTAACTCTTTTCCAAAAGCGTAAACTGACTAGGATAAGTTTAGACTTCAATTAATTACCCAAAAATGGAATAAAATAATTAGATAAGGAAAAGACCAAACTATCCTTCTAAAATCCGGATTGGACTTTCCTAAATTCAACAACCCAACTTCCGAAGGGCATATCTCACTCATACGAACTCGGAATCGCGTAAACTCGATGGCGTTGGAAAGATAATTCGAAGAGATTTCCTACAATATCTGGAAGTACACCTAAATCATCTTGAACTAAGAGTTATGGCCGTTTGAAGTTGACCGAAACTCAACATATTCTAACTTAACAAAATTTTCATATTTCAATTCTTTCCAAAAATGATTGTTTCCAATTCTCAACTTCTTCCTAGTTATTTCAATTTGCGAGATGTTACACCTAAAAGCATCATGTTTGGTGATTCTCAGACTACTCAAGTTCTTGAAACGGGAGAAGTTAAATTGTGCTTTACTTCTGGAAGAGTTTTAACTTTGAATGATGTATTTTACACTCCTTCCATGAGAAAAAAAATTGATGTCTAGTTTTCTTCTTAATAAAGCAAGTTTTAAACACATTATTGAATCTGATGAATATGTAATTGTGTAAAAGGGTATTTTTGTGGGAAAGGGGTATGCTTGTGATGGGATGTTTAAACTGAATGTTGAAATGAATAAAGTTTCTACTTCTGTTTATATGTTTTCTTCTACCAATTATTGGCATGCTCGTTTGTGTCATATTAATGATCGTAGTGTTGGAATAATGAGTAGTTTAGGATTAATCCCAATGGTTAAATTTTCTTTTGAAAAGTGTGAGGCTTGTAGTAAAGCCAAAATCACTAAAAGGCATCATTTTCAAGTTGAAAGAAAAATTGATTTGTTAGAATTAGTTCATACTGATATTTGTGAACTTGGAGGAATTTAAACTCATGGAGACAATAGATATTTTATCACGTTCATTGATGATTTTTCTAACTTAACATATGTTTACTTGATGGAAAACTGTTGAAAATTTTAAAACTTATCTCCATGAGATTGAAAATCAGTTTGGTAGAAAATAAAAAAGAATTAGAAGGGATAGAGGTCATGAATATGAGTCAAATGAGTTTAATTCTTTTGTTAGATCATTGAGAGTAATTCATGAAACTACTCCTTATTCTCCTCCATCTAATGGAGTAGCGGAAAGAAAAAATAGAACTTTAGTTGAATTGACTAATGTCATTCTTATTGAGTCACATGCACCTTTAAATTTATGGGGTGAAGCTATTTTGACTGCTTGTTATGTGTTGAATCGTATGCCTCATAAAAAAGAATAAATCAACATTTTTTTGAATTGTGGAAAGGTCACAAGCCAAGTTTGGGATATCTAAGAGTTTGGAGTTGTCTAACCTTTGTGAGGCTAATGGATCCCAAGATTACAAAGTTGGGTAAGAAAGTTACTACTTGTGCTTTTCTTGGTTATGCTTCAAATAGTACAACATATAGAATTTTTAATCTTGAAGATAATGTTATAATAGAATCAAGTGGTGCTATTTTTCATGAAAATATATATATTTTTTATTCTAAAAACGGAAAAGGGTCAAAATTGCCCCCGAACTATATGAAATAGACCATTTATACCCTTTGTTACATTTTGGATAAAAAATGCCCCTGCTGTTATCATAAGAGACCACAAATACCCTCAAGAGTTAACACCCCAATTTTTTGTTGACGTGGCAAGCCACGTGGGACTAATCCTTCCACCTAAGCGTTGCCAACTAAGATTCACTACAAAAGAACTAGACCTTTAGCGGCAACAACAGTCGCCACAAAAGCCCAGAAAATCGTCACTAAAAGTTTTTAACATTAAATTCTAATTTTGTATTTTTTTCTTCATTGCTTTTAAAAAACCAAATATGATATCGATTAAGTAGGAGTTTGAAGACACTATATATTTTATTTTTATGTCATATGTAGATGTATAAAATGTACAATGATGCATTATATATATATATAGTAGGAGATTTGAATCGAGAAGTAATTTTGATTATTTTTCGTAATAATATTGGATGTTTTTAATATGGATATTGCAAATTATTTATTTTAGAAAATTAGGTCGCAATCGAAAATTAATTATCATATTTTTTTGTTGAAAAAATAGGTTTTACTAGCGAATGGTTGTTGGAGCCTTAGTCGCCACTAAAAATCACTCATAACCTTTAGTGGCAATATTTTGGGATTTTGTGGCGACTTTGTCGCCACTAAAAGTCAAGTTCTTTTGTAGTGAATCTTAGTTGGCAATGCTTAGGTGGAGGGATTAGTCCCATGTGGCTTGCCACGTCACTAAAAAATTGGGGTGTTAACTCTTGAGGGTATTTGTGGTCTCCTGGGATAACTGCGGGGGTATTTTTGATCCCAAAATGTAATGGAGGGTATAAGTGGTCTATTTCGCATAGTTCAGGGGCAATTTTGACCCTTTTCCGTTCTAAAAATAGTGGGGGTCAAGGGATTGAACAAAATATTTTGCCACTACTTAGTTCTTCTACTTCTACTTTGAAAATTAAAGAAGTTAATGATTTTGAGTTAAGAAGAAGTAAAAGAGCTAGAGTAGAAAAATATTTTGGTCCTGATTTTTGTGTGTTTAATGTTGGAGATGACCCTCTCACTTTGTGACGCGGCTCGCCTCCTGTAGTTGTTTCCTCCAGTCCCTCCAGTTCCCCTTAGATTGGTGACATGTGTCATCTAACAAAATAAATTACTAAGATTCCCTTTTCCAAATATGACTATACACATCTCCAATAATAATAGGTATAAACGGTTTGCATTAAATTAATGGAGTAGTACATAAAATTTAATAGGTATAAATTATAAACAGTTGGCATTAAATTAATGGAGTATTACATAAATTATAGTTTAAAATAATATAAAATTTAAATAAATATAGTTTTTTAATATTTTGACCTTAATTAAATTAATTATTTTGTATTTCCAATATGAGATATATTTCTATAGTTATTATTCTATGCTTTTCACTTATATAAATAAATATTAAAGTTTTGATTATTCTGAACAAAATTAATTTTCTCATTATGCTAATTAATTTACTTCATTATAAAATATCATTGGTTTATATACTTAATTAATATTTCTCACTTTTTCGTATAAAAAATAATATTTATGTTTATATGAAAAATTTGTTACATGAATTCAAAATAATGAAGATATCATGATTCTTAATAAAGTAAAAAAAAAAAAGATAATGAAATGATATAATATGCATTTAAAATAATTTAATTAGAATAAAAGGGGAAATTTAATTATTGTTCAAAATTGAAAAGGGAGTTTGATTTTAAAAAGAAGTTGAGTGAAAATAATTTTCGCCCTTAAAATAAATGAGTGAGACTTTTTTAATAATTAAATATGTTATTATTTGTAAGATTCAAGAGTACATACATACATTAAAAGAAAATTGAGTTTGCTTCTCTATGGAGATGTGTATAAAGTCATATTTGGAAAAGGGAATCTTAGTCATTTATTTTATTAGATGACACATGTCACCAATCAAAAGGGGAAATGGAGGGACTGGAGGAAACAACTACTGGAGGAGAGCCGCGTCCCTCACTTTGAAAAGAGTTTTATCTTTACATGATTCTATTTTTTTGAAAAGAGGCTATAAATGATGAAATACAATCACTAATTTTTAATAAAACTTGGAAGTTAGTTGATTTACCACTGGATTGTAAAACAATTGATTGCGAATGGGTCTTATGAAAAAAGTTAAAACCAGATGGATCGATTGATAAATATAAGGCAAGACTAGTTGCAAAAGATTTTAAACAACCAGAAGGCCTAGAATTTTTTTATACTTTTTCTCCGGTAACATTGCTATGGCTACAATTTTTTGTTTGCAAATTCATCAAATGGATGTAAAAACTGTTTTTTTTTAAAATGAAGACCTAAATGAGGAAATTTATACCGTGGGGACCTACGGTTTATGGGTTCACCAACGGACTGTGTTGGTCGATCGTCGATGGGTTCAAAGACTTGTTCTTTTGACCTTCGAACGACGGGACCCATGTACGGTCAGTCGATCAACCTACGGTCCATACATGGTCCGCGTATGTCCTTCTGAAATCTCTTTAAGTCCCACTAACTCTAAGACTCACCAACAAGACCTACTTACGACTCGTACATTGAATAACGGGTCGTCCTAGTGAACCGTCACAAATTATTGGAACTTGACATTTTCGGAAAAGTTAGACTAGCCATCCACGAAGCTACCTACGGACCGTGTGTTAGTCCACAGGCCATTGGTGGCTCCGTTGGTACTGGCACCAGATCCTGGAAAATCTGTAATTTCCTATATATTCGAATCCAAAGTGTTACAATAAGCGAGGATGATTCCCAACTTAAAATAGGTGCATATGGGAGACTCAAATTAGGACCAATCATGTGCATGACCTCTAACCATAGAAAAGGAATTCCAGCTACTACAAATACCATCACCAACACAACATTGGTCCAACCATAGGACGGGACCACCTCAAAGCTCGTTAGGGACCTGATCCAGCACCTCTCCACTAGTCAATGCCAAATCACTGATACACTCACAAGGGACCACGTAAATGCCGAGTCGACTACAAGGATAAAACCAATAAATTAAGTAGAAAGCAGGGCTAAGTTGTCACCTAACTAAGGACCATTCTATCAGACTCAAGTCTACTACATTAATCTACATGGAGTTGAGCAGTCCGAAAAGGCATCGGAGTAGAACTAAGGCTAAACTGCTCCAAATATCACAAGTCTATGGAAAGCACTAGTCTAAGCCTAGAATAAGTCCAAACATGCTCAAATCCTACAGTACTAACAACAACTAATCCATTCCACAAGATAAAAATGACCCTAAAAATAGGCAACCTGCTCTCAATCCCGAAAAGCCTGATAATAGCCTAAAATATGGATTCTAAGTAATTAATCATGCACAACTATATACCCGCCCCTGATCCATATAAATCTACATACTTTCAAATAATCAAGCTCAATCTAAGGAATGAAAGTAGTAGCCTACCTTTAGGTCGATCGTGCGCGCTCCAAGTCACTATGCCGGAGCTTTTCTCATCCAAACACTACCGTGCTATCAATTATAGAATCACTATGTTAATATAGTCGTTTAGACACTAAATTCACATAAAACAGAGAGAGAGAGACAAATTGGAGTCAAAACAGGAAATGTGGGACTCGCGCTGAAATTTTTGGAATTGACTCCATCAAAAGGTCCTAATTGCCTCCCTAAACTTGTGTGCAAAATGGAATTTAATTTAGGGCTCGGTACAACATAAACCACTAACATGCATAATTCATAAATTAAGAAGAAGAAAGGTGGATCTAGAAGGCCCCTTCGGGGTGAAATTTACCTCAAACCTATAGTCCCCCACACTCCCGGATCACACCCACATACCCCACATTTTCCGATCAATCCAGACTTTGTATCACTTATTTCTAAGCCAAATAGAGGGAGAAATCCCCAACTAAAAATGCCAAGTTGATGCTGATCGTATCTGGACTTTATTGAAATAGACTAGAGAGAAATACACACATCAATCGCAGCAAAAGAGGTCACGATCACAACCCATCAAAAAGTTGACCCTCGCAATCGCAGACGTCAGACATTGCGAATGCAATGACCAAGGATGGTCAATGCGAGTCAACTCTTCATCGCGATCTTGGAGTACAAAGAAATTGACGTTTGCAATCGCGAAAGGTAATTTGACCATGCACCAGCTGATGCATCTTAGCTAGTTTTTGGCAAGTCCAATTTCTCTGATGGGGTGCTCGGGATTAGTCAAGAACCCCATGCATGAAAATAAGATATGCTACCCCCACCAAATTAAGCATTTCAGACTCAGTGTTGTAGTCGAAACTTCCAATCGTGTTTGGCTCAACTCCCACATCAAACTCTATTTTTAGCCAAAATCCACAAGGGGGCTTAAAATAGCCCAGAAGCCTCGAGAACCACACAAAAGGTAATTCTAGGACAAACTTGATATTTGATAGCTAACCACACTGACAAAATTCTCATCCAAGCACGTTTATAAAAAATGTTGACCGGAGTCAAACTTTGGTCAAAGCTTTAAAGCAACAATGCCTAATGGCACACAATTTTTTCTGAAGAATTCGCCATGATATACCTGATCCATGCATAATATCAGGAAAAATGGATACAAATTTTTGACTGCTACTTAGTATTGGCAATAGGTCTGAAAAAGTATCTAAAAATATCAAATTTAGATATTTGTACCCTGTCGAAGTAAGGAACCATGGCATATATGTTTGGAATAGATTCCATTTTGAGAGAGTTGAAAAAGCACTATCTCGTTGAAAGGTTCTATACATCTGCCCTTTCTCAACGCATTTCTTTAGACAAAGACTCCATTTTTTCCTCTTTTCGGATGATAAATCTTTCTCAGAACATAGCCTCAGGGTCTTGTGCCACTAGTATAAAATGACCTTTATGGAGCTAATGGAATCCTAACAATTGCATTCTAAGGTTGTCTTTCTAAACTTTTGACTGAAGTCAACTGTTCAAATTCCAAAACACAGAAACTTACAAAAGAACCAAGTGAATGACCAAGTGATTGAGCTGATAGTCCCAACAAATCATAAATGACTTCGGGTCACTATAGGAATGCTCTAAATGATGAAAATGATGCATTTACACAGAACTGACCTAGAAGATCATTATAAAAGTGTAAGGGTGACTTGCTAAGAGTTGTGCTACTTGATTTTTTTGGTAAGTAACATTTTAGTTATCAAAGTAAGCATTATAAATCATCAAAACCAGCATGCTTGGACAAAAAACCCCAAGCTCTGCTATGCATCACAATCTAGTAACTAACTTGTTGTCTAACATTGATACTATCGATAGATTAAGTTGATGCATGCTACTTCCTAACTTGGCTTGTTGTGATCCTCTACATGTACACTTTGTATTATCTACTTGATGATAGTCTCCTTCTGCTTTTTCTTGGGTTGAAATATTCTATGATTGTGTTCCAACCATAAGCAATATATAGTTCCTGCCATTGTCATTCTATATATTTGTGTTACACTATTTTTGCCTTTAATAATTACCGATGCCTATATTGTAATTCATCATGCCATCGTAATCCAATTCTCTTAGTCCCTTGCCATGTTAGTATCTTATTCCAAACTCTTGCAGTGATCAATGTTTTCATCTTCCCCTTGACATAGTGGACATGTCATAGTAGTAGTTATCCCCAATTTTTCCAACTCTACCTTTGTTGATAATCTCCTATTCAGTGCAAGCTGTAGTATGAATAACCATTTAGGAGCTCCATAATTTACCCTAACCAGCTTCCTCTATTCTACCTTTTCAATGCTTCCCCTCGCCTTCTCATACTCTTCCTTTATAGAATAGTTTTCCATATTCAGTCATGTTTGCTCATTGTACCCAACATCTAGGAGATCTTTGTGTGCTTTGAGTATTCTCTGTACCTGCCAAGACGCTTGTTTGGCTCGTATACCCCATATTTCTACTTGTTCATAGTAGCTGTGAATCTATTCCACCCTTAATTTATCTTTCTTTTTGCACAAGTTCCATAGTAGTTTTGCAATTGCAACATTGTTGTAGGTATGCACATCTAGGAAGTTCATTCCTCCGCAATCCATTGGCCAACATAGTTTCTCGAAAGCAATTAATGCTTTTTTGATGTTTCAACATTTCCTGTCCACATAAATCTCCTGCAAATACTTTCAACATGAATAAGTTTCTTTGGTAAAGCAAATATTTGAGCCTAGAAGATCTGGATGGCAAACACAACACTCTTGACCAATTGTGCCCTTCCATCATAGGATAAACTTTGTAGTCAAGCTAGTAACTTTGTTTAGCATGTTCTCAATCAATGGTTAACATTGAACTACGGACATTCATTTGGTACTCAACGGCACCCCAAGTATCTAAAAGGTTACTCCCCCTTCACAAATTATAACTCTTGAAGAATTTGGTTTTGGACACCTTATTGTACTACCCCCAGGTAGACGTTTCTTTTTTCTACATTTGTCACCAATCCTGATGCTTGAGAAACGACATAAAACACTTGTAGAGGCATATCATATACTTTATGTCTCCTCTGAAGGACATTAGTAGATCATCAGCAAAGCTTAGTTGAATAATATTTTGCTTCTTACATCTGGGATGGTAATGAAAATCAGTGTTGCTGTGTAAACTCTTTAGGGCCCTTCTGAGATAGTCCATGGATAGTACAAATAGGAAAGGTGACAATGGAATCCCTTGTCTAACTCCTCTTTTAGCTTGAAAAGGCTTTGTTGTTTTCCCATTTACCTGAAAAGAGTAAGATACTTTGGGTACACATTTCATAATCCATTTGATCATTGTTTCAGGAAATTTGTCACGACCCAAAAATGGACGTGATGACATTCGTCTTATCCCACCAAGACAAGTCAGCCTAAAACTCAACCATTACAATAATATGCAAAAAATTCATAATCAACTCAAAAATACCCCCAAAACCTGGTTGTCACGTGTACAAGCCTCTAAAGTATTACAATCGATTCAAAAGAAAAACACAAGTCTCAAATAACCTTGTTTCTAGAGTAGAACAAGATCATAAATAGGAGTAAGAAGGTCCACTGAGATGACAAGCAGCTACCTCACAAACCTCCATAAGAAGCCTCAAACAAGGAGAAGAGAAAATATCACAAAGGTCCGGGCTAGTAACCTACAAAAATGTAGAAGCAAGGGGTGAGTACCAAACCACACGGTACTCAGCAAGTAAACTTCTAAACACAAGCTGAAGGGATAGAATACAGGTACTCCTTACACACCAACCAAACATCCACAACTACAACCTCAATAAAACAAGCCCTACCTAACATTTCACAGTTTACATAGCACCCAACTCAACAACAATCACTTTAACAAATTACATATCCTCAACAACAAACTCAATATTCATCAATCACAACTTCAACAAAAAGGCACTCACAATATCAGCAACACATAAGATCAAGTTCATCAATGATAAAAATGTGCAATGCAATGAAATGCAATGTCAAATATAGTGATGCATTCCTGACCTAATGATACACACCCGCTGTCTCTCAGTCCGGGACCCATGGGGGACATATTTGTCCATGCATCCATCGCAGCGTGCGATACGACCCTCGATAATAGTAACCATTGCGGCGCGCGATACGTCCCTCGAAATGGTACATCCTCTTTAATTTCTTATTCTTTCTCAATTCAGATAACACTTGTCACAGCCATGTCTTAAAACAATGCAAATGACATGTTCACACAAATAATGAGGAGATGACCATTTTCATAACATTGCACAATTCACAAAAACACAATCATGATACAACATCAACAATGATTCAACAAGCCTTTCAAACCATTATCAACACATCACACACAAACAATTAATCACATTGCTTTTTATTACCCTTTTTCCATCATTAGAATTATTCAACATGGACAAGCTAACCCATCACCAGTTCCCACTACTCCCAAACAGAGGCGAATCCAGGATTTCAAGAAAACGGGTGCACCAGGAAAAAAAATGAGTGTTATTAGTTACTACAAAAATTTGAAGTGAATTGTGGCTGGCTGGGATTGAACTCAGGACCTTGGTGTTAAAATCTGGCTGTCAAACCAGTGAACCATCCAGCAACTTTAAGAACGGGTTCAACAAGTGTTTGTTTAATATGTTCTTTAATAATTATACAAGTAATATATCGAATTTAGTCGGAGGACCACGGGTTCGGGTGACCCAAATTTTACACATAAATTTGCCACTGCTCCCATACATATACCACAAGGAAATACACGATTCTATGCACTTAACAAGGGTTTAGAAATCCACTTGCCTCAAATAGTCGAACAATCACTCTAGGACTTGAGTCTTCCTCTTTCATTGGATTTCCAAATAAATGCAATCTATTCCAGTAAGTAATCACAATAAGGTTTCGAAATTAACAACATCAATACTACTATATGTCTAGCTTAGATCCAAAAACTCACCCAAATTTATAATCAATCTCCTTATCTTGCTAACATGTTAACTCTCATATTTTCCAAATTTCAAGCCTAGGGTTTAGTCTCAATATTTTCAAATAACATAAATTTAATGATCTTCTTATAATACACTACATCCACTATTTAATTACATATACCAATATATCAAAGCTTGAATCATAATATGATAATAATAAGAAAATTTCAAAGAAACAACAAAGTCAAGTTACGGACAAAATCACGAGAACACCACTGCTTTAGAACCTCAAATTGATATGCCCATTATTCCTATTTATTAATCTCAGTCATCCTCATCCAATTATAGCCTCGTTCATTACTACATGATTGGCCAGCAACACCCACTTTCTCAATTCCAAAATTACTTTATACAAATATACCAATTTCCAATTTTCTTATTCCAAATCCACTCTTTCCGTTTTCTCCAAATAGCATCAACCTAATAGTATTCATATAATTTTATACCATTATATTTAGTTACTTATCACAATATAGTAAAACTTAAATTATAATGTGAAAATCATGAAAAGAAACTCATAGTCGAAATCAACTACACTATCGACAACCCTAACTATGGAAAGAACAGAAGAGGAAAAACAAAATATATTATGAACAACACAACAATTCCACAGTGCGTTAGTGATATAGTTTCTCTCATTGCATAGTTAAACTACCAATGCCTCAATCATTTGGCAATGATTAGCCAATGATTGGGCTGTATGTTTGTCCCCCAAAACCACCAAAAACGTTATACACCATTAAAATTCCTTACTTTCTTTTCTAACCCAACTAACATAAATACAATACCATTTCCACGACATTTCAATTCTAACTGTAGGATATTAAATACTAGCTAATATTTACCTGAATGTAAAGTAGTGGTTCCTACGTCGGTCGCTGATTTGCGCAGGTAAGTATTTCATCCTCCCTTTCTTTAATCTCTTCTCTAAATTAATTATGTATTAAAGTGACAAACCCTACTACTTATTTTAATATATTTATGGGCCAAGTATTATTGGGTCTTAAATAATTTCAGACTTGACCCATTATTATCAATTAAATTAATTATCTAAAATCACCCGTCAATTAATTAACCGTAGTTATCGAATAGTTCAAAATTCTCAAACTAACTTTACCGATCGATCGAAAATGACTCAGGAAAACTATCGGGAGGGATAAAATGGTAATTTTATAAAACTTTCCAAAAATGACCTTGTGGGTCATTACAAAATTTCATCCCATACAAGACTTGTTCTAGGAAACTCCATTCATGAGAGTCATAGGCTTTCTTCGTATCCACCTTAACCATACACCTTGTAGAAATGCCTTTCCTACCATAACCTTTAATTACCTCATGACTAAGATTATATTATCATTAATTGATCTCCCTGGGACAAAAGCTGACTCATTTGGTTCAACTATGGAACTGATCACGTTCTGGAGCCTAGTTGTGGTCACTTTAGAGATAATTTTGTATTTTGTTGTGCAACATCATATAGGTTTAAATTCCCCAATTCTTGTAGGATTGTTCACCTTTGGAATAAGAGTTACTGTTGTACAGTTGATTGGTGGATACATGTTTCCTATCTTGTTACTTTTACTGCTAGTTGTATTTTTTGCCCCCCTATGGAGATTGTTTCCATTCTTCATTATAGTAGAGCTCACACTTGGTAGGTTTTAAGCACCTTGTCCCTGTTACTCCTTATTAAATGTGCTAACTTCCAGTTCTGTTGCCTCCTGAGTATGGACTTTGATGCCTTCTGAAGTCATGAGACTATAATAGTGTTTTGATTCACTCTGTTCTTCATATGTTCAAAGAAGTATGCAGTATTTGCATCACCTAATCTCAACCATTGCATTTTGGATTTTCGTTGTATAACACATTCTTCAACCTTACTCCATTTTTCTAGTTGCTGTTGCAGTTCTGTTTCCATTTCTAAAAGCACTCTAGCATAAGAGATCATATCCAACTTAATAGTGCACTCATCTTCAGACAATGGAACTCCCAATCCACTACTAATTCTACTCAAGGAATTCATACTCCAACAGTTCAATGGTAAATTTTGATATGCACCCATATGGGCAAAGTTTGTAATACCTCCTAGTTAAAATCAAAATTAGTACTCCACACCTTACCAATAATGTGTTTTGTATTTAGCATATGTGACCCTAAGTACAACAGGTCATTCTTATCATCTAGTCTAGCAAACCGAACCAATAGATAGCCATCATTAGTATAATACACCTTAGGCTTACTTACAGTGTTCACCTGCAGTGCAATGTACCTGTGAGTCTTACATAAACATACTAGAAAGATAACATTCTTCAAACTTGCTTCTTGTTTTTTAATACCACCTATCTCACTTTCTTCGGCTAGATAAAATGAGAGATGAAGTCCTTAATTTAATATCTACTATACTTGAACACAAAAAAACTCTTTGATTTAGAACTTGTATGTTAGAAATATCATAGAAATCATTAAGGAATCATTGAGTTACATATATAATCAACTAACTTGGTAATCGTGTTTGATAGGCAAATAGAAAAATGTTACAATCAATTGATAACTATGTCAGAGCTATTAACTGCTTAATTTTAGCTCAACTGCTGGACATAACTCTAAATTATTTGCAATTACTGCAGTTATTTTGCCTATGTCTGCACTATTATTTTCAATTTTATTTACTTTTCTTTTCATTTTTTTTTTGAACTTTTATAGGTGTATACAAATCTTGAGGGCAACAGATCTCACATTGTTTGTACTGCATGGGCTATGCTGGCTCTTATTGAAGCTGGACATAGGCAAAATGATAATTGCAATTTCAGTTGCTTATGGAAGCGGGGTATTAAAAAACATTCTCATTATGATATTGTAGCAATTGTTGGGGAATCTCCCACCACATACATGATAAGTGCTTGTTTCCATTTCTCTGTTGCTTTGTCAATTTCAGTTTTATTCAATTTATTCAGCTTTTCCCTATTCTTCATGCTTGGTTTACATAGATCAAACTTATTTTCCCTTTAGTTGAAATCCTATTGTTATCAAAGAAATTCGCCCATTTTTCAGCTGGTTCATTGTTCATATCTAGCTTCCTCTGTATAGCCCCCTCATACTGTTGTCCTGTTTTATTAACTTATCTAGCTCCTTCGTGCTCATCTGAGCATGGGCTTTACTCCCTGGATCGTCTACTGGCACCATTACATTGGTATTAGGGGTTTCCTCTTTAGTAGGTAGAGGCGGCCACTGTTCCATTGCTTGCTTTCCATTCTTGTTTTCAAACTCTGTTGGTTTGTCCAGATCTACCCTCTCCCGTACCTTCGGTGTTATTTCTGTCTTAGTTCCTCTTCCTTTGTCATCCTCTCGCTATTTTAGATCAGTGGTGCACTTTAGCAAGTTACTTGATTTTTAAAAGAAAGAAGATTTTTTTTGTTATACGCCAATTATATGTTGTATATGAAATTTGTACTTATTAAAACTAATATTATTAAGTGAGAGTAACTTTATAACAAAGAAAAGGGTTTTGAGAATATATATCTATTGAAAAGTAATAATATTATATGTGGGGTTATTGTTTAAGATGATCTTGAAAATGAGGTTTTGAGGAAAGAAAATTATAAGGATTGAAGAATATTTTGGTGAAGATTTTTATACTTATCTTATTGATAGTGATCCTAATATATATATATATATATATATATATATATATATATATATATTATGATGTTATTTCTTCTTGTTATGTGTTATTTTGCAAAACTAATGATATAGTGTTATTGTAAATTAACATTTGTTGTACTAGAGGGGTATAATGATGTCAAATTGGATTTCAAAATTTATTTGTGGTGATGACTTTGCCCTTAATGTGGGTATAATGACATGAAAATCAGCCAAATATCTAGATCAAATTATTGAATCTGAGCTTAATTTGGAGTTGATTGATAATGAGGCTGAGATAGTTCTTAGCAAGTATTCAAGTTGGAAAAAAACCAACGGATCTGTATATTGTGATTGCCAAGAAGCATTAGTTGTAGTGAAACAAATATTTTTTTCAGTAGCAAAATAAATATATGTGTTTCTCACATAAAGTGGAACAACATGTTGTGTTATGAAATTATATCCAAAAATAATTTGAGTCAGAAGTGAATTCTGCCAGTTCTATGACTAAAGTTTTGGGAAAAATATTTATAAATGAAGCTTCAATAAGAATGGGACTTTTGTCAAGTTGTATATTAAACATGATGCACTATAAGAAAAGTGTTGATTACTTGGGTATTTTCCTAGGGATAGTACAGTAAATCCGCATGTAATTTGATTACCTGCGAATATTCTTGCAAAATGAAATCCGATGGAAAAACCTTCGTAGGTAACTCTTACCTGTGGATTTATGCAAGCCCTGTGTAATTTACCTGGGGAATTTAAATCCGCAAGTGTGTTACTTGAGGATTTATGTGCGATAACTATCGAAAAATCTTGCGATTTTTTTGCTAAAATTTCTTATAAAAAACAAAATTTCTTGCAGATTTTCGTAAATGTATTTCTCAAGTGATTCCCCATGAAAATCCCCAAGTAAATCCATGGGAGTTTGGAGAAGAAATTTTTTTAAACAAAAGGAAATTTCTTGCGGATATATATGAAAGTATTGTTCAAGATAATTCCAATGAAAAGAAACCCGCAAGAACCAACAAAAAACATAATTCACGTTATATCACTTCATTCAACAAAACAAAAAAACAGAATTCATAATTCATAATTCCTATGAAAAGAAACCTGCAAGATCAATAGTTTATGATTCTTAAACATTCAAAAACAAAATACAACTCAAATTTGAATCCTAAATAGTACTATCAACTATCTCAATCCCCATTTGAAGATGATGCGTTATAATGGGCAGAACCACTGTCATTCACGTTATCATGGGCAGAACCACTATCATTCACACTATCAGAGTCATCACCACTTTCATTTTGATAAGCTTGATTGTCTTCTTGAGATGATTTCTCATTTGAAGATGATGCGTTGTATACATGCTTCTTCAATAAGTTCAATTCCCTCCTCATCCTCTTATTTTTGTGACGCTCTTTCTGCAGTTGAGCATATAAGTCAGCATTGGAAGCATTTACCTGAGCTTTAATCATCTCATCAATTTCTCTCGATAAAGCTGATGTTGATTGTTTAGACGATGCCTTTACAGATCTATCCAAGGAGCCAAGACCTTTAACTCTTCCTTTTTTCTTTCCACAAACAGATTGCACCCAGATATCCATTTCTGTTAATTGAGAAGGTTGACCAGCTAAATTATTTTCTCCTTCCGCAGCTGATGCACTTTGAGAAGCTAATAATTCTTGTTTCTTTCTTTCAAAAGTATTCTGCATCGAAATAAGTTATTTGAGACAATATTTAAAGGCAAATCTCTAGCTCTCACCATTAACTGACAACCATCACCATTAAATCGACCAGAATTATGAATGAATAAACTTGATACACCACACAGATTCCAGGAACAACCTTAACAACCTTAGCCACGTCTCACGTTGTGCGATTTCATTGAACGTGTTGTTGTTGTTGTAACAATGTAAAGAACTAGAGATCAAGAAAGTCTAGTACTACCAACAACCACTACAATAATTATTGTGGCGCAATTTCAAGAAAATTGAGATAAACTAAACTAAACTCATACAACACTTGAACTATGCAGTTGATCACTCATACGCAGTAGATCAATCATACAACACTTGAATTAAACTATTTGAACAATGACAACTTCTAATGGGTGGAGAAAGCTTAAAATAACACAACTTTATATCAAACTAAAGCAAACATAATAAACAATAAGTTCAAATTTTACTTAGCATGTATAGCTTACTTAAAAAAGGCTGCCAGACCATAGGACAGAAGATTGATCCTGAGATAAACTTGGAACTTATTGTTTATTACCTTAAAAAAGGCTGCCAAACTATCAATCTTACTGCTAGAATTCTCTTATCAAACTTGATAGATAATTAAGAAACTAAAGATACAGTAGGATCGTATGGCAGTAGATAGTGAAACTTTAATTAGATGGCTTTCAAGAACACTTGACACTTTCGCGAAAATAGGTAAGATTTGCTGGGGAATATTAAACTGATAATACCTGTGACACAACTTAAAGAAACACAAACGAAGATATTTAACACAACTTAAATAAAATAATTAATCTACAAAAGAATAGAGGAAACAAATACTTACATAAGAAGTTTGAGCTTTCTCATTTACCCAACTTTTATCATTTTTCTTGCGATGACTTTGAAATTAAAATTCTGAAATTGATGGATCCTCTCCAGTAGATTCTTTCTATAATGAAGGAAGATATTTGTGTTATCAATGTTGAGTATGATGTTATTTTCTTAAAAGAAATATATCTAAAAAGATTTATGATTACCATTCTCTTATAGATCACTCGATGAGGTACACAACCACCTGTATGAAGTGATGCACCAGCATTTGAATCACAATTTTTTTTGTTTTGTTTTGACTTTATCTTGAATGCAGGAGACTCCCTATGCCCCTTCATCTCCTTGAATACCGTATCCCTTATCCAATGTGGCTTCACAGGCAAGTTTTTCCTAACATCTTGAAAAAGTTGTGTCATCCTTGCAGATGCCCTTTTCTCAATATTACGTCTTATAGCATTAGTATAGTGAGGGAGCCATTTGAATTTCTTCTGTATATAGCAAATAAAAACTGCATTAGTTATACAAGCTCACGCCACCTGTATTACACACTTGAGAATTGTTAGAGTGTTGCAAATGGTAACATTATTCTGGGAGATTCTTTAACGGATGAAATAAGCTCACTATTTCATTTGAGTTTGGAATAATATATATGATCTCTCACTGTCCTGAATGTAACTCATCTAGTAAGTTGAGTCAAATTGAGTAGTTCAATACATCGATACATATCACTTCACAGTTCTAGAAAGGAAGAGAGCAATAGAATTGCGTTTTGGAAAAGAAGGCATTGTTGCTCCTCAATAGACACGCAAGTGTACGTTGTCGCTCAAGTAATATAGATTCTTAAAGAAACGAGTTACCATTCCCAATGGACTTATGATCGACTTATATTTAACACTCAATTATACAAATAAAATAAAAGTAATCGTTTTAAGAAATGGTGATGATTATTAACTACTACTACGAATTATGCAATAAATAAAAGTAACTAATTGTGAACAACTTTAAGATGATGTTTCAAGAAAGTAAAAGACAATTCCAGGGCTACAACATGCAATGAATCTCATGTATCATATTCTTGGCTTAGGGCTAATTTTAGTTGTCAAGTTACTAGTTTACAAGGTTAATTGTATGAGTCGGGTCTCCCGACCTCTAGTCACCTACTCCAGTTAGCTATCTAACTACATCGTTGAGCGGGGATAAACAGGCCTAACTGGCAGTATTTATATTTCATCCTGTTTCGTAACCAAGCAAGTTGTTCATCCGGGTGTCACACCTAAACCCAAATCAACTCAATGGATGATCGAGCTCTCTATATTCTCTGGTCTATCTACCCTCTCCTCTCTTGATTTTAAGAATAGACAATAGATTTATCTTATGGTGATCAAGCATAAAATACTAAAACAAGAATATAGAAGTAACTTATAATGACAACCAAGAACTAATCCATAAACCTTAAATATTTTACATTCGATTTGTAGCTACAGCCCCAGAACTAATTCATAAACCTTAAATATTCAACATTTGATTGGTAGCTACAGCCCCAAAACTAGGGTGTTTAGCCACTCATGCTATTAGAAAACCACAAAATACAATTGTTCATGTGATTTCCGGAAAATAGAAGAGTTGGAAGATTGAAACCTATTACTAACGATGAAACTTGCTCTTGCACACCAAAATAATCTCGAACTCCTAACAAATCAGCCCTAGGAGTCTATTTATAATAGTTGGGAACAATAAAGTCGAATTCTACCAACTAGGAGTCCTATTTTTATAAGTTTGTACTGGAAAAATCGGGACACTACTAGGGCACCGCGCCTCCCATCGTGCCTGTCATGGCGCTCTGAAATTTACTCCTTGGCGCGTCGTGCCTGGCAGTGCGTCAGGCAAGCGTGCTTGAAATTTTACTCTTGGCTCGTCGCTTCTTGTAGTATGCCAACGAAGACGCTCTGAAGTTCCACCAGTGGCGCGCCGCGCCAACCAGTGCGCCAACCACTAGTGGTTTTTGCCTTAACCATTTTCTTTTCTTCTTTGCTTCTTCTTCTCCAAATCAACTCTAACTTCTTTGAAAGGTTCCTAAAACAACTAATCACACGTGTTAGTGCACAATCATTGCAAGTTACAAAAAATTCAAGCTAATAGACACAAGATCATTCTTTAATTCGATCAAAACATGGGCAACTATTGACAACTTAGGCATATAAATACACCTAAGATCACCACCCCACACTTAAACTTTTGTTTGTCCTCAAACAATCTTTAGACTATCAACTCTTTTTCATATCCCTTGGACTTATCAACCCACTTTAAAATCAACCCAACATATTTAATCATTATCTTGTAGTTCACAATGGATGCAATATTTCAACATTTATACACCAAGTTACAACACATATGCTTAAAGAATGACTCTTTTATTATTTTTCCGGGCTAATGCAAACTTATACGAGCACACCAATTAGACAAATCAAACATATGCCATGAATGCCGTCACTTATTTGTGTTTAGTATAGCCTTTCACTCAAGAAATCAGATTAACAACAATGCACTCACTCTCGCAAATGAAGTTCTTACTTCTCTCAACATGCCATAAGCTTGCCCATAGTGTATCTTCACTTTCACATTATATTTCTCAAGGAATCAAGAGGACTTCTATTTGGTTGTAATGTCGGCTTAGGGTAAGGGAGGGAATATTTGAGACCCCGTTTAGTGACTACACCTCCCTAATGCACATGTCATTGCTTTGCCAACACACATCCTACTTAGCTTTTTTCTTTCTCCTTATCACACACTTCATGAATATTCCCCCCTCCCCCCTTTTTGTTGCTCCATTTTTGCCCTTTTATTCTCTCTTTTTATTTATTTATTTAAATATTCCTTTTCACTCGCCACCCTCAACTCAAGACTTCAAGGTCCGAGTGAGGTACACAATATCCTTGGTAGGACCAGGGCCAATGTTTAGAGCATATTTCTGAAATAGTCACCCTCAATTGAATTGAGGAACACATTGTCACTAAGGGCCAGGGCCAAAACAGAGTTTTACTTATTCTTTTCTTTTCCACACAATTTAGCATTTCACCCTTTCTCATATCAACCAACATTTTCAACCCTTCTTCTTAACATAGTGCATTAAAGATTTCACTGGGATCAAAAGACTTTGGTATCAAACAAACGGGTTTCGGCTTATTCATGTGGCTCAACAAACAAACAAGGCTAAAGGCTCAATGGGGATTCAGTAGGGGTGATTTCACTGGTAGGCATACAATTAGAGTCAAGAATTGGATTTTTCAAAGAAACGCCTCAATCATATTCCCTAATTCATACAAGTTACTCATTCAACACACACCGGGCAAGTTCTAGATATCAATTGAAGCAAGAACCAACAATAACTCACCACTCATGGCATCACAACACACATAAGGACATATCAACTAGCATGCTCATAGAACTTGCATTACGGTACTACTACACAATTAAGCCCATTTATTTTTAATTTAGAGTAAAAAAAGAGAACACATGCTTGTTTCAAGGTTATCATTCTTTTGCATTTTTCCAATTGTGACTATCCATGACGTCTGACTAACTTTTTAGGACATCGTTTCAAAAGAACAAGGTTGGTTTCTCAATTCTACTCCTCTATGTGACTAATTTTCCCTTAAGACGGTCGTCATCCATCCATCATCGGGAATCGTCACTCCTATGATGATTCTATGACTCAATAAACTAATCCTATTCGGTTCAAAGGGACTATCCTCAGTACAAGTACCGAAAACAAATGATGAGGAACCCAAAATAAAAAAATGTGACATAAAACTAAACTAAACTAAAACTAGACTCGATAAATTTAAAAACCTATGTACACAAGAGATATATTTCCCACCCCACACTTAAAAATCAACACTATCCTCAGTGCACAAAATAAAATAAAGTATAGAGATAGGAATACTCCCTCAGGCCTCTATGCCTCATCGTCATAACGACCACCATAAAAAACCATTCAGGAATTCGCCTCCTCATCTACAACATCAGCATCATCCTCCTCATCCATCTCCTTATCCGTCGTGGCCTCATCATCATCTAGAAGCTTCAGAAAAGCGGGACCAGTCGTGTAGAAAAGTTGCACTGTCCGTCAACGTGTAGTGATCCGTCAGGGTCTCCATCTCCTCATCCGTGACCGGGCGGCCCCCAATCCTAAGCTGCAATTCTGCTATAGCAAACATCCTAGCCATCAAGCTGCTATCTCGAGCCTGCCGCTCCTGGGTCGACAAGACAGGTCCATGGGACGTGTGTAATGCCTTGGTTCGAGTCACATCTACTATTTTACTAGTCAAGTCGGGGTGGAAAGCAACAGTCATGTCGACCGCTTCTTCCTCAAAATTTCTACCTCAGATTGTTTCTAAACTTCATCATATTCTATCTCAAATGTAACACCCCGTATCTGAAATAGATAAAAAATGCAGATTTTGAGAAGTTACAGGTGCAACCCACGGTTGCCATCCACGGACCGTAGGTCAGACCATGACCCGTGCTGGTGGTCGGTGGTTCACAACTGCAACCCCTCCCTAAATCCAGCTCAGAAAATCGGCTAAGTCTCGACCCACGGATAGACCCACGGTCCGTAGGCCAGACCACGATCCGTGGTCTGTGTTCGTGGATTGAGGCCCCATTTAGCCAGCCCATGACACAAACAACGGATGACTAGCACGGACCGTCGTTCAATCCACGGTCCATAGGTCAGATCGTAGGTGAAGGTCAGCAGCCAGTTAGAGGAAAATTGTTGATTGGGTCAACTTCAAATGGTCATAAATCTTAGGACAAAAGGAATTATGTGTCCCATGAACTCTGGTATGATAGATAATTGAATCCTCTTTCCAACGCCAAAGAGTTTGCTAAAATCCGACCGTCGAGTAAAAAGTTATGCTTATTTTAGTGAAGGCCTGTCAGGCAAACTTGACCTACGACCCCAATCTATGGTTGGTAGGTTGACCTACAGCCCGTAGGTCCCGTCCGTCGGTCACTCCGACAGCAGTTAAGTCAGGGGTCTGTTGGTCTTTTCCTATTTCTTTGGACCCCTAAGCTACGTCGTTTAGACCTTAAATTATGAGGTTTTAGTTAGTTTAAGCCTACAAACATAACTAGAACTTACCTAAGTCAAATCATTAATCAAAACATAGAAAATTAGAAGCATAAGAGGAGAAAGAGGTGACCAACCCTAGTTCAAGAACACATCAAGTTTCCTCCAGTTCCATCCCTTAAATCGAAGTATTTCTCTGTGAAATTCGTCACCAGGTATGTGGGATTTCACTAGTGAGTTCCTTTCGCCCATTAGGTCCCTAGAATTCAGTCAGATTCTTGATTCCATGATTATGAACAGACCTAGGGTTTCTAGAATTTCAACAGATCATTATGAATTAGTTATTTAAATGTTCCAAATTAGATTATCACAGTTTATTGCATGAATTTTAGAACCCTAGCTATATATTTCTTTAGTTCTTGAATTACACATGCTAGGTCAGATATTTCAGTGTTCAGTTATACATGCCTCAGTTTATGAATACATCATTATCAGATTAATTGTTGCATTCTCAATTTTGCATGTTCAGTTTTGAGCTATCCAGTATTACAGAAATTCAGTTATAATGTGTTAATCACTTAATCTATTGGGAGTAGCATAATACCGAGTTGGACTAGGGTTCAGCGTACCCATATAGTCCTAGAACTACGAGCCACATAGGTGTAAGTCCCCTCTGTGGGAATCATTTAGTGATCACGCCAGCATGCCTCTATACCTTTGGCCGGGTATATTGGGTCCTCTTAATGGGCGTATACATCGAACTCCATATTTAGCTCATGTGGTTTTATTATCGGTTATTAGTAGCTCCCACAGTTCAGTCAGATTCTATTGCATTGACCATTTATTAGTATATCCAGTATTCAGTTTCAACATCATATAAATTGGTCACTGCATTCAGTTATCTCAGCATTCAGTATCTATATCATGTTTAAATTATGTCATTGCTTATTTGCTTTGTTCAGTTATATATTTATTTCAGCTTTACTCTATCCTGCATGCTCAGTACCTTTCAAGTACTGACGCATATGTGTGCTACATCTTCTCATGATGTAGATTCAGGTTCTCAGCATCCAGATCACACTTAGATCGGTTCCCGATCTCCAATTCAGCAAAATCAGTGGTGAGTCCTCATTCTCCGGGGACAATAGTCATGAGTTTCTTTTTAGTATTTTTAGTCCTTTAGTTTCAGTTTTGCTAGACTTAGCTGGGGCCTGTCCTAACATTTCTAGTCAGTTAGAGGCTGTTTTCAAACATAGATAGATTCAGCTTAGTATTGAGTTAGTATTTTCCTTGTATTAAACTCATGAGTTTTCATATATCTCAGTTATAGTATATGGGTGTTCCCCATCTTTTCATTTTGTTTATGATTATAGATTCCACACAGTTTTTATTATTCAGTTTATATTTAGTATGCTCATGATCATGCCAGCAGGGTTAGCTTGGGATAACTTGTGGTCCTAGGTCCCCTGTTCACGTCTCGTGGGTAGCTCGGGGCGTGACATCAAAATTGCCTCAACATTAGTAGGCATACCCTTCAGCAACATGTACGCCACCACTACCCTATGTCGCGTCACATCTGAAAAATGTTTGGCCGGAAACAACACACTACATACGATTTTCAACCACACACGCGCAACTTGATTAAATTAGCAAAATAGAGGGTAGAGTGCCTCCCAATATCCTTGATCCTATCCCACCTAGAAGTCAATTCCGCCCCACACAACGTAAGACGTATATCTTTATAAGGGAGTTTTTCTTTCAGCCTCTTAAAATCCTCAGCATCACAGTTCGGGGTTCCTAAATACGCATTCAGTATGTTCGCGGTAAACTTCACATCCCTACCCCAAACTGGCACATATTTATTAAACTTAGTTTCATTGAGCCAATCGGCATAGAACTCCAGAACCAATGACAAGTTACAATCTCCTAAATTTTCAAATATAAACCACAGTCCTAGATTATTCACAGTATTGTAAATTATGGGAAATTGGGATTGCAATCGTACCTAATTTACATACTCATCTCCATGTATTTAGCTTCTCTTTGGCATTCAAACCACTCCTGCCCATATCATTCCACAACCTTTTTTCCGAATTTCCGAACTGTTCCCGGCCACTAGAAGACCCGAAAGATTCACTTTTCCTATTCCGCTTTGAACCCTCTCCGTTTGCAACATTCTTGCTTTTGGGTGCCATTGTTACCTTCTTAGAAGAAGAAAAATGGAGAAAAGAAAAAAATTAGAAGGGAAGTGGGGTGGGGTCGGGTGGGTAGTGGAGTTGGAGAGGAGAAGAAAAAAAAGTTTCTAGAGAGAGAGATTTGTGAGAAAGAGTTGGAAGACTCAGATTTGAGGGAAGGAAAAAAAGGATGATGGAGTGTTTATTATTTGTAGGGGAAATTGGGGAAGAAGAAAGGTTGAGGAAGTTGGAAGTTTGAAGGTTTAGAGGGGTTTTAATGGGGGAATTTGGAGAGGAAGGGAAGAAGAAGAAGAATAGTTGAGAGAGTTTAGGGGTTGGGGCGGTGGAATTTTAGGAGTAGAGGGAATGAATTTTTGATTTGGGGATTAAGAAGGGTTGGGTCGGGTTGGACCGGGTCAAAACTTGATTTTTTATAAATATCTAGGTAGTGGGGCTTTGGTGGGGCGACGCGCCAGTATGGCGCTTGGACAGGTGCTCTAAAGTTCTCCTCTAGGCACAGCGTGCCAAACAGTGTGCCAGGAGATGCTCACTGAACTTTAACGCTAGGCGCGACGCGCCTGGCTTAAATATTTTTAAAAAAAAATATTTTTTATCATTTTTTTCACTATTACAAACAAAGTTACAAATAATGCAAAATCCTAACTAGTGAAAACTAAACTAAAAAAATAACACTACTTCCTAGATCCTAAGAATTGAAACTACGCTAAAACAAAAAATTTAGAATTGAAAACAAACTACCTATCTATTACATATGTAACGACCCGGAAAATGATAGAGTGAAACTAGAGCCTCACATGTGAGTTTGGAGTCGAGAACTTAATGAAATGATTATATTTGAATTTGACCCAAAAAGTTCTTAAAAAGGTGCTTCGGAAGTTACCGGAAACTTGTTTAGCTGTATATAAAAAGATCCGTTTTGT
This sequence comes from Solanum okadae, assembly GCA_036553675.1. NCBI lineage: Eukaryota > Viridiplantae > Streptophyta > Magnoliopsida > Solanales > Solanaceae > Solanum > Solanum okadae. The sequence continues at coordinate 15,633,665 of CM071681.1, read as the reverse complement.
TTTTCGAAAATCCGACTTCATATTCTTGTTTAGGGGGTCAAATTGAGTGGGAAATGGGTCTAACCCAAATTTTAGAGCAACCGTATCAAAATCCGAAATTTCCAAGTGAAGCCTTTTTCGAGGGTCTACTTTGGAGGGTCATATCTCCTAGCACACAAATTATTTGGGTGGCCAATAATATATCCATGGAAAGCCCTTTGAGTTAGCTACCTAACGCACTTCGTTTCATTTCATTCGGAGTTCGGACGAAGAAGTTATGCCCATTTTCGTAAAATCTGTTCGGCAGGAAAAGACAATTTCCAGTAGGCGTGGTTACTGTTCACCCGCCTCATTTTTTTTTCTAACTGTTGGACCATTCTTTTAGAGGACATATATTATTTCCTAAATACCATAAGTTCAATTCCCATGCATAAAACATTTCCCTCTCTACAATCCTCCATTAAGAAGAAGAAGAAGTGGGAGCTAGGGCTTTGGATTCAAGGCTTTCTTCATCAAATTTCGTGGGAGATCATAGCAAAGGTATGGTGGTCTTGATCCTTGTCTAAATTTCCATTCAAGGAGCCAAATCCAAAGTTATTTCAAAGTATGAAAAATCTAGGTTTTCACTCAATCTCATGGGTTCTTCCACCAAATGGTTTTAAAAGGTTTCTAATGGCACTTTATGGTTATATTGTTGTTGTATTGACGATTTAAGATGAAAATACTCCATGAACCCATGATTTCTCTTTATTCCTAGTTTATGCCTTTGTGAAGTGGGTTGCTAGTTAATGAATGTATATGAATCAAACTTGTTTAAAGGTCTTTAGATTGTTGAAGTATGTCATTACCCATGCTTATTTTATGGTGTATTGTTGGTGTATGGGTATGTGAGGCTTAGGGCCTTAAAGGCATAGTATGAGAAATTGGAGTGTTATCATGACATTATATGAATGAGAATTCAATGAAGATAATGTGATCATGTTATGAACGTAAAGGTGTTGCTATTGAAAGATTATTTCTCAATTTGACACTCATGAATGTTGATGATAGAATATGAAGGATTCTTCAATATAAAGTATACCTTGAATTGGTAAGGCTTATGCATCATTTTCTTGTATAAATGATTATATTGTTGATTGTTGAATCCTCGGATCGGTAGGCTAGTGGCACCCTTCCACACGAGCTTATAATGAACCTTGGAATCGGTAGGCCTATGGCACCTTTCCATGAAGGTTAATGACGAGACTTGAACCGGTAGGCCCATGGCACCCTTTCAAGAGGAGTTAATGAGCTTTCCTAAATGAACCTTGAAACGGTAGGCTTAAAGCACCCTTTCACGTGTTAATAAATGTAATTTGGAGTTGGTAGGCCAATGGCACCTCTCATATGTGATAATGTCAATGTAACGAACTATTCTATGGGAATGTTGGCTAAGCACCGAGTGGATTTGGTTAGATGGAAACTCCCCCAATAGTTAGGCATGAGTTTCAATGATCGTCTACCTTATCCCATAAACTATGTGCCCGCATAGGTAGCTAGTGGATCCATTAAGCTATATACCGGTCTTCCTTAGGCAAGTAGACCACCTCTTTACGGTGTGGGGACTTATGACACCGGATTCCATGACAAGCTCTCATGGTCTATGTCGGTTAAACGCTTACTTCCCATCATGCGAGATTTCATTATGGTTTCTTGATAAGTTCTACAAAGTGTAGGTAGTAGTATGGGATGCTACCTATACATTGCACGAGTAGGCTTGGAGAGAGTCATAGTGAGTTTCTCTAAATCCTAATGTATGTGATACAATTGTGGCCTAAATGAGGTTATTAAAGAATGTTGGCTCTCAAATGCCTAATATGAGATGCATGCTATACTTGGGTTATATTACGAGTTATTTTCCCTTGTCATGTCTTAATTAATGATATACCTCTTATGTATGAATATTGTGCAAAGGTGAAAGAAAGGAATGATAAGTTACCTTAATGTGGTGCCTTAGTATGGATGGTGGTATGGGACGCCATCCATACATTGCACGAGGTATAGCATAAGGGTTTCTTGAGGTGAAGGTCCAAGGTAAAGGTTTTCATGTTGAAATTGTTTAAAGGTAATATTATGACTTACTTGATGTTTATGCTTGTATTGTATGTCTTTTATGCAACTATTCATGGTACTTCAAAAAGTGGCATAATGCATGGTTTCTAACCAAAATGTCCCTTTTAAAGCATGTTTCGCATGGTCATCATACTTAGTACATTTTGTGTACTAACCCATATTCTTCATATTTTTACTATAAGTGTAGGTTCCGGCAAGTGATCCCTCCTAACTAGTTTGAAGTGTTGGATTGCTTTCCTCCAAGACTTGGTATGTTCTCATTGATTCGAGGATAAGACTTTTAAGTTCTTTTGTTCATGTAATAGACTTAATAGACTTCTTTTGATTGTAAAGGGCCGTGTCCCTACTTATGTTTTGTGACTGTGTCTAAGATGGCCATGTGAGACTTAGACTTCCGCTGTGTATTTTTAAAGTTGTTTTAATGAAGTTTAAATGTGTGGATGTAAATAAGTTTTTTTTATTCCGCACTATTTTTATTATTGAATGCAATGAATGACTATGTGGCTCGTATAAGACCCCTTCGGGGTCGAATACGCCATGTTACGACTAGGGGGTACTCTCGGGTCGTGACAAACATGGTATTAGAGCATAAGATTTTGGGAATGGTTTTTAGGGTCCAAGTCTCACAAGCCACGTCTAGTAGAGTCTTGTTCATCGGTGTGAGTCGCGACACATCTATGAGCGAGAGGCTATATGACGGTAGAAGTTACACTTCTTTCATTATCCTTGAAGTCGTGCCTTAGATTTTGGTTTATAAGTGCCCTTTTTTTTTAATCCTTCTCTTGTGTTTATAGGATATGAATACAAGAGGGAAACCCGCAAGGAGAGTAGGAGAAGAGGATGTGGATGAGGGAGTTCTTCCCCAAGATGTGCAAAATGGTCAAGGTGTGCAATGCAATCAAGTTCCTATAGGTGAGCAAGAGAATGAGGTTCCGGTGGTTCCCCCGGATATGACCAATGAAGAGATTAGGTCGGCTTTCTTAATCTTGGCCCGAGCCATGGCGGCTCAAGCGACTAGAGATATGGGGCCTAGGGTGAATGCTAATGAGGGTACTATGGCTTCTAAGTTGAGAGACTTTGTGAGGATGAATCCTCCGGTGTTTCTAGGTTCTAAGGTGGGAGAGGATCCCCAAGAATTTTTGGATGAAGTGTATAAGGTAGTGAGTGCTATGGGGGTGACTTCAAAAGAAAAGGCGGAGCTTGCCTCCTACCAATTGAAAGATGTTGCCCAAATTTGGTTCACTTAATGGAAGGCTAATAGGCCGGTGGGAGCGGATCCTATAGAATGGGAGGAGTTTAAGGAAGCTTTCCTTGGTAGGTATTTTCCCCGTGAGAAGAGGGAGTGTAAGGTTGAGGAGTTTATCAACCTTAGACAAGGCAATGCGAGTGTGCAAGAGTACTCCTTGAGGTTTACCCAATTGTCTAAGTATGCTCCATCTTTGGTGTCAAATCCTAGGGATGAGATGAGTAGGTTTGTGACCGGTGTATCCGACCTAGTCAAGGAAGAGTGCCATACGGCAATGCTCCATAATGACATGAACATTTCTAGGCTCATAGTGTTTGCTCAATCCATTGAGGAGTCCAAACTCAAGAGGATGAATAGGAATGTGAAGAGGGGTAGATCCGATGAGCAAAGTCAACCTAGGTTCAAGAAGAGGGCTCAAGACCAAGATTCTTCAAGTGCTCCTAAGGTTAACCAAGAAAAAAATGGTGAATCTCAATTTTCTAAACCTACTTGCATCACTTGTGGCAAGAGGCACTATGGGAAGTGCCTAGCCGGTACTAATGGGTGTTATGGTTGTGGAAAGAATGATCACAAGGTGAAAGATTGTCCTACTCTTACGGCTAGAGGAAGAGAGGCAAAGCAAGCTTCTAAAGATGGAACGGTTCCTATTCCCCCAAATTATGGTCGTTTCTATGCTCTCCAAGCTAGCAAGGACAAAGAAGCTAATCCGAATAAAGGCAACGGTAAGTTTTAGTTCCTTATGGTCATGAATGTCTTGATGAGGTTTCTATGTTGTTGTTTCTCATGTTTGCCTTAGTTGGGTTTGGGGGGATGCTATGTTGAATAGCAAGGTTGTTGAGAGTGTTGATATCCTTATCTCATTCCTTCTATTCTTATTCAAGCTTGAGACCAAGAGTTCCTAGTAGCTTGTTTTATGTTTTGGAGTCTTGGGTGAAAATGAGTTTCCATGATCTCCTTATGTTATGCATGTCCTATTTGAATTCTTGTTAAATAATAAAATGAGTTTTCATAAATGTGTTCCTCATATTGATGTGCATTTAGTTGAGTTGTCTATATGCTTCATGAGGATAAATGTTGAACATGCTTAAATGTTGCATAATTGTACTTTTATGAGAAAATTGCATAATGTGCCTAATAATTTTGGGATGAGTGTGATGTAAATTGGAGAAGGAAGTTCATCCAATGAAATGAGAAATGGTAAAGTTTGATGCATAAGGAATTGGTAGATGTATTCCTAATTTCTTGAATTGCATGAAGTTGTTTGAGCCTCATTGATGTGGAGTTGATGTTTCCTCCGATATTTATGTACTTGTATTGATGTTGTATGCATGTTGATGGGCTGTATACTTGAGTTGTTACCCCTTAAGTGTTTAAAGTGTCATTCGAGGACGAATGTTCCTAAGTGGGGGATAATGTAACGACCCGGAAAATGATAGAGTGAAACTAGAGCCTCACATGTGAGTTTGGAGTCGAGAAATTAATGAAATGATTATATTTGAATTTGACCCAAAAAGTTCTTAAAAATGTGCTTCGGAAGTTACCGGAAACTTATTTAGCTGTATATAAAAAGATCCGTTTTGTTTTTCGAAAATCCGACTTCATATTGTTGTTTAGGGGGTCAAATTGAGTGGGAAATGGGTCTAACCCAAATTTTAGAGCAACCGTATCAAAATCCGAAATTTCCAAGTGAAGCCTTTTTCGAGGGTCTACTTTGGAGGGTCATATCTCCTAGCACACAAATTATTTGGGTGTCCAATAATATATCCATGGAAAGCCCTTTGAGTTAGCTACCTAACGCACTTCGTTTCATTAAATTCGTAGTTCGGACGAAGAAGTTATGCCCATTTTCGTAAAATCTGTTCGACAGGAAAAGGCAATTTCCAGTAGGCGTGGTTACTGTTCACCCGCCTCATTTTTTTTTTCTAACTGTTGGACCATTCTTTTAAAGGACATATATTATTTCCTAGATACCATAAGTTCAATTCCCATCCATAAAACATTTCCCTCTCTACAATCCTCCATTAAGAAGAAGAAGAAGTGGGAGCTAAGGCTTTGGATTCAAGGCTTTCTTCATCAAATTTCGTGGGAGATCATAGCAAAGGTATGGTGGTCTTGATCCTTGTCTAAATTTCCATTCAAGGAGCCAAATCCAAAGTTATTTCAAAGTATGAAAAATCTAGGTTTTCACTCAATCTCATTGGTTCTTCCACCAAATGGTTTTAAAAGGTTTCTAATGGCATTTTATGGTTATATTGTTGTTGTATTGACGATTTAAGATGAAAATACTCCATGAACCCATGATTTCTCTTTATTCCTAGTTTATGCCTTTGTGAAGTGGGTTGCTAGATAATGAATGTATATGAATCAAACTTGTTTAAAGGTTTTTAGATTGTTGAAGTATGTCATTACCCATGCTTATTTTATGGTGTATTGTTGGTGTATGGGTATGTGAGGCTTAGGGCCTTAAAGGCATAGTATGAGAAATTGGAGTGTTATCATGACATTATATGAATGAGAATTCAATGAAGATAATGTGATCATGTTATGAACGTAAAGGTGTTGCTATTGAAAGATTATTTCTCAATTTGACACTCATGAATGTTGATGATAGAATATGAAGGATTCTTCAATATAAAGTATACCTTGAATTGGTAGGGCTTATGCATCATTTTCTTGTATAAATGATTATATTGTTGATTGTTGAATCCTCGGATCGGTAGGCTAGTGGCACCCTTCCACACGAGCTTATAATGAACCTTGGAATCGGTAGGCCTATGGCACCTTTCCATGAAGGTTAATGATGAGACTTGAACCGGTAGGCCCATGGCACCCTTTCAAGAGGAGTTAATGAGCTTTCCTAAATGAACCTTGAAACGGTAGGCTTAAAGCACCCTTTCACGTGTTAATAAATGTAATTTGGAGTTGGTAGGCCAATGGCACCTCTCATATGTGATAATGTCAATGTAACGAACTATTCTATGGGAATGTTGGCTAAGCACCGAGTGGATTTGGTTAGATGGAAACTCCCCCAATAGTTAGGCATGAGTTTCAATGATCGTCTACCTTATTCCATAAACTATGTGCCCGCATAGGTAGCTAGTGGATCCATTAAGCTATATACCGATCTTCCTTAGGCAAGTAGACCACCTCTTTACGGTGTGGGGGCTTATGACACCGGATTCCATGACAAGCTCTCATGGTCTATGTCGGTTAAACGCTTACTCCCATCATGCGAGATTTCATTATGGTTTCTTGATAAGTTCTACAAAGTGTAGGTAGTAGTATGGGATGCTACCTATACATTGCACGAGTAGGCTTGGAGAGGGTCATAGTGAGTTTCTCTAAATCCTAATGTATGTGATACAATTGTGGCCTAAATGAGGTTATTAAAGAATGTTGGCTCTCAAATGCCTAATATGAGATGCATGCTATACTTGGGTTATATTACGAGTTATTTTCCCTTGTCATGTCTTAATTAATGATATACCTCTTATGTATGAATATTGTGCAAAGGTGAAAGAAAGGAATGATAAGTTACCTTAAGTGACCTTAATGTGGTGCCTTAGTATGGATGGTGGTATGGGACGCCATCCATACATTGCACGAGGTATAGCATAAGGGTTTCTTGAGGTGAAGGTCCAAGGTAAAGGTTTTCATGTTGAAATTGTTTAAAGGTAATATTATGACTTACTTGATGTTTATGCTTGTATTGTGTGTCTTTTATGCAACTATTCATGGTACTTCAAAAAGTGGCATAATGCATGGTTTCTAACCAAAATGTCCCTTTTAAAGCATGTTTCGCATGGTCATCATACTTAGTACATTTTGTGTACTAACCCATATTCTTCATATTTTTACTATAAGTGTAGGTTCCGGCAAGTGATCCCTCCTAACTAGTTTGAAGTGTTGGATTGCTTTCCTCCAAGACTTGGTATGTCCTCATGGATTCGAGGATAAGACTTTTAAGTTCTTTTGTTCATGTAATAGACTTAATAGACTTCTTTTGATTGTAAAGGGCCGTGTCCCTACTTATGTTTTGTGACTGTGTCTAAGATGGCCATGTGAGACTTAGACTTCCGCTGTGTGTTTTTAAAGTTGTTTTAATGAAGTTTAAATGTGTGGATGTAAATATGTTTTTTTTTATTCCGCACTATTTTCATTATTGAATGCAATGAATGACTATGTGGCTCGTATAAGACCCCTTCGGGGTCGAATACGCCATGTTACGACTAGGGGGTACTCTCGGGTCGTGACAACATAATGTTCACGAGTTGCCTCTCGCATAGCACTTGATTTAACATCGCGGCACGACTCAACTTGGATCATTCATCATTTAGCTCAAGAGACTCCCGATCATGATCCAAATCTACACCAAAGTAGTGTTTCACCCTTTGCCCATTTACCAAGAACGTAGGGCTAGTTTCACCTTTAAGTTCAACAGCCCCATGTTGTGTCATTCTCACCACTTCGAAAGGACTACTCCATTTAAACCTTATTTTTCCGGGGAATAACCTCAATCTAGAGTTAAAGAGTAGTACCTTTTCTCCCAGAGTGATAGTACGAGGAACTATGTGCTTGTCATGCCACCTTTTCGTCTTTTCTTTATAGAGCTTGGCATTCTCATATGCATGGAGCCTAAACTCCTCAAGTTCATGTAGTAGATTCACTCTCTTCCTACCGGCTAGCTCGGGGTCAAGATTTAACCTCTTAATCGCCCAATAAGCTTGGTGTTCTAATTCCATCGGGAGATGACATGCTTTGCCAAACACTATGTGATAGGGAGAAGTCCCTATGGGTGTCTTATACGCCCACAACACATCATCTAACTTTTCAGACAAATCCTTCCTCTGCGCATTCGCTGTTTTCTGCAAAATTTGCTTCACCTCTCTATTTAAAACTTCCACTTGGCCACTCGTTTGAGGATGGTAAGTTGTAGCACCCTTATGACGAATACCATACTTAGCAAGAAGATTTTTTACTGGATGGTTAATGAAATACTAGCCTCATCATTTATCATTGCCCTTGGAGTGCCAAAGTGAGTGAAAAGATGCTTCTTGATGAACTTGATCACAACCCTTGAGTCATTCGAAGGAAGAGCAACCGCCTCAACCCACTTACTCACATAATCAACAGCCACAAGGATGTATTGGTTTCCACTAGATAGCGAGAAGGGACCCATAAAGTCAATATCCCACACATAAAAAATTTCCACCTCCAGAATGTTACTTAACAACATCTCATGTCTTCTTGAAATAGTACCCAACCTTTGGCATTTATCACAACCCTTCACAAAAGCAATAGAATCTTTAAATAACGAGGGCCAAAAGAAACTAGATTGTAGTACCTTATGCACCGTGCGCTCTTCTTCATGGTGTCCTCCATATGGGCTAGCATGACAAATTCAAGCACTTTTTGAACCTCATACTCTTGAATGCATCTTCTCACCACCTGATCCACACCTTGCTTGAATAAGAATGGTTCATCCTAGATATAGAACTTAGCATCATGATTGAGCTTTTTCTTTTGTTGGGTGGTTGCACCCGAAGGGTAATCTCCCCTTGCTATCAGATTCACAATGTCCGCATACCAAGGCACCTAAGAGATGTCTAGTGCCATCAACTGTTCATCTGGAAACTCTTCCCGAATTGGTTCACCTTCATGTACATGGGAAAAATCCTTCAAGTGATCAACTTTTTGATTTTCAATACCTTTTCTATCCAAATCTAAAGATCAAATTCTTGGAGAAGCAATATCCACCGAATCAGCCTTGGTTTAGCATCCTTATTGTTGAATAATTACCTAATAGCTGCATGGTCAGTAAAAACAATCACCTTAGTACCTACCAAATACGATCTGAACTTGTCGAAGGCGAACACTAAAGCTAGCATCTCCTTTTCAGTCACTTTGTAATTAGCTTGTGCAGAATCCAAGGTATTTTTTTGTATAATAGATCGAGTGGAACACCTTATCTTTTCTTTGTCCCAACACTGCACCCACTGCTACGTCGCTTGCATCACACATGAGTTCAAATGGTAATTCCCAATTAGGAGCAATTAAGATGGGAGTGTCACTCCCCGAACTACCCCCGAGACGCGGACACAGGACCTAGGATCACAAGTGATCCCAAGCTAACCCTGCTGGCATGATCATGAGCATACTAAAGAAAATAAATTGATGCGGAAGCTAAATCATAAATAACATGAAAAGATGGGGAATACCCATATACTATAACTGAGATATATGAAAAACTGATGAGTTTAAGACAAAGAAGATATTAACTCAATACTAAGCTGAATCTAACTATGTCTGAAAATAGCCTCTAACTGACTAAAAATGCTGGGACAGGCCCCAGCTAAGTCTAGCAAAACTGAAACTAAAGGACTAAAATACTAAAAAGAAACTCATGACTATTGTCCTCGGAGAATGAGGACTCACAACTGATTCTGCTGAACTAGAGATCGGGAACGGATCTAAGCGTGATCTGGATGCTGAGAACCTGAACCTACATCACGAGAAGATGTAGCACACATATGCGTCAGTACTTGAAAGGTACTGAGCATGCAGGATAGAGTAAAGCTGAAATAAATATATAACTGAACAAAGCAAATAAGCAATGATATAATCTGAACATGATATAGATACTAAAAATACTGAATACTGAGTTAACTAATGCAATGACCAAATTTATAACATACTGAGACTGAATACTGAGTGTACTAAAATATGGTCAATGCAATAGAGTTTGACTGAACTGTGGGAGCTACTAATAACTGACATAAAACCACATGAGGTAAATGTGGAGTCCGATGTATACGGCCCATCGAGAGGACCCAATATACCCTGCCAGAGGTATAGAGGCATGCTGGCGTGATCACTAAACTGATGTTGCCCACAGAGGGGACTTACACCTACGTGGCTCGTGGTTCTGGGACTATATGAGTACGCTGAACCCTAGTCCAACTAGGTATTATGCTACTCCCAATGAATTAAGTGGTTAACTGGTTATGACTAAATTTCTGTAAAATATTGGATAGCTCAAAACTGAGCATGCAAACTGAGAATTCAACAATTAATCTGATAATGATACATTAATAACTGAGGCATGATAATGCAAGAGATATCTGACCTAACATGTGTAATTCAAGAACTAAAGAAATACATAGCTAGGGTTCTGGAATTCATGCGAGAAACGATGTAATAACATGATAATCTGATTTGGAACATGTTAATAACTAATTCATGATGATCTGCTGTAATTCTAGAAACCCTAGGTCTATTCATAATAAGGGAATCAAGAAACTGACTGAATTCTAGGGACCTAATGGGTGAAAGGAACCCACTAGTGAAATCCCACATACCTGGTGATGAATTCCAAGGAGAAATCTTTCGATTTCGGGGCTTGAACTGATAGAACCTTGCTGTATTCTTGAACTAGGGTTCTTGACCTTTTTCTCCTCTCTTGATTCAAATTTTCTAAGTTTTGATAATGATTTGACTTAGATAAGTTCTAGTTATGTTTCTAGGCTTAAACTGACTAAAACATCATGATTTAGGGTCTAAATGACGTATCTTAGGGGTCCAACGAAATAGGAAAAGACCAAAAGACCCCTAACTTAATTGATGTCGGACTGACCGACGGACTGGACCTACAGGCCGTAGGTCAATCGATGGTCCGTCGATTGGAGTCGTCGGACGAGTATGCTCGACAGGGCTTCACTAAAACGAGCATAACTTTTTACTCGGAGGTCGGATTTTTGCAAACTCAGTGGCGTTGGAAAGAAGATCTAATTATCTATCATATCATAGGTTATGTGACACATAATTCCTTTTGTCCTAAATTTTATGACCATCTGAAGTTGACCCATCAAAAATTTTCAGCTAACTGGTTGCTGATCCCTATCAACGGTCAGACCTATGGACTGTGCATCGAATGACGACCCGTGCTAGTCAATCGTAGTTCATATCAGAGGCTGGGTAAAGGAGTCTTGATCCACGGACACAGACCACAGACGGTGGTCTGATCTACGGACCGTGGGTCCGTCTGTGAGTCGAGACTTAGCCGATTTTTCTGAGCTTGGCTGGGGAGGGGTTGCAGTGGTGAACCACGGACCACCAGCACGGGCCATGGTCTGACCTACGGTCTGTGGATGGCAACCTGGGTTGCACCTGCAACTTTTCAAAATCTGCATTTTTGGTCTGTTTCAGATACGGGGTGTTAGAGGGAGCCTCAATTAAGTTCCTCTTCAACATCTCAAAAGCTTTGAAACACATCTCATCAAAATCAAATTTCACCTCCTTCTACAAAAGACTGCACATGGTCTTGCAATCTTGGAAATGTCCTTGATGAATTTTCGGTAAAAACCTACATGACCAAGGAAACTTCGCACTCCTTTTACAGAAATGGGAGGGGGTAATTTTTCAATAACTTCTACCTTGGCTTTATCAACCTCTAATCCCGACTTCGACACCTTATGACCCAACACTATCCCCTCTTTAACCAAAAAATGACACTTTTCCCAATTTAGCACTAAGTTAGTGTCCTCACACCTAGCAAGTACTTTATCAAGATTCCAGAGGCAAACCTCAAAAGACTTCCAGAAGACTGAGAAATCATCCATGAACACCTCTATAAAGTCTTCCACCATATCATGAAAAATGGCCATCATACACCTTTGAAAAGTCACCGGTTCATTACAAAGTCCGAATTGCATGCGTTTGAAAGCATAGGTAACATAAGGACAAGTGAACGTGGCCTTTTCCTGATCCTCGGGTGCAATTAAAATCTTGTTGTATCCATAATACCCATCTAAGAAAAAATGTTACTCCGATCCTGCTAGTCGGTCAAGCATCTGATCAATGAAGGGAACTCGGTAGTAATCTTTTCTGGTGGCATCATTTAGTTTCTGGTAATCCATACAAATTCTCCATCCGGTCAATGTTCTAGTAGAAATCAACTCATTTTTCTTGTTCCTTACCACTGTCATACCTCCCTTCTTGGGAACACACTGCACATGACTTACCCACTTAATATCATAAATCGGGTACACAATTCCAGCATCTAGCCACTTTATCACTTCCTTTCTCACCACTTCTTTCATCAACGGATTTAGCCTACGTTGATATTGTGCACTTGGTATGTGATCCCCTTCCATGTAGATTCTGTGCTTACATAACGCTGGACTAATCCCATGAATATTATCCATCTGCCATCCAATAGCTTTCTTTCTTCTCTTGAGGACCCTCAATGCCGCATCAACCTGTATTTCAGGCAACTCTGCTAAAAGTATAACATGAAAAGTTTAGTTAGTACCCAAATACGCATACCTTAGGTTAGCAGACAGAGTTTTCAATTCCAAGTTAGGAGCTTCTTCGATTGAGGGCTTGGGTGGAGGCCTTAACTCATGATCTAATGGCTCCACTCTAGGCTTGTAACTCTCCACGAATGCCCGATTCAAACATGTCTCTATCTCTTGAGCCTCAGTATCTCCATCTACCTCATGGCCCTCTAACACTCTTTCTAAGGGATCTTCGCGCACAACTAACTGTGATTCTACTATGTGATCTGCAACCGTAATAGCAGACAACTCTTCATAGATAGAAGGCAATTTTAAAGCGCGGTAGACATCAAACACTTCAACCTTACCATGTGCCCTCGTATTTAATTGCCCAGTTGCTACATTAATTAATGCCCTCCCTGTAGCCAAGAACGGACGTCCTAAAATCAATGGAACTTCAAAATTGGGTTCAAATTCTAAGACCACAAAATTCACTGGAAAAATCAAGGACCCTACTTGAACTAACAAATCCACTACTACCCCCTCTGGCCTAGCAATGGACCTATTAGCGTGTTGGAGAATGACAATGGTTTGTTTTGGACTACCCAACCTAAGCTTTCTATACAATGATAAGGGAATAATATTAATACTAGCACCCAAATCACACAAGCCCCGGGCATCAACACTTTGCCCAATTGTAATCTGCACAGTAAAACTACCCAGATCTTTTAACTTTTTGGGTTGTCTATTTTGAATTCTAGAGCTGCACTCTTCAGTAAATGCTACAGTTTCATACTCCGTGAGCCTCCTCTTATTAGCCACTATCTCCTTTACGTATTTAGCATACTTCGGGATACCCTGTAAAATGTCAACCAAAGGCAAGTTAATGTGAACATGTTTAAGGAGAGAGAGAAACTTAACGAAGCATTTATCTTCATTCTACTTTTTGAGGCTTTGTGGAAATAGAGGGGGCAGTTTCTTTTGAGGAACGGGCGTCTCAATATTAGAGTTCTTTGCTACCTCTTCCACTTTCTTTTCTTTAGTACCTACCTCAATATCTCTCTTGTTTGGAGCTAGTTCCTCTAGTTGTAACCCACTTCTAGTACTTACCGTATTCAGTTGCTTGGGGTTAGGTTCAGTATCACCAGGCATCCCACCTTGGGGACGCAAGTTCAGAGAATTGGCTACTTGTGCAACTTGTTTCTCTAAACTCATTTGGGACATTTGGATGTTTCTGATGTTCTCATCCTGCTTATCTATCCTAGCATTTATCTTTGTCCCTAGTTCAACCATGATCTTTTGGAGTAACTCCTTATTAGTCATCCACCCTTTTGGTGCACTAGGATTCGAGCCTTGGTTAGGATTTTAGTATTGTTGTCAACCCCTTGCGCTTGGTTTTGGTTTTGGTTCCCACCCCATGAGAAGTTAGGATGGTTCCTCTAACTAAAGTTGTAGGTATTACCATAGTTTTGCTGACCTCCACCTCTTTGCGCATTACCCACATAGTTTACGGAATTCTGGTTCGCCTCACATAGTTTGGTTTCATGAGCTCCACTACCACGTACCCCATACCAATTAGCTGACTGTTGTACCATGTTAATAGGTGCTTGGTTTAAGGATATTTGTTTGAGATGCATGGTTATATTATGTTGCATCGCATCCAGTTTGGCATTTATGGCGGTGGCTTGATCTACGTCTAAGATTCCTGTGACCCTTTGGGTTGTGGTCCTAGGAATTCCCCCCCTCATACCCCGAGTTTCCTTCTAAAAGTCTATCGAGTAAGTCGAATAACTCTTCATAAGTTTTTGCTAGGGCTTGTCCACCTGCTGCACTTGTATTATAATCTAAACCCTCAAAGAACGTGTGAGCAAGTACCTCATTAGTTTGCATGTGGTACGGGAAAGCATTCAACATTTGTTTAATATGAGCCCATGCTTGGTACATATTCTCCCCATGGTTTTTCTTAAAGCTTAATATCTCACTCTTCAACCGTGCGGTTTTGTTGGATGGAACGAATCGAATCAAGAACTTCTTTGCTAGATAATGCCATATAGTAATGGAGTTTGGTGGCTCTGAATCTAACCACTGCCCGGTGGCTCCTAACAATGAGTATGGGAACAACGTTAGCCTCACATAGTCCGATGAGACTCCATTTGGGATGTATTTATCACTAATCTCTATAAAGTTCCTAATGTAGATTTGAGGATCCTCGTGGGTGAGACCAGTAAATTGTCCATTAGAATGGAGGAGTTGTACCATGACCTGTTTTAGTTCAAACCTATCCTACTGTGGTGGTTTCCTTATACTAGATGCCACATTGGGTGTGAGTGGGACTGCCATATCACGGATTTGTCTTGGTGGTATGATAGGGGGTACCTCTCGGTTATTCAAATTCTCTTTGTTATTCACATTGTCTTGGTTTTTGTCCTCATTGTTTTCTGGAAGACCTAACCCTAATTATCCATTACGTCCTTGATTAGCCATTTTTCTACGTCGGCTTAAAGCTCTTTCGGGTTCGTTATCTGGTTCGAAAAGTTCTCCTTTCCGAGCCAGACTTGATAGTCAAGTGCCTGCAATAACAAGCTAAAATCAAGTTATTAACACCTGAATATTCTAATTGTAGACTTAAGAAAATCAAATAAAAATCAATTTCTAAGTCCCTGGCAGCGGCGCCAAAAACTTGTTGCTCCCCAATATACACGCAAGTGTACGTGGCCGCTCAAGTAATATTGATTCTTAAAGAAACAAGTTATTGTTCCCAAGGGACTTATGATCGACTTATATTTAACACTCAATTTTACAAATCAAATAAAAATAATCGTTTTAAGAAATGGTGATGATTATTAACTACTACTACTACGAATTATGCAATAAATAAAAGAAACTAATTGTGAATGACTTTAAGATGATGTTTCAAGAAAGTAAAAGACAATTCAGCCAGCAATGAATCTCATGTATCATATTCTTGGCTTAGAACTAATTTTAGTTGTCAAGTTACTGGTTTAGAGGGTTAATTGTATAAGTCGGGTCTCTCGACCTCTAGTCGCCTACTCCAGTTAGCTGTCGAACTACATCATTGAGCGGGGATAAACACGCCTAACTGGCGATCATTTATATTTCATCATGTTTCATAACCAAGCAAGTTGTTTGTCAGGGCATCACTCCTATACACAAATCAACTCAACTCAATGGATGATCGAGCTCTATATATTCTCTGGTCTATCTACTCTCTCCTCTCTCGATTTTAAGAATAGACAATAGATTTATCTTATGGTGATCAAGCATAAAATACTAAAAGAAGAATATAGAAGTAACTTATAATGACAACCAAGAACTAATTCATAAACCTTAAATATTTAACATTCGATTCTTAGCTACAACCCCAGAACTAGGGCGTTTAGCCACTCATGCTATTAGAAAACCACAAAATACAATTGTTCATGCGGTTTTTGGGAAATAGAAGAATTAGAAGATTGAAACCTATTACAAATGATGAAACTTGCTCTTGCACACCAAAATAATCTCGAACTCCCTACAAATCAGCCCTAGGAATCTAATTATAATAGTTGGGAACAATAAAGTCAAATTCTACTTCAACTAGGAGTCCTAATTTTATAAGTTTGTGCTGGAAAAATTGTCACACTACTGGAGTGCCGTGCCTCCCATCGCGCCTGTCATGGAGCTCTGAAATTTACTCCTTGGTGCGTCGCGCCTGGTAGTGCGCCAGGAAAGCGTGTCTGAAATTTTACTCTTGGCTTGTCGCACCTTGCAGTACACCAATGAAGACGCGATGAAGTTCCACTAGTGGCGCACCGCACCAACCAGTGCGCCAGCCAGTGGTGGTGTTTTCCTTAACCATTTTCTTCTCTTCTTTGCTTCTTTCCTTCAAATCAACCCTAACTTCCTTGAAAGGATCCTGAAACAACTAATCACGTGTGTTAGTGCACAATCATTGCAAGTTACACAAAAATCAAGCTAATAGACACAAGATCATTCTTTAATTTGATCAAAACATGGGCAAATATTAACAACTTAGGCATATAAATACGCCTAAGATCAGGCATTATATCCCAGATTGTTGAAACCAAGCTTAACAAGCCATATTAGAAACATGCTTTACATAAATCATTTGATGCAATACAGACTACCATGTACCAACATACTTATATGATTGCACAGATCATTAGTAATCGGATAACTCGCAATCTGTACACGACTACACTATCCTGATCAATATCCTTCTTGACCAGCATTGAGGTACAACATTTTTGTAAGTTCATACCAATCACATAAAAGAACACAACAGAATATGATGATGCAAAATAAATAACACCCTTCTTCATAGATTACTTAAGTCGTGTTCATTTAGCTCTGCAACCTTGAGACTACTACAACAATAACATACTCAGTGTAGTCATACAAGTGGGATCTTGGGAGCATACGAAATACAAAGACCTTACCCTATCATTGTGGGGTAGAGATGTTGTCTCTAACAGAGCCTCCGCTCAAAAATGAATTTTTTGAGGCGAGGAAAATACAATAACAAAATAGCAAGACACAAAGCAAGTGAAACAACAGACATACCACACTGAGACTATCCACATAAATTCAGTGACCCATATCTTCAATATATCAAGATAGAGAATAAAACTAGCTAAAAGTGAGAAAATACAATAAAGATGGGAGAAGTTTTATGCAAAATGTAATTAAGTAGATATATCAGAAAATGTAGTGATATCAAATAGAAAGATTCAAGACCAACAATATACAAACAATTCAATAATTTCCTTAAGAACACCATAGTATTCACTTATGGTACCATCTTGTCCAGTGCCAGTGACACACCCCCCACTGTTATATGTACTTTTTCCTTCACCCCAAGAAACAATGTGAAATTTGTATCCATTCGCGAAATAAACAAGCCAAGACCGTGCCTGTCTTAATGGTCCCATTGCTAAAATTCGCAAATAAGAATCTTGTGAGATCTCTTGTGGATTACTATTCACCTATCAAAAAGAGAAATCATATCAGATATACATTTCAAGTGATATATTCTTTATTCACAACTGATTATATTAATTCATACATATTCCTTGAACCATCGTGGAAAGTTAGCTTCGATTTGCTTATCAATGATATCATTAGTAAGATCAATGTGAGTATCTCCAAGGCTTTTTCATACAAACTGCACTCAATTAAATTAGTAAATTAATTTCTACCTAAATATAATAATCATATGTACACTATGGTGGGTACTTACTTGAGAAGAGGCTTAACCTCATTATAATTAATAAGAACATGCAACTGTGCTGCGGCAACTTCTCTATAATCTAGCCACTGAATATTGCCATTTTTCTTGCCATAACTTCATCCAAAAAGATTAAAGACTCATAGAGTTGGTTGAAGAGCATTTTTTGTGATTAAATCATCATTACGATCAACTTTATTATTGCTAGATGGGACATGAGATTCAAAATAAGGGGAAGCAAAGTATGAGATTTGTTGAGCCAAATATGCTTGGCAAATAGATCCTTCAACTCTAGATTTGTTTTTTGATAGTGTTCTTTCTTTTGTTTAGGAACCTGCAATCAAATTATGAAATAAATAAATTATGTTATAAATTGACGAGAAAAATAATAAATTCTTAGAATAAATTGGTATACCTTCCAAATGGATACATCCATCGGTATTGAACAGGACCACAAACCCTTGCTTCAAAGAGCCTATCAAGGAAAGAAACCTTAAACTTTTTCCAATCAAGAGGACTCGTATCTTCTGCCCTCGTTTCTTTCCATTGGTTCATAAGGCAAATGAATCATTAAATGCACCATTGAAACAAAAAGACCGGGTGGAAATATTCGTTGCAATTTACAAAAGATTAATGGAATGTTTTCTTCCATTTGCCTTAAATGATCCTCCCTCAATACTATTGAGTACAAGTCTTTAAAGAATATACTGAGTTCAGTTAGTGGCTTCCAGATTGATTTCGGAAGTGCACTAAAAGCTACTTGAATAAGACATTGCATAAAAAGTGGCAGTCGTGACTTTTCATTCGAAATAACTTTAAATGTTTCTTATCAACACATTTACCCAAATTAATTAGAAGCATATCCATCAGGCATTTTTAGCTCATGAACCCACTCACATACATCTTTCTTTTGGTCGTCATTTAAGGTGAACTTTGCTTTCGATTTAATCCATCTCCCATTAGCATTTTGTTGCAAGTGTAAATCACTTCGACAACAATATTCTTTCAAGTCCATTCTTGCCTTCTCATTATCCTTTGTTCTCTGTATGTTATCCATGACTGTATGGAAAATATTTTCAAAAACATTCTTTTCTATATGCAGTACCTCAAGATTGTGACGAACTAGATTGGTCTTCCGATATGGCAAATCCCAAAAAATACTTCGTTTGGTCCAATTATGTGATTTTCCATAACCGTAGAAGTTGCGCTGACCAGATTTAGTAATCTTAGGAAATACTTTAGTTTTTTCCCACACTTGTTGTCCAGTTAATCTAGGAGGAGGTCTAGACTTTTCCTCTCTACATTTATAAAAAGCATTCTTGTTTCCTCTAAATTCATGATTGAGAGGCAAGAATTGTCGGTAACAATCAAACCAAGAAACTTTTCTTCCATTTTTCAAACTGAAAGTCTTTGTTTCATCCATACAAATTGGGCAAGCTAATTTACCTATTGTACTCCATCCCGATAGCATGCCATAAGCAGGAAAATCATAATTGTCCACATCAATGCTGCTCGCATGAGAAAATTCTATTTCTTGGACTTGTCATAGGTGACTGCACCATCCTTCCATAATTGTTGTAATTCATCTATTAACAGTTGGAGATACACATCAATTTTCTTTTTGGGATTATGAGGACATGGAATAATCAATGTTAAGAACATATATGGGGCAATCATACAAATATAAGGAGGAAGATTGTATGATGTAACAATCACTGGTCAACAAGAGTATGATGATCCTGATTGGCTAAAAGGAGTAAAACCATCAGAACAAAGACCAAGCCTAACATTTCTAGGCTCTACAGCAAAGTCTGGCTAAGTGGGATCAAATTTTTTCCATGATTCTCCATCTGAAGGGTGGCATAACACACCTTCTTCCCTGCGATTTCCATAGTGCCACCTCATGTGTTCAACAATTCTTATCGAAGCATATAACCGTTGAAGTCTAGGAATAAGTGGCAGGTAATGCATTGTCTTTTGTGGAATCTTTTTCTTACCCTTATTGCCCACATGTTTCTTATAACGAGGTTCTTTACAAAATTTACATTTATTCATTTGTTTATCAGCCTTGTAATATAGCATACATCCATTAACACAACAATAAATTTTTGGCTAGTTAGACCAAGCCCCCCGACACTAGCTTCTTCGCTTGGTAGTAATCAAGAGGTATCTTATTTTATGGAGATCTTGTCTCCTTCATTAATTGAGACATTGCATTAAAACAACTATGAGAAATATTATATTCAGATTTGATACTCATCATTCTAACAGCCACAAACAACTTTGAATATTCACATCCATGCCATAAGGGATTCTGAGCCGAATTCAACATTTTGTAAAATCTTCTTACACCCATATTCAGAGACTCTTCTACATTGGGTTCAACTTGATGACTAAATTCTACACCAGCAGCATCATAAATCATACCTTTATATCAATTTACGTGTTCACAGTTTTTTCTAGAATGTTACATTGACTGCTTGAGGGCATGTCAAAGTCACATTCTTGATGACTATTTGAATCACCAGAATAGATATGTTCATTCAAATTAATTGAAGGTGATTCCTCTCCATGTGACGTCCAATACCAATATCTTGGTGTGAATCCTTTTTGAAAAACATGCACATTAACTTCATCGGGTGTCAAGTGTTTCATATTTTTACAACGCTTACAAGGACACCTTATAACTTTTTCAGACAAGTACTTCTTTTGACTACAAGCAAATTTAATAAATTCATCCATTCCACATATAAAGTCATCAGTATATCCTGCTCGACCAAGGATTAGTCTATTTACCATTCATTTTCGATTCTCGGGAATTTTCATTTTCTGAACCAAAAATTAATTATGTTTGTAAACACATATATAATGAAATTTAGATACTGTATGGTTCAACAATGGTTGGGGAAAGCAACTAGTCCGGCCTGTACTTTTTAGTGAGCAACCAAACCTCTCTTATTTACCCGGGGAGTTATGTTAGTGCTTAAGAATCTTTCTTTCGTAGGTGAATCTCGATGTCTATTCCTAGCTAATCAAGAAAGGGTTGTCCTCCCTCTCAATCAATGTTGTTCTCTCTCTATTTCCTTCTTCCGGTGACCTAAAAATATGCACATAACAATACAAGAACAAGGACAAAAGAAAGCAACACAATAATTTCCTGAAAAGGAGCTAATTGAGAAACATAACATAGTTATTTAATCTATATACTTGATATCCTTGTTTAAATAATAAACTTTTTATCTCTGTCTGACAAGTATATTCTTATTTATCAAACGAACCAGAAGCTGATTTATCAAGTAAACCAGAAATAAACCTCGGGTCAATTTATGTTCTAATTCATAGTAGTGGCTGATTTACTGAGCAGGTGTTATCATGTTATGTCGTATACTTAGAGAGGGAACTGACTCTTAACAAGAGGGTGAATATATAAAACATTTCAGAATAGAGTATATGTGATTAGTGGGTCAAAACTGAACATATTGAATGACATCTAAGGGAAAAGAGAAGAGTGATATTGGTATGTCTAGCATATCTATGATGTAGTCAGAACAAACTTTCTGGAAAAGGGGTTTTTACTAAAATAAAGAGAAAAGCACACATAGTAGAATATAGGCTGAAACAAAATGTGATGGAAACCTTCTCGAGAGATTTGATTTGCAAATCTTCTCGATCAATAGTCCTTCACTTCAAAAAAATCTGCTAATGTTTTATACAAGTCCATGATAAAAAAAAAACAAAGGTAACATGGTTTAGTGTAAATATCCAGTGCAGTAGGAATTTACTGCTTCAAAATAGGGCTTCTTGTTTTGTGAAAGAAATACAACATTACTCTTGATCAGCTGAAAGTTAAAATTTAGACGTTGTAACTATTTTATGGTGACTTTGTTAGAGGGTTCAAGTTCTTGAACTAAATTCAAGATAATAACTACTATGATCAGAAATTGACTCAAAAAATGTTCTCATTAAGCATCTAATAACTCAGTTTTCAATGTTTTTTTTCCAAACTAATCATTTTTTCTTTAAAAGAGAATAAGAACTAAAATACAACAACACACATCTACATATTGAAACAAAAACTCACATTAACTAAGACAAATTTGAAGACGAGAACAACTCGAAGAGATCTGAGAACAAACATCACTTGCAGAAAATTTAACTTCAACAAGCTATAAAGAAGAAACATAATAAGGACATATACTCATATTTTCCAACATTGGTGGCAAGTTTACCCACAAACCGACATATATATATATATATATATATATATATATATATATATATATATATATATATATATATGGGTGTGGGCTGTAGCAATCTGCTTGATGATTAACCAAGGTGTGCAAAGTTGATCCAAACACAACCATCATAAACAAAAAAGTTAACAACATGAAGAAATATAGCTAATGCAAAAAGAAAAAAATGAGATAAACTTAAAACCACAATAATCATTGACCAATTTATTTAAGCAGAGATTTGATTTGCAAAAATTATTTCACTCAATTAACTTCACAGAGCTTGAAATTTGCAGATTAAACTCACAGAGCTTTAAATTTGAAGATTAACCTCAATTTTTAGGTAGAATGGCAAGCAAATCTTTTGGCTCTATAGCCTCTACTTCAAAAAAATTCGCTTGGAGAGAAGCATGAGGTTCGCTTGGGAGCTTTGGGATGAGCTTGGAGTCAGCCGTGAAACTTCTTCCACCGATTGGAGAATTGAGATGGAAAATCCGATTGTTTTCACCTTAGCTTTGGAGATGAAAACAGCAGTGAAACTTCTTCCAATGCATGTGAGTTTTGGAGAGAAGCTTCTAGCTTAGTGAGTTAGAGTGAAGCAAAATGAATTTTTAATTGGTCTTATGATTACTTTCTAATTTCTAAAGTTTTAAATGAGTTTTTAAATGGTTTTATAATCTAAATAATTATAAGTATGATAATTGGTCTAATCATTCTTAAATCTCCAATTATTTCCCAAGGTAATACCATGCCTAGCTAAATCCCCAAAAAGAATTTTTTAGACAACCTGAAATTTTCCTACAGATTTAAAAAGGAATTTTAAATTTTCTTATTGGTCCACGTAGGTAGGGATTTACCTAGAAATATTGTTCCTGCGGATGTTTCCCTAGGTAATAACGCATGAACTCATTTTGTGCAAAATGACAATAATTTTACCTTTGAAATTTGTTGGCAATATACGTTTTGCAGATAACATATTTTAATATTGAGAAATTTAAGTTTTTTGCAAGAAAACCCGCAAGTATTACTTGCGACAATGTTCCCCAAGTAATAGCCCCATGTAATTTGCACTGTTTTAATAGTGATGGTAACCAAACGTATATGATTGGAGATCCCATGAAATAGGTTCATATGGGTAATAATAAGTCATTATTGTTTGATCTTGCGAACTATAATAGTTGTCCCTTCTGCGATCTATTATGTTGTACATATAGTACAAGTCTGCAAAGAAAGTGAGATTGAGTTGTAAACTCTTAATCCATCACCATGTCCTTTATAAGTAGTGTATTTCTATGCAGAATACACATTATGGGTGAACTTATATGAGTATTAAGTGGTGCTGCTTCTATGAAATTGTGACAAATTTCTAGAGCACTCATGATATGAGGACATGCGCATTGTCTCTTAGCTCAAAACTGCGATAACGACTAAGTTTGTGCAAGTGTAATGTGATAGATTAAGACCCTGAACTTACAAATGAGTTTTGATTCATAGAAGTTCTAACACCTATAATATTGTAAGTATACTTTTATTTTATCTAGGTCTGGTTCATAGTATGCGAGACACCAGATTAGACACATTATTCTTATTTGTGAAAACCTAGCAGCTCTTCTTATTTTCTTATATTTTTTTCTTTTGAGATATCTAGGGAATGCTAAAAAAATATTATATTAATATCTCAAAAGAATTATTTTATCTATAATTATAAGACATTAAATTCCCACTTTAATAGCTCTTATTGTCTCCTTGAATAGCCATTAGTAGACCTTTATTCTTCTTTAATTTTTATAACTCCTCTAACGTTTTCATAAAAAAATGAAAGCACCATCTTTATTATTTTCTCTTTTTTGGTCTTTCAAACAATAAAGGATATCTTCATCAATATAACAGCAAGTCTTTATACAATAGAAAGGGGGTGAAAAATAAAAGTTCTTCCATCAAAATTTTGTTGCGCTGCATTTTCTATTGCAAATATTTGTTAGATTATGGCTCCTAGTATTATGAGTTTGTTGAATCTTGGGGTATAGACCTACACCGAGTGAAATATCCTTATGGACAATGTCATAGGCACGCCTAAAGCTTCAACTATTCGGATAAAGTATTTTTCGTAAGATTTCTAACAACAAGTCATACTTGTGACTAAAACAACATACATATACTTGCCTTTTAATTAAATCTTTCAAGTTTGATTTAACATTCTTTGAATTTGTCGCATTACTACTTCTAGATCATATAGTTTAGTATAAAGCTATTCTTATATATTAACCCTAAACTTCAATACCATCTTGAAACTTTGAAATTAGATTTTGGCATATTAACCATCGAATAAATAACCATTTAGACTTAAAGCATCTAATTCATTGCGATCACGCTAGATGGACCTCAATTGTGACCAATAATTTTACTAGTAAATATAAGGGAAAAGTTTCAAAATGTAAATATTTTAGCCATTAATAGGACCCCTTAGCCATATTTTCAATATTTATCAAAAGTGTCAATATTTTCTTTTGTTATAGGGTTGATTATGTTTTTTTTATCATTTGTTTGATTTTAAAGAATACAATTAGTTAATAACAGAAAGGAGAAAATCACGAGAAAAAATATTTTAAAAAAGGTAAAATCACTGAAATTCCTCTCATCAGTTACATTCTAAAGGAAAAAACAAGACAGGACTAGTAGCTTCTGTTCAGATTATCGTTGTGATTATAGTTTGTTTTATGTATTTTCTAATGTAAAATACTCACATATATTAATTTTAAAACAAATACAAACATAATGATTGAATAGACATAATGGTATGTGCAATATAAATACAAGATAAAATGATTTTAAACTGAGATTTAAATAGAGATATTGAGATACATTGCGAGGACATAAATACAAAACTTTTAATGGCATATAGTTAGAATGAATGCAAATAAAAAAGAAATACAAACAAAAATTATGTTGTATTCCAGATAATCAACTAGCTAGATACTATTATGAACTATTAACTTTGTCTCTACTGTCGAGGTTGAATACAATTTGATGACAAAAATAAAAAATTAGTATGCATACAATTAGAATAAATACAAAAAAAGAAGCAATATAACAAAAAATATGTTGTATTCCACATAATCCCCACAAAATAATATTATGTACTACAAAAGTTTTATCTAAACAAAATTTATGTTGTATTCCACACAATCAGCTGCAAATATACTATTATGAACTACTAACTTTATATCCACTTTCAAGGATGAATACAATTTGATGATATAAATACAAAATTATAGACATACAGATAAAACAAATACATAAATATGTAGTATTCCACAGAATCCCAAAAAATGATATTATGAACTACAAAATTTGTATCCAATTCATAGTATGAAAACAAAATGAAGATAAGATTACAAAACTTGATGGCATACAGTTAGAATGAATACAAAATTTATGTATAAAAACCAATGAAAAACGGATAAATACACAGTACTTTAATTATGAGTTGTATCCATACATACTAATTTTTTTACTAAAGGAAATACATATTATATTCCCAAATTATTTAAATCTGAAAGGGAACAAGGGAATACATATGCACATAAAATAATTTTATCTTCGTGAAGTTGTTCATCCACCATTTGATCTTCATCAACCTTTTTGACTTCTCTACTGGTATACAAAGAGGCAATCATTTTCTTGTTATTTTCCTTACTCTTGATTGTTTAAAAGACGAAAAATCCAAACTGCATAAAAGAAGAAAGTCCCAAAAGTTACTTGGTGACAATGTATTTACCTTTATCGGTGAATAAGAAATCTATCGAAAGAATTGTGAGATTTCATGGACAAAGTGGATGAAATTCGAAGAGATGATTTTCTTAGTAAAGGAGAGAAGAGAACAATGGTATAAAACACAAGACAGAGAAAGAAGGGATTTGGGCTAAAAACCTAGAAAGAGGTGAAATGGGTAATGAGGTTTTTTTTTTCTTTTTCACCGGATAGTGGAGGGTAAAAATGAGTCCAATGTGGGACTAATTTTAAAAATAAAAGAAAAGGAAATGAATTATACTAGAATATATTATATTTGCTAAAATATTGACATGTTGAAATTTTTAATAATTATTTTGAAGTGTAGATTTTTTAATAATTATGTTAGGGGTTTTGACTAGTTTGCTAAATTTTTCTAATTTTTTTTGAATATTACAGAGTTCTAAAATGATGTTGAAACTCATCCGAGTCCCTCAATTTCAAAATAATAAATAAGGGCTTGAGTTGTTATAACAAAATTCAAAATACCTTACATATGCTGGTCATTGGAAATATATCCATAGAAGGAGATTGACATATATAATATATTCTTGAAACACAACATTATTTATTTCACATGCTAACTAAAACTAGCTAATATTGCAAATTGTTCATCATACAAAACACCGACACACATAGATATGTATATATGTATAGACACACATACACACCATATATATATAACATAGATCTTCTAATTTTCGATAAGGTGACGCTCTATATCCTTGGTTATGTCAAGGAAAACACCCAATAAAATGAGGGGCTCTGGGATGTCTTCAGTTTTCTTTTCATACTCAAGTGTCCATATACTCCACTGAGGTTCATGAGATGTTACAATAGTAAATGAACTATACATCTCTAGCACGTCTCCTTCAATGACTTTCCAACGAATTGATTTTTCGTACGGATCGATGGCTTCAATAACATGCTTTGTAAACTTCTTTTGTCTAGCTGTAATTATCAAGAGACGTTATTTTAAATTCAACCGTTCAATTCCTCATTAATGATTTAAACATTTACAAAATAACATCTTTATCATCATATCATGTTTAACTTTTTTCCTCTCTTTTCATTTCCATTTACTCCAAAATACATAATGCTCATAAATATTTGATTTTCTACATTTTCTAAATAGAGTAATTTTTCAAAATTTCAAAAGAAGAGCTAATTTTATTATGTTAAATATAACATTAGTAATATTTTAGTATATTGATTGGTGGAAAGATATTATACCTAAATCATACTCTGTTAAAGAATAATATTATTGTTAACAAATAATATAATGTTTTGATAAAATGATTCTCTTGAGTAACTAATTATTAGTAAGTAACGCCTAAGTATTAGTTGGAGAAAATAAAATTAAAATAAAGTAAAGATAATTTTCATGAAGAACGTACTTTCGCCCACAAGTGGAAAAGGTTATTTTGTTTCTTGGAGCAAGAGGGTTTACTTAGAATGTATTTATGGTAATAAAACACCATCAAATAACTCTTTTCAAGAAGATCATTTTCTTGAAAAACACGTTTCATACTATGGAATACACTTAAATAAACAAAATTGATGTATGTAAATCTCATTGAGTGATAGGAGTAGAAAAATGTGGGTTACCCTCATTATAACTCCAGCTAACAACTGAACCAACTTTTACACTTTCACCTTCATGAATCTGAAAACGGTTAACATGTGGACTTATATTAGGTACATGATGAGAATTAGTGTGTAAAAGATCATGCATCAGATGTCCTCCGCACTTCACTTCCACTGAAGCAATCAATTTTCCTTTCAAGCCCATCTTTTATTTTTCTCAAAATAGCATTTATAAACTGTGAAAAGAAGGTGGTGAGAAAATGTTGAAAACTTGCGGGCTTTATACAAACAGACTTTTGTTAGTTGTGAAAAGCTAGCTTGTTGAAACATTGTCCACCACATATTTATATCACATGTTTTAATTAGTGAGGATTAAAGATTTGTTGCTTCATTTGTGTGTACTAGCTAGTTTAGAAATGTCCGTTTGAAAGTTTATCCCAAACTGTAAATGACATATATTATCCCCTTTAAATATATTGGTATTTACTAAAAAAATAAATCATTTTTATTATAGAAAGTACGTATATCTTTCTAATAAAAAAATACATTCTTAATTATAAAATTAACTAAAAGTACATAAAGTAAAAATAACTAACCATTGTAGAAATACAATATTTAAATGAGGATACTAAAATACCATATACTAGGCTAATATATACAAAACAACAAACCACTCAAACTACTAAATTCTCAATAATAAAATAATAGAAAGTTGTACAGTTAAAAAGACAAATAAAAAAAGACAAGAGAAGAGGGTATATATATTTTCTCATTTTCTTAAACTACTTTAAGTGTTTATAATGATGTGTCAAATGTCACTATTCATATGATAGAATTGAGGAATACACATAGTTATCATGAATATGATGTTAATCGGCCATTTGAGATCATGGATGAGATGAGGATGAGAGGTGGGAGTAAAACCTATACTGAATATAATTAGTGGGAATTACATGTATATATATTTACATTGTGGACCGTTTGTAACATATTGTTCTTCAAAAAGCCAACTAGAAATTCAGACAAGTTAAACTTCAGTTTTTAGTTTTGGGGTCAACTTAAAACGACATTAACTTTCAGCACATAAAGAGTTAGGTGGCCCATTTCATATCAAATTGAAGGTCTTCGAGTTCTCTTTCCAACGCCACTGAGTTTGCTAAATTTTGAGTTTGGATGAAAGAGTTATGCCTGTTTGAGTGCAACCTCTCTAGTTAAGGCATTTAATCCATTTTAAGGAGGGGGTATTTTTGTCTTTTCCTTACCTCCACTAGGTCTAAACGTTTTTCTCACCCAAAATAGGGGTCTAAACTGATTTATATCTGTTTCATTTATTCCTAAACGCTTAGGGTTAAGAGAAGGGTTTCAAAAGGAAAAAAAGAAGAATGTTTCAAGCGTTCATTCAAGATTGGTAGATTTTCACCAAAAACATAGTTCTTTCGAGGTATGCAATCGTTCATAGTGTTGGGTTTGTTCTCCCCCATGCCAATCATGTAAATTCATTCATGGATTCGTAATTGAAGTTGGTTGATTTGAATTCTCGAGAAGTTCTTGAGGTTTTGCTGCATTCTTTAATAATGGAGTCTTGTTGAGTTCTTGAGGTGAGGGTCTTGCGAATGAGTGTTGTTCTTGATGGAATTTGAGTTGGTTTTCAATGAACTGTGTTGGGTTTGTGAATCCAAATGAGATTGTGAGGACACGATTCGATTCTAGATGAGTTTGGCCTTGAATTGAAGCAAGAAAATTCTTTGGGTTTTCTGGGCATAGGGTGGGGCGGTGTGCCACTGAGGTGCCAAGGGGGCTGGTGCCCTGCGCCTGTAGTGCACCAGAAGGGGCTTCAGTTCTTTAGGGGGTGGTGCCCTGCGCCAGGAATGCGCCAATGTCGTATGCCTCCATTTTTCTTCCGTCTTTCATTCCTGGTGCGTCCTTTCAAATCGTGTCTTCGTTCTCTTCTTAATAATAACTATTAAGGTCTTCATTAATCATTGAGAGGTCCTATATATATATCCTAATCATAACTCTTAAATATTCATTTCAAATTAAAGTAAAGGATTAAGAGTAAAGTTCGAGAAACCTTTTTGAGTCATTTTGAGAAGTCTTTTATAATCTTCTAGAACTTAAATGATGACTTGAGTATATGATTATGAGAATGAGAAGAGTTAAGTTTCATATTTAAAAATGAGTATAAGGGAACTAAGTATTCCAAAGTGTAAATAGTTTTACATTTAAAAGAGAGAAAAACTGATTTCTAAGTGAGTTTATGATGAGTCTTGAGCATTGCTTCTTTTAAGAGGATTTTCTGAGTAATTATCTCAAATTGAGGAAGAGTTGTGATTTAAAACATATGAGCATGAGTTATATATTATTGGGAGTAGTATTTAGCACTGATATGGAGATGATTTTAGACAACTCAAAATTCTCATAAACCATGTATGCCAATATTGGTAAAAGATCATACTTTGCAGATTATTCTTTATTGCTTTTAAGCATAGAATAGGGGATCCACTTAGTTGAGGATGTTCTACACCCCGGCAAGGTATAAGAAAGTTCTGGCAGTTGATTAAATAACGTTATCAAAGAGACTTCATCCAATTCAAAGCGTCAACGGTCGTTAATCAGTATAAAACCCAACTAAAAGAGTTGTGGTGGAATCCCATAGGGAAAGGTACGTGTTTCAGATTCTATTTGGAAGTATGAACATGTTCAAATCAGTCATAGGAATAAGAGTTATCGAATAAAGACATGATTCAAATTAAGAGGTGACACAAATGTCAAATGGGGGGTTTTGGTTTTAATTATCAACTATAAACAACGGCAAACAATACGAAATAACAATAATGAGACGGGTTCTTGGGATGTGATTCGATTATAGGATAATATAGAAAAATGGGTAATTGCAACTATTAGAAAATACCTAGATATTAGTGAGTAAGCTAGGCTATAGTGGAGGTAAACGTTCTCTCGAACAATTTACCCCGAATCAAGTTGATTTCTCTCGAACATCAACAAGCATGCAAAATAAGAACAACCCACACCTTAGTGCACACTCTCTCGAGCTGAATGTATGAGATTTGGTTTAGGATTCACTCTATCGAGCTGAACCCAGGTCAACCCAATACCCACAGAATCAATCAATAAGTTTAGTTTTAAAACCTCTCTCTCGAGCAAGCCAAAAATGCGAACATAGAACTGCATTTGCAACTACAATTCTTAAATTAAACCACAATTAATGATTAAACTCACTTTTAAATAGCATTTAAACTAACAATTAGCAATATCCATAAACTAAATTAGCCCATAATCACATAATCACACCCAACAATTGGGGTTTTAGCTAGACATCATAGAAAGGTAAAAATAGTTACCAAATTGATTATCCATCAACTGGGTAAGTGTAGATTCATCCTTACAATGCTCCAATTCGAAGAATCTCAAAGACCACTTTCAATTTCTCAAAAGTGAAAAACTTCAATTCTTCAAAGCTTAGGAAAAACTAGAGAAAACTGTCTCCCCGTTAAAAACTCAAAAATAGATTAAAAATATATGAGCTAAGATACTAAACTAAATGTTCAAAAATGTATTTAGCGTTGCCAAAAATGTGCTGCGAAGAGTTACTTGGCGAAGTAAGTGGGGCTCGCCGAACCACTCGACGAGCCTCCTTTTGGTCACTTCCATCGCCCTTCTGCCTTGGCATTCAACATCCTCAAGGTCTCTAACTTTGAGCGATTTAACACTGCATCGCGGAACCACTCGGCGATCCGCCGACTACTCCTTTCTCTCGCCAACTTGGTTCTTTCCTTCAGGGCTTGGCACACTGGAACTTTAGGTGGTTAAGTAGCCATTCGGCGACTCGCCAAGTGGACTTGGTGAACACCAGGCTTGCTTTTCTTCATTCTTTCAGCTCGCTTAGTTCCTTTTTTGCAAATTAGTGTCCTTGCTTTGTTCCTCAATCCATATATATGGAAATCAAGGGTCTTACATTAGTTATTGACACAAAATAAGCATTGAGGACACTAAATCTATATAAATAAAGCCCTAAATGAGTCCAAATATCGTACTCATCAATACCCCCAACTTAAACTTTTGCTTGTCCTCAAGTAAAACTCAAGTTCAGCAGTTCAAAAAGGATGTCTCAAACAGTGCTACAAAAGACTCAATCATAAATGCACACAACAGGACTCAACTTACTCATGTAAGGATCAATTGTGCACTCAAAGATTCAAGTTGTGACTCACCATTATCAAAGATTCTGAAGTTCAGAATAGTTGCTTCAAATGCAAGTTCAAGCTCAACAAAGGTACTCAAATGCCCTCACAACAAAGATGATTCCATATTCACAAACAATTGTTCAACAATTTATAGTTTCAGAATCACATACAACTCTTACACTCACAAAGATGAACACATGCATGACTTCACCTATATATTTGCCCTTATTTTCCAGTCAACATTCGTTTCAGCTCACTCAAGATAAAAAAAGTCTTTTCAATGCTTGTAATGAGGCTAAGTGTAAAGGTATGGTCATTTAGGCTCAGTGGCTACTATCCTCATGAAATGTGCTATGAACATCATTTTCCTTCCATTTCTTCGACATTTTCACTGATGCTCAAAATTCACCCCATTATTCACTTCCAATGGAATACCGTACACCCCATTTCTTTTGCAACTTTCACAACTTTATTTCACAACTTTTTAATTCTTTTCCTTTTTCTTTCTTCTTTCCTTTCTCTTTTTTTTTATATGGAGGGGTTCATCTTTTTCAAAACATGGATCAAGGGGGCCTTCTTCACACTTCTTGATTTTCGTCCTCTTTTCACCACACCTCTAACTTAGGATTTTGGCCTAAGTTGTCTATTTATACAAACCACACTTCATGAGGATTATGGATGAAAGGATTAAAAGGGGTCACATTAGCTCAAATTTCTTCCAAGAAAAGGATAAGGCCCAAAGGTGGTTCAAGCAAAGTTCACACATCTCACAAGGTTGACCACAAAAGAGGTATATTGTCAAATTGTTTCACTCTTCAAATTTGTTGCCTAAGATCATTTCAAGAGCTTGCATCCCTTAGTTAACCGGACCAATGGGGCAAATTCTAGGTGTCATCACACAAGGTGCACGGTAAGCTCATCACATAAGGCATTGTCACCAATATCAAATGAGACTCCACACTTTCTCTAGTGTGCAATGTTTATCACAAGAGACTCCATTCGATAACCGACTAGTCACAACGAGATGGAAAGAGTTCACATATTGTCTATGCAACTTCATTTGGCCTCATCGTAGCCGCACATTCATTTTTGTTCGATTAAGAGTACTATTCAAGTCGTCGGTATTGATCATGACCAATACTCAAATTTGCACAAGAACATCCTCATTCAAACATAACAAGAAGTGGCAAATTTTTTCAGAAGGGTCAAAAACCATTTGCATTCATAATGAGGAGCCATAAGCTCAAAAATCCACAACACAATATCAAAACACAATTTAAACACAAAAACCCAATAATATATACACAAGATAGTCACAAAAGGTAGGTATGGAAATACCTCACCCCACTACAAATAAAAAGGCAGTTGTCCTCAAATGCAACAAAATAATAACTAAAAACCAATAAAATGATAGAGAGGGAGGTAAAGAAGGGTCTTGTCTACATAGTCGCTCCATCTGTCGGGACATCAATGCCCGGTGAAACACTCTGATCCTGAGCATCAGTGCCCAAGGTAGCAGCAACACTAGATCCAGCCATCGTGGTGTCTGCCAATGAAATTTGCATGGTTGAATCTACCATAGCCTCCTCAACCTCTGTAATGCCCTCATAGGTAGCTTCCTCATCAGTCTCAGCCTCGAACTCAGCAGCAACCACCTCCTCAAGTCAAACCTCATCTCCGGTGGTAGCAGGAGGCACATCTACATCAACTGGCATGTTGGGGATCTCCACAGTCACAAAAATCATGGACATATCTGTGGACTTCAGCTGGTCCACATCCTTTCGCAGCTTAGCAATTGCGGCCTTTAGAGTGGTCACCTCATCAGTGGACCCTTGGCCTCGCTCAGACACCACTATCCTTTCCGTAAGGGCATCAATAGACACACTAAGAGGTGTAACAGATGCAATGAGGGACCTCTCAATCATCCCGGGGACTGTGGCCTTAAGCCTGGAGGCACGCCTATCAGCTAAATAGGCTAGATGCCTTATCCGTAGTATCGTAACCTGGGTGAGTGAAGGTCGGGAAACAACAACAGTAGCAGCAAACCTAGGAGGTAGGGGAGCTGTAGATGAACTAAGAGTCACAAAAAGGACAACACTAGATATACCTGAAGACCAAGGGGCCGGAGTAAGCAAATACTACCTCTGCAGGTAGTGTATCAGTATCAACAACCGGGGAGATGTCCACCGGGGCTATCTTCTTCTTCTCCGCCTCATCTTTCAGGTACTCAACCTCAATCCACTGGATGTCGGTACAGGATGTGGGAAACATTTCCACATCCTTCTTCTCATCCCAAGGTACTCGGGCTCGTCTGCACAACTCAGTGATCAACACCAGAAAGAGAAGAGAAGCCTGACGCTGCCTGGCCCTCATGGCCATTTCTTGGCCAATGATCATACCCTAGTTTAGCCTTGTCCCATAAATGATGAAACCAAGGCAGGCCGCTTTCGTGTGGCGAAGGATAGACTCATTCTGGCATGGCATGATAGAACTACTGATGAATACAAACCAGTACCTCGCTGCTACATTGAGGTCTTTTGTCATGACCCAAGGGTACCCCTAGACGTAACATGGCACATGGAATCCCAAAAGGGACCCAAGTAAGCCACTTAGCTTATCATCATCACATAAGTATATAATAATAAAGAATAAAATACGATTTCAAGTCTTTAAGAAATCTTTCATAAAAGTAAAAAGGAAGTTTATACATAGTCTCAATAAGCCATCTACTGCAATCGGAGTCTCAAAATACTAGGGTCACAGCCCTTACAATAGAGAGTGTGAAAATGTCTAGAACAACTAAAGAAATGAAACAACAATAAAGCTCTTGTCCTCGGATCCATGAGGGCAAACCACAAGCTTGAAGAGTAGTCGACCCAAGCTTCAACTAGAAGGAATCGCCTTAAATGCCGGAACCTACACTTTGTAGAAAAATATAGAAGAAATATGGGTTAGTACAAAAATGCACCAAGTATGGCAACTATGCATAAAAACCATTTAAGATGCTAAAAAGGGACAATTTAGTTGGAAACTATGCATTTGATCAAGTTTATGAACTATCATAGAAACAAGTGCAAAGGCATAAAATACATGCATTTGATCATCTCAACATAAAGGAAAAAACCATAAGAACCATCAAAGCAACCTTGTGCCGTGTATGGATAAGGTCCCGTACCCCTATCCACACTAAGGAGTAATTATTAAGTGATTCTAGTTCATAACTCCAATTCTAGTTTATTCTATCATAGTGGGATTAGGTTTAACTGACATAGACCATGAGAGCTTAGTCATGGAATCCGGTGTCTACCCCACACCGAAAATGGGTTGTCCTACTTACCTAAGGTAGAACTAGAACTCTTAGCATACGTGGATCCACTAGCTAAAGACCTAAGTGAGCACATAGTTTATGGGATAAGGAGATTGCTTCTAGAAACCCGGACTTAACTATGGTATAAGGTTTCCATCTCATGAGACAACTACTTTGGGAACCCAGACTCAACTAATGTAAAAGGAACCCATTTGGGAAGCCAGACTCAACTAGTGTAAAAGCTTCCATCTCATAATCATATCCTCTCGGTGCTAAGCATTTATTCCCATTGAGTTTATATTAAGTCTTGACTTAGATTGATAATTTAAGTAAGAATGTCTTGACACTCAATCCAACAAACTCATTCTAAAGCTCCTAGATTCAATAGGTGAGACTAGTCTTCAAACCTAAGAATCATTGCATATGACAAGCCTTTTACATTATTCTCTATTCATACCTAAGTGTGTACATGAGGATAATCATCTAATCAACACAACAATTAGATTGTAACATAGTTACTTTACTCTTAAAGAAATCCAATTGTATCCACACAAGTCTCATACATATAGTCAATTCTCATGTTTTGTCCTTCAAGGTTATAGATCACATCCAACCAATCAAATCTAGGATTACTACATTAGATATAGATGTAGACATGATTAAATGAACTAATCTACTGTAACCACAACTTCATCATTACTACAAATCAACCAATTCACAAGTTACAAACTAGGGTTAGGGGGAATACATGGATTCATGGGGGATTTTACTCATAAAAGCCTTAATAATCAACAATTCAATTATAATATTCATTAACTAAATCAATGAAAACGTTTTGAGAAGAATCCATGGCTTAGAATAGTAACCCTAGGTTTTTGGAGACTTTATTACTTTGAAATAGAGAATTTAAGGACATCATGGTTGAAAGGTTAACAATGAATGAAAGTCACCATACCTTAGGGAGATTTTCCTCATGAAATTGGGGGGGGGGGGAGGGGGGGAAGGTTTCTTCTTGATCCTTAGATTTGACCTTGTTCTTCTTCTTCAATGGAGTTTCTAGAGAGATAATATTTTGAGAGGTTTTGATTTGGTTTTGGGAATTTATGATTATGACTTTAGATGGGTTATTTTAGGTGGGAAAATTACTTATATAGTCCTTTAAAATAAGCTTAAAATGGCACCACATAACTATCAATTAATTGGGAAACTACTAAAGAGCCCCTAAACTCAATTGCCAGAAAGCAGTTTCAGGGGTGATGCATGATTGGGGACCCCCGACCCGTGATGGTCATTCGTGATTTGCTTCAGAGAGTAGTCATTTGGGTCCTTGATCTACGGAGGCAGGCCACGAGGTGTGGGTCCTGCCCGTGGCTACTGCCTTAGGCAGATTGCAAGGAAGCTTCACCAACGCTGACCCCCTACGGGGTGTGGGTTGATCCACATGGCATGGAACCCTCTCGTAGGTCACTGCCTGGCAGCCCTAAGGGTCTTTTCCCCAAGGACTCAAGGTTGGTCCTTGGGATTTAGGCCTTGACCTCCTACCACCAACCATATATTTTTAGGTAACTTTAAGGCTCTAATTCTTACATCAAGCTTTAACTTAGCCCATTTAGTTTTAGGTTAGCTACTAGTTTAGTCATGAATTTTCCGGAATGTTACATTATCTCCCTCTTGGGAACATTCGTCCTCGAATGATGATCTAGACCCCTAGCCGGACTAACGACTCAAGACTAGCAGCCCATCATACTTGATACATTAAAATAATGTAAAGTTCAAGGAGGGAACATCCTATCCATCTCAAATCATAATCAATGCAATACAAGGAAGTAGGAACTACATCTAACAATCCAATATGCATGAAACTTAATAATTCTCATATTCATAAGAGGAACTAACTTTTCCCCAACTAAATAATAACACAACATCATGGAGCCAATATGCCAATACTCTCAAAAGCACACTAAAGCATGTTCATTAACACATCTCATGAGGTCAAATAAGCAACTCATACCAAATGCACAACAACATGAAAATCATAAATCATAAAAACTCATTTTTTCTTTCTAAACATGAATTTTATCAAGAACATGCTTAACATAAGGAAATCATGGAAAAACTCATTTACACACATGACTACCAAAACACTAAAACTTAAAAGAGACTACTTACCTCAAGCTCAATTAGGAGTAGAAGGATAAAGATGAGGGTATCGGGACTTCATGTCGGCCTCGGCCTCCCAAGTAGCACCCTCAACAAAATGATTTCTCCATAAAACCTTAACAAAAGCTACTTCCTTGTTTCTCAACTTTTTGACTTGCCGGTCAAGGATCTCTACCGAAACCTCTTCATAAGAAAGACTTTCATCAACTCCCAACCCTTCTAAAGGAATAATGATCACTGGATCTCCAATACAGTCATTAAGCATAGAAACATGAAATACCGGGTGGACTGGGGCTAACATGTTTTGCAAATCCAACCCATAGGCAACTTTCCCAACATGCTCCAATATTTGGTAAGGACCTACGAACCGGGGACTAAGTTTCCCCTTTTTTCCAAACCTCATCACACCTTTCATGGGTGAGAAGTTCAAATAGACCCAATCACCAATTTCAAATTCTAACTCTCTTGTCCTCACATTGGCATAAGACTTTTGGCTACTTTGAGCCGTTTTGTTTTCAACCTCTCTCTAATGAGCCGAACTTTCTCAATGGCTTCATAAACCGACTCGGGGCCAATAAGAGCAATGTCATCTACTTCACACCAACCAACCGGAGACCTACATCTCCTATTGTATAAGGCCTCAAAAGGGGCCATACCAATACTCGAGTGGTGACTATTATTGTAGGAGAATTCAACAAAGGGCAAGTGATTATCCCAATTACCTTTAAAATCTATGAAACACGCCCTCAACATTTCCTCTAAGGTTTGAATGGTACATTCCGCTTGACCATCCATTTGAGGGTGGAAAGCGGTGCTAAGCTTTACCTTAGTGCCAAGCCCTTTTTGGAATGACTTCCAAAAGTGGGAAGTAAATTGAGGACCCCGATTCAAAATGATAGATAGAGGAACCCCATGCAACTTCACTATCTCTCTTTATATACAACTTGGCATAGTCTTCCACCGAGTGAGATACCTTGTCGGGAATAAAGTGGGCTAATTTGGTCATCCTATCAACAATGACACAAATAGAATCATATTGCGTTCGAGTACGGGGCAACCCCACAATAAAATCCATATTCACCTCTTCCCACTTTTTCCAAGTGGGAACTGGCATATCTTGCAAAAGGCCTCCCGGCTTTTGGTGCTCAACCTTGACTTGTTGACAATTAGGACATTTGGCGACAAATCCTGCAATATCCTATTTCATACCATTCCACCAATAGACTTCCATAGATCACGATACATCTTGGTGGCTCCCGGATGAATAGAATATCTAGAACCATGAGCCTCTTATAGAATTTGCTCCCTTAGCCCATCCACATCTGGAACACATAGTCTACTTTGGTACAAAAGTACCTTATCTCCCTCTTGGGAGAAATCCTTAACGGATTTACCAAGTACCGATTCTTTCAACTTCATCAATATAGGATCAAGGTGTTGCTTAGACTTCACATCTACAACAAAAGATGATTCGGAGCCCTTATGAACCGTGAAACCACCTTTGGGAAAATATATTAGTCGAACACCTAACTGGGCCAACCTATGCACATCACATACTAACTCTTTCTTTTCATCCTCTATGTGGATCACACTACCCATGGATAGTCTACTAAGGGCATCCACCACAATATTTGCTTTTCCGGGGTGGTAAAGGATTCTCATGTCATAATCCTTTAATAGCTCTAACCACCTTTTTTGTCAGAGATTCAAGTCCCTTTGGGTAAACACATATTGAAGACTTTTGTGGTCGGTGAAAACATCTACATGGACCCATACAAGTAATGTCTCCATATTTTTAAAGCAAATACCACTGCTGCTAATTCAAGATCATGAGTCGGATAGTTATTCTCATGTACCTTGAGTTGCCTTGAAGCATAGGCAACCACTTTGCCATGTTGCATGAGTACACACCCCAACCCTAGTTTTGAAGCGTCACAGTATAATACAAACCCATCGATACCCTCTGTTAAGGTCAACACCGGAGCAGAAGTAAGTCTATCTTTCAACTCTTGGAAGCTTTTCTCACAAGCCTCCGACCACACAAACTTAGCTTTCTTTTGAGTCAAGGCTGTCAACGGAGAAGCAATGGAGGAAAAATCCTCAACAAACCTCCTATAGTAACCGGCCAAATCCAAGAAAATTCTAATATCGGAAGGATTTAGAGGTCTAGGCCAACTGTTGACAGCATCCATTTTCTTAGGATCTACCTCAATATCCTTGCTAGACACAATATGACCAAGGAAGGCTACAAACCTCAACCAAAACTCACATTTACAAAACTCTGCATACAATTGATGGTCTTTAAGGAATTGCAATACAATCCTCAAATGGTCCATGTGTTCACCCTCACTCCTTGAATAGATTAAAATATCATCAATAACCACGATCACGAACATATCAAGGTAGTGTCTAAGCCATTAGATCCATGAATGCTGCCGGGGCATTATTTAGATCGAAAGACATTACTAGGAACACATAGTGACCGTATCTTTTTTGGAAGGCTATTTTCGGAATGTCAACCCCTCTCACCCTTAGTTAGTGATAGCCCGAACGTAGATCAATCTGTGAAAAGTAATTGGCCACTTGGAGTTGGACAAAAAAATTGTCAATTCTAGGAAGGGGATACTTTTGTTTGGTCTAATAAAAATATTATTCATCACCGCAAGTACTCTCGCTTAGCTACCACTTGTTTTTGCTTGCTTACTTCTAAAGCAAACCAGACTGAAGACAGTAGGGAAATACTTTTTATTATGTTATCCAGAATGCGATGCTTATTCTTTATAGTCACCTTGTTCAATTGTCCGTAGTCAGTACACATTCTAAGGGAGCCATCCTTCTTTCTCACAAATAATACCGAAGCACCCCAAGGAGAGATACTCGGTTGGATAAAACCCTTGTCTAGAGAATTCGTCAGTTGTTCCTTTAATTCTTTCAATTCGGCTAGAGCCATTCTATAAGGAGGGATGGATATGGGTTGTGAATCCGGCAAAAGATAAACGCCAAAAATCTATTTCCCGTTCGGGAGGAATGCCGAGAATTCATCGAGAAAAACTTCTGGAAACTCACTCACCACAGGAACCAACTCTAAAGAAGGGGTTTTAGACTCAACATCCATCACCCTAACAATATGGTAAATGCATCCCTTGGAGATAATTTTCCTAGCCTTGAGACAAGAAAAACATTAACCTCTAGGAATATAATTGCCCCCTTTCCACTCTAAGATTGGCTCATTAGGAGATTGAAATTTGACCACCCGGGTCCTACAATCTATAGAGGGATAACATGCATGCAACCAATCCATACCCAAAATCACATCAAAGTCAACCATGTCTAACTCTACCAAATCCACCAATGTGAATTTATGAGACAAAGAAATGGGACAACTTCTATAGACTCTTTTTGCCACTATCGAGTCACCAACCGGGGTAGAAACCGAAAAAGGCTCTACTAACACCTCGGGGAGTATTTCAAACTTCATAGCCACAGAAGGTGTAACAAAAGACAAGGTTGCACCGGGATCTTACAATGCATATACATCAATGGAAAAGACTTGTAACATACCGGTTACCACATCCGGGGAGCTCTCTTGGTCACCTCGGGATTGAAGAGCATATAAGCGGTTTTGCTTTTGGGCATTGGAGTTGGAACTACTTGGATGAGCTTGCTTATCTTCTCTCCCCTTAACCTTGAGCATGGGACACTCTCTCATCTTGTGGCCACTCTTGCCACAACTATAGCACCCATTCGAGCCCACTAAGCACTTGCCTTCATGTTTTCTACCACACTTTGCACAATTAGGCCTAGCAACATATAAAACACCACTATTGCCCCTTGAGGTTTAGGGTTGGAAACCCTATCCTTGTCAACCCTTGGAGTACTAGCGGAACCTTGATTGGAGAATCTTTTCTTGAACCATTGCCAACCTTGCCCATCAGACTTAGTATTGCAAAAATTCCTTACACCGGTTCTAGCTCTCTTTACTACTCTATTCATTTTCTTGAGTTTCGTCTCCTTAATTTGTTGAGCATATATCATGAGCCTTGAAATATCCATGTCATGATGGAGAATTGCCATATGACATTCTTCTTCAACCAAAACGGACACTCCCATCACAAACTTATTCATTCTAGCCCTCGTGTTTGCCATCAGGTTGGAGTATATTTGGATAATTAGGTAAACTTGAGAGAATACTCTTTCACACTCATACCCCCTTGTCAAAGGTTCATGAATTCAATCAACTTTTGTTCCCTCAACTCTAGGGGGGAAAACCTATCAAGGAATGCTTCTTTGAACATCTCCCAATTTATGAGCCCCCCTCCTCTTGGCCTCTCATCCTTCCATTGATCATACCAAATTTGAGAGATGCCCTTTAGTTAGTAGGTGGCTAGCTCTGGCTTCTTCTCTGAAGATACCCCATAGCACCAAGTAGCTTGCTAATCTCATCAACAAACCATTGGGGATCTTCTTACACCTTGGAACCAAGAAACTTGGGGGGCTTCATCCTAGAAAAACCCCTCAATCTCGAAGCCATAGAACTCACATTAGGATTCACACGAGGCTCAACATCCCTAGTGGCTTGAGCCGTCATAGCTTGGGCTTGAGTTGTTACGTCTTGAGCTTGGGCTGTCATGGATTGAGTTAGGGCTGTCATGGCTTGAGTTATCATTTGCATAGTAGCCATAATTTCTTCTTGAGTAACATTTTCGATTACCGGATCAATCGAAGCTTGCTCATCTTGAGAAGCTTAGTTACCTTGAGAAACTCCTTGATTCACATTCTCCTCTTCCACCCTTCTTGCGTTGGTCCTTCGTGTATTAATTTCCTGAAGACACAAGATAAGGATTAGAAGGAAGACTCTATAGAGTTAAACTCTATGTCACAACTTAAGAGTAATGAAAGAAGTGTAAGTTCCTAACATCTTATAGCCTCTCACTCATAAATGTGGCGCGCTTCACACTATGCATAAAAACCATTTAAGATGCCAAAAAGGGACAATTTAGTTGAAAACTATGCATTTGATCAAGTTTATGAACTATCATAGAAACAAGTGCAAAAGCATAAGATACATGAATATTCAACATATTGATCATCTCAACATAAAGGAAACAAACCATAAGAACCATCAAAGCAACCTTGTGCCATGTATGGATAAGGTCCCACACCCGTATCCACACTAAGGAATACTCATTAAGTGATTATAGTTCATAACTCTAATTCTAGTTCATTCTATCATAGTGGGAATAGGCTTAACCGACATAGACCATAAGAGGTTAGTCATGGAATCCGGTGTCTACCCCACACCGAAAAGGGGTTGTCCTACTTGCCTATAGTAGAACTAGAACTCTTAGCTTATGTGGATCTACTGGCTAAAGACCTATGTGGGCACATAGTTTTTGGGATAAGGAGATTACTTCTAGATACCCAGACTCAACTATGGTATAAGGTTTCCATCTCATGAGACAATTACTTTGCGAACCCGGACTCAACTAGTGTAAAAGGAACCCATTGGGGAAGCCAGACTCAACTAGAGTAAAAGCTTCCATCTCATAATCATATCCTCTCGGTGCTAAGCATTCATTCCCATTGAGTTTATATTAAGTCTTGACTTAGATTGATAATTTAAGGAAGAATGTATTGACACTCAATCAACCAAACTCATTCTAAACTCCTAGATTCAATAGGTGAGACTAGTCTTCAAACCTAAGAATCATTGCATGTGACAAGCCTTTTACGTTATACTCCATTCACACCTAAGTTTGTACATGAGGATAATCATCCAATCAACAC
Source organism: Solanum okadae (assembly GCA_036553675.1). Taxonomy (NCBI): domain Eukaryota; kingdom Viridiplantae; phylum Streptophyta; class Magnoliopsida; order Solanales; family Solanaceae; genus Solanum; species Solanum okadae. Next base: position 15,590,735 of record CM071681.1, on the reverse strand, counting down.
AACAATTAGATTGTAATGTAGTTACTTTACTCTTAAAGCAATCCAATTGTATACACACAAGTCTCATACATATAGTCAATTCTCATGTTTTGCCCTTCAAGGCTATAGATCACATCCAACCAATCAATCTAGGATTACTACATTATATATATATGGAGACATGATTAAATGAACTAATCTACTATAAGCACAACTTCATGATTACTAGAATTCACCAAATTCACAAGTCACAAACTAGGGTTAGGGGGAATACATGGATTCATAGGGGGGGGGGGGTTTCTCATAAAATCCTTAATAATCAACAATTCAATCATAATAGTCATTAACTAAATCAATGAAAATGTTTTGCAAAGAATCCATGGATTAGAATAGAAACCCTTGGTTTTTGGAGACTTTATTACTTTGAAATAGAGAATTTAAGGACTCCATGGTTGAAAGGTTAACCATGATTGAAAGTCACCATACCTTAGGGAGATTTTCCTCACGAAATTGGGGGGGGGGGAAGGTTGCTTCTTGATCCTTAGATTTGACCTTGTTCTTCTTCTTCAATGGAGTTTCTAGAGAGATAATATTTGGAGAGGTTTTGATTTAGTTTTGGGAATTTATGATTATGACTTTAGATGGGTTATTTTAGGTGGGAAAAATACTTATATAGTCCTTTAAAATAAGGTTAAGTTGACACCACATAACTAATAATTTATTTGGGAATTACTAAAGAGCCCCTAAACTCAATTGCGAAAAGGTAGTTTCAGGGGTGATCCACGATTGGGGACCCACGGACCGTGGGTTGGACCAAGGACCGTGCTGGTCATTCGTGGATTTCTTTAGAGAGTTTCCATTTGGGTCCTTGACCTACGGAGGCAGGCCATGAGGTGTGGACCCATCCACAAGGCGTGGGTCCTTCTCATGGCTACTGAATTAGGCAGATTACAAGGAGTCTTCAATGTTGGTCCTTGGGGTTTAGGACTTGACCTTCTAGCACCAAACACTATATTTTTAGGTAGCTTTAAGGCTCTAATTCTTACGTCAAGCTTTAACTTAGCCAATTTAGTTTTAGGTTAGCTACTAGTTTATTTGTGGATTTTTTAGAATGTTACATCTTTGTTTTATTTGGGTGCTCCAGCCTCGATCCATCTAGGAGTATCGTGAGATAACAGAGGGGCCAACAACTTTTTCATATTCTCCAATGTTTTTGTCTTGATCATGTATTGACAGTCATTCTCAATATATTTTGTACACTCCAAAATTGCATTAATAGCATAACTATTACACTTCACTTTCTTTCCCCTGATAACCACATAATCTAACAGCTTGAATTTAGTGGCCTGCTTCTTCCCTTGTGGCACTAGCGCTCCATAGGCAGTGTAAAATTTCTGGACCCAATTTGGAATGTAAGGGCCACGAGGTCTATTTAATATCTTGAACTTGTGGGACTTCATGCAGCTCCAGATCTCTGGGTACCTATCTATTACTCCATCAGTAGACAACCTCTTCTCCTTGATGATTGTCTTCAATCCATCGGCCTTTAGTCTATTCATAGACTAGGGAGAAGGACTCTGGGAAGATGGTGCTGGGACAACAGCCTGATATGGAACGGGAGGAGAAGTATGAGTCTCAGGCACCCTGATCCTAGACGGATCATGCATCCTCTTGGATCGCAGCTCAACTATCCGGGCTAATAACAACTGCTCATCCTCCGACTCAGAGATGAAATCCTGAGGGTCCTGGTACTCGCCATCACTCTCAGAAGTAGTGAGGTCTGTGTCATATATTTCTTCACTGTCAGAGCTGACTTCCAGTGACGCAGGAGTAGGTGCCTTGCCTTTCCCTTTTCCTTTCCCACCTGTGGTCGGATGTTTTGTTGCCTTTGCCCGGGATGCAGCTGCATCCTCATTTATGGTAATTCCCTTTGCCCTCTTGCGGGTCGGCTTGTCTCAGCCTGTTACTTTTGGTTTAGCCATATCTGCAAAACATATCAGAAATAGTTAGAAACAATCCAAGAAAAGTGCAAAAATCATGATGCAGAAAGACTCGCCGAACCAATCGGCGAGTCGCCGAATTAGTTTGGCGAGCCAGATTGGGTTGGCCAAAAAGATTGGCCAAAAAATTTACCAGAAAAATAACAGGTCGGCGATGTTTAGGCCCCTTCGGTGATTCATCGACATCATTCGGCGAGCACAGACTAGCCCGCCGAAAGTTACAGTGTATTTTAGAGGTTAAAGGTGCATAAAGGGCGATCAAAGAAGACTTTTGGCGAGTTGCCGAGTGCACTCGGCGAGCTCAGGATTCTCGTCGAAAGTTATAGAACCAAACTCAACAAAAGCATGAAATTAAAGGCGTACTAGGGGGATTTTGGCAAACCACCAAATGGTTCGGTGAGCTCGACCCAGCCCGCCAAACTGCCCAACATGCCTATTTTTAAACCCAACTTCCAAAATCAACCCCGTAGCTCCCGAAAACAAAATCAACAAAACACATTCTCAATTAAGCCCAGACCCATTAGACCCATGCCACCAGGGTACTCAGACTTTCTCCGGTTTGGCCAAAATTGTCCATTTGACGACTTTAGCCGTTAAGAATGACGTCAAACGCTCCATCATTGGACAAAACATGTCATTTAGCACAACTTGGGTTACTCAGACTTTACCCGACTAGACACAACAACAATTAAGCACAACCCACAAGATTACGATTAATTTTAAAGCACGAAATTTGGGAAATCAACAACGTAGGCAATTAAGGCATGATATTGAAATTAAAATAGGCAAACAAGCACACATATACGAATTCAGAGAGGCCCAGCACACATCAACACAATTTATAACAATGCATTTGAGTTCAACTGCTATTTACGAGTTTGGGATTCATAAAACTAGCCTTTTATGCCGAATTATGATTTGAAATGCTAGGCGACAAATAATTCCAACTCCGAACACAGAATCAACGACAAAAAAATGGTAATATGCAAGAATATAGGAAATATATAGTGCAAGTGTGATTTTATGAAGTTAAAAAGTGAGGGAATGTGAAAGAGTTTGAAAGTTTAAACCTTTGGCCTTTTAAAACCGTTCAGTTCACGCCCTTTCGACAATGTTAGTCGACCTTGCCAAAGCACTCGGCGATACTCCGAGTGGTTACTTACCTCACCTAGTTTTACAGCACCTCCAGTTAATTTGGGGGTTCAAACGGCGGACAAAGTCAAGTTCGCTAACCTATTCGGTGATTCGTCGACTTGTCCATGGGCCTATCGAGTTTTACAGACTCCATCTTCATAATTTCTTGAATCCAACGGTCCAATTCAGGCTCGCCGACCTTTTCGTCGAGTCACCGACTTGTCCATGGGCCCGTCGAGTTTTATAGACTCCATCTTCATAATTTTTATAGTCCAACGGCGGTCCAAGTAGGGCATGCCGACCTCTTCGACGAGTCACCGATTGGACATTTTGCTCGCCAACCTTCACTTTTCAAACACATTTTACCCTTTAACCTGCACAATCAACACACGTTATTCCAAAAACAAAAAGAAAGCAAATAAAAACTTGGGTTGCCTCCTAAGCAGTGCCTTAGTTAACGTCGTGGAGCGATGCAAGTCCTCGCTCAAACTTCATTCTTGGTGTTTGACTTAGTATCACTAGGCAACCCCCCTTGTTGTCTCGGGTCTAAAAGAGAAGAAATTTGACCCATTTGGGTCTCCAACTACTTGATAGAGACGGAATGAGAAGTCACCGTCTGGTTAAGGGTCGATACATCTTCCTTCATGTCCTTCAAAATGTTATCGGACCCTTCAACCTTGTTTAGAATATGACAGGGAATATCCTCAGCCCGACCACCCTCAGAATCTTTGGGCTTTTGACGCTTGTCGGGAGGAACATACCTATCCTTCTCTCTTTCTCTTTCCTTCAAGGTGGCGTTACAATTGCACCACTCTCTATCCCGATCTCTCCTACCCTCATCTCTGTTACAACTATAGTTACCACCCGGCCTTGGGTAGTTTTCAAGATAGCCTCGTCCTTGGTTGGCTAGGAAGTTCACTTTCTCATTGTATAACGCTTCAAACTTTGACTCATTAGGGTTTACACAATCATCTTTGCCATGTTTTGGTCCCTCTCTTGATCTTTCTCAAGCTGCTCCTTTGTCAATTTAAAAGTGGAGAGGATACATGGCCATTATGGTTGGATCTGCTTCCCAAGTAGCTCCCCTATGGACTGACTCCTCCACAAAACCTTCACTAAAGCGACTTCCTTATTTCTCAACCAAAAAACTTGACTGTCAAGAATTTCAACTGGCACCTCTTCATAAGTGAGACTATCTTTCACAGCCACACTCTCTAATGGTACTATTGATGTTGGATCACCCAAACAGTTCTTCAACAAGGAAATGTGAAAGACTAGGTGAACTACTGCTAGTTCTGCTAGCAATTCTAACTAAGAAGCCACATTACCAACCCTTGTCAAGATTCTTTAAGGACCTACATATCTAGGACTGAGCTTCCCTTTCTTGCCAAATATCATCACCCCTCCATAGGTGACACCTTCAGGAAAACCCAATCATCGATTTCAAACTCTAAGTCCCTTCTCCTCACATTTGCATAGGACTTCTGACGACTCTTAACTATCTTTAGTCTATCTCTGATGAGCTAAACTTTCTCCATATCCTCATAAGCCGAATCTGGCCCATTCAAGGCTGCTTCACCTAATTCAAACCAACCAATCGGGGACCTGAATCTATGCCCGTAAAATGCCTCACATGGGGTCATCTGAATACTGGAATAAAAGCTATTATTATAGGAAAACTCTATGAGAGGTAAGTGATCATCCCAACTACCCTTGAAATCGATCACAAAAGCTCTTAACATGTCCTTTAAGGTATGAATGGTACGTTCTACCTGACTATCCTTCTATGGATAAAATGTTGTACTGAGATTTACCTGAGTACCAAGACCTTTCTGAAATAATTTCTAAAAATGAAAGGTAAACTGAGGACCTCTATCTGAGATGATAGACATGGGAACCACATGCAACCTGACTATCTCATTGCTGTATAGTTTGGCGTAGTCCTTTGCTGAATCTGTAGTACTTACAACGAAAAAGTGAACGGACTTAGTGACTCTATCTTCTATCACCCAAATGGAGTCATGTTGTCTACTAGTACGAGTTAAACCCGTAATGAAGTCCATGTTTATAACTTCTCACTTCCATGTAGGAATGTTAATCTCTTGAGTCATACCTTTTGGTTTCTGATGTTCTACCTCAACCTGTTGACAGTTAAGACACTTAGCCACAAAATCTGCTATGTTCCTCTTCATGCCGTTCCACCAAAAGACTTCCCGTAAATCACGGTACATCTTAGTGGCACCTGATTGAATAGAATACCTGGAGTTATGAGATTCGGTAAGGATCTGTTACCTCAACTCACCCACATTAGGAACAAATAAGCGACCCTGGTAACGAAGCACACCATCTCCCCCTTAGGAGAAAACTCAACTTTCTGTTGATGCACTGCGCCTTTCAACTGAAGCAATATAGGATCACTATCTTGTTTTTCCTTAACCTCCACTACTAATAAAGATTCTGACCAATTCTGAACTATCACACCACTATCTGATGTGTCTGTAAGGCGAAATCCTAAGTGAGCAAGTCGGTGCACATCTTTGGCTAACTCTTTCGTTTCTTCCTCAACATGTGCTACACTACCCATAGACAGTCTGTTGAGGGCATCAACCACTACATTGGCCTTACCAGGATGGTAAAGCACATTCATGTCATAGTCCTTGAGGAATTCAAGCCATCTCCTCTAACGAAGATTCAACTCTTTATGGGTTAACACATACTGGAGACTTATGATATGTGAACACATCAACATGAACACTATACAAGTAATGTCTCCAAATCGTTAGGGAAAATACTACGACTGCAAGCTCGAGGTCATGAGTCGGGTAGTTCTTCTCATGGACCTTAAGTTGTCTAGAAGCATAAGCTATGACCTTACCTCACTGCATCAACACACAACCTAGGCTGACCCTGGATGCATCACAATAAATCACATAACCGTCTGAACCATCTGGTGGAGTCAAGATAGGAGTTGTAGTCAACCTAGTCTTCAGTTCTGAGAAACTTTTCTCGCACTTATCTGACCACTAAATTTTGACCATCTTCTGAGTCAACTTGGTCAATGGGGAAGTATGGATGAAAATCCTACAACAAATGTCCTATAATAACTAGCCAAACCCAAAGAAACTTCTGATATATGTTGGAGAGGTGGGTCTCGGCCAGTGCTTCACTACCTCAATTTTTTTGAGAATCCACTCAGATCCCTTCGCTAAATACAACATGACCAAGGAAAGTAACCGACTGTAACCATAATTCACATTTGCTGAAATTAGCGAATAACTGGCAATCTTTGAGAGTTTGTAGAGCAACTCTCAGATGAGTCACGTGCTCTTCCTCACCTTGAGAATAAATGAGGATATCATCAATAAAGATGATGACGAACAAGTTGAAATACTATTTGAACACCATGTTTATTAAATCCATGAAAGCTTCCGGAGCATTTGTTAGTCCAAAAGACATAACTACAAATTCATAGTGACCATACCGAGTCTTGAAGGCTGTCTTCGGGATGTGAGTATCTCTGACTCTGAGCTAATGATATCTAGATCCGAGGTCTATGTTGGTCGAACAAGTAATAATCCTAGGGATGGGATACTTATTATTGATGGTTACTTTGTTCAACTAACGATATTCAATACACATTTTGAGAGAACCATCTTTCTTTTTCATGAACAATACTGGAGCACCCCATGAAGAGATACTAGGTTTGATGAAGCCCTTATCTAGAAGGTCGTTCAACTGCTCTTTCAATACCTTCAGCTTGGATGGAGACATTCTGTAAGGAGGAATAGAAATAGGCTGGGTATCTAGGAGGAGATCTATTCCGAAGTCAATTTCCCTCTCGGGAGGAACTCCAGGAAGATCTTCTGGGAACACTTTTGGGAACTTATTTACTACAGGGACTGACTCAAGAGCTGTTGTTTCAGAGTCTGAATCCTTAACCTAAACAAGATGATAGACATACCCTTTGGAAATCATTTTTCTGGCCTTAAGATAGGAGATGAATCGACCTATAGGCAGTGAGCTACTACCCTTCCACTCTAAGACTGGCTCGTTTGGAAACTGAAACCGAACTATCCTAGTTCTACAATCGACTGAGGCATAATAGGAATGTAATCAATCCATGCCTAGAATGATATCAAAATCTACCATTTCTAACTCTACAAGATCTGCTAAGATGACTTTCTGAGAGACTGTGATGGGGTAATTTTCTATAAACCCGTCTAGCTATAAATGGGTCACCAACTAAAGTAGAGACTGAGAAGGGTTCTGAAAGAGTTTCTGGACTGACACCGAATTTTACTACTATATAAGGAGTTACAAAAGACAATGTAGCCCCTGTATCTAACATTGTATAAACATCTAAATGAACGACTCATAACGTACCAGTGACCACATCAGGAGAATCTTCCTGGTCCTGGCGAGTCTGGAGAGCATACAACCTATTATGGCGCTGACTACCACCTTTAACAGACGAACCATCCTGCTGAGTTGGGCGACCTGCTGGTGCTGCTGGAGCTCTAGATTGAGCCCTATTGTTGTTACCTCATTGCCTCTACCTGGTAGAAGGGAAATCCTTCAACCTTTGACCAAACTCGCCACACCCAAAACACCCTTCTCTGCAAACAAGACACTTACCCAGATGGTTCTTATCACACTTTGGGCGAGTTGGAAAAGTCAGATTACTTGAAGCACTCCTGTGCGACTTAGAGCATGACGCTCTACCTTTCTGATCCTGTCAAAACTTGGGGGATGTAGCACTAGCTAATGAAGGTGTTGGGGCTGTAGAACTTTGCTAAAACTGTGACCAATTCCCAGTGCCTGACTTTTGTTGTGAGTATTCATAATTTCTTGTTCTGGCCTTTTTGTTATACTTAGTAATTTCCCTAAGATTATCTCCCTCAACCTGCTGAGCATGAGTCATTAGTCTAGAGATATCCATATACCCTAGAATCATAGCATTCCTGCACTCGCTCTTCACTAGATCGGATACCCCAGACAAGAACTTACTCATTTGTGCCCTTGGATCGACAACCATGTGTGGACCATTCCTTGAGAGCTGGGTGAATTTCAGCCTGTACTCTAGGACAGATATTGAACCCTACTTCAAGTTTATAAACTCTTGCACCTTAGCTTCTGTCAACTCCCTTAGGAAGAACCTTTCAATAAAAGCTCTAGCAAAACAATCCTAAGTCATAGGAGCTGCATCAACACCACTGTTGTTTTTCAACTGAGTGTGCCAGTTATGAGCCACATCCTAGAGTTGATAGGATGCTAACTCAACACTCTCAGTGCTAGTCATTTGAATTACTCGAAGTATCTCCTTAACCTCTTCAATAAACTTATGTGGGTCCTCACCAACCTTCAACCCTAGATATTCATGCGGATTCATCCGAACAAAGCCTCGAACCTTAGCTGTAGTTGATCCACCATTAGTGTTTGCAGGACCTATAGCCTACTGATTGTTCTGACTGGCCATACTCTAAGCCAATATTTGGATCGCATTCCAAAATTCTACTTTTGTAACCTCATGTTTCAGGATTGGAGGAACAACATTAGCATTGCGTGCATTAGCCTTTTGTGCGTTAGATCTAGGAGGAGGCATGATCTAAAATGCATAACGACAGATTAGAAAAGAGAAGTTGGATCATACCCACACACGATAAGAATAATAAATAAAGTTAAGTTTTTCTTCAAACACTTCATACCCTCCCCCTCATAGATGTGGCGCGCTTCACACCCATGAAAGAGACTCTACTTAGTGCGGCTTTCAGACATCCTAGGACTCTTGAACCTAATGCTCTGATACGAAGTTTTTCATGCCTCGAGGCTAACCCTTGACGTAACACGGGACCTAGGATCACGAGTGACACTAAGCTAACCCTGAATCTAGCATATCATTAACATACTGACAATAGCTAAGTAAAATGAACTAAGCGGAAGCTAAATAAAGAAAATGTCTAATGTGGGGATAAAACCCAAATAGTCTGAATGTAAAGATTCTAAGAGTTTAGTGATAACTGAAACAACCACTTAACAACTCAAGTTGTATCTACTTCTATGTCTGAAAAACCTCTAACTGAGTTGAGTTGTTGGGACATCCCCCTAAGCTAAGTCTAACAAAATTGAAAACTGAAAACTGAATATAAAGACTAAAATGGAAAGCATGTCTAGTTTCCTCGAAATATGAGCACTCACCACTGAAGCTGCTAAAGTCGGACCGAAAATTGATCTAAGCGTGATCTGGATGTTGAGTACCTAAACCTACATCATGAAAGGATGTAGCACAGAGTATGTGTCAATACTTGGAATGTACTAAGCATACATGATATCGATATTAAGCTTTACAAATATATATAAGCTGAACAAAGTATGAATAAGCAATGACATAATCTGAGCAAGAATATAAATATTGAAACATATCTGAAAAGCTAAGCTGAATGTAATGACCAAGTAATAATCATAAAGATAATATGTTGAAATTTATACTGATATAAATTTTGAAAATCTGGTCAATGCATTACGAGTCTGACTATGGGAGCTACTATTAGCCGACATAAACCATGTGAGCTAAACATGGAGTCCGATGTATACACCTTATCGAGAGCACCCAGTATACCTTGCCAAAAGTATAAAGGCATGACTGGCTTGATCACTAAATCTGATGCCCAATAGAGGGGATATATAATCCTATGCGAGCACGTAGTTTTAGGACTATGAGGGTACGCTGAACCCTACTCCGACTAGGTGCTATTTCTACTCCCAAAAGAATATGTATATGATTGAAATGTAACTGAAATACTGAACAACTCAAAATACTGATATGCTAATGGTGAATGCAATGTTTATATATTGATAATGTGACATTCCAAATCTGAAGCATGATTATCTGTTTAACTGACCTAGCAAGTGTAATTCATGAACTAAGGGAATCTACACAAACTAGGGTTCTAAGTTTAAATAAGGAATTAAATAACGTTCCCAAGAAAAACATGATATTTTAATTAAGAATACAATAACAACTAAATCACAACAAATCTCCAAGGTTTTAGACACCCTAGGTCTAAACAAGATTTGTAGAATCAATGAACTGACTAAATTCTAGGGACCTACTAACTGAAAGGAACCCACTAGTGAAATACCACATACCTGGTGACGAACACTACAGAGAAATCCTTTGGATTTCGAGGCTGAACTTTGACGAACACGGTTGCTTGTTATTTGGAGGTTTGGTCTACTTTTCCTTTCCATTTTGCTCCAAGTTTGGATGATTTTTTGAGAATGAGGGTTCTGGGTATGTTTGACTAGGTTATTAGGCTTAGACTGAGTAAAATGACGTAGTTTAACAGCCTCAACGCATTAGGAAAGGACCAAAATGAACCTAACTTAAAAGTTGGTTAAGGCCATCCATAGAGGGATCGACGGACCATCGTTTGTACTACCAATCGTCAACTGTGGTCATGGTTCGTGGTCTGCCTGAGAGTGCTTCACTAAAACGAGCAAAACCTTTTACTATGATCATGGAATTTAGCAAACTCTGTGGCATTGGAAAGAGGATTCAATTATCTTTAATTTGATAGGTCCTGAGCCGCCTAATTCATTTTTTGATAAAAGATATGACCGTTTGAAGTTGATCCAACAACCAATTTCCTCTAAATAGCTGTTGACCCTCACCTGCGGTCAGACCTACGGTCTATAGATCCAACCACGACCATACTTATCGACCTTGGGTGGGATTAGAAACCATCAAAAATTGGACCTTAACTATGGAATCCCACCTACGGTCCGTGGTTCTGCCTACGGTCTGTGGGTGGTTCCGTTTTAACTTACACCAGTTTTCTAAAAACTACGATTTTTTCATTTTGAGACCCGAGGTATTACATACTATAGACAGATGAGTGTCGGGACAAGACCCACGACTCCTCAAAAGAACTACTACTAACAACTCATAAAACTGGATTACTTTGAAAGCAAAGAGGTCTCACTCATAGACGAGCGGATGAAGTGATCTCAACAAATCTTGTTGAGGATCCTAAGAACTTGTATTTGGCTCATTAGAAGATGCAGGTCGAATGACATCAATACATATAATGTACGAGTATGTAATATAACAGAATAACAAATAACTGAATGAAAGGATTGTAATAGATATAGATATATACTTAACTGAATGTAAATAAATAAAGAAGTGAAATTATTAAAACCTTACAAAAATACTTACTCATCTATGAACTCAACATATTAAGTGATATAATAAAAATGTACTTTTAACTCTATTTGGGAGATTCTCTAACCGACAACCATCACTATGAGCTGCGTGATGATATATCGTCTTGCCCACACTACCAGAACTATCTTATACCTTGCCGGGTATAGAACATCTTATTTAAGTGGATCCACTAAGCTCTGCAGGATTCATCTAAAAAGTATGATCATGTACCCATGTTGGTATACATGGTTTATGAGGAATGTGAGTTGTCTGAACTTATCTCCATATCGGTACTCAATACTATTACCAATAATATATACTCATGCTCAATGTTTAAAAACATACTTTTCCTCAAATGAGATAACTACTCAAACTATCCTCTTAAAAGAGGGAACTACTTTTGAAACATTTTTAAACTCATAACTCATTTAGAAATCAAAGTTTCTCTTTTATCAATACCTTTGGGAATACTTAGTTCCCTTATACTCTTACTCAATTCATACTTGAAAACTCTTTCTAAAAAATATATCAAAATCATATTGTGATATGATAATTGATGACTCGGGAAATCATACTACCTAAACATTGATTGCATAACTAGATACAAAACTGCTTAAACATTGATGCCATACTCAATTGTTATACGTTTAATGTTTGAGAAACTCTTTCTCAAAATCTATCTTTAATTCCTCAAAAACCTAGTTTAAAATTCAAGTGTTGGCTTTAAAATGCTTCTCAATATTTATAACTCAATTCATAGGGTTCACGCGAATTATGGACATGAACGACTCAACTCAGGGATCTTAATAGCAATATAGAAACTCGGTACTCAGAACTCAACGATACTACTCATCTAAAAAAAAATACTCAATTCATAGGGTTCATGCTGAAATATAGAAATGAACGAATCAACTCAAGAGTCTTAATGCATAACATATATAAATTCAATAATTAGGAATATAATTTCAAAAAGATCTGGAACTCAAGAACTCGAAATCAACTCATCTCAAGAATACTCAAATCTAGCGGTAGAATCCTACATTACTCTTTTACTGATTTGAAAGTAGATATAGGGCGTGAAGACGAACTAGTCCAACACTATGATAGATTTACATACCTGGAAGAACAAGGTTCTTGAAGAATCTTGAATAAGAGCTTGATTAGAAGCCTTGAAACCGTAGCTTGGAGGTAAACAATCAAGAAAACCTTTCTTGAGATTCTTGAATTAATTTCTTGAAATCTCTATGACCAAGAGATATGATTTTCATTAGTGATTCATAATTGTATGGAGGAATTTGAGTTTGAAAGAAATAGAATTCTTAGAGAAATACTTACCTTGAAGAAGAATCTTGAAAAAAGATGGAAAGAATCTTGAACAGAGTCTTCTACTTTGATTTTTCCTTATGGTTTCGCCTTAGGATTTGAGAGAGAAGAGAATGATGTATTAAGAGATAAAAATCTTATTGCTTTATGTCTTTAATTAGTCAAGAAATTTGTGTAGTATTTTTTTAGAGGTAAAAAGACAGAAACAACCTTTTTTAATGTTTTCCCGTCGGCTAATTCGTCACTGCACTGTATCAGGTAAATAAAATAGTCATAACTTTTTACTCAAAATTCGAATTATTGTGAAATCAGTGGCATTGTAAAGAAGATTCAAATAACTTTAATTTAATACGTTATGGGTCATGTAACTCTTTATATGTAAGAGATATGGTCATTTGAAGTTGACCCAAAGAGACTTACATCAAAACTTAGTCGGTAAGGAAACTTTTAACTCAACACTACACCATTTTTGGCCTAGGGCCACACTAATTCTGGACAACGATTGTAAAGTGTTGCCTAAAATATTTTTGGGGACGCTTTCAAAGCGTAGCCCAAGTTTTTAACTTTTAGCTACACTTTATATTGGCAACATTTAAAAAGTGTACTCTTTAATGGTTTAAGCTACACTTTATAAGTGTTGTTACAATATGATATAATTAACAACAACTATTAACATATATGGCTACACTTTTAAAGTGTCTATTTTAATAATTGTAAAAACAACACATTAAAAGTGTGGCCTTAAAATTTTCACTAAAATTTTCCCTCCAACATTATTTTAAGTCTCCCTCCCATTTTTATTGGCCAAGAAAAATAATTCATAAAACATTAATTTTAATAAAATACATAATACATATGTGAGAAAAACATGTGTGAGTTCTCTCTTTCTCGGAGTGAAGAGTTGAAGAACAGATCTGAAGAACTGAATAGATGAAGAACTGAAGTCGAAGAACTAATTTCGTCAAGCGTGAGTTCGATTCTCTTCTCCGATAACAATTTCGTCAAGAGTGAGTTCGATTCACTTTTCCATAAGTACTAAAAATAGTCTTCTTGTTATTGATTGATTTTTTGTTTTGTGTTTAGAAGAAGACAATAAGAAGGAATTGATAACTTTGGGGTTGTTGGCTAAGAACACGATTTCAGACAGAACGGAAGCTAGGAACACGATTTCAGACCGAACTGAAGACCTCAACAGCTGAAGAGATTCTCGCTGAAGGACACTATTTACATCATAGTTCTTGCTGAAAATAAGATTTTGTTGGAATAGGGTTTATCAGGTAACAAATTCTATCTTTGAATGTCTAAATTTTAGCTTTAGGGTTTTGATATGCTTGTATTTTTTATACAATTTTTGGGAGTGTAGCTCATATTTTAGCTTCATAAGTTGATTTTTGATGATCAAGATCTCAAAAAATCTTTGCTTGATTGAGACCTTTGGACTCGGCTCAATCTGTTCATCGCGTCCTTGTTGTTGTTGTACTTATTAGTTCGGTTTCTTCTAGCATTTGGCAATGGAGGTATATTCTTGATGTTCGTAGTGGAATTATGATATGATTCAGTACTTCTCGGAGAACTCTGAGGACTCTGAGATTTTTCAGTTGGCTTTGAAGTACTTGAAAATGTGATTGTAGTAGTTGTAGTAGTAATAGTAGTACTGCTACTTCCTGGCTCTAGTAGTTTAAAGACTGTTGAAAGTCAACTCTTTATTGGCTCTTGCAACATACAATTCTTGGCTTTGAAGTACTTGATCTTAGTGTTTGATAGGAGCAAAAACTGAGAAATGTACCTCATTAGAGCTAATATCGTCTGGTTTAGTATCCTCTTCGTCTATTACTTTCTTTTTGCATTTCTTTTGTGATTGAGAGCGTTGTCGAGTCTTGTGCCTACATGAAAGGGAAACAGAATAACATGAACATGAATGTCGAATCACTTCAATAGAGACTTAAGTGTGGGTTTAGATGATTTAGGCAATGTAACGGGACATGAAACTTTATTGGCAAAGTCATTATTGTTTTGTTAGTGTAGTGTGTTTTGCTGCAATTTTGTATTTTTCTTCTTGTTCACCAAAAACAAGGCAGTCTTAAACTAAGCTCAAGCTTGACATATTCTTCGAAAATGGACTTGGGACCTAATTCAAATGCAAAAGCTAACTTTTGAGGTGCGGATTGTCCAAGATCATATGAAGAGGATCTAACAACCCTAAAAAAGAATTCAGACATTTCAAGAAAACAATATTAGACGTATATACGAGTTCACTTACCTTCTCTTCTCAAGCTTTAATGCTGCCACATGATCCTCCTTATAGACTACAGGCAGTTCAGAGAGTTCACATGCCAACGGGCTTGTACTAAAGAACTGTATTGAAAAATTTTCCGAAATCAAGAGACAAATTTCTCTGCTTGTCTTACTTTATTCTTATTTGTTGGGATTCTGTGATAGCATTTTATGTTAGACGTCACGTTCTTCATTCCTGCACCTCAAGTTGGATGAGTGGATCAAGACGTCAAGGTTTTAGATTTCATCTTGTGTCTCTAGTGCTTTCATTTTAAATCTTATACTTGTGAGGATCGATTTTGTCCAGTTTTCTTCTGTTCCGCTTTCTCTTTTATGTTTACTATGTCTTTTAAGTTCTCTTTAACAGTTGGTTTTCATAGGTTTGTTAATTTTTTTTCAAATAAATGCAGAATGATGTATCGAGTTCTTTCCCTGTTGTGGTTGCTTCATTAACTCTATTTTCGAATCCCTTTGCATCGTGTTATATATGTGTTAGCTTCTTTTTTTTCTCTTTCAATTTGATCATGAGTTGAGGAAACATGTGTGAGTCAATTTGTTGCAGCTTCTGATTGTTTAAATACCTTTGAGATAACAGGTCCTTTTGTGAGAAAATGGGTCTGTTCATTTGGTTTATGAAGAAGTGCAGTAATCTTGATCTTATTTGAGACTCATTGTATTCATCAAGTTAGTTCTTTTGCTACATGTCCTAAAAAAAATCAATGATTGTATTTGTGAGCAAATCGATTTGTTCCTCTCTTTGTTAAAACTGGTGGTGTAAATCGAATGCAGGTAATGGTAAAAAACTGTGTTTATTATGCTAAAAATGTTCTCATATCTTTGTTCTTCATTACTATATATGACACACCTTCCTGCTAAGAAAATCCAGCTGCTTCTTCCAATTCATGCAAGAATTAATTTTCATACTATAATTATAAGCTTTTACATTAGTGATATATAAACATCTATGGCTGTGTTTTTATTTGAGTAGAAAGACTGAGGATCTTGAATAGAAGAAGACGCAACAAGAAACCAAAGCTATTGAAACTTCAAGGAAAGCTATTCCATCAATGGTATTTATTTCCAAAAGCCAAAAGTTTGTCATTTGAGTGGTTTACAAATTAAGACTTAACCCTTTTGGTAATTATACTTCATGTTCTGTTTAAGTGGCAGGAAATGTGCAAGAAACAATTAATGATAGACAATTCAGATTTCATGGAAAATATGGAGGTATTCTAATTAATCAGCCTATATGTATGTTATTGCCTTGCATGTGGAATTAGATGCAACTCACACTTCCATAATTTCATATTATGCTGTAACTCACATTTGAGATACACAACTCAATCATTTCTGATGTCTCTAATGTAATCCATCAAAAATGCACTATTTCCCCTCTATAGTTCTCTGAGTTTTTATTTCTAGTTAGGGTGAAGGGGAAAGGGAGAGGTGGGGCTGAATTATGGTTGATTAGCGAGGAAGTGGAGAGATTCATGGTACTGTAAGATATGCATGTTACAGTAGGAGTCGTGATATTTTTAGTACTAGTAATTTCTGTCGATTGTTAAATGTTAATTGGGTGATGAATACAGAAAAAGTTTCTGAACCTTGTGTCTAAACTGGAAGAAAAAGATAACGCGATCACAACATTTATGTTGTCGGATGAACAATTTGCTGAAGTTAAGAGAAAGGAAATGGAACAAGGAAGTGAGAAATAGGGAGTGCAAGCAGTAGATGTAGCAATGGAGAGATCAAATGATCAAGGCAAGGAACTAACAACAATTACACTAATAATTTGGTCCAAACACCACCCGAAGTCTCTTCTTCTACTGCCATAGCTCCTCTTTCATTGCTTCCTTACACGAATAATTTTCATAACAACAACCTAGCATTCCATGTCAAGCCTGTCCCTGAAAGATGACTAGTCACTGTTACTGTCTCCACCATATCTGGTGAAACATGCTATGAAGTTGGGGATAACATGATGAACTACTCAACTGGAAATAAGACAACAACTCTCATCAGCATAAATGATATCATAACGTTAGTGAAGGATTTCTCCATGCCCGAACATCAAGACAAACTGTAACCACAACGACTACCGTCATACCTCATGTGAGTATCATGTATCCTATCTCCATATCTGTCTCAGTCTGCACTCAATCTAATTAAATATTTTTTGTTCTTGATAATTGAATGCCACTTTAATTCTTTGGGTATGTTACTCAAGATGAGTAAAGCAGGACAAGTTTTAGGTGATAATAGGGATAGTAAGGTTAGCATCAACAGGAAGGAGTACAGTCATCAACAAGCAAGCAAATATTGTTCTTCTTAAGAAATGTTTGTTTAACAAGTAACACTATGCTCCACTTCCAAGTTCCATACACAATTTATACCAACTAAAACCCCTGAGGACAGTGGAATATTTAACACGACTGAAATTCCATTAACTACATCTGATAAAACACAAGAAAGATGCCAATCCAGTCCATCTGAGTGTTTTTCAACTTTTTTTAACTATTTGAATGTGTAACTGAAAGCTGCAATCTGGAATTAATCTAGAACTGGAACTGTAATCTGCAATCTGCAATTTGACTGGTAATTTAAACAAGTTTTTAGCATTCATTCTACTTAAGCACTATAAACTAGTTAGTTTATTTATTGGACAGGTATCATATAATTTTTTAAAAGGACTAATAGTAGTTGACAGGGAGGACAATGGTGTTTTAATTCTATTTTGATTGATTGTATGTTTACAAGAAGTTTACAGAATATAATATGTTGAGCAACGCCTTTGCAAGGAGTCTTTTCTCGGAATCACACATACTCATCTTTCCCCATTCTTTCTTGCAGAACTGCCTGATCGCACTAGTGCCTTGTTGCAACCAGTGACTAAGGATAGCATGTCCAAAGAGAGAATCACAAATTGCTGAATGAAAATTCAAGAGAACCAGAAAAATGGGTATAGAGATTTATGCATTTTCCATCCTAGGGATTATAGCTTTTCTGTCACTATTGTATAAGTTTGAATACATTATATTTGATTTTGTGAAATATATTCATTGCTAGAATATATTGAACTATAATTGTAAGAGTACTTTTTGAACTATTGTGTAAACATATTTAGAATATTGCTTTATAAGTATGTGTATGTACACAAGACATGCTATCTTTTGAAGTTTATTGCAAATATATACATTTGAATTACTTATTAGCTAATTTAATGCTTGAGATTATTTATTGCGAAACAATATTGGTGTTTTTTAATTAGAAATCGTGGCATATAAATATTTTATAGCCTAAATAATATTACCACACTTAAAAAGTGTAGCCAAAGGATTTTAAATTGGTGTATGCAGATGGGCAAGGACTACACTTTAAAGTGTTGTCATACATAAGATAGAAAAGGCAACACTTTGAAATTGTGGGAAATAAGGAAGCAAAGGCCACGCTTGAAAGTGTAGTTGTATGAGATAGAAATGTTGCTATATGAGGTACTGGAAAGTGTGGCCTTTTTGCCTTTTAGGCTACGCTTTTAAGTGTAGCTGATAAGGCGACACTTCAAAAGTGTTGCCTAAACTCTAAGGTTACGCTCCCTTTGGGCACCCCTGAAAAAGTGTTGCTTAAAGTCCAAAAGTGTGGCCTTTTATCAAAGGCCACACTTTTTCATAGTTTAGGCCACACTTTTCTAGGGTGGTTGTAGGCCTAAAATGTTGTAGTGAACTTTGTGCTAGGAGATTCTAGTGACCTTAATTCATAGCTAAATTCATTCTCACACTAAAGAATTGACCTTTACACATATGGTAAATTTAACAATCAACCGATACGACCTTACATATAAATGAAGAATAGTCCGGATCTTAACTTAGAAATTTTTGGGGTGTTACACCCCAACAACAAATTCTTCCCTCTTTCTCCCCCACCCCAAAATTCTTCCCTCTTTTTACTCCTTGGTCATCCTGAGAATATGTTTTTTTTTAAGAAAAAAGAACCATTCCTTTTCCCCCACCTTGCAAAAGTTTTTCAAAAAATTATTTGAACTAAATATTGGATACTAATTTTAGAATATCCCTTCTCAGTAGTCCCGTTTCTGTGATTTTGAAGTGAAATTTCATTTTAATTTGTGGGTCGAATATTTGATACGAGTGTTTAATATGGTATTATTTAGTGTGGCGTGTATGTTTATATGGAATAAAAAATTAGTTTATTTTGCGAAGCTCGATTGTTTTTCGTAAATTGACTAAAAGATGTTATAAAATCATTTAAATTAAATAATATATGACAAAAGGAAATTTTGTTAAACTATTAATTTTTATGTTAATAATAATTAGGTTAAGTAGATTATTATTTAAAAAATAATAATATAATTATTAAAAATAATATAAAATAAATGTTAAAAATAAAATAAAATAATTATTAAAAATAATATAAAATAAATGTTAAAAATAAAATAAAATAATTAATAAAAATAATATAAAATAAGAGAAATAAGTATAATATTATAAACTACAATGGAAGTAAGTATTACAAAACTAAACTTGAAGGGTAGTTTGTGCAATTATCTCTTTATCTTTTGGTTATAATGATTTTCTAGAAAAGTAGTTTAAGTTGATTGATTTTATATAAAAAAAATTCAATAAGTTGAGTGACTTTATTGATATAAAACAAAGTTAAGTGACTTTCTGAAATAATTTCACGTACTTGAGTGATCTTTTGATATATTTACTCTATGATATATGATATATGATATATGATGATCTAACTATTGCCTAAAATTCCTCTCACTTTTAACATAATATGATAATTAGATTCTATTCTAGAATATTTTTTTCTTCTCAATAAAAATTTAAGTAGTGCTCATGCTAATTAAAAGATGACGAAGATACAATTACAGCCAATAAGGATACTCATTTTGTACTCAAAATTGAGGTATATAAATACGATGTTCATAATTTAAAGATAAACAATTATAAACAATAGTTTAACAATCATCAAAACAAGAAGACAATTATATTTTTATTAGGTCGTGTAAAATTATCGTTATCAAACAGGTGAATAACGTAACAAACTAAAAAAATTACATCCTAAATATTTCCGCCTAGGAGATTTTATTTGCTTGATAATGTATTTTTTTTATAAAGAAAAATTTAGTTGGTCTGCTTCATAATAAGATTGTGCTTAAGATCGCAAGGACTGCAATAGCTTGTTTGACTTTGTTGTTGGGAGGATAAAGAAACATATTTTGAAAAATAAATAAATATTGTTTCTGAAAAATTATGCGTTTGGCAATTTAGTAAAACGGTTTTAAACTAAAGTAGAAGTAGTTTTTCCGTTGTTTGGAAGAACCTAAAAAAATTTACTTCATAAAAAAGCATAAGCAGAAAAATATTTTTTTTAAGACTAAAATATCCCTTCCGTATATGGATATTTATCAATATATCCCTTATTAATTAATTAGCATATATCATAAGTTTGGTTAAGTTTCATTTAAGAATTTTATTTTTATTTTTGGGACAAGGCACAAATATCCCCCTAGATTATGACCGAAATCCCAGAGACACACGTAAACTTAACTAGGGTCTTATTACTCCCTTGAACTCATCTTTTCATATTTTTGTGCACCTTCAACCAACTAAGTTAGTTGTGTTTGTACACACTCGCGCTGCACACACACACGCACGCGCACACACACACACAAAACTTAGATCTTCTAATTCTAGAGAAGGTGACCATCTATATACTTGAGAAGGTGACCCTCTATATCCTTGATTGCATCGAGTATATGACCTAAAAAGATGAGGGGCTCTGAAATGTTTTAAGTTTTCTTTTCATATTCAAATGTGAATATGTAACACCCTAGAAAAATTTTGAACTAAGACTCGAACCGTTCTTTGTAGTTAGTAAGATTTTACCAAGGAAATAAAATTTTTCTTATGTGTTAAGGTCACTAGATGTAGCACCTTGAGTTCCAGAAGAACTAGAGAGAATTCATTCAAGTCATTCTTAGGTTCCTTTAAGTTCTGGATCAACTTCTAACGGCCATATCCTTCAGTACATGATGAGTTAGGTGGCCCATAAGACATCAAATGAAAGGTCTTTGAATTTTCTTTCCAACACCACCGAGTTTGATAAGTTTTGAGATTGGATGAGTGAGATATGCCCTTTTGAAGTTAAGCTGTCCAATTAAAGAATGTTACCCAAAAATAGTAAGGGGTATTTTGGTCTTTTCCTTACACAATCAGATTTAATTCATTTTTAGTAAGATTTAAAGGGTCTAATCTGATTA
The DNA here is from genome assembly GCA_036553675.1 of Solanum okadae. NCBI lineage: Eukaryota > Viridiplantae > Streptophyta > Magnoliopsida > Solanales > Solanaceae > Solanum > Solanum okadae. The sequence continues at coordinate 15,569,536 of CM071681.1, read as the reverse complement.
GGTTAAGTTTTATAATCCTAATATACGCCTAGGGTTTTAGTTGAGAGTTCACGAAGAGAAATGAGGAGAAAATAGGAAATGATCGAGGCGTTCGTCGAGGTTCTTGAGTTTTGTTGCAGATTTTTTCCATGGTCTTGATTCCTAAGAGGTATGTAAGCTTCCATAGTGTTGGTTTTGTTCACCCACACGCCAATCATGTTAATATCAGCGAAATTCGTTCTAGAAAGTTGAAAGTTTAGTGTTCTTGAATTGAGTTCTTGAAATTGGCTTTCATTCTTGAGTTTAGATGAGATTGATTAGTTCTTGGTGTAGATTTTAGAGTTGTGTTTGATTAGAATCTTGTGTACATGTAGTGGGTATCTGAGTCTAAAGAGAAATTGAGAAAAAAATTGAATTTAGGAGAATTGGGGTTAGAAAACGAGGTAGAAAAAGTAAGACAGGAAACTGGTACCAGGTCTGCGTTGCGGACCTGTTCCTCAGAAGTGAAATTTTTTCTCTGAACGTCGCGAAGAGAATGCGGACCCCACTCTTTCAAAAATTATTTCGACCAAACATTATAATTCATCTTTGCATCGCGGACTTGCTCTCTAGATAGTGCTTTCAACCGTTTCTCATGATTAACTATCAAAAACACTTTTAATGATCACGATATCTCTCCTATATCCAATCATAACCTTGAATTCATAATTCAAATTCAAGGTAGAGCTAAAAGTTGAGTCTTGAGAGTTATTTTGAACATTTTGAGAAAGTCCCTTTGAGTCTTTTGAGAAGTGTTCTACAATTTCTAATAACCTGTCTCAAGACTCGAGCAAGTGAGTATGAGAATAAGGAGAATGTATTCGTGAGTCTACTTTATCATTACGAGATCCTTCGTATCATGAACCATAACTCTTGAATTCATAATTCACATTCAAGAGAGAGTTAAGAGTAGAGTTAAAGAAAGTCTTTGAGTTAAATTATAAATCCTTTGAGATCAATTATTGATTTGTACTAAGTTTTGAGGAAGTAAGTATGAGAATGAGAAGATTCGTATGCATGAGTTCCATAATGTTCTTTAGACCCTTGAGTCGACTTGTTCATGCTCATAAATTTCGTATGAACTCCATACATTGAGTGTCTTGGAGAGGAGTAGCATCTTCGAATTCTATGTCTTTGAGCATTGAGTTCCTTATTCTTTTGAGATTTTATTCCTAATAATGGGACTATTACATATTACCCATGGAGTCAATGAGTTGAGTTTGTCATGCCCATAATTCCTCTTTAACCTTCAGAGTTGAGCATTATTGAAATAAGTGGTATCATTGAAGTTCTTGAGTTCTGAGTTGTCGAGTTCCGAGTATTGATTTCTATGTATGGTTATTGAAAACCTTGAATTAAGTTGTTCATGTCAATAATTTGGCATGAACCTTATTTTGAGAAGTCTTTTACAATTTTTTCTAAAGTTATTTTAAGACTTGAGCCCTCGAGTTGAGAGAGAGAGTAGAGTTGAGTTCATTTTCTTTTAAATGATATATGGACAATAAGTATTACCAAGAGTAAATGTTTTCACATTTAAAAGAGGGTGAAACTGAGATGTACAAAAGTGTTTTGAGCAGTTTGAGTAATATATCTTTTAAGAGAAAGATTTTAAGTAAAAATCTCAAAACACAGAAAGACTTATGTTTTTAAACATATGAGCTAAGTGTATTTTGGGAGTACTATTGGGCACCGATATGGGGACAAGTTCACATAAATGAAGTCTCTATTAACCATGTAGCCAACGTGGGTAGAAAGGGTCATACTTGTTAGATGATTCCTTAGTGCTTTTAACCATAGACTAGTGGATCCACTTAGTTGAGAGGTTCTATACCCTGACAAGATATACGACAGTTCTGGCATAGTGATAGTTGTCGGTTAGAAAAACTCCCACAAAGTTATATTGTATTTTAATATATACAAACTGAGTTATTATTTTACACTTCAATACTTTGAGTTGATATCTATTGTTTTAAAAGCTTTCCATATATATATCACATCTTTTATTGCTGCTTTGTTTTGAGTTGAGTACCTTTGAGTTGAGTATGTAATCTTGAGTTAAGTATTTTAAGTTGCATACCTTTGAGTTGAGTATCATATCATTGAGTTGAGTATCTAATCTTTGAGTTTAGTTGAGTGAGTTGAGAAGAGGTAAGTATGTAAGTATGTTTCCTTTTTATTTAGTTCAAGCTTATGTTTATGCTTTAGAATTCCCCTTGCATGCTCATACATTCCATGTATTGAGCCATTTGTCCTGCATCGTTTCATGATAGAGATATAAGTATTCAGAATCGTCATTAGGCGCTTTATTGATACCACTTCCAGTTCCAGTTAGCCATGGTGAGCCTCCTTGCTTCCGAAGGATTTCATTTACTTTTCAGTTGTTAGGATGTCATGGGTTTTGTCCCTACTTCCATATTTGTTAGTTAGAGGCTTCATAGATAGACAACGGAGTTTCAGAAGTCTGTTAATTTATTTTGGTAAATGTTTTAAAGACTTAAGTTGCTTATTTTTATGCCGAGTTAAATATATTATTTTATTCAGAGTTACCTATTCAGTATTGTTCATATTATTTTAAAGTTGAGTATTGGAATTGAATTCAGTTTTCTTAAGCTTTTGCATGCTTGAGTTAGTCTTTTTCTTGTAGTCAACCAAGATGAGGGTTCCCTTGGGGACCAACATGGTTCTCGAGTGCCGGCCACGTCAAGGGTGTATACTCCAGTCGTGACAAACTTGGTATCAGAAATTATTTCGACCAAACATTATAATTTATCTCCGCAACGCGGACTTGCTCCCGAGACAGTGTTTTCAACTGTTTCTCATGATTAACTATCTAAAACACTTTTAATCATCACAATAACTTTCCTACCACAAATCATAACCTTGAATTCATAATTCAAATATAAGGCAGAGCTAAGAGTTATGTCGTTAGAGTTCTTTCGAACATTTTGAGAAAATCCCTTTGAGTCTTTTGAGGAGTCTTCTACAATTTCTAATAACTTGTCTCAAGACTCGAGCAAGTGAGTATGATAATGCGGAGAATTTATTCATGAATCTACTTTATCATCACGAGATCCTTCGTATCATGAACCATAACTCTTGACTTCATAATTCACATTCAAGAGAGAGTCAAGAGTAGAGTTCCAGAAAGTCTTTGAGTTCAATTGAGAATCATTTGATATCAATTATCGATTTGAACTAAGTATTGAGGAAGTAAGTATGTGAATGAGAAGAGTCGTATGCATGAGTTCCATAACGTTCTTTAGACCTTTGAGTCGAGTTGTTCATGCTTATAAATTCCTCATGAACTCCATATATTGAGTGTCTTCGAAAGGAGTAGCATCTTTGAGTTCGATGTCTTTGAGCATTGAGTTCCTAATTCTTTTGAGATTTTATTCCTAATCATGGGACTATTAAATATTACCCATGGACTCCATGGGTTGAGTTGTTCATGCCCATAATTCCGTATGAACCCTCTGAGTTGAGCATTTTTGAAATAAGTAGTATCATTGAAGTTATTGAGTTCCAAGTATTGAGTTCTATGTATGGTTATTTAAAACCTTGAATTGAGTCTTCCACGGCTTTAATTCGGCATGAACCTTATTTTGAGATGTCTTTTATAAATTATTCTAAACTTGTTTTAAGACTTGAGCACTCGAGTTGAGAAAGAGTAGAGTTGAGTTAATTTTCTTTAAAATGATATATGGGAACTAAGTATTGCCAAGAGTAAATATTTTCACATTTTAAAGAGGGGGAAACTGAGATTTCCAAAATAGTTTTGAGCAGTTTGAGTAACGTCTCTTTTAAGAGAAAGATTTTTAAGTAATAATCTCAAAACACATAAATAGTTATGTTTTTCAACATATGAGCTAAGTATTTTTTGGGAGTAGAACTGAACACCGATATAGGGACGAGTTGAGATAACTCAAATCTCCATAAACCATGTAGCCAACATGGGTAGAAAGGGTCATACTTTTTAGATGATTCCTTAGTGCTTTTTAGTATAGACTAGTGGATCCCCTTAGTTGAGAGGTTCTATACCCCGACAAGGTATAGAAATGTTCGGGCAGCGTGGGCGAGACACTGTATCTTCACATAGCTCATAGTGATGGTTTTCAATTAGAGAAAATCCCACAGAGTTATGTTGTATTTTTTTTATAAACAAAGTGATTTATTATTATATTCTTTAATACTTTGAGTTGCTATCTATTGTTTAGAAAGCTTTCCATATATCACATATTTTATTGTTGCTTTATCTTGAGTTGAGTACCTTTGAGTTGAGTATCATATCATTGATTTGAGTCTCTTGAGTTGAGTATCATATCATTGAGTTGAGTCTCTTGAGTTGACTACCGCTGAGTTGAGTATCTAATCTTTGAGTTGAGTGTCTTATTCTTGAGTTGAGTTTAGTTGAGTGAGTTGAAAAAAGGTAAGGATGTTTCCTTTTTACCAAGTTTAAACTTATGTTTATGCTTTATAATTCCCCTTGCATGCTCGTACATTCCATGTACTGAGCCATTTGGCCTGCATCATTTCATGATACATATACAGGAATTGAGGATCATCAACAAGTGCTTCGTTGATACCACCTGTAGTTCCAGTTAGCTATGGTGAGCCTCGTTGCTTTTAGAGGATTTCATTTACTTTTTAGTTGTTAGGATGTCATGGGTTTTGTCCCGACTTCCATCTTTGTCAGTTAGAGGCTTCATAGATAGACAATAGAGTTTCAAAAGTTTGTTCATATATTTTGTTGAATGTTTTAAAGACTTAAGTTGCCTATTTTATGGCTAGTTGAATATATTAATTTATTCAGAGTTATCTATTAAGTATTTATCATATTATTTTAAAGTTGAGTATTGGAATTGAATTCAGGTTTTTTAAGCTTCTGCCTGCTTGAGTTAGTCTTCCGCTTGTAGTCAGTTAGGATGAGGGTTCGCTTGGGGACCAGCAACGGTTTTAGAGTGCCGGTCATGTCCAGGGTGTAGACTCGGGTAGTGACAAAATATAGTCCACTGAAGTTCATGAGATGTTACAATAGTAAAAGAACTATACATCTCATGAACGTCTCCTTCAATGACTTTCCAATGAATTGATTTTTTTTAGGATCGATGACTTCAATAACTTGCTGATTAAACTTCTTTTCTCCAACGGTAATTATCAACATAAAAAAAAATACAATGGACATTATTTTAAATTCAACTGTTCAATTCATCATTAAAGATTTAAACATTTACAAAATAACATCTTTATCATCTTATCATGTTTAACTTTTTTCCTCGATTTTCATTTTCATTTACTCCAAAAATATATAATGCTCATAAATATTTTATTTTCTACATTTTCTAAATGGATTTTTTTGTAAAATCTCAATGGAAGAGTTGAATTTATTTTGTTAAATATAAAATTAGTAATATTTTGTTATATTGATTGGTGGGAAAATGTTATACCTAAATCATACTCTATTAAAGATTAATAATACTATTAACAAATCATAGAATGTTTTAATAAAATGAATCTCTTGAGTAACTAAATATTAGTAAGTAATGCCTAAGTATTAGGTGGAGAAAATAAGAAAAAAAATTAATGTAAAGATAATTTTCATGAAGAAGGTACTTACGCCCACAAGGTGGAAAAGGTTATTTTGTTTGTTGAAGCAAGAGGGTTTACTTAGAATGTATTTATGGTAATCAAACACCATCAAATAACTCTTTTCAAGATCATTTTCTTAAAAAGGATGTTTCATACTATGGAATACACTTAAATAAACAAAATTGATGTATGTAAATCGCATTGAGTGATAGGAGTAGGAAAATATGTGTTATCCTTATTATAACTCCAGCTAACAACCGAATCAATTTTTATGCTTTCAACCTCATGAATCTGAAAATGGATAACATGTCTAGGACTTATATTAGCTATATGATGAGAATTAGTGTGTAAAAGATCATGCATCAAATGTCCTCCACAATTTACCTCCACTGAAGCAATAAATTTTCCTTTCAAACACATCCTTTATTTTTCTCAAAATGGCAATTATAAGTTGTGAAAAGTAGGTGGTGAGAAAATGTTGAAAACTTGTAGTCTTTATATAGATAGACTTTAGTTACCTATGAAAAGCTAGCTTGTTGATACATTGTCCACCACATATTTATATCACAGGTTATTATTTAGTGAGGATTGAAGATTTGTTACTTCATTTTGGTGTACTATTTTTAGAAACGTGTGTCGCAAGTTTAACCCAAATTATAAATGACATATTTTATCCCCTTTAAATATATTGGTATTTATTAAAAAAAAATCAATCCTTTTTACTACAGAAAGTACGTATATCTTCCTAATAAAAGAATATATTCTTAATCATAAAATTGACTAAAAGTACATGAAGTAAAATTAACTAACTATGGTACAAAACAATATTCAAATGAAGATACTAAAATACCACATGCTAGGCTAATGTATACAAAGCAACAATCCACTAAATTCTCAATAATAATAATAATAACAAAATAATAGAAAGTTGTACATTAACAACAAACAAGAAACATAAATAATTAACAAAACAAATAAAAAGAGACAAGAGAAGAGAGCATAGAGATTTTCTCATTTTCCTAAACTATTTTAAGCGTGTATAATATTGTGTCAAATATCACTATTTATAGGATACAATTGAAGAATACAAAGAGTTGTCATTAATATGATATTAATCAATTTGAGATCATGGATGAGATGAGGATGGGAGATAGGAGTAAAAACTATAATGAATAAAATTAGTGGGAGTTACAAATATTTACATAATGAGCCGTTAGTGCTAATAAAATTTATGTAATGTACTTCACATTAATACAAATATTTGTACATATATTAAAATATAAGATGAGTCTGTATGGTTTTAATTTTTTTCTTTGTGTAGGGCAAGCATAGTTATTCATATTTCCAAATGGAAGATGAACAAAACAAAAATAACATGTATTTACTCGAAAATAAAATTAATACAAAGAATAAATATTCAAGAGGCTTTATGGTGGGTGATTCATGTACTAATATGTTGATTAACTATTAATATTCAATTTATTAAATAATTTATGACATTTAAATTTAATGTAGGGATAAAATCATAATATAACTTTTGTCTAAAATTATTCTCACTTTTAGTATAATATAATCTAATAATAATATAACATATAATATAATATAATATATTTTATATTATATATTACATATGATGATCTAACTTTTGCCTAAAATTTCTCCCACTTTTAGTATAATATAATAATTAGATTTTATTCTAGAATAATTTTTTCCTCACAAATAAAAATTTATGTAGTGCTCATGCTACTTACAAGATGAAGAAGATACATCTACAAACAATAAGGATACCCATTTTGTAACACCCCGTATTTGAAAACAGACCAAAATGTAGATTTCAAAAGTTGTAGGTGCAACCCACGGATCGTAGGGTGACCCACGGTCTGTTCTGGTGGTCTATGGTTCACCACTTGCAACCCTTCTGACAATCAACCCAGAAAAATTCCTAAGGCATGACCCACGACCGGACCCACAAACCGTAGGTCAGGCCACAGACCATGGTCCAGGTCCGTGGATCATTGCCCGAGAACCCAGCCTCTGAAGCCGAACGACGGTCGACCAGCACGGACCGTCAGTCCATCCACCGTCCGTCGGTCCATCCACAGTCCGTCGGCCTTGTCAGTCGGTGGCTTCAGCAACTTTTAAGTCAGGGGTTGTTTGGTCTTTTCCTTAGGCGTTGGACCCCTAAACTACGTCGTTTAACCCCCAAACTACATGGTTTTTGTCAGATTTAGCCTAGTAAACTAATTAGAACTTACCCTAGTCAATTCTTTCTCAACTAAGTCGACCAAGCCCTAGTTCAAGAATGCAGCGAGTTTCATCAGTTCCAACCCCGAAATCGAAAGATATCTCTGTTGAATTCGTCAACAGGTATGTGGGATTTCACTAGTGGGTTCCTTTCACCCATTAGGTCCAGGTCCCTAAAATTCAGTTAGATTATTGATTCCCTCCATATTATCTAGACCTAGGGTTTCTAGAATTTCAGTAGATTATTATGAATTAGTTACTTGATGTTCCTAATCAGATTACCATGCAGTAGTATCGTTTTTGCCTAGATTCATGCATAAACTCAGAAGCGTATATGTAGTTCTTTTAGTTCATCAATTACATATGCTAGGTCAGTTATCTCAGTTATACATGCCTCAGATTTGAATGTCTCATTATCAGTACATTAATGTTGCATTTTCAGTTAACATGTCAGTATTTTGAGCTACCCAGTATTAGGGAAATTCAGATCATAAATTGTTAATTTCATAATCAATTGGGAGTAGCTTAATACCAAGTGGACTAGGGTCAGTCACCCTCAAATCCCAGAATTACGTGCCCCCATAGATTTATAAGTCCCTGATACACTCAAATTATACCTCTATTAAAGAAGTATAAGCGATCGTTGTCAAATAAAGAACCAACTTGTAGGTTGGTGTCGATCCAAGGAATATGGTTCAAACTTAAACTTAACTCACTATTATATCGTTTAGTCAAACTATTTTCGAGACAAGTAATTAAAAGGGGGTTGGTTTTTGTAAGCAAGTAACAGGTTGTTGATTAAGTAACAAGTAAGCATGATTCAAACTTTAAGTTATCAATATGAGAGAGAAACTAGGGTGTATTTGTTCCCCATAAGCTTTTAACGCAGTAATCCTAATAATAGTAATCATTTCCTATTGTTTTACATGCAAAGTTGTTAAGTTAGGTATCCCTACATGATTGGTCCTCCAAATAGGGAATTTCACTACGCACCTTGGTCCGGCTACGAGTGTATACTTTACTAACCCTTACCTTTACATCAGATTAGACATTACATCAATGTATGACTTAGTTTTCACCCTTGCACCAATTTCCATTAGACTATTCGATAGCATCCAGTAAATTTTTATTGTTAATTCTTTTCTCATTCATTACGTCCTTGGTCCAGCAAGGAACAAGGTGAGTTCTAACTTTTGCAACTGTTAAAAAGACTTCTAAGTGAATAAATTACCGATAGATGCATAAACACTATTCAAGAATTACTTAATTATAACTCATTCATTGTTAATTACTCATGGTTCCCACAACCCTAGTTGTGGATTTAGCTACTCATGCTTGAGAGTTCACAATTCAACTTTAAGAAGAAAGAATTCATGAACTTACAATTAGAATAGATGAAAACCCGAAATCCTCAATTCAATTGCAAAGTGAAAATCTTATAAAACAAATTTCGGAAATCAAATTGCTAAAGTTTGTAAGTTAATTCCCAAAACACAAAGAACTAGAAGTAAACAGGGTTGTCTAGCCCCCAAAATGAGGTTTATAACTCCTATTTATAGAAAACAAGTCCTAAATAAAAAGAAAACAAAATAAGGAAATATGCTGTCTGGAATGCGACATCAGATGACGACTCCGACCTACGGACCGTGGGTCGACCTACGGTTCGTCAGTTGCTCCGTAGTTCCATACTTAGTCAGAATTCCCTAATGCTCCATCTACGCCTGCCCAATGACGGTCCGTCACAAGACCTACGGTCTGTGGATCATTTCCGTGGCTGGCTCCAACTGTATAATTTCAGCTATCATCTCCATCAACTGCATTTCAAACTTATTTCCTGCAAATATAATACAAAACACATCATTTCTAATACCATATAGCCTTAGACACATACAACTTCTAAGTGAAATGCATGAAAAATACCGTTAACTCACGGTACATCAACACCCTTAACTTAAACTTGTTGGTTGTCCTCAAGCGACACACTAAAAACTCTAAACGACACTTGTGTAGAAGCACACATACAAACTCAAGCAATCACGTGGCTTTTTCAATCCACTTTATTTCCTTAGTGCAAACCTTTTAATTTTAGACTCAACAAGCTAACTCATATGGATCAAAACATGACATAGATTGACCAACATACTTCACAACATACACCGTTCACAATCACCAAGGAATCAATTCTCCAACAATGTAACTATTGCCCTCACTTCAAAAGAAATCCTTTTTTCACACACAATAGATATGCTTTTCAAGTTTTAGGATTCATTCAACACTCACGCTCAGAAGTGACTTCAATTACAGTTAGTGTTAAATACCATAGGCTTGCCCTTATTTTCAGAACTTAGACTCTCCAAACTAGTTCCTAGGATCACTATAGGACTTTATTAGCTTATAATGTAGGCTTAGGGATATGTACGGTACATTTGGGTACTTTTTAGTGACTTTCTGCCCTCCTTGACATTACATTGGCTTTTTACCTCTTTTCTAAACCTATTCTTGACATCCTTTTATTTTACATTCTTTCCCTTGACCTTCTTAAACACAGATGCGACTTTTGACTTTATAGCTCTTATTTTTCACTTTCTTCTTTTTCTTCCACTTTATTTTTCATTATTTCTTTCAGCACTTTTGTTTTTCATCTTTTTGCTTCTTTTGCACAAAGTCACATTTTTTTCTTTTCAGTTTCTCTCTTCAACACAAAACTCTTTTCATACCCTTTTTCTTTTGGTTTCCTTTTTCACAGCAACCCTCAACTTATGTGTTTAGCATGAGTTGAGGTGCACAATATTCGATGTCGGACCAGTTCCAAGATCAAGGTAACTTTTGAATTAGCCACCCTCAAATTAGGCTTTTGGCCTAAGTTAAGGTGCACATGTCCAAGGAGGGACCGGGGCCAAAACAATTATTTTAGGGAAGGTGAGTTAGGTGAATTGAAAGAAGTGGTTTATATTAGGCTCAAATATTTGGATCAAAGGGAACATTTATTTCATTTGGTTGGATCATCTTAGGCTTGAGTGGACTTATTTGAACAAGGGTCTATGATCATTTCCCAACTTCTAGCCTAGCTTATCTTATCAGGACCAACTAGGCAAGTTCTAAGTTAGCACACACTATATGAACATTCAAGTTTTTCTCACACACACTTGGCACATAGTTTCATTATCATATTATTCGATTACCCAATTCAAGTTTTAGCTTAAGTCATGAAGTCAAATCGGTTCCTTATCATGTCATATTAAGATCTAGCACATTTAACTTATCAAGCCTAAAGATCTAGCACATTTCAAACTTTTTGGACGGGCCCTTTTTCATGCTTTTTATGCTATCATGCTTTTCATGTTTTTTTTACTTATACACATACATTCCTAAACATGCGGGTTCAACAGAAATTAAATAAGTTTCTTGGGGGAAAAGAACATAGGCAAGAAAACCCCAAGAGAGGATTATGAGTTGGTTAGTCATACTTCACCCTATCACTCACACTCCATTTACCCCACCCCTAACAAAATAAGGTGCAATTATCCCCAATGCACAAAAATCAAAAGTAAAACATAGGGTGAAGCAAATCTATGGCGCATATACGCCGAAGACCTCTCAAGAAATGGGTGGGTCCAGTTTCTTGGAGCCCGCTGGATCAACTCTAGGAACGCCATCAGTAGCGTTCTCATCAACTAACGTAGGACTATCAGTAGTGCTCACATTGCCAGATGGCCCAATATCCACCTCATGGGACCGCTGGTGTCTCAATTTCTCATCATTTATAGATGCCCTCTGTGCCTATTCAAGTTGCTGGTACTCATTCTTTCTTAATTGGCGGGCCTCCTCAGTGTCGGCAGTGTGGTCAAAGCGGGGGCGCTTCCTAGAAGCACGGGAAGAGTCTGGTAGTGGTATGGAATTGCCAAATAGAACAGACATCACCACAATATCATCCTCCTCTATAGGAGAGCCTCTGGTGCAAGGAAGGGCAGGGTTGTGGTGGCCTTGAAGGCCCTATCATGAATCTCTTTAATCAGGATGCAGGAAAAGTCAACCTCAAATCCTGCTAGAAGGGTTGCGATCATCACGGCCCGGTCCCATGTGACCACATTGTCTGCCCGAGTTAGGGACAGTCGATTTCGAACTAGCAACTAGAAGAACTTGGCAGCGAAGCTTAGTGTAGCCTTCTTGATACCCATGCTAGGAGTCTAAACCCACTAAGCACGCTTCCCATCATCAGCAATGTGACAGGCTAACCACTGCAAAAGAGACTCCCTCTGCTCGGCATTCCGCTGAAATGCTCCACGCCCATCTTGTAGTCATACTCAACTTTATTAATCGATAAAATATTGGCTGGGCCATAGATGAATCGGTGGATCGTGGCCTCGGAGATCTCAACTGGGAACCCTCGTACTAGTGTGGCCTGAAATGGAGGCTGAGACGATGGGTTGGCCCGTTTTCTGATGGAATTCCTGACCGGGGCAGCATACGATGCATAAAACTCCCAGACTATCTCCCCGATGTATATCTCGGGGTTTCGTGCCATACACCCACATCTATGCGATCAGCAAAGCTCCTTGATGACTGGTTTAGTGTGGAGGCTACGTGGGAGAACTCGACATTCCTCAGTGACTAGTCGGGCCATCTTCTAGTGCTCATTCATCATGCAAGCATTGGTGTAAATCTAGTATTGGCCATCCACACACCACCTGTTAGGTTCCATAGAAATCGATGTAGGCTCAGAACTAGGGGCATTGGAATATCTACCGTGCTATCATCCTCGGAGGATGAGGTGGTGCTGCAGCTAGAACATGAGCCAGATTACGACCCTAAGCTAGCTTGTGATCCGGTCGGTGTGGACTCTCCTCTGACAAGGGGGCAGTGACCTCTTCAAATCTCACCTACTGGGCTCTGTTCCAAGTAGTGCGAGGAGCAGTAGGGGAGGTCCTGGTGGCCGGAGTAATGTACTCCTCGTCATCCTCATCGATCAGACATCGAGAAAGATCTGTAGATTTGGGCTTGCCCTTTGTGGTGTAGGTGGGAACTTGCTTAGGAACCTGGTACCCGTGGAAGCTTAGTTACTACCAAAACAATGCAATAAAACACATGGAAGAATTTTAGAACAAGAAACGTACCCAAACAAAAATTACAAAAAATTCTGGACAGTAGCTGAACTGTCGACCCACGGTGGGCTCCTACGGTCCATCAATGGAACGACGGTCCGTGGGTCCCCTCCGTAGGTCAGAGTACTCAAAATTAGGTCTGTGATATGGGAACTACAGATGTGCAGAAAGGTCCGTGGAAGAAACAACGGATCGTAGTCCGCACCGTGGTTCTACACTTGGTCAAATATTTGTGTGGAACTGACCCATGGACCTTGATCTACGGGCCGTGGGTTAGAGTCATGGGATAGTTTTGTGCTAGGTTTCAGAAATTGACTCCCACTTCATGCCTTTTTTCAATAATTACACAAACAAACTTGTCCTATACATGCATTTCAACATATAATATGGTAGTTAATCATCCTTAGGGTATCGTTAACACAAATTTCACATTTTAACAAACCAAAACATATGAACCCTAAGTCAAACTTGCAATTCCACCTGTTACTTGATTTAGTTGGTTAAAATTTACGACATACTCACATACAGTTATTCCAAGGGGTTTTCTAACTACTATTTAACATTCAAACACATGATTTACAACCCAAGGTCAAGTTCATTATTGTGATTTCAAATTGAAACTATGAAATGTTCAAAGTTTGGGAGAAATCAACTTACCTTACAAGTAATCAACAATAGTAAGTGTTTGATCGACTGCAAAACCCCTAAACCAACTTGGACACCGAACCCAAACCTTGAATTCTCTTTGGGAGAGGATGGGAGTGATATGGAAGAGAAAAGGGAGATATGGGAGAGGAGAGTGTTGGTATGGGATGTGGGTAGTTGAAATGGGAGTGATTAAGAGGATTTATGTGGGAATATGGGTATTTGGAAGGTTGAAAAATGGTTGGGAGGGAAATATGGAAGTGGGGGATATTTTAAAATGAATGGTTTTTATTTAAAAGAGGGTCTGGGTCGGGTCAATAGAAACCCTAGGTTGGACCCACGAGACCCCATCGACGGTCCGTGGATTGACCTACGGACCATGGGTTGGGTCCGTAGGTCACTCTGACACTTAGAAAAATTTAGACCACTTACCTGGGATCTACGGACGCCTTTCACGGTTCGTGGATAGACCAACAGACCGTCGATGGGGTCCGTAGACCACTACACAACTATTTTTTGTAGATTTTTGCCTTTCGTCCCTGCATACGTAGCAACCATTAGGACTTTCTTTTTACTTTTTCTGAAAACTTTTTAGACACGGACCCTATTCTATATCTAGCCAACACTAATACAAAAATAAAACACCTATCAAAAGAGCCACAAAAATCAAAATAAAAGAAGAAAACTCCTATATCAAAAAGAAAAATCTATAGTTGGCTAGATTATACATGTTGGGTTGCTTCCCAAGCAGTGCTTGATTTAACGTCGCGGTACGACACATATCCCTTGATTACTCAGACTTCATCAAGATAATAGGCCTCAATCACTTCGTGCACACTCTCCAATTTCCCCATGTAGACCTTGATCCTCTGCCCGTTCACTTTGAATCTTGTTCCCTCCTTGTTCTCTAGCTCGACCACTCCATGTGGATATACTTGAGTGACTTTGAATGGACCGGTCCACTTGAACTTGAAGTTGCCAAAAAACAAGCGCAACCTTGAGTTGAATAAAAGTACCAGATCACCCACAACAAATTCACGGTTTTCAATCTTTTGATCATGATACTTCTTCATCTTTTCCTTGTACAAGGCTGAACTTTCATATGCTTTTAGGCGAAACTTATCAAGCTCATTCATGTCATTCAATCTTTGACTCAATGCGGCACCGCAATCCAAATTCAACTTCTTTAGCGCCTACATGGCCTTATGCTCTAGCTCTACCGACAAATGGCATGACTTTTCATATACAAGTTGGTAGGGGGACATACCTATGTGAGTCTTGAATATGGTGCGATAGGCCCATAGAGCATCATCAAGCCTTCTTGACCAATCCGTTCTTTTGGCGTTCACAATCTATGCAAGGATTTTCTTTATCTCTCTGTTTGACACTTCAACTTGCCCACTAGACTGTAGATGGTAAGGAGTAGCTACATTGTGATGAAATCCATATTTTTCTAGCAACGCCTTGAAAAACTTATTACAAAAGTGAGAACCTCCATCACTGATAATAGCCCTAGGTTTACCAAATCTGGAGAAGATACTCTTTTTGAGGAATGCGGTGACACTCTTACCCTCATTGTTTGAAAGCGCAATTGTTTCCACCCATTTCAATACATAGTCAACCGCAACAAGAATATACTTCATCCTATGTGAACTCACAATTGGACCCATGAAGTCAAGTCCCCAAACATCAAATAACTCAATCACCAATATCGGATTCATAGGTAGCTCTTGCTTCTTTGAAATTCCTCCTTCTCTTTGGCAACGATCACAAGACTTGGCGAAGTCATGTGCCTCTTGGTGGATGGTAGACCAGTAATATCCACACTGCAATATTTTATGCGTAGTCCGAATACCACTATGATGCCCACCAACATGCGATGAATGATACACCTCTAGTATACTAAATATCTCAACCTAGGGCACACATCGATGAATAATCCCATTAGCACAAATACGAAACAAGTAAGGTTCATTGCAAAAGAACTTCTTTACATCATGCATAAACTTTTTCCTTTGGTGAAATGACAAATCCGATGGAACCAAATCGCCTACCAAGTAGTTAGCAAAATCTGCTAACCAAGGGATAAGATCAAAAGAAGAAACCATTACCTGTTCGTCTAGGAATGCATCATTAATTTCAGCCCCATCTCCTAACTTGAGCATAGCTTCCTCCTCTAATCTGGACAAATGGTCGGCAACCTAATTTTCTATCCCCTTCATATCTTTCACCTCAAAATCAAACTCTTGCAGCAACAATACCCATATGATCAACCACGGTTTTGCATCCTTTTAAGACATCACATCAGATACGTCAATGCAGAATGGTGAGTATGCACTATGACCTTAGTACCAACTACCAAGCAAGTAGGATCAAAATTTCTTGAATGCAAAAACCAAAGCAAGGATTTCCCGTTCAGTCACCATATAGTGCTTTTGAGCCACATTCAGATCTTTGCTGGCATAGTAAATCGGATGAGAAATCTTCTCTCACCTCTATCCCAATACCACACCAAGCGTCACCCCTCTCGCATCACACATTACTTCAAACAGTTACCCCCAATCCGTTGAAATACTGATAGGTGCTGATACTAACCTTTGTTTCAAATCTCCAAATGCTCTCAGACAACCATCATAAAAATCAAACTTACACTCCTTTCCGAGCAATTTGCACAATGGGTGTGCAATTTTAGAAAAATCTTTGATAAACCTCCGATAAAAACCTGCATTCCCAAGAAAACTTCTAACACCTTTAATAGAGATATGTGGTGGACGCTTTTCAATTACCTCAAATTTAGCTCTATCAACCTTAATACCCTTCTCAGAAATTCGATGACTTAGAACTATACCTTCTTTCACCATGAAGTGGAATTTTTCCCAATTGAGAACAAGATTGCACTCTTCACATCATTTCATTACCTCGGCTAGATGCTTCAGACAACCATCAAACGAGTCACCTACAACAGAGAAATCATCCATAAATACCTCAATCCTTTCCTCCAACATATCTGAAAATATCGACATCATACACCTCTAAAAAGTCACTAGAACATTACACAACCCAAATGGAATCCTTTTGAAAGTGAATGTCCCATATGGACATGTGAAGGTGGTTTTCTCTTGATCTTCCGGAGCTATGGAGATTTAATTGTAGCCCGAATACCCATCTAAAAAGCAATACCAACCCTTACTAGCAAAAAGATCCAGCATTTGGTCTATGAACAACATCGAGAAGTGATTTTTTTCTGTCCAGGCATTTAGCTTGCGGTAGTCCATGAATACTCTCCATCAAATCACTGGCCTCATTGGGACTAACTCATTTCTCGCATTAGGAACCACAATAATCCCAACTACTATCTGCAATGGGGTATATGACTCCAGCATCCAACCATTTTATGATTTCCTTTTTGACTAACTCTTGCATAGGTGGATTAAATCTCTTTTGGTGCTCAATACTTGGCTTGCTGTCCGGCATGAGTTGGATTTTATGAGAACAAATGCTAAGAGGAATCCCAATAATGTCCACAATAGTCCATCCAATAGCCCCCTTGAACCTCTTCAACAGAGAAATCAATGCCTCTACTTGTTCCCCACTAAGATCTACAACAATGATTACCGAAAAAGTGTCATCTTACCCCAATAATACATACCTCAAATTAGATGGTATAGCCTTGAGCTCCAATTTTGGAGGCTCTTCCATAGATGGTTTTGCGGACGGAAAGTTACAATTCTTCATATCTAGCTCCAATCTTTTTGGTTTGGAACAAAATTCGAACATATCAAGTGCGGCTACTAATTCATCATAGTTTTCAATACCATCACCCTCAAAATTCATCATTTCCACTGCCAGTGCATCAACACCCAACCTCTCTTCAATAGACACTTCAGAACTTGGCTCCACAATATGATTCACTACTGATACCGATTTGAGATAGCTTTCGTGCTTCATAGACCTACAAATATTAAAAGTTACCTCGTTATTATTCAGTCGGAACTTCATTTTCCCTCTCTCCATATCAACTAAGGCATGCCCAGTAGCAAGGAATTGCCTCCCTAAGATGATAGGAACCTCAAAATCAACTTCACAGTCAAATATAACAAAATTCGCCAGAAAAATAAATGACTCCACTTTTACAAGGACATCTTGGAGAACAGCAATAGGCTTCTTCACTATTTTATCGGCCATAAGTAGATGCATCGCATTCAGTTTTGGAGCCCCTAAACCCAACTTCTTGTAGATCGACAATGGCATCAAATTAATGTTGACACCCAAATCACACAAAGCCTTTGCAAAGTGCACACTACACCATTTTAGTCCTAAGGCCACACTAAATCTAGACAACACTTCTAAAGTGTTGCCAAAAATATTTTTGGCAACACTTGTAAAACATGCTCTTTAGTAGTATAGGCTACACTTTATACACGTTGTCAAATTATGACATAATTGATAACACCTATTTACACATATGACTACACTTTTAAAGTGTTCTATTTTTATAATTTTAAAAACAACCCTTTACAAGTGTAGCATTATAATTTTCCCAAAATTTTCACTAAAATATTGTATCCCCTCCAATTTAATTAATTTCCCCCCAATTTCTAATTTGTCAATAAAGGAACTCATAAAAGAAAAATTCTATAGAAAGAAATATTCTCTAAAAAACATTTTACCCCAAATTAACATAGGAGCTGCTCTTTATCTAAATCAAAATAGGAGCTATTTTTTCCCCAAATCAAAACGTTTTTCCCCAAATAAAAATCTCATACCCTAAACTTTACAACTTGCTCTTGCTCTGAATATAGAAGAAACACAGTCATTGCTCTGAACGTTTAAATGGGTACTTGAAAGGGGAGTCGTGGATAGAGAGAGTGTGGTCTCATTGGAAGAAGCTAGGCGATCCCAAACTTATAGTGGCCTGGAAGAAACTGGTGATGATGGGGCACTCTCAGTAGATCCTCTTCTTGAGAATCCAACTCTCTTTGCTGGATATCGATTTGCTGAATGAGGATTGGCTGTTGCAGTAATGAAGGAAGATGATAAACTAGATCAGGCTGAGTTACTGATAGAATATTTGAGGTTTTGTAAGCGATATCCAGTGCCTTGGAGAATCATTCGTTCTCATGTACACAAGTTGTTGGGAGAGTGGTTTAGGATCCAACCAAGTGTGCGAGAGGATTTTAACAAACAATACAAACTTACCTTTGAATTTCATTATGATTTAGTTAACCAATTAAAGGAACTTGGGGTAAGAATACCACTTTATGCTGAAGGATACTCAGCAGGCAGTATCTGCAAATTGACTTGTTGCTCAAGTTCTGTTCTAACTTGAAAGATGGAGCCAGCTTTGGTGAATCACCAGGTCAGTTTTCTCACTCCACCTCGTTCTTGAAAAATGTTGTACGCTAACTAATGTTGGTCAGAGCAGGTGCAGGGTTAAACGTATCTCAGCCTTTTACCTCATGTTTGGTATAATTATATACTGACTTTTTTCTCACATCATTGAGATAATTTGCATAATTTTTTTCGTACATCACTATTTGTATCCTGACTAATTATTTGTAAGGTGCTTAAATTGTTATCCAATATATGCAATTGGACTAATTATTTGGGAGGTTATGCTATAGTCCTTCGACCGTATGATCAAGAGCTCCTTAGTTTATTTTCCATAAAGTGTGGTACTGTTGGGTACTTGAAGTGTCAAGAGCACCATGTAGACAACTTTACTCTCTACTAATTTGAAAACTTGAAAGCAAGAATAGACTGAACAGTGCATGTCTTAAGTTTTAACTTTTATTGTGCGGCATTCTATTTGGCACTCGTTTATTTTCATGGGCAACAAAAAAAGGAAACAAATTCAGACTTGCTAATATAAAAGAGTTCATTATTGTGCAAATCTCATCGTCATTGTATATTTCTCTCCTTTTCGATGACATATGGTGATTTCCCTAATCCTTCCTTGCCTTCAATCGGGAGATTGAAAAACATTATCAAGAATTCCAACATCGTCTGGAGGAATTGAGGAATCTACGGTAGAAAATACGAGCTCTAGCAAGGGAGATACAATCAGTCACTCGACTCATATATTTCATCCTTATTCTCGTTCATCAGACTCACTCTGTTGGTATTTGAAAATCATAATTTATATAGTCATATTTTCATTCTTTGCATTTTTGAAATCTTAGATCTAAATAATCTTCACTTTTTCAGAATCTTAGTTCATTATATTACATAAAGATTAAAATCGTTATCCATTTAAATTGGTCAGGTAATATGGAGTGGTGCTATAAATTGAGTTTTGATGCAATTTTAGATCTAAATAATGATTAAACTCATTATCCATTTAAATTGGTCAGGTAAATTGTTAGATGCAATTTTAGATCTAAATAATCTTCACTTTCTAAAGCTCTAACAGAACTTGATTCTATAAGCATTCATGATGCTTGCCGCAGGACGGCTGCTCGCAGAGTTGATGCTTTATTGCTGACTGACTCGAATGCATTACTATGTGGTATATTAATGGATAAGGTTAAAACTCAATCCTGCTTTTCACTCAGTAGACTAAACTATAAGTTGATATAGTTGACTTACTCTTCCTTTTTGTAGATGTGTTTCTTTCTTCCTAAAGGATATAACAACCCGAGTTATTGGATGTGAAGTAAATATTCAGGAAACACCTGTTTCAAAGGATATGACAAAACATCCTGTTTTTGTGCTTTCAGATACACTAGCTGTAGAAGCATTGAGTTGTTGCCCTCTCAGACACAATTTTTGCACTCTGCAATTGAGCATCATAGACCACTACAACAGTTGCAAGAGACACTGTTGATGTTACTAGTAGCTATGCAGGTATCATTGTTGCAAACCCTTTTAAGGTATTATTTATTTTTCACTGTTACATGGTGTTTCTCACATCAAGTTAACATTAAGCTATGTTCGTATTATCATCAAGCATTATGAAGATGCACGCTGAACCGTCTGATGTTCAAATTTAATCATTGGGTGTCATGATTTGTGAAACTTCTACCATTTACTTTATAAACATATGTCAAACCATGTTTTGCTAGTGTTACCTCAAGACTTGAAAGGTATAACAATGTCTTCTTTACTAACCATTTGAATTACTGCATAGAAACTCTGGTCGTATAATTTCTTCCAATCTTATGGTCCAGTTTCCTTCTTATGTTGTGACCCTTCTTGTGTTATATTCTACTGTTTATACCAAGTTTATTGTCAGAAAGCATCTATTTAGAGTATGATATGTCTTTTATTTGTTCTTGGTATCTGTTATGCTATTGAGGGGTAGAAGACCTTAGAGACCCTCTCTTGATATGCTACATTTGCTTCACTGAGCATTATTTTTTTTCTTGCGAAGGTGTATGTTTCAATACTTGGTATTCCTATCGATCTCTTATTCAGTTCTATAACATTGTCAATTGTTCTATGGTATTAGTAATACAAAATAGTTGAGTTCTGTAAACTTCACTCACTGACCCTTAATTGATGGAAAGCTTTGTGTATTCTGAGAATCGTTTAGGCAATATGAGGGGTTTGCTAATCCCTAAATTTTGAGGATTTACATTTTGGGAGTAACTCGTCTTCACTTTGGTGATTGTTTGAGGAGGGTTTACGTGTTGACAGATTCCATAGGCTATTTTCGCCAAAGTTTACTTTATGTTCACTTTTTTCACCAATTAATAATGTTATCTGAGCTTTTCATGTTTGTTAGTTTGTATGTCGGCTTTCTGTCTTTTCATGTTTGTTAGTTTGTATGTTAGTTTCTCAATTGACTTATAGGTCGTTGATAACTATTCATGGTGCAGTAATTAGATAATGTATTTGATCCTATATTACATCTCTTTTCCTTATTTTCTCCTTGTGCATTTCTTTATTCAGGTCTATCTAGGTGAGCAGTACGTAACTAATTCTACGCTATCTGATGTGACATTTTTAGTTGAAGGTAGCAGTAGTTTTGTGATTCAAATATTGTCATCTTTTTCATATCATGGTGTTCTCAAATTGGGTATACTCAAAAGTATTGTATGTTACACGTGCTTTTAGCCCATTGACTTGAAATTATGTACTCATAAAGGACCATAAATACTTAGCTCTTCCCTTAATGTATTACAAGATTGCAGTACAAAAACATTAACTAAATCCCAACTGTGTTTTGGAAAATTTTCCACCAAGTGGTATTTATGTTTTCATCCCACCAACTATAAGTTGTGCTTCATCCAAACTTCCACCCTACACCCTACCTTATATGTAAAAAAATTCCTTAGCTTTCCCTTGATTTCTGGTGCTTTTGTCCTTTGACTGTCATATACATTGGTGCTTTTCTCAGTTTAATGTAATTGCCTATAGTTACTTTTAATGACAAGGAAACTGTAGCCAGACTAATACTAGGTTTTTATTTTATCCAGTTCTTCGGGGTTTTATTGTGTTAGTGAAATTGATGAAATTGGAGCATAAATGGCAAGCTATTCAGGGAAACGATCTCCATTAAATGGTTCTGTGTATGTTTGTACCTTGTCCTTGGTACAGATGAAGATATGCTAGCTGAATATTTTGGCACAATAGGGGTGCTAAAGGTATGAATGTGAATAGGTACTTCTAATTATGTTTGACAATGTTTGTTATATGCTTTAGTGATGATTTTCTCAGTTACTAGGATAATTGGTTTTAATCAACTATCATATGTTGGTATGTACATGATTTACTAGTCTATAAAAATTGATTCTACTATCATGATTCATCTTGTTCCTCTTTTTCCAAAGCTCTCATAGGATGATTAACCATGACTACTGTCGAGTGTGAATTTTTTTTCTAACATTTAATTTTCTATTGAATGTGTAGGAAAATGGAGGTGATCAAATTTGAGTAATGGCCCCAGGTCAACTCAATATATTGGAGCGAACTATATAGTGTTTTGAACTACTATTATATATGTTTGAATAAATTGTGAAATTTATTTGTAGTACACCTCTTTAAAATATATCTTTCTAAGTATGGAGTACAAGACATCTTTTTGAAGTTTATTGTAAATCTATATACTGAACTCTTTATTAGGTAATTTGATGTTTGAGATCATTTATGTTATACAGTTATGTGATTAGTGAATCTATCAAAACCAAATTTATTATTTTTCATTTAAAAATAGTGGCTATAAAAATTTTAAACAACGTTGCCACACTTTAATATTGTGGCTAGAGGGATGCTAATTGTTTGGCTTATTGATTATAAAATGTAGTACAGACATTTGAAAAGGCTACACTTTATAAGTGATTTTAAAGAGATATAAAAAGCTACACTTATAAAGTGTGACCAATAACAAAGCAAAGGTCAGGCTAGAAAGTATAGTTTTATCAAAGAAAAGTATTGCCAATGAGATGCTACAAAGCGTGGCCTTTGTACCTCATCGGCAACGCTCTATCAGCGTAGCTGCTACTGTAACACTTGAAAAGTTTAGCCTAAGGTCAAAGGTTACACCTTTTTAGGCCACCCCCAAAAAAGTGTTGCCTAAAGTAAAAAAATGTTGCCTTTTATGAAAGGCCACACTTTACAAGGGTGGCTGAAAGCCTAAAATATTGTAGTGGCAAAAAACCGATGGTACAAGGAATAGTGAAAGCTCTAGGATCCTCTTTCTTTTTCACAAGTGACCTAGTAGCAATAACACTGCAATTTTGTAACCTCACATCACTCTCAAAACTGACAACCCTTTTCTTGGTCACCAATGTTTCATAAATTTCGCATACCCAGGAATTTGCTCCAAAGCTTCAATAAATGGTACATTGAAAGAAAGTTGTTTCAATATAGTTATGAACCTGCGTTATTTTCCTTCTTTGGTCTTCTTCACCAATCTCTGTGGGAATGGAGATGGAGGTCTAGGCATAGGAACAACATTTTGGGTCACCTCAGCTTCTTTTTCAGCACTATCTTTTGGGCCTTCAGTAACCTCAACCTTATATTCGTCATTCTCTACCACTTTTTCAACCTTAGACGACATGGGTGGATCAATGGTTTGGTTTCCTCCGCGAGTAGTGACTGTCATACAATGCCCATCATTTATCAGATTCTGGATGGTCTTGCTAGGAAGTGTGCTAGGCTGACTGGATTTGCATTGGAGGACAACTGGCTAAACTGCTTCTCAAGTTGTTTGATCGACACTGCATGGAAATCAACTTTTTGACCGATTCTAGACAGGCCATTTCACATTTCTTTCACATTATAATCAGTTTTATCAAACCTCTTCATCATCTTTTACATAATATCCTCAATTCGTGACATACTATTACCACTCTCTCTATTGCCAGGAGGCATAGGGACCAGCCTTATCATTCATGTTGCCATAGTTATTTCTGTTGTAGTTGTTATCGCGATGTAGTTCCCATCTCGGACATAGTTTGCCTCTCGATTGTAGTTTCCATAGTTCCGACCTTGGTTTCCTTGATCTTGGCGCCAATTATCTGAGTTGGAAACTTTGGCGTTGACTCGGAAACCCCCCGTCTGATAATTTACCAATTACGAATCCTTCTCATAGTAACATTCCTCAACTGGTGGTGCTAGAGTTCTAGTTAGGTAATTTACTACATTCACCTTTTCTGCATTGCCACTAACATACTTCAATACCAACCCAAGTTCTGTCCTCATATGAGCCATCTCCTCAGGAATGTCATCACTAGATTGATCTGGTTCGGCTTGAACAACGAATGTGCTTCTTCCAGTATTAACTTTTCTAGTGCTCCGAACCTTATTATTCCGCAAAATCTTCTGTAATTTTTCAGCGATCTCCTCAAAAGTGCACTCACTATAGGATCCTCCAGCAATAGTGTCTAGCACAACCTTTCCATTGTCATCCTGCACTCTATAGAAATACTCCTTCAATGACTTGTCAACTATACGGTGATTAGGAACACTTCTGATGAAAGCAGTGAACCTATCCAATGAACGTCTCATAGACTCTCAAGGTAGTGCCACAAAATTATTCAACTTGTCCTTGTGGTTTAGCTTCTTAGACACTGGGAAATACTTTGCCATGAACACTCGATGCAATTGGTCCCATGTATGACTTGAATTTTATGGAAGCTCAACAAGCCACACCGCAGCATCACCGGTCAATGATAAAGGGAAGACTCTCTAACCTATGACATCCATATCCAACTCCGGTCTCCCGACACAAATCTTATAGACATTCCACAATTTAGCCATGTGACCATACAGATCTTCCGACGCTAGCCCAGAAAATAACCCTCGCGCTATAAGCATTTGTATTAGACTGCTAGTTACCACAAATGTATGCCCTGGAGGTAAATGAGGAAAAACAATGGGCCGTTCTGATTCAGCTGTATTGAAATCAACCCTGTAGTTATCACGTAACCTCGGTGCTGGCGGATTCTGTACCTTGTCTGCAAAAATAAAAAAAAATGTAAAATCGGGAAATAATTGACTAAAGTTCAATAATATAGTTAAACTTAATCTAAAAGCCAAATTCCTCGGCAACGGCGCCAAAATTTGATACGCTAAAATTACACCTCTATTAAAGAATTATAAGCGATCGTTGTCAAATGAAGAACCCAAGTTGTAGGTTGGGATCGATACCACAAGGTATATGGTTCAGACTTAAACTTAACTCACTATTATATCTGCTTAGTCAAACAATTTTCGAGACAAGTAATTAAAAGGGGGGAGAGTTTTTTAAGCAAGTAACATGTTCTTGATTAAGTACAAAGTAAGCAGGATTCAAACTTTAAGTTATCAATATGAGAGAGAAACTAGGGTGTATGTGTTCCCCATAAGCTTTTAACGTAATAATTCTAATAATAGTAATTTTTTGCTAGTGTTTTACATGCAAAGTTGGTAAGTTAGGTATCCCTAAGTGATTGGTCGTCCAAATAAAGAATTTCACTACGCACCTTGGTCCAGCTACGAGTGTATACTTTACTAACCCTTACCTTTACCTCATATTAGACATCACATCAATGTATTGCTTAGTTTTCACTCTCTCACCAATTGACATTAGACTATTAGATAGAATCCACTAAATCTCTGTTGTTAATCTTTTTCACATTCATTACCTTCGTGGTAAGACAAGTAGGAACGAGGTGAGTTCTAACGTTTGCAACTGTTAAAAAGACTTCTAAGCGAAAGAATTACCAATACATACATAAACACTATTCAAGAATTACTTAATTATTATTCATACGTTGTTAATTGCTCATGGATACCACAAACCTAGTTGTGGATTTAGCTACTCATGCTTGAGAGTTCACAATTCATGTTTAAGATGAAATAATTCATAAACTTACAATTAGAATAGATGAAAACCCGAAATCCTCAATTGAATTGCAAAGTCAAAATCTTATAAAACAAATTGCGGAAATCAAATTGCTAAAGTTTGCAAGTTAATTCCCAAAACACTAGGAACTAAAAGTAAACAATGTTGTCTAGCCCCCAAAAAATGAGGTTTATAAATCCTATTTATATAAAACAAATCCTAAATAAAAAGGAAACATAATAAGGAAATAAGATGTCTGGAACGCGGCACCAGTTGACGACTCTAACCTACGGATCGTTGGTCGACCTACGGTCCGTAGGTCCCCTTCCGTGGCTCCACACTTAGGATTTTTTATTAGGTACTGGAGCGTCAACTCTCTAAATCCATCGACGGATGTGCAGAACGGCTCGTGGATAGACCTACGGTCCGTCAGTTGCTCCGTAGTTCCACTCTTATTCAGAATTCCCTGATGCTCCATCTATGCCTGCCCAACGATGGTCCGAATAAAGAAATTGTGCAGAAGGATCCACCCACGGAAATCATGTAGATTCAGGTCCTCAGTCTCCAGATCACGAATAGATTGGTTCCCAATCTCCAGTTCTGCAGCATCAATAGTGAGTCCTCATTTCTCAAGGAAGCCAAACATATTTCCTTTGATTTTAGTCTTTAGTTTCAGTGTTGCTAGATTTAGTTGGGGCATGTCCCAGCACTTCTAGTCAGTTAGAGGCTTATTTCAGACATAGTTAGTTTCAGCTTTAGTATTTGAGTTTGACTTTTCAGCTGTTGTTAAACTCTAAGTATTTATTTCTTTCACATTTAGAATGGGTATTCCCCATCATTTACCTTTATGATATGTTTCTATTTAAGTATTTCTTTTAAGTATGCTTATGATATGCCAACAGGATTAGCTTGGGGTCACTCGTGATCCTAGGTCCCGTGTCCGCGTCCTGGAGGTAGCTTCTGGGAGTGACAAGCTTGGTATCAAAGCATTAGGTTTAAGTGTCCTAGGATGTCTAATAAACTGCACTAAGTAGAGTCCTTTTCATGGGTGTAAAGTACACCACATCTAATGAGAGGGAGGCTATGAAGTGTTTTAGGAAAACTTCACTTTCTTGATATTCTTGTTGTGCATAAGGTATGATCTAATTCCTAGTTTCTAACTCGATGTTATGCTCTTTCAGATCATGCCTCCTCGTAGAGATTACGTAAGGAATGCGAATGTGTGCAACGCTAATACATCTCCTCCAGTTCAGATCAGGATGTTTCGAATCTTGAGTTTTGGAACGCCATTCAACTTTTGGCTCAGAGTGTGACTAATTAAAACAACCAACAGGTTCCAGTTCCTTCAAATTCTAGTGATGGATCTGTGGTAGCCAGGGTTCGTGCCAGAGTTCTTAGGATCGCAGATTGGTGAGGATCCCCAAACTTTCAGAGATGAGGTCAAAAAGATATTTGGAGTGATGCGAGTGACATGTAATGATATGGTAGAGTTGGAATCCGATTAACTTAAGGATGTAGCTGATATCTGGTATACTCAATGGAAAGAGAAAAGGGGTATAGATGCAGCTCTTATCACTTCGGAATGCTTTAGTGAGACCTTTCTGGATTGGTTCTTCCGAAGAGGGTTGAGGGAGGCAAAAGCTCGGGAATTCATAAATTTGAGGCAAGGTAACATGACAGTTCCAAAGTATGGACTCAAGTTCACCTAACTCTCCAGGTATGGTCCTCAGATGGTTGCCGATTCCAGGGCTCAAATGAACAAGTTTATATATGGAGTATCCGACTTAGTGCAAAAAGAGCGTAGGAATGCTATGTTGTTGGAAAATATGAACATCTCTAGGCTCATGATTCATGCTCAACAGATTGAAGAGAAAAGCTTAGGGAACAAGCTAAGGATAATAAGAAGGATAGAACAGGAAACTATGAGTATTCTCAACAGAAATCAGGTGATGGAAATCGCTCACAGTTTCAGCAAAAGTCTTCAACTCCAGCACCTTCATCAGCTAGTATTCCATCCTCCAAGTTTTGACATGATCAGAAAATTAGGGAATCAGGCTCTAAGTCTCAGGGGAGTGTTTCAGGCACCAGAACCTACCCAAATTTTCCAAAGTGTGGTAACAACCATCTGGGTGAGTGTCTTGCAGAAAGGGAATGATGCTTTGGGTGTGGTCAGTCTGGTCACAGGTTGAGATTGTCCTTCTGCTAAGCATGGTCAAGGGGGTAATAATAGTAGATCTTAGTGTACAACTTCAGTAACACCAGCAGGTCGCTCGACTCAGAATGGTAACTCATCTGGTACAGGTGGCGGACAATGCCAAATCTAGTTGTATGCTCTTTAGGCTTGTCAGGATCAGGATGATTTTGCTGATGTAGTCACTTGTACGTTACGAGTTTTTAACTTAGATGTTTATGCTTTGTTAGATCTAGGGGATACTATTTCCTTTGTAACTCCTTATATATCAGTCAACTTTAATGTTAGTTCACGAACTCTTTCAGAACCCGTCTAAGTCTCTACTCCAGTTGGTGACCCAGTTATAGCTGACGGGTATACAGAATTGCCATGTCACAGTCTTTTAGAAAGTCACCTCAGTAGATCTTGTATAGTTAGAAATGGTAGACTTCGTTATCATTCTAGGCATGGATTGGTTACATTCCTGTTATGCCTGAGTCGATTGTAGAATTAGGATCGTTCATTTTTAGTTTCCAGACGAACCAATCTTAGAATGGAAGGGTAGTAGCATAGCGCCGTTGTTTCATTTCTTATCTTAAGATCAGAAAGATGATCTCTAAGGGTTATCTCTATCACATAGTCCAGATTAAGGATTCAAGTTCTGAAACCCAACTCTTGAGTCAGTTCTAGTAGTTAGTGAGTTTCTAGAAGATTTTCTAAAAGATCTACCCAGAGTTCCTCCCGAAAGGGAAATCGAATTTGAAATTGATCTCCTTCGAGATACCCAGTCTATTTATATTCCTCCTTACAAAATGGCTCCAGCTGAGATTAAGGAATTGAAAGAGCATTTGAAAGACCTTCTAGATAAATGGCTTCATCAGACCTAGTATTTCCCCATGGGGTGCACCAACGTTGTTTATGAAAAAGAAAGATGGTTCTCTCCGGATGTGCTTTGACTATAGGCAGTTAAACAAAGTCACAATCAAGAATAAGTACCCTATTCCCAATATTGATGACTTTTTTTACCAACTTCAGGGTGCTAGTCATTTCTCAAAGATAGACCTCAGATCCGGTTATCAGAAGCTCATATTAAGAGATAGTGACATTGCAAAAATAGCCTTAAGAACTCAGTATGGTCATTAGTAATTTGTAGTTATGCAATAAGGACTAACCAATGCTCCTGCAACTTTCATGGATTTGATAAACAAAGTGTTCAAGCAGTATTGGGACTTCTTCGTTATCGTCTTTATTGATGTTATCCTCATTTACTCTAGGAATGAGAAAGAACATGCGAATCATTTGAGGGTTATCCTGTAAACTCTCAAAGATCGCCAATTATATGCTAAGTTTAGCAAATGTGAGTTTTGGTTAAAATTTGTTGCTTTCCTTGGGTATATTGTGTCTAGCGAAGGGATCCAAGTGGATTCTCAGCAAATAGAAGCAGTGAAACAGTGGCCCAGACCCACCTCTCCTACAGATATCAGAAACATCTTGGGTTTGGCCAGTTATTACAGAAGGTTCGTGAAAGGATTTTCATCCATTGACTATGTTGACATATAAAAAGGTTAAGTTTCAGTTGTCAGATGATTGTGAGAAAAGCATTGCAGAACTGAAAATTAGGTTGACTACAACTCCTGTATTGACTCTACTAGAGGGTTCAGACGGGTATGTTATCTATTGTGATGCATCCAGAGTCTGCCTAGGGTATGGGTTGATGAAGAAAGGTAATGTTATAACTTATGCTTCTAGACAACTTAACATGCATGAGAAGACTATCCAACGCATGACCTGGAGCCTGCAGCAGTGGTGTTTGCACTTAAGATTTGGAGACATTACTTGTATGGTGTTCACATAGATATGTCACAGACCATAAGAGCGTTCAGTATGTGTTCACCCATAAAGAGGTGAATTTTCTCTAAAGGAGATGGCTTGAATCCCTCAAGGATTCTGATATGAATGTGCTTTACCATCCTGGTAAGGCCAATGTAGTAGCAGATGCTCTTAGAAAACTATATTGAGTAGTGTAGCTCATGTTGAGGAAGAATGAAAAGATCTAGCAAAGGATGTTCACAGGCTTGATCACTTGGGAGTTCGCCTTCTGAGCATATCGAATGGTGGTGTAACAGTTCATAATGGGTCAGAATCTTCATTGGTAGCGGAAGTTAAAAAGAAGCAAAAGAGTGATCCGATATTGCTTCAATTAAGGATGCAGTCCATCAACAGAGAGTTGAGGTTTTATCCCAAAGGGGAGATGGTATGCTTCGCTATCAGGGTCGATCATTTATTCCTATGGTGGGTGAGTTGAGACAACAGATTCTCACAGAAGCCCATAACTCCAGATATTCTATTCATCTAGACGCCACGAAGATATACTGCAATCTGCGGGACGTTTTATGGTGGAATGTTCTGAAAAGGGATATAGCAGATTTTCTGGTTAAGTGACATAATTGTCAACAAGTGAAGGTAAAACATCAGAAACTAAGAAGGTATGACTCAAGAGATCAACATTTTTACTTGGAAGTGGGAAGTGATCAACATGGATTTCATTACAGGGTTACCTTGTACTCGCAGACAACATGACTTCATTTAGGTGATAGTTGATAGAGTTACTAAGTCTGCATGCTTTTTGGCTGTTTAGACTACAGATTCGGCGAAGGACTATGCCAAGCTTTACATTAATGAGATAGTCAGGTTGCATGAGGTTCCTTTGTCTATCATCTCATATAGAGGTCCTCAGTTTACCTCTCATATCTGGAAGTCATTTCAGAATGGTCTTGGTACTTAGGTTAACCTTAGTATAGACGGATGGTTAGGCAGAGCATACCATTCAAACCTTAGAGGACATGTTTAGAGCTTGTGTGATATACTTCAAGGGTAGTTGGGATGATCACCTTCCTCTTATAGAGTTCACCTACAATAATAGTTACCATTCCAGCATTGAGATGGCCCAATGTATGAGCATAAATGTAGATCTCCAATTGGTTTGTTTGAAGTAGGCCCCTTTTGAGGAAAGTGCAACTCATTAGAGATAGACATAAGACAACCAAGAGTCGCCAGAAGTCCTATTCAGATGTAAGGAGAAGGGAATTAAAGTTCTAAGATGATGAATGGGTTTTCCAGAAAGTGTCACCTGTGAAGGGGGTGATGAGATTTGGCAGGAATGGGAAGCTCAGTACTAGATGTGTAGGACCTTACAAGATCTTGTAAAGAGTTGCAAAAGTGGCTTATGAGTTAGAGTTACTAGCAGAACTAGCAGCAAAGCATCCGGTCTTTCACATTTCCTTTGTACCTTTAGAAAGTGTGGCTATGAAGGATAGCCTCACTTATAAGGATGTGCCAGTTAAAATCCTTGATCGTCAGGTTCGAAGGTTGAGAAAAAAAGAAGTCGTTTTAGTTAAGGTTTTGTGGAGGACTAAGTCCTTAGAGGGGGATACTTGGGAAGCAAAAGCAACTGTGAAGGCCAAGTATCCTCATCTCTGTCCTTCCGATTCCATTCCAGCTTGAGGTAATGGTTCCTTTTTGGATTTTCAGTCATTCATGCGCAAATTCAGTCTTAGTATCATGCTCCTTCAGTTTTACTTGCATTTTCAGCGTATTTGCATGTTCTTGGAACTTGGCTTAGTCAGAAATCAGTTTCTAGAAAGTAATGATAGGGTTTGCTGTTCTTTCCCTCCCGATCTAGCTAGTTTAGTCTTCATTCGGGGATGAATATTCCCAAGGGGGAGATAATGTAACAATCCGTATCCGAAAATAGAAAAAAATGTAGATTTCAGAAGTTGCAGGTGAAACCCACGGTTGCCACCCATGGACCGTAGGGTAACCCACGGTCCGTCCTGGTGGTCCGTGGTTCACCACCTATAACCCTTCCCAGAATATGCCCTGAAAAATTCCTAAGGCATGACCCAAGGCTGGACCCACACACCGTAGGTCAGGCTACAGACCGTGGTCCAGACGCGTGTCTCATGGCCCAGAACCCAGCCTCTGAAGCCGAATGACGGCCTATCAGCACGGACCGTCGGTTTGGTCCATCGATGGCTTCAACAACTTTTAAGTCAGGGGTCGTTTGGTTTTTACTTTATGTGTTGGACACCTAAACTACGTCGTTTATCCCCTAAACTATGTGGTTTTGGTCAGTTTTAGCCTAGTAAACTAATTAGAACCTACCCTAGTCAATTCTTTCTCAAATAATCGATTAAACTTAGAGCAAAACAGAGGAGAAAGTCGACAAAGCCCTAGTTCAAGAACGCAACGAGGTTTCATCAGTTCCAGCCCCGAAATTGAAAGATTTCTCCGTTGAATTCATCACCAGGTATGTGGGATTTCACTAGTGGGTTTCTTTCACCTATTAGGTCCCTAGAATTCAGTCATATTCTTTATTCCCTTCATATTATCTAGACCTAGGGTTTCTAGAATTTCAGCAAATTATTATGAATTAGTTACTTGATGTTCCTAATCAAATTATCATGTAGTAGTATCATTTTTTCCCAGATTCATGCATAAACTCAGAACCCTAGGTATATAGTTCTTTCAGTTCATGAATTACACATGCTAGGTCAGTTATCTCACTTATTTATGCCTCATATTTGAACGTTTCATTATATGTACATTAATGTTGCATTTCCAGTTATCATGTCAGTATTTTGAGTTATCCAGTATTATAGAAATTCATATCAGAAATTGTTAATTTCATGATCAATTCGGAGTAGCTTAATACCGAGAGGACTAGGGTCAGTCACCCTCAAGTCCCAAAACTACGTTCCCCCATAGGTTTATAAGTCCCTTCTGTGGGCATTATATTTTAGTGATCATGCCAGTCATGCCTCTATACCTCTGGTAGAATATATTGGGTTATCTCGATGTGGCGTATACATCGAACTCCACATTTAGATCATGTGGTTTTATGTCAGTAATTAGTATCAACCTTCAGTCAGATTCTATTGCATTGACCATGTTATCAGTTACACTCAGATTTTAGTCTTAGCATGTTATAAACTTGATCATTGCATTCAGTCATTTCATGTTCAGTATTTTCAGTATAGCATAATTTTTATCGTATCATTGCTCAGTTATATGCTTTGTTCAACTATTTTCTATCCTGCATGCTCAGTACCTTTCAAATACTGACGCATACACTGCGCTACAGTTTCTCATGTTGTAGGTTCAGGTCCTCAGCCTCCAAATCACACAGAGATCAGTTCACGGACTCCAGTTCAGCAGCATCAGTGGTGAGTCCTCATTGCTCGAGGACGACATACATGTTTCCTTTGCTTTTAGTCTTTAGTTTCAGTGTTGCGAGATTTAGCTGGGGTATGTCCCAACATTTCTAGTCAATTAGAGGCTTATTTCACACATAGTTAGTTCCACCTTTAGTATTTGAGTTTGATTTTTAGTTGTTGTTAAATTCTCAGTATTTATTTACTTTAGATTTAGAATGGGTATTCCCCATCATTTTTCCTTTATGATACGTTTCTAGCTTCCGCACAATACCTTCTTAATTTAGTTTTTCTTTTAAGTATGCTTATGATATGCCAGCAGGATTAGCTTGGGGTCACACGTGATCCTAGGTCCCGTGTCCGCGTCCTAGGGTAGCTTCGGGGTGTGACACATTTTGTACTTAGAATTAAGGTTTATAAATACTCATAATTTAATGATAAAGAATTATGAACAATAATTTAACTATCATAAAAACACGAAGACAATTGTATTATCATTGGGTCATGTAAAATTATCGTTATTAAATAAGTGAATAATGTAACAAACTAAACAAATTTCATCCTAAATATTTGTGTGTCATGACCCGAGACTACACCCTGGATGTGACCGGCATTCAAGAACCATTACCGGGCCCCAAGGGAACCCTCATCTAGATGATTACAAGTGGAAGACTAACTCGAGCATATATAAACATCAAACTGAAAGAAATGCTTAATCAACAGTTTATTAAATCTCAAAACTCTCTAAATATACTAAGAATTAAACATAAGTTTTAAAGTAAACCTCTGAAACTGAAAGACTCTCCAAAACTGCCTATCTATGAAGCCTCTACTATACAAAGATGAGTGTTGGGACAAGACCCACGACTCGTCAAAAGAATTACTACTAAAAATTCATAAGATTGGAGTTCTCCGAAAGCAAGGAGACCTCACTCAAAAGCTAACGGGCGAATGAAGTGACCTCAACAGACTCTTGTTGAGGATGCTAAGAGCCCGTATCTACATTATTAAAAGATGCAAGTCTAATGACATCAGTACATTGAACATACGAGTATGTAATATAGCTTAATAACAAATAACTGAATATAAGGACTGCGATATATATAGTTATATAAACGAAATAAAGAAGTGAAATCATTAAAACCTTACAAAATACTTACTTATCTCTAAACTCAACATATTAAGTGATACAATAAAATACACTTTTAACTCTATTTGGGATATTTTCTAACCGATAACCATCACTATGAGCTACGTGATGATACATCATCTCGCCCACGTTGCTAGAACTATCATATACCTTGCTGGGGTATAAAACACCTCAACTAAGTAGATCCACTATGCTCTGCCCGATGGAACTTAGGATTCATCTAAAAAGTATGATCCTATACCTATGTTGACATACAAGTTTATGAGGAATG
Source organism: Solanum okadae (assembly GCA_036553675.1). Lineage (NCBI taxonomy): Eukaryota > Viridiplantae > Streptophyta > Magnoliopsida > Solanales > Solanaceae > Solanum > Solanum okadae. Next base: position 15,534,866 of record CM071681.1, on the reverse strand, counting down.
TGAGTTATTTAAAGTCATCCTCATTTCGGTGCTCAATACTACTCCTCATAATGTATACTCATGCTCAATGTTTAAAAAGATACTCTTCCTCTGGTTTGAGATAATTGCTCAAATTCTCCTCTTAAAAGATGTAACTGCTCTTGAAATATCTTTGAACTCATAACTCATTTAGAAATCAAAGTTTCTCTTTTATCAATGTTAAACTAATACCTTTGGGAATACTTAGTTCCCTTATATTTTTACTCAATTTGTACTTGAAAACTGTTTCTAAAAAATATATCTAAATCATATTGTGATATGATCATTGATGATTCGGGAAGTCATACTGCATAAACATTGATGGTATATCTAGATACCATACTGCTTAAACATTGATGCCATACTAGATTTTCATACTAATCATGTTTTAGAAACTCTTTCTCAAAACTCAACTTTACTTCATCAAAAACTCTGTTTAAAACTCAAGTGTTGGATTTAAAAAACTTATCTATGATTCATGACTCATTTAATAGGGATCATGCGTAATTAAGGACAAGAACAACTCAACTCAGGGATCTTAATAGCAATATGGAAAACTAAATACTCAGAACTCAAAGAACTCAGAACTCAAGGACACTACTCATCTCAAGAATTCTCAATTCATAGGATCAATTTTGAAATATAAATATGAACGAATCAACTCAAGAATCTTAATGCATAACATATATGTAACACCTCGAAAACCAGACCTAGAAAAAATTTGCAGAAACTTACCTGAAGCAGTGAACCATGGCAGGGTTCATGGACCGTGATAGGGTCCACGGTCTGTTGACCTTCCGGTGGTGGGGAGTTGGATTCCACCAGGCCCAGACATTAGACCACAGGACCCCTCACGGGTCGTAGTCTTGACGACGGATCGTGGTGGCATCCGTGGCTTCTAGAGAGTAGCCCCCCTAAGTCTACCCTTAGACCACCATGCCTAAGTGAAGACCACGGGGACCTCCACGATCCGCGGTCCTCCACATAGTTCATGGGAGGGTCCGTAGTAGCCTAGCCAATGGACCCGAAATCCTGAACCACCAGACCTCAGCCCAAGTGAGGACAACGAGGACCTTCACGGTCCATGCACCCTCACATGGGCCGTGGTAAGCTCGTGAGACAGAGCCCAGACCACTAGCCACTGGCCAAGGACCACGACCGGTCCATGCTCCCTTTCACGGTCCGTGAAAGTGGATGTGGTCAGCCCCGCCTACAGTTTAAGTCTAGGGGGTCTTTCGGTCTTTTCCTATTTCGTTGGACCCCTAAACTATGTCGTTTTAACCCTAAACTACGTGGTTTTGGTTAGTTTTAGCCTAGAAACATTACTAGAACTTACCTAAGTCAAATCATTCTTTAGAACTTAGAATATTAGAGAGAAAAAGGCTAAAAGAAGCCAAGAACCCTAGTTCAAGAACGCTGAAAGATTTCCATTAGTTCCAGCCTCGAAATCGAATGATTTCTCTGTGGCATTCATCACAGGTATGTGGGATTTAACTAGTGGGTTCCTTTCGCCCATTAAGTCCCTAGAATTCAGTCAGATTCTTGAATCTCTATTATTAACTAGACCTAGGGTTTCTAGAACTTGAGCAAGCTATCATGAATTAGGTATTTAAATGTTCCAAATCATATTATCATGTTATTACTTGGTTTCTTGCATGAATTCCAGAACCCTAGCTATGTAGTTCTTTAGTTCTTGAATTACACATGCTAGGTCAAATATTTCAGTACTTCAGATATACATGCCTCAGTCTTGAATGTGTCATTATTAGTATACTAATGTGCAGTCCAAATTTGCATGCCAGTTTTGAGCTATCTAATTTATTACATAAATTCAGTCATAATGTGTTAATCATTAAATTAATTGGGAGTAGCATAATACAAAGTTGGACTAGGGTCAGTCACTCATATAGTCCTAGAACTACGAGCCACGTAGGTTGTAAGTCGCCTTTATGGGCATCATTTAGTGATCACACCAGTAATGCCTCTATACTTGTGGCAGGGTATATTGGGTCCTCTCGATGAGGCGTATAAATAGACTCCACATTTAGCTCATGTGGTTTTATTGTCATTTATTAGTACCTCCCACAGTTCAGTCAGACTCCATTGCATTGACCACATTTCAGTACAGTCAGTATTCAGTCTCATCATGTTATAAATTTGGTCAATAAATTTAGTTATCTCAGTATTCAGTATCTATATCATGTTTAGAATATACTCTTGCTTTATTGCTTGTTCAGCTATATGTTTATTTAAGCTTTACTCTATCTTGCATGCTCCATACCTTTCATGTACTAACGCATACTCTGCGCTATATTTTTTTCATTGATGTAAGTCAAGGTTCTCAGCATCCAGATCACGTATAGATCGATTCCCGATCTCCATTTCAGTAACATCAGTGGTGAGTCCTCATTCTTCGAGGACAGTAGTCATGTTATCATTTCAGTTGTGCTAGACTTAGCTGGGGAATGTCCCATCAGTTCTAGACAATCAGAGGCTATTTTCAGACATAGTTAGATTCAGCTTAGTACTTGAGTTTGATATTTCCTTTGTATTAAACTCTCAGATTTCATATATTCAGTTTTAGTATATGGGTATTCCCCTTCATTTCAGATTTACTTTATGATTAGCTTCCGCATCAGTTATTATTATCCTTTGTATGCTCATGTGATGCCAACATGGTTAACTTAGGGTCACTTGTGATCCTAGGTCCCGTGTCCGTGTCTCGAGGGTAGCTGGGGGAATGAAAAACAGACTCTATATCATGTTCAAATTATACTCTTGATTTATTTCTTATTCAGTTATATGTTTATTTCAGTTTTACTCTATCCTACATACTCAGTACTTTTCAAGTAATGACGCATACTATGTGCTACATCTTTTCATTGATGTAAGTCCAGGTTCTCAGCATCCAGATCACGTATAGATCGGTTCCCAATCTCCAGTTTAGCAGCATCACTGGTGAGTCCTCATTCTTCTAGGATAGTAGTCATGTTCATTTCAGTTTTTCAGGCTTCTAGTTTCAGTTTTGCTAGACTTAGTTGGGCATGTTCCAGCACTTCTAGACAGTTAGAGTCTATTTTCAGACATAGTTAGATTCAACTTAGTACTTGAGATTGATGTTTCCTTTCTATTAAACTCTCAGATTTCATATATTCACTTTTAGTATATGGGTATTCCCCATCATTTCAGATTTACTTTATGATTATCTTCCGCATCAGTTATTATCCTTAGTATGCTCATGTCATGCTAGCAGGGTTAGCTTGGGGTCAGTTGTGATCCTAGGTCCCGTGTCCGTGTCCGTGTCTCGACAGTAGCTCGGGGTGTGATAAACTTTGTATCAGAGCACAAGGTTTAAGTCTCCTAGAATGTCTGAAAAGTCGCACTAGGTAGAGTCCTTTTCATGGGTGTGTAGTGCGCACCACATCTAATGAAAGGGAGGCTACATAGCGTTTTAGGAAAAATCTTCATTTTCTTACTACTCTTATCGTGCGTAAGGTATGATCTAATTATGTTCTAACTCGATGTTCTATGTTTCATATCATGCCTTCTCGTAGAACTAACGCCAGGAATGCGAATGTCAGGATCATTAGCGTAGCTCCTCCAATTTCTGATCAGGAAGTATCGAATGCAGAATTCAGGAACGCTATCTAGTTGTTGGCTCAGAGTGTGACCAACCAGAATGACCAACAGGTTCCAATTCCGACATACACTAATGTTGGGTCAGCTGCAGCTAGAGTGCAGGATTTTGTTAGGATGAATCTGCTTGAGTTCGTATGATCACAGATTGGTGAGGATCCCCAAAACTTCATTGATGAGGTCAAGAAGATCTTTGGAGTGATACAAGTAACTGGAAATGATCAGGTTGAGTTGGCATCTTACCAGCTTACGGATGTGCCTCAAATTTGGTTTACTCAGTGAAAAGAGAACAGGGGTACAGATGTAATTCCTATAACTTGAGATTGCTTTAGTGAGACCTTTCTTGACAGCTTTTTCCCAAGAGAGCTACGGAAGGCAAAAGTTCAGGAATTTATGAATCTGAGGTTCGGTTCGATGACGGTCCAAGAATACGGATTGACGTTCACCCAACTCTCAAGGTATTCTCCTCACATGGTTGCTGACTCCAGGGTCAACTGAAAAATTCATGTATAGGGTATCCGATCTTATGAAAATAGAGTGTAGAATTGCCATGTTACTTGAGTATATGAGCATCACTAGGCTCATGACTCATGCTCAGCAGGTTGAGGGTGATAAGCTTAGGGAATAGGCCAAGGAGAATAAGAAGGCTAGGACCGGTAACCACGGCTATTCTCAACAGAAAATATGTGGTGGTAATCGCTCACAGTTTTAGCAGAAATCTTCAGCTCCAGCCCCTTCATCAGCTAGTGTTTCATCCTCCAAGTTCCGTAATAATCAAAAGGGTAGGACATCATTCTCTAAAATGCTAAAACAATGCTAAAATAAAGAAAATACTACCTTAGTGTGAGTTTAGGAGATTCAAGAGAGAGGGAAAGTGAAGAATTTCAAATTTTTAGTCTTTTGTCCATTATAAACCATCCAGTTCGCGCCCATTTGCGACATTAGTCGCACTCGCTGATCCACTCAGTGACTCACCGAGTGGTCACTTACCCTCCGATAACTAAAATTCTTTGGTTTCCTAGAGGTCGCCACCCTGGTCGGCGATGCGTCGAACCACTTTGTAAGTTCACCGAGTTTTACAGGCTCTGACTTGAATTTGAATTGAGCCAAATGGCAGATCAAGTCAGGCTCACCGACCTCTTCGGCGATGCGCCGACTGTCCATTTTCTCGCCAATCTATATTTTTCACCACTTTCCTCATTCAAACCTGCACCAGAAACACACCATTATTTATGAAAGTAGATTAAAGCATTTAAAGCCTTCGGTTGCCTCCCAAGAAGTGCCTTATTAAACATCGTGACTCGATACGAGCCCTTACTCACTCCCCATTGGTTGGGTTGGCCCTAGTGTTACTAGGTAACCCCAATAGTTCATTTGAGTGAACAGAAGGCACCGTATAATTCAGGAGTGTCCTGATCAGCTGGATCGATCTAGAGTGAGAGCCAACCATTTCATTCAATACTTCAATACTCTCCTTCATCTCTTCCAAAATTTGATCTTGTTCGGTGATCTTTTGGAGAATGATTTGGAGTGTGTCCTCGACACGATTGTTCTCCCTGTCTCTAGACTGCTTCCTCTCGTGAAGAGGTATGTACCTCTCTTGACTCTTGCACTGGTATTCCACCTCTATTATTTTTGTGGCCAACTTGTTCAACTGAGTTACCAATGCGGGTAATGTGTAGTCCCTCTCGACTTCTTGCTTCATCTCACCCAAGTTGACACCATTGCCCTCGGCCATGCTCAGGGAACCTATCTATACCAACAAATTTAAAGAAAAACAAAACTAAAAATAAGATTAGTAAACTACAATTATTGAAAGCAGAATTTGACCCAAAATCAAGAACCATCAGACAACCTATTTTTAATGTCAATTATTATCAAAATCAAGCTCAAAATTAAATATCCAATTAAAATTTTAATTGACCCAACTCAAGACCCATCAGACAACCTATTTACCCAGCCCATTTTTCCCCTTCTAATCATAATCGTCCATCTCATCCAATCCAAGGGTTTAGATCAATCTTCTTCTTTTTTTCACTTTTTATTAACCAAAACCCTAAAATGATATCCAATTATTTCTTCTCTCCTTCAACCGCCGCCATTGCTCTCCTCCATCTCTCCATCGGATCTGGTCACCCACGAAAGTGAACCGCCATTTCTTCCTTCTCATAGTTTGCTGCTCTTGCACAACCCTTAAATCTTGCGAGAACCTCCTCTGTCGACTTTTGTCTCGGCCCTATCGGCTCCAACAACGAGACACCGCTACCAAACTCCCTCTTCTTTTCCTCGCCTCTCGTCTCCTTCATTTCATCACTCTTAAGTTATTTACTTTAAATCAGATTGTATAATTTTTAAATTAAATAATTTTGTGTTGCTTTAATTTGTATAGATTTGAATTTTTTTTGTTTGTTATTATGAACATTTGGTCAATTATGTGTGTATTTTTACTGTCATTCTTTTATGGATGTTTTTACTATCTTTCTTGTCATAAAATTAATGATTTATGTGTGCACACGATATTTTATGTGGAATAAAGGATTATTATTTAATTGTATGCATATTCTCTGTTTGTATAAAAATGAAAATGCAGAAAAGCGATAAATTGTTCATTGCTTTTTTGAATTTTTTTAATGTTTTTTCTAGATAAGGGTCCCCTTCCGTCGAATTATTTTTAAAAAAAATTAAAATTTAAAAATTACAATGTTTTCCGTCGCTTAAGAAAAGATAAAAACAAAAACACCTTGTCCGTTGCCTTTTGAAAATCGTCGAGCATAAAAATAACGAAAGTGACTGCATCGCTTTTCCGTCGATTTTGACCAATAAAAAGACGCAGTCCGTCCATTTTGGCCATTGTTTTTTGACAATCTTTTAGTAGTGTAGGGCCAAGAATTGAGAAGAAATATCGTCAGGACTTTCTAGGGAAGGGTTGGCGCGATGAACCATGGTGCTAGGAGGGCTAGCACGCCTCACCTGCAGTGCGCCAAAAATGGTTCTCTGAAGTTTTGGGGATGACGCCCCACGCCAGGAATGCGCGAGGGTCACCTGCCTCCACTCATCTTCCATTGTTTGCCTTGTCTAAGTCCTTTTAAAATGTAGCATTGCTCCGTTATTGAATATAACTATCTAAACTACATCTAATCATTGAGAAATCCCTGTATCCAAATCATAATTCTTGAATTCACATTTTCAAATTCAAGATAAAGTTAAGAGTTAAGTCTGAGGGAGTTCTTTTGAGTCATTTGAGAAATCTTTTACAAACTTTTAACAGTTGTTTTAAGACTTGAGCACTTGAATATGGGGACGAGGAGATTTGAGTTTCATTTTACAAAATGAATATATGGGAACTAAGTATTCCCAAGAGTAAATACTTTTACATTTAATATGAGAGGAAACCTTGATTTCCAAATGAGTTCATGCGGAGTTTTGAGCATCATCTCTTTTAAAAGAACCTTTTGAGTAATAATCTAAAAGTATGAGGATGAGGAAATGTTTTTAAACACATGAGCATGATTTATATTATTGGGAGTAGTATTGAGCACCGATATAGGTACAAGTTCAGACAACTCAAAGTCCTCATAAACCATGGATGCCAAAACGGGTAAAGGGTCATACTTTTTAGATGATTCCTTATTGATTTTGAAGCATAGCTTAGTGGATCCACTTAGTTGAATATGTCTTATACTCTGGCAAGTTATAGGGTAGTTCAGGTAGCGTGGGCGAGACATTGTATCATCACATAGCTCATAGTGATGGCTGTCAGTAAGAGAATCTCCCAAATAAGAGTAAATACTTAATATTCTATTTTTAAATACATTGAGTTGTTATTTCCTATTTTAAAAACTTTCTTTATAATGCATCATTGTTGTTGCTTTAATATTGAACTGAGTTGAGTATTTCTGAGTTTGAGTATCTTTGAGTATCCTTGAGATGAGGTGAGTATGTTCTTTCTTTTTTTCAGTTCAAGCTTATGTCTGTGCTTTAGAATTTCCCTTGCATGCTCGTACATTCCATGTACTGATGCCATTTCTCCAGTCTCTATTAAGCATCTAGAGACCCAAATGGGTCAAATTTCTTCACATCTAAACCCAAGATAACAAGAGGGGTTTCCTAGTGATACAATGGCAAACCTCAAAAATGAAGATTAAATGGGTACTTGCGTTGTGCAACGACGTTAAATAAGGCTCTTCTTGGGAGGCAACCCATGTTTTTAATGCTTTAAGTTTGATTTTGAATAACGGGTGTTGATTGTACAGATTGAAAAGCGGAGTGTGTTTGAGAATGTGCAGTTTGGCGAGCTAAAGAGTCCAGTCGGTAACTCGCTGAAGAGGCCAGCGAGCCCGACTTGGACCTCTATTGGACTCATAAAAACATTAGGTGGGAGTTTGTTAAACTCGGTGGGCCAATGGCTAAATCGGCGACTCGCCAAACAGATTGGCGAGCCCCATTTTGTCTGCCGTTTGGACCCCCAAATTGACTGGAGGTTCTGTAAAACTCGACGAAATAAGTCAACATTCGGTGCATCACCAACTGATTTGGCGTGGTCAACTAATACCATCGAAAGGGTCGCGAGCAGAAAGGTTTTAAAAGGCCAAACGATTTAAAATTTCAAAATCCTTCTCATTCTCTTATTTCTAATCCCGTACACTCTTACCCGCACTTTATATCTTCATTACTTTCCTGTATTTTGCTATTTTCCTTCGTTTGTGTGTTTGATCTGGTGCTTGGATTTGGATTGCTTTGCCGCCTAGCTTATGAAACTCTAAATTCGACATTCAGGTTGGTTTTCCGAACCCCGAATTCTCAATTAGTGGTTGAACTAAAATTTCTTCGATAAATATGTGTTTTTTTGTGTTGGTTCTGTGTTTAAATTGTGTCGATGTGTTGGATTGCTTATTTAGTGTTTCGAAATTGTGCCTAATTGCTTAAAATGATGAATCCCCATGTTTAATGCATTAAAATTGATTCTAAATTATTGGGTTGTGGTTAATGTATGTTGGTTCTAGTTGGGTAAAGTCTGAGTAACCCCAAATTGAGCCAAATGATGTAATTTGCCCAATCATGAAGCCTTTTATGTCATTCTAAATGGAAAAAGTCGTCAAATGGCCAATTTTGGCTAAATTGGGAGATGTCTGAGTACCTGAAGGCATGTGTCCTATGGGTCTAGTATTAATTGAGTAGTGTGTGTGTTTGATTTTGATTTTGATTTCGGGGGCTGTGGGCTTGATTTCGGGAAAAGGGGTTGAAAGTTGGCACGTTGGGCCATTTGGCGAGCTGGGTCGAGCTCGCCGAATGGTTCAACGATTGCCCAACGTCCTCCTTGATCGCCCTTCATTTCATAATTTAGCTAGTTAGAGTTTGTAACTTTCGATGGGAAGCCTGAGCTCGCGGAGTTCACTCAGTGACTCACCGAAAGGTCCCTTTAATAACCCCTTTTGCGCCCCTAACCCCTAAAACATACTGTAATATTCGGTGGGCTAGTTTGAGCTCACCGAGTTGTATCGGCGATTCACCGAAAGGCCCAGAACATCGCTAACATGCCTGATTTCTGGAAAAATTTGAAGTTGGTCCTTTCGACGAGCCCGATCTTGCTCGCCTAAGAGACTCGGCGACTAGCCGACTTGTTCGGGGAGTCTTTGTGCAACTTGAATTCTGCAACTTTCTTGGATAATTTCTAACACTTTTCGGTGTATTTTGCAGATATGGCTAGGACCAATAGGGATGAAAGGGGCATGCCTCAACACAAATGAGCATAGGGCATTGTAATAAATAAGGGAGCAACTGCTTCGAATAATAAGGGCAAGAAAGTACCTCCGAATGGATGCAAAGGCAAGGTCAAAGCGCCCATAGCTGAGAGATTGGAGCACAACTCCTGCAGTGATGGGGAATCTTTTTATTCTCATGCCTTATTCTCTGAGCTTCAGGATGATCAATTACTACAGACCCGGCGAGCAAAGATTCATGTAAAGGCTCGTCCAGATTTGTCTAGGATCCCGGTGTCTACCCCTCCTACTGCAGATACAGTGCCAGCTCCGGCACAGGCGATGATTCCAGCACCACCAGTTCAGGGTCCTCTTCCCTGGTTACTCAACCATTTAAAAGCCGAGGGATTGAGGACCATTCTAGAAGAGAAGAGGTTGTCCATGGATTGAGTAGTGGACAGTGCCCGACTTGTGGGACACTCCCCGGTTTCATCGATTTGAGATTTTCACTAGGCCCGGTGGCCCATATATTCCCAACTGGGTCAGGGATTCTATGCAGCCTACAGTGACCTGGTGTCCAAAGGGAAGCAGAAGGCTAATGCCTTCAGACCGGCGGAGTCCATGATAGTTTGGGGGAAGACAATGGGATGCAGCAACAATCATATTAATGTCGTACTCGATAGGGGTACAAAATTTGAACATGATTACTAGAGCATGATCACTGGGCTGACTCTAGATGACCTCAAGGGATGGCTAGCTCCCCTCATTTCTGAAACCACCCCGAGGTGGATTAAGGTAGGAGCCCCTATTGAGAAGAAGGACTTGAACATAGCAGTTTGTTATTGGTTGGGGTTCATAAGTAGCTCGATCATGCAGTCACAGAATGAGTCCATTCTCTTCCACTGAAAGGCGGCCTGTCTCGGATCGATCGTAGCCAGGAAGAGAATTAAGTTAGGGCTGATTATAGAGCAGGAGATGGCCATGAGGGCCAAACAGCGCCATAAATCCCTGCTATTCCCAGTGCTTATTATGGATTTATACCATCGTGCTGGAATTTCTCGTGCCGAGAAGAGGGATATTAAGGTCACTCCCACATCTTCCACCGATATCCGGTGCATAGAGGCTGACTATACACGAGATGAGGTTGAGAGGAGGAGAGCAGCCCCGGTGTATACATCCCCAGAGGTAGACATCAACTCATTTCCTGCAGAGGCATCTTTTCTTACTTCGACCTTAGGGCCCTCATGTACATCTACTTCCACTCCTTCCCACCCCCTTAGAGCTACTGCTGGTTCCACTGCTCCCAGGCCTCAAATTACCTATGTTTTTCTCCTCAAGATGGGGCATCTAGCTCACACTGTCGATGTGCAGGCTTCTCGGTTAGAGGCCGAGGTGCCCAAGATGATTGAGCGAGCCATTTTAGCTTCTTTGACAACTCTCTGGTCTTCCCTTAATGCTCTTACAGCAAGAGTAGTGATTCGTAAGCAAGGACAGGGGTTACTACTGAGGTTACGGCTTTGAAACCCAAGGTTTTCAAGTTTAGGAAACATGTGGACCATCTGAAGTCCACAGACTTTACTTCACTATTTGAGTCAGCAGAGGTTCCTGATGTTCCCGGTGCAGAGGTCCCGCCCACTTCTGATATGCATCCTGCTACTACTGGAAATGAGACTGATGTGTCTATTGTTTAGTCAGAGGCGGAGACCGATGAGGAGTAGATCGATGTTCAGGAGGCGACCATTTATGGTGACCTACCCGATTTAGAGGAGACGATAGAACAGTCAGTCATTTAGACTTCCTTGATAGATACCTCTAGGGCACGCTCTAATTGAGCCGATGTTGATGTGACCCCAAGCAGTGATGCCCAAGACCATAGTGTGGCCCCGGGCACTGATGCCCCGTCAGGCGGAGCGACTGAGTAGACATGATCATTTTTTTACTTCTCTCTCTGTTGTTTTTAATTATTTTTGTTTTAGTTGCATTTGAGGATAACTTTCTTTTGTGGGTGGGGTGAGGTATTTCCATACCTACCTCTTGTGATTGCATTTTTGTTTGTAAATATTTGTTTTTGTTGATCTATATATGTGTTTGAATTTGGTTTTAATCTTAATATTGTGGATGTTTCAGCTTATGGCTCCTTGTTTTGAATGGAAATGGTTTTGACCGGTTTTTAAAATGTGTTCCACCTCTATTGTTTGTGATTATGGTTGTTCTTGTGCGAATTTGAGTATTAATTATGATTAATACCGATGACTTGAATAGTGCTCTTAATTGAACGAAATGAATGTGCAGGTACGATGAGGCCAATGAAGTTGCATACACAATGTGTGAACTTTTAGTATATCGTTGTGACTAGCCGATTATCGAATGAATCTCTTGTGATGAACATTGCACACTAGCTTGAAAGTGTGAAGTCTTGTTTGATATTGGTTCCTATGCCTTGTGTGATGAGGTTACCTTAAATAGTGTGTGTGATGACACTTAGAATTTGCCCCGTTGGTTCGGTTGACTAACTGATGCAAGCTTTTCAAATGATCTTTGGCAATAACCGATCAGTCCGAGATTTGGACTCATTTAGGGCTTTGTTTATATAGATTTAGTGTCCTCAAATGCTTAATTTGTGCCATAAACTGATGTTAAATCCTTCATTTACAGGTATCAGGCAAAAAGGAACAGAACAAACTAAAGAATTGAAGAAAGGAAACCTTGGTGATGCCTAAGAGCACTTGGCGAATCACCTAACTGCTAGCTTGACCGCCTAAAGTTCCAGTGTACCATCCTTGAGGTAAGAAACCATGTTGGCGATAAAAAGGAGCAGTCGGTGACTCGCCTTACAGTTCCGGGAAGCAAAGATAGATCGCCCAAAGTTATAGAACTCGAGGATGCTGAAGACCAAGGCGAAAAGGCAATGGCAAAGTTCAAAAGGCGGCTCACCGAGTGGTTTGGCAAGCCCGAGTTACTTCGCCAAATAGCCTTTTGTGGCTTATATTCGGCTACTATAAATTAGGTTTTGAACATTTTATTTAGGGAGTTCCGATAGTTCTGAATTGTAGCTTAGACTAAATTAGTTTAGACCAGCTTTCTTTATAGTTTTTCATAGACTTGAAAAACCCTGGAGATTCAATTTGGAGATTTTCGAAGTGGGTTTCAGATTTTCTTCAAATTGAAGCATTGTAAAGACTAAATTACTCTTACCCAGTTGATGGCTAATCGATTCGGTGATCTTTTTTATCTTTTTATGATGTTTGGCTAAAACCCCAATTCTTGCGATATGATCATCTAATTATGGGTTGAATTAGTTTATGGGTATTGTTAATTTCTAGTTAAAATGTTGAATTAAAGTGAGTTTAATCATTAATTGAGGTTTAATTTATGAATTGTAATTGCAAATGCAGTTCTACTTTTGTGTTCTTGGCTTGCTCGAGAAAGAGGTTTTAGAACTAAGATTATTGATTAATGATTTGTAGGTATTGGGTTGAGCTGGGTTTAGCTCGTGAGAGTGAATCTTAAACCCAATCCTACCCATCTAGCTCGAAAGAGTGGATGAATTAAGGTGTGGGTTGTTCTTCATTGTTGTGCTTGTTGATGTTCGAAAGAAATCACCTGATTCGAGATAGTTGTTCGAGAGAAAGCTATATCCCTTATAGTATAGCCTACTCACTGATGTTTAGTTGTTTACTAGTAGTTTCAATTACCCATATATATAATTTACCTATAATCGGTCACATCCTGAGAATCCTTCTCTCTATTATTGTTTCAAATTGTTTTGTGATTGTTTTGTAGTTCTTAATTACAAACCAAAACCCCCATCTGACATTCGTGTCACCCTTTTTTCTTGATTAATGTCTTTTTTCGATAATTTCTATTCCTATGGCTGATTAGATCACATTAATACTTCTTAATTGAATTTAAACATGTACCGCTCCCTGTGGGATTCAACCCTAACTCATTTGTTGTGTTTTATGCTGAATTACGATCGTTGACACATAGAATTGGATGAGGTGGGCTTGAAACGTTAAATCATGGAGCAGTGCCGCCAAGCAAGGAGGTTGCCCGTCAAGATAACAAGGGTCAATTTTATGCCTTTTCGAGCAAGACTGAGGCTGAGGTGTCTGATGCAGAGGTCACATGTACTACTCTTGTCTGTGCTCGGATGGCTACTATTTTGTATGATCCGAGTTCTAGTTATCCGTATGTGAAAGTTCAATTTGCCTTGGGAATTGATACAGTTTGTGATATACTTAATTCCCCCATCAATTTTTCTACCCCATTTGGAGAGTCATTCATAGTCGCCCAGGTATATCGTGATTGTCCTGTTTTATTTATGGGTTTTCACACTTGGGTTGACTTAGTTATTTTGGATATGAATGACTTTTATATAATATTAGGCATGACTTGATTGTCCCTCTATTTTTTTGTGCTTAATTGTAATACTAAGTTTGTGACTCTAGAGACCTACGGTAGGGAAAAGTTAGAGTGGGAAGGGTTGTACAAGCAAGCGAGCTAAAATCATATCCTCCATTCGGTCTATGAAACTGGTGGGGCAGGGATGTTTGGCTTATTTTTCTCATATTTGGGATGTGGAGGTTGAGTCTCCCTCTATTGAGTATATTTCTGTAGTGTCTAAATTTAAAGAAGTATTCCTTATTGATTTTCCTAGTATGCCTCCGGATAGAGATATAGATTTCTGCATTGATTTGGAACCGAGCATTCGCCCCATCTACATTCCTCCTTATCGCATGGTTCAGCAAAATTGAGAGAGCTTAAAGCCAAAATCCAGGAGCTTCTTTATAAAGGTTTCATCTGTCCTAGTGCTTCCTCATGAGGTGCTCCTGTCGTGATTGTTAAGAATAAGGATGGTAGTATAAGGACTGATTAATTTATCTTAAGCCATAAAGTAGTGGATTGATACTGGAATGACAAGCTGATGGATAAAGAAAATTCCATGAAGTATACTTGGGTGAAGGAAATTGAAGATTTTAGTAAGAAAGTGTATATAAAAATTGGGTTAGTCCTCTAAATTTGATGAGTATACCTGAATTGGATGTGTCATGTTGATGAAAAGGTTGACTTCGTAGTGATAGTCAGGGTGGGCTGAGCATAATAGTAATAAGAGTTTGTGATGGATTGTGATGGGATGCAACTATACAATAAGATTGTTGGTTACGTAAATTTTGTATGGGAATTACTACTTGCGAGTATCTAAGGTTATGGTTTTCTAATAATTGGTGAGTAACGTGGTTCTATAGAAAGTTTTAAGAGATGGTGGGATACCACCCGAATAGAATTTAAAAGAGCTAGAGTCATAATGAAGAAACAATAGTGGGATGCAGTAAAACCTTTAAAGAGAGGTGAGAGCAAGAATATTTTATTTTATTGCAAAGACTAAAGAGGTATCTTTAGAGGGGTAGATAATTTGATTCAGAGATGCATGATTTTATTGGTTTTGTTGTGGCAATTGTAATAGTGTCACGGGTCCATCAGATTGGTTAAAAATTATGGAAAAAGACTTGAGAAAGGAGTGTGCAGACATTGACTTGAGTGTGATGATAAGTGCTTTGGTTTGATTTTTGAGTTTATTAATGAGTACGAGTGAATTCTTTTGCGAAGGTTATTGCAAGATCGATGGAGATACGATCAATGATATGAATTCGTAAAAATATTCAAGGTACAACCTCATGTTGATAGATAAGGGGATTGTGTTATATGGTTCAATTTACAATTCATATTTTTCATTGTAAGTCTACATTCGCCGTGGTATATGCTGTCAAGGTATGATCTGTCAAGGTAAGAATGATCAATTGTATCAGGTATTGAGAATTTGAAGGGACTTACACTTGGGTTAAGTCGTAAAGTTATTACTGTGGATTGTTAAGTACCTAAGAAAGGTTTTTATTTAAAAGTGTTGGTTTATAGTAAGAAAAATGGTTGGAGTGTTTATGATGGTTGTTAGTATTGAGAGTGTCGGCTTCAGTGGAATGATGTGAAAATTGTGTGGAGTCAATTTAATGGAAAGGGATGGTATCGGCTTTTCGGAAGAAAACCTTTAGTGCTATTCAATAATTATTTTGTAAATTCTTATGTGAACATTTATTTCAATTTGTACATGGTTGAGAGTATGATTCACTAGCTATGCTTACATGTGTTTTCACTTTTGTGGGTGGATCCTTAGTGGTGGATCAGGTGTATCGATCCTGCGATGTTCTCTTAGTAGAATGTGGGGATCATGAGGTCCAATTATGTTGTTCTTAAGAGTAATCAATAATCGCAATTGCTAAATCTAGTATTTTGATTGTGTTGTTAGGGGACTTGTATGCTTGGACATATCCCTCTATAAGTATCTAATGTCTAAAGATCAAATTTTTCAAACTTAAGCTAATGGGAATTTATGTTGTGGAATGGAGATTTTGTTAAGAACTATGATTGTGTGGGTATTATGAGTGTGTGTTGGTTGGTTCAGGTTCACTTCTAATTGTAGCGAGTATTGATTTGGATTATCATGCTTAAGTGCGAAAAGATTCGTCCTGATGATTGTGTCAAGGTGTTTGATAACATGTTGCAGACGTGCGTACGATCAACTTTGGTGGTTGTTGGGAATTGCTTTTATTGTCAGTTAAGTTTACATACAAAAATATTTATCACTTAAGTATTGAGATGACTTCTTCGAGGCATTGTATGGGAGGATGTGTAGGTATTCAATTGGTTGGTTTGAGGTTGGAGGTGTGAAACCCTTAGTGGGTTGATTTGGTGAAAGATGCTCAAGATAAGGTGAGAAGCATCCAAGCTAAGCTTCTAGCAGTCCAGAGTCGACAAAAAAAGTATGCAGACCGTAAGGTGAGTGACATAGCCTTTAAGGCTAGTGAACAAGTCCTTCTAAAGGTGTCACCCATAAAGGAGTAATGAGATTCGATAAGAAGGGCAAGCTTAGTCGTCGCTACATTGGACCATTTGAAATTCTTGACTATGTAGGACCAGTACCGTATAGATTGGCATTACCTCCTAACCTATCAGGAGTTCATCTGGTATTTCATGTGTCCATGTTGAAGGGATTTCATGGTGACGGGGATTACATCATAAATTGGGACTCAATATTGCTAGACAAAGACCTTCAGTATGAAGAGGAACTAGTTGCAATTCTTGATCGTGATGTCCAGAAGCTGAGGACCATAGATATTAAGTCTGTGAAGGTTTAATGGAAGAATCGTCCAGTTAAGCAAGCTACTTGGGAAACCAAGAAGGACATGCAAGACAATTATCCCCAGTTGTTCAACTATTTAGGTACTACTCCAATCTTACTTTCGCCGTTTTTCCTAGTTTGTCACTCGGGACGGGTGATGGGTAAATTGGTATTTATTGTAACGACCTTCTCTCGTCGTTAAACAAAAGGCAACATGGAAAAAATTTGGGCCAGAGAACTTTTTGGTAGTACCTTGAAGTTTCCTAGCCTAGTCCAGATTTGGATGAAATCGAACTCATGCAAGTCTAGGGAAATCTGGTAATGAATGAGAGATTTAATAATGAATTTGATTGCATGAGTAGATAGCTAAGATGTTAAGGAACCCATAAAACTTTACAAAATCGAATTCGGGAGAGTAGAACTCCCGAAACTAATCTTAACATGAAAGGGTAGTCTTTGAATGTCATGGGTTGAAGGTGTGTTGTGAAATGGGGGTTTGAAACTCTAAATTTGACTCTATGTCTATGTGCATACCGCCAGGGCGAGGGCGTTGTAGCGGGATATGACCCGCCACAGCGGGACAGACGCGACTTAAGTCGGGAATAAACCCCAAAAACGTTATTATTCTGCAATTTTTGTTCTTGAGAGCTAGGAGATGAACCAGGGCAAGTTCTTGATAGTTTTCCACCTCTTCTAGTACTAAAGGTAAGGTTTTTACTCCCCTAATCCATTTTTTGATCCATAGAACTTAGATTCATGGTTAATTACTATTGGGGGAGGGTTTTTGGATTCAATTGGATGGTGGGAAAAAGCCCTAGATGCACCTTAGGATCATGGGTTTGGTCTTGTGTTATTGGCTTTGTTATAACCCAGATAATTAAACCTTTGATTGTTGATCCTTCCATATATTAATTGTTTGTAGACCTAGAACAAGCGGAAAGAATCCGGAAAGGGAAGATTTAGTGCCTTAGAGGGATTCAAGCTTGGTTTCGAGGTAGGTGATGGTTTGATTTCATGTTTGTGTGATGTATGTGGGTAATTGTTTCATTGTAATGCATTTATGTATGTGAATGTAGCACTATTGATCAAACCTAATGCAAATGAGTATGAATGAACAATTGTATTCCAGGAATCAACAATTGATTGTATGATTATGAGAATGTACATTGTGTTAGTGATTGTGGTATGATGATTGGATCGGGTATCATGTTCAGACAAACTAACTGGGATCGGGTGCCACGTTCCAACGCATATATTGTATTGGGTGCCACGTTCCGGCACATTTATTGGATCGGGTGTCACGTTTCGGCACACTAATTGAGATCGGGTGTCACGTTCCGGCACACTAACAGTTTGGGTATGGGTTCCATGAGAGGACCAATAAATTGGGTTCCGTGAGAGGACCATTGAATTGTGCGGTGTATCTACTTGTGATGATTACGTTCATATCTAATGTGATTGATATTTGAAGACTGTATGTTGGTCTAAAATGATAACCAATGTGTATATATGTTCGGTATATGCGTGTTTATGTTGAAGTTTGCATTTAGTTATTGTATTAACTTTTAGCAAAATAAGTTATTTAGTTTGAATAAATTTGAAATTTGAATTTTAGTTAGGTTGTTTTAGTTGTTGAGATATTTTAGGATTTTTAAATTTTAAATTATGCAGATTATGTGTTTTATGTTAGCTATTTAAAGTTTCTTAATGCTTAATAAAAAAATTGAAAGCTATTGAAAGTTATTTCAATCCATTGAGAGACATTTTTAATCTTTTTGTGCTGCTCATTTTAAAAGAACACCAACGGTGGTATCAAGAGCTTCATTGATCTTAAGGGATCAGGGAAATCTTCCAAAAACTATCATACATTTTTAACCTGTAAGGGCTACCTTTTTAACCCATCAAGGCTACCTTTTCAACCCGTGGATTTTTCAACGCACATGCTTTTCTAAATCATTTTTTAACCAAAATAATGTCAAGCAGTTGTCTCTCTTTGAATGCCCCACAAATTTTCACAGATGAAAACCATCAAATTTGGTCTTTGAGAATAAAATCATATTTTGAAACCTATGTGATATGTGACGTTGTGATGGAAGAAAAACCCTTACAATCTCTCTCTACAAATCATACAAAAGTTCAGATTAAAGCACTTTCAAAAATAACTTCTACACAAGACAATGTCATCGCCTGTGTGATACGCTCAAATTACACCTCCCTAAAGAAGCATAAGCAATCGATATCAAGTAAAGAACCCAACTTGTAGGTTGGGGTCGATCCCACGAGGAAACTGGTTTAGACTTAACTTTAACTTACACCTATATTCATTTAGTCAAAGTACTTCCGGAAATAAGTAATAAAAAAGGGGGGACTTGTGAAACAAATAATAAGAATTCAGTAAGTAATCAATAAACAAAATTCAATTTTTGTTGTTAGCAAGATGAGAAAATTAACTAGGGTATACGTGTTCACCACAAGCTCATAACTCAGTAATCCTAGTAATAGCAATCCTTTCCTAGTGTATTACATGCAAAGTGATAAGTTAGGTATTTCTAAATCCTTGGTCCAGCATCTAGAGAATTTCACCCCGCACCTTGGTCCGGCTACGTGTGTATAATTTACTAACCCTTACCTTTAACTGATATTAGACATCATAATCGATGTTTGGCTTAGTTATTACTTCGCACCAATCGACACTAGCCTATTAGATAGTATCACACTAAATCTATGTTGATAATTCTTTTCTTGTTGATTACCTCCTTGGTCCGGCAAGTAGCAACAAGGCAAGTTCTAATGCGCGCACTTGTTAAAAAGACTTTTGAACGAAAGAATTATCAATGCATGCAAAACACTATTCAAGAATTGCTTATTTACTATTCATACTTTGTTAATCGCTCATGGATCCCACAACCCTAGTTGTGGAGTTTAGTTACCCATAATCATATGAACACAATTCATTGTTTTAGACGAAAGAATTATGAACTTACGTAGTTGAGAAATATAAACCCAAAAATTCAACTCAAATTTCAAACAAAATCTTCAAAACGAACATTTGGAAATCAAGTATTGCTCAGGTAGCAAAATTAGTTCCCAAGTCACAAAGTAAAACAAAAGTAATAAAATCTAACCCCCAAAAACGAGGTTTACATGCCCTATTTATAGAAAATAAGTCCTAAATTAAAAGGGAAACAAATTAAGGAAAGTGTGTTCAGGCACGCGTCTTCATTCCACGAGACTAACTCACGGACCGTAAATGGATCTACGGTCCGTGAGTCCCTTCCGTCGGCCAGGACTTAGAAAATATTTCAGCCTCCAAAAATCAGCTTCTCTGAAGCAAAAGACGGACTTGTAGTACGGACTGTAGATCGATCTACGGTCCGTCAATCCCCTTCCGTAGCTCCATACTTGGAATCTTCAAAAATAAGGTACTAGAACCCTCACAGTATAAATCTACGGATCAACAGTACGGTCCGTAGATTAATCTACGGACCATCAATGGCCACCGTGGTTCCATACTCTGTCAGATTTCCATGATTTGCCTTCCATGCCTTGCCTGCTGATCTACGGCCATCACCTACGGAGCGTCACTGGACCTACGGTCCGTAGATCACCTCCGTAGATGCCCTTTGTGCAGTTATTTCAGTTGTCCCTTTACTTTCGCGCCTGAATGTCTTTCCTGCAAAACATGATAAAAACACATAAAACACCAATCCAAAAAGGCCCTAGACACACATAACTTGTAAGTGAAATGTATTAGAAATACCGTAAACTCACGGTATATCAACACCCTCAACTTAAATTCGTTGTTTGTCCTCAAGCGACGCACTAAGACTCTAAACGACACTTGTATAGAAGCAAGCATTTCAAACACAAGCAATCACATGGCTTTCTACCCCACTCTCTTTGTGGGTACAAATTTGTTCTCTTAGACTCGATAAGCTAATTCATGTGGATCAAACCATGACAACGATTGACCAACCAACACACAACATACATTGTTTCACTATCACCAAGGTACCAACTCTCCGTCAATGTACTAAGTGCCCTTACTTCAAACGAAATCCCTTTTTTTTTTCTTCGCACAATGACTGATGAATTTGAGTTCAAGGATTCATTCAACACTCACACTCAGAAATAACTTCAAGTACAGTTAGTGCTCAGTGCCATAGGCCTGCCCTTATTTTCACTGCTTATACTCTCCAAACTAGACTTTAGGATCACTATAGGACTTTCTTGGCTTGTAACGTAGGCTCAGGGTCAGGTGTGGTACATTTGGGTACTTCTTGGTAATTTTCTGCCCTCCTTGACATTACACTAGGCTTTCAACCTCTTTTTGCCCCTATTTTTGCCATCCTACCATTTTACCTTCTTTCACTTGATTTTCTTCAACCACGAATGTGACTCTAAAATTTATAGCTCTTTTTTAGTTTTTCTTTTTTTAGCTTTCAACAAGTCCCATCCTTTCCTCTCTTTTTCAACATCAAACTCTTTTCATATCCATTTTCTTTTGGTTTCCTCTTTCATAGCCACCCTCAACTTATAGATTTTCCATTGGTTGAGATGCACAATACCGATGTCGGGTCAGGGCCAACATTGAAGTTACTTTTTTACATTAGCCACCCTCAACTTAGGCTTTTCGCCTAGGTTGAGGTGCACATGTCCAAGGAGGGACCGGGACCAACAGAGTCGATTATAGGAAGGTGAGTTCGGGGTTTAGAAAGAAATGGTATTATTTTAGGCTCAAAGTATTTGGATCAAAGGGAGCATTTGTTTCATTTGGGCGGATCCTTCTTTCAAGCAATTTGCTGACTTATCAGAACAATGGCCTATGATCACTTCCTAACCTCTAGATTGTTGAGTCTTAGCAGGACTAACCGAGCAAGTTCTAGTTTTGCACAAAACCTGTTTGAACACTTAACTATTCTCACACACTTTTGGCACATAGTTTCATTATTAGATTGCCCAGTTCAAGTTTCAGCTTAAGTCATGCCATCAAGTTGATTCATTATCATGTCATACATAGAGCCAACACATTCAACTAATCGTAGCCTACAAATTCTAGCACACATCACAAAATCTGACGGGTATCATTTTTTTTAAGCCATCATGCTTCTTTCTATTTCATGCTTCTACACATACGATCCTAACACATGCCGGTTCAACATAAATTAAATAGTCTCTTGGGGAAAAAGAACACAGGCAAGAAAACCCCACGAGAGGATCTATGAGTTGGGTTACTCAGACTTCACCCTATAACTCACAATCCATTTACCCCACCCCAAAAAAAAAATAGATGTGATTGTCCCCAATGCATACAAAAGCAAAAAAATAAAGTGGATTGGGTGAAGCAAACCTGTGGCGCATAGCGCCGACGAATCATCAACAAGCGGGTGGGTTCAGTTTCCCGGAGCTCCCTGGAACAATAGTTGGGTCACCCTCAGTAGTGCCCACATCATCCATCATCGCACCCTCAGTATTGCTCTCTATCACTCTTACCGCACCAGTAGTGGTGCTCACAACGTCCCTCACAATAAGCAGGACCTCTACAACTGCGGCAGAACTCGATGCCCCTGCAATACTCTCACGCATCCTTTGTTGGCTCAACTCCTCATCTAAAATCGAGGCCTTCCTTGCCTCCTTCTCCTCCGTACGCTGTCTCTTTTGAGCTTTTTCCTCCTCAGTGCGACTAGAACGATGCCTCTTACCTTTGGTATGGCCTGGAAAGAGGAGGCTGGGACAGTATCAAAGTGATCTGGTATGATGAGTTCACCGCCCTGTGCCTACCCCACCGTGTCTGCAAGATTTGCGCCTAAGTGAGGTACCTCAACCTAGGGCTCTCTGCGAGGTGCCGCCATATTTGCCTCATCTCAGATGAGGCCTATATCCAAAGCCCCGGTAGGGTGGATCCACCTCTGACAATGCCAGATCGGCACTCTAGAGTCCCTGCTTAATTGGAAAATCAAAAATGGAAGGGGTAAGTAGTGGAGGTCTTGAATGCCCTCTCGTGAATAACTGCCAGCAGCATGTGGGCAAAGTCAATCTCCACTCCTGCTACTAATGGTGCAACCATGACCGCTCTGTCCCAAGTTAGTTGGTTGTCATCTTTTGTCGGCGACACCCTGTTACACACCAACAACCAGAAGAACTTGGCCGCAATTACTATGGCCTTTCAGATACCCAACCGTGATGTGGCGACCCACTCCGCACGCTCGCCATCAGTGGCGATGTACTTAGCCAATCATAGTATAATAGCCTCTCGCTTCTCAGCATTCCTCTAGAAAGCACCGCTCCGCACGATATCCCATCTGTAATCAAAATCCGTTGTGTTTAGTGACCAAGTGTGACTTGTGGTAGGCCCATAGAGAAAGCGGCTGATGGTAGCCTATGATAAGTCTACCGGACAACCTCGGACTATAGTGGACATGAGAGGATCTTGGGCTAAGGGCTTTGATTTTATGGAGATCAACCCACGGAGAGTGGCAGCAGAGGAGGCGAAGAACTCCCGCACAATCTCCTCGCTATACGTCCCTGGGTCTCGAGCCATCCAGTCACACTCGTGAAGGTTGAAAAGTCGGTGAATGTCGGGGACAGTGTGCAACCTCCATGTGAGGACTCTGTGCTCCTCTGTAACAATTTAGGCCATCTTCTCTTTATCATTAATCATCTTGGCATCCTGGTAGATTTGCCGTTGTCCCTCAACACACCATCTGTTTGGCTCACCGGCCACTGGAGTAGGGTTTTCATTCCTTGGTATGGGTACTGACTCTGAGCTAGTAGCCTCATCAGATGAGGCTGCTTGTTCATTCTGGATGGACCCTGTGGCTGACTTGGAGTTGGACCCCGAAGCATGGGCAGACTCGGACCCTGAAGCATGGCTGCACTTAAAGCCCGAAGCATGAGTAGACTCGGAGCCAGATGCAGACCCAGTAGCTGAACTGGAAAAAGCCTCAATTGGTTACCCGATCAGTGTATGCTCCTCATAAGACAAGGAGACAGTGACTACATTGGGAATCACCTTCCGGGGGGTGCCTCTGGTGGCTTAGGGTGAAGTGGGAGAAGTCTTTGTGTTGGGAGGAACGTATGATGGATCTTTTTCCGTGTCTGTTTCCTCATCGATTAACCTGAAGCTAGGAGCAACTGATTTTGACTTGCCCTGTTTTGAGTAGGTGACTAGCTTTTTGGGTGCCATCGTACCTGTGGAATCGATATTAGTGCCAAAACTAAAGCTAAACAACTAAACAAAAAACTTTAGACTATAAACGAACAATAACAAAGTCCTAAGAAAATTTCAGACAGAGGCTCCAGTGGTCATCCACGGAGGGGACCTACGGTCCGTAGACTGATCTACAGTCCGTGGATCAGCGGACCAGTAATATTGGTCGCAGATGGAAACCACGGATGTACAGAATGGTCCGTAGATTGATCTACGGACCGTAGTCCACCTCCGTGGTTTCACACTTGGTGAAATTTTCAAGAGCATCCACCCACGAACCCAATCTATGGTCCGTAGATTGATTTATGGTCCATAGACGGGATATCGTGGATGGGATCTGTGCCAGGTTTTAGCCATTCTTTATTTTCAAGTCCACATCTTAGACCATTTTCAACAATATCCTAGTCTACTCATGCATTTCAACATTGAATCATGCTAGTTTGTCATTCCCAGGATTTTGATTAATCATTTTAACAATTATTTAAGACAAACTTTGGAACCCTAATTCGAAACTTCCATGTAGACTTATAATCACATACAACAAGGCAACATAATCAGTAAATATAGTTCCAAGGGTATTGTAACTTCCAATTTTATCATGCAATTTCATCTGACAGTTACCCAAGGTCAAGACCCGATTCCCGACTTTCTATATTATATCTATGAACCGATATTCAAAGTAAGGGTAAAGTTAATTACCTTACAAGAAACGTGGAGTGAGGTGATTTCGTGATGATACTAAGTTTTGCAAGATCAAAGAATTGCCTCTTCGTTACTAACCCAACACCGGACCTTTTTTGTGAAATATGGAATGAATTGTATTCGGAATGGAAAGAAATTATGGGAATGATGGGGGAATGGAAGGGATGATTTTAAGGGGGAGTTATGGCGTGATTTAGGGGAGTTGAGGGTGTTTGAAACGGTTGGAGAGTGAATGGAGGGAAGTGGAAATGATTTGGAATTAGGGGAGTTTTAAATAAGGGGGTCCGGGTCGGGTCAGACATATTTAGGGTTTTGGACCCATGAGACCCCGTCTACGGTCTGTGGGTCGATCTACGGTCCATAGGTTGGGACCGTAGATCACTCTTGCACTTGGAAAAAAATTAGGAGCTTACCTGGGATCTACGGGCACCATCCACGGTCCGTGGATAGAACGACGGACCGTCGATGGGGTCCGTACACCTCTGCACCAAACTATTTTCTGCAGATTTTTCATAGCGTACCTGCACATGTAGTAACCATTAGGCTATTCTTTCTACATTTTCTGGACACTTTTTAGATACGGACCCTATGCTAATTATAGCCAACACTAAAAAAACTAAAACACCTATCTAAATTTGATACAGAGATGCAATTAAACAAAGAAATCTACTAAATGGGAAACAGAAACCTATCGTTTGCTAGATTGTACATCTTGGGTTGCCTCCCAAGCAGCGCTTGATTTAACGTCGCTGCACGACGCAAGTTTCTTGATTACTCAGACTTCATCAAGATTGTAGGCCTCAATCACTTCTTGCACACTTTCAGCATTTCCCAGATAGATCTTGATCCTTTGCCCGTTTACCATGAACCTTGTTCCTTCACTATTTTCAAGCTCAACCGTTCCATGGGGGAGCACTTTTGTGAGAAAAAATGGCCTAGTCCATTTGGACTTGAGTTTGCCTGGAAACAAACGCAACCCAGAGTTGAATAGAAGCACAAAATCACCAACCACAAATTCTCGCTTTTCAATTCTTTAATCATGATACCGTTTCATCTTCTCTTTGTACAAGGCAAAACTTTCATAAGCTTTCGGGCAAAACTCATCAAGCATATTCAAGTCATTCATTCTTTGATTCAATGCGGCACCCCAATCCAAATTTAGCTTCTTCATTGCCCACATCGCCTTATACTCTAGCTCTACCGGTAAATGACAGGACTTCCCATATAAAAGTTGGTAAGGAGACATACCTATGGGGATCTTGTATGCAGTGCAATATGCCCATAGAGCATCATCAAGCTTCCTTGACTAATCCGTTCTATTAGCATTCACAGTCTTCGCTAATATCTGTTTAATTTCTCTGTTGGACACTTCAACTTGCCCACTAGTCTGCGGATGGTAAGGAGTGGCTACATTGTGGTGGACACCATATTTCTCAAGTAGTGCCTTGAACAACTTATTACAAAAGTGAGAACCTCCATCGCTGATAATCGCCCTCGTTGTACCGAATCTGGAGAAGATGTTCTTTTTCAAGAATGCAGGGACACTTTTACCATCATTGTTGGGGACGCAACTGCTTCCACCCACTTCGATACATAATCAACCATAACAAGAATATACTTCATCCCGTATGAGCTCACAAATGGACCCATAAAATCAATGCCCCATACATCAAACAACTCTATCACCAATATCGGATTCATTGGGAGCTCTTGCCTCTTTGAAATCCCTCCTTATCTTTGGCAACGATCACAAGTCTTGGCGAAATCATGAGCATCATGGTGGATGGTAGGCCAGTAGTACCCACACTGCAAAATCTTATGCGCAGTTCGAATACCACTATGATGCCCACCAACAGGCGATGAATGGCATGCTTCAAGTACACTCAGCATCTCAACCTCGGGCACATAGCGACGAATAATCCCATCAGCACAACTACGATACAAGTAAGGTTCATCCCAAAAAAATTTCTTCACATCATGCATAAACTTTCTCCTCTGGTGAAAAGACAAGTCCGGGGGCACCAAATCGCTTGCCAAATAATTAGCAAAGTCTGCGAACCCTGGAATCAAATCGTGAGAAGCAGTCAATACCTGTTCATCCGGAAAAGCATCATTAATTTTAGCCCTATCTCCAAGCTTTAGCATAGCCTCTTCCTTTAATCTAGACAAGTGATTGGAAAATTGATTTTCGGTCCCCTTTCTATCTTTTACCACAAAATCAAAATCTTGTAGCAACAATATTCATCTAATCAATCTTGGTTTTGCATCCTTTTTTGCCATCAAATACCTCAATGCAGAATCATTAGTATGCACTATGACCTTAGTTCGAAGTAAGTAGGATCGAAATTTCTCGAATGCAAAAACCACCGCAAGAAGTTTTGTTCGGTCACAGTATAATTCTTCTGTGCCACATTTAGAGCTTTGCTAGCATAGTAAATAGGGTGAAATATTTTCTCTTTCCTCTGTCCCAGTACCACACCAAGCCCCCAATCCACTTGCATCACACATTACCTCAAACGGTTATCCCCAATCAAGTGAAATAATGATAGGTGCACTGACCAACTTCTCCTTCAACTCTCCAAATGCTCTTAAACAAGCCTCATCAAAGTCAAACTTATACTCCTTTTCGAGCAGTTTGCACAATGGGTGTGCAATTTTTGAAAAGTCTTTTATGAATCTCCTATAGAACCCAGCATGCCCAAGAAAACTTCTAACACCTTTTACAGAAATAGGTGGCGAAAGCTTTTCTATTACCTCAACGTTAGCTCTATCAACCTCAATACCTTTCTCTGAAATTCGATGACCCAACACTATACCTTTTTTAACCATGAAATGACACTTCTCCCAATTTAGAACCAAGTTGCAGTCTTCACATCTCTTAAGCACCTCGGCCAAATGATCTAGACAACGATCAAAAGAATCACCTACAACTGAAAAATCATCCATGAACACTTCAATAGTGTCCTCCACCATATCAAAAAATATCGACATCACACAGCGCTGGAAAGTTGCTAGAACATTGCACAACCCAAATGACATCTGTTTGAAAGCAAAAGTCCCATAAGGGCAAGTGAAGGTGGTCTTCTCTTGGTCTTCTGGAGCTATCCGATCGGCCATCAGTAACCGCATTGTAGTGGGCTTTGGGTATCCTAGACCCAACTTCTTGTAAATAGACAATGGAATGAGGTTGATGCTAGCACCAAGATCACACAATGCCTTAGCAAAGTGTAACAGTTCGATAGTACATGGAATCGTGAAGGCACCAGGATCCTCCTTCTTTTGCACAAGAGAACTTGTGGCAATAGCGCTACAATGCTGCAATCTATCATGATCTTCAAAACACACAAACCTCTTCTTTGTTACCATATCTTTCATAAACTTTTCATACCCAGGCATTTGTTCCAAAGCTTCTATCAACGGAACGTTGATGGAAAGCTTCTTCAACATAGTAATAAACCTGCGATATTTACCATCTTCAGTCTTCTTCACTAATCTTTGTGGAAAAGGTGGTGGAGGTCTAGTTATGGGGACCACTTTCTGAGATATCTCCCCTTCTTTCTCTGTGGCATTCTCAGACTTTTCTCTAACCTCTATCATATCATCTTCTTTTCTAATCTCAACTTCCACCACAACCGGCGTAGGTGGATCAATGGTTTGCTTACCCCCTCGAGTGGTAACTGCCATGCAATGGCCATTATTCTTTGGATTCTGGATGGTGTTGCTAGGAAGATTACCAGGTTGACGTGGGTTCACTGTAGTAGACAATTGGGTCATCTGTTGCTCTAGATGCTTTATTCACACTGCATGGGCATCAACCTTTTGACCAATACCAGACAAGTCCTTTCTCATCTCCTTCACATTCTCATCAGCTGCATCAAACCTTCTCATCATCTTCTGCATCATATCTTCAATACGCGTCATACTTCCTCTAGCTTCCCTAGTACCAGATTCCCGATTTTGAGGGGGAACATAAGGTCCAACTTGATCATTTCTGTTGCCATAGCTATTTCGGTTGTAGTTGTTGTCGCGATTGAAGTTCCCATCCCGGACATATTGACCCTCTTGGTTGTAATTTCCATAGTTCTGACCTTGGTTCCCTTGACCTTGGCCCCAATTTTCCATGTTGGATCCTTGGGCATTTGGTCGAAAACCCCAACGTCTGATCATTTACAGCATAAACATCCTCTTCATAGTAACACTCTTCCACTGGTGGTGGTGTTCTAGTCAAGTAGTTCACAGCATTTACCTTTTCTGCACCTCCGCTCACATGCTTCAATACCAAACCCAACTCGGTCCTCATCTTGGCCATCTCTTCAAGAATCTCATCCACAGACTGGTTGTTTGTAGCATGAACGGCAAATGTGTTTCTCCCAGTATCCGACCTCCTAGTGCTCTATGCTTTATTGTTGCGAGAGATCTTCTCCAGCTTTTCTGTGATCTGTGTATATGTGCACTCACCATATGAACCTCCAGTAATAGTATCCAGCACTGCTTTATTGTTATCATCCTGACCTCGATAGAAATATTCCTTCAGCGACTCATCATCAATACGATGATCCGGAACACCTCTTATGAACGAAGTGAATCTATCCCATGAGCTACTTATAGACTCTCCAGGTAATACCACAAAATTATTGACCCTATATTTGTGATTTAGCTTCTTGGACACTGGGTAATACCTTGCTAAGAACACATCTCTCAGTTGGTTCCATGTATAGATTGAGTTATAAGGCAGCTCAGTGAACCATATAGCAGCATCGTCTGTTAGTGATAGAGGGAACACTCTCAATCTTTTGACATCCATATCCAAGTCTGGCCAACCTACAAAGCTTTTGCAGACCACCCTTATCTTGACTATGTGAGCATGTGGGTCCTCCGATGGTAACCCTGAGAACAAGCCCCTCGCTGTAAGCATTTGCATCAAGCTACTAGTTACCACAAATGTGTGCCCCGGAGGCAGAGAAGGTAAGACTAGAGGTCCATCAGAGTCGGCAATATTTGTGTTGCCCCTGTAGTTGGCATGAATTTGTGGTTCTGGTGGACCGTGCACCCTCACTGCATTTCCCAATTGATTTTCAGCTAGACCCCAGTTTTCTTCACCAGCTGCTCTCGGCTGTTGTAACTCAACTATATCATCAAGATTTACTCCGATAGGATTAACTGGAATTCCTTGATTGTTCATTCTTCGCAAAGTTCTGTTCAACTCTTGATCGTAAGGAGTAAGTGGTTCACCTTGGCTCCGTGTCCTTGGCATACACTAGAGTCAGAACCTGAGAGAGACAAGAACAAAAAGAAAAAGTAAAATTAGAAAATATTTGACTAAAGTTCAATAATATAGTGAAAATTAATATAAAAGCCAAATTTCCCTGGCAAAGGCGCCAAAATTAGATACGCTCAAATTACGCCTCCCTAAAGAAGCATAAGCGATCGTTATCAAGTAAAGAACCCAACTTGTAGGTTGGGGTCTATCCCACGAGGAAACTGGTTCAGACTTAACTTTAACTTACACCTATATACGTTTAGTCAAAGTACTTTTGGAAACAAGTAATAAAAGGGGGGGGGGGATTTGTGAAACAAATAGTAAGTAATCAGTAAACAAAAGTCAATTTTTGTGGTTATCAAGATGAGAAAATTAACTAAGGTATACGTGTTCACCACAAGCTCATAACTCAGTAATCCTAGTAATAGCAATCCTGTCCTAGTGTATTACATGCAAAGTGATAGGTTAGGTATCTCTAAATCTTTGGTCCGGCATCTAGAGAATTTCACCCCGCACCTTGATACGGCTACGTGTGTATAATTTACTAACCCTTACTTTTACCTCATATTAGACATCATAATCGATGTTTGGCTTAGTTATTACTTCGCACCAATCGACACTAGCCTATTAGATAGTATCACACTAAATCTATGTTGATAATTCTTTTCTTGTTGATTACCTCCTTGGTCCGGCAAGCAGCAATAAGGCAAGTTGTAACGCGTGCACTCGTTAAAAAGACTTCTGAACGAAAGAATTATCAATGCATGCAAAACACTATTCAAGAATTGCTTATTTACTATTCATACTTTGTTAATCGCTCATGGATCCCACAACCCTAGTTGTGGAGTTTAGTTACCCATAATCATATGAACACAATTCATTGCTTTAGATGAAAGAATTATGAACTTACGTAGTTGAAAAAAATAAACCCAGAAATTCAACTCTAATTTCAAACAAAATCATCAAAACGAACCTTTGGGAATCAAGAATTGCTCAGGTAGCAAAATTAGTTTCCAAGTCACAAAGTAAAACAAAAGTAATAAAATCTAACCCCCAAAAATGAGGTTTACATGCCCTATTTATAGAAAACAAGTCTCAAATTAAAAGGGAAATAAATTAAGGAAAGTGTGTTCAGGCACGCATCTTCATTCCACAAGACTAACTCACGGGCCGTCAATGGATCTACGGTCCGTGAGTCCCTTCCGTCAGCCAGGACTTAGAAAATATTTCAGCCTCCAAAAATCAGCTTCTCTGAATCAAATGACGGACTTGCAGTACGGACCGTAGATCGATCTACGGTCCGTCAATCCCCTTCCGTAGCTCCATACTTGGAATCTTCAAAAATCAGGTACTGGAACCCTCGCAGTATAAATCTACGGATCAATAGTACGATCCGTAGATCAATCTATGGACCGTCAATGGCCACCGTGGTTCCACACTCTGTCAGATTTCCCTGATTTGCCTTTCATGCCCTGCCTGCTGATCTACGGCCATCACCTACGGAGCGTCACTAGACCTACGGTCCGTAGATCACCTCCGTAGGTGCCCTTTCTGCAGTTATTTCAGCTGTCCCTTTACTTTTGCGCCTGAACGTCTTTCCTGCAAAACATGATAAAACCACATAAAAACCAATCCAAAAAGGCCCTAGACACACACAACTTGTAAGTGAAATGTATTAGAAATACCGTAAACTCACGGTATATCAATGTGTTTTTGAGGAACAATATCAATAGAAGAAAAAGAAAAAAGAAGAAATTTTGCAAGTTCAAAAACAATGAAAAAAATCCAGCATCAACTATCAAAGAAAAAATTGAGGAGGAGCATTTTTTTCAAATGTAGTAACAAAAGCAAAGGAGGATTGTTGAAGTTTGCTTTTAGTTACTGTAATAACTTTTAGCAAAATAAGTTATTTAGTTTGAATAAATTTGAAATTTGAATTTTAGTTAGGTTTTTTTAGCTGTTGAGATATATTAGGATTTTTAAATTTTAAATTACGCAGATTATGTGTTTTATGTTAGCTATTTAAAGCCTCTTAATGATTAATAAAATTATTGAAAGCTATTGAAAGTCATTTCAATCCATTGAGAGACATTTTTAATCTTTCTGTGCTGCCCTATTTGAAAAAAACACCAACAGTTTACTGTGTTGTGACTGCTTATATATATGTTTCACTTAATGGAATAGACGTGTGATTCTACCAGTACATTGTGGTTGTGTACTGATAGTGCACTTGCTCTTTCTTTGTGGAGTACAGGGCATCTTCAGATGGCTACTGATATAACTTATTTGGGAGATCAGTGAGCAAGCGCGGATTCAAGGGTGAGCCAGTTCTTCAGGATGCCATGAGTCCACAATGTTTTAGTCCACTCTTTACGGACTCAGACTTTCTAGTTAGACTTACTCGTTTGTTTAGTTAGGTTGTACCCATTTTCTTTAGACTTGTTGAACTTTAGATGTTTTGGTTCATTGACTTTCAGATTCTAGGGGTGTTTTCTGCAATGTTTTAGTAACGATTTGTTAGACTTTCGGAGTTTATGGGAACTCCACTTTATTTCTACATTTAAACCTTCTCATGTATCTTTAAATGTTTAGTTTTGGGATTAGTTGGTTAGTTGTAATGGTTCTCCCACCTGAGGGATAGTGTGGGTGCCAATTACGACGGTCTGGGTCATGACATTTTTTTTCGAGGGTACATATATTGGAAATAAGATCTCTACTCCACAAGGTAGCTGCAAAGTTTGTGTACATCTTACCATTTTCAAACACTAGTTTGTGTGCATCTTAACCTTTTCAAACCCAGCTCTTGTGATAACACTAGGTATGTTACTTTTGTTGTTTTGTAACAATATGCTTGAACAGTTTCACTTAAATACAATGAGACTTCCATCGATTTTTCTTGAGGTATTCACTAGTGTTCCCAATATGAGAATAAGATGTCCAACCTGATTTGAGAATGAGTGTCACCAAAGGATGATGATTTCTTCATCCCTTATAATCATTCCTCTATTTTTCTCCTAAATCTAAATGCTCTGGCTTTGTTCTTAGCTCTATATATTATATCTATCTCTAATATTTTCAAATTATTTTCAACTTACAAAATACAATGTATATGTACAATAATGATTATGATATATTATATTTATCTTCTACGGCCTGTGTATATTAACCTAACTATTTTCCTTTTGTGATCTCTAAAATTTTATTTGTTTTCCAACTTTGTGCATGCATAAATTTTGAATTAAAATAAATTATTTATCTTGCTTTTTGTATTTAATTACACAACATATGTTCAATATGGTCGAAACACAAAAGAAAAAGAATGAAGATACAAAGAGCAACAATAAATCTTCTTGAAAGGACAAAGAGGACTCTTCAAATAATATTTTAAAAACAAAAAAATATTCATGGTACGTAATTCATTCATTCAACATCTTAAACTTGATTGTGTTGATTATTATTTTTCTTGTTAACTTTAAGAAATTAATAAAAAAAATCAATGTCTTCTCAATTGTATTGTTATGATTAAACTAGTTTCAAGGAACGTGCGTTGCATATTTATCCAAAAGTACTTTACATAAATATTGTATTGCGAATGATATATTTTATCCCCTTAAAATCTATTGGTATTGACTAAGAAAATAAAAATAATAATCCTACATTTGTATGATAGAAAGTGCATATATCTTCCTATTGCAACATCATTTTGCTTCTTCAATTCAATTTATTAAGAGAATGGATCAACAACCAAGAGGAACATATATATGCGGCTGAGGCAATACTGATTTACTTAGTTTTATTCAATTCATGTTTTTCCTTTTAAATATCTTCCTTGTTTTATTTCTCAATTTTTTGCCCTTGTGTTCATTTATATATTTGTGTTTCATTTTAGCAAATGTCTTGATTATGAATTTATAGACCATTTCTAATAAATTTTAGAAGACTAATAAAATTTAAAAATCTTTGATTTTTCCTTCTTGCAATCCTATTTCAAATTAATTTTTTTTGTTGAGGGTATATCAAAGAAAATATCTCCACCCTAAAAAGATAGTAGCAAAATTTATGTACTTCTTACGATTTGTAAACCCTGGTTTGTGTAGATCTTACACTTTTCAAAGCATAGTTTAAGTACATTTTAAACTTTTGAAATCCTACTCTAACACTGTCATGTTTCTTTTGTTGTTGTGTAACGATATGTGTGAACAATCTCATTTAAATACAATGAGACTTCCATGGATTTTTCCAAAGGCATTCACTCAAGTTCCAAATATGAGAACGAGAATCACATCCCGATCTAAGAATGAGTATCGCCGAAGTTTGATGCTTTCTTCACCCCTTATAATCATTTCTCTATTTTTCTCCCAAATCTAAAAGCTTTATTTTTTTCTCAAATCTATTATAATATCAATCTCTGATTTTTTTTTCAAATAATATTCAATTTATCAAATACAATTTATATGTACAGTGATGATTATGATATATTTTATGTATCTTTAACGGCCTATGTGTATATTAACCTAATTTTTTAATATTTCTAGAATTTCATTTGTTTTTCAACTTTGTGCGAGCATGAAATGTGTGTTTAAATAATTAGTTGATCTTGCTTTTTGTATTTAATTCCATAGAATATGTTCAATATGCTCAAAGCGTAAAATAAAAATAAAGAGGTTGTCAAGAGGAACAAGAAATCTTGTCGAAAGGACCAAGAGGACTCTCAAAGAAGATATACATAACAAGTGAAAGCAAAAAAATTATGGTACTTGATTAATTAATTCAGCATCTTATACTTGATTATATTGATTATTATTTTCTTGTTAACTTTAAGAAATTAAAATATAATTAATATGTCTTTTACATTTTAATCTTATTATTAAATTAGTTCTGGGAATGTGCAATGCACATTTATCCCAAAATATAAAAAATTATGTATTGCATATGACATATTTTATCCCCTTTAAATCTATGTGTATCTACATAAAAGTTCCATAAGTTTTACGAGACAAAGTACAAATATCTTCCTATTACAATATCATTTTGCGTCTTCGCTTACTTCTGATTCTTAAGGGAAAATATCAATAACCACGAGGAACAAATAAACACAATTGATATGGTACTGATTTACTGTTTCGTTATATCCAATTCATTTTTGCCTTTTATTCCCTTACAATGAAGGACTCGAATTACGTGGTACTGAGTTTGATTCAGTTTAAATATTTTTTTTGATTCTCCATCTTTTTCCCTTGTTTTCATTTATACTGACACGTGCGTTGCACGTGATTACTAATTTCAAAAATATATGTTATAGTGAATAGTATTGCTTATTTAAGCGAAGATTTGATTAATAAGCTTAGGAAAAAATAATATTGCAGATTCTTTTGTGAATGTTCAATGTAGATCATCATATATATCTCCTATTCATGCAAACGTATGAAGATGGTCAATGATAAATTTTATTAGTTAAATGCAATTATGTATATATTTATTTCAATTTGATGAGGTTCAATCATGTAATCGGTCTTATCTCACTAATATTACCTTATAGACAATATTTGTTTTGTATTTTTGTTGTCATCTAACCAGATGTGCTTTGCATTTGTTTTCTACATTAAATTGATTAGATGTCATATGAAGATGTGAAGAGAACAACTACATTTTATATTTTCACATATTTTCACATTTGTTGTGAGTTTTTAAAAAAAATAGAACTCGAAACGTTTTAAAATAATATATTTTGGAGTTAGAAGATCTCGTTAACTTGATAATACATTTGTGACATATATAATAATTTAATTTAAATATAAATACCTACCCAAATATAAATAACAATTTGCATTAATGAAAATATTTATCTCATAAAATTATCTATTAAATAAATAATAAAAATTAAACTAATACAAACTTCAACTGACGTTATTACAAGTCATATGAACTTTTCTTAGTCTAAAATACTGAAATATTAAGAAATAGTAAATAAGTAAAACAAAAGGGCAATGTTTATATAGTAATAACTATTTTGAAGTAAACTTCTTGAGAGTCTAAATCACATAAGTAGCATTGATAAATAAAGTCATTCTTTTGTCTTGAGCATCAAAAACAAATCGTGACGATTCTCTAAATTTTGGAAAAAGATATTCAAAAGCATATATCTACATCAAAAGAGAAATTGTTAACAAAAACAAATAAATTTAGACTACATCATGTTAACTTCATATAGTGGAACATTACATACTAATGTATATATTAAGCAAAAAAATAATTATTATATCATCAAAGTTATATTATTTTTCTCAAGTACTCGAGGTTATGGAATATACTCTCTTAAGATAGAATGACTTACTTCATCAGAATAGTGGCACCTCATATTCCGCTAAACTTCGAACTCACTCAACGACAATAAATTACCCAAAAAAAATTTAAATGCAAGAAGAAGAAGAGTAGAAGATAAGAAAAAATTGTGGTTGGAAAATGAGAGGAAGTCCCTCTATTTATAGTCAACAAAGGGTAATATCAACAAAAAAAATTTGCATCTTATCTGCAAAATCATGATCTTTTCGAGAAGTCACAACATTTTGGAAAAGTCACAACTTATTGAAAAAGTCACAACTCTTTGGAAAAGTCACAACTTATTGAAAAAGTCACAACCCTTTGGAAAAGTCATAACTATTTGGAAAAGTCAAAACTCATCGAAAAATCATAACCCTTTGAAAAAATTCACAACTTATTGGAAGAGCCACAACTCATCAAAAAAGTCACAATCTAAGTTAGGTATATTATAGTAATTTAATATTCAAGTTAGGAGTTCATGCTTTTAAGATAATATAGATATAGATATTTGTGGTGCAGTTTAGCATGTATCTTGATTTTGAATTTAAAAATCATTTCTAACAAACTTTAGAAGACAACAAGACTAACAAATGTTTGATTTTTTCTTCTTGCATTCCTGTTGCAATTTTTTTTGTCGAGGGTACGTATATCGAAAAAATATCTCTACTCCGAAAAAATAGTGGCAACGTTTGTGTAGATCTTACCATTTTCCAACACTATTTTGTGTGCATCTTACCCTTTTCTGTTATGACCCGAGCCTACACCCTGCACGTGGCCGGCACTGAAGAACCATTGCAAGTCCCCAAGCGAACCCTCATCCTGGCTGACTACAAGCGGAAGACTAACTCAAGCATACATAAGCATCAAATTGAAAGAAACGTTTAAAAATAGTTTACTGAATCTCAAAACTTTGCTGAATATACTGAGTATGAAATATAAGTTTTAAATAAAGCATCTCAAACTGAAAGACTCTCCAAAACTGTCTATCTATGAAGCCTCTACTAAACAAACATGAGTGTTGGGACAAGACCCTCGACTCCTCAAAAGAACTACTACTAACAACTCATAAAACTAGAGTACTCCGAAAGCAAGGAGGTCTCACTCCTTACTCATAAGAAGACGAGCGGATGAAGTGATCTCAACAGACTCTTGTCAATGATCATAATAACATGTATCTACATCATTAAAAGATGCAGGTCGAATGACATCAGTACATTGAATGTACGAGTATGTAATATAGGTGAATAACAAATAACTGAAAGAAAGGACTATAATAGATAACAATGTACTCAAGCTGAATGTAAAAAAATAAAAGTGTGAAATCATTTAAAGCTTTACAATATACTTTTTCATCTTTGAACTGAACATAATAAGTCATATATAAAAATACACTTTAACTCTATTTGGAGATTCTTTAATCGAAAACCATCACTATGAGCTACGTGAAGATACAATGTCTCGCCCGCGCTGTTAGAACTGTCATATACCTTGCCAGGATATAGGAATCCTCAACTAAGTGGATCCAATAAGCTATGCTTAAAAGCATTAAGGAATCATCTAAAAATTATGATCCTTTACCCATGTTGGCATACATGGTTTATTCGTATTTCTAGTTGTTTGAACTCATCCCCATATCGTTGCTCAATACTACTCCCAAAATAATTAATATAACTGTGTGCTCAATTAACCCATTACAAAGAATTGACTTCTTACATTACTTGAAATACTTTTCAGCATATATATATACATATATATATATGAATAAAATAACATTAGTAACTCTTTTTATCAAAACTCATCTTTACTTCTTCAAAAACTCAGTTTAAAACTCAAGTGTTGGCTTTGAAAAACTTCTCAAGATTTATAATTCAAAATAGGGTTCATGCTGAATTATAAACATGAACAAATCAGCTCAATGATCTCAATAAAAAATATAGAAATCCAATACTTAGGAATAGAATTTCAAAAGAATTAGTAATTCAAGAACACAAAATCAACTTATCTCAAGAATACTCAAATTTAGGGGTAGAATCTAGATTTCTCTTTTACGGGATTGAAAGTAGATGTAGGGCGTGAGGAGGATGTAGTCCAATATACTATGATAGCCTTACATACTTGAAAGAACAAGGTTCTTGATGAATCTTGAAAAAGGATTAGAAGCCTTGAAACCCTAGCTTGAAGGAGAAAAATAAGAAAACCTTTCTTGAGATTCTTGAATTAGTTTCTTGCAATCTCTATGGCCAATAATTATGATTTTCATTAGTGATTTATAATTTTATGGAGGAATTTGAGTTGGAAAGAATGAAACTCTTGGAGAAAGACTTACCTTGAAGAAAAATCTTGAAAAAGATTGAAAGAATCTTGAATGAAGTCTTCTACTTGGATTTTTCCTTACGACTTTGCCCTAGGGTTTGAGAGAGAGGAGAATAATGGATTATAAGATGAAAATTTGATTGTTTTGAGCCTTATATTAGTCAATAAATTCGCTTAGGGTTTTCTTGGAGGCATAAAGATAAAAAGAGCCTTTTTAATATTTTTCCGTCGGCTAATTCGTCACAGCACTATATCAGTTACTAAAATGGTCATAACTTTTTACTCAGAAACTGGATTGACGCAAAATATGTGGCATTGGAAAGTAGATTCAAATACCTTTAATTCAAGTTGTTATGGACCATGTAACTCTTTATATTCTAAGAGATATGGTTATTTTAAGTTGACCTAAGTAAAATCTTATATCAAAACCTAATCGGTAAGGAAACTTTCAACTCAACTTTGTGCTAGGAGTTTTTCGTGACCTTAATTAATATCCAAAATCATTCCAACACTAAAAAATTTACCTTTACATATATGGGAAATTTTAGAATCACCCATTATGACCCTACAAGTAAATGAAGAATGGTTCGAGTCTTAACTTAGAAATTTTTGGGGTGTTACATTTTCAAACCCTAATCTTATGATAACACTAGGTATGTTGCTTTTGTTGTTGTGTAACGATATGTGATTAGTCTCTTTTAAATACAATGAGATTTCCATCAATTTTTCCAGTGGCATTCAGTGGCGTTCCTAATATGAAAACGAGATGTCCTACCCGATTTGAGAATGAGCATCACCGAAGGATGATGCTTTCTTCATCCTTAATAATCATTCTATTTTTCTCCCAAATCTAAAAGCTCTGGTTTTGCACTCAAATCCATATGTAATATCTATCTATGAAAATTTCAAATTATTTTCACTTACGAAATATAGTGTATATGTATAGTAATGATTAGGATATGTTTTATGTATCGTCAACGGCCTATGTATATATTAACCTAACTATTTTCCTTTTTTGATCTCTAGAATTTTATTTGTTTTTCTTCTTTGTGAGTGCATGATTTGTGAATTCAAATAATTTTTTGATCTTGTTTTTTGCATTTAATTCCACTGATATGCTAGAAGCACAAAAGAAAAAGAAGCGGATGCCAAGAGTATCAAGAAATCTTTTGTAAAGGACCAAGCGAACTCTTCCAAGAAGATATTACATAACAAGCAAAACAAAAAAAAATTGTGGTACGTAACTAATTCATTCAATATCTTACACTTGATTATGTTTATTATTTTCTTGTTAATTTTAAGAAATTAATAGAGAATTAATATGTCTTTTCAATATTAATTGTATTATTAAACTAGTTCTGGTAACGTGCATTGCACGTGTATCCTAAAATACTTTACATAAATTTTATATTGAAAATAACATATTTTCCCCCTTCAAATCTATTGGTATTTACTAAAAAACATAAAATTAAAATCCTACATTTTTATGATAGAAAGTACACATATCTTCCTATTACAACATCATATTTCTTCTTCAGTTACTTCAAATTATTAAAAGAAGAGATCAACAACCAAGAGGAACATATATATGCGATTGAGATGGTACTGATTTACTTCTTCATGTTATTCAATTTATTTTTCTCTTTTATTACCTTACAATAAAGGACTCAAATTACGTGATGGTGAGTTTGATTAAATTCATATCTTGCTTTGTTTCTCCACTAATTTGCCCTTGTGTTCATTTATCTATGGGTGGTTCATTTTAGCATCTGTGTTAATTATGAATTTATAGACCATTTCTTATAAATTTTTGAGACTAATAAAATTGACAAACTTTTGATTTTTCCATCTTGCAATCCTATTTCGATTTTTTTTTTTTTTTGTCAAGGGTATATCAAAGAAAATATCTCTATCCCAAAAAGGTAGTGTCAAAGTTTGTGAACATCTTACGATTTTAAAACACTAGTTTGTGTATATCATCCCTTTTTCAAATCCTAATCGTGGGATAACACTTGGTATGTTGCTTCTATTGTTGTGTAACGATATATGTGAATAATTTTATTTATATACAATGAGACGTCCATCAGTTTTTCCGAGGGCATTAACACAAGTTCCCAATATGAGAACAAGAATTTCATCCAGATCTGAGAATGAGTGTCACTAAAGTATGATGTTTTCTTCATCTCTTATAATCATTCCTCTATTTTTCTCCCTAATCTAAAAGCTTTATTTTTGCTCTTAGGTCGATATGTAATATCTATCTCTAATTTTTTTCATATCATTTTCAATTTAAGAAATACATTGTATATGTATAGTGATGATTATGATATATTGTATGTATCTTCAATGACCAATGCGTATATTAATAGAACTATTTTCCTTTTGAGATTTTCTAGAAAATTATTTGTTTCCCATCTTTGTGCATGCTTGAATTGTGAATTTAAATAATTAGTTGATCTTGTTTATTGTATTTAATTCCATATAATATATGTTCAATAGGCTCAAAGAACAAAAGAAAAAGAAAGAGGTTGCCAAGAGGAATAAGAAATCTTCTAATAAATTTTAGAAGACTACAAGATTGACAAATGCTTGATTTTTCCTTCTTCCGTTCATGTCTCAAATATTTCTATTGTCGAGGGTATGTTAAAATATATATATATATATATATTTCCAGAGAAGGTAGTGGCAAAGTTTGTATACATCTTACCATTTTAAACCCTAGTTTGTTTGCATCTTACCGTTTTTAAACCCTTCTCGTGGGATATCATTCACTATGTTGCTTATGTTGTTCTGTATCGATATCTGGGAATAGTCTCATTTAAATACAATGAGACTTCCACCTATTCTTTCAAAGGCATTCTTTCAAGTTTCTAATCTCAGAATGAACTTACATCATGATCTGAGAATTAGCGTCACAGAAGGATGATGCTTTCTTCATCCTATGTAATAATTCTTCTGTTTTTCTTCCAAATCTAAAATCTCTGTTTGTTTATCTCAAATATGATATATCTGTAATATCTATCTCTGATTCTTTTAAATCATTTTCAATATATGATATATAGTTTATATGTATAGTGATGATTATAATATAATATATGTATGTTGAACGTCCGTTGTGTATATAAACCTAATTATTTTATTTTTGTGAATTTTAGAATTTATTTGTTTTTCAACTTTGTGCGAGCATGATTTGTGAATTTAAATAATAGTTGATCTTGCTTTTTGTATTTAATTCCAAGAGTATATGTTTACTATGCTCGAAGCACAAAAGAAAGAATGCCAAGAGGAACAACAGATCTCTAAAGGACAAAGAGGACTCTTCCAAGAAGATGTTACATAACAAGCGAAAGCAAAATATTATTCATTGTAAATAACTAATTCATTAAGAATCTTACACTTGATTATGTAGATTAATACTTTTCATGTTAACTTTAAGAAATTAATATCTCTTTCCAATTTTAATGTTATTATTATACTAGTTCTTGGAACGTACATTGTACATTAATCCCAAAATACTTTTTTATATATTTTGTATTACACAAGATATATTTTATACCCTTCAAATCTATTGGTATTTACTAAAAAAAATCCATATTTTTTATGATATTTCATATATCTTCCTGTTACGATATCATTTTGCTTATTCACTTACATCAAATTTATAAGGTAATAGATCAACAATTAAGAGGAATATATAAACATGATGGAGACGGTACTGATTACTTCTTCATTTTATTTAATACATTTTTTCCTTTATTCTATTACAATAAATGACTCGAATTACATAATGTGACTTTGATTCAAATCAAATCTTGTTTTGTTTCTCCATCTTTCGCCCTTGTATTCATTTATATATTTGCAGTATATTTTTTCAAGTGTCTTAGTTTTGAATGTATAAATCATTTCTAATAAATTCTAGAAGACTAACAAGATTGACAAACGTTTGATCATTTCCTTCTTTAAATCCCGTTTCAAATTACTTTTTTGTCGAGGGAATATCAAAAATATATATCTACCCCATAAAGGTAGTGGAGAAGTTTGAGTTCATCTTACTATTTTCAAACCCTACTATGTGTATATCTTACCCTTTCCAAGCTCTACTCGTATGATAACATGAGCATGTTGCTTTTGTTATTGTGTAACGATATGTATGAACAATCTCTTTTAATTACAATGAGAATTCCATAGGTTTTTCCAAAGGCATTTAATGGTGTTTCCAATATGAGAACGAGACGTCCATCCCGAGTTTAGAACGAACCTCACTGAAGGATGATTCTTTCTTCATCCCTTATAATTATTCCTCTATTTTTCTCCCAAATCTAAAAGTTATGTTTTTGCTTTCAGATATATATGTAATATCTATCTCCGATTTTTTCAAATCTTTTAAAATTTACGAAATATAGTGTATATGTATATTGATGATTAGGATATGGTGTATGTATCTTAAATGTCCTATGTGTATATTAACCTAACTATTTTCCCTTTGTGATATCAAGAATTTCATTTTCTTTCCAACTTTGTTCGTGCATGAATTGTGAATTTAAAAAATTACTTGAACAAGGTTTTTGTATTTAATTCTACAGTATATGTTCAATATGCTCGAAGCACAAAATAAAAAAGAACGAGGATGCCAAGAAGAACAAGAAATCTTCTTAGAAGCAGCAAGAGGTCTCTTCCAAAAATATATTACATAACAAGCGAAACCAAAAAATTATTCATGGTACGCGATTAATTCATTCATCATCTTACACTTCATTCTGTTGATTATTATTTTCCTAGTTAACTTTAAGAAACGAATAGAGAATTTATGTGTATTTTCAATTTTAATCATATTATTAAACTAATTTTGGGAACATGTGTTGCACATTTATCCCAAAATACTTTATATAAATTTTGTATTACAAATGACATATTTTATCCCCTTCAAATCTATTGGTATTTACTAGAAAATAAAACTAAAAATCCATCATATTTATGATAGAAAGTATATATATCTTTCTATAAAGACGTCATTATGCCTTTTCACTTACTTCAAATTATTAACAAAATAGATTAACAACCAAGAGGAACATATAAATGTGATTGAGACAGTACTGATTTTCTTCTTCATTTTGTTCCCTTAAAATGGACTCAAATTATATGATGGTGAGTTTGATTCAATTCAAATTATGTTTTGTTTCCCCATTTTTTTTGTAATGACCCAGTTGGACATTTTTGGAGAGGTTTGCAAAAGTACCGTTTTACCTCTCTTGATGGTTGGCCAGAGTCATTTATAGTTGGTTTGTGAAATCAATTTTGAATTTTGAGTAAAAAGTTGTGAATTGTGGGGATTTTAGAGTTTTGAAAGGGTAAAGTTGTTACAAAGTGGTTTTCGGTGTCTTCTGGAGTTTCTAGTCTCAGAATAAAATTCCATCGATTCTATCGGTCATGGAATGTGGATTTGGTCAAAGAGAATCATCAATTTTTGATTTGGAGTCTTTTAATGGAATTGTTTAACACCCTAAAAATTTCTAAATTAAGACTCGAACCATTTTTCATTTGTGAATAAGATCGTAT
Organism: Solanum okadae; assembly: GCA_036553675.1. Classification (NCBI taxonomy): domain Eukaryota; kingdom Viridiplantae; phylum Streptophyta; class Magnoliopsida; order Solanales; family Solanaceae; genus Solanum; species Solanum okadae. The sequence goes on along the minus strand of CM071681.1, from coordinate 15,490,974 downwards.
CAACTGATTCTTAAATTGGCATATGTGTAAAGGTCAATTCTTTAGTGTGGGAATGAATTTAGATATACATTAAGATCACTAGAATCCTCTAGCACTAAGTTGAGTTGAAATCTTCCATACCTAATAAGTTTTGATGTAAGATTCTACTTGGGTCAACTTCAAACGACCATATATCTTAGAATATAAAGAGCTATGTGGCCCATAACCTATGAAATTAAAGGTATTTGAATGTTCTTTCCAACGCCACCAATTTCGCAACAATACAAGTTTTGAGGAAAACTTTATGACCAATTTAGTAACCTAATACAGTGCAGTGACGAATTGGCCGACGGGAAAACATTAAAGTGTCGTTTTTGTCTTTTTACCTCTAACAAAACCCTAAACGAATTTCTTGAAAGGCCCAAACTAATCTTATTTTCATCTATTAATCCAGCCTTCTTTTATCTCTTCAACCCTAAAGAAAAATCATAGTAGAAGACTCCATTTTTCAAGATTCTTCTTCAAGGTAAGTTTTTCTCCAATAACTTCATTCTTTCCAACTCAAATTCCTACATACACTTATGAATCACTAAGGAAAATCATAATTCTTGGCCATAGAGATTTCAAGAAACTAATTCAACAATCTCAAGAGAGGTTTTCTTGATTGTTCTCCTTCAAGCTACGGTTTCAAGGCTTTTATTCAAGTTCTTTTTCAATATTCTTTAAGAACCTTGTTATTTCAAGTATGTAAGACTATCATAGTGTTAGAGTAGTTCGTCCTCACACCCTACATCTACTTCCAAACCAGTAAAAGAGTAATCTAGGATTCTATCCCTAGATTTGAGTATTCTTGAGATGAGTTGATTTCTAGTTCTTGAGTTCCCGATTCCTTGAAATTCTATTCCTAATTATTGAATTGCTATATGTTACACATTAAGATTCTTGAGTTGATTCGTTCAAGTCTATCTTTCAATGTGAACCATATGAATTGAGTATTCTTGAGATGAGTAGTAGGGTTGAGTTCCGAGTTCTAAGTTCTTGAGTCCTTGAGTTCTGAATACTGAGTTTCCATATTGCTATTAAGACACCTGAGTTAAGTCATTCATGTCCATAATTCTGCATGAACCCTATGAATTGAGTTATAAATTTTTAGAAGTATTTTAAAGATAATATTTGAGTTTTAAACAGAGTTTTTGAGAAAGTAAAGAGGAGTTTTATTGAGAAAGAGTTTTTAAAACATGATTAGTATGACAGTCGAGTATGCCATGAATGTTTAAGCAGTATGGTATCTAGATATACCATTAATGTTTATACATTATGACTTCCTGATTCATCAATGATCATATCACAATATGATTTTGATATATTTTTGAGAAAGAATTTTAAAGTATGAATTGAGTAAGAGTATAAGGGAACTAAGTATTCCCAAAGGTATTAGTTTTTACATTGATAACAGAGAAACTATGATTTCTAAATCAATTATGAGTTCAAAGATATTTCAAGAGCAATTACCTCTTTTAAGAGGATAGTTTGAGCAATAATCTCAAACCAGAGGAAGAGTATATTTTTAAACATTGAGCATTAAGTTATATAACTTATTTTGGAAGTTGTATTGAGCACCAGATTGGGTTAGAGTTTTTTATGATTCGGAAGTCCTATAGAACTACGCAGCCAACATAGGTGTAACACCCCGTATACTAGACAAAATAGAATGCAGATTTTAGAAGTTGCAGATGCAAACGACGGGCACCAATCATAGACCGTAGGGTGACCCACGGACCGCAAGTGGGGTCCGTGGATGTCCACCTGCAGCTCTTCCATAAAATAGTCCAGAAAAATGACTAAGGGTCGACCCACAGTTGGACCTACGAACCGTAGGTCAGACCAAGGGCCGTGGATCGAGACCCCAGATCGAAGTCTTTGAAGCCAACTGACGGTTGACCAAGACAGACAGTGGGTCAGTCCACGGACCGTTGGTGGCCCCAACTACTTTTAAGTCAGGGGTCGTTTGGTCTTTTCCCTATGCTTTGGACCCCCTAAACTACGTCGTTTAACCCTTAAACTACTAGTTTTGGTCAGTTTTAGCCTAGAAACTAAATTAGAACCTACCCTAGTGAATTCATTCTCCAAAATTCATCCAATTAGAACGAAAAGAAGAGAAAGCAGTCGAGCAACCCTAGTCCAAGAACGCAGCGGGTTTTCATCAGATTCAGCCTCAAAATCGAAATATTTCTCTGTGGAATTCGTCACCAGGTATGTAGGATTTCACTAATGGATTCCTTTCACCCATTAGGTCCCTAGAGTTCCGTCAGATTCTTGATTCTTAACACTATGTTTAGACCTAGGGTTACTAGAATTTTATATTTATGTTGGGATTCAGCTACTAGACTAATCTGAATCAGATTATCATGTTTTTCGTGGAATTATTGCTTAGTTCTCTCTTGAAACTCAGAACCCTAGTTGTGTAGATTCATTTAGTTCATGTATTACACTTGCTAGGTCTGTTATTCAGTTATACATGTGTTAGTTAAGAATGTTTTATTATCAGTATATAAATGTTGCATTTTCAGTTAGTATGTCAGTATATTTGAGCTATTCAGTATTACATAATTCAGTTATAACGTATTACTCACGTAATCAGTTGCGAGTAGGCTTAATATCGAGTTGTACTAAGGTCAGTCACCCTCATAGTCCCATAACTACGTGCCCCCATAGGTAAATCCCCTCTACGGGCATTATGCCTAGTGATCATGACAGTGATGCCTATATACCCTTGGCAAGGTATATTGAGTCCTCTAGATGAGGCGTATATATCAGACTCCACATTTAGCTCATGTGGTTTTATGTCAGTTATTAGTAACTCCACATTCATCCTTAACACGAGCAATACTACCCATTGATAGTCGACAAAGAGCATCCGCTACCACATTTGCTTTACCGGGGTGATAGGGAACACTCATGTCATAATCCTTCAATAATTCTAGCCACCTTGTTTGGCGAAGATTCAAATCCTTTTGACTAAACACATATTGAAAGCTCCTATGATCGGTGAAAACATCAACTTGAACCCCATACAAATAATGCCTCCAAATCTTTAAGGCAAAAACTACCACCGCTAACTCAAGGTCATAGGTAGGATAATTCTTCTCATTGATCTTAAGTTGCCTTGAAGCATAGACAATAACCTTACCATTTTACATTAGAACACATCCCAACCCAACTTTAGAGGCATCACCATATACCACAAATCCATTTGTACCTTCCGGTAAGGTCAACATCGAAGCGGAAGTAAGTCTATCTTTCAATTCTTGGAAACTTTTCTCACAAGCTTCCAACCATATTAATGTAACCTTATTTTGAGTCAAAGCCGTCAAAGGAGAAGCAATGGAGAAAAACCCTTCAACAAATCTTCTATAGTAATCGGCCAAACCCAAGAAGCTTCTAATATCGAAAGGAGATAGAGGTCTAGGCCAACTCTTGACCACATCCATTTTGATAGGATCTACCTCAATACCCTTACTTGGCACAATATGCCCAAGAAAAGCTATGGACCTTAGCCAAAATGAACATTTGCTAAACTTTGCAAAAAAGTTGTTGGTCCTTAAGAATTTCCAACATGATCCTCAAATGATTAATATGCTCATCCTCACTCCTCTAGTAGATCAAAATATCATCAATAAACACAATTACGAACATATCAAGGTATTGCCTAAACACCCTATTCATCAAATCCAGAAACGCCGCCAGCGCATTAGTCAACCCAAATGACATTACCAAAAACTCATAATGACCATACCGAGTTTGAAAAATAGTCTTCGGAATATTAGTATCCTTCACCCTCAATTGGTGATAACCCGATCGGAGATCAATCTTAGAGAAATAACTAGCCCCATGAAGTTGGTCAAACAAGTCGTCAATCCTTGGAAGAGGATATTTGTTATTGATAAGCACCTTGTTCAACTGTCTATAGTTGATACACATACGAAGGGAACCATCTTTATTCCTTACAAATAAATTGGAGCACCCCATGGAGAGATGCTCGGCCGGATGAAACTCGTATCCAACAAATCCTTCAATTGATCTTTCAACTCCTTAAGTTTTGCCAGAGCCATTCTATAAGGAGCAATAGATATAGGTTGCGTATCTGGGAGAAGGTCAATACCGAAGTCTATTCCCGCTCGGGAGGAATGCCGGGTAATTCATCGGGGGAAACTTCCAGAAACTCCTTAACTATGGGGACCGACTCAAGAGTAGGGGTTTCAGAATCTACATCCCTCACCCTAACTAGATGATAAATGCAACCTTCCAAAATCATCTTCCTAGATTTTAGACAAGAGGTAAAATGCCCCTTGGGCATAGAATTTCCCCCCTTCCACTCAACGATAGGCTCATTTGGAAACTGAAATCTGACCACTCGAGTCCTACAATCTATGGAAGCATAGCAAGAATGCAACCAATCCATCCCAAGAATGACATCAAAGTCTAACATTTCAAGTTCTACCAAGTCTATAAGAGGAACTCTATGGGACACTTTCTATAAACCCTCTTAGCCACCTCAGAATCACCAACAGGAGTAGAGACAGAAAAAGGTTCTAACAATATATCGGGGACTACATAAAACTTCATGGCCACATAAGGTGTCAAAAAGGACAAAGTAGCATCGGGATCAAGCAAAGCATAAACATTAAGTTGAAAAACCTTTAACATACCGGTAACTATATCCAGAGAGCTCTCTTGGTCACCTCGGGTTTGAAGAGCATAGAAGTGGTTTCGCTTTGGAGCATTGGAATTCAGACCACTAGGAGGAGCTTGTTTTCCTTCTCTTCCCGTTGCCACAAGCATGGGGAAATCTCTCATTTTGTGACCACTTCTCCCACACCTAAGGCAACCATCAATGCCATCTTGGCACTTACCATTATGTTTCTTTCCACACTTGGCACAAGTAGTCCTAGCCAAAGAAGAACCACCTCTATTACCTCCTTGAGGCTTAGGGTTAGACACCCTATCCTTGTTAAACTTAGGTGGAGCATTAGAGGAACCTTGACCGAAAAACCCTTGATGAAACTTAGGACGACCATGTACATCAAATGTAGCATGTAAGAAATTACCATCATTGGTCTTTGCCCTTTTTAACTCTCTAGACTTCACTTTGAGTTTTTCCTCTTCGATTTGTTGTGCATGTACAATGAGACGAGAGATGTCCATGTCACCAATGAGTATGGCGGTAGGACACTCTTTAACCACCATTTCGAAGACACCCGACACAAACTTACTCATTCTAGCCCTTGAATATGTAATCATTGTTGGAGCATATTTCGACAATTGAGTGAACTTTAGGGCATATTCCCTCACACTCATACTTCCTTGATGAAGTTTGATGAATTCAAGCACCTTCACTCTCCTCATCTCTAAGGGAAAGAACCTATCAAGAAAAGTTGATTTAAACATTTCTTACTCTATGGACCCGCTCATACCGGTCTTATCTCTTTCCATTGGTTGTACCACACTTGAGCAACACCATTCAATTGGGTAAGCGGCCAATTCCACCTTCTCTCCCGGAGTCACTCCCATGATAGCAAGTACCTTATAGACCTCATCGATAAACTCTTGATGATCTTCCTCGACTTTGGAGCCATGAAATTCTAAAGGGTTCATACTCATAAAATCCCTCACTCCTGAAGCCGCCATACCTATATTTGGGTTCACGAGGACTACCACCTAAGAATCCTTTCTATGTGAGAAAACCTTTCACATCATGGGTGCAAGTGTTTGTGGGAATAACCTTTCAACAATAGAACAACAACAACAACTTTGGCACTTCACTCTCAAAGCACCCTTTGTCATGACCCGAGCCTACACCCCAGACATGACACGATGTACTAGACTCCGAAGAGCCTCATACAAGCTTCATAGCATTCATAACATAAGATAATATAAATAGTGCAGAATTTAAAACTTTTCTTTAAATCCATACAATCGAAAACATCATTTAAAACAGAAGAAGCCTACTTGTCTAACATGGCCATCTAATACATTCGAATCAAAACTGAGGTCACAGCCCTTACAATAGAAAGTCTAATAATACTATACAATGAAAGACATGAAACATCAATAAAGCACTTGTCCTCGGATCCATAAGGGCATACCACAAGCTTAGGAAGAACTCAATCCAAGCCCTTTGAACTAGAAGGAAACAACTCACTTGCTGGAACCTACACTTTGTAGAAAAATAGAAGAAATATGGGTTAGCACACAAAAATGTACTAAGTATGATAGCCATGCAAAAACCATGCTTAAAAAGGACATTTTGGTTGAAAACCATGTTATATGCCAATTTTGAGAAACATCATGAAGTTTAGTATAAAAGGCATAAGATACAATCACATTCAACATATAAGTCATCTCATCACATTAGAACCTTCACCTAAAGTAACCCTAAGCTATATGCAATGTAAGAATAGCATCACATAATACTATTCCTACTATGTACCACTTTGAGGCCACCACAGATAAACTTACCATTCTTCATTACTCATATTTAGCCAATACTCATACATAAAGAACACATACATTTCATAAGTCATGACAGGGAAAGCAACTCATAATACAATCCAAGTAAAGCATGCATCATAACATTAATCATTTAAGTCAACCTTATCATTAGCTTCATTAAGAGCACATTCATTTATTAGACATTAAGACTTTGCAGAATCACACCATAGCCCTCTCAAAGCCTACTCGTGCAATGCATGGATGGCATCCCATACTATCACCCACACTTCATAGAACTTCTCAAGCAACCATAGCACATATCTCACATAATGGGAATAAGCTTTAACCGACATAGACCATGTGAGCTTAACATGGAATCCAATGCACTATCCCACATCGTAAGGGTTGGTCTACTTGCCTAAGGTAGGACCGGTAACATTTTAGCTTAGGTGGATCAACTAGCTAATATCCTATGTGGGCACAAAGTTATGGGATAAGAAAGATGTTCATAGAAATACGACTCAACGTAGGGAGAGCTTCCATCTTACCATATCCACTCGGTACTTAGCCTCCATTCCCATAAAGTAGTTCATTCACATTAACATTATTGTACTTGAGAGGAATCCCATTGGCATATCGACTCAAGGTACATCATTACACTCATGAAAGGAATGCCATAAGCCTATCGATTCATGGTACATTATTATGATAGCTCATTGAATCCTCATGAATGGAATGCCATTGTCCTATCAATTCAAGATTCATCATTACATTAGTTCATTGTCTCTTTATGAAAGGAATGTCATTGGCCTATCGATTCAACAATCATCATTACATTAGTTCATTGACTCATTATGAAAGGAATGCCATTGGCCTATGGATTCAAGAGTCATCATTACATTAGTTCATTGGCTCTTTATGAAAGGAATGTCATTGGCCTGTTGATTCAAGACAAGCCTTAGAATGCTTCATTAGTCATTTATTAAAGGAATGTCATTGGACTATCGATTCATGTTCATTTAGTCAAGATACATTAGTTACACAAGAAGAGGACGTCTAAGCCTACCAATTCAAGGTACATCAATCAACATTACTTTCATTTTCAAAAAAAGGATGCCTAAGCCTACAAATTAAAGGTACATCAATCAACATTACTTTCATTTACACAAGAAGAGGATGTCTAAGCCTACCAATTCAAGATGTAACGTTACATTGAAGAAACCTTTCACATATATCATTATCATTCATACGTGTATAATTGAGAATAACCTTTCAATAATAACATAATTGCATCCTAGACATGATCACATTACTTGCATTGAAATCACAAAGCACATACATAACATCATGATTATACATCAATCCTTCATAATTCTCCCTTCAAGGCCATGAATCACAATTCACCGACACACCTAGAATACTACAATTTAGGCATGAATAATGATATAATTCAATAAACTAAATTAGTATAGACTTAATCTCTTCACATGCTCTCATAATCAATCAATCCCAAATCATAATTCACAATTTAGTATTTTGGTGAAAATCACAGGTTCATAGGGAAATTCCATCTTAAAACAACATTAATTCATGGATTCAAACATAATTCGCCATTAATAAACCTTTGAAAACGTTTTGAATTTGAACCGATGACTTAGATTAAAACCCTAACTTTTGGGGGATTCTGGAAACTTTGAAATCATCTTTTGAAGGAGCTCCTTGGATGGAAACTAACCAAGGATGACAACTAACAAACCTTGATTGAATAAACTCCACGAAATTGAGTGAGAAAGATGAACTCTTGAACTCCAAACATTGACTTCTTCTTCTCCAATGGAGGTTTCTAGAGAGAGAATTATTTTGAGGGGAGGTAGTTTCTATTTTTGAGTTTTGGGAATAATAAGTTGTAAAAGTTGTTTAATAGTTTAAAAATGTAACGACCCGAGAGCACCCCCTAGTCATTACTGGCGTATTCGACCTTTCAGAGGTCTTATACAAGCCCTTAGCATTCGCCATAGCATTTATCATAGAAAAATAGTGGAAAATTTAAAACTTTTCTATAATATAACACAAGACTTAAAAGTCACCTCATTTAAACCTTTAATACAAAATCGGAATACTACGTCTCAAGGTAGCCATCTTAAAACATAACTACAACACAAGAGGGACATAGCCCTTACAATACAAAAGAAACTACTATCTAGTACATAGAACTTAAGGAAACTCTTTAACATAAGGGTCCTTGAATCTTTAAGGACACACCCGAACTTAGGAATAGTAAGCCACGCTCATCACTTCTAGGAAAGGCCCTTTAGTTACCATCACCTACACTTGGTGTAAAAAGATGCAGAAGAATGGTGTTAGTACAAGAATGCACTAAGTATGATAACCATGCAAAACATGATCTTAAAAGGACATTTAGTTGGAAACTATGCATCATGCCTTTTTAGAGAAACTTCACGAACATTTAGTACATAGGCACAATATAAACCACATACATCATCATACACACGGAAACCATTCATAACAGCACATAGAGCTACTTATAACATTTTAGGCACATTCAATGCATACAATACATTACCTTCCTCTTTATCTTAACTCCTTTCCTCAAGCAACCCTTAGGGAATATTTGGTGCAATGTATTGCCTTAAGTTTACCAAAGGTGAACTTACATATAGCCTTCATCAATCCAACCACATATATTCATAGAGTCATAAGCACATCATAAGACATACTCTTCACATAGGCACCATCACCTAAGACAACCCCCAAGTCACACTAGTGCAATCTGCAAGTATCATACCATAATACTAATCACATCAAGTGTTCCTAGGAAGCCACCATAGACTAGGCACATCATATTCAACAAGTCATAACATCTTCATTTAACATTAGACATAAAACCAACATACTTCATAACATCATATAATGACTCATTCATTTACTACATCATTAGTCATTACCCATTTAGTTCATATCATAGGTAAACCACCCTCACAACCCCTTCACAAGCTCACTTGTGCAATGTACACATGGAGTCCCACACCCCCACATATACTAAGCAAACCCATTAAGAAGTCATAAGTGTAATTCACATGCATAATCATACTTCATGTCTTGACATAAGTAAAGTCAACCTTAACATGCTTTCATATTAACATACCTAGACCATAGTCGTCATTACATAAAGAGCCTAATCATAACCTCCCTTAGAGTCCACTTGTGCAATGCAGAAGTAGGGTCCATAGTCCTACCTACAATAAGTAACTCTTCAAGAAATCATGACTAGAGTTCATATTCTTATCTTAGTTCATTTCTTAACTTTCGGGAGACATTGCCATAACCGACATAGACCATGTGAGCTACATGGAATCCGGTGTTCTACTCACACACCGAAAAGAGAGGGTACTACTTGCCAAAAGTAGGACCTACAGACATAATAGCTATCTAGTGGATCCACTAAGCTAGTACCTACGGGGGCATGTAGTTATGGAACAAGTAGATTGCTACTAGAAAACCTTGACTTACTAAGCGTGGAGGTTTCCATCTCATGAGACAACCTCTATGTTGGGAACCCGGACTTGCTAAACGTGAATGTTCTCTTGTGGGAAGCTGGACTTGCTAAACGTGAAGCCCCACTCTCATTTTTCATGTTCACTCGGTGCTAAGCTCCAACTCCCTTTTTAAATATCTATCCCTCATATCATATAGCTCAAAGGTTTCTAAGATGAGAATGACCTTTCATCGTAGAACTTACATTATGTGAGAATGACCTTTCATATAATCATACTATATTCATAACATAGTCTAGTTTAGAGTACAATTCAGGAAACCTTTCAAGAGACTCACTTTCACTAGATTATCATAAACATTATTCATTCATTCATGTGTGTGTACATATGTGAGAAATCCTTTCACATAAACACCTTTACACAACACATATTCATACCTTGCTAATCATACACTTTGCATGCATAATAAGTTGTAAGGGTCCATATAAGAGTTCACCTTTCAATAGACACCATAACACATCATATTCATAGCCATACATGTATAGTGTGTGTGTGTGCGCATATTGGTCCTCATAGTGAAATATTAGCAACAACATTGATATTGAGTGTTCTTCCCTTAAATGGGTCACAACACATTCACAATGTCCCCAATTGATGAGCAATTCACATATAAAGCCCTTAGGGATTTTAGACCACACACCCACACTTCATCATAGGAGACAAGGACACATTCAACATTGAATAGGTACTCCTAACTTGTATATGATCAAACATTCATTTAGGGGTCATATAGGTAGGGGTCATTCCACAATAGTACCTAACATAATCAATCATGTAGACCACACCTTATCCCTAACATTAGAATTCACATTATACTCCGAATCATCAACACACTTTAAACATCTTGCTGGCATTGAGGATTTCATACATAACCATCATAGCATAACTTCATAAACATATGCATCATAATCATTAATTCACTTCACATCTATTGCCTTCAAGGCCATGATCTCAACATGCATAGATAGACAAGAAGTGAACAACTCCACCATAAGTGGATCAAACCACAAAACATCAATTCTCATACTATAGACTAGAAGTTAGGTCAACTTACATATTCTCCAAGCCATGATCACCATGGATCAATCCTCAACAATTCATAATCAATAGACATAGGTAGCAATAGGAATCAACAATGTAATTCAATAGCATAAACATAGTCTAAGTATAATTCCATAAACAAAGGGATCAACCCATAACTTTGCCATAAGGCCATAATCCTCAACTCTTCAATATACCAACAATTCAACATAAATAAGTATAGATAATCATAAGAAACATCAATACAATCTAATCTAAACATCATTTCACCAATAGAGATCATATTCACAAAGACCCACATCATAGGCCAATTTTCGAGAATTTGGGGATCATGGGTTCTTCAAGAATTCCTTTGAAAAATGTCTTAAAAATGTTAATTCCACATTAATTCATCAATAGAATGATTTAGAAAATCGTTTGACAAGGAACCCATGTTTAGATTGAAAATTGGAATTTTGGTCTCTAAATCACCTTTGAAAGTCTTTGATAGAACTACTTAAATGAGAGGTTATTTATGAATCAAGAGTCACCATACCTTAATTATTGAAGACCCATGAAATTGAAGAAGAAATAAGTTGAAAACCCATCTTCTAGCTTGAGCTTCATCAACATCTTCAATGGAGTTTTTGAGACAATCTATTTTGAGAGGGAAGGGTCAATTTGAAGAATGGGTTCTAATTTTAGGTTTTGGGGTTTTAACCAACTTAAAATGCCCTAAAATCGGTAGAATAACCATTTATAATAATTCCTCAAAGTACCCAAACTACCTCTCATTTAGTTGGACCTTTTAAACAAGTCAAACTTGAGTTTTATTTTCGCAGATTTCGTCGGGAAAGAAGTTTGCGACGCGGAGGTGTTCCCACAAGTTTTTTGGAAATTAAATTCGAGACAGTAGAGTCCGCGATATGTCTGCGACGCAGACCAAACTTTTGGCCCTTGGTGGAGTTAGTCCACGACGCGGACATGCTCCCTCCAAGCACAACTTCAAGCTGCCATGGCAACTTTCTTGGCCAAGGTTAGGGTCCTCCTCGGGGACCCTTAGGGTGGCCGTCGGGGTGTCATATTCGGACGTTTTGACCATAAAAACATTTATTAAGACACTAGGGTCACCTCCACTAAATTTAGACTCCAACAACACATATAAACATGAACAACATACGAGAACACACCAATATCTAAAAGACTAGTTTCTGAACGTCCTGGTCATCCCTTAACGTTTGACTTTCAAACTCTTTAAAACTGACTAAAAAGGCTATTCTTCATTATTTTGACAAGTTATTAACGCATAAAACTCATGTGAGGCTCAACTTTATCCTACTTCATTTTGAGGGTCGTTACAATATCCCCCACTTAGGAACATTCGTCCTCGAATGACACTTAAAACACTTCTGAGGACTCAATGACCCAACTAGCAGCTCACAATACACAACATACAACATCAACATAAGAGCACACATCAAGGAGGAACATCAACTCCACATAAATGGCTCAAAACAACTTTGTTCAATTCAAGAAAGTAGCAACACCTCTACCAACTCCTTATGCATCAACTTTAATATTTCCCATTTCATTGGAGGAACTTCCTTCTCCAAATCATCACTATGCTTAAAACTCTTTACTTCTGATAAGTATAGGAGGAACTACCTTCTCCATATTCAATGAGCATCAACATATATATTAAGCAATCAACAAGACATTTCCTTAACAAGACAACATCAAGCATGCTCATTACAACTCTCATGAAATCAACATCACACAATATCTGTGAGTGCGATTTCAACCATGAGAAATAAAGTTCGTGAAAACTCAAAACACAACTTAAGCATGAATTTTCACAAAAATATGCACATACAAGGAAATCATGTCATAATCATCATTCTCAATTCAAACACCAAAGAAACACAACATGTAACTATCTCATTCAACCACGTTATGCAGTTTTATCATAAGAAATCATTTAAGCATGCACTTCAAATCAATTTATGCACTACCAGCAAGTTGAAACTTTATTCACTGACTCATAATGCATCAACCACATAGGCCTTTCTCATGTTCATAGGAGGAACTACCTTCTCCTAAGCATGACATGATATTTACCCCTTTTATATCATCGTAGGGTCCATTAAGCAATGGCTTTCAAGTGCACAAGTAGACATGATCAACATTTCTACTCATGAGGCAGTTAAGCAATTAATACTAGTTGCACCCTAACATGAGGATTATAGATCATCTACTAGTCTTATCATTTAATCATCATACTATCAAGAACATACATGGCATTACCATGTTTAGTTATGTTCAAGGAGGGACTACCTTCTTCTTGTCACAACAAACACACATGGCATCATAAAACTCATAAGCAAGCATTACACAAAGGTCAATTCTTTTAAGGAGAAATTCCAACCTCTAACCTAAGCATGCTCATACTCTCTTCTTCATGAAGTCAAAAGTGCATTCACCATATAAAGATGCATATTGACATAAGAAACATGAATTTTATTACTAAAATTCCATTTTTATGTAGTAAGAATCCTTCAAAACATGCATAACATAGTGTCTTCTAGGACATGCATAACATACAGAGATCATGCAACTCATAATCATATGCAAGACTCCAAACATGAACAAGCTATTAGGAACTCTTTGGTCTCAATCTTGAATAAGAATAGAAGGAAAATATAAGGATATCAACAACCTTACTACTCACTCATCATCCCCCACTTAGGGTAAACCCATCTAAGAGCACATTAAAGTAACCAAGAGAACTATCGCTTACCAATAAGCACAATATCCCCTTCTTGGGATCAAGTTATGCAAACTCCTTTAATCATTACCTCATTCATCTCTAAGGTAGGAACCATTCACCTCTGAATCTTCACTATACTCCCTTAGGTGAGGATTTCAAGAATCCAAACAAAATGAGTATCTATACCACTCTGCTTCATATCTATCACCCAAAGTGGTTCTCAACATGGAGAACTCAAGGAAGATCAATGTAGATATATTAAGGGCACCCAAAACCTTACCATCAAGGCACATTATCCCCCACTTGGGGTGAGCTTAATCAACTCTTTATCACACCATACCTTTATCATTACCTTTGGTGTAACCTTCCGCTCAACCATGCCTAGGTATTATCTAAACACCCTCTTTGAATGACCATACTTAAGATCACCCTTACACGACAACTATTCTCTTTAGAGTTGGTCAACATCTATTCTCTTGTCCTTTCTATGAACTAAGGGGTACATGCAACTCTCCAAGTTAACCTTAGAGTAAAACACTATCCCAACTCATGGAACAAAGCCCTTTTTCCACTCTTAGGGCAAGCCTACACAAGAACTCTGATTCACACAAGGACAACGATGAAACATCACTCATAAGAAAAGGCAATTTTCAACTCACACTAGTTACCACATTCCTTCAAAACTCCTCAAATCTTCACCATGACTTTCTACTATCATTACCCATCACCATAAAGCAACTCATCATGCTAAAAAGGATTTCATTCTTACCAAAAGGACTCTTACCATACGAGAAGTACACCACCATACAAATCTACCTTCATATATATATATACTCATATAGTCACCACATCATAATAAGCATTAAAACTCACATTTTTCCCACGATCCTTGCAACATCACCCCTTCCAAGTAATCACATCTAGAAGACCACCGGACAAGGGAAAAATAAGAGAGAGAGATCATAGGGAGTTAAGCTCTACGGCACGACACAAGATTAATGAAGAAAGTGAAACTTCTATCGTCCTATAGCCTCTCACTCATAGATGTGTCGCGACTCACCCCGATAAACAAGACTCTACTAGACGTGGCTAATGAGAAGTTGAATCCTAAGACCATTTTCATAACCTTATGCTATGATACCAAGTTTGTAACGACCCGAGAGCACCCCTAGTCGTTATCGGCGTATTCGACCTCTCGAAAGTATTATACAAGCCCTTAGCATTCGCCATAGCATTTATCATAGAAAAATAGCTGAAATTTTAAAACTTTTCTATAATTTAACACAAGACTTAAAATTCACCTCATTTAAACCTTTAATACAAAATCGGAATACTACGTCTCAAGGTAGCCATATTAAAACATGACTACAACACAAGAGGGACACAACCCATACAATACAAAAGAAACTACTATCTAGTACATAGAACTTATGGAAACTCTTTAACATAAGGGTCCTTGAATCTTTAAGGACACACCTGAACTTGGAAATAGTAAGCCAAGCTCGTCACTTCTAAGAAAGGCCCTTTAGTCACCATCACCTACACTTGGTGTAAAACGATGAAGAAGAATGGTGTTAGTACAAGAATGCACTAAGTATGATAACCATGCAAAACATGCTCTTAAAAGGACATTTAGTTGGAAACTATGCATCATGCCTTTTTAGAGTAACTTTAAGAACATTTAGTACATAGGCACAATATAAACCACATACATCATCATACACACGGAAACCATTCATAATAGCACATAGAGCTACTTATAACATTTTAGGCACATTCAATGCATACAATACATTACCTTCCCCTTTATCTTAACTCCTTTCCTCAAGCAACCTTTAGGGAATAGTTGGTGCAATGTATTGCCTTAAAGTTACCAAAGGTGAACTTACATATAGCCTTCATCAATCCAACCACATATATTAATAGAGTCATAAGCACAACATAAGACATAGTCTTCACATAGGCACCATCACCTAAGACAACCCCCAAGTCACACTAGTGCAATGTGCAAGTAGCATCCTATAATAATACTCACACCAAGTGTTCCTAGGAAGCCACCATAGACTAGGCACATCATATTCAACAAGTCATAACATCTTCATTTAACATTAGACATAAAACCAACATACTTCATAACATCATATAAGGACTCATTCATTTACTACATCATTAGTGATTACCCATTTAGTTCATATCATAGGTAAACCACCCTCACAACCCCTTCACAAGCTCACTTGTGCAATGTACACATGGAGTCCCACACCCCCACATATACTAAGCAAACCCATTAAGAAGTCATAAGTGTAATTCACATGCATAATCATACTTCATGTTTTGACATAAGTAAAGTCAACCTTAACATGCTTTCATATTAACATACCTAGACCATAGTTGTCATTACGTAAAGAGCCTCATCATAACCTCCCTTAGAGTCCACTTGTGCAATGCAGAAGTAGGGTCCATAGTCCTACCTACAATAAGTAACTCTTCAAGAAATCATGACTAGAGTTCATATTCTTATCTTAGTTCATTTCTTAACTTTCGGGAGACATTGCCATAATCGACATAGACCATGTGAGCTACATGGAATCCGGTGTTCTACTCACACACCGAAAAGAGAGGGTACTACTTGCCAAAGTAGGACCTACATACATAATAGCTATCTAGTGGATCCACTAAGCTAGTACCTACGGGGGCACGTAGTTATGGAACAAGTAGATTGCTACTAGAAAACCTTGACTTACTAAGCATGGAGGTTTCCATCTCATGAGACAACATCTATGTTGGGAACCCGGACTTGCTAAATGTGAATGTTCTTTTGTGGGAAGCCGAACTTGCTAAACGTAAAGCCCCCACTCTCATTTGTCATGGTCACTCGGTGCTAAGCTCCAACTCCCTTTTTAAACATCTTTAAGCCTTTATTTAACTTTAGTTCATAAAGTAGGCTTTAAGGACTTAATCCCTCATATCATACAGCTCAAAGGTTTCTAAGATGAGAATGACCTTTCATCGTAGAACCTACATTATCTGAGAATGACCTTTCACATAATCATACCATAGTCATAACATAGTCTAGTTTATAGTACAATTTAGGAAACGTTTCAAGAGACTCATTTTCACTAGATTATCATAAACCTTGTTCATTCATTCATGTCTGTGTGTACATATATGACGAAAGCCTTTCACATAAACACCTTTATACAACACATATTCATACCTTGCTAATCATACACTTTGCATTCATAATAAGATGTAAGGGTGCATATAAGAGTTCACCTTTCAATAGACACCATAACACATCATATTTATAGCTATACATATAGAGTGTGTGTTTGTGCACATATTGGTCCTCATAGTGACATATTAGCAACAATATTAATATTGAGTGTTCTTCCCTTAAAGGGATCACAACACATTCACAATGTCCCCAATTCGTGAGCAATTCACATATAAAGCCCTTAGGGATTCTAGACCACACACCCACACTTCATCATAGGGGACAAGGAGACATTCAACATTGAATACGTACTCCAACATGTATATGATCAAACATTCATATAGGGGTCATATAGGTAGGGGCCATTCCACAATAGTACCTAACATAATCAATTATGTAGACCACACCTTATCCCTACCATTATCATTCACATTATACTCCGAATCATCAACACACTTTAAACGTCATGCTAGCATTGAGGATTTCATACATAACCTTCATAGCATTACTTCATAAACATATGCATCATAATCATTAATTCACTTCACATCTATTGCCTTCAAGGCCATGATCTCAACATGCATAGATAGACAAGAAGTGAACAACTCCACCATAAGTGGATCAAACCACAAAACATCAATTCTCATACTATAGACTAGAAGTTAGGTCAACTTACATATTCTCCAAGCCATGATCACCATGGATCAATCCTCAACAATTCATAATCAATAGACATAGGTAGCAATAGGAATCAACAATGTAATTCAATAGCATAAACATAGTCTAAGTATAATTCCATAAACAAATGGATCAACCCATAACTTTGCCATAAGGTCATAATCCTCAACTCATCAATATACCAACAATTCAACATGAGTAAGTATATATAATCATAAGAAACATCAATTCAATCTAATATAAACATAATTTCATCAATAGAGTTCATATTCACAACGACCCACATCATAGGCCAATTTTTGAGAATTTGGGGATCATGGGTTCTTCAAGAATTCCTTTGAAAATTGACCTAAAAATGTTAATTCCACATTATTTCATCTATAGAATGATTTAGAAAATCGTTTGACAAGGAACCCATGTTTAGATTGAAAATTGAGAATTTTGGTCTTTGAATCACTTTTGAAAATCTTTGATAGAACTCCTTGAATGAGTGGTTATTCAAGAATCAAGAGTCACCATACCTTAATTATTGAAGACCCATGAAATTGAAGAAGAAATCAGTTGAAAACCCATCTTCTAGCTTGAGCTTCGTCATGGTCTTCAATGGAGTTTTTGAGAAAATCTATTTTGAGAGGGAAGGGTAAATTTGAAGAATAGGTTCTAATTTTAGGTTTTGGGGTTTTAACCAACTTAAAATACACTAAAATAGATAGAATAACTGTTTATAATAATTCCCCAAAGTACCAAAACTACCCCTCACTTAGTTGGACCTTTTAAACAAGTCAAACTTGAGTTTTATTTTTGCAGATTTCATCGGGAAAAAAGTTCGCGATGCAGAGGTGTTCCCACAAGTTTTCTAGAAATTAAATTGGAGACAGTAGAGTCCGCGACATATCTGCGACGCAAAGCATACTTTTGGCCCTTGGTGGAGCTAGTCCGCGACGAGGACATGCTCCCTCCAAGCACAATTTCAAGCTGCCTTGGCAGCTTGCTTGGCCAAGGTGGGGGTCCTCCTCGGGGACCCTTAGGGTGGCCCCCGGGGCGTCGTATCCGAACGTTTTGACCCTAAAAACATTTATTAAGACACTAGGGTCGTTCCATTGAATTTAGATTCCAACAACACAAAAAAAATGAACAACATACTAAAACACACCAATAGGTAAAACACTAGTTTCCGAACGTCTTTGTTATCCCTTAACGTTTGTCTTCCAAACTCTTTAAAACTGACTAAAAAGGCTATTTTTCATTATTTTGACAAGTTATTAATGCATAAAACTCATGTGAGGCTCAACTTTATCCTACTTCATTTTGAGGGTCGTTACAATATCCCCCACTTAGGAATATTCGTCCTCGAATGACACTTAAAACACTTCTGAGGACTCAATGACCCAACTAGCAGCTCACAATACACAACATACAACATCAACATAAGAGCACACATCAAGGAGGAACATCAACTCCACATAAAAGGCTCAAAACAACTTTGTTCAATTCAAGAAAGTAGCAACACCTCTACCAACTCCTTATGCATCAACTTTATTATTTCTCATTTCGTTGGAGGAACTTCCTTCTCCAAATCATCACTGTGCTTAAAACTATTTACTTCTCATAAGTATAGGAGGAACTACCTTCTCCATATTCAATGAGCATCAACATATGTATTAAGCAATTAACAAGACATTTCCTTAACAAGACAACATCAAGCATGCTCATTACAACTCTCATAAAATCAACATCACACAACATCTATGAGTGCGATTTCAACCATGAGAAATAAAGTTCGTGAAAACTCAAAATACAACTTAAGCATGAATTTTCACAAAAATATGCACATACAAGGAAATCATGTCATAATCATCATTCTCAATTCAAACACCAAAGAAACACAACCTGCAACTATCTCATTCAACCACGTTATGCAGCTTTATCATAAGAAATCATTTAAGCATGCACTTCAAATCAATTCATGCACTACCAGCAAGTTGAAACTTTATTCACCGACTCATAATGCATCAACCACATAGGCCTTTCTCATGTTCATAGGAGGAACTACCTTCTCCTAAGCATGACATGATATTTACCCCTTTTATAGCATCGTAGAGTCCATTAAGCAATGGCTTTCAAGTGCACAAATAGACATGATCAACATTTCTACTCATGAGGCAGTTAAGCAATTAATACTAGTTGCACCCTAACATGAGGATTATAGATCATCTACTAGTTTAGTTAATACTTGCATCATACTATCAAGAACATACATGGCATTACCATGTTTAGTTATGTTCAAGGAGGGACTACCTTCTCCTAATCACAACATACACACATGGCATCATAAAACTCATAAGCAAGCATTACACAAAGGTCAATTCTTTTAAGGAGAAATTCCAACCTCTAACCTAAGCATGCTCATACTCTCTTCTTCATGAAGTCAAAAGTGCATTCACCATATAAAGATGCATATTGACATAAGAAACATGAATTTTATTACTAAAATTCCATTTTTATGTAGTAAGAATCTTTCAAAACATGCATATCATAGTGTCTTCTAGGACATTGATATCATACATAGATCATGCAATTCATAATCATATGCAAGATTCCAAACATGAACAAGCTATTAGGAACTCTTTGGTCTCAAGCTTGAATAAGAATAGAAGGAAAAGATAAGGATATCAACAACCTTACTACTCACTCATCATCCCCCACTTAGGGTAAACCCATCTAAGAGCACATTAAAGTAACCAAGAGATCTATCGCTTAACAATAAGCACAATGTCCCCCTCTTGGGATCAAGTTATGCAAACTCCTTTAATCATTAGCTCCTTCATCTCTAATCTAGGAGCCATTCTCCACTAAATCTTCACTATACTTCCTTAGGTCAGGATTTCAAGAATCCAAACAAAATGAGTATCTATACCACTCTGCTTCATATCTATCACCCAAAGTGGTTCTCAACATGGAGAACTCAAGGAAGATCATTGTACAAATATTAAGTGCACCCAAAACCTTACCATCTAGGCACATTATCCTCCACTCGGGGTGAGCTTAATCAACTCTTTATCACATCATACCCTTATCATCACCTTTGGTGTAACTTTCCACTCAACCATGCCTAGGTATTATCTAAACACCCTGTTTGAATAACCATACTTAAGATCACCCTTACAAGACAACTATCCTCTTTAAAGTTGGTCAACATTTATTCTTTTGTCCTTCATATGAACTAAGGGGTACATGCAACTGTCCAAGTTTACATTAGAGCAAAACACTATCCCAACTCATGGAACAAAGCCCTTTTTTCCATTCTTAGGGCAAGCCTACACAAGAACACTGATTCACACATGGACAACCATGAAACATTACTCATAAGAAAAGGCAACTTTCAACACACACTAGTTGCCACATTCCTTCAAAACTCCTCAAATATTCACCATGACTTTCTACTATCATTACCCGTCACCATAAAGCAACTCATCATGCTAACAAGGATTTCATTCTTACCATAACGACTCTTACCATACGAGAAGTACACCACCATACAATCTTTGCAATGTAATGCTCCCAACCTCATAGATCACACATAGCCATGGTTGGCATCACAGTATGATTTCCAAATCTACCTTCATATATATATACTCATATAGTCACCACATCATAATAAGCATTAAAACTCACCTTTTCTTCCCTCGATCCTTGCAACATCTTGCCTTCCAAGTAATCACATCTAGAAGACCACCGGACAAGGGAAAAATAAGAGTGAGAGATCATAGGGAGTTAAGCTCTACGGCACGACACAAGATTAATGAAGAAAGTGAAACTTCTATCGTCCTATAGCCTCTCACTCATAGATGTGTCGCGACTCACACCGATGAACAAGACTCTACTAGACGTGGCTAATGAGAAGTTGAATCCCAAGACCATTTTCATAAGCTTATGCTATGATACGAAGTTTGTAACGACCCGAGAGCACCCCCTAGTCGTTATCGGTGTATTCGATCGCTCGGAAGTATTATACAAGCCCTTAGCATTCGCCATAGCATTTATCATAGAAAAATAGCTGAAATTTTAAAACTTTTCTATAATATAACACAAGACTTAAAAGTCACCTCATTTAAACCTTTAATACAAAATTGGAATACTACGTCTCAAGGTAGCCATATTAAAACATGACTACAACACAAGAGGGACACAACCCTTACAATACAAAAGAAACTACTATCTAGTAAATAAAACTTAAGGAAACTCTTTAACATAAGGGTCCTTGAATCTTTAAGGACACAGCCGAACTTTGGAATAGTAAGCCAAGCTCTTCACTTCTAGGAAAGGACCTTTAGTCACCATCAGCTACACTTGGTGTAAAACGATGAAGAAGAATGGTGTTAGTGAAAGAATGCACTAAGTATGATAACCATGCAAAACATGCTCTTAAAAGGACATTTAGTTGGAAACTATGCATCATGCCTTTTTAGAGTAACTTTAAGAACATTTAGTACATAGACACAATATAAACCACATACATCATCATACACACGGAAACCATTCATAATAGCACATAGAGCTACTTATAACATTTTAGGCACATACAATACATTACCTTCCTCCTTATCTTAACTCCTTTCCTCAAGCAACCCTTAGGGAATACTTGGTGCAATGTATTGCCTTAAAGTTACCAAAGGTGAACTTACATATAGCCTTCATCAATTCAACCACATATATTCATAGAGTCATAAGCACAACATAAGACATAGTCTTCACATAGGCACCATCACCTTAGACAACCCCCAAGTCACACTAGTGCAATGTGCAAGTAGCATCCTATAATAATACTCACACCAAGTGTTCCTAGGAAGCCACCATAGACTAGGCACATCATATTCAACAAGTCATAACATCTTCATTTAACATTACACATAAGACCAACATACTTCATAACATCATATAAGGACTCATTCATTTACTACATCATTAGTCATTACCCATTTAGTTCATATCATAGGTAAACCACCCTCACAACCCCTTCACAAGCTCACTTGTGCAATGTACACATGGAGTCCCACACCCCCACATATACTAAGCAAACCCATTAAGAAGTCATAAGTGTAATTCACATGCATAATCATACTTCATGTCTTGACATAAGTAAAGTCAACCTTAACATGTTTTCATATTAACATACATAGACCATAGTCTTCATTACATAAAGAGCCTAATTATAACCTCCCTTAGATTCCACTTGTGCAATGCATAAGTAGGGTCCATAGTCCTACCTACACTAAGTAACTCTTCAAGAAATCATGTCTACAGTTCATATTCTTATCTTAGTTCATTTCTTAACTTTCGGGAGACATTGCCATAACCGACATAGACCATGTGAGCTACATGGAATCCGGTGTTCTACTCACACACCGAAAAGAGAGGGTACTACTTGCCAAAGTAGGACCTACATACATAATTGCTATCTAGTGGATCCACTAAGCTAGTACCTACGGGGGCTCCTAGTTATGGAACAAGGAGATTGCTACTAGAAAACCTTGACTTACTAAGCGTGGAGGTTTCCATCTCATGAGACAACATCTATGTTGGGAACCTGAACTTGCTAATCGTGAATGTTCTTTTGTGGGAAGCCGGACTTGCTAAACGTGAAGCACCCACTCTAATTTTTCAGGGTCACTCGGTGCTAAGGTCCAACTCCCTTTTTAAACATCTTTAAGCCTTTATTTAACTTTAGTTCATAAAGTAGGCTTTAGGGACTTAATCCCTCATATCATAGAGCTCAAAGGTTTCTAAGATGAGAATGACCTTTCATCGTAGAACCTACATTATCTGAGAATGACCTTTCACATAATCATACCATAGTCATAACATAGTCTAGTTTATATTACAAGTTAGGAAACCTTTCAAGAGACTCATTTTCACTAGATTATCATAAACCTTATTCATTCATTCATGTGTGTGTACATATGTGAGAAAGCCTTTCACATAAACACCTTTATACAACACATATTCATACCTTGCTAATCATACACTCTGCATTCATAATAAGATGTAAGGGTGCATATAAGAGTTCAACTTTCAATAGACACGATAACACATAATATTTATAGCTATACATATAGAGTGTGTGGTTGTGCGCATATTGGTCCTCATAGTAACATATTAGCAACAATATTAATATTTAGTGTTCTTCCCTTAAAGGGATCACAACACATTCACAATGTCCCCAATTTGTGAGCAATTCACATATAAAGCCCTTAGGGATTCTAGACCACACACCCACACTTCATCATAGGGGACAAGGAGACATTCAAAATTGAATAGGTACTCCTACATGTATATGATCAAACATTCATATTGGGGTCATATAGGTAGGGGTCATTCCACAATAGTACCTAACATAATCAATTATGTAGACGACACATTATCCCTAACGTTATCATTCACATTATATTCCTCATCATCAACACACTTTACATATCATGCTAGCATTGAGGATTTCATACATAACCTTCATAGCATAACTTCATAAACATATGCAATATAATCACCAATTCACTTCACATCTATTGCTTTCAAGGCCGTGATCTAAACATCCACACAACATCAATTCTCATACTATAGACTAGAAATTAGGTCAACTTACCAATTCTCCAAGCCATGATCACCATGGATCAATCCTCAACTATTCATAATCAATTGACATAGGTAGAAATAGGAATCAACAATGTAATTCAATATCATAAACATAGTCTAAGTACAATTCCATAAACAAAGGGATCAACCCATAACTTTGCCCATAAGGCCATAATCCTCAACTCATCAATATACCAACAATTCAACATGAATAAGTATAGATAATCATAAGAAACATCAATACAATCTAATCTAAACATAATTTCATCAATAGAGATCATATTCACAGAGACCCACATCATAGGCCAATTTTTGAGAATTTGGGGATCATGGGTTTTTCAAGAATTCCTTTGAAAATTGTCTTTAAAACGTTAATTCCACATTAATTCATCAATAGAATGATTTAAAAAATCGTTTGACAAGGAACCCATGTTTAGATTGAAAATTGGGAATTTTGGTCTTTGAATCACTTTTGAAAATATTTGATAGAACTCCTTGAATGAGAGGTTATTCAAGAATCAAGAATCACCATATCTTAATTATTGAAGACCCATGAAATTGAAGAAGATATCAGTTGAAAACCCATCTTCTAGCTTGAGCTTCGTCAAGGTCTTCAATGGAGTTTTTCAGAGAATCTATTTTGAGAGGGAAGGGTCAATTTGAAGAATGGGGTCTAATTTTAGGTTTTGGGGTTTTAACCAACTTAAAATACCCTAACATAGGTAGAATAACTGTTTATAATAATTCCCCAAAGTACCCAAACTACCCCTCAATTAGTTGGACCTTTTAAACAAGTCAAACTTGAGTTTTATTGTTGCAGATTTCGTCGGGAAACAAGTTCGCGACGCAGAGGTGTTCCCACAAGTTTTCTGGAAATTAAATTTAAGACAGTAGAGTCCACGACATGTTCGCAACGCAGACCAAAGTTTTGGCCCTTAGTGGAGCTAGTCTGCAACGCGGACATTCTCCCTTCAAGTACAACTTCAAGCTGCTTTGGCAGCTTGCTTGGCCAAGGAGAGGGTCCTCCTCGGGGACCCTTCGGGTGGCCCCCAGGGAGTCGTATCCAAACGTTTTGACCCTAAAAACATTTATTAAGACTCTAGGGTCACCTCCACTGAATTTAGACTCCAACAACACATAAAAACATGAACAACATACTAGAACACACCAATACGTAAAAGACTAGTATCCGAACGTCATTGTCATCCCTTGACGTTTGACTTCCAAACTCTTTAAAACTGACTTAAAAGGTTATTCTTCATTATTGTGACGAGTTATTAACGCATAAAACTCATGTGAAGCTCTACTTTATCCTACTTCATTTTGAGGGTCATTACAAAAAAGCCTTAAATAGATCTAATAAAACAATATAACCTGTCCCTAACCTAATCTAACCAGCTTTGGAATTTACCACTTTGCCCACAACTTGGCCGAATTTTGGCAGATTCAGTGTTGACCTAAGCCATTAGACCTACGGACGGTAGGTGGGTTCACGCCTAATCCTGCAGGTCCGTGGTTTGGGTCAGCAAGTCATCATTTGGGGCCCTTGACCTACGGACCACCCCTATGAGGCGTGGATGGACCTACGGTGCGTAGGTCCTCATCTTTTGACAACTTTTGGCTAATTGGGGTAGCCTTGGGTTTAGGCTTTAGGGTCCTCCTCAATGACCCTTGTTTGGTCCTTGGGAAGTCATTCCTTGACGTTTAACCCCTAAACCCCTCAACCTAAGCTTGGGAACTCATTTTACAACAGAAAACCTCACATCAACTCAACAACACACTCGTTAGGCTCTAGTTTCACCTACTCATTTTCCGAGGTGTTACATTATCTCCCCCTTAGGATCATTCATCCTCGAGTGACACTTTAAATACTTTACGGAATTGAAGACTGAAGTCTAGCAGCCCATCATGCAGAAACATCATAAACAATGCACAAAACTACGAGGAAACATCAACTCCATCTCAAACATACTCAATGCAATACAAGAAAGTAGGAACTACATCTACAAACTCACTATGCATGAAAACTTCCACATTTCTCATTTCATTGGAGGAATTACCTTCTCCATCTCAAATCATGCTCATCATATCATCATGAAGCAGTTATGCAATTATTCTCAAAAGCACATTTAGGCATGTTCAACAATTCACCTCATGAAGCATATAGGGAACTCATACTAAATGCACATCAACATGTGGAACATAAATCATAAAAACTCATTTTCTTATTTAAATATGGTGTCATCAAGAACATGCATAACATAAGGATACCATGAAAACACATAATTCACACATGACTCCAAAACATGAAACAAGCTACAAGGAACTCTTTGTCTTAAGCTTGAATAGGAATAGAAGGAAAAAGATAAGGATATCGGAACTCTCAACAACCTTACTATCCAAACGTACCATCTTCCCCTTGGGAGTAATCCCATACTAAGGCTAACATGAAAATAACATATGGACCTCAATAAAACATTCACAACCACAAGGAACTATCAACATACCGGTGCCTTCATCCGAAACGGCTCGTTTGTCCTCTTTACACCGGAGTGCATAAAAACCACCATATTTTGGAGGGATAGGAACCGTACCATTAAGAGAAGCTTGTTTGGCCTCCTTTCCATTGACCGTGAGAGTAGGGCAATTTTTCACTTAGTGATCACTTTTCCCACAACCATAGAAAGCATATGTACCGACTAGGCACTTCCCATGGTGTTTCTTTCCACAATTGGTGCAAATAGGTTTAGGAAGTGGAGACCCGCTACCTTTCCCTTGGTTAACCCTAGGAGTGCTTGAAGAATCTTAGTTAGAATCCCTCTTTTTGAACCTTGGTTGATGATGCTTATCGTGACCAATGACACAAACCTACAGTTCGAGTGTCTACGATCTTTAATAATATAGTAACCCAACCAAGGGTTGGGGCCGTGTCCCAAGGGAGTGCTTTTGAGAATTAATAGAAAAATAAAATTAAGTTCTAATTAGTCATAGTTAAAGACATTAACGATTCAAAACATAGAAAATCAAAGGGGGTGACACGAAAGTGTCAAATATCAAATGGGGGTTTGTCACAAGTGTAATAAACATAACAAAATTAACAAGAAAATCAAGTATGGGGAAGAGTTCTTGGGGTGTGACCGCAATACAAGTTGAGATAAATAGTTGGGTACATGCTTTAGATAGGAATTTTGCAAATAATAGTGACTAGGCTAAGCTTTAGATGGAAATAAGTTCCCTCTCGGACAACTTACCCCGTTTCAAATGCGTTCCTCTCGGACACCCATTTGCCGCATGAAGACCAGCCTATGCCTTACCCCACACACCCTCTCGAGATGAGTGTCAGGATATGGGACTAGGGCTCACCCTCTCGGCCTGAACCTCATGTCGACCCACTCCTTAGGCCATCAGTCTAGTGGTCTTGGTTTCGCGACCTCTCTCTCGGGCAAGCCGAAAACACATGGGTAGCTTTGTATTTGCAACTATAAACCTATTAAATTAAGCCACAACCACTAGGTGGAATCACCATTAAACTACATCTAACCTATCAGCAAGCAAGACCCAACAATAATATCAACATATATTTGCTAAATCACACCCCGAGAATGGGGGATTTTAGCCACACACCAAGATATAGAAATTTATACCTTTAATGATGTTGAAATCAAATGGGTATATAGAAATAAGTCTTGATTTGAGCAAAGAAAGAAGAATCCAAGAGACCCACTTCCAAATTGGAAGAGATGAAACCCTCTTCTTCTTCAAGTCTTTCAAAACCCTCTCCAAACTTCAGATTAAATTAAAAGTACTAAAAATTATATTAAGAATCTGATAGTGTCTAATAATACTCTAAAAACTGATACTAAGCTATAACTCTCCACGAGTATTTATAGTTTTCAAAAATCTTTGTTATGGCTGATCATTAGGCGACATTAGTCGGAATCGCCTATTAACTTGGCGATTCGCCCCTTGGTGTGGTTCATCGCCGTCTTGCACCATCCTTTGCATCGTCATGCTCTAGATCATTGGGCAAAATAGTACTGCTTGGCGGAACTCCTCGGCGATGCACCGACTGCTCCATTTTTCTGCCGACTTGATCCTTTCCTTCAAGGCTCAACACACTGGAACAAAAGGCGAAGTGAGACCCTTCAGCGATTCGCTAAGTGAACTCGGCGATCCTCAAGCCTTCATTTTCTTGTTCTTTTCAGCCTTTTCATTCCTTTTTTGCGAAGTAGTGTCCATGCTTTCGTTCAAAGTTCAAATTCCTTAAACTTAATGGTTTTCATCAGATATTAAGATAAAATAAGCATTTGAGGACACAATTTCTATTAAAATATAGCCCTAAATGAGTCCAATTTGTGGACTGATCAACACCCCCAACTGAAACTTTTGCTTGTCCTAAAGTAAACTCAAGTTCAGCTGTTCAAAAAGGGTGTCTCAAACAGTGCTACACTAGACTCAATCATGAATGTACACAACAAGACTTCAAACTACTTATGCGTAGATTCAATTGTGTACTCAAAGATTCAAGTTGTCACACACCATTACCAAAGATTCTCATGCTCACAATACTTGCTACTTGTGCAAGTTCAAGCTCAACAAAAAGTATATAAATGCTCTCACATAAAGAATAATTCCATATTCACACATAGAGGTTAATCAATTCAAGATCAGGAACCAGATGCAACGCTCACACTCAAACAGAGGAACACAATGCATGTTTTCACCCATAGGTTTGCCCTTATTTTCCAATCGACTTTTCAATTGGCTTACTCAAGATTAAAAAAAAAAAGGTCTTTCCAATGTTTTTAATGGGGCTGAGTGCACAGGTATGGTAATTTTGGCTCAGTGGCTTCTTCATCCTTGTAAGGTGTGGTGTTTTCAAAATGTCCTTTTTCCTTCCCTTATCACTTTTTCTTCTAGTGCTTGTAAGTCATCCTTTTATTCTCTTTCCATGTAATGCTTGGACACCCAATTCCTTTTTGCACTTTTTATTCCACAAATTTTTTCTATTTAAATATATATATATATATATTTTATTTTATTTTTGAAATGTTTCCATTTTGTATTGCAATACCATGGGTTAAGGGAGACTTTTATTGCAGTTCTTGACTTCTCCTTTTCCTTTTCACCACACCCCTTTGGCCTAGGTTGGATATTCACTAAACCACAAATCAAGAGGATTATAGGTAGTGGGTCAAGTAGGGTCTAGGGTTCATCAAGGTTCTTCCAAAGAAAGGTAAGGCTCAAGGGGTGTTCAATAGAATTTCACACACTCACAGGTAGACCACAAAAGAGGGATATGTCAAATTTGGTTCACACTCTTTAAAGTTGCCTAAGATCATTTCAAGAGTACACCTTTCTAAATCAATCAGACTAACGGAGCAAATTCTGGGTTTATTCATGCATGGTTCAAAGTAAGCAAATCACACAAGGCATCGACACATAAGTCAAACAAGACTATACACTTTCATTAGTGTGCAATGGTCATTACATGAGAATCAATTCGATAAATGGCTAATCACAACAAGATGCAAAGATTTCACAAATTGTCTATGCAACTTCGTTTGGTCTCGTCGTAGCCGCGCATTCATGTTTGTTCGATTGATAGCACTATTCAAGTCATCACTATTGATCGGGACTGAGACTTAAATTTTGCAAAAGAACAACCACTTTCAACACACGAGAGGTGGCAAAAATGTGCAAAAAATTCAAAAAATTTCAGAAGGGTCAAAATCAATTTTGTTATTAAAACAAAAAGGAGCCATGAGCTCAAACATCCATAAAAGCAATAAGGAACACAATTATAAACAGACAACCCAACTGTACACAAAAACACAAATATCCATAACAAGCAAACAAGGTGGGCCTCACCCCACCATAAATAAATGCAATTTGTCCTCAAATACAAATGATGAATATCCAACAGTGAGAATAAAGAAAGGTAGAGAGGGAGGTAAAGAGGCGATCCTGGCTAAGTAGTCGCTCCATCTGGGAATCAGTGCCCGGAGTAGCTTCCAAAAGGACCAGCTCCACTAGATCCAGCAGCAGGAGTTTTTGCCAAGAAGGCTTGCATAATAGCGTCTATCATGATTTCTTCAGTCGCGGCTATGTCTTTTCTGCAACTCCTTCAACCATCTCTTCGTCAGTCTCTTCCTCTAAGTCAAGATCGGCTGTTTCTTTTGCTTCGTCTGCATGTCCAATTTTAGTCTGAGGCATCTCAGGCACATTTGGAATCTCCACTATTCAAAAGATCATGCACACATCGGTGGTTTTGAGGTAGTCCACAACTCTCCTCAGCTCTGCAATAGCGGCCTTTAAGCCTGTCACCTCTTCTGTGGCTCCTTGGTCACGCTCACACATGGCTATCCTGGCCGCCAGAGCATCAATAGTTGTGCTCAGTAGTGTCACAGCATCATCGAGGGCAGCCTGTATCAATCCTGGGATGGAGTTTTCTATGTTGGCAAACCGGAAATCAACAGATTGAGAAAATTGTCCCATCCGGATCAATGATGTCTTGAGTGAATGGTCCACAGGATGCAACCGCAGTAGTGGGTCTGTGTGTTACCACAGAAGCGGAAGGACCTAGAGTCTGTGA
Organism: Solanum okadae; assembly: GCA_036553675.1. Lineage (NCBI taxonomy): Eukaryota > Viridiplantae > Streptophyta > Magnoliopsida > Solanales > Solanaceae > Solanum > Solanum okadae. Next base: position 15,460,021 of record CM071681.1, on the reverse strand, counting down.
ATGAGAAGAAGGAGCGGGTTTACCTGAAGACCTAGGTGCCGGAGTGGGCAAAGATTCCTCCGCAGGTGTGGTCCTTAAGATATTCGACGTAGATCTTTCGGATATTAGTGGAGGCAGTGGCAGTCAATTCCACATCCTTCTTGGCATCTCTAGGCACCTGAGCTCTTTTGCACAATTTTGTGATCAATATTGGGAAAAGAAGAGATGTCTGGCTCTGTTTTGCACACATATGGATCTCTAAAGTGATGATTTTTCCTAGGTTTATCTGCATTTCCTCTATGATGCATCCCAGGCAGGCTGCCTTGGCAAGGCGAAGAACCAACTCATTCTGGGATGGCATGATTGTGCTGCTGATGAACCCAAACTAGTATCTTGCAACTATGTTCAGATCTTTGTTTTCAATAGAAACTCCTTCTGCTAGCCATTTCAGAGCCTTATCGTCTGAGATCAGCGGGGCTAACCACCTTTTCATCTCTTCTAGCTTCTTTGTTTTAATTAAGTGCTGGCAGTGATCATTAATCTTATCGGACATACCTAAAGCTCTGTTCATAGCTTCACTGTCACAAGCTACCTTCTTTTCTCTGACGACCACGTAGTTAACTACTTTGAAGGATGACACCAACCTCTTCCGTCGAGGTACCAATGTACTGTATGCATTGTAAAACTCTCTAACCCAGCTAGGTATGTAAGAGCCATGGGGTTTGGTGAATATTTGAAATTTGTGATATCTCAGGCATTCTATTATCTCGGGATACTTATCGATCACCCGATTTATGGAGAGCCATTTTTCCTCAATGATTGTTCTCAGCCCCTCAGACTTTAGTCTATTTGTTGATTTAGGTGAGGGGCCTTGTACTGGAGGTGCTAGTACTATTGCCTGCTCAAAAACTGGAGGAGTCTGAGTGGTGGATCGAGGATTTCTGATCCGAGATGGGTCATTCATTTATTTAGATCGTAACTCATTCCTGTGTGCCTCCATCAGTTCATCTTCATCAAAACCCATGCTCTCACTATCATATGTTGTCGGGTCATTGGTGTAAAAACCAGTACTGTTGGAACTTGCATCTGATAGCTCAACATTTTTGTCTTTGCCTTCGTCTTTTCCACCAGTTGTGGAAATTTTTATGGCCTTTTGCATGGATTCAGTTGCAACCTCATTGATTGTGATCCCTTTTTCTCTGCGTCGGGGTTCTGTGTTGCTACCAGCTTTGTTGGGTTTAGTCATATCTACAAAAGATCTGGGAGATTTTATGCAAGAAAAATAACACCACAGGAAATCTACTGCAGAAACGCTCGCCACGTGGATCGGAGAGTCACCACGTGGTTTGTCCGTTGAAAGTTACAGTGCATAAGAGTCTTAGGGGTAGCATACAGAGGGCGATTAAGAGTGCTTTCGGTGATTATCCGAGTGCATTCGACAACCCTTGGATTTTCGCCGAGAGTTGCAGTCTCATCCAACTTGATTTGATACTAAGGGCGAGATGGAGACATTGGGTGAACCGCCGAACGATTCGGCGAGCTCAACACGGCTCACCGAATAGTCCAACGTGGCCATTTTCGATCCATCTTCTCTAATTCAATCCTGCAAACCCCGAAATCAAAATTAAAACATGCACTAATGAAATTCGAACAAGACCCATACTACCCACCACTTACTCAAATTTCTCCCGGACTTACCATATTTGACCATTTGACGATATGTTCTCTTAAGAGCGGTGTCACCTACTCTATCATTGAGCAAATTTTTGATATTTAGCACAAACATTGGGTACTCATACTTCACCTTGACAATCAAAACAACTTGCAAGCACAACCCAACGATACTTCATTCAATTACCATTACAACAGATATGGGTATCTGACAATCAAAACACTACAGGCATGCTTTTCAAATTGAAATAGATATTCTAATCCTAGCAGAGAGGCCCAGCACACATCAATAAGATACTATCATTGCACAAGAGTTCAACCTATTCGAAAGTAAAATTGGGGTTTGGCTAACTAACCTTCTATGTCGATTAGAATATGATTGAAAAGCTAGGCAGCAAAGAAATCCAATTCAGAGCACAGATCACTCAACCAAAATACAGAGTAATGCTAAATTAAAGAAAACTCTACCTTAGTGCGAAGTTAGGAGATTTGTGAGCGAGGGAAAGTGAGAGATTTCAATTTTTTGGACCTTTGGCCATTATAAACCGATCAGTTCGCTCTAGCTCGGCGACGTTAGTAGAAATTGGTGATCCACTCGGTGTATCGCCAAGTGGTCCCTTATCCCGCCGATTGTTACAGAATATTCAATTTCTTGGGATCAAGACAGCGGTCTAAGTCGAAGTCACCGACCTGGTCGGCGATTCACCGACCGCATTAGCGGTCCACTGACTGACCATTTCCTAGCCAATCTGTATTTTTCTTCACTTTCATCGTTCAAATCTGCAGCACTAACACACCATTATTTGTAAAAGAAAATGTTTAAGCATTTAAAACCTTGGGTTGCCTCCCAAGAAGTGCCTTATTTAACGACGTGGCTCGACGCGAGTCCTTACTCATTCCCCATTGGTTGGGTTGGTCCTAGTGTTACTAGGTAACCCTAATAATTCGTTCGAGTGAAGAGGAGGCACCACATAATTCAGGAGTGTCCTGATCAGCTGGATCGATCTAGAATGAGAGCCAACCATTTGATTCAACACTTCAATACTCTCCTTCATTTCTTCCAACATTTAATCTTGTTCGGTGATCTTTTGGAGAATGATTTGGAGTGTGTTCTCGACACGGTTGTTCTCCCTGCATTTAGACTGCTTCCTCTCGTGAGGAGGTATGTACCTCCCTTGACTCCTGCACTGGTTTTCCACCTCTGTTATTTTAGTGGCTAACTCGTGTAGCTGAGTTACCAGTGCGGGTAATGTGCAGTTTCTCTCAACTTCTTGCTTCATCTCAGCCGAGTTGCCACTATTTCCCTCAGCCATGCTCAGGGAACCTGCGTACCCCAACCAACTTCAAAAAAACAAAACTAAAAATAAGGTTAGTAAAGTACAACTAACAAGAACCAAAAATTCAACTAATCATAAAAATCTCAAGTAACACCACTCCCCGGGAGCAGTACCATTTTGATGCTTATGGTGACCAACGAGACGAACCTACAGTTCGAGTGTCTACGATCGTCAATAGTATAGTAACCCAACCAAGGGTTGGGGCCGTGTCCCAAGGGAGTGCTTTTGAGAATTAATAGAAAAATAAAATTAAGTTCTAATTAGTCATAGCTAAAGACATTAACGATTCAAAACATAGAAAATCAAAGGGGGTGACACGAAAGTGTCAAATATCAAATGGGGGTTTGTCACAAGTGTAATAAACATAACAAAATTAACAAGAAAATCAAGTATGGGGAAGAGTTTTTGGGGTGTGACCGCAATACAAGTTGAGATAAATAGTTGGGTACATGTTTTAGATAGGAATTTTGCAAACAATAGTGACTAGGCTAAGCTTTAGATGGAAATAAGTTCCCTCTCGGACAACTTACCCCGTTTCAAATGCGTTCCTCTCGGACACCCATTTGCCGCATGAAGACCAGCCTACGCCTTACCCCACTCACCCTCTCGAGATGAGTGTCAGGATATGGGACTAGGGCTCACCCTCTCGGCCTGAACCTCATGTCGACCCACTCCTTAGGCCATCAGTCTAGTGGTCTTGGTTTCGCGACCTCTCTCTCGGGCAAGCCGAAAACACATGGGTAGCTTTGTATTTGCAACTATAAACCTATTAAATTAAGCCACAACCACTAGGTGGAATCACCATTAAACTACATCTAACCTATCAACAAGCAAGACCCAACAATAATATCAACATATATTTGCTAAATCACACCCCGAGAATGGGGGATTTTAGCCACACACCAAGATATAGAAATTTATACCTTTAATGATGTTGAAATCAAATGGGTATATAGAAATAAGTCTTGATTTGAGCAAAGAAAGAAGAATCCAAGAGACCCACTTCCAAATTGGAAGAGATGAAACCCTCTTCTTCTTCAAGTCTTTCAAAACCCTCTCCAAACTTCAGATTAAATTAAAAGTACTAAAAATTATATTAAGAATCTGATAGTGTCTAATAATACTCTAAAAACTGATACTAAGCTATAACTCTCCACGAGTATTTATAGTTTTCAAAAATCTTTGTTATGGCTGATCATTAGGCGACATTAGTCGGAATCGCCTATTAACTTGGCGATTCGCCCCTTGGTGTGGTTCATCGCCGTCTTGCACCATCCTTTGCATCGTCATGCTCTAGATCATTGGGCAAAATAGTACTGCTTGGCGGAACTCCTCGGCGATGCACCGACTGCTCCATTTTTCTGCCGACTTGATCCTTTCCTTCAAGGCTCAACACACTGGAACAAAAGGCGAAGTGAGACCCTTCAGCGATTCGCTAAGTGAACTCGGCGATCCTCAAGCCTTCATTTTCTTGTTCTTTTCAGCCTTTTCATTCCTTTTTGCGAAGTAGTGTCCATGCTTTCGTTTAAAGTTCAAATTCCTTAAACTTAATGGTTTTCATCAGATATTAAGATAAAATAAGCATTTGAGGACACAATTTCTATTAAAATATAGCCCTAAATGAGTCCAATTTGTGGACTCATCAGTTGACCTTGCTCATCAGACCTAGTTCTCTTCATCTCCCTATTATTTTTCTTAAGTTTGAACTCCTCAATTGGTTGAGAAAACACCATAAGCCTAGAAATGTTCATGTCATCATGGAGCATTGCCTTACGGCACTCTTCCTCACCTAGGTCAGACACCCCCGTCACATATCTACTCATCTCACCCCTCAGGTTAGACACCAAAATGGAGCATACTTAGAAAATAGGGTAAATTTCAAGGAATACTCTTGCACACTCATGCTACCTTGCCTAAAGTTGATAAGATCCTCTACCTTGGCTTCCCTATTCTCACGAGGAAAGAACCTATCAAGGAATGCTTTCTTAGACACCTCCCAATCAATGGGGCCTGCTCCTACCTGTCTATTGCTTTTCTATTGAGTAAACCAAACATGGGCAACATCCTTCAATTGATAAGCGGCTAGTTCCACTTCTTCTATAGAAGTCACCCCCATAGCATTAACTACCTTATACACCTCATCCACAAACTCTTGGGGATCCTCTCCTACCTTAGAACCTAGAAATACCGGAGGGTTCATCCTCATAAAGTCCCTCAACCTAGAAGCCTTAGTACTCACAATAGGGTTCATAAAGTCCCTCAACCTAGAAGCCGTCATAACTTACTATAAGAGCCGACCTAACTTCCTCATTGGACATGGCCAGAGGATCAATAGGAACTTGGTTGCCTTGAGGAACTTGGGGACCTTGGGGAGGAACTCCCTCATTCACAATCTTCTCTTCCATCCTTCTTGCGTTCTTCCTTCTTGTATTCATATCCTATAAGCACAAGAGAAGGGTTATAAAAAGGACATTCATAGAGTGAAAACTCTAAGGCACGACTTAAAGAGTAATGAAAGAAGTGAAGTTTCCTAATTCATAAATGTGGCGTGCTTCACACTATGAACAAGACTACTCAACGTGGCTTGTGAGACATCAATCCTAAAGCCATCCCAAAATCTTGTGCTTAGATACCATATTTGTCATGACCCGAGACTACACATCAGACGTGACACGATATAAGATACTCCGAAGAGCCTCATACAAACCTCATAGCATTCATAACATAAGACAATAGAAATAGTGCGGAATTTAAAACTTTTCTTTAAATCCATACAATCAAAAACATCATTTAAAACAACGGAACTCTACTTGTCTCACATGGCCATCCAATACATTCGAATAAAAACTAGGGTCACGGCCCTTACAACAGAAAGTCTTACAAGAGTCTAATACAATGACAAACATGAAACATCAATAAAGCACTTGTCCTCGGATCCATGAGGACATACCACAAGCTTTGGAAGAACTCAATCCAAGCCCTTTGAACTAGAAGGAAACAACTCACTTGCCAAAACCTACACTTTGTAGAAAAATAGAAGAAATATGGGTTAGCACACAAAAATGTACCAAGTATGATAGCCATGCAAAAACCATGCTTAAAAAGAACATTTTGGTTGAAAACCATGCTATATGCCAATTTTGAGAAACATCATGAAGTTTAGTATAAAAGGCATAAGATACAAACACATTCAACATATAAGTCATTTCATCACATTAGAACCTTCACCTAAAGTAACCCTATGCTATACTTGTGCAATGTAAGAATAGCATCCCATACTACAATTCCTACTAAGTACCACTTTGAGGCCACCATAGATGAACTTACCATTCTTCATTACTCATCTTTAGTCAATACTCATACATAAGGAACACGTATATTTCATAAGTCATGACAAGGAAATTAACTAATAATTCAATCCAAGTAAAGCATGCATCATTACATTAAGAATTTAAGTCAACCTTCTCATTAGCTTCAGTAAGAGCACATTCATTCATTAGACATTAAGACATTGGATAATCACACCATAGCCCTCTCAAAGCCTACTCGTGCAATGCATGGATGGCATCCCATACTACCACCCACACTTCATAGAACTTCTCAAGCAATCAAAGCATATATCTCACATGATGGGAATAATCTTTAACCGACGTAGACCATGTGAGCTTAACATGGAATCCGATGCACTATCCCACATCGTAAGGGTTGGTCTACTTGCCTAAGGTAGGACCGGTAACATTTTAGCTTAGGTGGATCCACTAGCTAATATTCTATGTGGGCACATAGTTATGGGATACGAAAGATGTTCATTGAAACGCGATGTAACATGGGGATAGCTTCCATCTTACCATATCCACTCGGTACTTAGCCTCCATTCCCATAAAATACTTCATTCACATTAACATTATTGTACTTGAGAGGAATGCCATTGGCCTATCGACTCAAGTTACATCATTACATTCATGAAATGAATGACATAAGTCTAACGATTCATGGTACATTATTAGGATAGCTCATTGAATCCTCATGAAAGGAATGCCATTGGCCTATCGATTAAAGATTTATAATTACATTAGTTCATTGACTCTTTGTGAAAGGAATGACATTGGCCTATCGATTTAAGAGTCATTATTACATTAGTTCATTGACTCATTATTAAAGGAATTTCATTGGCCTATCGATTCAAGAGTCATCATTACATTATTTCATTGGCGCTTTATGAAAGGAATTTCATTTGCCTATCGATTCTATAACACCTGTATCCAAAAATAGAGATTTTAGATTTATGGTGTTACAGGTGGCACTCACAAACACCATCCACGGACCGTAGATGGACTCACGGTCCGTCCTGTAGGTCCGTAGTTCGTGAAAGAAAACTTCCCCAGATCTCAGTCAGAAAATTTGGCTAAGTGTTGACCCACGGCCGGACTTACGGTCCGTAGGTCAGGTCACGGACCGTAGTTGGTGTTCATGGATCAATGCCCAAAAAGCCCAGCTTTAGTCCCAATTGACGGTTGACCAGCATGGACCGTCAATCGATCCACGGTCCGTAGGTCTAACCATAGATGAGGATCAGCAGCCAGTTAGCTGAAAATTGTTGATGGTAAACACATCAGATGGTCATAACTTTTAGCACAAAAATAATTGTGTCTCCCATGACCTATGATATGATAGATAATTGAATTATCTTTCCAACGCCACCAAGTTTGCTAAAATCCGACCTCCGAGTAAAACGTTATACTCTTTTTAGTGAAACCCTAACGGGCAGACTCGACCTACGAACCCAATCGACGGACCGTAGATTGAGTGACAGACCGTAGGTCCAATCCGTCAGTCACTCCGACAGAAATTAAGTCAGGGGTCTTTTGGTGTTTTCCTATTTCATTTAACCCCTAAGATACGTCGTTAAGAGCCTAAATCATGAGATTTTAGTCAGTTTAAGCCTAGAAACATAACTAGAACTTACCTTAGTCAAAATTATTAATCAAAACTTAGAAAATTAGAATCAAGAAAGGAGAAAAAAGGTCAAGAACCCTAGTTCAATAACGCAGCAAGTTTCCTTCAGTTCCAGCCCCGAAATTGAAAGATCTCTCCGTGGAATTCGTCACCAGGTATGTGGGATTTCACTAGTGGCTTCCTTTCGCCCATTTGGTCCCTAGAATTCAGTCAGATTCTTGATTACATGATTATAAACAGACCTAGGGTTTCTAGAATTATAGCAGATCATCATGAATTAGTTATTTAAATGTTCCAAATCAGGTTATCATGTTATTGCTCAGTTTATCGCATGAATTTCAGATCTCTAGCTATGTATTTCTTCAGTTCTTTAATTACACATGCTAGGTCAGCTATTTCAGTATTCAGTTTTATATGCCTCAGTTTATGAATGCATCATTATCAGATTAATTATTTCATTCTCAGTTTGCATGTTCAATTTCGAGCTATCCAGTTCTATGTTATTTCAGCTTTACTCTATCTTGCATGCTCAGTACCTTTCAAGTACTGATGCATACGTGCGCAACATCTTCTCGTGATGTAGGTTTAGGTTCTCAACATCCAGATAACACTTAGATCGGTTCCCGATCTTCAGTTCAGCAACATCAGTGGTGAGTCCTCATTCTTCGAGGACTAGTGACATGTTTACCTATATCGCTTTTAGTCTTTAGTTTCAGTTTTGCTAGTTCTAGTTGGGGCATGTCCCAACATTTCTAGTCAGTTTATAGGCTTATTTCAGACATAGTTAGATTCAGCTTAGTATTGAGTTAATAACTTCTTTGTATTAAACTCATCAGTTTATTTATGATTTAGCTTCCGTATCATTTTATTATCTTTAGTATGTTCATGATCATGCCAGCAAGGTTAGCTTGAGATCACTTGTGGTCCTAGGTCCCGTGTCCGCGTCTCGGGGGTATCTCGTGGTGTGATAAACTTGGTATCAGAGCACTAGGTTTAAGTGTCCTAGGATGTCTGAAAAGCCACACTAGGTAGAGTCCTTTAGTCGTTACTCTTATCTTGCGTAAGGTATGATCTAAAATCTATTCTAACTCGACGTTCTACGTTTCAGTGATCATGCCTCCTCGTAGAGCTTACGCCAGGAATGCGAATGCCAGGAACGCAAACGTAGCTCCTCCAATCCTTGATCAAGAAGTGTCGAATGCAGAGTTCAGGAATGCCATTCAGATGTTGGCTCAGAGTGTGGCCAACCAAAACAACCAGCGGGCTCCAGTTCCGGTGAATGCCAATGTTGGGTCAGCTGCAGCCAGGGTGCGAGACTTTGTTAGGATGAATCCGCCAGAGATCTTAGGATTGCAAGTTGGAGAAGATCCCTAGAATTTCTTGGATGAGATCAAGAAGATCTTTGAAGTGATGCAGGTAACTGGGAATGATCGGGTTGAGTTAGCATCTTACCAACCGAAAGATGTGGCTCATATATGGTATACTCAGTGAAAGGAGAACAGGGGTACAGATGCAACACCTATTACTTGGGATTGTTTCAGCGAAACCTTACTGGATAGGTTTTTCCCCATAGAGTTGAGAGAAGCAAGGGCCCAAGAATTTATTAACTTAAGGCAGGGTAACATGACTGTCCAAGAGTATGGGCTCAAGTTTAATCAACTCTCCAGGTATGCTCCTCACATGGTTGCTGACTCCAAGGCTCAGATGAATAAGTTTCTGTATGGAGTGTCAGAATTAGTGAAAACAGAGTGCAGAAATGTTATGTTGTTGGGAGACATGAACATCTCTAGGCTCATGACTCACGCTCAGCAACTTGAGGGTGATAAGCTTAGGGAACAGGCTAAGGAGAGTAAGAAAGCGATAACAGGTAACTACGAGTATTCCCAACAGAAATTGGGTAGTGGAAATCGCTCGTAGTTTCAGCAGAAGTCTTCGACTCCAGCTCCTTCATCAGCTAGTGTTCCATCCCCCAGGTTCCGTAATGATCAGAAAGGTAGGGCGTCAGGCTCTAAATCTCAAGGTAGTGTTTCAGGCACCAAAACCTACCCAACTTGCCCAAAATGTTGTAAGAACCATCCAGACGAGTGCCTTGCAGGTAAGGAAGGATGTTTTGGGTGTGGTCAATCTGGTCATAGATTGAAGGATTGTCCTTCTAGACAAGGTCAAAGAGGAAATAATGGTAGAGCTCAGTCTACAACTTCAGCAGCACCAGCAGGTCACCCGACTCAGCAGGGCAACTCTTCTGGTACTGGTGGCGGAGAGCGACAAAATAGGCTCTATGCTCTTCAGGCTCGTCAAGATCAGGAAGATTCTCCTGATGTAGTCACTGGTACGTTACGAGTCTTTGATATTGATGTTTATGCACTGTTAGATCCAGGGGCTACTCTTTCTTTTGTAACTCCTTATATAGCAATCCAATTCAATGTTAGTCCAGAAACTCTTCCAGAACCTTTCTCAGTCTCTACTCCAATCGGTGACCCAGTTATAGCTAGATGGGTATACAGAAATTGCCCTGTCACAGTCTCTCAGAAAGTCACCTCAGCAGATCTTGTAGAGTTAGAAATGGTAGACTTCGATATCATTCTAGGCATGGATTGGTTACATTCATGTTATGCCTCAGTCGATTGTAGAACAAGGATTGTTCATTTCCAGTTTCCAAATGAACCAATCCTAGAATAGAAGGGTAGTAGCTTAGCTCCTATAGGTCGATTCATTTCTTACCTTAAGGCCAGAAAGATGATCTCTAAGGGTTATCTCTATCATCTAGTTCGGGATAAAGATTTTAGTTCTGAAACCGCAACTCTTGAGTCAGTTCCAGTGGTTAATGAATTTCAAGAAGTGTGTCCAGAAGATCTTCCCGGAGTTCCTCCCGAAAGGGAAATCGACTTTGGAATTGATCTCCTTCCAGATACCCAGCCTATTTTTATTCCTCCTTACAGAATGGCTCCTGCTGAGCTTAAAGAATTGAAAGAACAGTTGAAAGACCTTCTAGATAAGGGCTTCATCCAACCTAGTATTTTTCCATGGGGTGCACCACTGTTATTCGTAAAGAAGAAAGATGGTTCGCTCAGAATGTGCATTGACTATAGGCAGTTGAACAAGGTCACAATCAAGAATAAGTATCACATCCTCAGAATTGATGACTTGTTCGACCAACTTCAGGGTGCTAGTCATTTCTCAAAGATAGACCTCAGATCGGGTTATCATCAGCTTAAAGTCAGAGATAGTGACTTTCCGAAGACAGCCTTCAGAACTCGGTATGGTCATTATGAATTTGTAGTCATGTCATTTGGACTAACCAATGCTCCTGCAGCTTTCATGGATTTGATGAACAGAGTGTTCAAGCAGTATTTGGACTTGTTTGTTATCGTCTTTATTGATGATATCCTCATTTACTCTAGGAATGAGGAAGAACATGCTAGTCTTTTGAGAGTTGTTCTGCAAACTCTCAAAGATTGCCAGTTATTTAAACAATTTAACAAGTGCGAGTTTTGGTTACAATCAGTTGCCTTCCTTGGGCATATAGTGTCTAGTGAAGGAATTCAAGTAGATTCTGAGAAGGTAGAAGCAGTGAAACAATGGCCCAGACCTACCTCTGCTACAGATATCAAAAGTTTCTTAGGTCTAGCAGGTTATTACAGAAGGTTTGTGGAAGGATTTTCATCCATATCCTCACCATTGACTAAGTTGACTCAGAAAAAGGTTAAATTCCAGTGGTCAAATGATTGTGAGAAAAGCTTCGTAGAATTGAAAACTAGGTTGACTACATCTCCTCTCTTGACTCTACCAGAAGGTTCAGATGGTTATGTGATCTATTGTGATGCATCCAAAGTCAGCCTAGGTTGTGTGTTGATGCAGCGAGGTAAGGCTATAGATTATGCTTCTAGGCAACTTAAGGCGCATGAGAAGAACTACCCAACTCATGACCTCGAGCTAGTAGTAGTGGTGTTTGCACTTAAGAATTGGAGACATTACTTGTATGGTGTTCACATAGATGTGTTCACAGACCATAAGAGCCTTCAGTGTGTGTTCACCTAGAAAGAATTGAATCTTCGCCAGAGAGGGTGGATTGAGATCCTCAAAGATTATGATATGAGCGTGCGTTACCATCCGGGTAAGGTGAATGTAGTAGCAGATGCCCTTAGCAGACCATCTATGGGTTGTGTAGCAAATGTTAAGGAAGAAAGAATAGAGCTAGCAAAGGATGTTCACAGACTTGCTCGCCTAGGAGTTCGTCTTATGAGCATATCAGATGGTGGTGTAACGGTTCAGAATGGAGAAGAATCTTCTTTGGTAGTTCAGGTTAAGGAAAAGCAAGACAGTGATCCAATCTTGCTTGAGCTTAAGGGTGCAGTCCACAATCAGAGAGTGGAGGTTTTCTCCCAAGGGGGAGATGGTGTGCTTCGCTACCAGGGGCGATTATGTGTTCCTAATGTGGGCGAGTTGAGACAGAATATTCTTGCAGAGGCCCATAAATCCAGATATTCTATTCATCCAGGCGCCACTAAGATGTACCACGATCTGCGGGGAGTCTATTGGTGGAATGGTTTGAAAAGACATATAGCCGACTTTGTGGCAAAGTGCCCCAGTTGCCAGCAAGTCAAGGTAGAACATCAGAAATCAGGAGGTATGACTCAAGAGATTGACATTCCTACATGGAAGTGGGAAGTGATCAACATGGACTTCATCACAGGTTTACCTCGTACTCGCAGACAGCATTATTCCATTTGGGTGATTGTTGATAGGGTTACTAAGTCTTCTCACTTTTTGGCGGTCAAGACTACAGATTCGGCGGAGGATTACGCCAAACTTTACATTAATGAGATTGTGAGGTTGCATGGGGTTCCTTTGTCTATCATCTCAAATAGAGGTCCTCAGTTTACCTCTCATTTCTGGAAGTCATTTCAGAAAAGTGTTGGTACTCAGGTTAACCTTAGCACAACATTTCATCCACAGACGGATGGTCAGGAAAAGCGTACCATTCAGACCTTAGAAGACATGTTGAGAGCTTCTGTGATCGACTTCAAGGGTAGTTGGGATGATCACCTTCCTCTTATTGAGTTCGCCTACAATAATAGTTACCATTCAAGCATTCAGATGGCCCCTTATGATGCATTGTATGGGCATAGATATAGATCTCCAATTGGTTGGTTTGAAGTAGATGAAGTAGCCTTAATAGGACCAGATTCAGTCCTTGATGCTATGGAGAAAGTGCAACTCATTAGAGATAGATTAAAGACTGCCCGTAGTCACCAGAAATCTTATGCAAATGTGAGAAAAAGGGAACTAGAGTTCCAAGTTGATGATTGGGTTTTCCTGAAAGTGTCACCTATGAAAGGGGTGATGAGATTTGGCAAGAAAGGGAAGCTCCGTCCCAGATATGTAGGCCCTTACCGGATCTTGAAAAGGATTGGTAAAGTGGCTTATGAGTTAGAGTTGCCAGCATATTTAGCAGCAGTGCATCCAGTCTTTCAGATTTCTCTTTTGAAGAAGTGTGTGGGTTATCCAGCATCCATAGTGCCATTAGAGACTGTGGCCGAAAAAGATAGCCTTTCTTATTAGGATGTACCAGTTGAGATTCTCGATCGCCAGGTTAGAAGGTTGAGAAACAAAGAAGTCGTTTCAGTTAAGGTTTTGTGGAGGAGTCAGTCCGTAGAGGGAGCTACTTGGGAAGCAGAAGCAGCCATGAAGTCCAAGTATCCTCACCTCTTTCCTTCAGATTCCATTCCAGCTTGAGGTAATAGTTCCTCTTCAGTTTTTCAGTCATTTATGCGAAAATTCAATCTTAGAATCATGTTCCTTCAGTTTGTACTTGCATTTTCAGTGTATTTGCATGTTCTTGGAACTCAGTTCAGTTAGAAATTCAGTTCTCAGTGTTTAGTGGAAGGGATTGCAGCCATTTCCCTCTATTTCAGCTAGATTAGTCTTCATTCGAGGATGAAGGGTCCCAAGGGAGAGATAATGTAACACCCCGTATCGGAAAATAGAGATTTCAGATTTCTGGTGTTACAGGTGGCACTCACGGACACCATCCATGGACCGTAGATGGACTCACGGTCCATCATGAAGTTCCGTGGTTCGTGACAGAAAACTTCCCCAGAACTAAATCAGAAAATTTGGCTAAGTGTTGACCCGCGGCCGGACTTACTGTCCGTAGGTCAGGTCACGGACCGTAGTTCGTGTTCGTGGATCAATGCCCCAAAAGCCCAGCTTCTGTCCCTATTGACGGTTGACCAGCACGGACCATCAATCGATCCACGGTCTGTAGGTCTGACCATAGATGAGGATCAGCAGCCAGTTAGCTGAAAATTGTGGATGGATCAACTTCAGATGGCCATAACTTTTAGCACAAAAATAATTGTGTGTCCCATGACCTATGATATGATAGATAATTGAATTATCTATCCAACGCCACCGAGTTTGCTAAAATCTGACATCCGAGTAAAATGTTATGCTTGTCTTAGTAAAGCCCTAACGGGCAGACTTGACTTACGGACCCAATCGATGGACCGTAGATTGAGTGACGGACCGTAGGTCCAATTCGTCAGTCACTCCGACATCAATTAAGTCAAGGGTCTTTTGGCCTTTTCCTATTTCGTTTAACCCCTAAGATACGTCGTTTAGACCCTAAATCATGATATTTAATCAGTTTAAGCCTAGAAACATAACTAGAACTTACCTTAGTCAAAATCATTAATCAAAACTTAGAAAACTAGAATCAAGAAAGGAGAAAATAGGTCAAGCACCCTAGTTCAAGAACGCATCAAGTTTCCTTCAGTTCCAACCCCTAAATCGAAAGATTTCTCCGTGGAATTCGTCACCAGGTATGTGGGATTTCACTAGTGGGTTCCTTTCACCCATTAGGTCCCTAGAATTCAGTCAGATTCTTGATTCCATGATTATGAACAGACCTAGGGTTTCTACAATTACAGAAGATCATCATGAATTAGTTATTTAAATGTTCCAAATCAGGTTATCATGTTATTGCTCAGTTTATCACATGAATTTCAGAACCCTAGCTATGTATTTCTTCAGTTCTTGAATTACACATGCTAGGTCAGATATTTCAGTATTCAGTTTTACATGCCTCAGTTTATGAATTCATCATTATCAGATTAATTGTTGCATACTTATCTTGCATGTTCAGTTTAGAGCTATCCAGTATTTACAAAAATTCAGTCATAACCAGTTAACCACTTAATTCATTGGGAGTAGCATAATACCGAGTTGGACTAGGATTCAGCGTACCCATATAGTCCCAGAACTACGAGCCACGTATGTGTAAGTCCCCTCTATGGGCACATCAGTTTAGTGATCACGCCAGCATGCCTCTATACCTCTGGCATTGTATATTGGGTCCTCTCGATAGGGCGTATACATCGGACTCCACATTTAGCTCATATGGTTTTATGTCGGTTATTAGTAGCTCCCACAGTTCAGTCAGATTCTATTGCATTGACCATTTATCATTATATTCAGTATTTAGTCTCAGCATGTTATAAATTGGTTATTGCATTCAGTTAACTCAGGATTCAGTATCTATATCATGTTTAGATTATTTCATTGCTTTATTGCTTTGTTCAGTTCTATGTTATTTCAGCTTTACTCTATCCTGCATGCTCAGTACCTTTCAAGTACTTCCACATACGTGCGCTATATCTTCTCGTGATGTAGGTTCAGGTTCTCAGCATCCAGATCACGCTTAGATCGGTTCCCGATCTTCAGTTCAGCAACATCAGTGGTGAGTCCTCATTCTTCAAGGACTAGTGACATGTTTACCCTTATCGCTTTTAGTCTTTAGTTTCAGTTTTGCTAGATCTAGTTGGGGCATGTCCCAACATTTCTAGTCAGTTTAGAGGCTTATTTCATACATAGTTAGATTCAGCTTAGTATTGAGTTAATAACTTCTTTGTATTAAACTCATCAGTTTTCATATATCTCAGTTTTAGTATATGGGTATTCCCCATCTCTTCAGTTTATTTATGATTTAGCTTCCGCATCAGTTTATTATCTTTAGTATGCACATGATCATACCAGCAGGGTTAGCTTGGGATCACTTGTGGTCCTAGGTCCCGTGTCCGCGTCTCGGGGGTAGTTCGGGGCGTGACAATAAATAACACATACGAGACTTCCAAAGGGAAGTGAGGCAACAATCGAAATGAAAACAACAAAGGAATTCCCAAAACTTGGTAGCGTAAGTGTAAAGATCATCTAATACATTTCTAGATTCTGAAATACGTCTCAAGTCTTCGAAAGGGGATTAAAGACCGTAAATGATAGATGGAGACCAATGGTGATCCGAAAAGAATTATCTCACCACAAGTCTGAAATAGAAAAAATTGCTAGATCCGATCGGCCACTATGATGATCACTCTACCTAGGATCTGGATCAAAAGAATATCTGAAGTATAGAGGAAGTAATAAAACTTAAGAAATAAACTATGAAACGCTTCCACCAGCACGCAAAAAAGTTCCCACTCTGGCATCAGTGCCGCCAATTTTTATAATAATGACACAAATAAATTAAACACACAAGGTTACAAATAATACTCAAATCAACATATCAGTAAGTTACACAACACAACAAGCTGGCTAATGCGATGCAATGAGTTGATAATATGATGGACTGCTGTGGTTGAACCAATTTGGTCGCACAACTTGTCGTATACACCTTGTCGTATACACATTGCCGAGCTTTAGCTTCCACACAAGGACCCATGGGGGACTCGCAATCCTGATACAAATCTCATAATCTCAATATGTCATCAATTTGCCACCTAGATCGTGGTCAAGGATATAAGTAAGGTATCACATTTTGTTTCTCAAAAATAGTATTTCTCTATTTTCTCATATTCCCATGAACAATGATATGCTGAATTAGAATGAATGCATCATAACACTTACACACTAATTTTCATAAAATGTAGCAGAGAAATCGCTTCCTCAAAGCTCCAAAAGATTGAAAATGGTGGAAATGAGAAGAATCCCAACTGAGGAAAAATGGTCATCGCAAGCCACTAACTCTCACGATCGCGAAAATCACAAAGGTTCACATCGTGATCGCAAGACCCCTGTCTGCAATCGCAAAGGCTAAGAAAAGGATTCATCATGATTGCGAGCCTATGGGCAGCGATCATGAACCTATTGACCACGATCGCAAAGGTAAAAAAAGACATGCACCAGAAACTAAAAAACCAACATTCCAACACAAGGAAAATGCTTCTGAATGTACCCTGAGAAACTATTCGAAATGCGATAAAAATAAACTGGACTTGCTACCCTATGAAATTTAGCAAATGGAACTAAATGGAATCGTCAGAATTCCGAAAAGATATTAAATAACAAAATTACCCTCTCATACCACTCTTAAGGCTTACAACTCATCTTCTCGCCCAAACGTCCAAAACTCAACCTAGTGCCTCAGAAACTTTACCAACCACCTTACTAGCTCAAACTCGATATTCTAGATGCAATGGAACTAACAGAATCTCCATCCGATGCTCAAAACTCAAAATGTTGACCAAAATCAATCCTACAAAGAATTCTCAAACTCAAAAGGGTCAAATCACCAAAAACACCCAAGATCACATTAGGGACCACCCCAACCATGCCTGAAACACAAACTAAGAATGAAAATACTAAGGTAAAGGGTAAAATGGTCAATTCATAAATAAAACCAAATTCACAAGAAATGAGACATTACATTATCGACCACTAAAACACATGTTCATTCTCAAGCAAAAAGCAAAATAAGGTACCTGAATGGGTGAAAAGTTGAGGGTATCTATGACATATGTCAGAATCCACCTCCCATGACGCCTCCTCAATAGGTTGGTGTCTCAGCTACATCTTCACTAGGTCAATATGTTTGGATCTCAATGATCTAATTTGCCTTTCCAAGATAGCAATCACCTCCTCCTCAAATGATAGATTTTGATCCAAGCAACTAAGTCCCACTGAATCACATGAGAATCATCATGACGATATCGCTTAAGCATCGAGACATGGAACTTGGGTTGGACCATTGAAAGACTTGGAGGCAAGGCCAACTTATAGGCTATCTCTACGCACTTTCCCAAAATCTCAAAAGGTCCAATGAACTGCAGAATGAGCTTTACTTTCTTTCCAAACCCTCATCACGCCCTTGGTGGGTCACAGCTTAAGAAAAAACCGCTCATAAATAGCAAAGGACATATCCTGGACTTGACTATCCACATACCTCGTTTACCTACTTTATGTTGTCACAAGGGTGTCCTTAATCAAGGGGTCTCCTTAATCAACTTCACCATATACCTGAAGTCTCTAAGCAAATCAGTGACCCAAGGTAATAATCCAAATGAATCGAACCATCCAATGGGATATCTACACCTCCTCCCATACAAAGCATTAAATAGTACCATCTGAATGTTGGAATGGTAACTGTTGTTATAAGCAAACTCTTCAATAAGTAGGGACTTGTCCTAATGGCCATCAAAGTACATGATGTAAGCCCGAATCATACCCTCAAGCACTTGACTAGTACGCTGCCATCAGTTTAAGGATGGAAGGCAATACTGAACTCAAGCTTGGTATCAGTCTAATCCTTCATAGAACTCCATAAATGAGAGGTGAACTGTGCACTTCTATCAGACATAATAGAAATGGCACTCTATACAATCGAACAATCTAACGAATGTAGAACCTGGCCAACTGCTCCACATTATCGTTAGTCTTCACTGGAATGAAATGAGTCGACTTGGTCAACCGTTCCATAATAACCCAAATAGAATAAAACTTACCCAAAGTCAAAGGTAATCAAGTCACAAAGTCCATAGAGTTGTGCTCCCACTTCAACTCAAGGATGGGCATCATTTGCATCATACCACCCATTTTTTTATATTCATACTTTACTTGCTAACAGTTCAAACACTTGGCAAAAAGTCCATAATATTTGTCTTCATACCACACCACCAATAATGTTACTTCAAATAATGGTACATTTTGGCTGCCCCAAGGTGAATAGAGTATTTAGAATAATGAGCCTCCTCCAATATCATACGCACCCAACCACTCACTTTAGGAACAAAATTGCGGCCACAAATCCTCAAAGCTACCTCGGGATCAAGAGACACCGACTTAGCTTCATCTCTCAACACTTGGTCATGAATCACTCTCAACTTGTAATCCTCAAATTGGTGGGCACAAATCTTATTCATCAATCTAGACCTAGCCTGAACAAAGGCTAAATTATGGTAAGGTGAAGAAATATCGAGTCAAACCAACTGTCTAGCGAACGACTAGACCTCTTAAGCCAAAGATCTCCCTCTGCCTTAAGAAAGTCTAAGCTACCCACACTAGGTGCCTTACGAATGAAATCATTTGCTACCTAATTTTTGTTACCGTGGTGATAAAGAATGGTGATGTCATAGTCCTTCAACAAATCCAACCGTCTACGCTGTCTCATGTTCACGTTGGGCTAAGAAAAGAGATATTTAAGGCTATGATAATCGGTAAAGACCTTACAATGTACACCATTGAGGCAATATCTCTATTACTTTAAGAGAAAGACTATTGCCACTAACTCCAAATCATGAGTAGGGTAGTTCTTCTCATGCACCTTTAACTATCGGGTAGCATAGGCTATGTATCTTCCCTTTTGCATCAATACACCACATGGACCAACACCCGAAGCATCACTTAATACAACAAATGTCATACCCTTCATGGGTAATGCTAAGATAGCTGTTGAGGTCAATCACTCAATAACATCTCAAAAAAATTTAAGATAAGATTCGAGCTATTCTTTATTTGTGGATAAGATTGTATCAGGAGATTCTTAAATTACACATATTTGTAAAGGTAAATTGTTTAGTGTGTGAATGGTTTTGGATATCAATTAAGGTCACTAGAATCTCCTAGCACAAAGTTGAGTTGAAAGCTTCCTTACCGATTAAGTTTTGATGTAAGATTCTGCTTAGGTCAATGTCAAAGGACCATATCTCTTAGAATATAAAGAGTTATGTGGTCCATAACCTATCAAACTAAAGGTATTTAAATCCTTTCCAACCCCACAATTTTCGCATCAATTATAATTTTGAGCAAAAAGTTATGACCATTTTAGTAACCTATTACAGTGCTGTGACGAATTAGCTGACGGGAAAACATTAAAAATGGTTGTTTTTGTCTTTTTACCTCTAAGAAAAACCTATACAATTTTCTTGACTAATTAAAGGCTCAAATCAATCAGACTTTCATCTTTTAATCCATCATTCTCTTCTCTCTAAAACCCTAGGGAAAAAATCCTAAGAAAAAAAGTTCAAAGTAGAAGACTCCATTCAAGATTCTTTCATTCTTTTACAAGATTTTTCTTCAAGGTAAGTCTTTCTCCAAGGATTCCATTCTTTCCAACTAAAATTCTTCCATACAATACTGAATCACTAATGAAAATCATAATTCTTGGTCAGAGTTTCAAGAAACTAATTCAAGAAATCTCAAGAAAGGTTTTCTTGATTTTTCTCCTTCAAGCTAGGATTTCAAGGCTTCTAATAAAAATCTTCTTCAAGAACGTTGTTCTTCCAGGTATGTAAGGCTATCATAGTATTGGAATAGTTCGTCCTCACGCCCTACATCTTCTTTTAAATCAGTAAAAGAGAAATCTAAGATTCTACCCCTAGATTTGAGTATTCTGGAGATAAGTTGATATTAGTTCTTGAGTTCATGGTTCTTTTAAAAATTCTATTCCTAATTATTGAGTTTCTATATTGTTATTGATATCCTTGAGTTGATTTTTTCATGTCTATATTTTAACATGAACCCTATTTTGAGTTATAAATTTTGAAAAAAAAATTAAAGCCAACACTTGAGTTCTTAAACTGAGTTTTGAGAAAATAAAGATGAGTTTTGACAAAAGAGTTTCTAAAACAAGATTAGTATGAAAATTGAGTATGCCATCAATGTATGAGCAGTATGGTATCTATATATACCATCAATGTTTATGCAGTATGACTTCTTGAGTCATCAATGATCATATTAAAATATGATTTTGATATGTTATTGAGAAAGAGTTTTCTAGTATGAATTGAGTAAGAGTATAAGGGGACTATGTATTCCTAGAGGTATCAATTTTTACATTGATAAAAGAGAAATTGCGATTTCTGAATGAGTTATGAATTTAAAAGATATTTCAAGAGCAACTACCTCTTTTAAGAGGGTAGCTTGAGCAATTATCTCAAACCAGAGGAAGATTTATATTTTTAAACAAATGAGCATGAATATATATTATTGGGAGTAGTATTGAGCACCGATACGGGGAGGAGTTCAGACAACTCAAAGTCCTCATAAACCATGTATGCCAACATGGGTAAAAGGTCATACTTTTTAGATGATTCCTTATTGCTTTTAAGCATAACTTAATGGATCCACTTAGTTGAGGTATTCTATACCCTAACAAGATATAGGACAGTTTTGGTAGCGTGGGTGAGATGTTGAATCATGATGTAGCTCATAGTGATGATTGTCGGTTCAAGAATCTCCCAATAGATTTAAAGTGTATTTTTATATATCACTTATTATGTTGAGTTTAGAGATGAGAAAGTATTTTGTAAAGCTTTAAATGGTTTAACTCCTTTATTTCTTTACATTCAGCTTGAGTGCATTGTTATCTATTGCACTCCTTTCTTTCAGTTATTTGATATTCAACTATATTACTACTCGTACATTCAATGTACTGATGTCATTCGACCTGCATCTTTTAATGATGTAGATAAATGTTCTTACGATCCTCAACAAGAGTTTGTTGAGATCACTTCACCCACTCTTCTGCTTTTGAGTAAGACCTCCTTGCTTTCAGAGGACTCCAGGTTTATGAGTTGTTAGTAATAGTAACTTTTTGAGTAGTCGTGGGTCTTGTCCCGACACTCATATATACATAGTAGAGGCTTCATAGATAGATAGTTTTGGAGGCTGTTTCAGTTTTAGATATTTTATTTAAAACTTGTATTTCATACTCAGTATATTCAACAAAATTTTGAGATTCAGTAAACTATTTTTAAATTTTTCTTTCAATTTGATGCTTATATATGCTCAAGTTTGTCTTTCGCTTGTAGTCAGCCAGGATGAGGGTTTGCTTGGGGACCAACAATGGTTCTTGAGTGTCAGCCACGTGTGTAGGCTCTAATCGTGACAAACTTGGTATCAGAGCACATAGTTCAAGTGTCCTAGGGTGTTTATGAAGTCCTGCTAGTACGATCTTATTTATAGTTGTGAGGGCCCACTTCTATAAATAAGGGACTACATACATTTAACAAAAAATTCCCTTCTTTTATACTTTTAATCGTGCAATAGAGCTATGTCATAGAGACTTATCTAACTCGTCGTTCTCATATCTATTCGACTACCCCTTATATTAGAGGTGGTTGAAAAGCAAAGCCAGTTCTATATCGATGACTCACTCTCAGCAAAAGTCTTAAGGAACTCATGAAAATGTAGAGGGGCTTGAGAGAAGCCCGTGAGTGAGTTAAGTGTGGAGTTTCCAAAGAATGCACTCTTATCCATATGATTGATGTTGTCGACCTAAAAGCGAAAAGTATTCCCAGACTCTTTTCCCTAAACTTGTTTTTGTTAAGGCCTTTGTGAGGAAGTGTGTTTTAGAGCTTGGTGTATTTGTACCCAAAAATATAGCATGTGTTATGAGATTATAAGAAGTAGTAGTAAAAGTGCCCAGAGTTAGAAGAATGCATGTAGAGATTCAGTAATATAAGTAAGGGTGATAGTGATAAGGCAAATTATGTTATTGCAGTCAGGCACCCAGTAAGTTATTAATGATGAGTTTTCCTTTATGAGTAGACTAATGAATAATAATCTTGTTTAACATTCAGGATATGAGGTAGAAGAAGAGTTACTAGTTAGGATGAGTTAGAGTATTCCTTAACTAGAAAGGAGTTTATGATGATGTGGCATTGTGTTAGTATCAACCAAGTGTAGGTGTTGAATAGAAGAGAAGGAGTATTCATGAGGTGATAGCTCTAAGCTAGGCTTATGAGTTTTAAGGGAGAGCCCATAATATTCAAAGGGTTATAGAACTAATTAGGCAATGATGTATAGCAAATGGGTAAATAGTACTTAAGTTGTGAAAGGAAGCGTGACAATAAATTGTAAGTATAAAGGCTGAGAGGTAAAGATTGACTATGTTTCATGAGGTCTTAGTGTGTGAGTGTTTCTTAATTTTATCTTGTAGTTGTAAGTTAGTATAGTAAGCGAACAATCATATCAATATTTGTGTTTAGTAATAGACACTAAGCTTGAATTTGAGATGGGTGTTGTGATAAAAAGAAGTGCAACATGAGGGTGATGATGTTACTTTTGAGAACTGATCTAGTAGGTTTGACCTGAAATTGGTGAGGAGATCAAAGTGGTACCTTGCAATGAAAATGTGGTATTATAACGCATAGAGGAGAGAAATGAAGGTAGAGTAATAGGAGGTACACCTGAGATGGTAGGTGGCTAGACGAGGTCCAATTTGAGGTTATGATTTTTCATGTGTTCATAGATGGTATAATTGAGTTGCCAATATGGGATAGGTTGGTGCAAGTGTAATTTTCCTAAATAGTTAGATGAAGCGACTTTATAATAAGCCAATGAGAAGAGGTTAATAGAAGAATCTTAGATAGAGGTCTTAGAACGAGTCTTAGTACCTGCTTATGGAATGTTCCGTAGCCATGAGATGAGCCTTTTTGAGTATTAAAGGGAATGTAGACCGGTTTATAGATGAGGGAATATGTCCATTGTTTCCAAGTGTCAGTTTTAGACCTAAGGGGAAGATGATAAGATGAGAAATTAAGTCAGTGTTGAGAATGAGAGAGCGATGTCATGAGAAAGAGTTTTAGAGCTATATGAATCCATTCATAACCTTGCGTATTCCTCAAGTCCAGTTATTACAACATCTTGTTTATATTCCTAATATCAGAATTGTGTCTATGACCTATGCTCATACACTTCAGAGAGATTCGCATCTATGCTCAGCTTCCAGAATGAGGGCCAAAGACTTTAGCCCATTAACCTCGAGCTTAATCCATAAAGTTGTGGATATCAGTCTCATGATATGAACCTATTCATATAAGTATTCATGTCTCATAGTATGTCCAGTCTCACAAGCTCATGATTTAATCTCAATGGCTAACAACATAATGTTATGCCATGCATATTCTTATATCAGAATTCTCAAATGAATTGTGCTTATGATCTTTTACCCTAAAGTTCTTTCAGTAATCCTTTTTAGTTTTGGAGAGGGGTGTTGTTAATAGTAGTTGCATGATGATAGAGGAAAGGATTGCTATATCTTATTGTGATAGTGATGGTGTGTTTATTCCATCTAAGGTTATAAATGTGGAGGAAGAAGAAGATAAGGTTTTACAATGAGTACTAAGTCAGCTTCCTAGTGGTAATGCATCAAAGTTTAATTGGTGATGATGATGAGAAGTTCTTAGAAACTGGGTTAGTAGGAGTCTATGGAGTGGTTAAGTTTCTAAGCTTGAATATAGTAATAATAACCCCTTCCATTCTCAGTCCAGCCTTCATTCGAGGATGAATGTTCCCAAGGGGGAGATATTATAACATCCCGAATTTTTTTAAGATAAAATTCAAGCTATTCTTTATTTGTGAATAAGATCGTATCGGGTGATTCTTAAATTACTCATATTTGTAAAGGTAAATTCTTTAACTTGTTAATGGTTTTGGATATCAATTAAGATCACTAGAATCTCCTAGCACAAAGTTGAGTTGAAAGCTTCCTTACCAATTAAGTTTTGATGTAAGATTCTACTTAAGTCAACTTCAAACGACCATATCTCTTAGAATATAAAGAATTACATAGCCATAACCTATCAAATGAAAGGTATTTGAATCCTATTTTCAACGCCACCAATTTAACATCAATCCAAATTTTGAGTAAAAAGTTATGACCATTTTAGTAACCTGGTACAGTGCAGTGACGACTTAGCCGACGGGAAAACATTTAAAAGGGTCATTTTTGTCTTTTTACCTCTAAGAAAACCCAAAATATTTCTTGACTAAGTAAAGGTTAAAAAAAATAATCATATTTTCATTTTTTAAGCCATCATTATCTTCTCTCTCAAACCCTAGGGGAAAAACCCTAAGAAAATAAATCAAAGTAGAAGATTCCATTCAAGATTCTTTCGATCTTTTTTCAAGATTCTTCTTCAAGGTAAGTCTTTCTCCAAGAATTCCATTCCTTCCAACTCAAATTCCTCCATACAATTATGAATCAATAATGAAAATAATAATTCTTGGTCATAGAGTTTCAAGAAACTAATTCACAAAATCTCAAGAAAGGTTTTCCTGATTTTTCTCATTCAAGCTACGGTTTCAAGGCTTCTAATCAAGTTCTTCTTCAAGATTATTCAATAACCTTGTTCTTCCATGTATGTAAGACTATCATAGTGTTGGACTAGTTTGTCCTCACGCCCTATATCTTCTTTCAAATCAGTAATAGAGAAATCTAGGATTATACCCCTAGATTTGAGTATTCTTGAGATAAGTTGATTTGAGTTCTTGAGTTAATGTTTCTTTTAAAAATTATATTCCTAATTATTGAGTTTCTATATTATTATTGAGATCCTTGAGTTTATTTGTTCATGTCTATTTTTCAGCATGAACCCTATTTTGAGTTATAAATTTTGAAAAACTTTTTTCATGCCAACACTTGAGTTCTTAAACTGAGTTTTGAGAAAGTAAAGATGAGTTTTGTTAAAATAGTTTCTAAAACATGATTAGTATGACAATTGAGTATGCCATCAATTTTGAGCAGTATGGTATCTAAATATACCATCAATGTTTATGCAGTATGACTTCTTGAGTCAATAATCATATTAAAATATGTTTTTGTTATGTTTTTGAGAAAGAGTTTTCAAGTATGAACTGAGTAAGAGTATAATGGGAATATGTATTCCTAGAAGTATCAATTTTTATATTGATAAAAGAGATATTGAGATTTCGAAATGAGTTATGAGTTCAAAAGATATTTCAAGAGCAATTACCTCATTTAAAAGGGTAGTTTGAGCAATTATCTCAAACCAGAGGAAGAGTTATGTTTTTAAACATATGAGCACGAGTATATATTATTGGGAGTAGTATTGAGCACCGATATGGGGACGAGTTCAGACAACTCAAGTCCTCATAAACTATCTATGCCAACATGGGCAAAGGGTAATACTTTTTTAGATGATTCCTTATTTCTTTTAAGCATAGCTTAGTGGATTAACTTATTTAAGGTGTTCTATACCTCCGCAGGGTATAGGACAGTTCTGGAAGCGTGGGCGAGACGTTGTATGATCATGTAGCTCATAGTGATAGTGGTCAGTTAGATAATCTCCCAATAGAGTTAAAGTGTATTTTTATAAATCACTTATGATGTTAAGTTCAGAGATGATAAATTATTTTGTAAAGTTTTAAATGATTTAACTCCTTTATTTCTTCACATTCAGCTAGAGTACATTGTTATCTATTGTAGTCCTTTCTTTCAGTTATTTGTTATGCAACTATATTACATACTCATACATTCAATGTACTAATGTCATTCGACATGCATATTTTTATGATGTAGATACAGGTTCTTAGGATCCTCAACAAGAGTTTGTTGAGATCACTTCACCCGTTTGTTTGCTTTTGAGTAAGACCTTCTTGCGTTTGGAGGACTCCAGCTTTATGAGGTTTTAGTATTAGTAACATTTTGAGTAGTCGTGGGTCTTGTCCTGACATTCGTCTATACATAGTAAAGGCTTCATAGATAGACAATTTTGGAGAGTCTTTCAATTGTAGATATTTTATTTACAACTTATGTTTCATACTCAGTATATTCAACAAAAATTTTAGATTCAGTAAACTATTTTTAAAATTTTCTTTCAATTTGATGCTTATATATGCTCAAGTTAGTCTTCCGCTTATAGTCAGCCAGGTTGAGGGTTTGCTTGGGGACCAACAATGGTTCTTGAGTGCCGGCCACGTCCAGGGTGTAGGATCGGGCCGTGATAAAAATTTTGAGCTTTTGAAAGATCGCCTCACACTTATCGCTCCATAACAATACCATAGTCTTCTAAGTCACTTAGTGAACTAAGCTATGATGGAAGAAAAACTCTAAACAACCAACGATAATAGCTTGCTAACCCTATGAAACTCCAAATCTTCATAGGGGAAGTAGGTGTCGCCCAGTCACAAACTGCCGCAACCTTGGCCAGATTAACCATAATACCTTTATTGGTCACCACATGACCCAAGAAAGCCACAAACTCAAGCCAAAACTTGAAATTAGATAATTTTGAACACAACTTCTCCTCTCTCCATCTCTAAAGTTCGATCCTCAAGTGACAAACATAATAAACCTCATTCTTGAAATAAACCAATATATCATCAATAAACAAAATCACAAAGGAATCAAAATAAGTTTGAAACACCCGACTCATCAACTCCATAGAAGCAACTAGAGTATTTGTCAGCCCAAAGAACATGACTACAAACTCATAATGCCTATAATGAGTCCTGAAAGCCATCTTCAGGATATTAGAGTCTCAAACTCTCAACTGATGATAGCCCGATCTCAAGTCAGTCTTGGAGAACACTAACGCACCCTCAAGCTAATAAAAAAATCACTAATATAGGGAAGAAAATACCTATTCTTGACCATAGCCTTCTTCAATTGTCGATAATCAATACACATCCTCATACTACCATCATTTTTCTTCAAAAATAATATTGATGCGCCCCACGGTGATACATTAGTCCGACTAAACCCTTTCTGCAACAAGTCCTCTAATTGAGCCTTCAATTTCTTCAACTCCACTGGAGCCATCCGGTAAGGAGAGATGAAAATGGGCTTGGTGCCCGACTCCATGTCAATCGCAAAGTCGATGTCATGGTATGGAGGAAAATTCGGTAAGTCATTAAGAAACACATCCATGAACTCTCTTACCACCCTCGTGGTCTCTAGAGGGGATGGATATTTGGTAAGGTTATATGATAAGCATCCCTTCTCCATCATATGAAGGTCATGAAGAAAATATATCACTCCCTTTGGATAGGAAGTCGGAGTACCCTTCTACTCCAATCGAAGTAAACCGGGGTAAGCTAAGGTCGCGGTCTTTGCATAACAATATAAGATTGCATGATAGGGATATAACAAAGGGAAAATTTTCAAAATGTCAATATTTTGACATTTAATAGGGCCTCTTAGCCACACATTCAATATTTATTGAAAATGTCAATATTTTAGCTTGTTATGCATCTGATTTATGTATTCTTTTATTTGTTTGATTTAAAAGAATACAATTATTTAATAACAAAAAATAGAAAAAAAATATTATGTTTTCTTCGTAACTATATACCAATAATTTTTACATTTTATGTACTTACTTTATCATTCAAATTAAAATTAGTATATTACTTTCATAATGAAAACCAATATTGTATTCCAGTGAAATTGTACAACATGATTGTATCCCTATATAATCCAATCATTACATATGAATATGATTTATGAAAGGATACAAGATTCTGGGGAAAAAAAGCATATATGGTGAAAATAATACAATTTGTTGAGGAAGGATACCATATTTCTTTTTAACAAAAACGCAAATTAACTATGAAGGAAATAGGGATACAAGATTCTGAAAAAAAATATAGCATACATAGTGAAAATAATACAATATGTCGAGGAAGGATACAATATTCTAAAAAAAATACAAATTAACTATGAAAAAAATAGGATACATGCTTAAGAAATACAAATCATTTTGGCATACATATTGGAATGACTACAAACAAAAAAAGAAATGCAATGTTCTTAATACAAATACAAATGTCGAGTAAAAGAAAAATAATTGACAAACAAAATTAATATGAATACAATTTAGATATGAATACAATTTTTGCAACATTCTTCTCTGACTCTCTCTCTTTCTTCTTCTCTTCGTTTGCCGTATTCCTTTTTTCTGATTTTTTGTTCACCAAATCCAAATCTGAAAATCCGTATTCACTTGTGCATATGTAACCCTATAAGCGAAATTCGAAATTATTAAATATGAATGTATAAAAAATTAAATAATATATGATGTATGAAGGCCAATGTAGATTTCTACAATCTACTAAATCTCAAATATGAAAACAAAATTACAAAAAAATAGAACAATATTGCTTAAAAGATGAAAAATCTGAAATACATAAAAGAGGAAAATCTCACAAAATACTTGGTGAATATGAAAACAATCTCACAAAAAAAATCAAACAATACTAATTAAAAATGAAAAATCCGAATTCAAAATACTTGGTGAATATGAAAACAAAATCACAAGAAACTTCACAAAATAGTTGTTGACTTGGAATTTACTTTATCAACGGGTAAAAAATCTTTTGAATTAATTGTGAGATTTCTTAAACAAAGTATAGGAAATTCGAAGAGTTAATCTTCTTGAACAAAGAAAGGATATAACAATGGTGAAAAAGACAAGAGAGAAAAATGATTTGGGGTAAAACCTAGAAAGAGGGGTAAGTGGGTGATGAATTTTTAATTTTTTTACGGGATAGTGAAATAAATAATGGCCTAATTTGATAAATAAAAGGAAAGAAGATTAAGTATATTAGGATTCCATTTATTTTCTAAAATATTGACATATTGACATTTTTAATAATTATTTTAAAGTGTAGATGTTTTTAATAATTATGTTAAACGTTGTGACTAGTTTGCTAATTTTCCCTATAACAAATCCATACCCAATATCACATCGAGAGTTGCAAATGTAGCTTCTGAATTGGAGCTACCGTCAAAGTTAGCAGTAGTCCATCCAGTGTTCCACATTTCTATGTTGAAGAAGTGCATGGGCGATCCTTCACTTATTATACCTACTAAGAATATTGGTATTAAGGACAGCCTATCTTATGAGGAAGTACATGTTCAGACTCTTGATCGTCATGTTCGTAAGTTGAGGACCAAGGTGGTTGCTTAAGTCAAGGTCTTATGGAGAAATCAATTTGTAGAAGAAGATACTTGGGAGGCTGAGGAAGATATGAAGAAGAGATACTCAATTCTCTTCCCTTCCGGAGAAATTCCAAATCAAGGTACTAATCCTTTGTAAAGTACTCTTTAATATAATATATTGAGTCATGTGAATTGTATCTTGTGTATTGGATTTGGGGTTGTTAGATGTGTTACCTTTGCATTTTGTCTTAGTGTGATATCATTCGAGGACGAATGTTCTAAAGGGGGAGATATTGTAACATCTCGTACTTTGAAAAGTCAACTAGAGATTCGTACAAGTTAAACTTCCATTTTTCGTTTTAAGTGAACTTCAAACGACCATAACTTTCAGCACATAAAGCGTTCGGAGGACCATGAGGTATCAATCGAAGGACTTTGAGTCCTCTTTCCAACGATGCCAAGTTTGCTAAATTCTGAGTTTGGATGAAGGAGTTATGCTTGTTTGAGTGTAGCCTCTCTAGTTACGACATTTCATCTATTTTAAGGAAGGGTATTTAGATCTTTTCCTTACCCCACTAAACCTAAGAATTTTTCTCACCCAAATAGGGGTCTAAACTGATTTAGATCACTTTTCAATCAATCTAAAACGTTTAGAAAGTTAGGGGAAGTTCAAGAGGAGAAAAAAAAAAGGTTCAAAGCGTTCATTCAAGATTTGTGCATTTTTGCCAAGAACTTAGTTATTTCGAGGTATGTAAGTTTTCATAATGTTAGATTTGTTCGCCCTCACACCAATCATGTAAAATTTTACCCATGAATTCGTTCTTGAAGTTTATTATTGAGTTCTTGAGAAGTTCTTGAATTTTAGTTAACAATGGAGGTCTATTGAGTTGTTGAGGCGAGGATTTTGCGAATGTGTTGAGTCTCTTGATATATTTGTATGTGGGTTTAACTGAAATTGTTCTAGGTTGGGAAATTTTTTGAACTTGGACAATGAAATTGTTTTGGGTATGAGTTGAATTGAGTTTGGGAGAGGAAGAAAAGATCGGCCAAATAATTGAGCCCAGGGCCACGTCGTGGAGACGTCTCAAATTTTAAACTTTCAGATGACCACCCCTTCTCCGCGACCCAGAGAGGATATGGAGTCCTCTATCTCAAAAATCTTTTCTCAACCAAAAATTAAATCCCTCATCTACGTCGCGCCAGTGCCCTTTCAAATCATACATTTGCTCACTTCTTATTATTAACTATCTAAGCCTTCATTAATCATTGAGAGATCCTATATCCTAATCATAGCTCTTAAATTCACATTTCCAATCAAGGTAAAGTTAAGAGGAAAGTTTAAGAAAGTCATTTTGAGAAGTCTTTTGCAACTATCTATAACTTGTTTCCAAACTTGAGTAAATGAGTATGAGAATGAGGAGAGTTGTCTTTCATGTTTCAAAATGAGTATAAGGGAACTAAGTGTTCCTGATTATGTAATACTTTAACATTTAAAAGAGAGAAACAATAATTTCTAAAAGAGTTTACAAGTTAAGAGGAGTTTAAGAGTATTACCTCTTTTAAGAAGATCTTTTGAGTAATTATCTCAAATTGAGGAAGAGCTATGTTTTAAAACATTTGAGCGTGAGTTGTATATATTAATTGAAGTAGTTTTCAGCACCGATATGGGAGCAAGTTCAGACAACTCAAGGTTCTCATAAACCATGTATGCCAACATGGGTAAAGAGTCATACTTTTTAGATGATTCCTTATTGCGTTTAAGCATAGCTTAGTGGATCCACGTAGTTGAGGAGTTCTTCAAGTGTGGTCAGGCAGGTTACTTCATGAGAGAGTACCCTAAGAACAGGTAGGGTAATGGTAATGGGGGCAATAGAGACCAATTTTCTTCAGCGGCTCCGGTAGATACAGTTACTTCTAAAGGAGATACTTCAGGAACAAACGGGGGAGCAAACCATCTGTATGCTATAACCAGTCGTCAAGAGCAGGAGAATTCACCAAATGTTGTCACAGGTATGATCAAAGTCTTTACTTTTGATGTATATGCATTACTTGATCCAGGTGCGAGTTTATCTTCTATGACTCTGTATATTGCTATGAGGTTTGATATTCTTCCCGAATGACTTCTTGAGCCCTTCAATGTTTCCACACTTGTTGGTGAGTCTATTCTAGTCGAGAGAGTTTATCGTGATTGCGTCATCTCTATCAATCACAAAGACATCACGGCTGACTTAGTTGAGCTAGACATAATCGACTTTGGTGTTATTCTAGATATGGATTGGCTTCATGCTTGTTATGCCTCAGTTAATTGTAGAACTCGAGTAGTAAAGTCCCAGTTTCCTAATGAGCCTGTTCTAGAGTGGATGAGTAGTTTAGCAGTGCCTAAGGGTCTTTTCATTTTCTACCTTAAGTCCAGAAAGTTAGTCTCTAAGGTATGCATCTATCACTTAGTCCGAGTTGATGACTCTTATGTTGATACACCACATATTCAGTCAGTTCATGTTGTGAGTGAATTTTCTAGAGGTCTTTTCAGATGATCTTCCAGGAGTCCCTTCTGAGAGAGAAATAGACTTCGACATAGACAATCTTCCTAATACTCAACCTATCCCTATTCCGCCATATAGAATGGCTCTAGCTGAATTAAAAGAGTTAAAAGATCAGTTGAAAGATCTTCTTGATAAGGGTTTTATTCGACCTAGTAGCTCATCTTGGGGTGCTCCAGTCTTATTTGTGAGGAAGAAAGATAGTTCTCTTAGGATGTGAATCGATTACCGCTAGTTGAACAAGGTCACCATAAATAATAAGTATCCCCTCTCAAGAATTGATGACCTTATTGATCAACTTCAAGGTTCCGCTTGTTTATCTAAGGTAGACCTCAGATCAGGCTATCATCAATTGAGATTAAGATAAAGTGAAATCCCGAAGACAGCATTCAGGACCTATTATGATCATTATGAGTTTCTTGTTATATCTTTTGGTTTGACTAATGCTCATGCAGCTTTCATGGATCTTATGAATAGAGTGTTCAAACTGTATCTTGACATGTTTGTTATCGTATTTATTGATGACATACTTATTTATTCGAGGAATGAGGAGGATCATGCTAGTCATATCAGAATAGTTCTCCAAACTTTCAAGGATAGAGAGTTGTATGCTAAATTTTATAAGTGTGACTTTTAGCTTGAGTCCATGGCGTTCTTAAGCCACATTGTTTCTAGTGAAAGGATTTGAGTTGACACTCAGGAGATTGAAGAAGTGCAGAACTAGCCCAGACCCACATCTCCAACTGATATTAGGAATTTCTTAGGATTGGCTCGTTACTATAGAAGGTTTTTTGAGGGGTTTTCATCTATTTCATTCCCGTTAACCATGTTGACTTAGAAGACAGTAAAGTTTCAATGGTTTGAAGCTTGTGCTTTCAGGAATTGAAAACCTAGTTAACTATTGCCCCAATGTTGAACCTACTGGAGGGTACACAAGGCTTTGTTGTGTGTTGTGATGCGTCTAGAGTTGAACTTGGTTGTGTATTGATGCAGCATGGTATGGTTATAACCTATGTCTTCAGACATCTTAAAATTCACGAGAGGAATTACCCAACTCATGATCTCGAGTTGGCTGTTGTAGTATTTGCTTTGAAAATATGACATCACTATCTCTATGGTGTTCATGTAGATGTGTTCACCGATCACAAGTGTCTTTAGTATGTATTCAAACAGAAAGATCTTAATATCAAATAGAGGAGGTGGTTAGAGTTACTCAAAGATTACGAAATGAGTATCCTCTATCACCTAAGTAAGGATAATGATGTTGTTGATGCTTTGAGCAGGTTATCTATGGGAAGTACTGCCCATATTAAGGAGGGCAAGAAAGAACTGGCCAAAGATGTGCACATACTTGCACGATTGAGAGTCTGGTTTTTAGATTCTAACGAAAGTGGAGTTGTGGTGATGTATGGGGCTGAATCATCACTAGTGTTTTAGGTGAAGGAGAAACAAGACTAAGACCCTGTTTTGCTTGAATTAAAGGTGAATGTTCATAATCAAAAGGTGATGGCTTCTGAACAAGGGGGAGATGGTGTGTTGAGGTATCAAGGTAGGTTGTGTATACCAAGGGTGGATGAACTCTAAGAGAGGATCATGGAAGAAGCTCATAGTTCCAGATATTCAATCCATCCCAGTTCTACAAATATATATTGTGACATGAGAGAAGTATATAAGTGGAGTAGTATGAAAAGGTGTATTGCAGATTTTGTTGTCAAATGCCCAAATTGCCAACAAATCAAGGTAGAGCACAAAAGGTCTGGTCGTGTGGCCCAAAATATAGATATTTTGGGATGGAAGTGGGAGATGATCAATATGGAATTCATTACTGGTTTGCCGCGATCTCGCAGGCAACATGATTCGATTTGGGTGATTGTAGATTAGATGACTAAACCAACCTATTTCTTGCCGGTAAAGACTACCTATTCATAAGAAGATTATGCCAGATTATATATTCAAAAGGTAGTCCGACTTCATTGATTTCCTGTGTCTATCATTTCAGATAGAGGTGCATAATTCACTACTCAGTTCTGGAAGTCCTTTTAGAAAGTTTTGGGTTTGAAGGTAAATTTCAGTACTACTTTTCATCCTGAGACTGATGTCCAAGCAGAGCGCACGGTTCAGACTTTAGAGGATATGTTGAGGGCATGTGTGATCAATTTCAAAGGTAATTTGGATGATCACTTACCTCTTATAGATTTTGCTTACAACAATAGCTATCACTCTAGAGCGCTCCCTATGAGGCTATTTATAGGTGAAGATGTAGATCATCTATTGGTTGGTTTGAGGTTGGTGAAGCTGAGTTGATAGGACCAGATTTGGTTCATCAAGACATGGAGGTGAAGATTATTTAGGAAATGTTAAAGACAACGCAAAATCATCATAAATCCTATACAGATGTTAGGATAAGTGACTTAGAGTTTGAGGTGGATGATTGGGTTTACTTAAAAGTTTCACCCATGAAGAATGCTAAGAGATTTGGCAAGAAGGGGAACTCAGTCCTCGGTATATTGGTCCTTACAGGATATCCAAGAGAGTTGGCAATGTAGCTTATGAGTTGGAGCTACCGTCAGAGTTAGCAGCAGTCCATCTAGTGTTCCACATTTCTATATTGAAGAAGTGCATGGGCGATCCTTCACTCATTATACCTATTGAGAATATTGGTATTAAGGACAGTCTATCTTATGAGGAGGTACCTATTCAGATTCTTGATCATCGGGTTCACAAGTTGAGGACCAAGGAGGTTGCTTCAGTCAAGGTCTTATAGAGAAATCAGTTTGTAGAGGAAGTGACTTGGGAGTCTGAGGAAGATATGAATAAGAGATACCCACATATCTTCCCTTCAGAATAAATTTCAAATCAAGGTACTAATCTTTTGTAAAGTACTCTTTAAGTTAATATGTTAAGTCATGTGAATTGCAAGTTGTGTACTGGAGTTGGGGTTGTTGGATACGTCCCCTTTTCCTTTTTGGTTTACTGTGATCTCATTCGAGGACGAATGTTCCCTAAGGGGAGATATTGTAACATCTCGTACTTCGAAAAGTCAACTAGAGATTCGTACAAGTTAAACATCAGTTTTTAGTTTTGGGTCAACTTCAAAAGACCATAACTTTCATCATATAATGATTTAGGTGGCCAATGAGGTATCAAATTAAAGGTCTTTGAGTCCTTTTTCCAACGCCGCTGAGTTTGCAAAATTTTGACTATGAAAGAGTTATGCCCATTTGAGTGCAGCCTCTCTAGTTACGACATTTCATCCATCTTAAGGAGGGATATTTGGGTCTTTTCCTTACCCCCACTAAGCCTAAGAGTTTTTCTCACCCAACAATAGGTCTAAATTAAATTATATCAGTTTTCATTCATTCGAAAACGTTTAGAAAGTTAGGGCAAGTTCAAAAGGAGAAAAATAGAAGAAGGTTCCAAACATTCATTCAAGATTTGTGAATTTTCACCAAGAACTTAGTTTTTTCGAGGTATGTAAGCGTTCATAGTGTTGGGTTTGTTCTCCCTCACGCCAATCATGTAAACTTTTACCCATGAATTCATTTTTTAAGTTGATTTAGAGAGTTCTTAAGAAGTTCTTGAATTTTAGTTAACAATGGAGGTCTATTGAGTTATTGAGGTGAGGATTTTGCGAATGAGTTAAGTTTCTTTAGATATTTTTATGTGGATTTCATTGAAATTGTTCTAGGTTGTGAAATTTCATGAACTTGGACAATGAAATTTCTATGGGTATGAGTTGAATCGAGTTTGGAAGAGGAAGAAAAGATCGGCCAAATAACTGAACCCAGAACCGCGTCACGGAGATGTCTCAAATTTTCCACTTGTAGGTGTCCACCCTCTCTCCGTGTCAAGGAGAGGATACGGAGTCCTCTGTCTAAAAAATATTTTCTCAATCAAAAATTAAATATCTCCTCCACGTCACGCCAGTGCCCTTTCAAATTGTACATTTACTAGCTTCTTATTATTAACTATATAAGCCTTCATTAATCATTGAGAGATCCTATATCCTAATGATAGCTCTTAAATTCACATTTCCAATCAAGGTAAAGTTAAGAGGAGAGTTCAAGAAAGTCCTTTTCAGTCATTTTGAGAAGTCTTTTGCAACTATATATAACTTGTTTCAAGACTTGAGTAAATTAGTACGAGAATGAGGAGAGTTGTCTTTCATGTTTCAAAATGAGTATAAGGGAACTAAGTATTCCCGATTATGTAATACTTTTACATTTAAAAGAGAGAAACGTCAATTTCTAAATGAGTTTACAAGTTAAAAGGAGTTTCAGAGTATTACCTTTTTTAAGAGGATCTTTTGAATAATTATCTCAAACTGAGTAAGAGTTATGTTTTAAAATATTTGAGCATGAGTTATATATATTATTCGGAGTAGTCTTGAGCACTGATATGATATGGGGACTAGTTCAAACAACTCAAAGTCCTAATAAACCATGTATGCCAACATGGGTAAAGGGTCATACTTTTTATATGATTCCTTATTGCTTTAAGCATAGCTTAGTGGATCCACTTAGTTGAGGAGTTTTATACCCCGAAAAGGTATAGGACAGTTCTAACAGCGTGGGAGAGACGTTGTATCATCACGTAGCTCATAGTGATGATTGTCGGTTAGAGAATCTCTCAAATAAGAGTAAAGAATTTATTTATTATATTTTTATACATATTGAGTTTATATCTACTGTTTTAAAAGCTTTATGCATTGCATTCTTTTTCCTAGCTTTTATATTAAGTTGAGTTGAGTTTAGGTTAGTATGTCTATCCTTTCTGTCAGTTCAGCTATTTATTCATATGTTTCATTTTTCCCCTTACATACTCGTATATTCAATGTACTGATGTCATTCGACATGCATCTTTTCATGATGTAGATTCAGGTGTTCATGGTCATCAATAGGCGCTTCTTTGATCCCATTGTATTTTAGCTAACTTTGGTGAGTCTCCTTGCTTTTCCAGAGGGATTCACCTTATGGTTTTGTTCTTGTTAGGTTGTCAGGGGTCTTGTCCCGACATCCATTGTATTATCTAGAGACTTCATGGATAGTAGTTGTTGATGAGTTTTTTTTTTATTTTCCCTTATTGATGTTTTAAAGACTTGAGTTGAACACCTATGTTTATTTGAGTATTTCAGACAGTTTTGAGTTAAACTGCTTTATTAATAAGATCTTATGAGTTAATAATTGTGTTTGAGTTAATTAATATAAAAAATTTAAAAAGTATGTATGAAATATCTAGATGTCATAATTCACCTTTGAAATAATTAGATAGCAATTTTGAACCTTTTAAAGACAAAAGCATAAGAACCATTAAGTTGAGTGGACATCAATAGTTACGCCTATTTTTTTATATTAAAAAAAAATCAATCCCCTTATTAAAAAAAAATTGATTTATTGTTATTATTATTGTCATATTTCTAACCAAATATAGCTCAAATATTTTAGTTTCTTAATAAATTATTTCATGATTTCAGATTTGTTAACAGTTTCAAAAAATATAAGGTATATATACACATGTTTATGTCATGCACACATGGTATACATTTTATTTTTGTACTTAGTTCTCTCTATACTTGATGTATTATTTTTTCATACACATCGTATTATTTTTTCCATATCTACAATCTCTTTTATTAGTGTTATCTTTTTTTATAGAGAAAAGACATAAAGTCATCATTGAAGTTGTCTCGAATTTTCAAAAAGACACCTTAACTTAACAACTGTCCTATTACCCCACTAAAGTTTTTAATATCTTTGTAAAAGGGTCATTTTGACCAATTTCCTCACCTGGGTTGTAAACACGCACAACAGGCGCGTGAAGCAGTGTATTCACTGCGAATAACCAATTTACAAGTGACACGCGTCACTTGTTTTTTTAATTAATTAACTATTTTCTTCCTTTTCATCATCTTCCCCCAAAAGAAAGCTCAAAAAAGAGCCATTGGTGCCTCTCTTGACGGATGATTCCATCATCAACTTTGGTACTCTCTTTTACGAATTCATCATCTTTCCCAAGCGCAATAAGGTAAGAGTTTGTTTTCTCTTTTAATTTTCGGTAGAAAAGGTTAATTTGAAGTTTTTCAAGGTTTAATATCTTCTTAGTTTCATTTAGTTTTGAGTAATAAAGATATTTTTGTGATTAGGTTTTGAAGGAAAATGTCAAATGCAGTGTTTGAAATTAAGAAAGCTAAGAAATCAGCACAATATTTGAAATCACCACAATCGTTTGGATTGGGAGACAAAGAGACTCTAGAAAGTTGAGAAATAACAAAAGATGAAGACTTTTA
Source organism: Solanum okadae (assembly GCA_036553675.1). Classification (NCBI taxonomy): domain Eukaryota; kingdom Viridiplantae; phylum Streptophyta; class Magnoliopsida; order Solanales; family Solanaceae; genus Solanum; species Solanum okadae. The sequence goes on along the minus strand of CM071681.1, from coordinate 15,421,291 downwards.
TTTTTGAAATGAATCGGGTCGTAGCGTGGGCATCACGCGTGTTGTTCAAGGTGAGGAAATGGGTCAAAATAACCCTTTTACAAAGATATTAAAAACTTTTATTGAGTAATAGGACGGTTGCAAAGTTAAGGTGTCTTTTTAAAAATTCGGGACAACTTCAATGGTGACTTTATGTCTTTTCTCTTTTTATTAAATTGTAAATTCCTACACTTTAACATACACATTATTTTTTTTTGCTACATATATATGTATTGTCATTTTGTCCCTACATGTAAATAAAATAATAAGTACATATTTTACTTTATAATAAATATATATAAGATCACTAACTTTATATAATATTTTGAAGCTCCATTTCTATTGAATTGTTTGCTCAAATTATATTTATTATATATTGCTATATATTTACACCCCATCTATTATCTTTTTTTTTCATATATATATATATATATATATATATATATATATATATATATATATATATATATATATATTCTCATACCCTTTAAACTCAATATTTATGTTTTTGCTTGCGATAATTATGTAAGTTCATTCACTTCATATGACCTTAAATATACAACTTCATTTTCTAATATATAAAATTTGCATACCTTTGTAGTTTATTTATGTTTTGTTTATTTTTATTGTACAATAAATATATGGTTATTGAATTATTTATAAATATTATTACTTCTTATTTAGAAATGAAACTTTTGATGTACGAACTCCGCAACATGTTGTTGTACTAAAAGCAAAGTAAATTGTACAAATAGGGTTATACTTGTCACTGAATGGACACGTGGGTTGAAAAATAAAAAAAATTAGTGAGCATGTGTAGCAACTCTACAAATTCACACTATTTAATAGTCCCTGCCATTCACACGTGGATTCTTTTTTTTTTTAGGTGATGCACTTTAATTTACAAAATCTGCTTTGAATTAAAGGTGACATTAAGGTGTCAAAATAAAGGGGCGGTGACATAAGTCTTAATTATTGAGTGTTGGTGATAATTATGTGATTAATGATTAATGATTGTGGAGTTGCCCTCAAATTTATAAGTTGGCAGTTTGGTCCATTGAATTAAATGAGGGGTAAACGGATAAAAGGGTAAATGACTAAAATCTAATTTAACCAATTTTGGTGAGAACCAAAACTGGAGGGAAGCCACCAGCGAACTGTACCAAAAGGAGAAATAAAATATTTTTCCCCCGCCTCCCGCCGAATTCCTCTTCTGCTTCGTTCTTGCTTGCTTGCTTGCCTTTCTTTCCGTTCTCTTCATCTTCTTCATCTTCTTTTCGTACATTGTTGGTCTTAACTACTAGTCCTTGAGCTTTCTTCTTCTTCTTGAATCAAATTTAGCTAATCTAATCAGTGAACCAGATTTCGTTCTGTATCAATTGAAATTACTTCATAAGTGATTGGGGTCACACACCATTGTTTTGGTAAGTAAAACTAATAGTTCTTTGAAATCATTCATCATCATCTGGGTACCTGTAATTATTTCAATAATTTGCATTCCCGTTTCCAACAGATGGCTATATATATTGCAACAGAAAGGTTATTTCAATCGCAACAGAAGAGACATATGTTGCAACATATAACTTACACAAGCTGCAACATATAACCTAGACATGTAGCAACATATGACTTACATGTGGCAACAGAATAGTCATATGTTGCAACATATGACTTGTACATTTTGTCACAACATGTGATTTATGTTTCGCAACAAAATAGTTATATGTAACAACATATGACTTACATTTCGCAATAGAATAGTCATATGTTGCGACATATAACTTACACATGTTGCCACATGTGATTTATTTGTCACAACATAACAGTTATATGTAGCAACATATGACTTACATCTCGCCATAGAATAGCCATATGTAGCAACATATGACTTACACATGTTGCCACATGTGATTTATTTGTCACAACATAACAGTTATATGTAGCAACATATGACTTAGCTTACATCTCGCCACAGAATAGTTATATGTAACAACATATGACTTACACATTTCTTCATTAGTAGTAATTATTTTATTAATTAATTTCTTCAGGTACAATAAATGGAGGGATTATTTGTAGGTATTGATTGTCGTGGTGAATGGCTCGAGAAGAAAAATCGATACATTTGGCGTTGGAAGGATAGTTAGAAATGGGGAGGGTCGGTAGGGATGACTGTTGAAAAAATATTTTGTATGATGATTTTATTTGGAAGGGTGCCAGAACCTCATTTGTTGGGAGAAAGACCAATTTATTGCACTGTTCATCAATTCTATCACTTTCGTTGTGAATTATGCAGTTGTGATTTAGAAATAGATGAAGTAGTTAAATTTATGTATTAATTAAAGTTTCATGTGTGGCAACATTTATACATTTCTTGCAAACTCATGGGGAAAAAGGTGACCTTTTTGTGTTTTGTACTGATTTTTAAATTTATTCTTTATAAAATGTTTAATCTAAAAAAATTTGACATTTTTTCATTACTAAATCGCTCAATTTTTCGATTAACTAATCCTTGAAGTGACATATGTGGCAACATAAGCACGTTCTGTTGGAAAAATTGCAACAAACATGTCACATGTGGCAACATATGTATATCATAAAATGGTCTTTTGGGGGTTAATTCAATTAAATTGTCATCTAATTCAACATGTAACACTAATAATAGTCCTACAACATGCCTAAGTACAAAATTATAGTTTAATACAGCAATCTTCATCAATTATATCAATTATTTTTACAAAGACTATCATACCACTAGTTCATCATACAATGACCAAGTAACTTCATATGATAGTTATATAACACCTTTGTAAATCGTTGTTCCAAGTGTTATAGCATATTTTTATTGCTTAATTATGGTCCAAAGTACTAAAATTTGGTTCAATTTGACATTTTTCCATTCCTAAATCACTCAATTTATCAATTAACCTATCCTTGAAGTGACATATGTGGTAACATATGCACGTTCTGTTGGAAAAATTGCAACAGACATGTCATATGTGGCAACATATATATATCCTAAAATGTGTTTTTTGGGGTTAATTCAATTAAATTGTCACATAATTCAACATGTAACACTAATATATAGTCCTACAACATGTCTAAGTACAAAATTATGGTCTAATACAACAATCTTCATCAATTCTATCAATTGTTTTTACAAAGACTATCATACCACTAGTTCACCATACAATGACCAAGTAACTCCATATGATAGTTATGTAACACCTTTGTAAATCGTTGTTCCAAGTGTTATAACATATTTTTATTGCTTAATTATGGTTCAAAGTACTAAAATTTGATCCAATTTGACATTTTTCCATTCCTAAATCGCTCAATTTATCAATTAAGTCATCCTTGTAGTGACATATGTGGCAACATATGCACGTTCTGTTGAAAAAATTGCAACTGACATGTCATATCTGGCAACATATGTATATCCTAAAATGGTCTTTTAGGGGTTAATTCAATTAAATTGTCACCTAATTCAACATGTAACACTAATAGATAGTCCTACAACATGTCTAAGTACAAAATTATGGTCTAATACAACAACCTTCATCAATTCTATCAATTATTTTTACAAAGACTATCATACCAGTAGTCCATCATACAATGACCAAGTAACTCCATATGATAGTTATATAACACCCTTGTAAATCATTATTTCATGTGTTATAGCATATTTTTATTGCTTAATTATGGTCCAAAGTACTAAACATATGTGGCAACATATACACGTTCTGTTGGAAAAATTGCAACTGACATGTCATATGTGTCAACATATGTATATCCTAAAATGGTTTTTTGGGGGTTAATTTAATTAAATTGTCACCTAATTCAACATGTAACACTAATATATAGTCCTACAACATGTCTAAGTACAAATTATGGTCTAATACAACAACCTTCATTAATTTTATCAATTATTTTTACAAAGACTATCATACCACTAGTTCAGCATACAATGACCAAGTAACTCCTTATGATAGTTATATAACACCCTTGTAAATCATTGTTCCAAGTGTTATAGAATATTTATTGCTTAATTATGGTCCAAAGTACTAAAATTTGGTCCAATTTGACATTTTTCCATTCCTAAATCACTCAATTTATCAATTAAGCCATCCTTGAAGTGACATATGTGGAAAGCACGTTCTGTTGGAAAAATTGCAACAGACATGTCATATGTGGCAACATATGTATATCCTAAAATGTGTTTTTTTTTGTCAAGCGTTTTGAAATTAGATAATATTTCCAAAGGAATAACAACCCAACCATCCTACAAACAAATAAGTGCTAAAACCACTAAAAACATCTTGATTTAATGCTAGTAAGTATTTCAAAACCCTAATTAAATTTTACCCTTGAAGATATCAACAATAAACTAGAAATGATGAGGGAAACGACGCCTTGTTGTAGAAGTGGATCGCAATAGAATACCACTGATGTTATAGAAAATATCGCAACAATTTGATCTGTGAAGGAATAATGGAACGAGAGAAAGGAAAGAAGAGAAAAGAAAACGAAAGTTAGTAAAAATAAATTAAATTTGGAATATGAAATGAAATGACCTTTTATAGAGGAGAGGGGAGAGGAAAAAATGAAGGGACGATTGTTTTAAACCTTTTTAATTGTTTTTTGTGAATTTTGACAATTCAAAGTGTGACATATGTTACCACATATATCATTTCTGTTGGGGCACATACAGATAATTATGTGGTATTTCTTACAACAAAGGTTATATATGTTGCGACAGACACCACATTTCTTCCTTTCCATCATAATTGACATTTGTTTCAACAAAATAAAAATAATAATAATAATCATTAATATTAATATTATCAGCAAAAATGAACAATTGGTGACAATCTAATGTTGCCACATATCTCATTTCTGTGACATATGTTACCACATATCTTCTTTCTGTGACATATGTTGCCACATATATCCTTTCTGTTGGGGAACATGCATATAATTCTTTGGTGTTTTTTACAACAGAGGTTATATATGTTGCCACAGACACCACATTTCTTCCTTTCCATCATAATTGACATTTGTTCCAACAAAATAAAAATAATAATAATAAGAAGAATAATCATTAATATTAATATTATCAGCAAAAATGAACAATTGGTGACAATATAATGTTGTCACATATCTCCTTTCTGTGACATATGTTACCACATATCTTCTTTCTGTGACATATATTGCCATATATATCCTTTCTGTTGGGGCACATGCAGATAATTATGTGGTGTTTTTTACAACAGAGGTTATATATGTTGCCACAGACACCACATTTCTTCCTTTCCATCAAAATTGACATTTGTTCCTCCAAAATAAAAATAATAATAATCATTAATATTAATATTATCAGCCAAAATGAACACTTCACCAATTGTTTTATACAACTTATCAACAAAAAGGTAATTCACAATGGTACACATAACCATCAATCTAATAAATGGTGATAACCATAACATTTTCATCGAACTTTGCTTTTTTAGGTCTAGGCCTCTGTGGGTCTTCATTGAAAACATAGCCACTCTGAGCCTTTAAAATCCCATAGTTTCATAGAAGGGAAGCATATCTCATGCGGAGGGTTTCAGAACTAATTCCATAAGATGGTACTTGTAGTCCATCACTCAAAAACTCAGCGTATAATGAAGCAACAAAAAGTCCACAATCTCTGCATGGAATATCATCAATTAGAAAATATAATAACATCATATTTCAATAGTGGTAAGACAAAAAAATTAATGTGAAACTTACAGACTATTGCTTGCTTGTTGGTATTATTAATGTGATACTTACAAACTATTGCTTGCTTGTTGGGCAAAACCAATAACATGTCTGACTTCAAATGGGTGAGATTTGTTCTTTTCTTGGTAAGATTTAAGAACTGACCAGTTGGTTCGGTCTTTTTGATAAAAAAAATTCAAGGTACTTTGGCAACAATGTAGATAACTTTTGAATCTCGGAGCACAATTTTCTCTTAGTCCTAGATGAGGTGCCAAGGCAATCCACCAGGTATACCAAACCCTTTGATAGTGCTAACGATTTTATTCTCATATTCAGAAACAACACTGGCATTATCAATGTATGTTTCGAAAAAACAATTAGTAGTGGTATATCAATATTTAGAATGACTCTGTTGCTTCGACTTCTTCTGCAAATAGTATAAAATGACATCCACATGTTGCACAGATGCATCAACAAGTGTATTTTTGTATCAATTTATTTGTATGTATTCATGTCTTAATCAAAAGATAAAAGTGGGCATGGATTTACCTAATCAGTCCAGCACTTATTGGGTTGAGACATTACGTAAAACCAATCCTTCTTCTTTGAAAATGCAACTACAAAATCAAGTTGTTTGAACTCAAGATTCGAGCAATTGGCTAAGTAGTGATCGTCTTTGTCTCTTCTGCAATTGTGTAATCATTATAAATAATTATTTAGTGGACAACAAAAAGAAATACTAATAATAGTTGAACGACTTTACTTTTTTACAGAATGCTTGTAAAGACCCTCGTTTATCCATTGCGAGAAGGATGACATTAGTTCAGTTGGACCCTCGTCGTCAATGTTAAAACCTTCAAATGGATATTTTTGCTTCACATCACAACTGACGATTTCGACTTTATTCTCTTTCTTTTTCTCTTTCTTTTTCTCTTTCTTTTTCTCTTTCTCTTTCGCTTTCTCCTTCTCCTTCTCCTTCTCCTTCTCCTTCTCCTTCTCCTTCTCCTTCTCCTTCTCCTCGTTCTCTTGCTCCTTCTCCTTCTCCTTCTCTTTCTCCTCCTCCTTCTCCTTCTCCTTCTCCTCCTCCTTCTCCTTCTCCTCCTCCTTCTCCTTCTCCTTTCCTTTTGGGTTTGAGTGTGATACTGGAGCAGTAGTCATTGATTTTTTTTCTTTCACTAATTATAGATAGTGATTGAGAAGCAGATTTTTTCAACCTCCTACACTTTAAAGGTTGTGAAATCTTCTTGGATGTATGGACATCAATATTATAAGTCATTTCCTTAAAAATATTAGTGAGTTCTTTAACACGACTAATAAATTAATCATGTTGCTGCTCACATTCTTCGCATAGACAAAAATAGCATTTGATGTTAGAAGAGGAAGCAACACCAATAAAAGATTGAGTTGTTGTCATGGATGAAGCTTCTTGTATCATTTCATCTACAAGGTAAATAAAAAAAATGTTGAGAGTTTACAATTGATTATAAAAATAATAATGGGTAGCAATTTATACTTATGTTGACACAGATGGATATTATGTTGCCACAGATGTACCTTCTGTTGCCACAAATGAATCTTCTGTGGCCACACATGAATCTTCATGTGCCACAAATGAAACTTCTATTACTACATATGACCATTTTGTTGACCTAACACATAGGTGATATGTTCCAACATATGACAACTTTGTTGGAATATATATCAACATATCACTAAAATGTTGCAACATACGACACATCTTTCAACAAATGAAATATATGTTGGACAACTGAACAAGACTATATTTCTAAAATCATATGAACAAAATGGTCACAAAAAAACAACAAAAGCAACAAAAAATGAATTTTCACTGAATGTTAACAATACATATACATTTCCTCAAAATTATGGTTTTTTTTGGGTTTGTTGATTTTCTTTCAAAAACAATAAATAATATGTATCATTACACTATTATTCAATTTTCATATCTGTAGAACGATTTATTGTTCATTAACCCAAGAAAAAAACTTAGTATTGTTTGAAAATTGTAAAATCTTTCAAAAAAAAATGACTTACCCATTTTAAGTTGAACACAATCTTCAGTTCAGAAAGCAGAGAGAGTCACGGCCGGAGATGAGGAGGAAGATAAGATAATAGGGGAGAATATTTTTTTTGATAGTCGGATTTTTGGATTTTCTAAGGAAGAAGAAGAAGAGAAAATTCTATTTTCTTTTACTTTTTTTTAAAAATGGTTTGGATAGAATTATAAAAGTTGAAAAATGAAGTGTTTTTTTTTTTTTGTATTTTACGAAAGATTAGAAAGTTTTGAAAATGTTAATTTGGTCCCAAATTTACTTAATTACATTTTAAAGTGAGTTTGACCCTTTCTTGGTCAAAGTGTCACCAAAAACAAAATCCAAACTGGATTCTTTTTTTTTTTAGGTGATGCACTTTAATTTACAAAATCTTCTTAGTTACTTCTTTGTATTCATCTCTCCCAAAGAGAATCCCCCCCCCCCCTGTTTGTATTGGGCTTTATTATCGTTGAGGTGATTAATTAAACTTTACTAAGAAAAGCTAATAAAGATATTGTCCTTTCTATTAGAGCATTTTGAAGCTCATTGATAAAGTCAGTATTGCTTTAAACTACAGAGCTTTGCCCAACATGATTTGGAAATTCCAAGTCAATTGCAAAACATAAGATTTTTCATGTCTCTTTTAGTTCCAAAACTTGTGGCCTGAACAATGAACTAAATTGCTAAGAGAGGATTACTCCAGTCCCTGGTCATACCAAAACTTGTGGCCTGAGCAAATTTGCAACAATACACTAATTTAAGAAAGTCAACGGTCTTATATCCATTTAGTGATTTTAGCATGCAATCAGGGAAGACACAATCCATACAAGCTTACTATGACTTTTCAAGTCAAAATACTATGAAATTTATTCAATTTGAATGTTGCTTTCAATTGGACTAGAACAACATTGAGCATAATATATTATATATTTGAATCAATGCCCAGGTGCCCACTTAACTGAAGTTGAATTTTAATTTGTGGTTATCAAATTTTGAGCAGTTTCCTTCTTTTATATACTCGAGTGAATAGAGTGACTTCTTGCTTACAGAGTTGACCGCAAACATTTACTCTTTTATTCTCTAGTGTTATAATTTCTCCATTCCAATATTAAGTGTCATATTGCCAAGATTATTCAAAAATTTCACCGGGTGTGTCTCGAATATGGTCATTTGATTACTGTTCATTTAGAAGATGTGTTTGATTAGAATATAGAAAAGATTTATGAACAAAATTTGGAAAGGTAAGTAACACAATTATGTTCTACAAAAGAATTAGTTCCCTTTATAGCCTATGTTTCTCATTGGATCTTGTTAAATTATTAGTTACTTAATATTGTCCTATAATTGAATTGAGGAAGGTCTGACAATATTGATTTATATATAAAGTTCTATGAGCTCACTTCTATTTGCATAAATCAAAGAAACTATTCCAACATAACTTTCAACAGGTTCCGCTTAGGTGTGAATTGAAGAGCTCACTGATGACACTATCTATTACAACGCACATTCCTTTTCTTTGATAGTACCTTATTCACAAGGTTTACAACACTTTGTAAATGTCACAAGTCCCTATACTCCACTTTTGTTGACATGTAGCTCCAGTTCTAAGAGTGGACAGGTAGCTCTAGTTCTAATAAGACATGAAGAAATGTGAATAGTAAGGAAACCAAAGAGCAATATATACAAAAGTTTGAACACAAAGTAAACTCAAAGTTGCATAACTCCTCACAATTGCTAGGTGAAAAAAATACTTAGGTTACTAGTGATATGTATAAACTATATGTGTTTAGTTTCGCTGTGGTTTAATTTTATTATAATGGAGTCCGGATAGCTTTGGATTTGAAAAAAATCTTAATAGAAATCATAGATTTTCCCTCGAGTTATCTAAGCTGGGACTTTTCTTGGTAGTGCAGTAACTGAAACAAAATAGTGAGAGGGTCATGATATGATATTTACAGGTTCTGTTGATTTTTTAAAAGTTATTTCTCATGTATTGCAATTATTATGCGATAGACGTGCTGTGAGAGTTCTTTAATGATATGATTTTTTGCATGCTTTACATGATATATCTATTTGAGTAGGCTTTATGTATAACTTTTTTCTTGTGAATTTCTACTACCACCTTCATTTTGTCCCTTTATGATAAAGGTTGTATATTAAATAAAATTTAAGATTTCAGAATATATAAAAAAAAATTGTTGGGCCCCGTGCCCCGTGCGATGCACGGGCCTCCCTTCTAGTAGACATATATATATATATATAGCATAACTTGTATTTCACTCTTTCTCTAAAATTAATGAAAATTTTACTTATCACCAAATTTTAAGCAAATACATAATTTACATTTGCATTTTTCTCAAAAAATGATTTTCCTTGAAGGTGATCCCTCTAAATAATTTTCAAAATCAGAGAAATAGTCATTTTATGTTACGAACTATTTCAACCTGTTAGAAAATGGGATGTGACAATTATAACTCTGCTTTCATTTCTTTCTTCGAAATAAATTAAAACATTTTCTTGTGTTAATTCTAATATTTGAGCTTGATCAATTAGAAAAGCTACAATGGCAATATCTTGTGTTCAAGATAGAAAACAAGAGAAGAGTTAGTTCTTTCTCATAGCTATGATCTCTTTTTCCTTCATCTTCTAGTTTTCGATACTCTTCTTCTATTTCCTCTGTTATAATCACACTCCTACAAAGTGGACAACTTGCTTTTATATCCTTTTGCATTAGCCATTTCTCCAAGCAATTTTCATGGAATATATGTTTGCAAGTTTCAAGTTTTCTCCCCTTTTCTCCGTGCTCGAATTTTGATAAGCATATTGCACAATCAAGTGAATCAACATGCTTCTTTCTTCTAAACACGAATTTAGAGCTCTTCTTGTTGAACATTTCTTTGTACTTGTAGTACGCAATTGCGTATCTACAAGAGTTCCAAAAAACAATAGTAGTCAATATCATGAACCTTAACACTTGAAGAATCCATGAACAGAACAAAATGGGATACACTTTGTAGAAAAGAAAGAAAGATCTAGTGAGAGCTGCCATTAAATTTGGCTGAGGTGATTCTATTTTACAAGCACCAGCAATATAGATATAATATTTGTCCAATTGATCTTATAATAACCCCTTAGCATGTAGTGGTTCATCTAACATGCTGACTATATTGATGAATCACAAACTAAAGTTTATGTATCAAAGAATAAAATATGAAACATGAGTATTTTATAGAGAATGAGGCAACTGCTACATGTTAAATGCAACACTACAAATCTAAAATATTATCTTTGTTTAGTGTGAATCTGCTAAAATAAGTGGGAAAAGGGTTCGAAATATAGCCGAACTTTGACAGAAATTGTTGAAACAATCCCAAATTTTGGGCAGGATCTATTACCCCTGCAGTATTTAATAGTGTATTTTAAATATATATAGGTCTTGTCCAAAGTTTGAGATTGTTACAACAATTTCGATCAAAGTTCGGATATAAATCAGACTTTTTTCCCAAAATAAGTTGAAATATTTGCTTTTTAATGGCCAAATCAGAAGTGTTGATTGTGGTTTTTTTTTTTTTTTAGAAATGAGATCAACTACAAATTAAGTTCAAAAAGGACCTGGATATTTCAATAACTTGTACCATTTCATGAGTAATATTTTGAAGTGATCCAAACGAAAAGTGATTAGTGCTACAAATAATTAATTGAAAATTAAGCTATCAACTTTACTACAAATTCAAACAGTTAGGTAATAAACTTCAGTAATGGTCTTTCTTTTTCATTTTAAAATTAGGGAATGTACATCATTTTTGCCAAATCATATAAAGAGAATAAAGACAATCTTTCCTATTTCATCATTGCTAATTTAACTTTCTTATCAATTTTCCTCACCAATCAGTGATTCAAAACTAATTTGCTTGCCCTCTCTAAAAATATTGTCACGCTCGTGTTGGGTGTTTTAAAAATTGCACTACTTTTGAAGGATGCAACGACTTTTTTTTTTTGAAGAGTCAAGCAACATATGTTAAAAAATAATCCCTCTATAACAAATGGAAAATTCAAATTGAAAAGGTTTGCTTAATAACAAATGATGAATCTATTTTTATTATTTTTTGGCATCCATTGAGGTGACAAATCTGTTTTGAGTCTGCGTGGGCCCAATTTAATTATGAAGAGGTCCCTGTCATTAATTTCTCCATTTTCAAGACTCAAACTCAAGATCTCTTCTATTTCCCAGCCTCAAGAAAGTTATGATTTTCAAAGGGATTAATTGCCAACTTGAACAAACCCATAACCTGCTTCCATCTGTATTAAGGGAGTGAAGGAACTCCATATGCAATATTATTTGATTCCAAGTTTTGGCTTGTGAAGGACATGGAACAAATGACAGAAGGTCGTCATGGTACTGCAAGTTTGGGTAAACAATTATTGGGCGAGCACTTCCGATTCTAAAGTTCTTTTCTATTCTTAAACCACTTTCCATTCAGTTGCTAAAAGATAGAGATCATGTTTTCACTACATTAAAATGATCTTTAGCGGCAATAGCTTAATTGCTCCTAAATATGTATTTTCAGTGGCAATTATCACTCTTTGTATATGTCCCTAAAGCCTTTAGTAACATTGAATTCAATGGCAATTAACTAATGTCGATAAAGACTTTAACACTCTATTAATATATATATTTATTGCCGCTAAAAGTTGTTTTTGTTATAGTGTTTCTAAATGAGATTGAGTTCCGCAAATATGCAAGGTAGCTTCAGAGAAGAAAAACTTGAACTTATTTACCTGTACCTTTTTTTGTACACATTTCCTATGTGACCAAGTTATTTAGCCCGGCCATGTGGAGGATCTACTTCTTATGTTCCTCTGTTGTTTCTATATGTATCACATCAAAAATGAAAACACAAATTCTCTGGAAAACAGAGTATATTTGTCTTGAACCAATGAACTGTATAGATGTATAGATGTGATCAAAATAATGTCACGATCCAAGGGTACACTCTAGACGTGACATGGCGTACAAGACCTCAAAAGGCCCCCATACAAGCCACTTAGCATACATAGTCAAGATAATGTCACGATCCAAGGGTACACTCTAGACGTGACATGGCGTACAAGACCTCAAAAGGCCCCCATACAAGCCACTTAGCATACATAGTCAAGATAATAGAAATCAAGAGATTTAAAAGAGCATTGCAAACATAGAGTTTTATAAAACTAAGCGGATGTCTAACAATGTCTCAAGCCATCTAGTACAAAAGAGAACTCAGGACGTAACCCATACATCAAGTTCAAAACTAAAATGAAAAGACATAATGAAATAAAGTCTTGGTCCTCGAAACATGAGGCCTCACCAATCTTCAATCTTCAACTACTAAGAGATCCTAGCCACGGAGGTGCGAATCGGAATCATCGGACCCTACATTTTAGGATAAGAAATATAGGCAAAAGTATGTGTTAGTACAAAATGTACCAAGTACGATAGTCATGCATAAAAATAAGAAATCATGCTAAAAAGGAAATTTGTGTGATATGAGAAGACCAAGTTAAAACATAAGATAAAAGGGTTAGAAAACATGAGTCGTAAACCATGGTTAATGCAAGTAAAATCATCTTTGAACACTTGTGAAATACTTCTTAAAGTAACCTTAGTTCATTATTATGGGAATTAGCCTTAACCAACATAAAGACCATGTGAGCTATAACATGATCCCCGGTGTCTCCCATACCGAAAAAGGTTGTCCTACTTGTCACGACCCGAGCCTACACCCTGGACGTGGCCGGCACTCGAGAACCATTGTTGGTCCCCAAGCAAACCCTCATCCTGGCTGACTACAAGCGGAAGACTAACTCAAGCATACAAAAGCTTAAAAACTGAATAAAAATTCATAGAATTTAGATACAAAGTTTTAACTCAAATGATTAACTCTGAATATAATAGAATATTCAACTAGCCAAAATAGGTAACTCAAGTCTTTAAAACATTTAACAAAATAAATGAACAGACTTCTCAAACTCTAATGTTTATCTATGAAGCCTTTACTATTATAGAAGGATATCGGGACAAGACCCACGACATCTCAAAACTACTAACTGTAATATAAAGGTGAAGTCCTCCGGAATATATGAAGGCTCACCAAAGCTGACTGAATATCAGATGACCTCAACGAAACGCCTATTGATGATCCTGAATACTTGTATCTGCATCATGAAACGATGCAGGCCAAATGGCTCAGGATGTGGAATGTACCAGCATGTAAGGGGAATTCTAAAGCATAAACACAAGCTTGAACTTGATAAAAAGGAAGTATACTTACCTCTTCTCAACTCAAGAATAAGATACTGAACTCAAAAATACTCAACTCAACTCAAAGGTACTCAACTCAAGATACTCAACTCATGATACTCAAGGATAAAGCAACAGTAAAAGATGCAATATATATGGAAAGCTTTTAAAACAATAGATAGCAACTCAATGTATTGAAGAATACAATAATAACTCAGTTTGTATATATAAAAATACAATATAACTCTGTGGGGGTTTCTCTAACCGACAACCATCACTATGAGCTATGTGATGATACAGCGTCTCGCCCACACTGCCCGAATTGTCCTATACTTTGCCGGGGTATAGAACCTCTCAACTAAGTGGATCCACTAGTCTATTCTAAAAAGCATTAAAGAATCATCTAAAAAGTATGACCCTTTCTACCCACGTTGGCTACATGGTTTATGGAGACTTGAGTTATCTGAACTCGTCCCCATATTGGTGCTCAATACTACTCCCAAAATATACTCAGCTCATATGTTTAAAAACATAACTCTTTCTATGGTTTGAGATTATTACTCAAAATCTTTCTCTTAAAAGAGATGGTACTCAAACTGCTGAAAACTCTTTTGGAAATCTCAGTTTCCTCTCATCTTAAATGTAAAATCATTTACTCTTTGAGAATACTTAGTTTCGGTATATCATTTTAAAGAAAATGAACTCAGCTCTACTCTTCCTCAACTCAGTTCTCAAGTCTTTAAAATAAGTTTTAAAACAATTTGTAAAAAGACTTCTTAAAATAGGGTTCATGCCGAATTATGGACGTGAACGACTCAATTCAAGGTTTTCAATAACCATGCATAGAATTCAATAGTTTGAAACTCAACAACTCCAGAACTTAAGGAGACAATGATACTACTCATCACAAGAATGCTCAACTCGGAGTGTTCATGCGAAATAATGGGCATGAACTACTCAACTCAAGGACTCAATGATACCTCTCATCTCGAGACTGCTTGACTCATAGGGTTCATGCAAAATTATAGGCATGAACTACTCAACTCAAGGACCTTCATGAGTAACATGTAGTAGTCCCATGATTAGAAATATAATCTCAAAAGGATTAGGAACTCAATAGTCAAAACTTAGAACTTGAAGATACTACTCCTCTCAAAGATATTCAACTGATGGAGTTCATGCGGAATTTATGGGCATGAACGACTCGACTCAAGGGTCTAAATAACAATATGAAACTCATGTATACGACTCTTATCATTCTCATACTTACTTCCTCAAAACTCAGTTTAAGACTCAAGTGTTGGCTTTGAAAAACTTCTCAAGATTTATAACTCAAAATAGGGTTCATGTTGAATTATAGACATGAAAAAATCAACTTAAGGATCTCAATTAAAATATAGAAACCCAATAATTAGGAATAGAATTTTTAAAAGAACCATAAACTCAAGAACTTAAATCAACTTATCTCAAGAATACTCAAATCTAGAGGTAGAATCCTAGATTTCTCTTTTACTGATTTGAAAGTAGATGTAGGGCATGAGGACGAACTAGTCCAACACTATGATAGCCTTACATACCTGGAAGAACAAGGTTCTTGAAGAATCTTGAAGACGAACTTGATTAGAAGCCTTGAAACCCTAGATTGAAGGTAAACGATCAAGAAAACATTTCTTGAGATTTTTTAATTAGTTTCTTAAAATCTCTATGGCCAAGAATTATGATTTTCATTAGTGATTCATAATTGTATGGAGGAATTTCAGTTGAAAAGAATAGAATTCTTGGAGAAAGACTTACCTTGAAGAAGAATATTGAAAAAGATTGAAAGAATCTTGAATGGAGTCTTCTACTTTGATTTTTCCTTAGGGTTTTACCCTAGGGTTTGAGAGAGAAGAGAATGATGGATTAAAAGATGAAAATCTAATTGTTTTGAGCCTTTATTAGTCAAGAAATTCGTTTAGGGTTTTCTTGGAGGTAAAAAGACAAAAACGATGTTTTTTAATATTTTCCGGTCAGCTAATTCGTAACAGCACTGTATCAGGTTACTAAAATAGTCATAACCTTTTGCTCAGAAATTGGATTGACGCGAAATTTATGGGGTTAGAAAGTAGATTCAAATACCTTTCATTTGATAGGTTACAGACCGTGTAACTCTTTCTATTCTAAGAGATATGGCCGTTTGAAGTTGACCCAAGTAGAATCTTACATCAAAACTTAATCAATAAGGAAACTTCAAGAACACTTATCAAGAAATCATCAAGAAATTAAATTACTAAATATTTATGGATAGATTCACAAAAGAAACTCATGATTGGCGTGGGGGTGAACAAACCCAACACTATAAAAGCTTACATACCTCAAAGAACTAGGTTCTTGGCAAAATCTTATATTTCTTGAACGAACGCTTGAAACTTTGAACTTTTTCACCTCTTGAATCTTCTCTCTAAAATCCTAAATGTTTTGGGGATGAATGAAACTGATTCTAATCAGTTTAGACCCTTAATTGGATGTAATTCACGTTAGAATATGTGGGGTAAGGAAAAGACTAAAATAACCCTCCTAATTTCGGGTAACTTTTCTTAAATTGACAGTCTGACTTCAAAAAGGCATATCTCCCTCATATGAGCTCAAAAATTAGCAAACTCAGTGGCATTGGAAAGAGGACTCAGAGATATTTCATTTTATAGCTTATGGGTCTCCTAACTCATCATGTACTGAAAATTATAGTTATTTGAATTTGACCCAAAACTTAAAAGAACTAAGAAATGACTTGAATGAATTCTTTTCAATTCTTTTTTTTTTAAACTCAAGGTGCTATATCTACTGACTTGGCCTTAATACTTAAGAAATTTTAAATTCCTCGGTAAAATCTTACTCACAATGAAACATGGTTCAAGTCTTAGCTCAAAAATATTTTATGGGGTGTTAAACTACTTGCCAAGGTAGGACCATGATTGAGCTAAAGTGGATCCACTATCTAATGTCTATCTCGACACTCATCCAATGGGGGCACATAGGTATGGGGTAAGGATATTGCTACTAGAAACCCGGCCTTAACACGATGGAGCTTTCATTTCAACATCTTCTCGGTGCTAAGCATAAATCCCACGGAATAGTTATTAAGTTTTGACTTATCTTATCATTAAGAGACATGGGTAGTCATCACGTGCCTTATGATAGGATAGCTCCTTAGTCCATGCGTGAGAAAATATTTCACCGTCCATGATCTTTTTCATAATAGCTTTTAAGGCTCATAGTCTCATGTGGCCAAGCTTCATATAACATATAGACAATCTCATCTATAAGCTTTTCTTGAGTCATAAACATACTTTCATAAACATGCATTCTTTTCAATAATTCATAAGTTTCATCATGCTTTAAAAGTCAATGCATCCCCAACTTCATTAAATCAATCTCATAAAAGGATATGCATATCTTTATAAATTCATCTTTCATTGTTCATGAACAAAACATGGGTTAGGCATGGGTTCATGAGAAATCAACTTAAAATCATGATATTATATCAATTCATGCATAAAAAGTAATAAAATAATCAAGTAATTCAACATTAGAAAGGAACCCATGACATGGAAGAAAACCCTAACTCAATTGGAGAATTCTAGCTTTATAAATTGGAGAATTTGGGGACTCCATGGAGAAAAGCGTTCCACGGATGAAAACTATCATACCTTGATGCCAAAAGCTTGGAAGCAATGAAGGATTTGGAGGCTTTATGTTGAAACCCTAGCTTTCTTCTTCAACTTCTAGAGAGAGAAATATTTGAGAGGAGGAGCTTGATCTTCTTTTGAGAATTGGAGAGAATGAATTTGGTTTGGGTGATTTGGGAGTTTAAAATCATTATATGGGGCTTTGAGTAGACAGAAAAATGACATAGTATTGAGTTAAAATAATTGGAGAAAAGACCCAAAAGTCCCTAACTAAAATCTGTCGAATTGGGTCACTGGAACCCAAAACGGGTCGCCATGCACTACCACGACCCGTCAAACGGGTCGCGAAGAATTTCTGCCCGATAAGGCTTCACTATTTCGGGCATAACATTTTACTCTAAGCTTGAAATTAAGAAAACTTGGTGGCGTTGGAAAGAGAACTTAGAGATATTTAATTTTATAGGTCATGGGCCACCTAATTCATTTTGTGCTAGAAGATATGATCGTTTGAAGCTGACACTAAACTTTAAGTTTGATATAAAAAAAAACCTTCATGGACAACCTCACAGTCCATGTGAAGCTTCACGGGCCATTTTGATGCTCGTGGTCCTTGACTAGTGTCTAGGGGAGAACCCCCTTCCGACGTGACCCATTCACGACCACTTTCACGACACTTCTCCCTCTTCACGGCCCGTCTAAGGGTCCGTGGGAGCGAGCCTGCTTGGGGCAGGTTTTGCCTTCATGTCACGAGCACCACAATGGATTGCGGTCCCCTTCACGGCCCATCTAGGGCTCCGTGAAGGGTTTCATGGTCTAGTTTTGGGTCTTGACAAGTCCGTTAGACCCCTTCCTAGTCTTTCTCTAATTCGAGGTGTAACAATATCTCCCCCTTGGGAACATTCATCCTCGAATGGAACTCAAACTAGCACAAAAAGAGTATGAGAGAAACTAACAACCCAATCATAAGTAAGTCTAACCCTTAGCTCGAAGTCATAAGCAACGGTCTACCACGCGAAAGATAACCAAGAAGAAGCAAAAGCTAATAATAAAGATAAGAGAGGTGGATCAACAGAAATAATACAAGAATTTATCCCAAGATATACGCTAAGGATTTGAGCCATTCATCGTAAGCATATAAGCTTAGACCAGTTGATGTCCTAATTGTATGAGTTTTTTAAGGTTCATTCTTTAGTGTATGAATCGTATTGAATGTGGTTTAGGGTCATAAGGGACTGCTAGCACTAAGTCAAGTTTGAAGTCTTCCTATCAATTAAAATGTTCACATTAGTTCATGCAAGGATCAATATTAAATGACCATATATCTCAGCTAATAAAGTTTTAGGTAGCCCATAACATATAGTATCAAAGTTATATGATTCATCTTTCCAACGCCACAAATATTGCATCAATCTGAGTCCGGAGTAAAATGTTGTGAATGTTTTTCTAGAGACACTTTCAGTAGAGTTTTTAGAACCTGATTTTCATGAGTCCAATTTATGGTAATAAATTGAAGTGTGGACCATATATGGAGCCCATGAAATCAACTTCTGAAGTGATTTTTCAACCTGATTTGTACGGTTTCAATCTACTGATCGTAGATCAATTCACGGACCGTAGATTTAGCTTGTAAAATGAAGTCTGAAACTCATTTTTAGCGTGATTTTCATGGACCCAAACCGCTCGTTATGGATCAAACCATGGGTCATGATTTGAGCTCATGAAATGATGTTCTAAGACCTTGATTTGTGGCATGGATTTCATTGATGAAATCTACGAGCTGTAGATCCAACCACGAGCCATAATTAGGCCTTGTGAATTGATCTCAACAATTTTTAACAGAGGATATTTCAGCCTTTTTCTATTCTTCCTAAGTGTAAACCTCAACGTTTTAGTACCTAATTGAGGATTATATTATAGTATTACCTCAAAATACTCTCTTATTTTATCCCCCAAAGCTTAGAGCAAGGATCAAGAAGATCAAATCTAGGATTTCAAACTTCTCCATGAAGGTTTCCTTACACCCTACATCTACGAGTTAATTTAGCAAAATCAAAACTAGGTATTTTACCCCTAAAGTTCAATATGTTTAAAATTCTCTCTATATTCCTATTATTAAATCTTGATTTCTTTATAGAGATTTCAGTACTTCGTAATATTAATGACATTTGATTCTTGTCCATGCTTAATATATCACATGAACCTTCTTTTAGATAGGAGTTATTTGAAAACCTTGGCATACTATTTCATATGCATTGTTTTCATGAGTAAAGTAAATTACAATTCTTAAAGAAGTAGTTCAGAAAGAGTTTCAAGAAAGCATGAATTGCTTCAGGTGCATTAGTTTTTTAAAGAAAGGATATTCGACTTTAAAGAAAGTGTATCTCATAATTGAGAAACTATAGTAAAAATTTTAGAAAAGCATAGTTAAGTTTTTGAAATTTAGTTAAGTTTTAAAGAAGTATTATTGAGCATAGGCTCAAAGTATCAAAGTTTCAGTTTTTTCTCCTAAAGTGGAACAAAATATCGTTATTGAGCATTATTGCATTATTTCAATAGTATTGTGCACTAAGTTGGGTAAGGATTCAGGCAATCCAAACCCTAGAACTGCACAGCAGCATAGGATAGGATCATGTTGTTCGTTTAGGCAACTCCTCGAAAATCCCCTAGTAAGGTCTTAGAGATTGGGTTCATTAGTTAAGTCCATCCTTTATCCTTGAAAGGTATAAGATGAATCTGGCAACATGGGAAAAACATTGTATCATCATGAACTCACATGATGGTTGTCTATTAGAGAAGCTCCCCAAGAAAAGTAAAGTTATATTATTTTTAGTATTTGATATATTACATGTATCTCAATTGTAAAGCTTTGTTGTTAACGTGCACTTGCATACTTTACAATTCGGTTGACTTTATATTAGTTTGTATACAGAGTTATTAATTCAACTCAGCTTATTCAGTTTATGTAATTGTTCATTCTGCTATTTTACATATGGTACATTTCATGTATTGACACTATTTGGCACTGCATTTTCAAATGATGCATATTTTTTTTTTAAAAGGTGAACACTTAAATATGTCATCGAACTTTGAAAAAAGGCTCGTTTATGTCATCCATTAAAAATTTGGCTCATTTCTATCATTTCAATTAAAAAAATAATGGTGTGGATAAGCCTACAGCATAGATGAGCCAAACTTTTAAAGGATAACGATGATCATTTTCTCAAAGTTTGATGACATTTTGAGATTTTTCCCTTATTAAACATGACAACTAAAAATAAAAAATCTATTTTAAAATAGCAGACAAGTAAAAGTGAACGAATAGAGTATAATTCTGAAACCTTTTAAGTTAATTTTACTTACTCCAACTAATACTTAAATATCACATTAACTTTTAGTATTAATAAAGTTCATCGAAGTAATCTAGTAATTTTGTCATTATTAATATATATATATATATATATATATATATATATATATATATATATATATATATATATATATTGACAAGTTTTTCTTCCAGCCTTGTCAGTTCAGTTAGTTATTGCTTTGAGTCATTCAAGCAAGTTAATTGCTTACTTTAACCTTATCATATACTTGTACATTCAATGTACTGATGTCATTCGACCTGCATCGTCTTATGATGCAGATACAGGTGCTCATGATCATCAATAGGTGTTTCGTTGAGATCATTTGACACTTCAGTCAGCTTTGGTGAGCCTTCTTATATTCCGGAGGAATTCACCTTTACCTTACCGTTAGTAGTTTTGAGATGTTGTGGGTCTTGTGCCGATATCCTTCTGTAATAGTAGAGGCTTCATAGATAGTTTAAAAGTCGAGGAGTCTCTCATTATTTCTTTTGTTGTTGAGATATTTTGAGGCCATGAGACAGTTAATTATAACTTGTTAATTATTTTCCATATTTATTGAACTTGAGTTCAAATTGAGTTTTTAAAGTTTATTTATGCATTTGTAGTTTCCATATTGCTCGAGTTAGTCTTCCGCTTGTAGTCAGTCAGGATGAGGGTTCGCTTGGGGAGCATCAATAGTTCTCGAGTGCCGGCCACGTCCAGTGTGTAGGCTGGGTTGTGACATCTTAAATATACTTTCTCCTCCTTCTCCCATAGTGCATTACTTATTTATTATTGTATTGTTGGAGTTCATACTTTTAATATAATACTAGGTTTGACGCACGTGCGTTGCACGTGAATATCAAACCATGTACTACACTATTTTTTAAAATAATGTGAATATTATTTAATGAGAAAATTAAGTAAGAAATTATGATAAAGTATAAGTTCCTATGAATAGTGGATGTAAATTTTCTTATGATTACTACTGAAAGTTAGTCACTCTTAAAATGCGATAAGACACAAGTACCCCCATAGACTATGACTGAAATATCAGAACACACCTTAAATAAACAGGTCACATTACCCCTAACCCCCCCCCCTTTACCCCCCCCCCCCCCCAAACTCTTTTTTTTTTTAATTTTGTCCACCTTTTGGCTTATGTGGCACATTCAGCGATTCCACACAATTGAGGTGTGTGAGAGATATTTAGATGCCACGTAAGCCAAAAAGGTGCACCAAATTACAAAAAAATGGATTCAGGGGGTAATAAGACCTTAAATTTGTTAAAGTGTGTGTCTTAGATTTTGGTCATAATCTAGGGAGATTCTTATTCCTTATCTTCTATTAAAATCACTTAGCTACACCTCTTAAATATACTATCTCCTTACTGCCCCATGGTGCGGTACTTAGTTATTATTGTATTGTTGGAGTTCTTACTTTTAATATATTATAATATAAATATTGATATAAAATATATAAGATATAAGATATACTAAATTAGATTATCATATTAATTTAACATTCATGTTAAGGAGTATTCAAATTTCACAAAACTTAAGAGAAGAATAGAAAACATAAAAAAAATCTTAGTTTTAAAATGTAAGGAAACCCCTCCATTTATAGTTAACAAAGTATAGCATGAGCATGTGTATATTGTTTCGTATCATAAAATCACAAATGATTCAAAAAGTCGTAACCATTCAATGTGAAATGGTGTCTTCTTTTAATATCATATCATATAATATACAAAATGAATAAAATATAAAATATAGAAGATATACTAAATATGGTGTTTTAAGAAGAAGAAGAAGAACAATGAAAAACATTAAAAAATTAGTTAAAATTTTTGAGGAAACCCCTATTTTTATAGCCAACAAAGGGTAGAGTATGAAAAAATGATTTTTGTGCCTTATAAAAACAAAATCACAACCCTTTAGAAAAGTCACAATCCTTCAAAAAGATCGCAACTCATTGAATAAGTCATAACTCTTTGGAAAAGTCACAACCCTTCGAAAAAGTCACAAATCTTTGAAAAAGTCGCAATCCTATAGAAAAGTCACAACCCTTCGAAAAGGTCACAACTCATCGAAAAAAGTTATAACTCTTTGGAAATTTCACAACGAACAGGTGTCTGCTTAGTATAATATAATAGATAGATAGATAGTAAACAAGCGCCCATCACTCCCCCCCAAAGAAAAAAGAACGTTTTATATTAAACTGAATAACACTAAAAGTACAAATAAATTGAAAATGGAGGAGTACCTATTAAATCTAGTTTAGACTCTTCAAACAGGTTTTTGATCGAATCTTTTTTCTCCAATAGTTTGAGACTTACACAGGTTAAACACCAAGTCGTAGTTTGTGCAACAAAATCATTGAACTTCTTATCAAGTAAAAGTTGCTGCAAAAGTATATTTATGGCCATGTAAATGAGTACATATTAATTATCTAGATAGTCTTCTCTTTTAAAGTTGATTATTTCATTCTCCTTGTTGGATCAATTTTTGTTGATCTATCTAGTTTACCCACAAAAATATTGTAATTGCATAATTGAACAACTCTCACAATCTTTCTTGTTTTAAGAACATGAATAGAAAACTTAGAAAAATTGTAGTTTAAAAGTGTGAAAAACCTATCTATATATTGACAACAAAGGGATATAGATTTGTCTAATTATAATTTGACATGAAATTTCAAAAAATAAAGAAGACTTTTAATTTAAGGATATGTAGAATATATAAAAATGTTTTTAACTTTGTGGTTTTAAAGATGCACCCCGGCCCTCCAAGAAAAAAATATTTTATATTAAACTAAATAAAAATAAAAGTACAACAAATAAATTTGAAAAGGAGGAGTACCTACTAAATCTAGTTTGGACTCTTCAAACAACTTTTTAATCATATATTTTTTTCTCCAACAGTTTGAGACTAACACAACTTGAACACCAAGTTGTAGTTTGTGCAATAGAAAATCATTGAACTTCTTGTCAAGTAGAATTTGCTGCATAAATGTTATTATGGCTATGAAAATGAGTACATATTAATTATCTAGATGGTCTTCTCATTTGAAGTTGAGTTATTCCATTCTAATTGTTGCATCTATTTTTGTTGATTTGTGTAATTTACTCAAAAAAATATTGTAATTGGATAATTGAGCAACTCTCATAATCTTCCTTGTTTTAAGAAGAAGAATAAAAACTTACAAAATTTGTAGTTTAAAAGTATGAGAAAACCTCTCTATTTATAGACAACAAAGGATAATATTAAAAGATGGTTATCATGCCTTATCAGATAAGTCACAACCCTTTAGGAAAATCACAACTTTTCAAAAATGTCATAATTTTCCGAAAAAGTCACAACTCTATAAAAGGTCACAACCTCTCGGAAAATTCACTACTCACATTGTGAAAAGGTGTCAGCTTTTAATATAATACAGAACAAATAAATAAATACAATATAAAATATAAAATATATACTAAATTTGGTGTTTTATGTTGGGGGTATTATAGTAATTTAACATTCAAGTTAGAGAGTTCATGCTTTTCAGGTAGTATAGATAAATAAATATTGATATAAAATATAGAAGATATACTAAATTGGATGTTTTTAGTTTGAGTATTATATTAATTTAATATTCATGTTAGGTAGTGTTCAGATTTCACTGAACTTTGAGATTGTGAACATTTGTAAATCAAACTTTAGTTTTTAAGAAGAGAAGAACAGAAAACATAAAAATATCGTAGTTTAAAAATGTAAGGAAACCCCTCCATTTATAGTTAACAAAGGGTAGTATGAGCATGTGCATATTGTTTCTTATCATAAAAGTCACAATCCTTTAGAAAGGTCACAGCTCATCGTAAAAGTCACAACTCCTTGAAAAAGTCGTAATCATTCAATGTGAAATGGTGTCTTCTTTAAATATAATATAATATAATATAGAAAATATACTAAATTGAGTGTTTTAAGAAGACGAAGAACAATCAAAAACTTTTTAAAAATTGTAGTTTAAAAATATGAGGAAACCCCTCTTTTTATAGCAACAAAAGGTAGTGTATGAAAAAATGTTTATTGTGCCTTATCAAAAAAAAAATTCACAACCCTTCAAAAGGTCACAACTCATCGAAAAAGTCACAACTCTTTGAAAAAGTGACGACTCTTCAAAAAAGTCACAACTCTTCGAAAAAGTCGCAAGCCTTCACAACCATTCGAAAATGTAACAACTCATCGAAAAAGTTATAACTATTTGGAAATGTCACAACGCTTCAATCTCTTCTTTAATATAATATAATATAAATATAATGCAATATAAAATATAGAAGATATATTAAATTTGGTGTTTTAAGTTGGGGGTATTATAATAACTTAATAAAGAATCTCTTTTAACTTTGTGGTCTTAAAGATGTGCCCCCACCCCCCAAGAGAAAATAACATTCTCTATTAAACTGAATAAAACTAAAAGTACAACAAATAAATTGGAAACGACGGAGAACTTATTAATCTAGTTTGGACTCTTTTAACAAGTTTTTGGTCAAATCTTTTTTCTCCAACCGTTTAAGACTTTTCAGAGCTTGAACACGAAGGTGTTATGGCTGTGAAAATGAGTACATATTAATTATCTAGATAGTCTTCTCATTTGAAGATGAGTTATTTCATTCTCCTTGTTGCATCACCTTTTGTTGATCTATCTAATTTACCCACAAAAAATATTGTAATTTCATAATTGAACAACTCGCACAATCTTCCTTATTTTAAGAAGAATAGAAAACTTACAAAAATCATAGTTTAGAAGTGTGAGAAAACCCCTCTATTTATAGACAACAAAGGATAGTATGAAAATGTGATTATCGTGCCTCATCAGATAAGTCACAACCCTTCAGAAAAGTCACAACTCTATAAAAAAAAGTCACTACCCATCAATGTGAAAAGGTGTCAGCTTTTAATATATTATAGAATAAATAAATAAATATAATGTCACGACCCAGGCCGTCGTGATTGGCACCACACTAATCATCCGGTAGGAGAACCATTACTACTAACCAACTAACCCCAAAGATAAACATTTAAAGATACGGAAGCAATTTTAAATGCAGAAATAAATTGGAGTTCCCATAAACTCCGAAAGTTTGACAAACCATTACCAAAACATTTGCGGAAAACAACGCCTAGAACCTGAAAGTCAATGTACCAAAACTCTACTAATGGCAAGTCTAAGAACAAGGGGTACAACCCCGAAACTAAACAAGTTAATATCTAAAGTACTAGTCTAAGTCCAGACAGAGAATGGACTAAACAGAATGAGAACTCATGGCAGCCTGGAAGAACTGGCTCACCCTTGAATTCGGTCTCGATTAGCGATCTCCTAAATAAGGTCTGTCAGTAGCCGACTGAAGATGCCATGTACTCAACAAAGAAAGAGCAAATGCAGGATCAGTACACAACCACAGTGTACTGGTAGGATCACACGGCTACTCCCATAAGCACAATATACGAAGACAATCACAATATAATAAGCACACATCTATGGAATACAATTCAGTTATCATTTCAAGAGCAATGCACAATTCGACATTCTCATTAGCAATAGATATAGCAATACAATGGTCCTTTCATGGAACCTATACTCAAATTGTTAGTGTGCCGGAACGTGACACTCGATCCCAATTAATGTGTCGGAACGTGACACTCGATCCAAAATATGTGTAGGAACGTGACACTCGGTCCAAAATATGTGTCGAAACGTGACACACGGTCTAAATATGTGTCGAAACGTGACACCCAATCCAAAATATGTGTCAGAATGTGACACCCGATCAAATGTATGTGTCGAAACGTGACACCCGATCTCATAGCACAACCACAATCACATCATAATGTACAATACTCAAGTCATATAGTCAAGTACACAAGTTCATGACATGCATCGTTCACAATCATTTCATTAGGTTTGTTTCCACATTATATCGGATTCGCATACACGCATCCATACAATATAGTAATTAATCCACATACATCACACAAGCAGGAAATCAAATCATCACATACCTCAAATAAAGCTTGAATCCTCCTAAGACATTTGATTCTTCCCTTTTCGGATTCTTTCCGCGTGTTCTAGGTCTACAAACAAGTAATATAACGCAAGGATCAATAAATTAAAGTTTAATTACCGGATTATAACAAACCCAATAACCCAAGACCAAACCCATGATCCCAATGCCCAAATTAGGTCTTTTTCCACCATTAACTTCATATCAAAACCTTCCCCCAATAATAATTACCCAAAAATCTAAGTTCTACGGATCGTAAAACGAATTAGGGGAGTGAAATCCTTACCTTTAGTGCTAGAAGAGGTGGAAAACCTTCAAGAAATAGCCCTGGTCGTCTCTTAGCTCTCAAGAACGAAACTTGCAGAAAAATAACATTTTTGGGATTTAATCCCGACTTAAGTCGCGACTGGACCGCTACGACGGACCCCATCCCGCCATAGCGGCCCTGCCTTGGCGGCTTGCGCGGAGACAGAACGTCGGAATTAGAGTTTCAAACCCCCATTTCACAACACAGCTTCAACCCATGACATTCAAAAACTACATGTTCATGCTAAGATCAGTTTCGGGAGTTTTACTCGCCCGAATTCGATTCCATAAAGCCGTACAGGCTCCTTAACGTCTTGGCTATCCACTCATGTAATCAAATTCATTATAATACCTCTTATTCATTACCAGATTTCCCTAGACCTCACATGACTCCGATTTCGTCCAAATCTGGACTAGGCTAGAAATTTCCAAGTTACTACTCAAAAGTTTTCTGGCCCCAAATTCCTCCATTGGATTTTCCCTAATGAGGGAATTAGGTCATTACATATAATATAAAATATAGAATATATACTAAATTGGGTGTTTTAAGATGGAATATTATAGTAATTTAACATTCAAGTTAAGGAGTTCATGCTTTTAAGGTATAGTATATATAAGTGTATATCAAACATTAATATATATTCATAAAACGAAAAACTTTTTTCATACATTAAAAAAGCAACCACAACTATTGAAAATTGAATCAAGACCGATAGTCCTAATCGAAAAAAAAAAGTTAATGGTTTATCGATAACGGATTATTGGTTTAGCGATTTCAGTAACAATTTTAATTTTTTGTATTATCGAGTTATCGGTTCTTAATGGTTTGATGTTTTTTGTTAATGGGTTAACCGATAACTCGATAGTAAATTAAATAATATTATTTATACATTTGGTATATAAAATCCTTGACTTAGAGTTCAGTTTCATACTTTTGTTTCTGCTTGTCTCAAACTCTCGGTTATTCTATAATGTGACAATATTTGATTTTGAGCAAGATGCAATCTGTCAATTGATCATGTGCTCTATCACCTTATTTCTAAGTAATTTTCAATGATTTTCTTGTGTCAAATCTTAACGGTTAAACCGATAAGGATCAATAATCAATAAGTCAATATCTTAATGGTTTAGCATGTCGACAAATCAATAATGAATAAGTCAACTCGATAAACTTCAAAATTGAACTGAACTGATTGATACAGCGCCCTAAAAAGCAACTATAATTGGGTCTTCCAACATTTTGTTTTATTTTTACTCTTTTATTTTCAAAAATTGGGGGGAGGGGGAGGGGAATGGGTCTTTCATCACCAACATCACCATATTTGTACTTATTTATCATCTCACTAGAAAGTTCAAAGCTTGGCCCCATGGATCCAGCCGAGAATGCCCGTCCAAAATCTTAACATCGAACCACGTGGCAATCCGACCAGCATTTTGGCAAATCTGCGGGCAACCATTGTCCATTGGTGATGAGTGATGACATTTATATTTTTCCTTTAATGCGCTCTCCTGTCTCAATTTATGTGACATATTTTAAATTTTGAGATTCAAATAAATTTACTTTTGATCGTAAATTTTTCATATTTTTTCTAAATATTTTGGATTGTTCGTTATTGTGACTTATAGTACTTTTACGTAATTTACAACTATATAAATTTTATTTCAAAAAAATTGAAAATTTCATGCACAAATTCTCGATCAAAGTTAAATTACTTGACTCTCAAAACATAAAATGTGTCACATAATTAAAACAAAGGAGTATGTATTTATTAACTTAACCTTAGTTATACAAAAAAAATTATACTAAAACTATTGTTTTATGTCTTAAAATAAAATGCAATTAAGTTTCAATAAGGTACAAACTACGTCACCTAATAAGTATGACCTAAATTATTACACGAAAGTGACCAATATCTACTACTTTCAGACCCTTTTTATTGCACCTGCAAATTTTGGAAAATGCGTTTATTAACAAATAAAGATAGATGAACAAGTGTTAATTAATACTTTCTATTTTATATTAACTGAATTTGTGAGATAATGCACATTTATTAAGAAAAATATTTAAAGACATAATCTAAATTTTACTCTCCACTATTGCTTTTTGTAAAATCATAAATACTCACTCCGTCCAACAATAGTTGTCCACTATACTATTTTGGGATGTCCAACAATACTTGTCCACTTTATGAAATTAATTAATAATTTCACTTAGTTCATAATTTACCCTTATCATTAAATATATTTTTTTTATTACATTTTTCAAGACATTATATTTATTATATTCAAAGGGTGATATTATAAAATTACCCTTCTAGTTATAGTTTCTTAAGAAGTGGACAAAGTCAATAATGGACAAGTATTGTTAGACAAAGGAAATATAATTTTGCAAGAAGTACAATTTATCTGCTAGAAAATACTCCCTCGGTTCCTATTTATATGTCACCAATTTTTATTTCACTTGCATTAAGAAATTAAGTAAGTTTACTATTCTACCCTTATTTAATTTTTTTTAATCAACTTTTCAATCAATGAATTTGAATTAATTTATTTTGATTAATTAATTTGACCAATGAACATGAATTATTCATTTAGTTTTTATATGTTGGTCAAATGTATATTTTCAAGGTTAATAACTCACAGGGTAAAATAGGAAGAATATTGTAATTTATGCATTTTTAGTTAGGATGACATATTAAAAGGAACGGAGGGAGTATCAAACTTCATTAAATGAAAGGACAAATATGGAAAAAAAATTCAGACATCTATCTTGAGATTTGAACAACTCAAATAACAAAAAAGCCCCAAAATTTGAGTTAATATGGAATAAATGGAGTACTTTCTTATTATTAGTATGTTTTAAAAAATTATTTTTAATATTTAAACATAATTTATATTAAGGGTAATGCTAAATGGCCAGAAAATTTGGCCAGAAATTTAAAAAGTCTATAATATCTTTTTTATTTTAAAATAAACTGATCTTTTTTCCATTTTTTAATTAAAAAGTATTAAAGTTAAAAGGGTAAAAATGTTCAAAAAGATAAAATACCATTCTGGCCAAAAGGATTTTTCCTTATATTAAACTTACTTTTGCACTCATTAACATGATTTTCCTTTTTAAAACCCCAAAAAGTTTATTTCATAATTTAAAGCCACATTCTAAAAGAGATTATTTCTTAAATTTCCTTTCCAACGCCACCTAAATTAAAATGAGGGGTGCAGTAACTTTTTCTCTTTCTTAATATTCAACTTTTTCCAAATCACATTCAAATACACGATATTTTTCAAAATCCAACATCAAATTCTCTCTTTTAAATTTGGTTATTTCGATTCCATAACAAATACTACACCAAATCCAAATCGAGGACTATGCAAAATTGCAAATTAAGCAAGTATTCATTAAACAATTACAGTATATCACTAGAAAAGAATATGTATTTGCTCATGCTTATTTGTATACTTGCAAGTTTGGAGGCCCAACAGAGGCCCAAATCCATAAAAACAAAAACAAAACATAACAAAACAACGGACCGGACTTCAAGTCACTATTAAGTTTTGCTAGTAATTTCAACATGAACTATGATTTTTCTTTGTAAAAATATTATTTTCATCGAGTTAAAAAAAAAAACGATAACAGTAACAACTAATTTACCATAATCTAAAGAAATTAAGTGGCATTCATAAATTGTATATATCAATCAAATTTATTGATTTGAGAATTAAAATATGTTTAGTTTTTTTTATACAAAATAAAATAAGACATAAACTCAACACATAAGGGGCAACATATGTCCATTTTAAGTTAAATGATAGTTTTATTACCATAAATATAAAAGGAGGGAGGTTTATGTGATACTTATCATAAAGTCAACATCCAACCAACATGGGTTGTGGTCAGGGGCGGAGCCAGCCTTCTGGCAGGGGTTCATTCGAACCCCCTTCGGCAGAAAATATTACTATTTATACATAATTAAAATTATTTTTTATGTATATATAGTAGATGTCGAACTCCCTTCGATTAGTTCGTGTGTTTCGTTCTTTCGATTTTGAACTCCCTTATTAAAAATTCTAGCTCTGCCACTGGTTGTGATCAGTGGCGAACCCAGGATTTTCGTTCAGGGGGTTTGAAAAATAAAATATAAACGTGTAAATAAGCCTTTAGAAATGGAAACCTTGAATTCTTTTGGGTTTAAAACCAAACTTTTAGCACATTTTTTTAAGTAAAAAAAAAAAACTTGAAAAACAGAACTGAAAATTTAAAAAAAAACCTAAAAAAACTGAAACTGAATAAGAAAAAAATAAAATGCTTTCATTGGGATTCAAACCAGTGACATACAACTTATTTGCCACTGCGCCATCAATTTCTCTTTGTTACTGAGGGGGTTCAAAATTTATATATCTACAGAAATACAGAAAATTTACCTTATATATATCGTGTAATTTTTTGCCCCTGGATACCACGTGGGTCCTCCCCTGGTTATGGTGCACCAGTTGAAGTGTTTCAACCTTAACCAGAGATCTCAAGTTCGAGTTCTGGGTATGGAGAAAATCTTGTTGGGAGCACCACCCCCGAATGGGCCTTGCAGAGCGCGATTCGGATTTAGTCAGAGCTCCAACGCGGGCTCCGGATACCGGATGGAAAAAAAAAAAAAAAAAGTCAACATCCAATTAAGACGCAACTCCGGATTAGTAATTAGACGATTTCAATAGATTTGAAATGTATTTTATTGAACGATTTGTATTATTAATTTGTGTTCAAAAAGTTCAGAATAAGTTTTACTGGTCCATTCTGAGAGTTCTTTTACACTTGACCCTTCCTTTCTTCGAAGAAATATAGAAGTAGGGATGGCAATGGGGCAGGGCGAATGCGGACGGGGAGGGTTTGAGGCTATATGGGGTGGGGCTGGTTTAAAGTTGTGCGGGGTGGATTGAAGTGGATTTAAAAAAAAATTAATGCGGGATGGGTTGCGGGTATATGTGATTTTATGTGGGTTCAAACTTAATTTTAACTGTTATAAGAGTGATAGAGCATTATTTATTAAGATGATTTCTTTAAACTTACTAAAATATGTAAGATAATAAATGAAAAATTGGTTCATTAAAAAATAATGAATTTCTTACATGTTTTTCAATTGACCTCTAAAAATAATTTTTTAAGTCATTATATATTAAATTAATACAACTTAATGAAAAAATAAATTTATTTTTATGAATTTTATTGTTAGTATCAAACTTAACCAGAAAAATAAAATATTAAAAAAATTATGCGGTGCGGATTCATGCGGTACGGATCTATGCATGACGGGGTGGGCGGGTTGAAAGTGAAAAAAAATTATTATGCAGAATGGAGCGAGGCGATTTAAAGTTTTACGGGTTAAGCTCAACCCGTCCCACCCCGCACTGCCCCATTGCTATCCCTATTTAAAAGTCGATCACAAAGACTATGAATGATGAATTGAAATGTCACTACTTCTCAGGTCAATGCACAAGTCTTGCATTGGAAATTCCAAATCAAAGCTACAATAGACAAATTCATTTATTTGATGACTAATGTTACTCTTTTAATTATGTAATAATAGTCGAATTTAAGCCAATTTTTCATTCAGTTAAAAGGATTTTATAAATTTTAAGCTCTTTAATTTGTGCTATTTCTTTTCTAATAACTCTACAAAATTATGAACGGAAACACATAAATTGTAAAGTGCTTAGAAATTGCGTCCAATTTATCTTCTTTTTTTCCTACATTTTTTTAAAAAAAAAATATAGGAGTACGGAAAGGAGAAACAAGGAAGACAATTATAAAATGAGAAATTAAATTCTTATCAATAAAATAAAAATTCAGATAATTAATAAACTGAACTACTAATTTTATTTATTTTTTTGTCTTGCATCAATAATTGTAAAAACATTTCGTTGAATTTTCAAGTCTTCGCACGAGTGTTGAATTCGAATGAAAGCTATTTTTAACAAAAAAAAATATTCACTATAATCAAAGAAAGAGGATAGGTGTTAGAGGGAAAGTCAAGAAAAGACTGCTGCTTTTTATCAAATTATTATTAATCATTTCAAGTAAATACACAACTTCTTTGAATTTCAAGAAAAGACGGCCGTTTTTACTATAATTTATATATATAATAAAGAAAAGCAGTTTGCAATGTATTTAAATCAAGTGACAAGTTAATTAAAAGTCACTTGGAAATTATTAAATTTAAAATAATTAGTCTTTCAAAAAGGAAAAAATATATTAGTTTTTCAAAAAAAAATTTGGTTAAATTAAAAATAGAAACATGTGGCTGTAGAATTCTAAATGAACTCTACTATTGATCATTTTCAGATATGATAAAATAAATTTAAATATATTTAATTTAAATATTAAATTAAAAGATACAAATATAGGAACACTTTTACTAATAATAATGACATCTTACTAGTTCTAAGAATAGAATAGATACTAGAACTCACTCTTTGTATCTCACTGATGGAAACTCCAGCTTCCGTGTACACTTTGTTTGATATTAATATAAGTTGATCTATTTTATCAAAATAAATAAATATCAATAATAATAAAATAATAGCAATAATAATAATAGTATGAATAATATTAATAAATATAATAATAATAACAATAGTAATGATAGTAACAGTAGCAGTAGCAATAATACTACTACTAATAAAATTATAAAAAAAATAAAAACAAACCAAAAAAAAAAAGGAAAAGGAAAGAAGATAAATGAGAAAAACGTGTGGGGGTGGGTGGGGTAATCTAATTTTCATAATAATAATTTTTAAAAAAATAACAAATAAACAAAAGGGAAAAAAAAGAAGGGAAACCGTGGGGCTTGCAAATAGAAACTCATAAGTAAAAGAGTTCTAAATAAACTTTTACTATTTTATAAACTTATCATTTTAGATTTGTAAAATAAATTTAAATATATTTGATTTAAATATTAAATTAAAAGATAAAAATATAAAACACTATTATTAATAATAATGATATCAACAACAACAATAATAATAATAATAATAGTAATAGTAATAATAATTTTTAAAAATAACAGTAGTAGTAGTAGTAGTAGTAGTATTATTATTATTATTATTATTATTATTATTATTATTATTAATAATAATAATAATAATAATAATAATAATAATAATAATAATAAAAATAAATAGAAAAATTACAAATGAACAAAAGAAGAAAAAAACGAGAAAAAGAGGGGAGGGGGAGGTAGGCAAATGGCAATGTAGGGGGGGGGGGGGGGGGGGAAATCTCATTGATTTCAAATATTTCTTTCAATTTAGATATATATCTTATTAGAAAAATATTTTGTGTTTAAAAAAGTAAGGATGATAAAAATAATATAAAAGTTCTTTTTTATAAAACAAATGATGCAATATTTGAATTCGAATTTAAATGAAGATTGAGTTGGAATAGAGTTCTAGCTTCTTAATCTTTCTTGTATACACTCTTTCAATAATATATATTGTTAAAGCTTACTTCTCTGGTTTTTTTTTACTGATCATTAGCTTTATTGATGAATTTATTTATTGTATTTTTCATACTCTTTATTTTCTAGAAACTCCTTTTGTTTTGATATTTTCACTTTTAATATGTAGATGAATGATGATCATGTTACTAATTTTTTTGCTACTAGTTTTAAATATGTATAATCAAGTAATAGTTTACAATATATATAGTTATATAATTAATTATTTTTTAATATTATCCTTAAATTAATTTCTTTTGAAATCATAATATTAGAAAAATTAGAATTTTTTTCTATTATAAATCTGATATTAATTAATATGGTATATAAATGAAGTGTATTGAAAAAGTAAAAGAATAAATTAGTAAAGTTTATTTTTTGTTTATGATTTTTTGAAAGGTATGTAAAATATAGAGAAACAAGTAATATTTGACGGAGAAAGTATATGAATTTTAAGAGCAACGCCAATTACAGTTTTGTTATTAATAATTAGAGTGGTCAATATAGGCTGATACACTCTATCCGAGCTAATCCACATGCTTTGAAAATTGACACAAAAAAAAAAACAAAGTTATATTCCTATAATATATGTGTAAAGACGACTGCAAATGAATTAGATTTGAAATTTGCAGTGGATGTGGACTACAAAGTTTGAGTGGGTTGTCTCAGAAGATTTATTTATTTACTAGTGTATACACATTTGATTTCTATTTGATAATGAATATCAACACCGGCGAGACCTGGGAAAGCAACCCGATTGGGTGTCAAAGATTTATAGTACTTGTAACTTTTCGGACTTCATATTTCATCATTGTCAAAAGCGAAGGGAAGAAATCTCTTTTCTACAACGGAAAAAAAGAGCAATTTTAACTCGGCACAACCTAACGATACATCAATACCAATAATATGTGCCTAGATATTCATATTGAGCTTAATTGATTTAAATTTATATTGTGTTTGACTTTATTTGAGAGAAAACATTTTATATTTTTTTTAAAAATTATATTAAAAACTCAAATTTCAAATTAAAAAGTGAACAATTTCATTTATTACACTGTATTCTTTAATGATAAGCATAGAATTCTAACTATATAACAAAATGAAATAATTAATAACTTTTTGAGGTGCTTTTATGAATTAAATCATGTTGTAAGCATTAACATTTATTTATTTATTCATAGATTTGGAATATGCCATAGATGTGGACTACAAAGTTTGAGTGGGTCCCTAAAGGCCTCAGCAATACTAAACTTCAAACATCTCTCTCTATATATATTTGGTTGGCTTTTTATTAATATTCATATCAGAGCTTAATTAATTTAGATTTAGTTGTATCAAACTACATTCAAGAGAAAACACTTTACGTTAATTTTTTTATATAGTTAAAACTTAAATAAAAAAGGAACAACTTCATTCATTACATCATTTCCTTTCGTGATAGACCCAAAATTCTTAACTATACAACAAATGAAATAGCTAACTTTGAGGTTCTTTTATGAGTTAAATCAGATTGTACGCATTATCATTTATTTATGGCTAGAAATGAAATCCGTAAAATAATAATAATTTCAATTGTGACATGTTTATTATTTTAATATTTAATAAACTTAACATAAGTAATCAAGCATCTACGGATAAAATAAGGATAATAATAATAATTAAATGGGTAATTAAATATATATATATATATATATATATATTACTTACTTAATAACAATAACATATGGTAAAATTTTGAACAGTAAAAATAAAATTTATGAACTTTAACTAATTAACTTGTAAAAAATTAATATCTTCTTGATTCCAGAACAACTATCTATTTTAAACTAAATATAAAAAAAAAATGGATCATAGAAAATGTGTAATCTAGATTAATGTTCATCCTTCCTTTTCTTCTTTAACTTCTTCATTTTCTTTTGATATAAGAGTCCAAAGCTCAAAAACACACCTAAATTATTCTCTCTCTTTTTAATTTCATACCTAAACTATTGAGAGTATGAGTTTCATACCTAAACTATCACTTATTAGTTTGAGAAACACACATCTCTCTTTTACTACACTCTCATCATGATGTGTGTAACACTCTCACTTTTATTTTATTTAAAAAATTATCACATCACACTCCACATGGACAAAACATTTCACCTTGACAAAAATTAAATAAATTATTAATATTAGTTAAAGTTAAAGATTAAAGTACTACTATTCCCTCCCAGCTAAAAAAATAAATTATAAAATAAATGTAAATATTTTTCTTACCCCACTCCACCACTTGCTCTCACCGTACTTCCCCCACCCGTCCCTTCAATAATAATTTAGAAATTATTTTAATTTTTTTTTTAAAAAAATAAAAAAAATCTACCCACCCACCCAATCCTCCGCTTCCAATTTTTTGTTGTTGTTTTGTATTAGATATATATACGTTTTTTAGAAAAATATCTTTTTACTTGCCGCAAGATTTTTTTAATTTTTTTTTTTTTATTTCTATTATATTCGGTTCGAAATTAGAAAAAAAAAATTCTAAAAAAATGAGAAAAATGTAAGAAAAAAAATAGGAACGGTGGGTTAGATGAGATGTGGTAGAATTTTATTTTAAATAATATAAAAAAAAGATATTTTATAAAAGAATTTTAAAAAATGATAGGATGGGGATTGTGGGGGTAGGAGATGGTGAACTGGGGTGAGAAAAATATTTTTATATTTTTTTTGGGATAGTAATACTTTGGTCTTTAGTCTTTAACTAATATTAACTGTTATTTATTTTTTGTCAAGGTGGAATATTTTATTCATGTGGAATGTTGGATTTAGAGTTCCTTATTATTCTCTTAATCAGGCAAGGTAATCGACTAACCAAGAATTCATCTCAAAGTAACCTTACTTCGGTACAAAAGATTAATGTATTATGTTCACTTATAGAATTACACTGAATATGTTATTGTTTTTAAATATACTCAAAGTAATTACAAGATATAAACAAATATTACCGACATTCAAAATAATAAAGCAATAACTAAAGAATATGATTTTTAAACTAAAAGTCATAGCTAAAATCACATATACTTGCCCCACCCCGCATTAGTTTAAAAAACAATCCACTTCAATCCGCCCGCATCCCTCCCACTCCGCACAACCTTAAAGTCGCTCCGTTTCGCGCCGCATAGCCTTAAACCCACCCCGCCCCATTGTCATCCCTAAACCCAACTCTCCCTTCTATAGTAAATTAAAGTAATACTTTATATGTCCCAATTTATATGAATCATTTTCAGTTTTAGTCAATCTAAAAAAATGACATATTTCTATATTTACTAACAATTTAACTTCAAAATGTTCATTTTACAATCAATGAAATAACTTATAACCACACAAACATCTATGACTTATTTTATACCATAAATTTTTAAACCTTTTCTTTCTTTCTTTCTTAAATCCTATAACAAATTAAACTACTACATCACATACAGGAGTAGTAATTATTAATCATTTCAAGCTATTGAACAAGTCTTGCTAGAGAAATGTCAAATTTGGCTAGCAAATGAACTTTTTTTAATTCCATGTATGATGCACCTACTTACACGTTAAAACACATCCTTCACTTTTCAAGTAATTAATTAGTCTTAGTCTTTGTGTGGAAATTTCAAACGAAGGCTCCTAATACTTAACACACAAATCACTTTTACTTTGAATAATTAATTTTAACTGTGGTTGTTACCTTTTGTCTTCTCCCTACATTAGCCTCTATTCTTTTTCCTATAAAGAAGAGAGTAATATCCAACTTTGAAGCAAGTCTAAAAGGTATTTTCCCTTCTTACCAAAAGTTTGTCTTTTTTTTTTTCTTCCAACTTATCACAAACCAAAATGGGAGGTGGTGCTAATATGACTAAAATTGATCAAAAGATTAAAGTACCACTATCAAAGCCCCCGTTTATACTTAGTGAACTCAAGAAGGCTATTCCTCCTCACTGCTTTCAACGATCTCTCGTTCGCTCCTTCTCCTACGTTGTTCGGGATATCACACAAGTGTTTGTATTAGGGTATATCGCTGCGAATTACATCAATGTCCTTCCATCCCCATATAATTACCTAGCATGGCCTATTTATTGGTTTGCTCTAGGTAGTGTTTTCACAGCAATATGGGTCATTGCTCATGAATGTGGTCACCATGGCTTTAGTAATTACCAATGGATAGATGACACGGTTGGTTTTATCTTCTACACCTCGATTTGTGTGCCTTACTTTTCTTGGAAATATAGTCATCGTCGTCATCACTCCAATGGGGGTTCCCTTGAGTATGATGAAGTTTACGTACCTAGGCTTAAATCCGAACTACGATGGTTCTCCAAATATTTCAACAATTTACCAGGACGAATAATCGCGTTCACCACCACCCTCACTATTGGTTGGCCTTCTTACATGGCCATCAATGCCTCCGGTAGACCTTATGATCGTTTTGCAAGTCACTATAATCCATATAGTCCGATGTATAATGATCGTGAGAGGCTACTAATATACTTCTCAGACTTGGGTCTAATTGCATTTATTTATATGTGGTATCGTATTGCGATGGTAAAAGGGCTAGCTTGGGTTGTATGCATGTATGTAGCGCCCCTTCAAATGATGAACATACTAGTAGTGGTACTAACCTTTTTGAACCACACACATGCATTAGTCCCACATTATGATTCTTCAGAATGGGATTGGCTAAGAGGAGCTCTAGCTACGATAGATAGAGACTTTGGTATACTAAATAACGTATGTCATAACGTTACAAATACTCATGTTTTGCATCATTTATTCACAACCATACCACATTATCATGCAGTGGAGGCAACAAAAGCTATCAAGCCAATACTTGGAGAATACTATAATTTTGATAGTACCCCAGTTTATAAAGCAATATGGAAGAATGTAAATGAGTGCATCTATGTGGAAAAAAATGAAGAAACTCAAGATAGAGGTGTTTTTTGGTATAAAAACAAACTCTAAAAGATGAATGTAAACATTTACTAATTATTACTTGTAATTTGGCTAAATGTTAAGCCTTAATTTGTAGTAGTTGAAATAAGGTTTACTTATAGCTTGTAATAATTGGATTGTTGCATTTAGAAATCTTTCTAATAAATCATATGTCTCAATAGCCTTATTATAACTTATTGTAACTATAAGTTAGGCTGAGTAAAATAGTTCATGGTCAATCTCACCAATCAAAATGTTGTGTTGTTGTTGTGGTATGTGTGGTCCCTGCGTCCTTTTCTCCTTCAAAAATTCTACAAAGTTTCTATACGTAATAAGTTAGTCCATTTTGACAATCTATCTATAATCGGTACTAGTAGTGATAATGTAACAACCATACGCTTAACTATATATATAATCTTTTTATCAAAAAAGAATGTATCTCACAGTTGCAAAAAAATAAATAAATTATAACTTCCGAGTAGCCAGGCAATTAATTCTATATTTTCCTTCATTGTTAGGTAACCATGATTTGCTTAGTAAACAAGTATAAAAAAAAATAAAAAAATTCCAGACGTATAAATGATCAACTTCGCATAAAAAAATTATTTTACAAATCAGTAGATAAATACAACTTCCTACCTAATTAAACCTTAAAAGAATATCATAGTGTCAAAATCATGCTTATACTATAGTCAATACCATGTCCATAATTATTCAATTTGATAAATATATAAAATAAATTCAAGTTGACTTGTAATGAGTTTTATACTATAGCAAGTGTATCATCACTACAAAATAAAATAAAATAAATTTGACTTGTATATTTCAAAAAAATTTATAGAAACGAGCATATCCAGACCAATATGTTTACATTGGTTCAAATTAGTTAGACCTTTGTTTTTTTGGGTCAGAAATTTTCAATAAAATAATTTATTTATTTAATCAAAATTATGGAATATTAGTTGCAGATCAAAATTTGTTAATTCTTCTTTGAAAAGAAAAGTTCAGTTCTTTTAATTACCAAGGCTGCAAGTGCAACAATCTTCATTGTTGTTTTGTGTTTTCTTTATTTACTAACACTAAATGTTAAGCCTTAATTAGTTGTGGTTGAATTAAAGGTTTACTTATAGCTTGTAATAATTGGATTGTTACTTTTCGAAATCTTTCTAATAAATCATGCCTCAATTGCCTTGTTATTAAGGGGTCATTTGGTTGGAAACAAGTTATTCCTGGATTAATTATTCCGAGATAAGTTATATTGGAAGAAGTTATTACATCATGTATATGTGATAACTTATCACATCACTAAGGTATAAATGGCAGATAAATAATATAATATCAAGACTGCCTTTAACCTCCAACCAAACACAGTATAAAATAGTCCTGCATTTTAATCCTGAAATTATTATACCTAATATCTCACACCAAACTACTCCCAAGTGTATTATTTCAAGAAAGTATATATTTTGCATTCAAGATGCATATTTTTCATAAAGAAAGTTTAGACAATTTCTTGAAGAAAACATGTTCAGTTTCAAAGAAAGCATAGACAAATTTTCAAAAAGAAAGCATAATCTTATGTTTTTCAAAAAAGTATAGTCAGGTTTTAAATTAAAATAAAGTTCATTTCAGTTTTAAAGAAACTTTATTGAAAATTGACTCAGAGTATCAAATTATCAGTTTTTCCCCTAAAGTGGGATATTATTTTATAGTTATTGAGCACATTGCTTGTTTTTGGGAGTAGTATTGAGCACCGAGTTAGGTAAAGGTTCATATAATCCAAACCCCTAGAACTGCGCGGCCAACAACATAGGATAGGATTGTGTCATTGATTCGGGCGACTGCTCAGAAAGCTCCTAGTAAGGGCTTAGA
Organism: Solanum okadae; assembly: GCA_036553675.1. Taxonomy (NCBI): domain Eukaryota; kingdom Viridiplantae; phylum Streptophyta; class Magnoliopsida; order Solanales; family Solanaceae; genus Solanum; species Solanum okadae. Next base: position 15,379,518 of record CM071681.1, on the reverse strand, counting down.
GATTGAATTCATAGTTCAGTTTGTTCTTTATCCTGGCAAGGTACTTGATAGCTCTAGCTACATGGACAAAACGTTGTATCATCATAAAACTCGCGTGGTGGTTGTCAATTAGAGAAACTCTCCAAGAAAATTAAATTATATCATACATAATCAGTTGTGAAGCTTGATTGTTAAAGTACACATACATGCATTACTTTTCAATAACTATTTTACAGTCTTCTTCAAATTTACTATTCCATATCAGTATATTCAATTTTGCCACTTGTTTCATTCAGCTATTTTACATACTATACATTTCATGCATTGATCAATCGATACGATGCAAATTCAAGTACTCACGACAGCATGCGCATTATTAGGATCACTTTCCTTCAATTTGGTAAAACCTCGTTGCTTCCAAAGGGGTTCAATTTATCTTGAAACTCAATAGCTTCAATTTTTTTTCTATATTTCATGAGCATTAGTCCATGAATATTTTGTAAATGCTTGTCCAAAACTTTTTAAGTCCAAACTTTGTAAAAATATCCATAATTATTTAGTGAAAGAAATTTGTAGTTTCTATTGAATCGAAGTCGTTTTTTTAGCATTTAAAAGTGCCAAAACAAGAATACAATTTTTTTCATTTATTAATCAATGAATGTTTTGTAAATATGACTATATTAGCCCAATCACCTAGTGATGTTTTCTGCTTTGACCCATTAAAAATAATATCAGAGCTACTCTTGTGTTAGTCTTGTCACCATGGGCCAGAGTTTAACTGGATTTAGGCAAATTCTGAAGGCTGGGCAAACCTCAATTCTGAGTCTGCGTAAATAAGCATGACTTACACACTAATGATGTGTTTTAAAGTCGTGCAGACCTAAACCCAAAACACACATTATCACTAGCAGATTAGGTTGTTACTGGTTTTTCACATTTGTAGTTCGCTTTTCCAATCCGACATACCAGTAGATGAACTTTACGTCTTTGGTGTATTGATGCATTACAGGCAGGTTTAATGGTGAATAACGACTTGTCAAGTTCTGGTATATATTTTAATGGTTAGTTAAGATATTCATATTCATATCATCCAACAGATATGTACTTAATACATATGCAAGGATATATTAACCAATCAAGGACCCCTTCCAGAAGCTAGCTGCTTCTTGAGGCTGAGGATTTCAAGACCACTTGAAGCTAACTGATTTTTCAGCTTTGATGCAGCCGCCTCGAATTTCTTGTTCATAAAGTCTATCTCATCCATCGCCTCTTGGTACCTTACTCGAAATGCATCCAATTTTGCTTGTGCCCCTCGAAGTCTCATTCTCAACTTAGCTTTATCACAGTTGTGGTTGACTTCACCCTGTTCAGACATCAGATAATCACATCACTCTCTTTTGAAAATAGTAAACTTGAAATGAACCACTTGACTCAGATTGCTCTTTTAGAAGTTATACGTGCAACTTATCACGAAAATATGCTGTGTTCGTAATTATGCATACACAAGGAAACATTCCTTAATTACACATGCAAACATGTTCAGCAGATTATCTACTCATCTATGCAGAAATTATGCAAATGCAAGAACAACATATAGAAGCTTTTATTCACAGTACACTTATTTCATTTCTTAACCTCAATAATCACATATAGCAATATAGTATTATACTAGAACCAAGATATAAGAGAGGATAACTTGTACAAATATAGCAACAAAAAGGTAACCTGTCAACTCATCATAATCGAGTACAATGTGTGATTGACCATGTGTATGATTGCTTACATTATGCATTTTAGCCTCCAAAGCTGAAAGCTTCTCACTGAGCTGCTCGACTTCATGATTTGAATTTGAAAGCTGATAACCAAAATATAGTGTTATCCTCGAGCATAGTAGAGAAAGTCTAAGTAACAAAATACATTTGTAATAATCTATCTCAGACAAATGAGAATCACATCTCCTTTACTTGTTCTGAGAGAAGATTCATCAATAAGCTGTTCACGGCATTCAAGTGGCAAACCTGAAAGTCATCTCTATGAATTGGCTCTGTCTCTGATTCTCTACTACGGGCTAATAGATCAACTCTTTCTTTGCTAAGCATGCTTAACTCCATCTGAAGTCTTTCTACTTCCTTGCACAGATCCTTATTCTCCTGTGTGAGCATCTGATTTAACATTTCATTGGAAAAAGACCAGTTATGCAGAATGGCAGTAACATATAATGATGCCGAAAACATGGACAAGAAAAGGAGATCAACTGAACTGGTGTGAACTACAACAGAGGTCCAAAATTCAAATACTATTGGACCAGACTGAATAAGTTTGTCATGCACAGCTGCTGGAGGTGAAGAAACTGTCAGCAACACAACAGCTTGTAGGATCTTGTAAATAAGCTTATTAATTCATGATTACAGTTCCAGTGGCAACATTCGTTTTGAGTATGTCTACATTCACGTGAACTTACTATCAACGATTGAAGTTTTCTATTAGGTTCAGATTACATAGTATAGGATTGACATTCATGTGAACTTACTTTAGTGAGTTCTCACTAGCAGATGTGGAAGGCATTTCCCATTTTTGTCTAATTCAGTGTTGTGAGTGTTAAGTTTGAAAATGAGGATGAAGTTACCAGTTTCCAAAAAAACAAGTTTGAACATGAGGTTTTCTTTGTATTTTTTATTTTTTTGAGATAAAGGTAACTGTATATTCACAAAAGGCTCATCATCAAACAAATGATGAGCATAGGTCACTTACAATCTCATTAGAGCATATCAAACTACCCTATGGGAAATTACAAATTACTTATAAAGTCAGCAAAAAGTTCTATATCCCCCACCATATCTTGTTTACACCAAAAGTACAAAAGACTAAGACAATTCATTCTAATTTTCTGGGTGTTGCTTCTCTTATCCACAAAGCATCTTCCCTTCCTTTCTTTCCAAAGGGACCACCAAATGCAGGCTGGGATTAACTCCCACTAATCTTCATTAGACTCCCTTCTTCCTATCTCCTTCCAGCAGTAGAGCAAATCCTTAGTGGACTTTGGAACTACCCAGAAAACACCAAGAAGGCCAAGAAACATGTTCCACATGCTTGTAGCTACTTTGCAAGGAAGGAATAAGGGACTATTAACTTCTGCATCTTGATCACACATAAAGCATCTTGAGCATATTTGTCTGCCTTTCTTTTGAAGCACTTCATGTGTTAAGCAGGCCCTTTTGCTCACTAACCAAGCAAAACATGAGATCTTCCAGGGTATTTTTATCTTCCATATTAACTTTTATGGCCAGTTTCTGATCTGGTGTTTTGGCCAATATTGAATCTCCAGTAACATGACTTTACTGTAAACACACCTTTGCTTTGCCATCGCCAAATAGGTTTGTCAGGTTTAGTGGAGGTGCCAGGGAAGGCATTGAGGACCTGAAACAGATTAATGACCCTCTCAATTTCCCAATCATTGAAAGCTCTCCTGCATCTGAGATTCCAACCCTGAGGGCTCCATAGCTGTGAGATTGTGGCCTTATCTTGGGTGCTGAGCATAAACAGGCCAGGAAAGAGTGATTTCAGGCTTTGATCCCCAATCCAATGTTCATTCCAAAAATCAATTTTCCTACCATTTCCCACCTTTAGTGAGATATTGCCTTTGAACTGAGGCCATAATCTTCTAATAGTTTTCCACACACTGCACCCAAAAGTTTCAAGAGCCTCCTCAGTAATCCAATGGCTTTGTAGTCCATACTTCTCTGTGATGACTCTTTTCCAGAGCGACAGATCTTCAATGCAGAATCTCCACAACCATTTTTGAAGGAGACAACTATTCTGAAGATTGAGCTTTTTTATTCCCAGCCCCCCTTGCTTTCTGCTAAGAGTAAGAGTATCCCACTTAACTAGATGGTAACTTTTGTGCTCTTTATTTCCATTCCATAGGAAAGACCTTCTGAGTTGATTGATCTTTTTCACAATGTTCTTTGGTATAGGAAATAGGCTCATCATATATGAAGGCAAGGCATCAAGAACTGATTTAACTAGAGTCAACCTACCTCCCAGGGAGAGGTATTGACTCTTCCAACTAGCAAGTTTCTTGTTACATCTCTCCAAAACTTCACTTCACACTGCTATCTCCTTATTTTGTGTTCCTAAAGGCATGCCCAGATACCTTGTAGGTAGGGTTGCTATTTCGCAGACAAAATTTCTAGCTAGCAACTCCATATTATCCGATAGAGAACTTTTTTGCCAATTTACATGCAGACCAGATATACCCTCAAAGATGGTAAGGATTGCTCTGATGTGTCTAATTTGTATCACCTCAGCCTCACAGAAAGCTAAAGTGTCATTTGCATATAGTAGATGAGTAACTCCCACCTCATTGTCCATATTCCCCTGAGTCTGAGCCTTATAACCTTTAATCCATCCATTAATATTTGCTTTTCTGATCATGTGATTGAGGCCTTCCATGGCTAGCAAGAAAAGAAAAGGTGAGAGAGGGTCACCTTGTCTCAAACCCCTATTGGAAAAAACCTTCAGAGTTTCCATTTATGGTCAGGGAGAATTTAACAGTGGATATGCAGAACTTTATCCAATTGAGCCATTTCGTCCCAAATCCCATGTCCTTTAAAATCTTCAGCAGAAAAGACCAATTGACATGATCATAGGCCTTCTCTGTCTAACTTACATAAAATTCCAAAAGTTTTTTGCTTAACTCTGGAGTCTACCAACTCACTGGCAATTAGTGCAGCATGCATAATTTGTCTTCCTTTCAGAAAGGTCATTTGGTGTACATCAACCAGCTTCCCCATTACTGTCTTCAACCTCTCAGTAATCAGTTTGGAAATGATCTATAGCCTCCTCCTATCAAGCTAATTGGCTTGGAATCTTTCACTTCTTCTGCTCCAGGTTTTTTAGGAATTAGTGCTAGGAAAGTGGCATAGAAAGATTTTTCAAAATTTTTATTTTGATGGAAATTTTGAATTGTCAGCATCAGATCCTCTTTTACAATTCCCAACAAGATTTAAAGAATTACATTGTGTAGCCATCTGAACCTGGAGCTTTATCTCCATCACAAAGTTTTAGGCACTGCAAGACCTCTGATTCAGTAAATGGTCTTTGCATCCAGTCCTTTTCTTTCTGAGAAATAGTTGGACATTCCACAAGGTCAAAACTGGGTCTCCACTCCTCCGATTCAGTGTAAAGCTTTTTGTAGAAATTAATCATGGTGTTCCTGATCTCTACATGGTCTTCTACAACCTCTCCTCTGTCTATCAACCTATCAATAGTGATGATCTTCCTGTGTGTTGTTGCCATTCTCTGAAAAAACCTCGTATCAACCATAATACCCTTGATTTTTGTCTCCATTTCAGTTCTTCATTTTTTGCCAACTCTTCCAACTTCACTACTATGATGGCTCTTATTATCACTTCATCTTTAGTCAATTCCCTGGTTTCTTGTATCAAATCAATTTCTGCCAATTCATCCAGTAAGCTATTTTTCTTACTAGTAAGCTCCCCAAAATTTGATTTGCTCCACTCCTTGAGTTTCTACTTTAGCATTCTTAGTTTAATATTCAGTCTATAATTTAGCCACCAATTCTCAAACTTAAAGTTTGACCTTTTCTGCTCCCAGTTACCACTTTCTAACAAGATAGGATAGTGGTCAGATAGCACTCTGGGTAGTAGCGTTTGCCTGATGTTTTTGAATTTTTCTTTCCATTCCATAGAGTACAAGAATCTGTCTAGTCTAGCTGTACTCGGATGATTAATGCCTCTAAACCAGGAGAACTTTCCACCATTTAAATGAGGATTATGTAGCTCCATCTCCTCTATCCACCTTGAGAAGTCAGACATGACATATGAGATTATGTTACATCCTCTTCTTTCTCCCATAATTCTATTGGTATTGAAGTCTCCACATGTGATCCATGTACCTTCACATAAAGTCCTGACTGCAGCCAGTGAAATTAAAAGCGCGCCTAAGCACAAAAGAGAGGCGCAAATACACTTTGCCGCTTCGCATGACCTAAGACGAGGCTCATATCAGTGGGCCCTTCTAATTTATTTTTTTAAAAACATCAGTTTAAAAAAAGGGGTCCTTTTAAATTATTATAAAGAGTCTGTCCCAGTTCCCTAGACTGCAATTAAGGAAGTCATAGTCTCTAAAAGACAAAAAAAAAAGAAGATGAAGAATTATAAGAAGACGAGAAATTGAAGCACAAAAAAAAATCAATCAGCTTCTTCTTCCGTTGGCAGAACAAGCAGCAAGCAAATACAAGTATCTTAGTTCTTCTTACTGATTTCATAAATTGTTGATGCTAAACATTTAATATTTCATACTCCTTTTTATCTTTCTAGAAAATTTAAAAATAAATGGGAATATGGGACAATTGTCCTTTTTTAATGACCGATGGTGTCTTAATAAGAGGATAATAACAAAGATAATTTTCTTAGAAGTCATATAGCCATAGTGGTGGACCCCATATATATGTAGTTGTATTTCATTATTTGCTGATTTATAATTGCATGCAAAGTTCTTTTATATTTTTTTTTGTTTCAGCTTAAAAATAACAAAGAACTTGTCCAATGTCCCCTTTTTTTTGTTCTCATCAGGGTCCTTCAAGTAGTTGTATTTCCAACCAGGATCCCTTCTATTGACTTTAGACAAGTCCTCTGCCATTTTTACTTCTGGATAAAAAAGAAGGCTATAATATAGCAGTTATAATTTCTAAATAATAAATAATAATACACAACAAGAACAAAAAAAAGGGGACACTGGACAAGTTTTTTGTTATTTTTAAGCTGAAACAAAAGAAAATATAAAAGAACTTTGCATGCAATTATTACTCACCAAATAATGAAATACAACTACATATATATGGGGTCCACCACTATGGCTATATGGCTTCTAAGAAAGTTATCTTTGTTATTATCCTCTTACATGTGTTAAATTTTCATTGATCATTATTAAAGTTAAGACACCATCAGTCATTAAAACAAGGACAAGTGTCCCATATTCCCATTTATTTTTGAATTTTCTACAAAGATGAAAAGGAGTATGAAATATTGAATGTTCAGCATCAACAATTTATGAAATCAGAAAAAAGTTAGAAGAAATAAGAGAAAGAAGATACATGTATTTGCTTGCTGCTTGTTCTGCCAGCAGAAGAAGAATTTGATTGTTTTTTTTTTGTGCTTCAAGCCTTCAATTCCTCGTCTTCTTATAATTCTTCATCTTCATCCTTTTTTTTGTCTTTTAGAGACTCTATGACTTCCTTAATTGCAATCTAGGGAACAGGGACAGACTCTTTATAATAATTTAAAAGGACCCCTTTTTTGAAACTGATGTTTTTATAAAAAACATTAAAAAAATTAAAAGGGCCACTGACATGAGCCTCGCCTTAGGTCATGCGAAGCGGCAAAGTGTATTCGGCCTCGCTTTTGCGCTTAGGCGCACTTTTAATTTCATTGATCTGTCATCTTATGTTGTTTATTGTGTTTCGATTATCACATTATTTTGCTATTGTTGTTGTTCCTTTCTTATAGGCTCTGCAACGCTTTCCTTATAAGTTGCTACGATTGCTTTATTGTTTTCTTTTTCTTTTTCTTTTTCTTACTTTGTTGTACTTGAGATGAGTGTCTTTCGGAAGCAGTCTATCTACCTCCATGGGTAGTGGTAAGGTCTGTGTACACTCTACCCTTCCCATATCCCACTTGTGAGATTCCACTAGGTATGGTATTTTTGTTGTTGTTGTTGTTCGACTTGCACGTAATTGCTCTATGTGCTTATATAAATTGGTAAGTGAATGGTTAATTGGTTCTCCCGACGAATGGTACTAGCCAGTGTCAGTCACGTCTAGGGGGTATTTTGCAATGTGACAATTGCTGCATGAAATTAGTATCAAAGCACAAGTTTAGATTCGTCGTGTAGCTGTTGCTGGCTACTACTCATTGCCAAAGATGTTAGTCTAACTGATTGGTGGTTTCACCGTGTACTTTCTTGAATAGAACGATAAACTACCTCATCATAATACAGGCTCACTTGTCAGAGTCGACGGTTGAGTTTTCTCCTCGGGGAAGAGAAAGAAGTTGATCATGAGGATATTGCTATCATTTCATATTAATTATCTTGATCTATTACCTACAACTAAAAAACGATAACAATATTTTATTTTAGAGATAAAACTCTTTTTAATTTTATCCTTTTAGGTAGATATGATCAAGATCAAAGTGTAGCAGGAATGCCCCAACAGTGACATTCTATGGACTGCTTCAATTGGATGGCACCTCATCACAGTCCATATGTATTGGTGAAGTTTCAAGATTTATAATTTAAACCAAAACTTCCTTTCTTATAAATAAGCTCTTCATGTACTTCATGAGTTCTTCTTAACCAAAACTCTCTCTTTCCTCTTCTCTTCCTTTCTAGTCTCTCGTCTCTCAATTATTCTCTCTATATGTATCTTTCTCTCACCCCTCTTACCTTGCTTCTTCCTTCTAGTGTTACATTACTAGGTAGACCTAAATTAATTGAGGGAAGTTGTCTCATAAGACCAGCAATCTCTCGAAATTAATTCAGACTTAGATAAAAACATAACAAAATGTATCATATTAGGCAATACCAAATAATTGAGATTAAGGCTTAGATGTCGTTACACATACATTATGTGTGCCTCTTTTTGGGAGGCATTCTACTCTTTAAAGACTTGTATGCCAGTGTACGTAGAAGTATGAGATATAGAAATCCTTTAACTTAAGAGAACCCTAATTTTACTTAAAAGAAGAACTATTGATAGTATTGGAATGAAAATTGACCAAAAAGAGCCAAAAGGATTTTTATTTTATTTTTTGATAGAGAGAGCAGAATGGATATAGGGACTTGTATAGTTGGACCACTCATTTGAGGTTGAAACAAAGTTGATTGATTGTCGAGTATGCTATAATATTTCTTAAACTATTATACCAGGAACTCACCGAGATTCTAAAATAAGCAAGCTCGATGCAAAAAAATTGTTCCAATTTATCTCGTCTCCAATTTATTCATTTATTAATTCTTTGGACGGGAGTGCTTCTGAAAGAGTGGGTAAAATCAATACTGAAGAACAAAAGCACTTCCTCACTTTCTAAGTCAAACAAGCAATAACACCAAAGTTTGTATGATAAGAGTTATACAGGCCATAGATATTCAACTGAAGTATATCCTGCTTAGCCTACCCCCAGAATACGTTTCTAGGCTGAATCACTAATGCTGCACTCAATAAATTCTAAATGCTTGAAAAAGTACAAACAAATTACCTCTTGAGATCTTCTACATTGTTCCTCGGCATCTCTCAGGCTAAGTCTAAGTTGATCAATCTCCAGTAATTTCTCTTCACTGTAAAATAATGAAAAAGGCAATAACTGTATATCATCAGGCAGACCAATTTAAAGGTTCAAAGGAATACAATACTCAAGGCACCTTGAATACACCCAACTTTTGATGAGGGTAGTAGCAGCTGTAGAATCAAAGTTTATCACTTGATCACCTAGGCACCTCAAGTAAATTTTAAGAAATAGATTAACAAACTATTATAAACTCTATCGTCCTAGCACCCAAGGGTGGGGATTAGCATTCAGTGAAGTGGATGAAACCCCGAGGAGACCAGGTTCAAATCCCAGCAGAAGCAATGATTTCTTTGCATCAATGCTGGTGGGAGGAGCAAGTACAATGTGCAATAGTTTAGGTGCCCAAGCTAGCCCGAACATCACCATTATAGAAATACACTGACACACCCCCATTGTCCCAGTTTACTAGTCACTTTTTGCTTATCGAGTACCAATTTACTAGAGCTAAATATGTTATACTCATTTTGAAATTAACTTAGATTTTTAGAAAGCGTTAGTGTAATACATGTGCTCTTTTCTGCATCAGAATACATTTTAAAAAGACAACAGAATACATTTGAAAAGATTAGTCACTAGCAACTTTACTTATCTATTGACAACCAATTTGAACCAACGGATTAGAAACACATCAGAGTGATAGGGGAGCAAAGGATAGTCAAACCTGAATCTTTTGTCCACCAACGCATTATTTTCTGAGATGACCAAACTCTCCTCAAGGAGTTTGCACTGTATTCTACAACTCTCAAGTTCATTGGTCACCTGTAGTTTAAAGTCAGGATGATAAATCAAGATTCAATAAGTAAATCATGGACAATTGACATGTATATAGATGTGCAACATATTTTGCTAAGTTCATCACCCCAATGGCTGTCTTTGATTTCTTTAATTTAGCTATGTGTTTTTCTAGTGAGGAAGCTCTATGGTACCAGACATCACAAACAATTCTCTTAATCTGTTTAAAAAGGGAAGATTAAAAGTGAACAAGCTTTGAATTAACTAGGCGTCTCGGAAATACAATTTCCACAATATTATGTTCCCTCTAGAACAGTATGCAAGCACTGAGTCTTTGAAGAGATCCTCAATATCAGAAAGAGCCACTGGAGCGCTTCTAGAATATGCTTAAATTGTTCAACTACATCATGTGTAAATCTGAAGGTAACCTCTGTCATTTTCTGTGATACATTGGCAATTTCAGCACCATAAGATTTTGCTTTTTCATTGATTGCTTCAACTGTAGCTTTCTCCCTTGCAAGCCATATGGCCTTTTCCTCCTCCATTTCCAAAAGGGCATCAGTGAGTTGCTGCAAAGAAAAAAAGTCACTCATAAATGACGCAATGGAAACAGTTGAATGGAGCCTCAGAATACATGTTTCCAAAGCAACTTCAGTTATTACCATAGCTAAATCTTCCTTTTCTTCTACCAAAATGTTGACAGAAGTTTCCAATCTCTGACATCGTGATTCAGATTCTTCCGAACATAATCTCTGGAATGCCAGAGAAACAATTAATAATCAGACAACAGAAATAAGTTAATATTTTATTTTTTAGAAGACACAATAGTAGAAAACGTTAACTTATGATAGTCAAAAGATTCATGCTCAACAGACGAATATGATAATCAAAGTATATGAGAAAGAGGGAACTGCAGTGGAACAATTAACAAATATAAACTTACAAGGCATGACACCTCATCCTTCAGCATACTTAGTTCTGTATTTGACATATTCAACTCGTCAGATAAAGCTTGAAATTCACATGCCAAATTTTCTGCTCTAGAATTGGCTTCTTCGTTTTCTGCATGAGAAGTTGTTAATTCCTCTTCCAAAGAAGCAATTGTTGTCTCCATCTCAAATGCCAGCACTTCCAATTTCCGGTACTCCTCCTTCACACCAGAAAAGGAAAAGTAGCTTAAGACTAAGCAACAAAGATAATTAACTTTCCCTCTTGGGTGGAATAGAGACAATCAATTACTTTTTGATGACAACAAACAATTTACTAATCTACTTTTGATATCATCAGGATATGAAATACTATTTATAAGATTGATGAAGAAAGTACACATAAGGGCATTAAATGCCAAAAATGATGTCTAAAATAGTACTAACAAATAAACGTTAGTCACTCCTAGACCTAACTTAGGTGAGCATTATCCTAAGAATGAAACGAACATCCTCTAAGATTAGACTTCATGATGCATGCCAATAAGGTTTTTCTTTTCTTTAAGGGTGCCGTAAATATTGCCTGCTTATACCGAGTTTAGTGATGCTTAATTTGGTGATAAAATTTGAACACTTAAAAATGCTTGATATTATCGTGAGATTGTCATCATAAGATGATTGGGAGAAGACCATGGTAAAGTACTTTTATCATATGATGATCTGCTCCTTTTATTTGAAATTTTCATTACGTTGCATGTAAGTTAGAAACAATCCTTGGGGACAATAAGAGAATTTACATTGAGATTAACAGACCCCAAAAGCCCAAACATGAAATTGAAGTGAAAGCACAAATGTCATACTCCAAGCCCTGACTTGGACAGCCTTTTGTTAATTATTGTGCTTGTCCTATTTTACTTGTCAAGAGTTCTATTAATGACGAGGTAATATTCTAAAATTAATGGTTTATTGAACAAAACTACAGTACAAAGACACCAAATATTGGTCCGCCTTCTTGTTTTTCCATAACAGAGTTACTGATTTTCCCCATGGATTGAGTAAGGGGCTAAGGGCTACGGAAGTTGTATATAAGGTCTAGGGCCACCGCACCATTGCCTTAAGGTTTTGGAAAAAATACTCAGATTCTTCACAAGGTATTAGAATCAACAATCGGTAAGCCTATCTCACACCCATAAAGTTCATGTGTGAACCACCAAAATTGGGTTATGTGTGCAGGAGTGTGTTAAGTTATTACATGTCCCACATAGGTTGTGTAAGGGGTTCCAAAGGATCTTATAGAAGGTCTTGAACCACTCCAGTCATGGCCTAAGTTTGTGTTATGGATGTTTAACTTCCTTCAGTGCCATAAGTTATGCTCAATCTACATGTGTGAGACTAATTTCAAAACTTGACCAACAGATAATGTATAAAAAAGTGTTTTTCACTGTTCCAGTATACATTTAAGTTACATAGAAACACACTTCTTGAACTTATTTACACTAGTTTGAGCACATGATACCTACCTGAACAACAAGTTCGACACAAACAGAGGAATTCTTGGATCTTTTGGAGTCAAGCACATTAGAGCTCCTATCAACAACTGAATCACGCCTTCTTCCAATGTTTGAGTCTCGTTTATTGATGTCACGCTCAAGAATAGCCCTCTGGCCATTTAAGCGTTTAATTTCCCTCTCAGCACAAGCTCTTTCACCCTAACAATGTGATACCATCAGAAAAGATAGAAATGCCTTAGACGGCACAAGAAAATCAACCTTCAAAACAATTCGAATGAAACCTCAAGTTTTGTCTTCTCCTGGATGGCATTCCTAAGTTTGGATTCTGTGTCTCTCAACTTTGCTTTTGTTTTCTCCAAATCTTTTCTAATATTTTCCTTCTCTCTGCCTAAAGAACTAGAAGATAAGCATGACAGTTCCTTTTGAAGACTTTGAATTTGAAAAAGGTGTTCAGATTTTTCTGCTTCATACTTTTCAGAGATTTCCTGGAAAAGAGCATGATCAGCAAGAGCAGAGAAATAGAAAAGGATCAATATAGGAGAAAGTGAAGCAACTTACTGTTAATGCATTTCCAGAATCTTCAATAGCTCTTTTTAGTTCTTCTATCTGATTATGCAGATCAAAAGACTGATTGTCCAGTAGAATCTACATTTTGATTAGCATGCGTTAAAAGGTAATTTCAACAGAAACACATAGCAGAAGTGTGAGATAATACTTGGTTGTCAAAGTTCTAATTATAAAGACGAACGAAAAGAAAAGGCAATCAATTTATACCTTTTCATCCTGAACTACATTGATCTTTTGCCTCAAGAAAGATTGTAATTTCTCATGGTTTCTAATGACGGATCTTATTTGGTTGGAATTGTCAAGTGCTGAAGACTTTAAATCCTGAAAGTGGGAAAAACTAGATCAGGTAGTGGAAACACATGGAAAATAACTTATCGTACTAGAATGAAATATATAGAAGCATAAGAGATAAAATTGTGTGTTGTTAAAGAACATATTGCATGCATACCATAAATATATGATAAGAATGGCCAAATCTGAAAGGTGTTATGCAATGGCCTACAAGAGATACTCACAGGAACTAGTTTGGATATAGCAGAGAAAGACAAGACAAGTTCCTCTACCACTGGAATGAATGAATCAATTAAGGTTCGTGAATTTTCAAATTCTGACATCAAGTCTTGAACCTCCCTCATCAGCTCAGTTTCAGACTTCATGTTGTCCTCCTGAAATAAGTGTATCCATTAATGCCCCAGGAGGCATATGAAAATGGTTGTATTATATACTTAAAGCAGAACCCTAAGAATGTCGGTCACAATATATCATCAAGCACTATTAGAGTGGAAATGAACTTACAACAAGCACTACTGCAGATTCCATTGAAGCAAGCTGTTCTCGAGCCCCTTGTGCCTCAAGTTTTACACTCAAAAGCTCTTGGTAAAGCTAAAGCATTAAAACAGAAGTTATTGCACTGTAGAACTTAAAGGAAAGGTATTATCGATATCAAATGTAAAGGTAAAATGTAAAATGAGATCCTAGTAGACAAAGAATCGGCCTGAAAACATGTTCATAATGATGCAGAATGAACCCTCAGGGGTTGGCCTGCTTGCAATTGACTTGAGCCTTGGGGTTTGCTCCCTTTCAAGGTCTCAAGTTCGAAACCCACTGGGTGCAAACAATTTCTGAGGGCCATCGGACTGGGTAAAACCTGAATTAACCGTGGTGCACTTGCGGGAAACTCCTTGCCGAGGGCCTGTGCACCCCCGGGATTAGTCGGGGCTCAAAGAGACTCGGACACCCGGTGCAAATCAAAAAAAAAAAATAAAAAAAATAATGATGCAGAATGACACCATTTCTTTGGCTTCTTTGAATAGCAGGACCATTTGAGTCTATCTAATAGAGAAATGCTGTACCCACTTAACTCGAAAGTTATTACCATCATAATGTATTTTATCGATCACTAATGCAATTATGCCTTGTACTGTATAAAATATGGTGCAAGGAACAGGACATTCTAGACATACTCAACAAGCAAAAGTAAAGGCCAAAACCTGATTCCCACTCTGAGATGTGGCACGTGCAGAGGAAACAGATATGATAAAATGTGAGGTAAGAAAGAGAGAAGTGAGAGACATATTTGTGCCAAAATTGCAGAAGGAAAGCAAAACACCATTTAAAGCTTCATTTAATAAATTAAACTAATAACTATTGAATAGATAAAAATCACCATCAGAGACATCGTTCTGATTTTAGTCACTGCAAAAGTTTTTGAGGATGTATCTTGGGACTAAGTTAAGAATATGATATTCGACCACCGAGACTTATAGCCTAGTGGTACCACTGGGGATCTCCTACACATTAGGTGCAGAATCGAATCTCTCTATCCTCTTCTCCAGCCCCTTCCCCTTCCCCTTCCCTTGTCCCTCTATCTAACAAATAAAATTGAACTTGTGAAAAAGTGTGACTAGGCAAAAGGGAAGCATCAGAATTGATTAATTAAAACAAATGTGGAGCTTCAGATTCAGCATTAGCATGTTTTGGCATTTCAGCTCTTAAGGTGGCTTCTTGTCTTCATTACTAATTAGATTTTGAAAGCATTAGTCAGTAGCAACATATGGTGTTCATTGACCTTGAGAAGGGCTACGACGAAGTCACGAGGGAAGTCTTGTGGTGATGCCTAGAGGTAAGAGGTATATTGGTGGCCTACATAAAGGACATGTACAAAGGAGCTGAAATGCAGCAAGAATGGTGGTAGGAGACTCGGAGCACTTCCTTGTGGAGATGAGGGGTTACACCAGGGATCAGTTCTTAGTTCGTTTCTATATGCCTTCGTGATGGATGTATTGACGCGAGACATTCAACATGAGTTGCCTTGGTGTATGTTATTTGCGGATGAAATAGTACTGATTGATGAGACGCATAATGTGTTAGCATGATTGGACAGATTCTAAATATCTGTACATATCTATGTTATAACTCTAAATATTTGTGTAATGATGATAGGAGATAGCATAGATTAATGTAGCATATTTTCAGAGATATTACAATTAGGAATAACATATATTTAGGGATATATAGCAGATTTTTAGGCATGTAAATCAAAATTCTTTCTATTTAATGGAAGAACTCTCATTTGAGAGAACTCATTCAGCAAAATTGACATGGTATTAGAGCCTTTTTCAGTGCTTTGATTCTTAGTGTCTTTCATCTGTGGTTTCTTTCAGAATTTTTTTTTGAAAGTTTTGGTTCAGCTTACTGTTTTTTAGTCAACAGTAAGTCCTAAGTATCTTGGAATTTTAGGCATCTTGGAATCTCAGTCTTGGTCATTTTGGTTATTTTGTATCATTGCATTTCTATCTTCCTTAACTTGTCAAGAACATGGCGTCATATCAGTTTGAGTCCTTCTACGTTCATTTCACAGGAAAAAATTTATTTGCCATGATCCAAGTTCTAACAAATTTCGTGTTTCTAGAAATGTTATTTTCTTTGAGAATCAGTATTTCTTTCCTACTCATGTTGAGTCATCTTCTGTTTCTCCTCTTCTTCCTACTTTTGAGGATTTGTCATTGTCTTCTAAGCGGTTCAAACCAGGATTTGTGTATGAACGATGTCGGCCAACTTTATCCCATCCCGAAACAGATCCGCCACCTGAGACTGCTCCACAACCAGACTCTGAGATTTCTTCAAGGTCTGCTCCTCTTGAGCCTCCTCGGCGATCTACTAGAGTGTCTCAAACTCCTAAACGGTAATGTTTTTCTTCTACTTTATCCACCATCTCTATCCCAACAGGTTACTCACAAGCTTCCAAGCTTGAATGTTGGCAAAAAGCAATGGAGGAGGAACTTTTGGCTCTTAAAGAAAATAACACATGGGACATTGTTCCTTGTCCTCCAAATGTCCGTCCAATTGGATGTAAATGGGTTTATTCAATTAAACTTAATTCTGATGGAACTCTTGATCGGTACAAAGCTCAATTGGTGGTCCTTGGCAACAAACAGGAGTATGGTGTAAACTATGAGGAGACTTTTGCACCTGTAGCAAAAATGACTACGGTGCGAACTATTATTGCCATTGCTGCATCACAAAATTGGCCTCTTCATCAAATGGATGTCAAAAATGCTTTTCTTCATGGTGATCTCAAAGAAGATATTTATATGAAACCCCCACCTGGTTTGTTCTCATCACCTACATCAGATGTATGCAAGTTGAAGCGGTCTTTATATGGATTAAAACAAGCTCCAAGAGCTTGGTTTGACAAGTTTCGATCTACTTTGCTTCAATTCTCTTTTGAACAGAGCAACTATGATTCGTCTTTGTTTCTTCGAAAAACATCTGCTGGTTGTGTTCTTCTTTTGGTGTATGTCGATGACATTATTATCACAGGAACTGATTCTTCACTAATCACTAGCCTCCAGCAGCAGCTTAAGGATTCTTTTCATATGAAAGATCTTGGTATTCTTACTTACTTTTTGGGGTTAGAAGTTCATTATAATTCTTTAGGTGTGTTCTTGAACCAACACAAATATACTCAGGACTTGATTGCTTTGGCTGGTCTTCAAGAATCTTCCTCTGTAAATACTCCATTGGAATTGAATGTAAAGTACTGCAGTGCGGAAGGAGATCTTCTTCCTGATCCAACTTTGTATCGGCAATTAGTTGGGATCCTAAATTATCTTACTATTACTCGGCCTGATATCTCTTTTGCAGTTCAACAAGTGAGTCAATTTATGCAGGCTCCACGCCATCTACATTTGGTGGCTGTCCGTCGCATCATTCGATATCTCTTGGGAACATCTACTCGTGGATTATTCTTTCCTAGTGGTTCTGAGATTCAACTTAATGCATTTAGTGATTCTGATTGGGCTGGATGTCCTGATACTCGTCGCTCCGTCACGGGTTGGTGCATGTTTCTTGGAGATTCCTTGATATCTTGGAAGAGCAAGAAGCAAGATCGTGTATCAAAATCTTCCACCGAATCTGAATATCGAGCAATGTCTACTGCTTGCTCTGAGATTGTTTGGCTTCGTGGTTTACTTGCAGAAATTGGATTTCCTCAATCTAATCCCACTCCTCTCCATGCTGACAACACAAGTGCTATTCAGATTGCTACTAATCCAGTTTATCATGAAAGGACCAAACACATTGAAGTGGATTGTCATTATTTCAGAGAAGTTGTAGATAAGAGAGTCATTACTCTTCCACATGTATCCAGTGATCTTCAAATAGCTGATGTGTTTACAAAGTCTATGGCACGACAACGTCATCAGTTTCTGGTAGGCAAATTGATGCTTTTTGATCCACCGGCATCAATTTGAGAGGGGATGTTAGCATGATTGGACAGATTCTAAATATATGTACATATCTATGTTATAACTCTAAATATTTGTGTAATGATGATAGGAGATAGCATAGATTAATGTAGCATATTTTCAGAGATATTACAATTAGGAATAACATATATTTAGGGATATATAGCAGATTTTTAGGCATGTAAATCAGAATTCTTTCTATTTAATGGAAGAACTCTCATTTGAGAGAACTCATTCAGCAAAATTGACATAATGGAGTTAATGCTAAGTTAGAGGTGTGGAGACAAACTTTGGAGACTAAAGGGTTACAGTTGAGCAGGACCAAGACAGATTATGTGAAGTGCAAATTCATGATGTGATGCATGAGGTAGGTGTGGAAGTGAGGCTTGACACACGAAATATCCCCAAGAATGGCAGATTCAAGTATCTTGGGTCTATAATCCAGGGGAGTGGGGTCATCTACAATGATATCACACATCGTATTGGTGTGGTGTGGATGAAGTGGAGGCTTGCCTCTGGAGTCTTGTGTGGTAAAAATGGTACCACCAAAACATAAAGATAAGTTCTATAGAGTGGTGGTTAGACCGAATTGTTGTATGGAGCAAAGTGTTGGCCAGTCAAAAACTCTCGTGTCTAGAAGATGCATGTTGCTGAGATGAGGATATTGAGGTGGATGTGTGGCCATACTAGGAGCGATAAGATTAGAAATGAGGATATTCGGGATAAGGTGGGAGTGGCCTCCATGGTGGACAAGATGAGGGAAGAGAGACTGAGATGGTTTGGACATGTAAAGAGGAGATGCATAGACGCACCAGTGAGGAGGTGCAAAAGGTTGGTTATAGAGGGCACGAGGAGAGACAGAGGTAGGCCGAAGAAGTATTGGGGAGAGGTAATGAAATAGGATATGACACAGCTAGCTTCAGGTTACTGAGGATATGAACTTTGATAGGAGGGTGTGGCGGACACGTATTAGGATAGAAGGTTAGTAAGTAGTCTAGTGTTGTCTTGCTTAGAGTTGTTGGTGTTTGTCATTGTATTATTGTAGTTCTGGTTTTTGATATTTAGCACTATTTCTTATTGTTTTCAATAATCTATCCTAGTCTGTTATTTATTGTGTTTCGATTATCGCACTATTTTGTTGTTTTTGCTCCCTTCTAGTAGACTTTACATTGTTTCCTAGTTACTTGCTATATTTCTTCATGTCTCCTTTGTACCCGGATTTGCTGCACTTGAGCTAAGGGTCTTTCGGAAACAGCTCCTCTACCTTCACAAGGTAGTGGTAAGGTCCATGTAACCCCACTTGTGAATTTCACTGGGTATGTTGTTGTTGTTGTACTCAGTAACAACATGCCTACTTCATTTATAAACTGGAAAATTACTAATCAAACAACACTTATTACGATATATAGAAGATTACCATATGTTTCATATTTACTGGTGCTTCATCATGCAAGTGGGAGAAACAGAACTTTTTATTAGTATTCTATCAGGTAGAAATAGCAGATTTTCTTGGTGCTTGGCTGTGATAATTCAATGATTGGTATAGATATTTACAGCCACAACATTTATGCTACTAGCAGAGAAATTCTGAAATGATCAAAGCATATATCACCACTTTGTTTGCTCTCTTGATATAAGGAGATAAATCATCATAATTGCGACTTTCAATGCATAAAATGTGAAAGCCTGATTACCTCCTCATGCTTCTCTCTTGCAGATATGGTCTGCTCAGTTGCTATCTCAACAACAGAGTCCAAATTCTGTTGGCTTGAGGATCTCTCCATTTCTAACACAGTGATCTGAACAAAAACTCCACATTTCCGAGAAACACTTAAAAAGAGGAAAAGTGACAAGGTAAATTTATTTATATAGATGACGGGAAAATGAGCAAGGAAAGAAGTGAGGACACCTTCTCTTGGAGCTGCTTAATCACAAAAATAGCTTCTGCTTCTCTCAAAGTTTT
Organism: Solanum okadae; assembly: GCA_036553675.1. Lineage (NCBI taxonomy): Eukaryota > Viridiplantae > Streptophyta > Magnoliopsida > Solanales > Solanaceae > Solanum > Solanum okadae. Next base: position 15,359,724 of record CM071681.1, on the reverse strand, counting down.
GCTCCCACACAACAGCATCAAAGAATTGTCATCTTGCTCAGGACCATCGACCAGATGAATGTCAGCCTCAAAAAGCTTCCTTGTCAGATAGTCAATCTTTACCTCACTCACAGTTTTCTAGAAAAAGCAAGGATTAAACTAATAAATCAAATTGAATCAGAAATAACAGAAGCAAAGAAGAAGAATGTTACGTGTGATTCATATTTCAAAAGCAACTCCTCATACTCCCTTTGAAGTTCCAGTAAATCATTGTCTTCCTGCCAGAAATTAAAAAATAATAACACGACAATCAGTAGTATGATACTATTTTGAAAGAAAGTTGAAATAGCAAAGCAAAGTGTGAACCAGTGAGGAGCTTTTTTTCCTAGAGGCTCCTTTTCTCCTGCTAGTCACATGCAACAAAGCCTGTGGGTCAGGGAGAGTACAGTCTTCCAATTGATTACTCCTTGAATTGTCTTCTTGCTTGCCAGAGTCTAAATTGCTGTCAGCATCTAATAGTTCTTCAAAAGGAAGTAAGGGTCCAACGTCACGTTCAATCCCTTCATCTTTGACTACAGAAACCTTCTCTTTGACTGTGGAGCTCAACTGAAGCAGCAGAGAATAAAATATTTAATTTCTGTTTGCATAGGTAAAGCAGCTTACCCAGGGTTCTAGATTGGAGTTCCAGTTCTCCCATTTGGTGCTCATAATCAATTTAAAAGGGCATATCATTAATGCATGCAAGGAATCTGTAACCAATGTTTGTAGAGAAGATTGAGGTGGAAGACGAAGAAGAATTTGGAACCAATGTTTGCAAAGGACTTTTGAGCCAATGAATCACGTTAAATATTATTAAAGAATTTGTTGAAGAAGATATATTGATAAAACTTACTATTAGAAGAGTTTAACATTAGAAAGGGATAAATAGTCCCAATTAATTATTTTACATAAGTTGTTGAAGTATTGAGATATTTATTGTTATTGTTTCTTCCTAATTTAGTATTCTATTTCTGAAATTTAGTTATTTAGTTGAGGGTAGAATAGGAGTTTACTTAGTACCCCAGTTGAAATAGAATAGGAGTCTTTCATCTATTTATTTTCCATGAAGTGAATGAATGAAATAAGCTGAATGTTTTGACTTGTGTATTCTTTTCTCTTCTCTGTAGAACAACAAATTGTATCAGTAGCTTTTTTATTCTAAGGGTTTGTGAGTTAGAGTCGACCAAAAAGAAACCTGAATAAAACCAAATACTGTTATGGCTTCAAGCATTTTCTCGATTCCTTCACCCCTAGTTTTCTGGAGAGAATTATCCAATTTGAGCTGTAAAAGTGATAACCTATTTGCGAGCATATGATTTGGGGGAAGTGGTAAAGGTTGGAAGAGATACAAATCCTTTGCCAAATAACCCAACTATGGCGCAAATTAAGATTCACATAGAAGAGGTTTCAAAAAAAAATTAAAGCTCTCTCTTGCATACAGTCAGCACTTTCAGAAGTAATTTTCACAAGAGTTATGACTACTGAAACTGCAAAGGAGGCTTGGGACAAGTTGTAAGAAGAATTCCAAGGAAGTGACAAGACCAGGCAAATAAAAATGATAAATCTAAGAAGAGAATTCAAAAACCATTGAAGAATTCTCCAACAAGTAGATGAAGGTTGTAAACCTACTACGTACCCCGTGTTTTGGTACTCATACTACACTTCTAAATCTTTTTCTGATGCAGCTTCTAGTACAACCCACCCTTGCTGAGGTTCGGATCTTCCGTGGTCGTCGGCTTGTCGCAAACTTTGATCGTGAGCTCTTGGCGTCCGAAGATTTGTTGTTTTCCTTTTGTATTTGTCTATATATTTTGTATTTTTATTAGATATACTTGATGTATATAGCCTTTCTATACTTAGATGCTCTTGTACCGGTGACACCAAGTCCAAGGTTGGATTCCTTGTATCGTATTACATATCTATGCTATGGGACCTATTCTATATCTCTATTTCTGTTTCCGCATATTTATCAGCTAGTTCTGTATTTCCTTCTGCTTTTGATTTTGACTTGCCTACTGGGGGTTTTATAGTAGGCATCATCATAGCCCGATTTCAAGTCGTGACAAAACCAAATCAGTCTTCTGAGAGAAGAGCCTTCAAGACACAAGAATCATTAAGGATGGCAATGGGGCGGGGCGGGGCGGATGTGAAGCATGTTAAAGGCTATGATGGTTTGGGTTGGGCGGGTTTAAGTTTGTGCAGGGTGGGTTGAAGTGGTTGCAATTTTATGCGGGTTCAAACATAATTTTAACTTTTACATGTTTTAAGAGTGATAGAGTATTATCTATTAAGATAGTTTCTTTTAAGTTGCTAAAATATTCAAAATAGTAAATGAAAATGGTTCAATCAAAATTAATACAATTTCTTACCTGCTTCCCAATTGACCTCTAAAAGATAAAATTTTAAGTCATTATATATTAAACTAATATAACTTCATGAATAATGAATTTTATTTTTAGCATCAAACTTGACTAGAAAAGGAAAATATTAAAAAATTTATGCGGGGCAGGTCTATGTGGGGCGGGTTGAAAATGAAAAAATTGTTATGTGGGGCGGAGCAGGGCGGATTAAATTTTTTGCAAGTTAAGCTCAACCCGCCCCGCACTGCCCCATTATCATCCCTAAGAATCATTGAAAAAGTTCTTGTGAGTTTGCTGGAAAGATTTGAAGCAAAGATCTCTTCACTCAAAGATTCGAAGGATCTCACAAAAATGTCACCTTCAGAGCTTGTACATGCTTTTCAAGCTCAAGAGCAGAGAAGATAACTGCTCTTCAAGCCAAGCTCAAAAGGAAGATGCAAATGCAAAATGAAGGGAGAATATCAGATACTTCTACTAATTTTAGGGAAAAAAACCAAGGTGATTCTCGCAACAGAGCCAAGAAGAAAGAAAACTTCCCACCGTGTAAGTTCAGCAGAAAAACCAATCATAAAGAGGATGATTGTTGGTTTAAAGGGAAGAAACCGCCTTTTCAATGTAGATATTGCAACAAGCCTGGCCATGTTGAAAGGTCTTGCAAAGTGAAGAAGGCTGCCAACAAACTCCAAAAGCAAAAATTTCGGAAGTTGAGGACCAGGAGAAGTTTGCGTTTACAACAATGGTAGCAACGAGACAGGATGATGAAAGCACCTGGTTTTTGGACAGTGGTTGCACTCAACACTTGATCAGCAAACAAGAATATTTTACGAAGTTGGAATCTGCCAAAGGCCTTGTCAAGTTAGCAGATAAAAGCAAGTTGGCAATTGTTGGTAAAGGAACTGTGGCAATTGAATCTCCCAAAGGTATTAAATTTATTCAAGATGTTTTGTTGGTGCCTGATCTGGACCAAAATCTATTTAAGTGTTGGTCAAATGCTAGAACAAGACAATATTTTATTGTTCAAAGATAGAAAATGTGTTGTTTCTGAACCTAGTGGACAAGAAGTGATTACTGTTGAAATGATAAAAAAAAAAGTTTTCCTTTGAATTGGAACTCAAATTCTGAGAAAGTTTATCGAAGTAGATGTGAGCAGGATTCAAAATTATGGCACAAAAGACTTGGCCATTATAACTTGAAATCAAGTCAATGTGCTCAAAAGCATGATTTAGTGAAAGACTTGCCTGAACTTGAGTTGTGTTCAAATGTGTGAGGAAGCTGTCAACTAGGAAGCACACAAATTGCCTTTTCAAAGTCATCAACATGGAGGGCAAGTGAGAAGTTACAATTGGTCCATTCTGACATTTGTGGATCGATGAGAACTCCTTTGCTCAATGGCAGCAAGTATTTTATTCTTTTTATAGATGATTTCACAAGAATGACTTGGGTATATTTTCTTAAGCAAAAGCTTGAAGTGTTTGTTGTTTTTAAGAAGTTCAAAGCTTTTTGTGAAATCAAAGTTGTTGAAAACTCTCAGAACAGACAATGGAAAGGAGTATATTTCAGTTGAATTTCATTTGTTTTGTGATGAAATGGGAATCGAGCATCAATTTACTGTCACTTACTGTAACACCAGACAAAATTCCACGTTAAAGAACCAAACCATTCGCTTGGACCGGGTAATGTCTTACTTGCACATGTGTGTTAAGGTCCATTCCCAAGCGTAGGAAGTTTATCGGATATGATTTAAGGTCATAGGGGACCTCTAGCACTAAGTTGAGTTCATAGTTTTCCTACCATCTAAGTTTTCGCATGAGTTCATGTAAAGGTCAACTTCAAACGACCATATCTCTCAGCATATAAAGAGTTAGGTGTCCCATGACCTATCAAATTAAAAGTCTACGAGTCTTCTTTCCAATGCCACCAGGATTGCATCAATTCGAGTTTAGAGTAAAAAGTTATGATCGTTTATCAGACACACTCCTAGCAGAGATTTCAAAACCTGAGTTTTATGGGTCCAATCTACGGACCGTAGATTGAGCTCGTGAAACGAAGTCCAGAAACTTGATTTTTCAATCTGTTTTTTACAGATCCAATCACAGGTCGTAAATAAGACTCATAAAATGAACTTCTAAAACTTCAGCCTGAATTCCACGGATGGGATCTACGGTTAGTAGATCAAACCACAACCTGTAGATGGCCTCGTGGAATGTTCCAACAGCTTTTCAGTTCAGGTTATTTTGATCTTTTGCCATTCTTTCAACTCCCAAACCACGACATTTTGGCCCCTATCCTAAGTGGGATTAAGGGGAAATCAGTCGACTAAACCTTCCAATTCACACCCAACACTCAGACAATCAAATTCGATACGTTCTAAGTTCCCTCAAGCAAGAAACTAGGGTTCTTCATCTTCAAGCTTCAGTTCAAGGATTCAAGCTAGGGTTTTCATTCTTGGTATGTGAGATTTCATCAGTAGGGTTCCCTTTCACCCATTAAGTCCCAAAGAAACATTATTTCCTCAGCTAATGATTCTACAAAGTTTAGGGTTCCATGAAATATATGATTTTTATCCTATTCCAGTTCTTCTTCATGGGTAGTCTTTTATTACATATTCTTACTTACAATTCAGTATAAATACATAGTTATTTCCATGAGCCCTCAGCTTAAGAGAATTTTATGTTTTTGACCCCATGATAGTCAGATGGCATCTTTTATTTAGAATACAGAAATTCATCATGATCAGTTTAATACTCAGTTTTTCAATTCCACCTATATAAGATGCTTTTAGATAAAGTGTCTATCAATTTCAATATCAGTTTGTAGTATTTATGATCTATTCAGTTTACCAGTATTATTCAGTTTATTAGTTTAAATTCAGTTGGGAGCATTACTTGGCACCGAGCAGACATAGGTATGAAGGCTCACTCGTTAGTTTAGGACTGAGGCCTTTAGTAGGTCTCTCCAAGTCCTAAAACTACGTGCCACTGTAGGTTAAAGGTCACCGGTCATATCAGGATTGACTCCTTAGTCCTTTTGGACATTAGTTTATAGGACCCACATCAATAGTGTGCCTACCCTTGGCAAGGTATAGAACGTCATCCCAGCTGGGGTACATGTTGGACTCCATCTAGATAACGCAGTATGTCAGTTGTTAGTATCTCCCACAGTCCATCTTTCAGATTATTGTATTGACCTTGCATTCACTTATTTCAGTTTTAGTATGTACCAGTTGCATGTTTTACCATTTGGTTATTGCATCAGTTCATGAATTTCAGGTATTTCAGTTTCCTGTTCAGTTCAGCATCTTAGATTTATCATGTCCAATAATTAGAATTGTGATGCATGTCTTACTGACCGCATACTCTTTGCACTATATTGTTTTATATATAGGTCAAGACGCATGGTATCCAGCTTGCGGTTAGTATGCTATTGTCAGCTCAGCAGTGTTTGCTGAGTCCTCATCTTTCGAGGACAACCTTTACATTTATTCCGATTTCAGTTTTCTAATAGTTAGAGTTAGTTGGGAGCTTGTCCCAACAACTCATTTCAATATAGGCTTTTGTGAGAAAAATATTATTGAATTGTTGTTCTAATTATTACATAGAGAACCCTATTTATAGACACTATAATACAATTCCTTACCAAATAGGAGACTATAAACTATTCTCATTTTGTGTAGGATTGTGTATACCTATTCTATTTTAACACTCCTCCTCAAGCTGGTGCATACAAATTATATGTACCTAGTTTGTTACAAATGTAATTAATACGAGGACCGGTGAGAGACTTGGTGAAGATATCTACAAGTTGATCATTTGACTTCACAAATTTGGTAGCAATATCTCCTGAGAGTATCTTTTCACTGACATAGTAGTGACAATCAATCTCAATGTGCTTAGTCCTCTCATGAAACACTGGATTTGATGCGATATGAAGGGTCGCTTGATTATCACACACAAGTTCCATATGACCGGTTTCTCCAAGCAATTGTTTGATCCAAACTAGCTCACAAGTTGCTACAGCCATTGCTCGATATTCTGCTTCTGCACTGGATCGAGCAACCACACTTTGTTTCTTACTCTTCCATGACACCAAATTACCTCCTACTAAAACACAATATCCGGATGTAGAACGTCTATCAAAGGATGATCCTGCCCAATCAGCGTCTGTATATCCGATGATATGCTCATGGCCTTGATCGTTGAAGAGTAGTCCTTTACCAAGAGCTGACTTTATATATCTCAGAATACGAACAATTGCATCCCAATGAGACTATCACAAGGAGAAGTCATAAACTGGCTTACAACACTCACATGAAAAAAGATGTTCGGTCTAGTCACCGTGAGATCATTCAACTTTCCAACCAACCGTCTATACCTTTCAGGATTACTGAGTTGTTCCCCCTGTCCTGGAAACAGTTTAACATTCGAATCCATAGGAGTGTCAATGGGTTTACATCTCATCATTCATGTCTCCTCAAGAATGTCTAAAGCATACTTGCGATGAGAAATAACAATACCTGATCTAGACTGAGCAACCTCAATACCTAGAAAATACTTCAATTTGCCGAGGTCTTTAGTTTGGAAATGTTGAAAGAGATATTGCTTCAAATTAGCGATACCAACTTGATCATTGCCGGTGATAACGATATCATCCACGTAAACAACCAAATAAATACACAGATTTGGTGTTGAATGCCGATAAAACACAGAGTCAGTGTTTTGGGAAGCGAGAAGCGGAAAAAAGCGACAAGGGCTCGCTTCACAAAAGCGAGAAGCAAGAAGCGAAGCGCGCGCTTTTTTTGAATAAAGCGATATTTAGTATAAAAATAAAAAATATTAAATAATTGAATAGAGGTAATATATTCTTAGAAATAGATAGTCAATAATACTCATAAGTCATAACATATAAAGCAAAAAATCAAAAACATAATTAAATCACAAAGAATCAAACTCCTATTCCACAACAAGAGCAGCAAAAGAATTGAAAAAAACAAAGCAGTAATATTAATTGAAAAAAAAAACAGGTCAGTAATAGAGAAAACAGAACAACAAACAGAATTAGAAAAAAAAAATGCAGCAATAAAAATATAGAAAAACACCCAGCAGCAACCAAAAAAAAAAAAAACAGTAGCAGATCACAGCAGCTTCGCAGAGAAGAAGAGAAGAAGAGAACTAACAGGCTACAGCAGTCGCAAAGAAGAAGAGAAAAAGTCGCAGCTTCTTAGTCGCGTAAGTATCTTTTAGAAAAAAAAAAATTAAAAAAAAACCTTACATTCTAAAAAAAAAAAACCTAATTGGCGCTTTTTATGAAAAAGCGCGCTTTCACTTTTCTTGCGCTTCTCGCTTCTACAGTAGAAGCGAGCGCCTTTTCAATGTCGCCTCGCTTCAGGAACTAAAAGCGCAGGAGCCTCGCCTCGCCTCGCCTTGCGCTTTTTACAACACTGCACAGAGTGATAAGCTCCACTACGAGTCATGCCAAACTCCTGAATTACTGTGTTGAACTTTCCAAACCAAGCTCGAGGAGACTGTTTCAGACCATAGAGTGACCGACGCAGTCGACATACAAGGCTACTAGACTCCCCCTGAGCAACAAAACCAGGTGGTTGCTCCATATAGACTTCTTCCTCAAGATCACCATGCAGAAAAGCATTCTTAATGTCCAATTGATGACGAGGCCAATGACGAACGGCAGCCATAGATAGAAAAAGACTGACAGAAGCTATTTTGGCCAGAGGAGCGAAAGTGTCACTATAATCTAGCCCAAATATCTGAGTATACCCTTTGGCAACAAGGCGAGCCTTAAGCTGATCGACTTGACCATCTGAACCAATTTTGACCGCATAAACCCAACGACAACCAACAGTAGACTTACCTGTAGGAAGGGGGACAAGTTCCCAAGTACCACTCGAATGTAAAGCAGACATCTCATCAATCTTAGCATGGCTCCATCCAGAATGAGAAAGTGTTTCTCCTGTAGTCTTAGGGATGGAAATAGAGGACAAAGATGATACAAAGGCATAATGGGGTGAAGATAAACGATGATAACTCAAGAAAGTATAATGTGGATTAGTATTTCGAGTAGATCGTATACCTTTTTGAAGTGTAATCGATTGGCTAGTAGGAGGCAAGGCCACAGTGGGAGCAGGGTCCGGCGCATGACATGAATCATTTGAGACTATCGCTGGACGTGGACGCCGATGCTAAGTGAGGAGTGGTGGCACTACAACTGGAGATGGAGAAGTAACCGTAGGTCCCTCAAAAGTTGGTACAGGCAAGACCTGAGGTATGGGCAAGACCTCAGAGACATCAGGATGATCAGAAGATGTGTAGTAAGGTTGAGATTCAAAGAATGTTACATCGGCAGACATAAGATATCGGCGGAGATCATGTGAATAGCAACGATAACCTTTTTGGAACTCGAGAGTAACCAAGAAAGACACATTCAAGAGCACGAGGGGATAATTTATCTTTTCCAGGGGCTAAGTTATGAACAAAGCATGTGCTTCCAAATACACGAGGAGGGATAGAATAGAGAAGTGACTGAGGATACAGTATGGAATGTGGAACCTGATTTTGAATAGAAGATGAGGGCATTCTATTAATTAAATAACAAGATGAAAAGACTGCATCGCCCCAAAAACGTAGCGAAACATGGGATTCAATGAGGAGAGTGCGAGCAATTTCAATGAGATGCCTATTCTTTCTTTCTGCTACACCGTTTTGCTGAGGAGTGTATGGACAAGATGTTTGATGAATAATTCCTTGGTGAGACATAAACTTCTAAAATTGGGATGATAAATATTCTAAGGCATTATCACTACGAAAAGTACGAATAGAAACACCAAACTGATTTTGTATTTCAGCAAAGAAACTTTTGAATATAGAAAATAACCCAGAACAATCTTTCATTAAGAAAACCCAAGTACATCTCGAATAATCATCAAAGAAACTAACAAAATAACGAAATCCTAAGGTGGAACTGACTCTACTAGGACCCCAAATATCATAATGACTAATGAAAAAATAAACTCTGAATGACCCTCAGTACCACGTGAAAATGTGGCACGAGTGTGTTTCCCAAGTTGACACGACACAATCTAATTTGGATAAACTAGATTAACCAGGCACCATCTGTTGCAGTTTAGATAGACTCGGATATCCCAAACGTTTGCTAATGAGGTCTGGAGGATCTGTAACAGAGCATGCTAAGAAGGAATTTGAAGAGGTAAGATAGTAAAGGCCTTGTGATTCATGTCCTGTGCCAATCATATGTCTCGTACTGCGGTCCTGCATGTGAAAAAAATCATCAAAAAAGGTTATGCTACAATGTAGGGCACGTGTCAAATGACTAACAGATGCCAGATTAAAAGGAGAACCAGGGACATAAAGAACAGAGTCTAGAATGACAGAAGATACGGGTATGGCTTTTCCAACTCCTTTTGGTTTTGTTTGGATCGCATTGGCCAAAGTAATAGCAGGAAGATATTGTGAATAAACAATATCTGACAAAAGTGATTTGTTACCAGAAATATGATCAAAAGCACCTGAGTCCATGACCCATGATCCATCAGTATTAGACTATGAAACACAAGCAAAAGAATTACCTGCAATAGCAACATCATGTTGAACAACCGAAGCTACTTGTGGAGACGTTTGCTTACTTGCATGATATTGAAGGAACTCATCATATTCTGATTGAGCAATATGAGCATTATGGGATGGTCGATCAGACGGAGCAACAAATGCTTCTTGTGGAGATGTCTGCTTAATTGCACGATTACGAAGGAACTCATTATATTCATTTAGAGCAACGGGATCATAACTGGGTGGTGGACCATGCAAATTATGACATGTGTCACGAGTATGTCCAGACCTATGACAATAACTACACTTGGATCGAGGTTTTCCAAGACGACCTCCTCCTCGTCGATTCTCCATAGATTGATATGCTCGCTTTTCTATGGTTTGAGATGCGAGAGCAGATGAGTCAATAGTTGGTGATGAAACTACTTTGTGGCTGGGAGGCGCGGCAAGACGAAGTAGACGAGAGAATAATTCATCAACTGTAGGAATTGTAGGACTAGCTAAAATTTGATCACGCACTGAATCATGGTCAGTAGGAAGTCCAACAAGTGTAAGAACTAGAAACAATGTTTGTTTGTGCTCTTGTTGTTTTTGCACGTTCGTAGTGACTGGCATCAATGTTTCAAATTCCTCCATGACTGCTTGTACTTGTCCCAAGTAGGTGGACATATTTGATTCTTGTTTCTTTAAGTTGGTCATACGAGATATCACATCATAGAATCGAGATATACCATTAGTGTATAAAGCACGAGCTTTTTCCCAAACTGAATAACATTTTTGGAATGGACGGAACAAAGGCATCAACTTGGAATCAATAGATCGCCATAGGAGACTACATAATTGAGCATCAACCTTCTCCCATTGTGCTTTGGCTTTTGCATCTTCCCCACTAGCCTTTGCCTTTTCATCTACCACACAAGCAATGTTCATTAAGTGATCTTGGACACCTTGACCCTTGCACCACAACTCAACCGAGCAAGCCCAAGCTAAATAGTTTGAGCTTCCCATTAACGGTTCTGATGTAATCATAGGGCTTGAACTTCCAATTCCTAGTCTTGGAGCCAAAAGTATCAAATCCCGAAAGACATGTTGTGAAATTAGAATATGTAACCAAAATAAATAAATAATAATAATAATAAAAAAAAAATAGTAATGAGATTATTTTTTTTGTCGGAATCTGGAAAAGAAATAGGGTTGTTGCCGGAAAAGTAGATCTGATCGCCAAATATTGGTCGGAATCAGGAAAAAAATATATGGGCAGCCTCGGAATGAAGAGGCGACCCCACTGGAAAAAGAAAAAAGTTGAAAAAGTGGCCGTTACAGACTGCACGCGCCGGCGCGTGGACCTGACAAGCTCGATGGAGAATTTCTTCCGGCGGCGCGTGAGGGCGCGTGTGGCAGCTGTTTCCGATGAGTTTGACTGGGCTTTGCTCGCCGGGGATTTCCGCACCTAGTGGTGTTGTTGATTTTCGAAAAACAATGACGGAAAAATTAATTACTCAGACAGCCACTTAGGTTACCGGAAAAACTGTACAGTGGTGACAGCTGATTTCGAAGGGATATTTTTTCTCACAATTGCTCTGACACCATGTGCGAAATATATGAGAAAAATATTATTGAATTTTTGTTCTAATTATTAGATAGAGAACCCTATTTATAGACACTATAATACAATTCCTTACCAAATAGGAGACTATAAACTATTCCCATTATGTGTAGGATTGTGTATACCTATTCTATTCTAACAGCTTTAAGACAGACAATCAGACGATAGTATCATTTTTATATTGTATTCAGATGAACTCATCCTCTTTGAGTATTAAGTTTATATTTCAGACTGCTTACTTATCTTAGTATTAAGCCAAACCATGGGTTAGCTTGGGTCACTTGTGGCTCTAAGCATCGTATTACGACTAGGTAGTAGTGTCGGGTCATGACACTTACTCACCGCAACAAAATGGAGTTTCTGAAAGGAAAAATCGATCTGGTCTTGAGATGGCCAAGTTTTTGATTTTTTAGAAAAAGTTGCCAAAGTATTTTTGGGCAAAGGTGGTAAACACATCGATTTATTTGCAAAATAGACTACCAACAAGGGTCGTGGATGGAATGACACCAGTTGAAGCTTGGAATTGCATAAAACCATCAATTAGACATCTTAAGGTGTTTTGCCCATTGTCTTATACTCATGTATTAGCTGTTTTAATGGAGCAATCTTGATGAAAAAGTTGAAAAAGGAATTTTGGTTGGTTATAGCTCTATCTCTAAGGACTATAGAATTTACAATATTGAATATAGGCAAGTTTTTATACGTAGAGATGTGAAGGTGGATGAAGATGCTTATTGAGATTGGAATATCTCTCAAGTCAAAAAGATGGATGTTGAACCTCCTTTACAAGATTCAAATGAAGACTTGGAAGCAAAAAATGATAAAAAAAATTCTGTTAGAGGTACTAGACCTTTGGTAGAAATTTATGAAAGATGCAATCTTGTTGTCCTGGAACCTTCAATTTTTCAAGATACCAGTGGATAGAAGAATGGAAGCGAGCACTGAAGGAAGAAATAGCCATGATTGGGAAGAACGAGACATGGAAACTCATTGACAAACCTGAAACTAAGCAAGTTATTGGAGTTAAATGGATGTACAGGGTGAAGTTGAATGCGGATGGATCTATCAACAAGCACAAAGCAAGGCTGGTCGTTAAAGGTTATTCTCAACAGCCTGTAGTTGATTACTCAAATACTTTTGCACCTGTTGCAAGGATGGACACCATCAAAATTTAGATTGCATTGGCAGCACAAATGAAGTGGAAAATCTGGCATTTAAATGTCAAATCTGCCTTCTTGAACGATTTTCTAGAAGAGGAGATTTATGTAGCTCAACTCGAAGGTATTGTAGTTCAAGGAAGTGAGGGTAAGGTGTATAAGCTTCAAAAAGCTCTATATGGGTTGAAGCAGGTTCCAAAGGCTTGGTACAGCAGAATCAATGCTCAATTGCGCAACCAAGGTTTCCAAAAAAGTGACAATGATGCTACATTATGTGAAGACATTTTCTAATGATGGCTCATTAATTGTTTCTTTATACGTTGACGATTTGCTTGTTACAGGCAGTGATGAGCAAGGATTGCAGAGGTTTAAAGTGAAAATGGAGAAACAATTTGAAATGTCAGATTTGGGAGAGATGAGGACCGGAAGTATACCAATCAGAGGTTGGAATTTTTCTCAATAAGAAAAAGTATGCTTTGGATATTCTGAAAAAAATCAGAATGCAAAATTACAAACCAGTTCCTACACCATTGGTTTTGAATACAAATTTTCAAAGGAAGATGGAGCTGAAGAGTGTGATGCTTCATTTTATAGAAGTTTGATTGGAAGTCTCTTGTACTTGATGGCTTCAAGACCTGATTTAATGTATACTGCTAGTTTGCTTTCAAGATTTATGCAAAGTCCCAATGAAATTCATTTTGCTGCTGCGAAAAGAGTACTTAGGTACTTAAAAGGAACTGTACAACTTGGAATATGGTTTAAACCGGTTGAAGAAGGTGTTTTGCTTGGCTTTGTTGATAGCGATTGGGATGGAAATATGAGCAATATGAAGAACACTACTGGCTATGCTTTTTCCTTGGGTTCTGGTGTGTTTTCATGGAATTCAAAGAAGCAAGAAATAGTGGTGCAATCTACTGCAGAGGCAGAGTATGTAGCAGATTATGATGCAGGTTTGAGAACACACGGTCAATAATCAGATATCCATAAAATAACAAAAAGAAGTTCATATTGCTTCACGAACCAACTGCTCCTATGTAGTCTTCAAAGAAATTGACACAACAAAAGATGATGTATGGTAACACTACCAACAAAAATTAAATCTCACCTCCTTCAAAGCCTCCCTTGAAAGGTTACCTGGACACCATGTATATCGCCGTTTATCCTACAATGCAGAAGATAAAACATCAACTTAATCACAAGAGAACTTTTCCCACTCTTTGTTTCTTTAGTTCTTAGGGGGAAAAAAACTTAATCACCAGAGAAGGGCAGTAAAAAAACTATCAGCATGTTGAAATCACACTCTCAAATAGTAGTGCTTCTAGGAGGGATTCAAAAGCAAGCACAGCCATGAAAAGATAGAAATTGACTAACTCACCTTTTTATAGGTATCACGACCCTCAACCCGATTTGAGCATAGCACCATAGAACTCAAGTTCTGAATTTTTTTCGCTTGCTCTTGTAACCTCTTCTCCCTTTCAGCTTGAGCTTTCTTTTCCTCCTCCAATTCTAATGTAATCCGTTCCCGCTCCAATTCGCTCTATTAAAACTTAACACCTTTGAGACTCACAAAATTTCCAAAGCTACTATAAAGTAATCATCACAAACCTTCAGCAAAGTATTCCGAAGATTCAATATTTCTTCATCAGGATGTTCCGAATGTGACGCCTTCAATGGTTTCAAAAGTATAGGTTGGTTAACTTATCAATGCAACCACTTCAAAATAACAAACGACATGACTGTTTGCACAACCTGCAATTTAGCTCGCAAATCCTCAATCTCCTTCTTTTGACGCTTGAGCAATGCAGCATCAGTCAGTATCTGGAATAAAATAGATAGGTTAAGAGGCAACCATAAGTGGGATTGTGTAAAGGTGAAAAGAAAGTACAAACCAGAAGTAACTCCAACTAACAGCAGACATGAGTAAGAGACATAAAGATAGCTGAGTGATCGACTTGCTTTCTGGTGCAAGAACTAGGCATGCACTTTGGATTCCATATGAAAATTGTTTGAAGTAATGAAAAGATATCATTGAGTGCAGAATGCAGTTAAATATCCAACCTCATTCACATGAACACAGTTTGTAACACGCAATGCCCGGCTTGCGAATTGAAGACTACTTTTAGTCTCGTCAGCATGAATCTGGCATCAAGGAAAAAATGTATTATTAAAATAGAGCAAAAAAACTGTAAGCACAAACCTAGCATTAAGCATAAACCTAGCATCAAACATAAAGCCTCATAAAAAACCTAACGCAGAGAAAAGATGAAAGAAAGAAGAATCATAAACACATGGTCACCCAAGCATAATTTACTAAATGGTTCACAAGTACAATACGTGATGTAAAGAAAGTTCTGCATGCGACAAAGGCGGTCCCATTTCATATTTAACATGGTTAGGGCTAATTGAAAGGTACTCAAGCCCTTCAAATTGAAAAATGAGATTAGACAGAATGAACCAGAGACATTCCGTAACACCCCAGAAGCTATAAAGTCCAAATCAGATCAAGAAAAGTTGAAAGTTCAAAAATCTAAGTCTGCAGAAATATTTTGTAGTTTACGAACGCCATCAACGGGCCGTAAAAGGAATTACGGATTGTAGATGGGACCCGTAGATCAAAGTTCAGAAACAGGAAATTTCCCCTGAGTTTTACGGACCATGTTTATGGCATGTAGTTGGATCGATAGACCGTAAATAGGGTCTGTAGATGAAAGTTGTTGATTTGTAAATATCTAAGTGTGATCAGATATGATTTTGTAGAATTTAATTGATCTTATAAAATCATATATGATATGCTATTGAATAGGTTAGGATATTAGATCAATAAAATCATCCCTTGATTCTCAAATCTGCCAGAATCAAGGGATTCAATAGCTAGATAGTTTGGTTTTCAATACTATAAATTTGTATCTCTATGGATGAATAACATTGTACAACTTCGGTACCAAAACTTACATGGTATCAGAGCAACTTCATTCTTGTGTTGCTTATGACTAAAACAGCATTTACTGGGTTACGTCACCCAGCGGCATCGATAGAAGCCGAGAGTTCTATTAACAAAGTTCCAATTAACCAAGGCAGCGATTCTTCTCATTTTTCTTTTCAGCTTACCTCTCACAAGTTGAATGGAAAGAATTATTTGGAATGGGCGCAATCTGTCCGTTTGGCAATTGATGGCCAAGGAAAACTTGGACACCTGACTGGAGAAATGTGAAAGCCTGAACCAAGAGACCCGAAAATGAACGCCTGGAGATCAGAAAACTCGATGGTAATCACTTGGCTACTAAACTCCGTGGATCCTGCCATAGGTAAGCCATATTTGTTTCTTCCCACTGCCAGGGATGTTTGGGAGGCTGTTAGAGATACTTATTCTGATTTAGAGAATGCTTCTAAGATTTTTGAATTAAAAATTAAATTGGGGAAAGCTAGGCAGGGGGAGAGAGGTGTTACTATTTATTATAATGAGATGGTTTTCCTATGGCAAGAATTAGATCAATGCTATAATGATGAATGGGAGTGTCCTAAGGATAGCGTGAAAGCAATGAAAAAGGAAGAAAATGAGAGAGTTTATCTATTTCTAGCAGGGTTGAACCAAGAATTCGATGAGCTTCGTTCTCAAATTCTTGGAAAAAACCCACTGCCCACTTTGAGGGAAACTTCTTCTGAGATTAGGCGAGAAGAAACAAGGAGGAATGTTATGCTAAAAATAGATCCTAATCTGGAAACAAAAATTATAAATTCTTCTGCGCTAGTTGTTGCGAAAAATGAAAATGACAGGAAAAAGAAACAATGGTGTGATTTTTGCAAAAAATATTGGCACACTCGTGAGACTTGTTGGAAAATCCATGGGAAACCATCTAATTGGAATAAAAAAAAAGGGCAGACAACCATGGCAGCCAGGTCTTTCAATGTACCAGCGAAGAATCAGGGCTGAAATCTTCTCTAGAAATGCCACCATTCACCAAGGAACAATTGGAGCTACTGCACAAACTTCTCCAACCTCAACTCCAAATCAGTAAACCTGATCCCCCTACTCCTACTTGTTCTTTTTCCCAAGCAGGTAATGTACCTTCTAGTTTTTTTAGTACAGATTCTACTGGTATTAGTTCTTGGATCATAAATTCAGGGGCCAGTGATCACATGACATGGAATTCCCATTTTTTCTCGACTTACATTCCATCCGCAGGAAATAAAAAAGTTAAAGTTGTTGATGGTTCCTTCTCAACAATTGCTGGAAAAGGGACAGTCAAACTAACCCCTTTTTTGACTCTTGTTGATGTCCTTCATGTTCCAAAATTGTCTCATAATCTTTTGTCCATCAGCAAATTGACTCAAAACCTACCCTTCGGGGTGGCCCAGTGGTTTGAGCTTGGGACTTCCATGTTGGAGGTTTCAAGTTCGAAACCCCTTGCCAGAAAAAGCAAGGGGTTTGCTAGGTCGAGCTTGTCATACCAGGCTTGCCTAGTGCAGGTTACCTCTCCTATGTGGTTTGCGAGCTATTGCATAGGAGCGGGGGTTTTACCCTGTGCGCACCCAAAGGATAGCGGCTGCGGGTTTCTCATGTCATCAAAAAAAAAAATTGACTCAAAACCTTAATTGCCATGCTATCTTTGACTCTATTTCATGTGTATTTCTGGACAAGGTCTCGAGGAGGATGATTGGCAATACTAGAGAGTCTGAAGGTCTCTATTTTCTTGAAGATGGTGACAATTCAATAAATCTAAGTTCAGCTTGTTTGAACTCTGTTCTAGTTGAGAATAAAGTCATGTTATGGCACTATAAACTTGGTCATCCTAGTTTCCATTATTTGAAGCTCTTGTTACCTCAGTTATTTATGAATAAAAGTGCATCCTCCTTTGAGTGTGAAATTTGTGAAATGGCTAAACATAGACGTTCATCTTTTTCTTCCCAAAAATATCATGCAACAAAACCTTTTAAGTTGATCCATAGTGATGTTTGGGGACCTTCTAGGGTAGCAACTTTAAATGGAAAAAGATGGTTTGTGAGTTTCATAGATGATCACACTAACTAACTTGGGTGTACCTATTGAAAGACAAAGGAGAAGTAAAACTTATGTTCGAGGCTTTTTATGTTATGGTTGAGACACAATTTCATGAGAAGATTCAAATATTTCAGAGTGATAACGGGAGAGAGTTTTTCAATGACCAGCTAGGCAGTTTTCTTCACTTCCAAGGGAATAGTGCACCAAAGCTCATGTCCTAATACACCCCAACAAAATGGAGTAGTTGAAAGAAAAAATAGGCATCTTATGGAAGTAACTAGGACCTTAATGTTCACAAGTGATGTCCCAAAATTTCTTTGGGGAGAAGCTCGTTTAACATCCACCTATCTTATTAATAGGATGTATTCCCGTGTTCTAGGTTTTAAAACCCCTTTCAGTATGTTTAAGACATATTTCCCAAATTCTAGATTGACCGTTGACCTATCCTTGAGAGTCTTTAGGTGTAGTGTATTTGTTCATATTTATGATCATAATAGAAGTAAACTTGACCCATGTGCTAAGAAATGTGTTTTTGTTGGCTATGCCCTTAGTCAAAAGGGATGCAAGTACTATGACCCAAATACTAGGAAGATTATTGTCACAATGGATGCCACATTTTTGAATCTCAATTGTTTTTTGGAACTCATCTTCAAGGGGAGAAACATCGAGAAGATTTGAGGGATAATAAGGATCCTCTTGACCTCACATGTAAGTTAAAAAATGATCCAGGTTTCATGATAGATACGGGAAATAGTATTTTTGGTAATAACCTAGATAAGGTAAAAGATCCCAACTTAAATATTGAAAATAAGGAAACTGAGACAATGCAGCTTCTTCATGATACAATAAATGACAAGAATAGGGAACAAACAAAGGAATTACAGGTTTACATGAGAAGAAACCAGAACCAAGAAAAAGAGATCAAGGACTCTCATCAGAACCAAATGTCCACCCTGCAAGATCTCACTGATACACAAGGTAATTTTATAGAAACTAATTCTGATTTACCCCTTGTTACTTTAGACCTTGATCTTCCAATTGCTAAACGTAAAGGGGTAAGAAAAGTCACCAACCATCCCATGTCAAATTTTGTGTCATATAGAAACTTGTCCCCTTCCTATATAGCTTTGCTTTCTCAATTATCTGGAATGGAGATACTGAGAAATGTGCAGGATGCTTTGAATGGTCCCAAGTGGAAAGAGGCAATTCTAGAGGAGATGAATGCTCTTGATAGAAATGAAACCTGTGAAATGGTGGAACTACCATGTGGAAAGAAAACAGTGGGTTGCAAATGGGCGTTCACCATCAAATTTAAATCAGAGGAATAAGGCACGTTTGGTAGCAAAAGGATTCACTCAGACTTATGAGATTGACTATCTTGAGACATTTGCTCTAGTTGAGAAGTTGAATTCAATCAGGGTTCTTCTGACCATTGCTGCCAATCTTGATTGGCCCCTTCAACAACTAGACGTCAAGAATGCATTCTTGAACGGAACACTTGAAGAAGAAGTCTACATGGATCCTCCTTCGGGTTTTGAAGAAAGATATGGAACTAGAGTGTGCAAGCTAAAGAAATCTCTCTACGAGCTCAAACAATCTCCAAGAGCTTGGTTTGAGAGGTTTATTCAGTTTGTAAAAAAACAAGGGTACATTCAAGGGCAAGCCTATCATACCATGTTCATTCGACACTCTCTTGATGGAAAGACAACTATCCTGATAGTGTATGTCGATGATATGATACTTACAGGAGATGACTTGCCCGAAATGAAAATTTTTAAAAAACAGTTGGCCTCAGAGTTCGAGATCAAAGATTTGGGCCAATTGAAATATTTTCTTGACATGGAAGTAGCAAGATCAAAAGAAGGCATTATGGTGTTACAAAGGAAGTATGTACTAGATCTTCTAAAAGAGACAGGTATGAGTGGTTGTCGTCCAGCTGAAACACCTATTGATCCAAATATGAAATTCGGAAACAAAGAAGGAAATTCAGTTGACCAAAGTCAATATCAGAGACTAGTGGGAAAGTTGATCTACTTATCACACACTCGATCTGATATAGCTTTTGTTGTAAGCTTAGTGAGTCAATTTATGCACTCTCTAAAGGAAGAGCACCAAGAAGCAGTCTACAGGATTCTAAGATATTTGAAAAGTTCACCAGGGAAAGGTTTGTTTTTCAAAAAAGGGCAAGATAGGGGAATTGAAAGCTTTACAGATGCAGATTGGGCAGGTTCTACTATTGATAGGAGGTCTACATCAGGATATTGTACTTTTATATGGGAAAATCTAGTGACTTGGAGGAGTAAAAGCAGAATGTTGTAGCCCGTAGCAGTGTTGAAGCTGAATACAGATCTATGGCCCATGGGATCTGTGAAATGATTTGGCTCAAGAAGATAATGGAAGAACTAAAAAAGTTGTTTGTGTTACCAATGAAGTTGTACTGTGACAACAAAGCTGCCATTAGTATTGCTCACAATCCAGTTCAACAACATGACAGAACAAAGCATGTTGAAGTGGACAGGCACTTCATAAAAGAGAAGATTGAAGAAGGAAACGTGTGCATGCCTTTCGTCACAACAAATCAGCAAATTGCGGATATTTTCACAAAAGGCTTGTTTAAACCAAAGTTTGAAATTTTTGTAAGCAAGTTAGGCATGGCAGATATTTACATGCCAACTTGAGGGGGAGTGTTGATTAGTAAATATCTAAGTGTGATCAGATATAATTTTGTAGGATTTTATCTGATATGCTATTGAATAGATTGGAATATTAGATCAATAAAATCATCCCTTGATTCTCAGATATGCCAGAATCAAGGGATTTGATTGCTAGACAGTTTGGTTTACTATACTATAAATTTGTATTTCTATGAATGAATAATATTGTACAACTTTGGTACCAAAACTTACAAAAGTTCAGAAACTTGAATTTTACTCTAGTTTCAATGGACAGGGATCTAAGGTCCGTAGATGGAACCACAGACCATAGATGGCGGCCTCGTAGAACCTATCAAAGTCAGTTTCAATCAAGGTCGTTTTAGTCTTTTCCCACTCATTTAATCCTTATACTATGTCGTTTTAACCTATCCTAAGTGGATTAAGGGAAATAAGTCAACCCAACCCCACCCCCCATTCACGTACAAACCCCAGGGAATCAAATTATTCTCATTCAAGGTTCCTCTCAAGCAAGAACTAGGGTTCTTCATCTTTGAGTCTTTGTTCAAGGATGCAAGCTAGGGCTTCCATTCCTTGTATGTGGGATTTCATCAATGGATATCCTCTCACCCATATAGTCCCAAAGAAACTCAGTTTCCCAATTAATGAATCTACAACAGTTAGGGTTTTTATGCAAAGTAGGATTTTCACTATCTTTCACATTCTTCAGCATGAATGGTTTGATTAGGTGTTTTCAAACTAAAATTCAGTATTTCTAAATAGTATTTTTATGAACCCTCAGAACGTAGCTATTTTCATGTCTCGAGATGCATGTCTCAGATTATCAGTTTTCATGATTTAGGATGCTTTCAAATAAAGTATCTTTCAGTATTTATCAATCAGTTTATCGGTATTCATGAGCTACTCAGTATTTATCAGCAATCAGCATCATTTGATATAATCAGATTATTACTGTTTAAGTATATCAGCATGTTTTCATTGGGAGTATTACTTAGCACCAAGCAGATTTAGGGATAAAGGTTCATCCGTTAGTTGAAGACTGAGACTGCCCAAAGTATCTTTCAGTATTTATCAATCAGTTTATCGGTATTCATGAGCTACTCAGTATTTCTCAGTTATCAGCATCGTTCAATATAATCAGATTATTACTATTTAAGTTTACCAGCATGTTTCCGATGGGAGTATTACTTAGCACCAAGAGGATTTAGGGATAAAGGTTCACCCATTAGTTGAGGACTGAGACTGCCCTAAGTCCAAGAAACAACATGCCACCGTAGGATTATGAGGGTCACCCCTCAAACCAGGACTGACTCCTCAGTTTTTATAGACATTAGCTTAGTGGTACCACATTAGCCCAAATCAGCCTTTATACCCTGGCAAGGTATATTGGGCCCTTTTGATATGATTATACACCAAATTCCATTTTGTAGCACACATGGTTATATGTCAATTTATAGTATCTCTCACAGTTTAATCTCAAATGTTTCATGACCTTGTAGTCAGTTTTCAGTTGCATGTTTTACTACTTGATGATTGCATTCATGATTATTCAGTACAACGTTCCATATTCAACATGTTCAGTTATTATGTTTATCATGCATATCTTACCCAGTGTTCTTTTTTTTTTAGGAACAGGTAATTGTGTATTCACAAAATTCCATCATCCAAGCAATGATAAGAGTGAGCACTTACATCCCATAGGGTAAAAAACAGAAGGCCATAAGAACTAGTCTATGGAGTTTTACAATTTCCCTATAAAATCATCAAAAAGTTCTATATCCCCCACCATATCCTGTTTACACCAAAAATATAAAAGACTAAGGCAATTCATTCTGATTTTTTGAATGTTGTTGCTTTTGTCTTCAAAGCCTCTTGCATTCCTTTCCTTCCACAATGTCCACTAGATACTTGCAGGGATCAATTCCCACCAGTCCTCTTCTGACTCTCTTCTTCCTATCTCTTTCCAGCAGTCCATCATACTTTTAGTAGTTTTGGGAACCACGCAACTCACTCCAAGTATACACAAGAACATGTTCCACAAATTGCAGCTGTTTTATAGTGTAGAAATAGATGGCTATATATTTCAGCATCCTGGTCACATATAAAACATCTTGAGCAAATCTGTCTACCTCTTCTTTGTAGTACTTCATGAGTCAAACAAGCTTTCCTGCAAACTAACCACACGAAACAAAAAACTTATAAGGGGACTTTGGCTTTCCAGATTAGTTTCCAAGGCCAGTTCCTAATCTGCAGTTGGCCAGTATTTCTCCTCCAATAGCATGACTTCACAGTGAACGCACCCTTGCTGCAAACGCCATTACCCAGTATTCTTAATGGCGCTCGCCATTCGCCAAAGGCGCTATGGCGAGGCGAGGAGAGCATGTCACGCCATTTCTCAGTGAGGCGCGGCGAGATCAATTAGGCGACGTGAGGCGACGTAAGACCTGAATGGTGGCGCCTTTTAGTTTTAAAATTTTAAAAAGGTCTTGACTTAATAATATTAGTCAAAATTAGGGTTTTTTTTCATATTTCCATACTTGGGTCAGTCGCGACTTGCGTTTCTTCTCCTCAACCTCGCGATCAGTCGACTTGCGCGAATTGAAAGGTATGGCCTCTTTTCTTTCTTCTTCTCTTCTTTTCTTCGTTTCTTCTCTTCAGTCCTCTTCTTCTCTTACTTTCTTCTTTTCTTCTGTTCAATTTCTTGTGAAGTGAATCTGAAGTTCTGAACTGCCTTCTCAAAAAAAAAGATTTTGAGATACTACTGCTTGCTGCCTTCTCTGCTCTGTTTTTTTCCTTTGTTTTCTTCACTGCTTTGTTTTTTTCCTCTATTTTCTTAGTTCACTGTAAAATGTTGTTGAATGCTACTGCTTTCACTGTGCGTCTATTATTTTTTTTTTTAAATTAATTCTTCTATAGTAATAATAAAGTATCTGTTGTATTGTACAATAGTGAATTCAATGGCGTCGGATGCTAGCAAAAAGAGGGACATTAGATGGAATTATGGTACTCAAGGATTAACGAAAGATTCGGTTAATTGTAACTTTTGTGGGAGTACTTTTAATGGTGGTATTACTCGACACAAGCAACATTTAGTACCCGGTTACAAAAATGTAAAACAATGTTCAGTTTGTCCGTCGGCGATTAGAGAAGAAGGGCTTATATGCAAAATAAAATAGCTAATAATCCGAAATTTCAAGTGAGACAGCCAGAAGAATATGTTGATATTGATGATGTTGATGATATGGATGAATATGTTGAAATGATGCCTCCCTCCAAAACTCTAAAGATATCTTCCACAAAAATATCTTTAGGAGGTGCATCATCCACCGCGCGGAATGTGACGAAAGGCCCTATGAATCTCTATTTTCCACAAAAATCAACACAAAAAGGAGGCTTTGAAAAAGGAGGAGGAATTGATGAAACCAAGAAAATTCTAAGAGAGCGTGCGGTAAGTGCTTTTGCAATATGGATGTATGATGTGGGACTCCCTTTTAATTGTGTCAATTACAAATCATTTGATAAGTTTATTGAGACAATAGGACAACATGGCCCCGGAATGAAGCTTCCTACATTCCATTAAGTTAGAGTTACTCACCTAAAAAAAAGGTGGAGAAAGTGGAAAAAATTGTTGATCAGCATAAAGTGCAATGGACAAAGTTTAGATGTTCCATTATGATGAACAAATGGATGGCACGAAATGGTAAAATGATCATCAATATTTTGGTGAATTCTTCAATCAGTAGTGTATTTCTTGGTTCTATTGATGCTAGCAATGAATCTACCGATTCCACCAAAATGTACAAGTTGTTTGAAAGCACTATTGAAAGAATTGGACCGGGAAATGTTGTACATATTGTCACCGATATTGCTAGTGAGAATGTTAAAGCGGGAAGCATGATGATGGGTGCGTACCCACACATTTATTGGACTCCATGTGCCGCTCATTGCATCAACTTGATGTTTGGTGACATATTCAAGGTTAAGTCATATGTTTCCGGTAATATCACTCTCCTATCCTCTAACTTTCTTTATAGTCAATATTTAATAATCATTAGCTACTAATTACTATAATCTTACTTTAACAGTTTTAAAGAAGGCCATCAGAATCCAATCTTACATTAGTCAAAGGCCATTGTTGTTAAACTTGATGAGAAAATTCACCAAGGAAAGAAATTTGGTGAAACCGGCCAAGACAAGATTTGCAACGGCCTTCTTGACTTTGAGAGCTATGTACATACAAGAAAAAACTTGAGAACTTTAGTCCTCTCAACCGAATGGACTTCAAGTAAATTTGCAAAGGAAACTTTGGGGAAAGAAGTTGTCAATCTTATTATTTCTTCCCACTTTTGGGATGATGTTGTTCGAGCACTTATAGTTTGTGGCCCTTTGACAAAAGTGCTTCGTTTGGTGGATGGGGAGAAAAAACCACCAATGGGCTATATTTATGAAGCAATGGATAGATCCAAAAAAACTATTGCACGGGGTTTTCGTGAAGTTAAGAAGCAATATGAAAAAATGTTTGAAATTATTGATGCAAGGTGGTCAGGCCAACTCCATCGGCCTTTGCATGCTGCAGGCCATGTTTTGAACCCAGGACTGTATTATAAAGCTCAAGAAGAGGGAACTTTACTACAGAGTCTGTGGACTGAGTATTATACATGTGTTGAGAAGATGATCCCTGATTCAGCAATACAAGATTTACTAGTCGCTGAGCTTCCTAGGTACAAAATGGCAGATGGACTATTTGGTTGTGGTCCGGCTAAAAGAGCTAGAGACACAAGGTCAAGTGAGTTGATTTAGCTCTTAAATTATTTGACTTATTTATACTCATTAACCTTTAAATTTATTTTATTATAGTTGAATGATGGTCACTATTTGGTAGTGAAACACCAAACTTGCAAAAGTTTGCCATGAAAGTATTAAGCCTAACTTGTAGCTCATCCGGATATGAGCGAAATTGGAGTGTGTTTGAACACGTAAGTAAAAAAATTATATCCTAATTTCCATATTATATTATTATCAATATCTATTAGTTAATATGTATAACTTATGCGCAAATTCATTCCAAAAAGAGGAATAGGCTTGCACTATCGCGTCTCAATGATCTAGTGTACATTAAGTACAATAGAACATTGAAACGTCGTTATGATGCTCGTGATCTCATTGATCCAATTCGCTTGGATAACATTGATGATTCAAATGAATGGTTAGTTGGATGCCCCAAAGATCAAGAAGATGAACTAGTATATGAGGATGATGATCTTACTTGGGGTAGTGTTGCTACGGCAATTGGAGCTGATGAGAGTATCTATCATCTTAGGGGACTTTCTTCAAGATCAAGAGCACTTGACAAGGGCAAAGGAGTAGAAACTACATCTACAAGTTCAACTTCAAGTAGGACTCGGACACTAATTGATGAAAACTACGAGGAGGAAGAAGATGAGGAGCAATATAATGATGTAGAGGTTGTTGATCTTCAAGAGTTGGATAGTTTTGAAGAAGAATAGACTTTCAGAGTTCTAGTATTGTCTTTTGAATTATTGGGTCTTTAAGGTTCTAGCCTTTTAGTATCTACTTTTAGTTTTTGAATTGAAATATTTGCTAATATATGTTATTGACTTATTGCTATTGAGATTTCGGATATTTATATATGCAATTAAATATTTTTAATTTTTGGTATTAATTGGCGCCTCTATTTAAAAAGGCGAGCGCCTCGCCGCATGGCGAGGCAGGCCCTTGTCGCCTTTTGTCGCCTCCCGCCGTCCAAAACACTGATCTTACCTACTCAGTACATTCAAAGTATTGATCGCATACTCTTCGCGTTATATTGTTTTATAATATAAGTTCAGATGCTCAGTATCCAACTCGCGGTTAGTACGATCTCCAGACCAGCTCAGTGGCAGAGATTGGTGAGTCCTCATCTTTCAAGGACAACCCTTTTATTTTTATTCTTTCATTAGTCTACAGTTTTCAGACAGTTGGAGTTAGCTAGGGGATTGTCCTAACAACTCACAGCTTATAGAGAATTCAGATATTTGTCTATTCAATGTTGAGCTTTAATAGACTTTTTTAGATTTAGCTTCCGCGTCAGTTTTCAGTTATTGCTTATGTTAAAACCTTAGTGTTATGCCAGACCATGGGTTAGCTTGGAGTCACTTGTGTCTCTAAGCACCGTGTTACGACTAGGGGTAGTCTCGGGTCGTGACACCTTCTCGAGCTACTAAACTGAATAGGTTAGCAGCATTATGCGAAAAACAGAAGGCCAATTCATCCACAGTAAATTTGTGTGTTCATTACATAATCATTTTGTTGAAAAAAATTCTGAAAGCAAAAAATGATATCACGGTAGCACTATTCTAACTTGTAAGGGCATCTCTAACCCTGCCCTCTATTTTACTCTCCAAATATAGAGTTCTCTATTTTTTCAGACAACCAACTCCAACCCAATTCTCTATTTTACTCTCTAAAAAAGAATCTTCTTCTTCGGGGTGGCCCAGTGGTTTGGGCTTGGGACTTCCATGTTGGAGGTCTCAAGTTCGAAACCCCTTGCCAGCGAAAGCAAGGGGTTTGCCTTCTGGGTCGAGCTCGTCGCTCCGGGCTTGCCTAGTGCGGGTTACCTCTCCTATGTGGTTTGCGAGCTATTGCATAGGAGCGGGGGTTTTACCCTGTGCGCACCCAAAGGGTAGCGGCTACGGGTTTCCCTTGTCATCAAAAAAATAAAAGAATCTTCTTCTCTCTCCTCAATATTATATTATTATTTTTACTTCATTTGCATTTCCTTATTTCATAATATAAATCCTTTCTCCTTCTTCTTCTTCTTTTTTTCAAATAATCACTTTATATAATTTTTATGTAATATAAAATTTTATTTTTTCAAATTCATTATTTAACATAAAATTTTATTTTATTCTAAATTTCTAAATAACATAAATTGCAAGTTATTATATAATATACAAATTAATGGACAATTCAAATAAAAGTGAAATCATCAATGAAATACAATTACATAAAAACTACATAAATTAACGAGCACAACCGCAACAATTCTCTGGATCATACACTAATTTTTTTCCGAATATTGTTAAATCTGGAAATGACCTACCAGATTACTGAATTATTGTTGCAATAAATTTTTATGTATTGTTATCTTATATTTAAATTATTATGTTATGTATTATATTTTTAAATTAAAATTTCCATCTTATCATTTTACTTTTGTGCATTCTTCATAGTGAAAATTAATAATAATATCAAATTATATTAAAGTGATGAAAATTTTTAAAAATTGAAATATTATTAATTCGGGATGAAAGTAGTGTATATCAAATAATATATTTTTTAAAATGTCATATTACATTTAAAAAGAATTACGAATGTTGGATATTTAATTAATGACCTTATATTAAAAATAATGTGTTAATTACAAAATAATAGAAATATAATAAAATAATGAAAAAGTGAAATAGAGAGTGTGAATAGTAGTTCTCCAAATTTGGAGAACTACTATTCACCTCTCTATAAATGAAGAATAGAGAGTTAATTAAAAAGTGGTTGGAGAACCCATTCTCTATTTTACTCTCCAAATATAGAGAATGGAGAGTAAAATAGAGGTGGGTTGGAGATGGTCTAAACCTTCAAAGGAAAAAACATGGAGAACTGCAGTGATGGTCTACTAATTTGTAAGTCTAAAGGGAAAATAATCGGACACAGTCATATAATTTCTGATACAAATAGACATGATTCTAAGGCACACATGCCTACCATTGTATATAAAGATTAGAATGGCAAGATCAGTATAGCAATAGTTTCCATCAGTGGCAAATTGCTTTGTCATGAATTTTTTCGTGCTAAAAGATACTCCAAACAAGTTGACATGATAGGCATTGAAATAGTTTATTCTGTCTTTAAGTTCTCTAAAGAAATCAAAGAAGAAAATAAAAATTATGAAATAGAAGACTCAACAGAGAATGTTGTGCACCAACACATGGACTTATGTATTTGATAAGGTATTTTTCAGCCTACCATAAATTTATTAAGCTCAGATAATTTACCTGGGCAAGAGTGATATTACATATAATGGCAGTGTTTGCATTTCCACCCAGTGCAGGTTGCAAGATACGCGTAAGTTTACTGTCTCGGTATGGAACGTGACCCCTGCAAGATTGCATGACACATTAGAACAAGTAGGAAAACAGCTTTACAGAATCAACTCCAACACATAACAAGCTTACCCCTGACTCTCAGCACCTTCACTCAGTTTTTTAATCACAGTTCCTAAAGTCATCAAGCTTTTGTTGATGTGGGAGCCTTCTTTTAGACGAACACCTTCCGCTCCGGTTTTGGCAGCACGTTCTGAACCAGCAAGGTCCACCAGGTTCTGGGAAAATTTTGAGGGTAAAAAGAGTTTTTTTGTAGCTTTTTCTACATTATGATAGCATCTTAGAAGAGAATGTAAAAACTTCCCACTGCATACCAGAACAGATACACGGACTGCATCACAAGAATTGTCTGTTTTTGTATCTTCAGCCTTCTCCCTACTCTCAATTATCTATCAAGTACAAATACCAATTTCAGGACGTGAACCTACTTTGCATAACTTAGTATAGTCATTCAAGAATACTTACCATCCGGAAAATTGTGTGTGATCTACTGCTGTATAGATTCATATTAGTTTCTCCAATATGTCGATGAGCTGCAAAACAAATTGTGAAGACTGTTACTCTTGTTGAAGTTGACATAGGAATATTAATTTGAAAATAGAGTAGCTAATATTAAGGCAGAAGGGTAATAGGACATGGATGCAGCACCTCCCTAAAGATGAAAACCAAATCTTTAGGCTCGGAAAAATGTGGCAGTTTGCTCTCAAGATCAATACTTACCCTGGAGCCTTTGTTATTAGAGAAATAGGAAACTATAAGATGGTTTCAAAAAATAATAATTACTGAGATGACATACGCAAATTGATGATACTTCAACTTACATTCTCCGAAATCCATTAGTTCAAGCACTTGATCAGGAGAGGCAACAATTTCTTCCCTTAAGCCAGCAACAAATATTCCCCGCTTCATGCCAGATTATCAAACAGGATGAAAGCCAAATTATCATGACAGTTCATGTGCAACAATAAAACAATTATGTGAAATCAAAAATAATCCAATACCTCTATACTTTCGTGGATTTGCAATTTCCGGTGCTCAGGGACCAACAAATCATTTATCTCCTCATTATAGATTTCCATATATGACATCCGTACAAGAAACTCTCTATCAACTTCCTACAATTAAAGGAGACTAAATCATGCATGTGTACTTATAAAAAAGTTCAAAAAATAGAACCAACGTCATTCACTAAATAACAGTGCAACATAATTTTAAACAGAACGGTTGATCAGTCATTAAAAAGGATATTTCATTAGTTGTTTAAGCTATCGGGGAAAAAAACCCAGGAAATTAAACCAGCACAAACAGAAAAGGCTCGTCATTTCCCTTATTAATCAAGGCAGCACCTTATCTATCAAGAAGTCACTCTTGGGCTCTTTCCACAGTGGAAATGAATCTGTCTTTCCCTAAATTGAGAGGCTTTATTTCAGGTTCAGCAGGGATCATGACTCTAAGGTTTAGCTTTGTGCACGGAATTGGAGAGAATAACTTGTCCATTGTTCAATAGGTAAACACGTATAAATACAATAACATTAGAAGCTAACTAAGGAAAGAAATAAAGAGGAAATCCTAAAGATCTGATATCTATCTATATCTCTGTACAATATCAAGAAATAGATACGTAAATATTATGTAACAAGCTTCAAATAGGTGAATGCTCATTTCCTATCCTTCTTTCGCCAAGTTTTTCCTGGTTTGATTTGATAGTTGGAACTCTTTGTATAGAGGATTAGAGGTTAAACCTATGATAAGACTATTGGAGACATAAGGAATAAAGAGAACGATGCCGAGGGAATGCAAGAAGGAATCTGGTTGACGATAAAGTCTTAGATAGCAAGTGTATAGACTCATATTTTGAGGATTCCCTAGTGTACTAAGCTGAAGCATAAGAATCTAATGTTTTGTGGCACACGTTGATGTAGTTGGGGAGAATCTCTTTCCCTTGGAGTCTGTTAAAGACCAATTCACCAATTTTATACCCGCAAGTCCTAACATATAGAGGAATTTTATTGGAAAATGAAAAAATAGTATCTGTAAGAACCGCAAAATGACCTTAAGACTTGACAAATGACTCTGAATCGCTTTTATAGTGAGTTGTTTTCCGTAAGAGAACTTATTTCTTTCAATTGATTTTAAGTTGCAGATACAGTTATCATTTGAAGAATATCAAAAATATGGAGGCGACATAAATATTAATGGTTGAAGGGGTAAAAAATACAAATTGATATGATGGCAATTCCAAACCTTTTCAATGAAATTAAACAGATCTTGCACGGACATAGGGATGACTCCAGGTTCAGTTATTGATCCTCTCATAGTATGTGTTTTTCCACTACTTGTCTGACCATATGCAAAAACAGTCCCTGCCAAAGAAGATAAGTAAGTCAATCAGAAGCTTAAAAGACATATTTGCTTTTTATAAAGTTGGGCAATATTATTAAAGCTAGTACCAAGAAGACATTGCAAGAGGTACAGAAAAAAATATTACAATGACACCATAGAGCTCAACAAAGTCAACAAAAATATGACGTGTTTCCTCTATCATGTGCTCCCTATACCAGAAGAATAGACTATGTATGCATTTATACTTCAGAAAAGATGAGTATAATTCTACTTGGGTTTGCCAAAATATCATCAAGCTTGGTAAAATATTCAGAGCAGACTTCAAATGGCATGAGGAGGAAGCTACGAAGCTACTCTGCAAATAGATTCCTGTAGATAAATCAGAAGAATGAACCATCCACTGATAGCAAAAATGCAAAGTATAAAGGTGCCAATGAACTGAAGAACCAAATTACCTTTGATATCAAATTTTAAGACAGTGCTGGGAGGAATAAGGGGAAAAGGAATGCATGAGTTGAACCATGAAGCTCAAGCTAGTGTAAGGAACGTCAGGGGATTAAATGATGTGGGGGGAAAAAGGATGGTGAGGAACTCCATAGACCAATGGAAGGCAGATATCATATTTCAATTAAAGCTCATTAAGTTAACAGCACCATCAAAAATATCAACTGACCAGGTCAATGTTATTTAATATTGGTAATTGACACTGTTCATACAAATTGAACCTCTTACTCACTCCTTAAACTAGTTAATACTTCCTAAGCTTCAACGCTTATTCATTTGAAACCATGTCAAAAACTGCATTTCCTACTAAGCTGTTGAGGTTTCTCAAAATCCAGAAAAAGCTAAATACTCCAATGCAAAATTCATAAACGTACCAAGCTCAGTGTGAAAAGAGGTGTAACATACCATTAAATCCTTGAACTGCAGCAGAAACAATATTTTTAGTTCGAGCTTCGTAGATTTCAAGTGTGTGGCATTCATTCCCAAAAATTCTATCTGCATGTAAATCCAAAGAAAAAATGTTGACGCTCATTGAGAAAAAAGAAAAAGCGGGAAACCTAGAAGAGATAGTGAGAGTACCAAATTCAAACTTGGCCGGCTGGTTGGGAATGAAGATAGAGTTGCCGGAGATTCGCCAGGGGCTGGACTTCGCATCTTCCGGCGAGAGAGGCTTCGATCTCACTGAAACGTGGATTCTCTCCATCCTGACTTCCCCGATTTGCTTACTTTCCCGCCCTGAGTTCGTCCTCCGTCAATGTTAAATTGGGGGAAATTTAAAAAAATATAACCTTTTCAAATTATCTTGTATACTAGTAAAATTATCCGTACCTCACTTGGGAATGTAATATTATGGAATCTATAAAATAATACTAAAAATTTATCGGTCATTAAACTAAAACACTATTTGGATATGGAAAACAGTGCATTTCTACTCACCCCGAGCGATCTTCACTTTATGCAAAGTTCCACTTCTTCCTTCGCTTCTTCTACTAGTTCAACTACGTCGGACGCGCAAAGCGCTCCACCGGAGTTAACTCAG
Organism: Solanum okadae; assembly: GCA_036553675.1. Lineage (NCBI taxonomy): Eukaryota > Viridiplantae > Streptophyta > Magnoliopsida > Solanales > Solanaceae > Solanum > Solanum okadae. The sequence continues at coordinate 15,327,287 of CM071681.1, read as the reverse complement.
TTATTTCGCGACATCTGCAAAAATAGCGATTATTACCTAAAAGAATAATGTGAATTAGAATAATAATACCTCACAAAGAAGGTAGATGAATTGCTTAGCTTTATGTTTTATACAAGAAAAAATATTATAATTCTATCGTGTAGAAAGTTCATCTGTACCTTTTGCTTTACATATATCATTTTAAAGTTCCCCATTTAAACGTATCATAAGCAATTATTAAAATGGAAATTTAAGGGACAATGTATCATATTGGACGACAATTCAACTTATTATATATACTTGAAAAGAAAAAGTATTACACAAAATTATTTAGTTTGTTTGGGTGTTTTTTAAAAATCAACATACTGGAGTGATGGAGTTCAATTTGAAACTACACTACTATTCCAATCGCAGTGTCGAGAAACACATCTATTACTTCAAAAAAAAAAAATTATAACTTGCAGTAAACTTGAGAATTTGACTATACTTCATATTGAATATTAGCAATCAATTTATGTGTAGTTATCTATGTCTTTGGGATTATTGACGAGAGGGAGTTGCTCGGATGGTAAGCACCCCTCACTTCCAACCCGAAGGTTGCGAGTTTGAGTCACAAAGGAGCAAAAAGGGGTGGGAGCTCCTAGGGAGGGTAAAAAAAAAAATATCCCTCCATAGGTCATCTGGCACATCCTTGAACCCATGTCAAAAGTTTATTAATTTTTCTCTTATTTTCCTAGTTCACTTCGCACATCAAGATGAGATACAGTTTTTAAGGTCTTTATGTCCTTACAATGGGATACCAAATTTGAAGTTTATCTTCAAGAGATGGTAGTATAGATCTTTAAGAATTTTTTTTATTGTACCTTCAACAATTTCAGTAGATAAAACTTGCGTGAATACTCAATTAACGTGTGTTATTTAATTTGTACTAACAAAAATTTATAACAAAAACTTTGTAGAAACATAAACAACAAAGTTTAAAACATGTACTCAAAAACAACAATTAATAACTAAACATAAATTAATGACTGTAGAAAAAACATATCAGGATCTGTAACAATAGATTGAAACAGAAAGGAAAAAAGTCGATCCTATTGAATGCACAGTTTCCCCTTAAGGAAATTATTCTCCTCTAGTACCCGAGGTTTAAAGGAATAGATCCTTTCAAGATAGAACGATTATATTCACCAGTGTATTGATACAAAAACAATAGTGTCAGTGAGTCACTCAACATGAGCAAAGTACACGAATATTTAATTGTGTAGAAGAAGAAGAAGAAGTTCAGAATTTTCGTTGTTTTAAAATGAGAGGAAATCCCTCTATTTATAGACAACAAAGGGTAGTATAAACAAATGTTTATTGTGACTTATCGGAAAGGTCACAACTCTTTGGAAAAGTTACAACTCTTCGGAAATGTGACAATCGTTCATAAAAGTCACAATTTTTCATAAAAGTCGCAACTCTTCATAAAAATCACAACTTTTCATAAAAGGGGAAGACTAATTTTGGAAATAAATAAATTGAAAAGGAAATTCTGATTTGTGGTGGCGCCACCACAAACCAGGATTTTATATGTGTGTGTGCGAGAGAGAGATATTATATAAACTTAATATAAGATATGTATTAAATTATTCTTTACATAATTACATGTAATATATTGATATTTTCAAAAATAGATATAAAGCATATATTTTTCCTTTCTTTTCTAATGAAAATGAAAAAACATATGCCCTGCGATAATTATGAAAATCTTTTTACTTTGGGACATTTCAAAATGTTAAAGTAGGCTTTTGATATTTGTTTGAAGTTAAAAAAAGAAGAAGAGAGAAACTAATAAAATGGGCTAATGCCCATGGTTGGAATTTTAAAAAAAAAATTAAAAAGCTCGAGTTGGATTTTGAGAACATTTTTAAAAAAAATAAATGTATTTTTGAATCAAAATTATTATTTTATTTGAAAAGTGCTCAAGCAATTTTTTTATAATATTGAAATCACTTAAGAATATTACGTACAAGTTATGATATTTAACCATAATAGTTGTTTCAATATTTTTCTTCTATACATTAGTCAATCTAATATAAATAAAACTGATATTCAATATATATTTTTTATTTGATGAACAAATGTTCTATAGAAGGCATCAGGAAGATGCAAATTAGTTACAAAAGTAGAAGCAGAAATAGTGGTCTGTTGGCTCTAGTACAATTATGCTAAAACTAAGGAGCCAACAAAATTCAAAAAACTATCCAGGAAATCTACAAAGGACAAATTAATCCAACTGTACAAACACATAAGGCATTCTGCTTTAAGAGAATGTAAAGGAGTTGATAGACCTTCAAAACATCTTCTATTCCTTTCCCTCCAAATACTCCAAATAATCATTGCAGATATCATCTTCCAAGTTGTTTGATGGTGTTGTCAACTTTCCAACAACACCAACTCTCATAAGCTTCTTTGATACTATGTGGCATGACCCAACTGAGTCCAAAAAGAGAGTAAAACATGTTCCATAGATTTGTTGTTACAGTACAATGCAAAAAAAAATGTGTATTACTCTCTACTGCTTTCTGACATAAGTAACATCCCTTCACAATGATGTGTTTCCTTTTATAGAGGTTGTCTTGAGTTAGGCATGCTTCATATAGTGCATTCCAGCAAAAACAGATGATCTTGGGCGGTAGCTTTATTTTCCAAATTAGCTTCCATGGCCAATGGTCAGTTACTGCATTAAGTGCTCTTGACTACTTGTAGACTGCACTCACTGTGTAATTCTCTGCTTCTGTAGTGCCCCATTTGAACTGATTTGATGCCTGAGTGTTGAGAGAGAAACTCTATAGAGTCTGTAGTAGTTTGATCAGGTAATTAAACTCTCAATCATGCATATTTCTTCTAAACATAATGCTTCAGTTGTTCCATCTCTATTTTGAGAAATTGTTGAGTTTGGATCCCTAGCTAAGTAGAAAAGGATAATCGTCCATCAGAACTGTGTTGCAGAGCCATTTATTTTTCCAAAATCTGATATGGAGTCCATTCCCCCAATGTGTGATGCTTATGCTGAGAAAATTCCTCTCATAGCTTGCATATGTGTTTCCAGACTCCAACCCCATAAGGTGCTCTTGAAAGACTGGTGCATCAATGACTCTATATCTCAGGTTTCGCACTGACCACATCCTTCCATAAAACGTGTTCCTCTTGTGTATATCTCCATAACCATTTCATAAGTAGACACTTATTATGCAACACAAAATCCTTGATCCCTAACCCCCTCCCCCCCCTTAGTTTAGGAAGAATGACTTTTGGCCATTCCACCGGATGATACTATTCCCTTCCCATAGAAAATCTCTCCTGATCTTGTCAAGTTGTTCCAACACTTTGCCAGGAATAGGAAAAAGTTGTATATAGTATGTGGGAATACTATCAAGTACATTGTTGTTCGGTGTAAGTCTGCCCCCCATCGTAGGTACTGCATCTTCCAGGAGGCAAGTTTTTTCTCAAACTTCTCAATAACTCGTCCCCATATAGCTGTTGACTTATACTTGGCACCTAGTTGAAACCCCAAATAGGTTTTTGGGAATTCACCCATACTACATCCCAAGATACCTGCTAATTCTTCCAAGTTTAGCACCTCAGTAATAGGATAAATTATATTTTTTAGCATATTGATGTGCAAACCTAAAAGGGCTTCAAAAATCATAAGGGTCAGGTTCAAATAAAGAACTTGACTATTGTTTGCCTCACAAAATATCAAAGTGTCATCTACATAAAGCAAATGAGAAATGTTTGTAGTGATCATGTTCCCCACATCAAGACCATTCATCTATTGTAATTGCTTGGCTTTGTCTAACATTCTGCTTAAACCCTCCATTGTAAGTATGAAGAGAAAATGAGAAAGTGGATCTCCTTGCCTCAAACCTCTTTCTGGGGAGAAAACTCCAATTGGACTTTTGTTGATAAAAAATGTGTATTTAACTGTAGAAATGTTGAAATTGATCCATTTGATCCATTTTTCACCTAACCCCATTCGCCTAAGGATGAAAAGAAGATATGGCCAATTCAACTGATCGAAGGCCTTCTCTATATCCAACTTGCATAAGATGCCCGCCCCTCTAATTTTTTATTTTCCAATCAAGAACCTTATTTGAAATCAATGAGGCATCAATGATTTGTCTATATTTAAGAAAAACATTCTGGTGTTTAGAGACTAGCTTTCCCATAATTGTCTTTAACATTTCTATCAGGACCTTAGCTATGATCTTGTACACACTCCCAATTAAACTAATTGGTATGTAGTCTTTGAGTTTTATTGCTCTTTTTTGTCCCAGAGTTATGAAGAAAGTGTTGCATGGTTTAACCATCCAATAATGTTGATGGTAATGGTTCATATCTACAAGTATATCAACTTTGATGAAGTCCCATGATTTATGATCAAATGCCATTATGTACCCATCTGGCCTGGTGTCTTGTCGGGAGCGCAAGATTGAATAGCTTCCAATACATCCTCTTCTTGAAAATTTGCTTCCAAATTAAACTTATCCTCAACTGAGAAAGATGGAATGCCCTCAAAGTGGGCTGATGGCCTCCATTGTTCTTGTTCAGTGTACAAACTTTCATAAAAATCAAAAGTTTCTTACTTTATCCTCTGCTTATCTTCAATGATCTCAGTTCCCACTTTGAGTTTGTCTATGCAATTGCCCTTTCTATAAGAATTTGCAATTTTTTGGAAGAACTTTGTGTTCTTGTCTACCTCTTTGAGCCATAAACATCTGGATTTCTGTCTCCATGAGAGTTCATCAACTTTAGCTAGTTGTTGAAGCTCAATTCTCAAGTTCATCATCTGAATAATTTCCAAATTTGTTAATTGTCTACTCTCAACTGCTTACTCAAATGTTGCCACCTCATCTAGAGCTTTGGTTTTCCTGGTCTATACCTTGCCAAATTTCTCTCTATTCCAGTTTGTTATATCCCTCTTCAACCATTTCAATTTCTGAAGTAGTATAAAGTCAGCTCTGCCACCAATATTCCAGATTATTTATAAACCTTTTTTATTGAAGCCACATCTTTTCAAACTTGAAGTATGGAGGGCTAACATCCCAGTCTCCCCATTCAAGTAGAATAGGCTTGTGATCATAGATCACTTTTGGAAGAGCTGGTTGTTTTACATCTTTGAATGGGTCACTCCACTCGGTGAAAATGAGAAATCTATCAATTCTAGATGCTTGCAGAATATAATTATCACTCCTAGACCATGTAAATTGATCCCCTCGTACTGGAAAATCAATCAGGTTAAGGTCTTGAATGGTGTTTGAGAAGCATCTCATGGCACTAGTCATTCTCAAGCAATTTAATTTCTCGTTTTCAAATCTACACACGTTGAAATCACCCCTTAATACCCAATGTCCATCCCATAACCCCTGAACTCCAGCAATTTCGTCCATAGATACCTGTAAAACACAATCTAAACTCCTTTTGAATGCTCTCTAACATACAAGATATGTAATAAAAGCCTTAGAGAGTGTCTGTTTTGACCTACTGTCTCTTGTCCCAAATTATTATGATTCTAGATTCTAAAGTTTCCAATCAGCCTACATATTACCCATAGTTGATGTATTCATGCAGTAGATCAATTCTCTACTTTTGTTTCTTGCAAACACAAAACAATGACTTTCCATTTTTGAATGAGAGATTTGATGGTGCTCTTGTTACTACTCTCATTCACCCCCTTACATTCCAACTTAGGATTTTTATCGTTCATCTAGAATAAGAGTTGTATTGCCTACTCTAGTTCCATTATTCTGTTTCCCCCTTTTGTCGTAATTGATCCCACATATCAATCTTTTGATCTCCCCTTCTCCTTTGGCCTTCTTATTTTTTGCAAGTTGTTGCTTGGGTTCTTGTTGTTGGATTTGGAATTGTGTTCTTTGCTCCATCCTTCGAATTATATTTAGAAGTTCATGTTCGAACCCAGTTGCGTTGACCTCGAAATCTTTACATACCTTAACCATTTTAATTCTAGTCCACTTTGAAGTCTCAATTAGATTGGGATTTTGAATTAATTGAGCTTTAGACCCACCTTCGTACCATGTTAAAAGGAGAGCTTCGCTGATCAAAATAGGGGAAAATTGTGAGTTTGATTGATTTGTGTGAGCCAAATCCAGATTTAGAGTTGGATTATGAAGTAGTCGGGGTTTCCCTTCATGAGAGTCTGCTTCGTCATCTACTTATGATGGGCAATTTGCACTGTTTTGACATGATTTTGTAATCAATGGAGCACTGACCATTGAAATTTGAAGTTGATCTTTTTCTGAAACCAACAACGATATAGATAGGGCATTAAATCCGTTGTAACATGGGTTTGGCTAGTGGCCCACCACTTTCTAGATAGTCTTTTCTTTTAAAGGCGTTTACTCTTTTTGAGTTATTTTTAATTGAGCCTTTTTTTGTAATAGGTTTTGTCTAAAGCTTGGCCCAATTGTACTTTATTTCCCAGCCTTATTTTTATCCAGTGGACAATTTGATGGTCCAATTTTCAAATTAAAGCTGCTATCATGACCTCTCACGTGCCTCTGAAACGTGTCGATAGAGGACTTTGAAAAAGTTAAGGTTGCAGTTACATTAGACGGTTGGATACTCTATTCAACCTCCTTACCACCGATGGGATTTTCGGTCGATCTTATGCTAGCATGGTTGTCTTCGTAAATCAAAATTTGGAAGACTTAATCTCCTTTGGCGATGTCTATCTTTGCAGGAAGTTTATTCGTGGTTTTTCGGATGCAAATACGAGCCCAATAGAAGTATGTCCTATGCTTCGTGTCTTTATTGATGTCTATGAATCCACCACATTTATCACCAATGGATTTGAATGTTTCTGGAGTCCATGCATGAAGGGGGATGCCCAATGCTTTGACCCATTTCTGTTATGTACTTGGGTCTCTCAACTTAGCCCCCCACAAAGGATACCACCATTCCAATAAAAACTTCCTGCCATTCCAGAACCATATGCCAACTTTGACCCTGTCCACCTCTTGTATGGAAGGAAGATCAAACAGAAATAGGTTGTGGTTAATAGGTGTGAGTTTTAGGCCAACAATGACTTGCCATCTTGATACAAACCATTACTTTCGGCTTGGGGCTATGGTGGAAAGGGTCATCGCACCTCCCAACAAGACACTTTGAGAGAAAGTGTTCATTATCGAGTTCCTTAATTAATGGATTTGACCCTCCTGCCCCCGTGATGGTGTTAGACCTTGCATCGGCTGGCCATTGCAGGATCCTTGCAGCATCAATATATGATCTAGACTAATCTATGAACATATTAAATCTTGAATTGATCATCTTGCCCAGAAAACCTTGTATCTTTGTTGCTATATTACTACATCCCCTGTTTTAGCTTCCTTCTAGAATAATGACTGCTAATTTCGTGTTGCCAATGCTTGTTTCTATTCTGACGAATCTGTAATTCCCGAAATTTTTTAAGATAAGATTCGAGCTATTCTTTATTTGTGAATAAGATCATATCGGGTGATTCTTAAATTGCTCATATTTGTAAATTTAAATTCTTTAGTGTGAGAATGATATTGGTATCAATTTATGTCACTAAAAACTCCTAGCACAAAGTTGAGTTGAAAATTTCCTTACCGATTAAGTTTAGATGTAAGATTTTACTTGGGTCAACTTTAAATGACTATATATCTTAGAATATAAAGAGTTACGTGGCTCATAACCTATCAAATTAAAGTTATTTGAATCTTCTTTCCAACACCACCAATTTCGCAACAATCTGAGTTTTGAGTAAAAAGTTATGACCATTTTAGTAACCTGATACGGTGTAGTGACGAATTAGCCTACGAGAAAACATTAAAAAGGGTTGTTTTTATCTTTTTATCTCTAAGAAAATCCTAAACAAATTTCTTGACTAATTAAAGACCCAAAACAATCAGATTTTCATCTCTTAATTCATCAATCTCTTCTCTCTCAAACCCTAAGGCAAAACCCTAAGGAAAAATCAAAGTAGAAGACTCTATTCAAGATTTTTTCAATCTTTTTCAAAATTCTTCTTCAAGGCAAGTCTTTCTCTAAGAATTTCATTCTTTCCAATTAAAATTCCTCCATACAATTATGAATCATTAATGAAAGTCATAATTCTTTGCCATAGTGTTTCAGAAAACTAATTCAAGAAATTTCAAGAAAGTTTCCTTGATTTTTCTCCTTCAAGCTAGGGTTTCAAGACTTCTAATTAAGTTCCTCTTCAAGATTTTTCAAGAACCTTGTTCTTATAGTTATGTAAGGCTAACATAGTGTTGGACTAGTTCGTCCTCACTCCCTATATCTACTTTCAAATCAGTAAAAGAGAAATCTAGGATTCTACCCCTAGATTTGAGTATTTTTTAGATGAGTTAATTTTGAGTTCTTGAGTTCTGAATTATTTTGTAAATTCTATTCCTAATTATTGCATTGTTATATGTTATGCATAAAGATTCTTGAGTTGAGAGGCCGAAGCCAAACGGGTAAGAAAATTAGCCAAAAATTCCAAAAGGGCAACATTTAGACGGTCTAACAAACACCTTCTAAATTAGGGAAAAAAGAGCGAGGCGGAAGTACGATGCTCCTAATAAGGCGCACGACTACGCAACCTTACAAGGCGCAAGCCTTCTGCGCCCCTTTCCATTATTTTTTTTCTTAGTTCATGTTTTAATGTTTTGGTTTTAGTTAGTTTTTTTTTGTTTTTTTGTTTTTCCTTTTAATTTTAATTTTTTATTTTGAAGTTGTTTCTATTTATTTTGCATGTGATTTTTATTTTTATTTTAGCAAATTATCCGATTTTTTAGGTAATATTTTATTAATTCAAGTTTGAAAAATATCCAAATCTTGCTATTTATTTTAAAATCTTATTATAAAATATTTTTTTTGTTTATCCTTTTAATTTTTTTATTTTTTTTAATAATTTGCTAAAAATAAATAAATAAAAATCACATGCAAAATAAATAAGAACAACTTCAAAATAAAAAACAAAAATTAAAAGGAAAAACTAAAAAACAAAAAGGAAGAAAAAACTAACTAAAACATGAACTAAGAAAAAGAAAAGGAAAGGGGCGTTGGAGGATTGCGCCTTGTAAGGCAGCCTAGCCGTGCGCCTTATAAGACGCATCGTACTTTTGCCTTGCTCCTTTTTCTCTAATTTAGACGGTTGTTAGACCGTAACAACCGTCTAAATGTTGCCCTTTTGGTTCTCAACTCAATTTTGTTGCCCTTTTAGAATTTTTGGCTAATTTTCTTGCCCTTTTGGCTCTGAACTCCTTGAGTTGATTCGTTCATGTCTATATTTCATCATTAACCCTATGAATTGAATTTTTTTTGTAGATGAGTAGTGTCGTTGAGTTATGAGTTCTTGAGTTCTGAGTACTGAGTTTCCATATTGCTATTAAGATCCATGAGTTATGTTGTTTATGTCCATAACTCCGCATGAACCCTATGAATTGAGTTATAAATCTTGAGAAACTTTTGAGAAAGTAAAGATGAGTTTTGAGAAAGCGTTTCTAAAATATGATTAATATGACAATTGAGTATGCCATCAATGTATGAGCAGTATGGTATCTAGCTATAACATCAATGTTTATGCAGTATTACTTCCCGAGGCATCAATTATCATATTAAAATATATTTCTGAGAAAGAGTTTTCAAGTATGAATTGAGTATGAGTATAAAGGGACTATATATTCCTAGATGTATCAATTTTTACATTGATAAAAGAGAAACTGAGATTTCTAAATGAGTTGTGAGTTCAAAAGATATTTCAAAAGAAGTTACCTCTTTTAAGAGGGTAGTTTGAGTAATTATCTCAAATCAGATGAAGAGTTATGTTTTTAATCATATGAGCATGAGTATATATTATTGGGAATAGTATTTAGCACCGATATGGGGACGAGTTCAGACAACTCAAAGTTATCATAAACCATGTATGCCAACATGGGTAAATGGTCATACTTTTTAGATGATTCCTTATTGCTTTTTAAGCATACCTTAGTGGATCCACTTAGTTGAGGTGTTCTATACCTCGGCAAGGTATATGACAGTTTTGGCAGCGTGGACGAGACATTGTATCATCACGTAACTCATAGTGATGGTTGTTGGTTAGAGAATCTCCCAATAGAGTTAAAGTGTATTTTTATATATAAATTATTATGTTGATTTCATATATGAGAAAGTATTTTGTAAAACTTTAAATGATTTAACTCCTTTATTTCTTTACATTCAGCTTAAGTACATTGTTATCTATTGCAATCCTTTCTTTCAGTTATTTTTTATTCAACTATATTACATACTCGTACATTCAATGTACTGATGTCATTCGAGCTGCATCTTTTAATGATGTAGATACGTGTTATTAGGATCCTCAACAAGAGTTTGTTGGGATCACTTCATCCGCTTGTCTGCTTATGAGTGAGACCTCTTTACTTTCGGAGTACTCCAGTTTTATGAGTTGTTAGTTGTAGTTCTTTTGAGGAGTCGTGGGTTTTGTCCCGACACTCATCTTTGTATAGTAGAGGCTTTATAGATAGATAGTTTTGGAGAGTCTTTCAGTTTCAGATATTTTATTTATAACTTATGTTTCATACTTAGTATATTCAGCGAAGTTTTGAGATTCCGTAAACTATTTTTGAACGTTTCTTTCAATTTGATGTTTATGTATGCTTGAGTTAGTCTGCCGCTTGTAGTCAGTCAGGATGAGGATTCACTTGGGGACCAACAATGGTTCTTGAGTGTCAGCCACACCCAGGATGTAGGCTCGGGTCGTGACAAACTTGGTATCAGAGCAGAGAGTTCAAGTTTCCTAGAGTGTCTATGAAGTCGTGTCAAGTAGGGTCTTGATTATGGTTTTGAGGGTCCCACTTCTATAAATGAGGGACTACAGACATCTAAGAAAAGTTTCACTTCTTTCATACTCTAAATCGTGCAATAGAGCTATGTCATAAGGAACTTATTCAAAATTTGTGCGTTTCTTATATCCATTCAACTACCCCTCATACTCATGAGAGTTGAAAAGCAATGCCAAATTCTTATCGATGAATTACTCTCATTAAAAGTCTTGAGAAAGTCATGAAATTGTAGAGGGGCTTCAGATAAGCCTGTGAGTAAGTTAAGTGTCGAGTTTCAAAAGAATGCACTCTTATTCATATGATTCGTGCGTTCGAGCTAAAGCGAGATGTATTCTCAAAAATCTTTTTCCTAAACCTTATTTCAGTTAAGACTCTTATGGGGAAGTGTGTTTTAGAGCTTGGGTAGTGTTTTCACCTGAAAAGATAGTATGAGTTATGAGATCAGTACTATTAAAAGTTCCCAAAGTTAGAAGAAATGCATGCAGAGGTTCAGTAATCTAAGAAAGGGAGATAGTGATGAGGTAAGCTATTTTATTATAGGCATGCACCCGATAAGTTATTAATGATGAGTTTTCCCTTAGGGGTAGACTAATAAGTGATGAGTTTGTGTACATTTCATGATAGAAGGGTAGAGTAAGAGTTACTAGTATAGATGAGTTAAAAGTATATTTTAACTAGAAAAGAGTTTATGATGATGTGTCATTGTGTTAGTAACGACCAAGTATAAGTGTGGATTAGAAGAGCAAGAGTATTAATGAGGTGATAGCTCTAAACCAGGCTTATGATTTTTAAGGGAGAACCCATAATATTCAGACGGTTACAAAACTAATTAGGAAATGATGTATAGTGAATGAGTAAATAGTACTTAAGTCGTGAAATTGAATGTGACGATAATTCGTAAGTTGTAGACAGAGAGATAAATATTGACCACTTGTCATGAGATTTTAGTGGGCGAGTGTTTCTTAATTTGTATATAGTAGTTGTAAGTTAGTATAGTAAGCGAGCAATCATATTGATATACGGATTTAGTAATAAACATTAGCCTTGAATTTGAGATGAGAGCGATAGTAAAAAAGAATGACAACATGAGGGTGATGATGTTAGTTCTAGATCTAATCTGGTAGCTTTGACATAGAGTAGGTAAGAAATTAAGGTGTTACCTTTTACAAGTGTGAGTGGTACAAGTATGAGATTCTAACTTTTAGATGAGAGCAATGAAGTGTGGCTAAGTCATTAGATTAACAAGATAATTAAGAGGTGTTTCCGAGATCGTATGTAGTTAGACGAGGTTCCAATTAAGTTAATTATTATTTTTCATGTGTGCCTAGATATTATAATTGAGTTGTCAATGCGGAATAGGCTGAAGTAAGCATTATTTTCCCTTAAAGAGTTAGATGAAGCGGTGTTATAAGCCAATGAGAAGAGGATAAGAGAAGCATCTTAGAAAGAGGTCTTAGAAGGAGTCTTAGTACCTGCTTATGGAGAGTTCATTAGCCATGCGATAAGACTTTCCCGAGTATTAGAGTAAATGAAATGTAGACTAGTTTAGAGATGATAAGAATAGATCCATGGCTTTAGAGTGTCAACTCCAAAAACTAAAGGGGAGATGATAAGATGAGAAATCAAGTCAAATGTTGAGGATGAGATATTGATGTCTTCATAAAGAGATTTAGAGATATATCAATCCGTTCATAATCTTGTGTATTCCTCAAGTGAAGTCATTACAACATCATGATGATGTTTCTTATATCAGAATTGTGTCTATGACCTATACTCATACACTTCAGAGAGATTCACATCTATGTTCAGTTTCCAGAATGAGGGGCTAAGACTTTAGCCCATTGATCTCAATCTTACTCCATAAAGTTATGGATATCAACTTTATGATATGAACCTATTCATATAAGCATTCATGTCTCATAGTATGTTCAGTCTTAAAAATTCACGATCTACTCTCAATGGCTATCAACATAATGTTATGCCATGCATATTCTTATATTAGATATCTCAAGTGAATCGTGCTTATGATCTTTTGCCTTAAAGCTCCTTTAGTTACCCTTTTTTATTTTGAGAGTGGTGTTGTTGATAGTAGTAGTGTGATGATAGAGAAGAAGATTATAGGTATAAAACCCAAATCTTGTGATTTAGATCAAAATAATCACCCTATGTTAAGTACTTTGTGATTGTGAGTTAGGCTTGAATATAGTAAGAGTAACCCCTTCCATTCTCAGTCCAGTCGTCATTCGAGGACGAATGATCCCAAGGGGGAGGTATTGTAAACCCAAAAACTTTTAAGATAAGATTCGAGTTATTCTTTATTTGTGAATAAGATCGTATCGGGTGATTCTTTAGTGTGAGAATGATATTGGTATCAAATAAGATCACTAAAAACTCATAGCACAAAGTTGAGTTGAAAGTTTCCTTATCGATTAAGTTTTGATGTAAGATTTTACTTGGGTCAACTTTAAATGACCATATCTCTTAGAATATAAAGAGTTACGTGGCCCATAACCTATCGAATTAAAGGTTTTTGAATCTTCTTTCCAATGACACCAATTTCGCAACAATTTGAGTTTTAAGTAAAAAATTATGACCATTTTAGTAACCTGATATAGTGTAGTGACGAATTAGACGACAAGAAAACATTAAAAAGGGTCGTTTTTGTCTTTTTACCTCTAAGAAAACTCTAAACGAATTTGTTGACTATTTAAACTCCCAAAACAATCAGATTTTCATATCTTAATTCATCATTCTCTTCTCTCTCAAACCCAAGGCAAAACCCTAAGGAAAAAATCAAAGTTAAAGACTCAATTCAAGATTCTTTCAATCTTTTTCAAGATTCTTCTGAAGTTAAGTCTTTCTCTAAGATTTCCATTCTTTCCAACTCAAATTCCTCCATACAATTATGAATCACTAATGAAAATCATAATCTTTGGCCATAGAGTTTCAAGAAACTAATTCAAGAAATCTCAAGAAAGGTTTCCTTGATTTTTCTCCTTCAAGTTAGGGTTTCAAGACTTCTAATCAAGTTCTTCTTCAAGATTCTTCAAGAACCTTGTTCTTACAGTTATGTAAGGTTATCATAGTGTTGGACTAGTTCGTCCTCACTCCCTACATCTACTTTCAACTCAGTAAAAGAGAAATTTAGGATTCTACCCCTAGATTTGAGTATTCTTGAGATGAGTTGATTTTGAGTTCTTAAGTTTCAGATTCTTTTTGAAATTCTATTCCTAATTATTGAATTGCTATATGTTATTCATTAAGATTATTGAGTTGATTCATTCATGTCTATATTTCATCATTAACCCTATGAATTGTGTACTTTTTTTGGATGAGTAGTATCGTTGAGTTATGAGTTCTTGAGTTCTGAGACTGAGTTTCTGTATTGCTATTAAGATCCCCGAGTTGTGTCGTTCATGTCTATAATTCTGCATGAACCCTATGAATTGAGTTATAAATCTTGAGAAAATTTTAAAGCCAACACTTGAGTTTTAAACGGAGTTTTTGAGGAAGTAAAGATGAATTTTGAGAAAGTGTTTCTAAAACATGATTAGTATGACAATCGAGCATGCCATCAATGTATGAGCAGTATGGTATCTAGATATACCATCAATGTTTATGCAGTATTACTTCCCGAGTCATCAATGATCATATTAAAATATGTTTTTGAGAAAGAGTTTTCAAGTATAAATTGAGTATGAGTATAAGGGGACTATGTATTCCCATATGTATCAATTTTTACATTGATAAAAAAGAAACTGAGATTTTTAAATGACTTATAAGTTCAAAAGATATTTCAAAAGCAGTTGCCTCTTTTAAGAGGGTAGTTTGAGTAATTATCTCAAATCAGAGGAAGAATTATGTTTTTAAACATATGAGCATGAGTATTTATTATTGGGAGTAATATTTAGCATCGATATGGGGACTATCTCTGACAACTCAAAGTCATCATAAACCATGTATGCCAACATGGGTAAATGGTCATATTTTTTAGATGATTTCTTATCACTTTTTAAGCATAGCTTAGTGGATCCACTTAGTTGAGGTGTTCTATACCCCGACAAGGTATATGATAGTTCTGGCAGCGTGGGCGAGACGTTGTATTATCACGTAGCTCATAGTGATGGTTGTCGGTTAGAGAATCTCCAATAGAGTTAAAGTGTATTTTTATATATCAATTATTATGTTGAGTTCAGAGATGAGAAAATATTTGTAAAGTTTTAAATGATTTAACTCATTTATTTCTTTACATTCAGTTTGAGTACATTGTTATCTATTGCAGTTCTTTCTTTCGATTATTTGTTATTCAACTATATTACATATTCGTACATTCAATGTATTGATGTCATTCGACATGTATCTTTTAATGATGCAGATACATGTTATTAGGATATTCAACAAGAATCTGTTGAGATCACTTCATTCGCTTGTCTGCCTATGAGAGAAACCTCTTTGCTTTCGGAGTACTCCAGTTTTATGAGTTGTTAGTAGTAGTTATTTTGAGGGGTCGTGGGTCTTGTCCCGACACTCATCTTTGTATAGTAGAGGCTTCATAGATAGTTAGTTTTGGAGAGTCTTTCAGTTTCAAATATTTTATTTAAAAGTTATGTTTGATACTCAGTATATTTAGCGAAATTTTGAAATTTAGTAAACTGTTTTTAAATGTTTCTTTCAATTTGATGTTTATGTGTGCTTGAGTTAGTCTTTCGCTTGTAGTCAGCCAAGATGAGGGTTCGCTTGGAGACCAGTAATGATTCTTGAGTGCCGACCACGTCTAGTGTGTAAGCACGGATTGAGACAAAATCTCCCATTGTTGTTGAAATTTTGGAACACTCTAAAGGTGTATGTTTGGACCTTTCTTCCCCATCTTCTACATTTGTTACCTGTACCAAGTGAAGCCTGATGCAGCGCTTCACAAACCCAATATAAATTATAATCATTGATTTTGATGCTACTGTTGAACCGCCTGCTGCTTTCTGTAAGGATGAACCATCTACCTGGCCTTCTGCTAGAGCTAAATAACTCACAAGACTTATCCCCCGAAGAAAAATGAGTTTTTGATCCGTGATTGTTAAGAAGCAGAGTCATTTTCGGAAACTTTCACGCCGATGAGAGGAAGTGTGGAGAAAAGAAGAGAGAAGATTTTGGCACATTCCCCAAGGGAGAGTATTCTGAAGATTGTAATTGTTAACATCCGTAGTTTTTCTATACTAAATAATTCCTAGTTGTTCTGCTTTCACAACATCTATTCCCTCCGTTTCATTTTATATGTCACCTTTTTACTTTACACTTGCATTAAGAAATGATGTAACTTTACTCTTCTATTCTTATTTAATGTTTTTTTAAGTCAACTTTATTAATAAATGACAAGATTAATTAACTATTCTATCAAGGGTATAATAGGCAAAATATGGTAATTTATGCATAAATTTTATAAAATGACAAGTATTGTGGTTGAGCTATTTAGGGAAAATGCATAAGTACCCCCCAGCCTATGCCCGAAATCCCAGAGACACACCTAACATTTACTAAGGTCCTATTACCCCCCCGAACTTATTTTATATGTAATATTCTACCCCTTTTTGGCCTACATGGCACTATCTTGTGAGGCCAGCACATGTTGACAAATTTTTCAAGGATAGTGCCACGTAGACCGAAAAGGGGTTGAATATTATAGATAAATTAAGTTCGGGGGGTAATAGGACCTTAGTAAAGGTTAGGTGTGTCTCTGAGATTTCGGATATAGGCTGGGGGGGGGGGGGTACTTATGCATTTTCCCAGCTATTTATAGAAAGGGATGACATATAAAATGAGACGGAGGGAGTAACACTTATCAAAACATGGAAGGAGCCAAGACAAATATAATGTAAAATTACCTTAACAACGTCCCCAATTATAACATCTATATATAATATAAAGGCGGAATACATAAATAGATCCCTAAACTTGTTGTGTTTTTCCTTTTAGGCACCTCAACTAAGCCATCTTCCTATTGAACTCTTGAACCATCTATAATTTGTAACTTTTAAACACACTTGGCTGACATGGCACAAAACTTCAACAAATATTTTTTTTTAATTGTGCGTGTGAAATCCATATTTCCCACGTAGAATGTGCAACCAATCAAAACACTCCACTAATTTAAATAATTTACACATCAACAATCTAAAATATAACCCAATTAAAACCTAAAAAATCAAAAGGCACTTCATTTTCCCACAATACCACTTCGATATGACCCAAATATTATTATAGATGAGAAAAAAATTAAGAAATTGGTGTAATTTCAATTATTCTAGTGACATATTTATGCTATTTAAAACTAAAATCCTAAGATTTCGAAATAATACAAAGTCGAAATGATTGTGTAGAAATTGAGCGAAGCCGTTCAAATGGAAATGATTTGTTAGGAATGATACCAAAATGAGATGAAAAAGAAAAGATCAAGCAAGACATTTAGCTTGAATTTGCAGCTTAATATTAATGAATGCAAGACATTTGGTTGGATAAAGTTTGTAAAGAAGTTAAACCAAGTTTGCAAAGGAGATTCACCAACTGTTGAACACCTTTCAAAGCTTACTTTGTAAGTGCTGGTAGTAATTTTAATTTTATTATACTTTTCGCGGCAAGAAATGAAGAAAAAATCGCTAAAGAAGAGAGATACCTTGAGAAGCTCCAACTTAAAAATGGCAATAAGGAAGAAGAGAAATAAGAGAAAGAGGGGGAAATTAGGGTTGAATAGACAAAAAAAGGGGAGGAAGATAGTTGTGGATTCCACATCAGCTTTTTAAAAATGTCTTCACGCGCTCAAGCGACATGAACACATTTTGTGCCATGTCAGCCAATAGTATTTAAAATGTACAAATTATGGGTGGTTCAGGGATTCAATAGGAAGATTGCGTAGTTGAGGTACCTGAGAGGATATACCGAACAAGTTCAGGGGCCTGTTTATGTATTCCGCCTAATATAAAAGTACTTTACAAATATAAAGTTTGACAAATCATGATAATTTAAAAGAGTTTTTCCTTTAAGTTGATAATCTCACTTGCACTTTGAAAATGTGCCAATCGACCAAAAAATCAAACTAACATCACGGTAGAAATTCAAAATAACTATGAAGGGGGTTATTTTTGAATTTTAGGACCAATAAACAAAATTTAATAAAAATAGCCTTCATTAAATTTGTAAAGATTAATTGGACATATTACCCTCCGAGCTAAGAAAGAAATTGGACGTATGCTGTACTTACGAATATTCTGAGGGTGTTTGAATTTGCTTAAAAGTTGATTAAACTTATTTTTAAGTTAATTTTTTTTTTTTGGAAGTGTTTGACAAATATAAAAATAATTTAAAATAAGTAAGGAGTGTCTGGCATAGTTTAAAATAACTTAAAATAAGTTAAAAATAACTTATAAAAAATTAAAAACCAAACGGTCTCTTCCTACTTTTTATTTTTTGACTTAAAAAGTTATTTCAGTTTAATTTTTTTTTATACTTAAAAATTATTTTTTTTAAGTCAATCCAAACGGGCTCATAGTCTAACTAAATCAATAAATGTTAATGAACTACTATTGATGGACGACTCGTACCACTTGAACAGTCGATATACTTGATTCTTTTTGGTTCCGATCGCGATTCCATAATATTTTCATTCACTCTATTTTGATTAAAAGAAACTAAAAAAACTTAAATGATAGCTTCACTATCTAATAGTTCTTTGTACTACTAAAAATTTAACCAAAAAATTGTCTTTTGATATTTAATCCACGTATTGTTGTTTCATATTATGTTAGGTGTAAAAAACACAATAATATATTCAATTTTATACCACGATTATTTTACACCAAACGAATCCTTATAAAACTACCTAACCAAAGTATAGCAAATTGAGTTGGAATAACAAATACATAATTGATTAGACTTGTACAAATATTGAATAAGGAGGATTGATCATGTCCTAACTCAATAAAATAGTGATAATTTTCCTTATAACAATTGATAAACTCCCAAAGAAGACATCAAAACAGAACCAATCCACAACTTTCCATCCTCCTCCTCATGAACTTCACTAATAAACCTCAACTTCTTCCCTTCAACATCTTCTAAAACCTCCAAAATTCCTCCCTCCTCACTCAACTTAATCGCGGTAGCATGTGGCTGCCCTCCTACCAACAAGTTATGCATTTGCTGGAAATTGAATTTCCTCAACAACGCCTTGCCTAGCCACGAATTGGATGTTATGAGTCGGGCAAGTGGTGATGCTTTTGCATGCAACGCGACCCAAAATTCCCCTTTTGAATTCATTCTAACGTTGTCTGGAAATCCGGGAAGTTGAGCAAATATGTCATGTGTTCCTACATTGGGACCTTTAAGCCAATACCTTGTTATTCTACATGCTGAAGTTTCGGCTACTAGGACAAAGGTCCGGTCTTTGCTTAAGGCTACACCATTTGCAAAAGAAAGGCCTTGTAGTAGTATTGTTACTTGTTTAGTTGATTTATCATATTTCATCAGTCTGCCTGTCTTGTCTCCACTTGCAGTAGCATTAACAAATTGCCTACATAAATATTTGATTACTTGGTAAAGAGTTAGTTACCTTCTTATATGTATTGAAATCACTCTAGCTTCAGGCAAATTATTAGTTTCGTTTCGGAACTATTGACAGCCTTAAAAATACCTCTCTATTTGACTAATGAAACTTAGTTACACCCCTTGATTTGTCACATTACATAGCAAGTGATTTCAAACTCTTGTAGGAACACAAGACTCTTAATAAAAAGTTGAGAGAAGTGTTGAAAACACTCCTAAATTTGACGAGTATTTAGGGGTGTATTTTACTCATGTTGCAAGATCGGGGGTGTATTTAAGTTCAGGGCATAATATATAAATGTGTCATTTTAACTTGGCTTCAACTGACATTTATGTCCTCCAACTTTGAGTGTGCACGACACTCAAACTTGTATAGAATTGAACAAGTAGGTACACATGTCCTACGTGACATATTACACGTAGGACACCATGTAGGATGTGAATTGTCACATAGGACGCCATGTAAGATGTATGTGTTTACGTGTTCAATTTTGTACAAGTTTGAGTGTCTACTTGTATACACTCAAAGTTGGAGATAGTACATGTTAGCTGAAATCAAGTTAAAATGACATATTTATGTATTATGCCTTAAGTTCAGTTAGTCAAGTAAATGAATGTTTTTAAGACTATCAATAGTTCAAGGATAGATGGAACTAATAATTCACGCCGAGTTTAGAGATATTTTCCGTACTTCTCTCATCAATTAATTAATTACCTGCGTTGGTAGATTGTGCTTGAATCCGTGAAATAAATGACATGGTCATGATCATTAATATCCAAGTCATTTGTGAAGAGAAGTGGATGGTCTTCAAAATGTTGGACTAGTGGAGTAGCCAATCCTCCAGTTGGGCCAACAACTTGGAGGCCTAAGTAGGCATCAGCAATGTAAAGGTCCCCAGTTTCTTGATCAAATCGTAAGCCTAATGGCCTTCCACATACATGCTCCATTTCAGGTGCAGAAGCCCGGCTACAATTCTCCCTTCAACACAATCAAAGCGCAATATAATAACTAAAAAGGATCGGAGGGAGTAGTTATTATATCTAATATAGTGATAGTTGGTTTTACTACCCAACTTGTGTTATTTATTAATCCCTACATCCACCTTGTTGATTTGAAAGATGAAGAGATAATTTAATTACTACATTACTCTTATATATTATTAAGTACCAATCGAAATAATATTAATCAAGTCAAACATGAAGAAGTAAAAATGGATGAAGAAACAAAGTGTTGGAAAAACAAGTTTTATATTTTGAATTGAATAACCATAGTGACTTTCCTTTTGAGAAAAGATTGAATAGCCTTAATGACTTTCCAGAGAAATAGTAAGAAGATAAGAACAAAGATAAATATTCTTCCTTCTCTTTTCAATATTCTATTGTGTTGAGCTTTCTTTTTATTTAATTTTTGTTAGATTATGGTTTCTAGTTTTATATTAGAAAAGCTTGTTGAATCCTGAAGGATACACCAAATCGGGTGAAATACCAGTAAGGACAATGTCGTACACATTTTTTCAAACTTTAATGAATTCCATAGAATTGTTTGTGGTGAAGTAGGGAAATGCTGCCTAGTTTGTTTGTCAAGCTTGCAAAAGAAGGATTGATCTTATTAAGAAATGAAGTGCTTGTTTATATGAGGAAGGAATAATTATTGGACATTAAAAACAATGTAAAGATACACAATTACTAGATCTAGAAAATGAAGGCATAATTAAATTTACCTTTGTGAAGAGGTGACAGCAAAGTCAACCCAAGTTTGATTATGTTGTAGCCACTTAATAATGCGACCATCAGCAACTCCAGTATAAGGCCCTTCACCATTTGGATCAAACACAACACTTTCTGCTCCAAATGCTCCTAATTTCAATGGTATCATCTCTGCTTTTGAAAGGACATCTTGGGATCCTGCTATACTAATTGGTTCAAACACATTATTCTCAGAGTCAGAGTCAGAGTCAGATTCGGAGGCAAAAATTAACGAGACAAATGCGAGTGTTATCGCACTAAACATAAGAAACTTCAAGGCCTTCATCATCATATGTGTCTTTTGATTGTTACAATCTAATGGTGATTGAAGGGATGTTCAAATTTCTCCACTTAATTTATAGCACATTTGTAATTTGTAGTGGATTGGCTGGCATAGCTTGGACCACAATTAAAAGTCACACCAAAGATGGTTTATATATATTTACTAAAAATAAAAGTCAACTTCTAAAATTATATTTATCTATCTATATATATATACAGTATATACTATATATAGAGTACTCACTTTATATATAGCATAATGTGTTAAGATTTACTTTCTTTCTAGATTTATATTAATGGTAGGATATTTACTTTCTTCTTTAGTCTAGAAATATTTTAGAACATTTATTTTATGTCTAACTCTAGAATCTAAATCAATTACCAAATAGATAGTTTCCTTTTAGTTTAGAATGTTTAAGGAAAATAACATATTTTCTTTTATTTTATTCTATTTATTAATTCCTTACAAATAGAAATGTATTTTTGTTATTTCTAACGCAAGAAATAATGTAATGAATCAATGCATAACATAATAAATAAAAAGTCAACTTCTAGAAAGTGCAAAGTGGTCAAGAAGTGAATTCATTTTTTATTTTTTTTATTTATACAAACCATGCTTTAGGCTTTGTGAACCCACCCCTCTCTTATTTTTCAATTTTGACAGAAAGAGGGCAACAAAAAAAGAAGAAAATACGTCACTTCGTACGGACGAATTAATTTTAGGGTTACTATTTCAACCAATCATATTTTAATACTCCAAATTTTCATTTTATGTGATTCTTGAGCATGAAGTTTATGAAATAAAAAGATATTTTTTGACTTTGTAATTTAAAAAATATGCCATGACATTAATGGATTGGAAATTTCAGGTTTTTTTTTAAATAAGAGAGAAATGTTTGACTTTGATTATTTGACTTCTTTTCCTAACAATTTTTTACTAATTTATATGATGCCTGTTTGTGTTCATTCTAAGTGTGTTTGTAATATTTGACTTGTTCAATAAAGGATTATAATTTCATATCAACTTGACAAAAAGTCAAAAATAAAGTTCAATTTGACTAGTCCTATCAATTTATTTATGGCTCGTAAAGGTAGATTAAATTTAGGAAAAATCATCCCATATACACAGAGGCGTATCCAGGATTTCGGAATGATGGGTGCATTATTACAAAAAGGTTGATCTAAAATATAAATTTGATCGGTTGGACATTTAGGTTCTTATTACTGAAAACCGTTAAAATTAATATTATAGGTCCAAAACTAATTAAAATGTCAAAAGTGTTACCAATAACCATTTAGAGAGGTGTTATCTAATTTTACAAAGAAAAATGAAACAAGATAAATATAAAATTCAAATTTCTAACCTCACGTAGAGAGGTGCACCCAGTCATTATCACATTATATGATACTCCGAATATGGGTTCACACATCTATATTTCAATATTTTTCAAAAATATAACACTACTATATATGATCTCGGGTGGGGAGCATGGGTTCACGTAAACCCGGTGACCCCTCCTTGGATACGCCTCTGCATATACACATTTAAGAGTCAATATTACAGGTTTTAAATCTACTTTTAATTTTTTTTTTGCTTATAACAGTTTAATTACGGGTTATAACATATCACTAATTATTTATAAATTAATTAAATTTTACTTTATTAAATAAGTAATTTTTTGTAATTTTATATTATTATTAAATTATTTAAATAAAGAATACCCCATAATTATCTCTTACACAATTATAGGAATTTTACATTGATTACACTTCCTTATTTAATGCTATATTCATAACCTCCCATTAGTCAATCCCACCACCCTTCCCTCACACATATCCAACTATACACGCTATTACTCCACTTTCACCTTCTTCTCTCCCATTTTTCTCACCAGCCAACTACACCAACATTCAATCTTTCGTCCACATTTTTTTTCCAACAAAATTATGTCTAAAAATCCATTGAAACGCCTCAAAAGAGTCCCAGATTGGGTGAAATTGTTGAAAATCCGGCGACGGATGGTTCATCTAAGTTGAAGGAGCGACAAAGAGAGAAAAAATGAAGAAAAAAAAAGGTCACCCTTGCAAATCAAAAGGGGAAGAAGATGAAGGGGAAAATTGTTGAAACCCCTTCTGGTTCCGATTTTGATTTTGTTACTGAAATCAAAAGGAAAAAAAGAAAAAAAAATGTAGAAGTTGGAGCATCTTCAAAACCATCAACAAGAAGAACAACAAAAAGTTATTTTTTTTAAACTTTTGGACAATTTTTTTGTGTTTAAGTATTTGATGATATATAATATCATATGTTTTCTTTCAGGCAGATACCGTTTACATATGAATTACTGATGGCCTATTACAATTTCAAGATACTATTTTGAAAATATTAGTGTGTTTCCAAACTGTACATTTATTGGATGATATCTGTATGAAATCTGATTAATATGTGTATGACTACGCTTAAATGTTTTGATTTTGAAAATTTTATGAATTGTGATATAATAATGGTATACAAATGGTATGAATTGCGTTTTAACATTGGTGTGATTGTCTATTAACTGTGTTTATGGTATAAATTATTAAATTAGTATGAAAATGGTATGATTTGTCAAACTACTGATTTTTTCTAAAAAAATCACATTATGCTTACTTTATATTCTAAACATTTGGATGAAACATGTATGAAATCTGATTAATACGTGTATGCCTATGATTTTAATATTTTATTGTTGGATATTGTATGAATTGTGATATAATATTGATATACAAATGGTATAAATTGTGTGATTATATGAATTTATCAATTTTTATACATGTTGTTTGGATAAAACGTGTATGAAATTTTGATTAATATGTGTATGACACTAACTGAAGTTAGTGTGGGAATGAAACATTAACTGCAATTTGTTTTAAATTTATTTATAGTAGGACACCAGTTGAAAACCAAATTAATATTCATGTAAACTTACATTAATTAAATACTCAGGATAACATAATTACCTTTTATAATTATCACTAATATTTACACTATCTTATGTATTAAGCTGGAATAAATTTTATTTTTAACAGTATGCAATCTGTATGATTAATGAATGAATAATGTATAAAGAATGAACGGTATATTAAACACTAAGTTTATAATGCACTTCAAATCAATTATGTTTCATATCAAAACAAAACATTAATCTAAACGACAAAATAAAATAAAAATTATATATAGTCTAAACAAATAAACAATCATTAGTTTTGTACAGGATAATTTGAACATGCTTCATGTTGTGGCCAACTTGACAACATCTACTGCAAGTAACTTTGGACCTTTTGAATTTCACATCAGCAACCCTCTTTCATATATAATTCATTTCATTTGAAAATCAACATAATTCTCTGTTTCATTAAAAAAAAAAAACAATTAGTCTAACATTATACAAATCAATTAGAAATATGTTAAATAATATTAACTTTTCATTTCAAAGACAATACAAATTTCATCCATAAAAATCACTATAATAACAATAAAATTATACACACTCGTCATTATTTTTTCATACAAATATCATTCAGACAATACATTACAAAACAAATTTCATACAAAACATAATATTTCACATTTAATATTCACTTAATACACATTTCATACAACAATCATCATTCATACCAAATTTATACATTTTCATACTTATTTAATACACATTTCATACAAAACGATTATTCATTCAAACTATATACATTTTTCGTCCCAAATAATTAATTACTGTCACCCAACTTTATACAAAAATAACAAAACTAATATAAACTCAACAATTTCACATTTAATATCAATTTAAAACACTTGTAATACACTTCGTCAAGAATTTCAATTTTTTTTTTACATATTTCTTAACACACTTTTCATACATAATTCATTCGACTTATACTATCAAATTCATTATCAAATAAAATAAATTTTCATAAATTCGTCAACATTATAATTAAATTATTTTTACAGAATAATTAGCACACTTTCATACAAATTCCATTTAATTTATTCTATCAAATTTATTCATAAAATCACATTAAATTTATAATTTCACAAAACAGTAACCGTATACAAAATACACAAATAAAAAAAAAAACACTAAATTTTTTACATTTCACAACAGTAAACATAATATGATATCAACAGTTAACAAAATATGACTCCACCTTCAATTAATCGACAGTTTGATCATTTTTGTTTCATTTCGCTATCATTCTAAAACAAACGTTAAACAATAATAAATACTAACCTGAAGGATCCCATCTTTCACCATGTTTGATTAAAACTGATACGTAGTTGTCCATCACAACAAAATCAAGAATTTTCAAAGATGAAAAAAACTTCAATTACTCGAATGTGGGATTTTTTTTTTGTTGAAAATTGAAGAGAGAAACGTTGAATTTTTTTTGTTGCAAATTGAAGAGAGAGAAACGTTGAAAAAACAAGAAGATAAAATCTGAATTTTTATTTGATTTTAACTGATTTGAGTGAATTAAGGATACTAAATAATCTTAATTAGTTTAAATCCCTTAATTCGTGCTATTTATTAATTATCTACAAA
The DNA here is from genome assembly GCA_036553675.1 of Solanum okadae. Classification (NCBI taxonomy): domain Eukaryota; kingdom Viridiplantae; phylum Streptophyta; class Magnoliopsida; order Solanales; family Solanaceae; genus Solanum; species Solanum okadae. The sequence goes on along the minus strand of CM071681.1, from coordinate 15,301,240 downwards.
AGAATGATATGATCTGATTTTTTAATTTATCTTAACTGATTTTGAGCGAATTAAGGATAAAAAATATTGTTAATTTTTTTGAATCCCTTATTTCATGCTAATCATTAATTATCTACAATAAATTCAAATTAAATTACAGGCCACACTTTCAGTTTTTTACTTTATTATCTATAATTCCATTTTTTTTTAAATTTTCATTTTTTTTAAAAACTTTTTTCGAATTAATAAAAGCATTTCTTTTAGTTGTGAATTTGTTATAACCTGAAGTTTTTAATGCTATAGCTTGAAAGTCTAAATCTATTGCAATAGCCTGAAAATAGTACTATAATATATGTCATATATGAAATTTAATTTATGAGTGGGTGAATTATGTATTCTTGCTTAAGAATTACTATATATCTCTTTGCAATTAATTTCTTCAAATTATTAAAATATCATCATGACAACTCCCCTAGCTTACTACATATTTTCATATTTAAATTGGTCCAACTAATTAATGAAGAAAAGAGAAAAGAAACAAGTGGTTACTTTCTTCTATCTCATTCATGTTTCATTTTCACCTTGTTTCATATACAATATAATGTATATTCTGAAAAATAATATATTCTGAAAAATAAATTTTATCTTATAAGATGCTAAAGACTAAAGTAGTTTAAAAGAACAAATAAAATAATTAAGCTCAGTAAATTTAGGTTGAATTGGATCTTGATCCATAATGTTATTCATTATCTAGCTCATTTTAACTCAATCCGTTTTGACCTAAGCAAATTCGGATTGGATTAGATCTTGAACCGATTGTAACGGATTTTATAATGTGCTAACCATATTAACATTTTTCGATGCAAGTAATACAAAAAATGATTAATAAAAATAAAGATATATTTTAAAATAATTTCTTAAAAGATTATCTATTTATATTGTAAACACAACTGAAGTTATAATTTTAAAAAATATTTTAAAAATGACAATCAAACTTTATTTTTCTATGTAGATAATAGAGAATAAGAAATAGACAAAATACATAGATATGTCATTTAACTTGGATTCAACTAGCATTTACGTCCTCCAACTTTGGGTGTGCACAAGTAGATAGTTAATTAAACTTGTATAAAATTGAATAAGTAGACATATGCGTCATACATGACAATTTGCCTGAGATACATTTGAACTGATCTACTTATACACATCTAAGGAGGCTATAGTTGTGAAACCGCCTCCCCACCCTCCCACCCCCCCACACTCTTTCTCCATAAAAAAGTCTGCGGGAAGCATAAAGAGTTAAGCCACTAATGTCGTGTCAAAGGTTAAACCTCATGATGTCAACAAAGCTAGGTTTTGTATGTGTTAACTGAGACCAATAAGTTAAAAAGCACGTCAACGTATTATGCCTAAGAAATAAGTGAGATTTAAAGAAAAAATCACCAACCACCCTAATATATAACCGGATTTCCAACTACACACTTATACTTCACAGGGATCCTATTACCCCCCTGAGCTATTTTAAAGTGGAATTACTTCCTCCCTGAAATGTCTTTACCAGACATCTGTCTTGTGGTGAAATACACACACTTGACATGTGTATTTCACCATTTAATGATTTTTTTTTAAAAAAAGTTCTCCTCCTTTCTCTTTCTTTCTTCCCCAATCGTTTTTTCAACCCTAACTATACTAAACACCATTTTTTACCTCAATAAATTTCTATATCTCTAACATTTTATAAAAACGAAAATTCAACTCACCTTTTCATCTACTCCGAATCTCTAGAGTCTAGAAGATAGCGATCCGAATTAATCAAATATTTCATCCAACTAATTCAATAATTTTCCACGTTTTTTTACATTTTGTTCGATTTTCTTTATTAGACAATTTCAGATACACATTAAATGGGTCATGAACATTCGAGATCAGATTCATCCCTTGAAGATTCCGCCGACAACTCAAAATAATCGCGGATGAGAAGACCAATTTGTAACACCAATTTGAGAAACCTCTCTCTTCCCCATTCTTTATTAATTCTCCCTCTAAAATTTTCGTGATTAATTTATAATTTGAGTTTTTGATTTTGATTCTTCATGAATTTTAGGAGAAAATGTAGGATCTTTCTTACAAAATGTAGAAGAAATCGTTTTGTATTAGTTTCTTTTATTAAGTTTGAAAATATTTTTTAAATATACAATTACTTCACTTTGATTTTGTTATTCTTGAATCCATCACTTTAAAAAAAATTAATTAATGGGTATGTTTTAAAAAAAAATAAAATTTAATATGTTAGATATGTTCTAAATAAGTTTATTGAAAAATTATTTATTCATTAAATGCATTATTGTTGATAATTTTTATTTCAAACATTCATTGAAAAAGTTTCAACAATGATAATGGTGAAAAATGTTGTATAGATAAATAAGAAGAAAGAGAGAAAAAGAAAACTAGAAAAAAATGGAAAAAATAAATAAATAGGCAACTCACTCTCTCAAAGAGAGTGAAATATACTCTCCATGCCAACTCAGCACTTAAAGGGTTATTTATTCCATTTTAACGTAGTTCAGGGGGGTAATAGGACTCCCGCAGAGAATAGGTGTGTAGTTGGAGATCCTGTAATAGGTTGGGGGGTCATTTGGCTATTTTCTCGAGATTGAAATATGCATGCACATAATACATACACACTTACATGTACTTAATGCACGTAATATTAAAATCACAATCATAAAAAAATAATATTAGATTTTGCAACAAACTTATAAAAGGATTATTCTATTTATATTAATGTTAATGAACTAAAATAAAAATCTATAAATACATAGGTTAAAAAATAAAAATATTATATAATATAAAAAGATGCTACATAAATAGAGGATTAAAAATGGCAAGGATAAAGTAGGCTAGGCATAAGATAAACGGGAGAGTGAACATTTTTCAAAATTGAGCGGGGAGTTTAATTTTTAAATCAAAATTAGGGAGTGTAAATGATTTTCATCCTTTACAAATATTGACGTATAAGAGATATATGACAATAAAAGCAGTGCAGTTATAAAATAAGTTCTAGAGTATGTACATATTATTGGGGAACAATTAAAATATCACAATAATAATATCACTTATTATTTAGTAAAATAGTAGTCCTGAAAATAGATAAATGTTACTACAATGATGTGTAAATAAATGTTCAGAAAATTAATACTTGAGTCGTGCTGGACACTGTCCTAAAAAACTATTTCAATGGTATGAAATGTTTTCCCAGAATTAAACAAGCCTTCCCTGATAAATAGAGAATAACTGAATCAACAAATTAATTAATATCAGCAAATGATTAGTGCCGAAATTAAATAACAAAATCAAAATAACTGATTAACTAGAAAGAGAAAATTAAAGAGAGAGAGGGGTAAAATGTGAGGTGGAGTAAGAGAGAATAGTTTTTGTTATTGCCAATGTATTTCCTCAAGGCAAGATACCTATTTATAAGGAAAAAAAAAGAAACATACTTTATCATAAGACAAGTGACTTAGACACTTGTCTATTACTTTTCATTCAAAATTCCATCGTGAGACAAGTGTCAAAGAGGGTGAAAAAGAATGGCATACACTGTCATGCTTACCATTTCTCCAAGTTATATTTTCAATACAACTTAATTATTTTAGCTTTGTAAATACACTTTAAAATAAATTCATTTGAAACAAATATTTGGTTGAACAATAGTAGTTAGGGTAGCACCAACATCAGTATCATCAATAGTTTCAGGACATTTATTATATGTCATATGTGTCCTAAAACTATTGATGATATTGATGTTGGTGCTACCCTAACTGCTACTGTTCATGTCATTCTATCGGAGTCTTATGGTAAAGAAAAATACAAGTATGTAAATAGACATGGTTACAAGTTCAATGCTAATAATAAAACCTTCATGGAAAATACACCTCAATGCAAAAGAATATTAGAAAGAAATAACAATCCCGCTAAGCTAAAAATAAATTTAGCTGAAACTGATGATGTGGTATTGCGGTCATTAATTTCAGATAAAAATGTTGAGTCAAATGTGAGAAATTTGGTGATAGACTCTGGTGCTACGAGACACATAGTATAAATAAAAATGATTTTTGTGTCAAATATCCAAGTTGAGAAAGGAGAAGATATTGTTTATCTTGGTAACTCAAGGACAACTAAAGTTCTTGAAAAAGGAAAAGTTCTTCTCAAACTCACATCTGGTAAAACTTTGGCATTGAGTAATGTATTGTATGTTCCTAATGTCCGAATTAATTTTAATTTCTGTGGGATTATTAGGAAAATGTGGAATGAAGATTTCTTTTGAAGATAATGAGGCCGTATTGACTAAAAATAATATTTTTGTAGGCAATGAATTGTGTAACTATGATTTATTTATGCTTAATATTTGTGATAATTTAAGTGAAAATGTATCTGCTTCTGTTTATTTGATTGAGCCTATTTCCTTGTGGCATGCTAGATTAGTACATGTTAATGTCTCATATATAAAGAACATACATTATCTTGGTTTAATATCTGATTTAGACTCAAACTCTTTTGACAAATGTGAAATATATGCTGAAGCTAAAATTACTATAAAGTCGTATTTTTCAGTAAATAGAGAAACTGAATTATTATCTTTGATCCACGTTGATTTGGGTGATATGAAACAGACTATGAATAAAGATGGTAAAAGATATTATGTGACTTTTAGTGATGATTTTTTCAGATTTACTAAGTTATATTTGCTTAGGAACAAAGTTGATGCATTTGATGCTTTTATTACTTATAAGACTGAGGTTGAAAATCAACTTAATAGAAAAATTAAGAGAATTTGATCTATTAGAGGAAGGAGAATATATATATATCTTTAAATGTTTTATGTGAAAAAGAAGAAATTATTCATGAAGTAACCTCGCCTTATTCACCTGAAGCTAATGGAGTAGCTGAAAGGAAAAATAGAACTTTAAAAAATATGATGAATTCATGTTAATTAGTTCTAATGCTCCTGATAATTTGTGGGGTGAAGCTATAGTATCTGCATGTCAGTTACAAAATAGAAATCCTCATAAAAGAACTGGTAAAACTCTTTATGAATTGTGGAAAGGTTATAGACCAAAATTGAAATATTTAAAAGTGTGGGGGTGTCTTGCTAAAGTTATTTTGCCTGGACCTAAAAAGAGAAAAATAGGTTCTAAAATGGTTGATTGCATGCTTATTGGATATTCTGAACATGCTGCATATAGATTTCTTGTGTGGAAAAGTGATGTGCTTGATTGCAATATTATAATTGAGACAAAGAATGCTGATTTTTTTAACATATTTTTTCATTGTGTGATAAAATTTCTCATGCACATGTTGAAAGAAATAATGAGAATACTTCTAATATTGAGGAACTGCGAAGGAGCAAAAGACCAAGAAAATAATATTTTTCTGATGAAAATGTTTTTCAAACTTTTTTTGTTGACAATGGACCATTAAATTATTCTGAAACTATATCTTCCTCTGATGCTAAATTGTGGAAAGAGGTAATACAAATTGAAATTGATTCAATTATGAAAAATAAAATATGGATTTTGATTTGACTTACCTCCTGGTGCAAAACCTATTGATTGTAAATGAATTTTCAAAAAGAAACTTAATCCTGATGGATCTATGGATAAATATAAAGCACGGTTAGTAGCAAAATGATTTTCTAAAAAATAATAATGTATTACTTTGATACATTTGCACCAGTGACTAGAATTTCTTGTATTCGAATTTTAATCGCTTTAGCATCAATTCACAAGCTTTTTCTTCACCAAATGGATGTAAATACAACTTTCTCAAATGGAGATTTAGAAGAAGAGATTTATATGGATCAACCTTAGGGATATATTATTCATGCACAAAAAAATAAAATTTGTAAATCAATTAAATCTCTTTATGGCCTAAAACAAGCTCCTAAACAATGGCATGAAAAATTAGATCAAGTCTTATTGAAAGACAATTTTTCTTCTGTTGAAGTGGATAAATGTGTTTATACTAAAATGGTATACAACGATTATGTGATAATCTGTTATATGTTGATGACATGCTTATATTTGGTACAAGTTAAAATATTGTGAATAGTATCAAATTATTTTTGTCTACTAATTTTGATATGAAAGATCTGGGTGAAGTAAATATGATATTGAGAGTTAAAGTTATAAGGAGAGAATATGGTATAGTTTTGTCACAAGAACATTATGTGGAAATACTTCTTAAAAAATTTGAATGTTTTGAGGTGACACTTGTAGCCACTCCTTATGATGCTAACTCTAAATTGAAAAAAAGAATAACAGTAACCTAGTCGCTCAGTCTAAATATTCTCAAATTATTGAAAGTCTATTACATTTGATGAATTTCACTAGGCCTGATATTGCTTATGCCGTGTGTAGATTGAGTAGATATACTCATAATCTCAATAATGAGCATTGATTTGCATTAAATAGACTGATGAAATATTTGAGAGAAACAATTAATTATGGTAGCATGTATAGTGGATTTCCTTCTACTTTAGAATGTTATTGTGATGCAACCCGGATCTCTAATTCAGATGAGACAAAATCCACTAGTGGATATGTGTTCACCTTAGGTGATGGTGCAGTATCTTGAAAATCAGCTAAACAGACGATCATTGCTAGATCGACTATGGAGTCAGAGTTTGTAGCTCTGGAATTGGCTGGTTCTGAGGTTGAGTGGCTAAGAAATTTCTTAGCAAATATCCCTTGGATAAAGGATGAATTACCTTTGATGTTTATACACTGTGATTTTCAAGCCGCAATTGCTATTGCGAAGAATAAATGTTATAATTGTAAGAGAAGACACATGAAATTGAGGCATGAGGTCGTTAAGCAGTTGCTGAGAGATGAAATAATTGTTATTGATTATGTGAACTTAGAAATTTAGCCAATTCACTGACTAAACCCGTGGGAAGAAAATTAATTCTTCAGACCTCAATAGAGATGGGTTGAAGGCCAATGTGATTGTCAATAGAGATGGTAACCCAACCTATGTGATTGGAGATCCCATGAAGTAGGTTAATATGGGTAATAACAAATCAATATTGACAGTGCGCACTAACTGAGAGTGCTTGAACTACTACTGAAAATGAGGGATAAGTTATTAACTCTTAATAAATTCATAGTTCTTAAATAAGGATGGTGTATTAAAGTAGTATACACTTGCTGAATTCACCTATATGAGAAGTGGAGTGTGGCCGCTCCTATGAAACTTTGGCCTAATCTCTAGACCTCTCAACGCGCATGACCTATTGGTGCGAAACCGCGTTGAACAACAAAAATACTGAGGTCAAATTGTGATTGACAAAGTCTCTGATTTACAATAAGAATTATTGGTTCATAGAAATATTATATTTCACCAGTAATTCTGTAAATTAAATTTTATCAATCTAAGTTTGGTTCATAGTCTGAAAGACACCAAAATCATTGCATTTTGTCTTGAAAATCCAACAAGTTATATTTTTGCATATAAATTATTTTGATTTATGTGGGGGATTGAAAGTAAATATTTGTTTCAAATGAATTTATTTTAAAGTGTATTTACAAGCCAAAATAATTAAAGTGTATTGAAATATAACTATATTAACTATAGAAGAAATATATAACTTTGAATTGACCACAAAAGATATGCTATTAGGAATGCCATTTTTAGAAAATTTATACCCACATATAATAACAAAAACACACTGGTGATTCACAACACCATGTAAATAAAAAATAAGAGCAAAAAAAGTAAATAACAAAAAACGAAAAACAACAAAATGAATAAAAGGAAGTGAAAAAATAACGGTAAGCATGGCAGTAGTGTATGCCATTCTTTTTCACCCTTTTTGACACTTGTCCCGTGATGAATTTTTGCATGAAAAATAATACACAAGTGTCTTCTTATGATAAAGTTTAGTTTTTGCCTATAAATAAGTATCTTGCCTTTAAGAAATACACATACAGTAACAAAAAACTATTCTATCTTGCTCTACCTCACGTTTTGCCCCCCTCTCCCTCTCTCTTTTATTTTCTCTTTCTAGTTAATTAGTTATTTTGATTTTGTTATTTTATTTTTCCACTAATCCCTTCCTGATGATAATTAATTTGCTGATTCTTATATCTTTTATTTAAATAGGGAAGACTTGTTTAATCTTGGAGAAATACTTCACATCATTGAAATAGTTTCTTAGGACAGTGTCTAGCAAGACTCAAGTATTAATTTTATGAACTATTATTTATACATTATCGTAGTAATATTTATCTATTTTCACGACTACTATTTTACTAAATAATAAGTTATATTATTATTGTGATATTTTAATTGAAAGTTCACAATAATAGTATATCATATATTTAACAAAATAGTAATCCTGAAAATTAGAATAATATTACTATGATGATATATAAATATTAGTGCAGAAAATTAATACTTGAGTCGTGCTGAGTACTGTCCTTAAAAACTATTTCAACGGTGTGAACTATTTCCCCAGGATTAAACAAGCTTCCCCTATTTAAATAGAGGATATCCGAATCAACAAATTAATTAACATCAACAATTTATTAGTGGGGAAACAAAATAACAAAGCTAACATAATGAGTTTAACTAAAACAGAAAGGCAGAACGAGAGGGGGAGTACAAGAAAGATCAAGAAGGAAAAGGTTATGTTTTCTACTGATTTATTAATGGAAGAAGAAGTCATTTTATAGGCCAAATGAGTTGCCTTCATTTGAACAAATGGCAAGAGAGGTGTCAAAATCATAGCAAACTATTGCCAAGTGTTTAAGGAGTTGTCATTTCTCCAACTAATAAAATCTTCTCAACTGCACTTTTTCCTTAGCTTTTCAAATACACCAAAAATTAAATTCATTTGAAATAAAATATTGCTTACAATCCCTCACATATTTCAAAAAAATTTATACAAAGAAAATATAATTTACTGTTTTTTCATGACAAAATGTAATAGGTTTGGTGTCATTTGGACTATGAACCAAACTTAGATCGATAAAATTTAATTCACAGAATTACTCATGAAATATAATATTTTTATGAACCAATAATTTTTATTGTAAATTAGAGACTTTACCAATCACATTTTTACCTCAGTAATTTTGTTGTTCAACGTGGTTTTGCGCCAATAGGCCATGCGCGTGCCTGATATTCATAAGAGCTCTAGAGACTAGGCAAAAGTCTCATAGGAGTGACCTCACTCCACTTCTCATATAGGTGAATTCATCAAGTGTATAGTGCTTTAAATACATCATCCTTAATTAAGGACTATGAATTCATTAAGAGTTAATAACCCATCCCTCATTTTCAATAGCAGTTCAAACATTCTCAGTTAGTGCGCAATGTTAATATTGACTTCTTATTACTCATATGAATCTACTTCATGGGATCTCCAATCACATAGGTTGGGTTACCATCTCTATTGATAATCAATTGGCCTTAAACCCGTCTCTATTGAGGTTTGAAGAATTAATTTTCTTCCCACGGGTTTAGTTAGTGAATTGGCCGAATTCAATTCTGGCTTCACATAATCAATTGCCATCATTTCATCTCTCAACATTTTCTTAACGATATCATGCCTCAATTTCATGTGTCTGCTCTTAAAATTATAAGATTTATTCTTCGCAATAACAATTACGACTTGACTATCACAATGTATAAACACTGGAGGCAACTCATCCTTTATTAAAGGGATATTTGCTAAGAAATTTCTTAGAGACTCAACCTCAGACCATCCAGCTCTAGAGCTACAAACTCTGACTCCATAGTTGATCTGCAATGATCGTCTGTTTAGCTGATTTTCAGGATATTGCACCTTCACCTAAGGTGAACACGTATCCACTAATGGATTTTGTCTCATCTTAATCAGAGATCCAAGTTGCATCACAATAGCCTTTTTAAGTAGAAGGAAATCCACTATATATGATACCATATTCATAGTTCCTCTCAAATATTTTATCAGTCTATTTAATGCAAATCAATGCTCATTATTGGGATAATAAGTATATCTACTCAATCTACACACAATATAAACAATATCAGGCCTAGTAAAATCCATCAAATGCAATAGACTTCCAATAATTTGAGAATATTTGTAACACCTCAGATTTCAAAAAGAACTAAAGAGAAATTTGTACAAGTCACCATAAGTTTTTTTTTGTTTTGGGTCAACTTCAAACGAGCATATCTTTTAGCACATAAATATTTAGGTAACCCATGACCTACCAAATTGAAGGTCTTTGAGTCCTCTTTCAAAAGCTTTCAAGTTTGATTAATTTCGAGCTTGGTGTAAAAAGTTATAACTGTTTGAGTGAAGCCTCTTTATTTAAGGCATATCATTCGTTTTAAAAAAAGGGTATTTTTGTCTTTTTCTTTTTCCACTAGGCCTAGCACGTTTTTCCTCACACAATTAAGGACCTAATCAGACGCTAAGTTAGTTTTTCATGTTCCTAAACACTTAGAAAAATAAAAGAAGAGTTCAAGAAGAGAAACAACTAGGTTTTGAGCGTTCGTCAAGATCCCGTCGATTTTCACCAAGAATATTGTTCTTTCCAGGTATGTAAGACTTCTCACAGCGATGGACTTGTTCGTCCTCATGCCATACATCTAATTTATCCATGAAATTATTGTATTCAAATAGTTCTTGAGTAGTTCTTGATTTTTGTTCAATTCTTGAACAATGGAGGTTGTAAATTATTGTGTGTAGTGAATCTTTAGTAAAAGTTTTGTTTCTCAAAGGGATTGTGCTCATGTATTTGTGTTGGAGTTTAGAATCGAGAAGAGTTTACGAGAATTTCTCCCATTCTAAATGAGTTAGGACCCTATATTGAGTATAAAATTTTGTCAGATTTCTGGGTATGGGAGTGGGGCGACGCGCCACCAAGGCGCCAAGAATTTTGGTCTGTAATTTGGGGCCTGGTGCCCCACACCAGTAGTGCTCCCCTAACTTTGGTGAGTAGTTTGGGGCCTGGCGCCCCACGGTAACAGTGCATCAAGGTCGTATGGTTTTTTTTCTTTCCATGCTTCATTCCATACGTGTTCTTTTGAGTCGTGATTGCATTATCTCCTTTGTATTAGCTCCTAAAGGCTCTATTTATCCTTGAGAGAGCCTACATATCCTATTCACGTGTCTTAATTTACATTCAAAATTAAAGTGAGTTTAAGAGGTCTTTTTGAGTTATTTTGAGAATCTTTTGTAATCTACAATGGTTTTGAACTAAGTTTTGAGAATGTAAATATGAGTAATGAGAAGAGTTGTATTAATGCTTTTAAAAGAGTATAAGGAAACTAAGTATTCCCAAATGTAACACTTTTACATTTAAAGAGAGAAACATTGATTTCTTAACGAGTTTATGAGTTCAGAGATATTTTAGAGTATTACTTCTTTTAAAAGGATCTTATGAGTAATTACCTCAAATTGAGAAAGATAATGTTTTAACATTGAGCATGAGTATATATTTATTGGGAGTCGTATTGAGCCCGATATGAGGATGAGTTCAGACAACTCACATTCATCATGAACCATGTAGCCAACATGGATAAAGGATTGTACTTTTTAGATGACTCCTTATTGCTTTTAAGCATAGCTTAGCGGATCCATTTAGTTGAGGTGTTCTATACCCCGACAAGGTATAGTATAGTTCTGGAGCGTGAGCGAGACGTTGAATCATCACATAGTTCATAGTGATGGTAGTCAGTTAGAGAATCTCCCAAATAAGAGTAAAGAGTATCTTATTTTATTTTTATTCACAGTGAGTTTATATCTTCTATTTTATAATGGTTAAACATTGCATCTCTTATTATTGCTTTTGTATTGGAGTTGAGTTGATGTGAGTATGTATTCCAGTTTTATTTGTTCAGTTGTCTATGCTTTCAGTTTCTGCTTACATGCTCGTACATTGTTCGGGATCATCAACAGGCGCTCAGGATCATCAACAGGCGCTTCATTGATACCACTTGCATTCCAGTTAGTTTGGTGAGCCTCCTTGCTTTCTGTAGGAATTCACACTTAATTCCAGCTTTTGTTAAGTTGTCGTTGGTTCTGTACCGACATACATATTAGTATTAGAGACTTAATAGATAGTTAGAGTTGAGGATTCTTTCATTATTTCCCTTGTTGATGTATTGAGATCTTGAGACAGTTACTTATGTTTTAATAAGTATTTCCAAAAGTTCATTTGAGTTGAGTTTTGATTTAGAATTTAAAGTTTAATTATGCATTTGCAGTTCCTATTTTGAGTGAGTAGGTCTTCCGCTAAGTAGTCAGCTAGGTCAAGGATCCGCTTGGAGACCAACGATGGTTCTCGAGTGCCGACCACGCCCAGGGTGTAGGCTCGGGGTGTGACAATATTTAGAATTAGCAACTGGGTCACCATTATTCTTTTTCAATTTAAAGTTAGCATCATAAGGTGTGGCTACACGTGTCACCTCAAAATATTCAATTTTTTAAAGAAGTCTTTCCACATAATGTTCTTGTGACAACATTATACCATCTTCACTCTTTATAACTTTAACTCTCAATATCATATTTACTTCACCTAGATCTTTCATATCAAAATTAGTAGACAAAAATAATTTGGTACTTTTCACAATATTCAAACTTGTACCAAATATAAGCATGTCATCAACATACAATAAAACCTCACAAAATTAATATAGTTGGGACCATAAAATATTGTTATTTTATAGAGGTATTATTTAATCGATAACTTAATATTTATTAATTTAAAGAGTGTTTTTAAATTCAATCTTATGATGTTGGAATAATAAGAGCTTTCAAGATGTACTATTGTAGCAAATTTTATCGTACGATATTCGAAGGCTATAAAGTGGGACAAACTGATCCAAGAAAGATTAATGTTTTGGATGCTATCAATTTTTGCAATTCCGGTCATGCAGGACAAATGTTCGGCAAGAGACAACATAAAATTATATTTTACACTGCAAAATTTGTTTTGAGGATGAAATCACAAAGAATTTGAATGAACCCACTTGTGAAAATGACATTCATGAACTTGAAGTCATGATTAATGATCTCGGTTACTGCAATAAAATGGACGTTAATAACCTTTTGGATTACCTAGGTGAAAATAATACATGTTCAGAGATCTAAAGCTTAGAAGAAATTATGGATACAATAAAAAACAATATTGATGATGAAGTTATAACACCCCGGAAATTAGTAGGCTAACTAGAGCTGAACGTGTAGGTTAATGTAAAGGAAAGAGGGAAAGAGCCAAGGAAGATGGGCAAGGGGCCAAGACTTGCCCAAAATGTGCCTAGCCATTGCCCACCATGACCAAGAGGACCTTCACGACCCGTGGTGCCACCCGTGGTGGTGAGGCAGTGAGCCCTCTAAGTCTGTTGCAAGAAGGCTCCCCTTCACGAGCCATTTCACGGCTCGTGGTGAGGACCACGGGTCGTGGAAAGGCTCGTGGGGTTGCCTTCACCATGTGGGGTTGGTGCCAAGGTAGCATTGCTACTAGTAAAGGGACCACGGGCACCTTCACGGGCTGTGGTACCCTTGACGGCTCGTGGACTTGGGCGTGGTCCCTGGGCACCCCACTTTAAAGTGGGGGTTATTTTAAGTAATTCCTTTTTAAGTTAGTATTAAGTGTGGCCGTTTTGTATAGTTTTAATACACCCATATAAGCCTTTTAAAGTCATTAACCAACCCATTCACTTCATTATTTCCCAAAACCCAAAAGAGTTCATCTTTTCCAAAATTTCTCTCTCTAGAAAACTCAAAGAAGAAGAAGAAAGTTGGAGCTAGGGTTCAAGAAGCTAGGTTTTATTCTCAAATTCATGGGAATTCTTCACTAAGGTATGGTATCTCTTCATTTATGGGTTGCCTTCACCCATGGATCCCTTCCAAAACCCCCAATTTTAAAGCTAGAAAACCCAAAAGTTAGGGTTTGACTTCAATCTTATGGATTCCTTTCAAATTCATTTTTAATGATCGAATTATGTTTGTTTATGGATATATTGATGATTTTATATGATTTTAAGTTAAATTCCTCAAGAATCCTTGAATTACCCTATTTTCCTAAATTGGATCTCAAAGTGTGGGTATTGATTGATGCAAGTAGAATGTTATATATAGAATTATGAATGTAATGAATTGATTACTTAAATTATGCATTAATTGATGAATCCTATGGTTTTTATGTTGAATTCCCACAAGAACTCATGAAACCTCTATGTTACTCAATTATGATCTTGTGATGTGGGTTTGTTGATTATAGAAGAATGTTATGAGATTATGCTTGTAGTAATTGTGCTAATTTAATTATGTTATTATCCATGTTTAATGTAGTAATTCTAGATGTGTTGATTGAATGTGATCTAGGGTCTTTGAAGGGCAAACTATGATAATTATGCATGATTATGAGATTTATGTACATGTTTTATGAATACTTTGAGAGTAAAGTGATTATGACTATTATGTAATTGTGGTGTTGTTGAAAGGCTATTCTAACACACACACTTATCAATGAAGTATGAATGCAGTTTCCATGATTATGATAATGATGTTGTGTTGGTTGAAAGGTTATTCTCAATTATACACCTATGAATGATGTGACATGTTGTGAAAGGTTTTCTCACAATATGATGATTCTTAGGTTGAAAGGCTATTATGACCTATTCAATCTATATCCTATGAATGATGTTGGATTGAGTGTTGATACATTCTTCTATAAAAATGAACTCAAGTAATGTTATGATAAGTATTCTGTGGGGAATAATGCTTAGCACCGAGTGGATATTGAAATGAGATGGAAGCCTATACGTAAGTTGAGGCAGGGTTTCTAGAAGTAATCTTTTGAGATGAAAGCCCATACGTGAGTTGAGGAGGGGTATGTAGTGGCCATCTCCTTATCCCATATCTATGTGCCCTCATTGTTCTTTAGCTAGTGGATCTACCTTAGCTGAATTAATAGTTCTACCTTAGGCAAGTAGGACACCCTTTTCGGTGTGGGTAACACCAGATTCCATGATTTGCTCACATGGTCTATGTCGATGAAGGCTTACCCCTCACAATGAGTGGTTATGAACTATTGTTATTTAAGAAGCTCTACTTAGTGTGGGTGGGAGTATGATATCCCATTCATGCATTGCACAAGTAGACTTTGAGAGACGTTATGGTGTGTTTCTCTTATGTTATGAAGGTCTATGAAATGATGTTTGCTTAATGTGGATTGTTTCTATGAATTGATTTCCTTGTCTATGAGTATTAATAAAGGATGAGATCAAGAATGGTAAGTATGATTATGGTGGCCTAAAATTGATACTTAGTATAATTGGGATTATGAGATCTTATCTATGCATTGCACAAGTACAACTTAGGGTTACTTATGAGATGGTTCTATTATGCTATGATGATCTATATATTGAATATGCTTATCATTTATGCTTTTACACTAATGTTCACGATGATTTTCAAACTTGGTAAAGTGCATGCTTTTCAACTAAAATGTGCTTTTTTAGCATGTTTTCAAGGTTTTTATGCCTGGCTATCATACTTAGTGCATTTTCGTACTAACCCATATTTTCCTACATTTTCCAAAGTGTAGGGTCCAGTTCTTAAGGCGATCTTCTTTCTGTTCAAGCTTGGATCGACTATTCTCCTAGCTTGTGGTGAGTCCTCATGATTTGAGGACGGATGAGTCATTTGTAGTTCCTTTCTACTATTTCATTTTCGAACTATGTTGTAAGGGTTGTGTCCTTATTTTGATTCAAGTAATGTAATAGATGGCTATAATGAGACAAGTCTAGACTTCCGTTTGCGTTTATAAAAGACTTTTATTGTGTCACGACCCGAGATCACACCCTGGACGTGGCCGACACTCGAGTGGAAGACTAACTTAAGCATGCAAACGCTTAAAACTGAAATAAAAGTTCATAAAACTTAAATCCAAACTTTAAATTCAAAGAAAACTCTGTATAATAAAATGGCAACTTTTGTCTTTAAAACATTTAATAAAATAAATGATACAGACTTTTCAACTATACTAACTATCTGTGAAGCCTCTAACTGTTAAAGATGGAAGTCGGGACAAGACCCACGACATCCTAACAATTGATATAACTGAAAGGTAAATGAAATCCGTTCGAAACAAGGAGGCTCACCATAGCTAACTCGAACTCCCGGATGTATCAATGAAGCTCCTGTTGATGATCCTGAATACATGTGTCTGCATCATGAGAAGATGCAGGCCAAATGGCTCAGTACGTGGAATGTACGAGCATGTAAGGGGAATTCTAAAACATAAACATAAGCTTGAAACTTGATAAAAAGGAAACATACTTATCTCTTCTCAAACTTTCTAAACTCAAGGAATACTCAAAACTACTCAAACTTACTCAACTCAGACGTATTCAAGGATAAGATACTCAACTCAGAGATATGATATTCGACTCAAAGATATGATATTCGACTATGGATACTCAACTTTGAATACTCAACTCAATATGACTGAACTCATTTCAATATAAAGCAATTTAAAACAAGTGCAATATAAAGAAACAAACTGTTTAAAAACATGCTGTCAACTCTGTGTGTATGCAAGGATACAACATAACTCTGAAATGTATGTAAAAATACAAATAACCTGATGTATATAAAATACAAAATAGTGCTGTGGGAGTTTTTCTAACCGACAACCATCACATAAGAGCTATTGTGATGATACAACGATCTTCCTCACGCTGCCAGTGCATCCTATACCCAACCAAAGGTATAGGACCTGAACTGCCTAATGGATCCACTAGTCTATTTTGAAAAAGGTTCATCTAAAAAGTATGACCCTTTTTTACCCATGGTGGCTACATGGTTTATGGAGGCTGTGAGTTGTCTGAACTCTCCCCCATATCGGTGCTCAATACTACTTCCAAAAAATACTAGCTCTTATGTTTTAAAAACATACTTCTTTCTACTGATTTGAGATAATTGCTCAAAAACTTAGCTCAAAGGCTATCTTGGAAATCTTAGTTTCCTCTCTTGCTTCATTTAGAAAGCGATTACTCTTTTCTGAAAACTAGCCCGAAAGCTCTTTGGAAATCTCAGTTTCCGTTCTTATTTAAATGTGAAAAAATTTATAAATTCTTTGGGAATACTTAGTCCCCATATACTTTTGAAGAAAAAGACTTCAAACTTTACTCTTTACTCTTTACTGAACTCAAAACTTAAGTCTTAAAACAAAGTTAAAACGTTTGTAAAAGACTTCTTAAAATATGGTTCATACCGAATTATGGACATGAACTACTCAATGCAAGGTTTTCAATAACCATAGATAGAACTCAAATACTTGGTACTCAAGAACTTCAATAATACTACTCATTTCAAGAATGCTCAATTCAGAGTTCATGCGGAATTATGAGCATGAACTACTCAATTCAATGACTCAAAGATACTTCTCAAAAGGGGTTAGGAACTCAACATTTAAAGGCTTAGAACTTGAAGACACCACTTCTCTGAAGGATGTTCAACTTACGACGTGCATGCGGAGTTTATGGGCATGAACGACTCGACTCAAGGGTCAAAATATCAATAAGGAACTCATGTACAACTCTTCTCATTCTCATACTTACTTTCTCAAAATTTAACTCAAATCGATGATGAATCTTAAAGGATTCAGAATTGAACTCAAAGGCTTCCTTGAATTCTACTCTTAACTCTCTCTTGAATTTGAATTATGAATTCAAGAGTTATGATTCATGATATGAAGGATCTCAATAACAATAGAGCTATTCGATAATTAGGAATAGAACTTTTAAAAGAAACATGAATTCAAGAACTCAAAATCAACTTATCTCAAGAATACTCAAATCTAGGGAAAGTATCCTAGATTACTCTTTTACTGATCTGAAAGTAGATGTAGGGCGTGAGGACGAACTAGTCCAACACTATGATAGCCTTACATACCTAGAAGAAAAAGATTCTTGAAGAATCTTAAAAAATCTTGAAGAAGAACTTGATTAGAAGCCTTGAAACCCTAGCTTGAAGGTAAACAATCAAGAAAACCTTTCTTGAGATTCTCGAGTTAGTTTCTTGAAATCTCTTGGCCAAAAATTTTGATTTTCATGAGTGAAGATGAAAATATGATTGTTTTGAGCTTTTTGTTTGTCAAGAAATTCGTTTTCTTGGAGGTAAAAAGACAAAAACGATTATTTTCAATATTTTCCCGTCGGCTAATTCGTAACAGCATTGTATAGGTTACTAAAATAGTCATAACTTTTTACTTAGATATTGGATTGACGTGAAATTGGTGGGGTTGGAAAGTAGATTCAATTACCTTTAATTATATAGGTTATGTCTCACTTAACCCTTAATATTCTAAGAGATATGGTCGTTTAAAGTTGACCCAAGCAGAATCTTACATCAAAACTTAATGAAACTTCAAGAATACTTATCAAGAACTCATCAAGAACTCTAATCTTTAAGTTCCAAGAACAAAATTACGCTGAATAAATCATGATTGGTGTGTGGGTGAAAGAACCCAACACTATGGAAGCTTACATACCTCTTAGGGATTAAACCCATGGCGAAAATCCGCAACAAGACGCAATAATCTTGACGAACGCTTGATCCTCTCCTCTTTTCTCTCAACTAAAACCCTAGGCGTAAACTAGGATTATAAAACTGAACCTAATCAGATTAGACTCCTAAAATATTACTAAAAATGAATGAAATCTGATTGGGTAAGAAAAAGACCAAAATACCCCTCTAAAATCTGGTTTTGACTTTCCTTAATTGGCAGCCTAACTTCAAAAGGCCGTATCTCACTCGTCCGATCTCGAAACTTAGAAAACTCAGCGGAGTTAGAAAGATAATTCAAAGGTCTTTCCTACGATATATAGTATCACACCTAACTCATCCTGAGCTATGAGTTACGGTTGTTTGAAGTCTACCCAAAACTCATACTTAAGCATAACTTGCAAAATTTCAGATTTTGCTATTTCTAATTTTGTTTTCTTTCAAACTCAAGTTGCTACATCTAGTGAACTTAACACTTAATAAATTTAATTCCTCGTTAAAATCCTACTCACAACGAAGAACGGTTCGGGTCTTAGTTTGAAATTTTTTTCTGGGGTGTTACATATTGTATGGATAAAGTTTTAAAATTTCCACAACATTTCTTTTATCCTATGCTATTATATGCTAAGGGGCTTGTATGAGACCTTTTGGGGTTCTGTATGCCTTGTTACATCTAGGGGATACCCCTGGGTCGTGACAAACTTGGTAATCAGGGCACAAGGTTTAGAATGATTATAGGATATTGTCTGATAAGCCACGTCTAGTAGAGTCTTGTTCATAGTGTGAAGCGCGCCATATTTATGAAAGAGAGGCTATAATATGTTTAGGAAACTACACTTCTTTCATCACTCTTAAGTCATGTCTTAGAGTTTAACTTTATAAAGTCCCTCACCTAATCCTTCTTTTGTGTCTTGAGGATGTGAATACACGAAGAGCTAACACAAGAAGAATTGAGGGTGACAATGTGAATGAAGAAGGTCCTCCTCAAGCTAATCAAGCTCCGGTTGATCCCGTGGTTTAGAATGTGACCCACGCAGAGTTTAGGTCGACTTTCCAAATGTTGGCTCAAGTTGTTGCGACTCAAGCCAATAGAGATGTTGTTGCTCCGGTGAATGTGAATTCGGCTGCTTCAAGGGTTAGGGATTTTACTAGAATGAACCCTCCCAAGTTTCATGGCTCCAAAGTGGAAGAGGATCCTCAAGAACTTGTGGATGAGGTTTACAAAATACTAGATATCATGGGGGTGACTTCGGGAGAGAAAGCGGAGTTAGCCGCTTACCAATTGAAAAGTGTTGCTCAAGTATAGTATAAGCAATGGAAGGATGAGAGGCCAATGGGAGCGGGTCCCATAGAGTGAGAGATGTTCAAATCGGCGTTCCTTGATAGGTTCTTTCCCGTAGATTTAAGGGAGGCTAAGATGAAAGAGTTCATTAACCTTAAGCAAGATAGTATGAGTGTTAAAGAGTATGCCTTGAAATTTACCCAACTATCCAAGTATGCTCCAACTCTAGTAGCGGATTCCAGGGCTAAGATGAACAAATTTATGATGGGAGTGTCTGACTTGGTTGAAGAAGAATGCCATACGACAATGTTAGTTTGTGAGACGAATATCTCACGTCTTATGGTATATGCCCAACAAATTGAGGAGTCAAAGCTCAAGAGAAAGAATAGGGAGGTAAAAAGAGCTAGGTCCAATGAACAAGGTCAACCAAGGTTCAAAAAGAGGTCCTTCAACCAAGATTCCTCCAATACTTCCCCAAGGGTCAATAAGGATAGGATGTCTAACCTTAAATCTCAAAGAGGAAATGGAGGCGGTTCTTCTTTTGAGATATGTACATGTGCCAAATGTGGAAAGAAACATGCGGTTAAGTGCCTAGCCGGCACAGATGGTTGCTTTGGGTGTGGAAAGAAAGGTCGCAAGATGAGGGATTGCCCGATGCTCATGGCTAAAGAGAGAGAGGCCAAGCAAGCTTCTCTTAGTGATCCAGATCCCAATTCTCCAAAGTACGGTCGCTTCTATACACTCCGATCTAGAAAGGACCAAGAAGGCTCTCCGGATAAAGGCATCGGTATGTTGATAGTTCCTTGTAGATGTAAATTTTATTAAACCCCTATGTTACTTTTTAGACCTTGATGTTATCCTTGATAGGGTTTGGGTGCATTGTGGTTAGACCTCTATTGATTTTAAAACCTAGTAAGGTTACTATGCGTTCTTGGTTATGACGTTTGGGATTACTTGAAGGAAGTGGTACTTGAGGTTTTATAAGGGTGCTTCCTTTCAAGGGGGATATGGTATGCTTAGATAGCAAGATTGTGAGAGTCCCGATATCCTTATCTCTTTCTTCTATTCCTATTCTAGCTTGAGACAAAGAGTTTCTCTTAGCTTGTTTTATGTTTTGGAGTCATGTGTGTTTTAGAAATTTCCATGATCTCCTTATGATGTGCATGTTCTTGAGAAATTCATGTTTATTAAGAAAATGATTTCTTATGATTTAATTTCCTCATGTTGTTGTGCATTTAGTATGAGTTGTCTATATGATTCATGAGATGAATTGTCAAACGTGCTTTAATATACTTTTTAGAATAATTGCATAACTGGCTCCATGTTATTGTGTTGATCATGCTTTTTAGTTGGAGAAGGTAGTTCCTCTTATGAACATGTTAAATGTTGAAGTTTTCATGCATAATGGGTTGTTAGATGTAGTTCCTACTTCATTGTGTTGCATTGATCATTCTTGAGATGGAGTTGATGTTTCCTCCTTTAAATTGTGAATTATTTTGATGTTTCATGCATGATGGGCTGATAGTCTTGAGTCTTTAATTCCGTAAGGTGTCTAGATCGTCATTCGAGGACGAATGTTCCCAAGGGGGAGATAATGTATCACCCCAAAAATTAGTAGGCTAACTAGAGCTAAACGTGTAGGGTAATGTTAAGAAAAGAGGGAAAGAGCCCAGAAAGATAGGCAAGGGCCAAGGCAAGGGGCCAAGGCTTGCCCAAAATGTGCCTAGCCACTACCCACCATAACCATGAGGGCCTTCACGACCCGTGGTGGCCACAACGGACCGTGGCTCCACCCGTGGTGGTGAGGCAGTGAGCCCTCTAAGTCATCCCCAAGAAGGCTCCCCTTCACGAGCCACGGCTCGTGGTGAGTACCACGGGTCGTAGGAAGGCTTGTGGGGTCGACTTCACCATGTGGGGTTGGTTCCAAGGTAGCATAGCTACTGGTCAAGGTACCACAAGCACCTTCACGGGCCGCAGTACTCTTGACAGTTCGTGGACTTGGGCGTGATCCCTGGGCACCCAACTTTAAAGTGGGGGTTATTTTAAGTAATTCCTTTTTAAGTTAGTATTAAGTGTGGCCATTTTTTATAGTTTTAATAAACCCATATAAGACTTTTAAAGTCATTAACCAACCCATTCACTTCATTACCAAAAGAGTTCATCTTCTCCAAAATTTCTCTCTCTAGAAAACTCAAAGAAGAAGAAGGAAGTTGGAGCTAGGGTTCAAGAAGCTAAGTTTTCTTCTCAAATTCGTAGGAATTCTTCACTAAGGTATGGTAGCTCTTCATCCATGAGTAGCCTTCACCCATGGAGCCCCTCCAAAACCCCCAATTTCAAAGCTAGAAAACCCAAAAGTTAAGGTTTGTCATGGATTCCTTTCAAATTCGTTTTTAATGATTGAATTAAGTTTGTTTATGGATATATTGATGGTTTTATATTATTTTAAGTCAAATTCCTCAAGAATCCATGAATTACCCTATTTTCTCAAATTGGATCTCAAAGTGTGGGTATTGATTGATGTAAGTAGAATGTTATAGAATTATGAATGTAATGAATTGATTACTTGAATTATGTATTAATTGATGAATTCCTATGGTTTTTATGTTGAATTCCCCCAAGAACTCATTGAAACCCCCATGTTACTCAATTATGACCTTGTAAGGTGTGTTTGTTGATTATAGAAGAATGTTATGAGATTATGCTTGTAGTAATTGTGCTAATTGAATCGTGTTATTATCCATGTCTAATATAGTAATTCTAGATGTTTTGATTGAATGTGATTTAGGGTCCTTGAAGGGTAAACTATGAGAATTATGCATGATTTTGAGATTTATGTACATGCTTCATGAATAATTTGAGAGTAAAGTGATTATGACTATGATGTAATTATGGTGTTGTTGAAAGGCTATATGATAATGTTGTTGTGTTGATTGAAAGGTTATTCTCAATTATACACCTATGAATGATGATGACATGTTGTGAAAGATTTTCTCACAATATGATGATTCTTAGGTTGAAAGGCTATTCTCATCTATTGAATCTATGAGCTATCCTATGAATGATGTTGGATTGAGTGTTGATACATTCTTCTATAAAAATGAACTCAAGTAATGTTATGATATGTATTCCGTGGGGAATAATGCTTAGCACCGAGTGAATATTGATATGATGTGGAAGCCTATATGTGAGTTGAGGCGAGGTTTCTAGAAGCAATCTCGTGAGATGGATGCCCATACGTGAGTTGAGGCGGGGTATCTAGTAGCAATCTCCTTATCTCATAACTATGTGCCCTCATAGGTCTTTAGCTAGTGGATCCACCTAAGCTAAATTAATGGTTCTACCTTAGGCAAGTAGGACACCCTTTTCGATGTGGATAACACCGGATTCCATGATTTGCTCACATGGTCTATGTCGGTTAAGGCTTATTCTCACAATGAATGATTATTAACTATGGCTCCTCAAGAATCTCTACTTAGTGTGGGTGGGAGTATGGGATCCCATTCATGCATTGCACAAATAGGCTTTGAGAGTAGTTATGGTGTGTTTCTCTTATGTTATGAAGGTCTATGAAATGATGTGCTTAATGTGGATTGTTGCTATGAATTGATTTCCTTGTCTACGAGTATTAATAAAGGATGAGATCAAAGAATGGTAAGTATGATTATGGTGGCCTAAAATTGGTACTTAGTATAGATGGGATTATGGGATCTTATCTATGCATTGCACAAGTATAACTTAGGGTTACTTATGAGATGGTTCTATTATGCTATGATGATCTATATGTTGAATATGCTTATGACTTATGCTTGTACACTAATGTTCATGATGATTCTCAAACTTGGAAATGTGAACGCTTTTCAACTAAAATGTCCTTTTAGCATGTTTTCAAGGTTTTTATGCATGACTATCATACTTATTGCATTTTTGTACTAACCCATATTTTCCTACATTTTCCAAAGTGTAGGGTCCAGTTCTTAAGGCGGTCTTCTTTCGGTTCAAGCTTGGATCGACTATTCTCCTAGCTTGTGGTGAGTCCTCATGATTTGAGGACGGATGAGTCATTTGTAGTTCCTTTCTAGTATTTCGTTTTCGAACTATGTTGTAAGGGTTGTGTCCTTATTTTGATTCAAGTATTGTAATAGATGGCTATAATGAGACAAGTCTAGACTTCCACTTGCTTTTATAAAAGACTTCGATTGTATGGATAAAGTTTTAAAATTTTCGCATCATTTATTTTACCTTATGTTATGATATGCTAAGGGGCTTGTATGAAACCTTTCGGGGTTGAGTACGCCTTGTTACATCTAGGGGGTACCCCTGGGTCGTGACATAAGTTTAAGATGATACAATACATTTGGAACCGGTTACGTATAAGGAAACAGTTATCGAATCTAGAACTCTTCACAATTTTATGGTGCAGTTCTAAAAGACAACAACGAACTTTTGGATGAAATAAGAAAAATTAGAGATGAACTTCAACTAGATTTAAAGTTTAACAAAAAAAATAAAAATACAAGAGAATCACATTTCACTAAATTGTTAAATATATTTGTACTTTTAAAATAATTATTAATTTAAAATATTAATGGGTATAGGGGTCTTCTTAAAATATATTATCTTATCGAAATAACTTATATTTTCTATTGGCCCAAGTCGGGACCAGAGGAAAATATTATCATAGATAGATTATTAATTTATCGAGTATTAATTTAGTGAGGTTTTATTGTATAAGTATATTATCACATAATCATTGTCTACCCTTTAGTATATACAAATTTATCCACTTCAATAGATACAAAATTTTCTTTCAGTAAGACTTGATCTAATTTTTTTTGTCACTGTTTAGGAGCTTGTTTAAGGCAATAAAGAGATTTAATTAATTTACAAACTTTATTTTCTTGTAAAAAATAATACATCCTTCATGTTGAACCATTTAAATTTCTTCTTCTAAATCATCATTTAAGAAATCCGTTTTTACATTCATTTGGTGAATAAAAAGTTTGTGAATTGATGCTAACACAATTAAAATTCGAATAGAAGAAATTCTAGTCACTGGTGCAAATGTAAATAAATAATCAATATTTTATTTTTGAGAAAATTATTTTGCTACTAATTGACCTTTATATTTATCTATAGATCCAACTAGATTAAGTTTTTTTTTTAAAATTAATTTACAACCTATAGATTTTGCATCAGGAGGTAAGTCAGTCAAAATCCACGTTTTATTTCTTATAATTGAATTAATTTCAATTTTTATTGCCTCTTTCTAAAATTTAGCATCAGAGGAAGATATAGCTTCAGAATAATTTAGTGGTTCATTGTCAACGAGAAAAGTTTGAAAATCATTTCCATAAAAAAAATATTCTTTTCTTGGACTTTTGCTCTTTCGCAGTTCCTCAATATTAGAGATATTCTCATTATTTCTTTCAACAAGTGCATGAGAAATTTTATCACACAGTGGAAACGTATGTTTAAAAAATTTAGCATTCTTTGTCTCAATAATAGTATTGCAATCAAGCACATCACTTTTCCACACAAGAAATCTATATGCAACATTATGTTGAGCATACCCATTAAGCATGCAATCAACAGTTTTAGAACTTATTTTTCTCTTTATAGGTTCTGGCAAAAGAACTTTAGCAAGACACCCCCACACTTTTAAATATTTCAAAATAGGTCTATAACCTTTCCAAAATTCATAAGGAGTTCTGCCAGTTCTTTTATGAGGAATTCTATTCTGTAAGTGACATGCAGATAATATAACTTCTCCCCACAAATTATCAAGAGCATTAAAACTATTTAACATGAAATTCATCATTTCTTTTAAAGTTCTAAGTTTCTTTTCAGTTACTGCATTTGACTCAGGTGAAGAAGGCAGGTTACTTCATGAATAATTCCTTATTTATCACAAAAAGCATTTAAAGATATATATTCTCTTGCTCAATCAGATCGAATTCTCTTGATTTTTCTATCAAGTTAATTTTCAACCTCAGTCATATAAGCAATAAAAGCATCAACTGCATCATCTTTGTTTCTAAGCAAATACAACTTAGTAAATCTGAAAAAATCATCAATAAAAATCACATAATATCTTTTATCACCTTTAGTCATAGTCTATTTCAAATCATCCAAATTAGCGTGGATTAAAGATAATAATTCAGTTTCTCTATTTACTATTTAACATGACTTTGTAGTAATTTTGGCTTCAGTACATATTTCACATTTATCAAAATTATTCAAATCTAAATCATGTATTAAACCAAGAGATCACATATTATTTATATAAGAAATATTAACTTGTCCTAATCTAGCATGCCATAAAGAAATAGGTTCAATCAAATAAGCAGAAAAAGATTATCATTGAAATTATCACAAATATTAAGCATAAATAAATCATAGTTACAATATCCATTACCCACAAAAATATTATTTTTAGTCAATATAACCTCATTATCTTCAAGAGAAACCTTCATTCCACATTTTCCTAATAATCCCACAAAAATCAAACTAATTCAGATATTAAGAACATGAATACATTACTCAATGCCAAAGTTTTCCCAAATGTGAGTTTGAGAAGAATTTTTCCTTTTCCAAGAACTTTAGTTGTCCTTCAGTCACCAAGATAAACAATATATTCTCCTTTCTCAACTTGGGTGTATAAAACAAAATTATTTTTATTTATACAAATGTGGCTCGTAGCACCAAAGTCTATCACCCAATTTCTCACATTGGACTCAACATTTTTATCTGAAATGACCGCAATAACCATATAATCCATTTCAGCCAAATTTATTTTTAGCTTAGCGGGATTGTCATTTCTTTCCAATAATATTTTGCATTGAGGTGTATTATCTATGAAGATTTTATAATTAGCATTGGACTTCTAACCATGTCTATTTACATACTGTATTTTTCTTTACCATAAGCCTTAAGTAGAATGACTTGAACATTAATATTACTGTAGCACCAACATCAGTATCATCAATAGTTTCAGGACACATATAATATGCTCTAGCTTCTTCTATTGTTGGGGAATAATTAAACTTCACAAAAATAATATTACTTATTATTTAGTAAAATAGTAGTCCTGAAAATAAGATGAATATTACTACGATAATATAAATAATAGAGGAGGAAATTTATACTTGAGTCGTGTTGGGCACTATCCTAAGAAATTATTTCAACGGTATGAAATATTTCCCCAGGATGTAACAAGCCTTCTCTAATAAATAGAGGATACAAGAATCAACAAATTAATTAATATCAGCAAGTTATTAGTGGGGATATAAAATAACAAAGCCAAAGTAACTAATTAACTAGAAAAAGAAAGTTAAAGAAAGAGAGGGGCAAAACGTGAGGTAGAGCAAGAGAAAATAGTTTTTGTTACTGCCTGTGTATTTCTTAAATTTAAGATACCTATTTATAGGAAAAAAAGAAACTTTATCATAAGACACTTGTCTATTGCTTTTCATGCAAAAACCCATCATGAGACAAGTGTCAAAGAGGGTGAAAAGGAATGACATACACTGACAAGCTGATCATTTCTCCAGGTAATAAAATCTTCTGAACTACACTTATTTCTTAGCTTTTCAAATATGCCAAAAATTAATTTCCTTTGAAATAAAAT
The DNA here is from genome assembly GCA_036553675.1 of Solanum okadae. Taxonomy (NCBI): domain Eukaryota; kingdom Viridiplantae; phylum Streptophyta; class Magnoliopsida; order Solanales; family Solanaceae; genus Solanum; species Solanum okadae. Next base: position 15,273,781 of record CM071681.1, on the reverse strand, counting down.
ATTGCTTACACATATGAATGATAAACGATTTGCATGAGTATTACAAAAATGTTTTGTGTTATTTTTGCGAAATCAATTTTTTTATTAAAAGAATTTAAAATATGAGAAGTTCATGAAGAACCTAGCAAGAAATATTTAATATTTCTTATATATACAAATATACAAATTAATAATTTTAACTTTATAAATACAACTTAACGTGACATTGTCACTGATATACTTTGTTATGAATTATGATCATATATGGACTTGGCTCCAGTAAGGAATCCGTCCAGTTCGTCCATTACACTTTTAATATTTTGACATGTGTCATACAAATAATGTAACGGATCAGATTTATTAGGTTGACTAAAAGAGTTTTACCATAGTTAACATTTATTTCCGCGCAATACTTAAAAAAAAACAAAAACTTTTCTCCCAATTTCCAAAATTTTCAGAATAATCATCAACTTCTTGGTTCAATTCTTTTGCTGCAGTATATATTTTTTATTTTTTTTCCTACCATTTCATTCAATTTCTTTGTATTACTTACTGCTACTCTTTTCATTCTTCATGTGCTGAATAATGTCTTTCGATATTTTCTTCTTCATCATATTTAATCTTTCCTCTTCCACCATTTCAGCATATTCCTTCTCTTTGACTAAGTTTAATATTGAAATTTTTGATATACAGATTATTCCAACATAATAAATGAAAATGAGTTACGGAAAGGATTTCAAAAAATCTAGTTTTGAAAATACCAAGGACTTACTGCCCAAATCGTAAGTTACAGAGAAAGAATATTTTTTCTTTTAAAAAAACATATGAAAACTGAAACTAAGTTTTTTTGAGAAGAAAAGATAAAAACAGTGATTGGGTAGGCTTGGAAAATTTCAATTAAACTTTGTTAGAGAGTGAAGGCATCAATTGAAAAATTATCAATGATTAAAAGTAAAACAAATTTAAAGTCCCAAATATCAACACTACAAAAACCTAGAAATCTATTACTAATTTGCTACAAAAAGAATTTGAAAAAAATAAACTATAGCAGAGAAGGAAAGGATTCTAAACACAGAAAAGAAGTGAGAGAAATATTAACTATGATTAACCTCTTTTAGTTAACCAAACAAATCAGACCCATTAAATTATTTATATGACACATGTCATAGCATTAAGGGTGTACTGGAGGAACTGGACAGATCGCCTACTGGAGGGGAGCTAGTCCCGAATCATATACTATATCATTCGCGCATGCATATCTTACTTTTACGACAGTAGGAGTAATTGCATGCCATCAATTATGAGAAGCAAAAAGTCATAAATTAAGAGCATGTTTGGCATTGTTGTTGGGAAGCTAGTGTAAGAATTTATTTCTTACTTATGGCCCAAGTTTACTTGTAGCCCAAGTAATACAATAAATAATATTTAATGAATAATAGATCTCGTTCGTACATTGGTTATTTGATGGATGTACCAGATTAAGTCTTAACCTCTACAATAATTTCATCACTAACAGTTGTGGTAACGTAAGGCTAGGTCAAAGAGGTAGAAACCAATTTACGACTAACGCTTCCGCTTCTCTCTGTGATAATGTCTTCCGCATAAGGTATGTGCCCGTAATGATCTCTATGTAAGATTATTGTGTTCAAGGTCCTGATATGTATTAAAGTATTAAATCTTACATGTGGCATCAGAGCCTGGATTGTTCAAATGGATAACCTTCATAAATTATATAACCGTATTAGCCTTGGTAAGTGATAAAGAAAAGTCATTTCCCATCACCCCTATAGAATTCAGGATTGATTGCCCCACCCTAAGGATGAATTGCTAAGATTTGATTAATTAGGATACACTAGGGCCTAGGCAATCAACAGTTATGTGTTTTATGTCAAAGGATAAGTGGTCGGTATAAAAACTATGCGATACTTTTACATGTTAATAGTTGAAATACAGTGGTCTAAAGGAATTCTGCGACATCCACAATAGCCACCATAAATAAATGATTATGTTTTGTTTTAGATTGCACAAATTTTGAAAAATCCTAATGTAACACCTCGGTATTTGAAAGAACTAAAAATATAAAGAACTAAATTGGAAATAGAAAAATATGAAATTTTGCAAGTTATGCATGAGTTAGGAGTTTTGGGTCAACTTAAAGCAACCATAACTTTTAGTACAAGATGAGTTTGGTGACATATAAGATATCAAATAAAAGGTCTTGGAATTCTCTTCCCAACGCCACCAATTTTGCTAATTATTGAGCTCGTATGAGGGAGATACGCTCTTTTGAAGTCGGGCTGTCCAGTTAAAGAAAGTTACCCGAAAATATGAGGGGTATTTTGGTCTTTTCCTTAACCAGCCAGATTGATTCATTTTTAGTAATTAATTAGGGGTCTAAACTGATTGGATTCAATTTTCATAAATCAAAATATGCTTAGGATTTTGAGATGAGTTCAAGAAGAGGAGAAAAGAAAAAAGTTCAAGGCGTTTGTCAATATTTGAGTTTTGTTGCGGACTTTGCCAAGGGTTTGATCCCTAAGAGGTATGTGAGTTCACATAGTGTTGAGTTCATTCACCCACACGCCAATCATGTTATTTTCAGCGTAATTTTATTCTTGAAGTTAAAGGATTTGGAGTTCGTGATGAGTTTTATTGAAGTTTCTTTCATAATCTTGATTATTGAGGTTTTGACGAGTTTTTGAGATAAGTGTTAATGTTTCGAGGGTAGTTTTGAGTAGATTATCGTATACTAACATTGGGTATTTGATTCTAAGTGATTGGGGAAGAAACCATTCGATTCTAGAAAAATTGGGATTAGAAAACGAGAAAGAAAATTTGTCTGCTTTTCTGGGCAGAGAGTTGGCGTGCCTCGCCAATAATGCGCCACATGAAGTGGTCTGTAGTTCTGGCCTTAGGGCGTCATGCCACTCAGTGTGCCCCAACCTATGTTCTGTAGTCCAGGGGCTAGCGCCCTGTGCCACTCAATGCGCCAGGGTCGCCAGGTCCCCTACTCTTTCGTCCTTCTTTTCGTACTAGTTCCCTGAAATCGTACCTATGATTTCTAATTGATCTCTACACTCTAAATTTCATCTAAATATCAAGAGATCATCCATAACATGAGATCATAGCCTTGGAATCCAAAATTCAAATTCAAGGTAGAACTAAGAGTCAAGTCTTGAGAGTTATTCGAGTCATTTTAAGAAGTCTTTTACAAATTGTTTAAACTTGTTTTAAAGACTTGAACACTGAGTTCAGTAAGAGTAGAGCTGATTACATTTTCTTTAAAATGATATGTGGGAACTAAGTATTCCCAAGAGTAAATGTTCTCACATTTAAGATGAGAGGAAATACCGATTTCCAAAAGAGTTCTTGAGCAGTTTTCAATACTATCTCTTTTAGGAGAACTATTTTGAGTAATAATCTCAAAACTAAAGAAAGAGTTATGTTTTTAAACATATGAGCTAGTTACATTTTGGGAGTAGTATTGAGCACCGATAAGGAAACGAGTTCTAACAACTCACAACCCTCATAAACCATGTAGCCAACGTAGGTAGAAAGGGTCATACTTTATAGTAGGTTATATACCCCAGTAAAGTATAGGACAGTTCTGACAGCACGGGTTAGACGCTGTATCATCACATAGCTCATAGTGATGGATGTCGGTTAGAGAATCTCCCAAACAAAGTTATTTTATATTTTTGCATACAAATTGAGTATTATTATATTTTCAATACATTGAGTTGTTATTTACTGTTTTAAAAGCTTTTCTTTATATTGCATCTTTGTCATTACTTTATACAAAAATGAGTCTAGTTGAGTTGAGATGAGGTAGGTGTTTCTTCATATCCAGTTTAAGCTTATGTCTTGTTTTAGATTTTCCTTCACATGCTCGTACATTCCATGTACTGACGTTATTTGGCCTGCATCTTTTATGATACAGATACAAGTAACCAGGATCAGCATCCAACGCTTCGTTGATCCAGTTGAGCTTCAGAGTAGTTGGTGAGCCTCATTGCTTCCAAAGGATCCCTTATTTACTTTCAGTATTTTAGTTTTGTAAGGTTGATCGGGGTCTTGTCCCGAGATCCCTCATAGTATTAGAGGCTTCATAGATATATATACAGCAGTTCATGAGTCTTTTCATTTTTCAGTTGTTTATGTTGAGACTTGAGTTGCCTATTCAGCTAGTTGAATGTTTATTTATAAAACATTCTGAGTTTATCTTTGAGACAGTTGAGTAAAGTTTAACTTTTAAGTTCATCTTATTTATGAGTAACTCTTTCGCTAAGAGATAAGCTAGGCCAAGGGTTCACTTGGGGGAAAACAATGGTTCTCGAGTGCCCGTTACGCGCAGGGTGTAGGCTCGAGGCGTGACAAAGTTGGTATCTGAGCACAGAGTTCAAGAGTCTTAGGGTGTCTATTTAGTCATGTATGTAGAGTCCTAGTTATCGATGTGAAGCGTGCCACATCTACAATGAGGAGGCTGCGACATTTATAAACTAACTCACTTCTTTCATACTCTTTTCGTGCGATAGAGTTTAAATCCACGAAGAGCTATCCGACGTCGTCCTACTAGGAAGAATGTTGAGGATCTAGGGGTACCAATGCACCATATGTGCAACCCCAAGGAAAGGTTACTAATTCTGAGTTCCAGGATGCTATCTGGATGTTGAGATAAGTGGTGACCAACCAGCTGGGCATCAGAGAGGGAATCGACAGGATGTGGTTGATACATCCAGAATTCGTGAGGATGAATCCTCTAGAATTCACCAGTTCAGTGTCACTGAGGATCCGAAAAACTTTGTGGAAGAACTGCAGAAGGTTTTTGAGGTTATGCACGTTGTTGATGTTGAGTGAGTGGAACTAGCTGCATACCAATTGAAGGGTGTTGCTAGAGTGTGGTACGACCAATGGAAGAAGAGTATAGCTGAGGGTGCACCAATTGTGAGCTGGGTTGTGTTCGAAGGTGCCTTCATGTGGCGTTTCTTTCCATGTGAAATAAGAGAGGCAAAGGTAAGGGAATTCCTCACTCTTAAGTAGGAATCTATGAGCGTACACGAGAACAACCTTAAGTTCACCCAACTATCCTATTATGCTTCGGAGATGGTTGCTGATATGAAGAGTAGGATGAGCTTATTTGTGTTTGGATTGTCTCGTCTGTCAAGCAAAGAGGGTAAGGATGCGATGTTGATAGGGGACATGGACATAACAATGCTAATGATCCATATGCAACAGGTTGAGGAAGATAAGATGAGAGATAGAGAAGAGTTCAGAAATAAGAAGGCCAAGATGACAAGAAATGAGTCCGGGAAGCAGAAGAGTAATGCAAACATGTCTTATTTTCAACATAAGCAAAATGGACCTACTCCATCATCTGCTAGTGCACCTGCACCAAGGAATAGAGGTGAGTTTAGGAAACAAAATTTATGCAACTTCGGAGCTAGATCTGCACAGTCTCAAGGTAGTGTGGCACAAAGAGGTAATGGGACTCCTGCATATGCTAAGTGTGGTAGGAACCACTCAGGAACGTGTCGTGATGGCTCCACTAGTTACTTCAAGTGTGGTCAGAATGGTCACTTCATGAGTGACTGCCCTAAGAACAGGCAAGGTAATGGCAATGGGGGTAATAGAGCCCAATCTTCTTTAATGGCTCCGCCAGATAGAGCTACACCTAAAGAATCTACTTCTGTAACACCCCGTATCCGAAAACAAACCTCGATGTAGATTTCCAGAAGTTACAGGTGCAACCCACGGTTGCCACCCACAGACCGTAGGGTGACCCATGACTCGTGCTTGTGGTCCGTGGTTTGCATCTGCAACCCTTCCCAGACTCAGCCCCAGAAATTTGTCTAAGTGTTGACCTAAGGCCGGACCTACGGACCGTGGTCCGTGGATTATACCCCAGCTTTCAACCCCTAGAACCCCATTGACGGTTGACCAGCACAGATCGTCAGTCGATCGACGGTCCGCTGGTCCAGTCCATCGGTGACCCCGATAATAGTTAAGTTAGGGGTCTTTTGATCTTTTCATTATGAATTGGTGTCACGCCCCAAACTCGAGGGGCGCAACTGGCTCCTAATGCCAAAATTCATGTCCGAGCCAACCCTGTTGAACCATTTGCTACTAGCGCCTGGCAGCCACACGCAATCAAGAAAATAAACAAGTATATCTCGGCTTGAAACTAAGCCCTCGGCCGGCAAGGCCCCTGTCAACTAATCTATAAAAGAAACAGCTACTCCCAGGAGATCATATAAATAAATAGCCAACTAGCACATAAGTCCTGATTTGGCCGTCGAGGCCACCATGATATCTATACCAAAACTGAAAGCAGGTATATATCAAGACAATACATCAAACAACTCACAAGCTTCAGCAAACCAACAAACTAGGCCAGTATGGCCATAATGTAGCTATACACCCCACACACTAGTCTGCAAGCCTCTAAGAGTAGTAAAGATTGACGGGACAGGGCCCCAGCCTGCCCATAAAGATATATACTACAAAAGGTAACAAACCTCCCAACTCTAGAAGCTCCGGAAGAAAGGGGATAGCCAATCGGATAAAAGTCAATCCTGTAGCTGAGGAGGTCTACTGGGTCATCTGTCGGGACATGCATGCATGAATGCAGCGCCTCCAAGGCAATGGGGCGTCAGTACAAAATAATGTACAGAGTATGAAAGGCGATAGACTAAGTGAGCAAGTAGCATAATATACCAAAAGCAATCACGTAAGGAAATCAACATTTTAGATAAGCATGCTAACCCGCTACGAATCTAAAAAATACATAAATGATCAAATATCAACCTAACCATGCCCCCATAAGCTCAGAAGGTACAAACAACATACCACCTACCTATGCCCCTATAAGCCCAAAAGGTGCCAAATCAATCTACATATCCCTATCGGTAGCCCCTTGTCTTTGTAAGAAATCACATAGACCTTACTGGAAATAATATAACCCCGTAGGCAGCACATAGCCCTCTTAGGCAACATCATAGCTCTGTGGGCAGCACATAGCCCTCTTTTACATCAACATAGCCCTGTAGGCAACTCATAGCCCTCTTTGGTGTCAAAATATCCTCGTAGGCAACACATAACACTCTTTGGCATCAATATATCCCGGTAGGCAACACATAGTCCTATTAGACAACATCATAGCCCCCATAGGCAGTTCATAACTTAACAACTAACCACAATAGCCCCAAGGGCGACAACAAACAATTGAATAGGCTAAAGGGGAGCAATTTAGCTACAAACAATATATATGAATAATCTCCAAGTCGTTCCTAACTTGAGGTCGTTTTTAACATATTATGAGTCCCTAAAATGAGGGTTTATAACCATTCAATAAGCTAACCACTCACAATTACCTCTACAAGATCACCAACATTAACTACCTCTAAGGAAACATGTCGAACGAAGGGAATAGCCTTAACATACCTTTCCAATGAATTCTTGAAAGACCGTAGTTCCTTCACAAAAATTGTTCCTTATGTCCTAAGCTTGACAAACACTATATGTACACAGCTGGTATGCACCTATAAACAATTCATAATTAATCTTAAATCGGCAGATTTGCCATACTGCCCCAACTTGTCGAAACGGCCGCAGAAATTCATAAAAATAATCATAAAATAGTCCCGAGATGATTACCTTAGTTAACCAAGTTTAAACCTTGAAGAAACACCAATAATTACAAATTTATATCTTCAAAAACCAGCTCCAAATGCAGCTAATAGAAGGGGAAAATGATTGTCACGTGTAGAGATAAATTTCTAGGCACGGGGGTAACGTTCAAAGGTAGAAATCATCAAAAACTAACATTCATCATGCAAGAACTCCATAGGAACCCTCTCCTAAGCTTTCTCTCTAGATTGGAAGTGAAAATAAATGTTTTCATGGCTAACAACATTGAGTAAGCCGACATACTACAGTTTTGACCAGACTCGGATTCTACCCCGACAATCCATAGTAAAACCCTGATAACCTATTACTACGATGTCGGTTGGATATGGGGTTTTGTGTGTTGCAAACTAGACTCGTAGGCCTTCGATTTAATGGGTGACAAGCCTTCTAGTATTTATATATTAGGAGAAAACATCCAAGACACTTGACCCAAATTTTAGAGAAATCTTTGAAAAGGAACTTACGATAATTTTGGCCAACTTTTATTTTGCCACTTACCTTACTTCAAAACTTGAGATAAAACCCTTGAACACTTAAAATATGACATACCACATCATTCTTAATTTATTACCCACCTTCCTTGTCTTTCCACGAAGATAGGAGTTAATTTAGACATTTTGAAAAATCGAGGTGTTACAGTTGGACCCCTAAACTACGTCGTTTAACCCTAAACTACGTAGTTTTGGTCAGTTTTAGCCTAGAAACATAACTAGAACTTACCTAAGTCAGATCATTCATTAAAACATAGAAAAATTAGAGAGTAAGAGGAGAAAAAAGTCAAGAACCCTAGTTCAAGAACGCAGCAAGGTTCCATCAGTTTCATCCCCGAGATCGAAAGATTTCTGCGTTGAATTCATCACCAGGTATGTGAGATTTCACTAGTGGGTTCCTTTTGCCCATTAGGTCCTTACATTTCAATTAGAATCTTGATTCCCTTAATATTATCTAGACATAGGGTTTCTTGAATGTTAGAATTGATGGGTTTTAGCTATTAGAATGATCCAAATCGTATTATCCTGAATTTAGTATTGTTATTGCCTAGGTTCATGCATAAACCTAGAACCCTAGCTATGTAGTTCTTTTAGTTCATGAATTACACATGTTAGGCCAAATACTTCAGTTATATATATATAAACATGCCTCAGTTTTCGAATGCATTATCATCAGTATATTAATGTTGCATTCTCAGTTTGCATGTTAATATTTTGAGCTATCCAGTGTTACAACATTTCAGTCATTAAGTATTAATTACATAATCATATGGGAAGCTTAATATCGAGTGGACTAGGGTAAGTCACCCTCAAGTCCTTGAACTACGTGCCCCGTAGGTTGTAAGTCCCCTCTATGGGCATCATTTTAGTGATCACGCCAGCATGTCTGGTATATTGGGTCCTTTCGATGGGGCGTATACATCAGACTCCACATTTAGCTCATGTGGTTTTATGTCGGTTATTAGCAGCTCCCTTACAGTTCAGTCAGATTCTATTGCATTGATCATGTTATCAGTATAGTTCAGTATACAGTCTCAGCATGTTATAAACTTGGTCATTGCATTCAGTTTAGCCATGTTCAGTATTTCCAGTATCCTTATCATGTTCAGATTATATCATTGTTTTATTGCTTGTTGAGTGGTGTGAGGCCAAAATATATATTTTTAATCATTATTTGTCTCACATTTATTATTTATTTTTGTCCTTTTTGAGCTTGAATTTTATGGATTGTGCTAAACAGTATATTTTATATATAGGATTAACTGGTGGAAAAATGAAGAAGTTTGAAGCTAAAACAAATTAAAAATAGAAGGTTGAAGAAGGAGATCAAGTAGGCAGCTTAATGGATTAAATTTAATACAATAATATACAAATAAATAAGGTGCATATTTGCTGCAAATTGCGAATTGCAAAAGGAAACTTCCACGTGGCAATTGATGAAGCCATTCAAAGTTGAAATTAGAATTGAAAGCTGCCACGTGGCAGCCAAGGAAGGCCCCTCAAATAATTTGAGGTGATTTCACGCGGACAGCTTCACGGAAATTAAATAGGAATCCAATTCCTTTTGGTTTTGGATTCCTAATTTAATTTGGAGTCACTTATTTTATGTAGGGTTTTCTATATTCTATAAATAATCCATAGAAATAATTATTTTGGAGGAGATCATTGATAGAAATATTTTTTAGAGCTCTTTTATTTTTCTTATTTGGGTGAGACTTTATTACTTTTGTTCTAGTTTTTGACTTTGGAGATTAAATTGCCTCTTTAGCCATTCTTAATTTCTTAAGTTCGTTTGGAAGATTTTGGCTTTGAAATTCAAGTTGAGATTCTGGGTTTATCATTCTCATTACGTAAGTTCATGATTTCTTCAACCTAAAAATATGAATTGTGTTCTTGCTACTATGAGTAACTAAATCCACAACTAAGGTTGTGGGAACCATGAGCGATTAACAAAGTATGAATAGTAACTAAGTAATTCTTGAATAGTGTTATTGCATGCATTGATAATTCTTTCGTTTAAAAGTCTTTTTAGCGGTTGCAAACGTTAGAACTCGCCTTGTTGCTACTTGTCGGACCAAGGAGGTAGTTAATACGAAAAGAATTATCAACATAGATTTAGTTTGATACTATCTAATAGTCTAGTGTCAATTGGTGCGAGGGTGAAAACTAAGCCATACATTGATGCGATGTCTAATATAAGGTAAAGGTAAGGGTTAGTAATTATACACATGTAGCCAGACCAAGGTGCGGGGTGAAATTCTCTAGTTGCCGGACCAAAGAATTAGAGATACCTAACTTATCACTTTGCATGTAATACACTAGGAAAGTATTACTATTACTAGGATTACCGCGTTATGAGCTTATGGGAACACATACACTCTAGTTTCTCTCTCATCTCGATAACAACTAAAGTTTGAATCTTGCTCACTGATTACTCACATAATTTCCAGAATTTGTTTCACAAATTCCCACCCCCCCCCCCTTTAATTATTTATTTTGGAAATACGTTGACTAAAAGAATATAATTGTAAGTTAAGTTTAAGTTTAAACCATATTCCTCGTGGGATCGACCCCAACCTACAAGTTAGGTTCTTTACTTGATAACGATTGCTTATACTTCTTTAGGGAGGTGTAATTTGAGCGTATCAAATTTTGGCACCGCTGCCGGGGAATAAAGCTTTTAGATTAAGTTTAACTACATTATTGAACTTTAGTCAAGTATTTCCCGATTTTACATTTTTATTTTTAGTTTTGTTTTCTACAAGTTTAAACTCTAGTGTATGCCAAGTACACTAAGTCAATGTGAATTCTTGACTTCCTACGATCCTAAATTGATTTTTTTTTTAGGAAAATGGCTAATCAGGGAGTACACAATAATCCAATCGGAGAGGGTCAAGGAGTGGAATATGAGTAACTAAGGTGTTTGCGTCGTGCCGCGACGTTAAATTAAGCGCTTATTGGGAGGCAACCCAATTAGTAGTGTAACTTATTATTTTATTTTTATTTTATTAGTGTCACTTTTTTTGTCTTGTTTTTGCAGATTAGGGGAACTCTGAGTACCAAAAAAAAAGTTGAAGCAAAGGAGCATGTTTAAGCTTAAGTGTGGGATGCGTTCGACCCTTGATGAAAATAAATAGAACATGCTACTAGCTAGGCCATAAGGTCTCAGGGAGTTTTCCTAACCCTTGTTTTAAATTTTATTTGATGCTTTGAGGACATAGCATATTTTTAAGTGTGGGGTGAAGGAATGAATTCCAAGTTTTTATTGTTTTATTGAGTCTTTTTTTTAGGATGGGTTTCTTGGCTTTTGTTTTCGGTTCTTTTCCTAAGGATCGTCCCTTTGAATCGAGTGTCTTTTATATTTTAGGAATAAATTTTCGTTTAGTTTTTTTTTAGAGAAAAGAAAAGACCCTTTTGAGTGGTGTGATACTTGCTATTTAGGCCTAATTTTTTAGTAGTACTTTCTTGTGAATGCTTGATTAAAAAAAATGCAGACTCTTTGACATCTAAGCTCATGGTTGTGACTTTGTATATAGCTTATTTTATTTCGTAGTTTGTTATTATCTTGTCTCTCTTAGAAGTGGAATTGATCCATCTTGATTGATACTTGTATCATGTGTGGTGAGAATTTGTTTATTCCATGTTTTGCATCTTAGTCTAGAACTTGTCTTGCATGTTATTGAAGCGAAATAAAAAGTGATGCTTTGTTTAGGAGATGATAATAGACTTTCTTTGATTTGTCTGGTAAATTTTAGTCTTTTCAGATATTTTATCACTAGTTAGACCTTTTGAGCCTGTAGCCTTTTGTTGGTAGCCATATTTTGCCCTTGACTATTTTGTTGAATTCCTAGTTTTTGCACCTTGCTTCCTTGAGCATTATAGCATAGACTTATTCTAATTATCAATTCTAAGAAAAATGGATGGTTGAGTGAAAAGGTAATCAATGATAGCTACAAAGTGCTTAAAATCCCTCTTTGAAAGAATGTGACATGAAAAAAAAAAGAACAAAAGAATGTGACATGAAAAAAAAAAGTTACCTTGATGATGACCATGATCCTTCCAAAGACATCGTGCACCTTAACGCATGTAAAATACGTAAGTTGAGGGTGGCTATTTTGAAGGAAAACTTAAAAATAAAAAAAAATGATGCAAAAAAAATAAAATTTGAAGCATTCCTGAGATGATTAGAATTACTTGTGAAATAATTGTTGAAGAGAGGGCTGAAAATAAAGAGAAGAAAATAATAAGTGATGGAGTCTAAAATTGCAAAGTGCTTAAGGAAGTGTAAGTAACTATTAGATAGTTTTCCTACCTGTCCCCTAGCCTACATTACAACCCGTTAAAGTCCTATTTGATTTTATTCAAACATGCTTAATTAGTGGAGATGTACATAACGGGCAGCCTATGGTTCTTTGTCCATACATGTGAATTTTATTTGTGAGTGTGAGCATTGTTCTTGATATAAAGTCCTTAATTTACATTCAATCTTTTGAATTGAGTGTGTGGACTATTTTTTTTTGTGAGTGCACTTGTTTCATGATAGATAAGTGATTTTATTAGCTTTCTCTGATGAGAGTAGGTAAGCAAGCTTAATTTTGATGAGTTCAAAGTCCTTCCTTGAGGTTAGGAGGTTAGAGGTTTGTTGTTTATTTGGATGTCTTGCATAATGATTGAAAAGTTTAGTTGATATTTTGAAATTGGTATATGGCCTAATTGTTTGTACTAAGCAAAGTGATGACATTTTTATTTTTATTTTTTGAGATGAGCTTTAATGTTTGCTCGAGGACGAACAAAAGTTTAAGTGTGGGGTGTTGATGTGAGGCCAAAATACATATTTTTAATCATTATTTGTCTCATATTTATTATTTATTTTTGTCCTTTTTGAGCTTGAATTTTATGGATTGTGTTAAATAGTATATTTTATTTATAGGATTAACTTGGTGAAAAAGAGCTAAAACGAATTAAAAATGGAAGGTTGAAGAAGGAAATCAAGCATCAGCTTAATAGATTAAATTTAAATATAATAATATACAAATAAATAAGGTGCATATTTGTTGCAAATTGCGTATTGCAAAAGGAAACTTTCACGTGGCAATTGATGAAGCCAATCAAAGTTGGAATTAGAATTGAAAGCTGCCACGTGGCAGCCAATGAAGTCCCCTCAAATAATTTGAGGCGGTTTCACGCGGACAGCTTCACGGAAATTAAATAGAAATCCAATTCCTTTTGGTTTTGGATTCCTAATTTAATTTGGAGTCACTTATTTTATTTAGTATATTCTATAAATAGTCCATAGAAATAATTATTTTAGGAGAGATCATTGATAGGAATACTTTTTAGGGTTCTTTTATTCTTCTTATTTGGGTGAGACTTTATTGCTTTTGTTCTAGTTTTTGGCTTTGGAAATTAACTTGTAACTTTAGCAATTATTAATTTCCTAAATTCGTTTTGAAGATTTTGCCTTTGAAATTCAAGTTGAGATTCTGGGTTTATCATTCTCATTACGTAAGTTCATGATTTCTTCATCTAAAAATATGAATTGTGTTCTTGCTACTATGGGTCACTAAATCCACAACTAGGGTTGTGGGAACTATGAGCGATTAACAAAGTATGAATAGTAACTAAGTAATTCTTGAATAGTGTTATTGCATGCATTGATAATTCTTTCGTTTAAAAGTCTTTTTAGCGGTTGCAAACGTTAGAACTCGTCTTATTGCTACTTCCCGGACCAAGGAGGTAGTTAATAAGAAAAGAATTATCAACATAGATTTAGTGTGATACTATCTAATAGTCTAGTGTCAATTGGTGCGAGGGTGAAAACTAAGTCATACATTAATGCGATGTCTAATATGAGGTAAATGTAAGGGTTAGTAAATTATACACACATAGCCGGACCAAGGTGTGGGGTGAAATTCTCTAGTTGTCGGACCAAGGAATTAGAGATACCTAACTTATCACTTTGCATGTAATACACTAGGAAAGGATTACTATTACTAAGATTACCGCGTTATGAGCTTATGGGGAACACGTACACCCTAGTTTCTCTCTCATCTGATAACAACTAAAGTTTGAATCTTGCTAACTGATTATTCACATAATTTGCAGAATTTGTTTCACAAATCCCCCCCCCCCTTTAATTATTTGTTTTGGAAATACATTGACTAAAAGAATATAATTATAAGTTAAGTTTAAGTCTAAACCATATTCCTCGTGGGATCAACCCTAACCTATAAGTTGGGTTCTTTACTTGATAACGATCGCTTATACCTCTTTAGGGAGGTGTAATTTGAGCGTATCATTGAGTTATATTTATATTCAACTTTATTCTATCTTGCATGCTCAGTACCTTTCAAGTACTGACGCATACCCTGCGCTACGTCTTCTCGTGATGTAGGTTCAAGTCCTCAGTAGTCAGATCACGCATAGATCAGTTCCCGATCTTCAGTTCAACAACATCATTGGTGTGTCCTCATTCTTCGAGGGCTAGTGACATGATTATCCTTCTTGCTTTTAGTTTTAGTTTCAGTTTTGCTAGACCTAGTTGGGGCATGTCCCAGCATTTCTAATCAGTAGAGGCTTAATTTCTGACATAGTTAGTTTTAGCTTTAGTCTTAGAGTTTGACTTTTCATATGTACTCAAACTCTTAGTTTTCATATATTTAGACTTAGTATATGGGTATTCCCCATCATTTCAGATTAATTATATAATTTAGCTTCCGCACAGTATTTATTTTTTTCAGTTTATCTTTAAGTATGCTTATGACATGCCAGCAGGGTTAGCTTAGGGTCACTCGTGATCCTAGGTCCCGTGTCCGCGTCCAGGGTAGCCTCGGGGATTGAAACACATGGAATCAGACCACTAGGTTTAAGAGTCCTAGGATGTCTGATAAACTGCACTAAGTAGAGTCATTTTCATGGGTGCGAAGTGCACCACATCAAATGAGAGGGAGGCTATGAAGTGTTTTAGGAAAACTTCACTTTCTTGATATTCTTATTGTGCATTGGTATGATCTCCTTTCTAATCCATCCTTATGCGCTTAAGATCATGCCTTCTCGTAGAGCTTACACATGGAATGCTAATGCATGCAATGCTAACGCAATTCCTCTAGTCCCAGACCATGAGGTTTCGAACGCAGAGTTTCGGAATGCCATTCAACTTTTGGCTCAGAGTATGACCAACAAAAAAAATCAACAGGTTCCAGTTACTACTAATAGAAATAGTGGATCAGTAGCAACTAGAGTTCGAGATTTTGTTAGAATGAATCCACCTGAGTTTTTAGGATTGCAAGTTGGTGAGGACACACATAATTTCATTGATGAGGTTAAGAAAATCTTTGGAGTGATGCAAGTGACTGGTAGTGATAGGGTGGAATTGGCATCCTACCAGCTTAAGGATGTGGCTCACATATGGTTCACTCAGTGGAAAGACAACAGGGACTACTTTGTCTTTTGTAACTCTTTATATAGCAGTCAACTTTAATGTTAGTCGAGAAACTCTCTCAGAACCCTTCTCAGTCTCTACTCCAGTCGGTGACCCAGTTATAGCTAGACGGGTATACAGAAATTGCCCTGTCACAGTCTCCCAGAAAGTCACCTCAACAGATCTTGTAGAGTTAGAAATGTTAGACTTCGATGTCATTCTAGGAATGGATTGGTTATATTCTTGTTATGCCTCAGTCGATTGTAGAACTAGGATTGTTCGTTTTCAGTTTCCAGACGAACCAATCTTAGAATAGAAGGGTAGTAGCTTAGAGCCTATGGGTCGATTCATTTCTTACCTTAAGGCCAGAAAGATAATCTCTAAGGGTTATCTCTATCATCTAGTTCGGGTTAAGGATTCTAGCTCCGAGACCTCAACTCTTGAGTAAGTTCCAGTAGTCAATGAGTTCCCAAAAGTGTTTCCAGAAGATCTTCCTGGAGTTCCTCCCGAAAGGGAAATCGACTTTGGAATTGATCTTCTTCCAGATTCCCAGCCTATCTCGATTCCTCCTTACAGAATGGCTCCAACTGAGTTTAAGGAATTGAAAGAACAGTTGAAAGACCTTCTAGATAAGGGCTTCATCAGACCTAGTATTTCCCATGGAGAGCACCAGTGTTGTTTGTGAAGAAGAAAGATGGTTCTCTCCGAATGTGCATAGACTAAAGGAAGTTGAACAAAGTCACAATCTAGAAAAAATATCTCATCCCCAAGATTGATGACTTGTTTGACCAACTTCAGGGTGCTAGTCATTTCTCAAAGATAGACCTCAGATCGAGTTATCATCAGCTCAAAGTTAGAGATAATGACATTTTGAAGACAGCCTTCAGGGTGTTGTTCATCGAATCCATGAAACATGCAGGAGCATTGGTTAGTCCAAATGACATAACTACAAATTCATAGTGACCATACCGGTATGGTCACTATGAATTTGTAATTATGTCATTTGGACTAACCAATACTCCTGCAGCTTTCATGGATTTGATGAACAAAGTGTTCAAGCAGTATTTGAACTTGTTTGTTATTGTCTTTATTGATGATATCCTCATTTACTCTAGGAATGAGAAAGAATATGCAAGTCATTTGAGGGTTGTCCAGCAAACTCTTAAAGATCATCAGTTATTCGCTAAGTTTAGAAAATGTGAGTTTTGGTTGCAATCCATTGCTTTCCTTGGTCATATTGTCTCTAGCGAAGGAATCCGAGTGGATTCTCAGAAAATTGAAGTAGTGAAACAATGGCCCAGACCTACCTATCCTACATAAATCAGGAGTTTCTTAGGTCTAGCGAGTTATTACAGAAGGTTCGTGGAAGGATTTTCATCCATAGCCTCTCGATTGACTCAGAAAAAGGTCAAGTTTCAGTGGTCAGATGATTGTGAGAAAAACTTCGAAGAACTGAAAACTAAGTTGACTACCGCTCCCGTTTTGACTCTACCAGAGTGTTCAAACAGTTATGTTATATATTGTGATGCATCCAGAGTCGGCCTAGGTCGTGTGTTGATGCAGCGAGGTAAGATTATATCTTATGCTTCTAGACAACTTAAGGTGCATGAGAAGAACTATCCGACTCATGACCTCAAGCTAGCATCAATGGTGTTTGCACTTAAGATTTGGAGACATTACTTGTATGGTGTTCACATAGATATATTCACAGACCATAAGAGCATTCAGTATGTGTTCACCCAAAGAGAGTTGAATCTTCGCCAGAGGAGATGCCTTGAGTTCCTCAAGGATTACAATATGAGTGTGCATTACCATCCTGGTAAGGCCAATGTGGCAGTAGATGCTCTGAGTAGACTATCTATGGGTAGTGTAGCCCATGTTGAGGAAGAAAGAAAGGAACTAGCAAAAGATGTTCACAGACTTGCTCACTTAGGAGTTCATCTTATGAGCATATCAGATGGAGGTGTAACAGTTCAGAATGGGTCAAAATCTTCATTGGTGGTAGAGGTTAAGGAAAAGCAAGATAGTGATCTGATATTGCTCCAACTTAAGGGTGTAGTCCATCAGCAGAGAGTCGAGGTTTTCTCCCAAGGGGGAGATGGTGTACTTCGCTATAAGGGTCGATTATGTGTTTCTAAAGTGGGTGAGTTGAGACAACAGATTCTTGCAGAATCCCATAACTCCAGATATTCTATTCATCCAAGCGCCACTAAGATGTACTGTGATCTTCGAGAAGTCTTTTGGTGGAATGGTATGAACTATGAAGAGGGATATAGCGGATTTTGTGGCTAAGTGCCCCAATTGTCAGCAAGTCAAGGTAGAACATCAGAAACCAGGAGGTATGACTCAAGAGATCGACATTCCTACTTGGAAGTGGGAAGTGATCAACATGGACTTCATCACAGGTTTACCTCGTACTCGCAGACAACATGACTCCATTTGGGTAATAGATGATAAAGTCACTAAGTCTGCGCATTTTTTGGCTGTTAAAACTACAGACTCGGCGGAGGACTGTGCCAAGCTTGACATTAATGAGATAGTCAAGTTGCATGTGGTTCCTTTGTCTATCATCTCAACTATAGGTCTCCAAGTTTACCTCTCATTTCTAGAAGTCATTTTAGAAAGGTTTTGGTACTCAGGTTCATCTTAGCACAATATTTCATCCACAGAAGAATAGTAAGGCAGAGCGTACCATTCAGACCTTAGAGTACATGTTGAGAACTTGTGTGATCGAATTCAAAGGTAGTTGGGATGATCACCTCCCTCTTATAGAGTTCGCCTACAATAATAGTTACCATTCCAGCATTCAGAAGGCCTCTTACGAGGCATTGTATGGGCGTAGATGTAGATATCCAGTTGGTTGGTTTGAAGTAGGTGAAGCAACCTTTATAGGGCCAGATTCAGTTCATGATGCAATGGAGAAACTGCAACTCATTAGAGACAGACTTAAGACAACTCAGAGTCGCCAGAAGTCCTATGAAGATGTATGGAGAAGGGACTTAGAGTTCCCAGTTGATGATTGGGTTTTTCTAAAAGTGTCACCTACGAAGGGGGTGATGAAATTTTGCAAGAAAGGAAACCTCAGTCCTAGATATGTAGGCCCTTACAAGATCTTGAAAAGAGCTAGTAAAGTGGCTTATGAGTTAGAGTTGCCAGCAGAACTAGAAGCAGTACACCCGATTTTTCACATTTCATTGTTGAAGAAGTATGCGGGTGATCCAACATCTATTGTACCCTTAGAAAGTGCGGTTGTGAAGTATAGTCTCACTTATGAAGAGGTACCAATTGAAATCCTTGATCGTCAGGTTCGAAGGTTGAGAAACAAAGAAGTCGCTTCAGTCAAGGTTTTGTGGAGGAGTCAATCCGTAGAGGGAGCTACTTGGGAAGCAGAAGCAGCCATGAAGGACAAGTTTCCTCACCTTTTTCCTTCCGATTTCACTCCAGCTTGAGGTAATAGTTCCTCTTCAGTTTTTCAGTCATTCATGCGCAATTTCAGTCTTAGCATCATGTTCCTTCAGGTTGTACTTGCATTTTCAGCGTATTTGCATATTCTTGGAACTTAGTTCAGTCTGAAAATCAGTTACCAGTGTTTGGTGGTGGGGGTTGCAGCTCTCTCCTTCTATTTTAGCTAGTTAGTCTTCATTCGAGGACGAATGTTCCCAAAGGGGAGATAATGTAACACCACGTATCCAAATATAGACCTCGATGCAGATTTCCAGAAGTTACTGGTGCAACCCACGGACCGTAGGGTGACCCACGACCTGTGCTGGTGGTCCGTGGTTCGCATCTGCAACCCTTCCCAGACTCAGCCCCTAAAATTTGTCTAAGTGTTGACCACGGCCGAACCTACGGATCATAGGTCAGGACACGGATCGTGGTCCGTGGATCAGACCCCAGCTTTCAACCACCAGAACCCCATTGACGGTTGACCAGCATGGACCGTCAGTCGATCAACAGTCCATCGGTCCCGTCCGTCGGTGACCCCGACAGCAGTTAAGTCAGGGGTCTTTTGATCTTTTCCTTAAGCGTTGGACCCCTAAACTACATCATTTAAACCCTAAACTATATAGTTTTGGTTAGTTTTAGCCTAGAAACATAACTAGAACTTACCTAAGTCAGATCATTCATCAAAACTTAGAAAAATTAGAGTGTAAGAGGAGAAAGAGGTCAAGAACCCTAGTTCAAGAACGCAACAAGGTTCCATCAGTTCCATCCCCGAAATCGAAAGATTTCTCCGTGGAATTCGTCACCAGGTATGTGGGATTTCTCTAGTGGGTTACTTTCGCCCATTAGGTCCCTAGATTTCAATCAGAATCTTTATTCCCTTAATATTATCTGGACTTAGGGTTTCTTGAATGTTAGAATTATTGGGTTTTAGCTGTTAAAATGATCCAAATTGTATTATCATGAATTCAATATTGTTATTGCCCAGGTTCATGTATAAACTCAAAACCCTAGCAATGTAGTTCTTTTAGTTCATGAATTACACATGCTAGGCTAGCTACTTCAGTTATATATATAAACATGCCTTAGTTTTAGAATGCATTATTATTAGTATATTAATATTGCGTTCTCAGTTTGCATGTCAGTATTTTGAGTTATCCAGTATTACAACATTTCAATCATAAAGTGTTAATTACTTAATCATATGGGAAGCTTGATTCCAAGTGGACAAGGGTCAGTCACCCTCAAGTCCCAAATTGTGTGCCCCGTAGGTTGTAAGTCCCCTCTGTGGGCATCGTTTTAGTAATCACGCCAGCATGCCTCTATACCTCTTGAAGGGTATATTGGGTCCTCTCGATGGGGTGTATACATCGGAATCCATATTTAGCTCATGTGGTTTTATGTCGGTTATGAGCAGCTCTCTTACGATTCAGTCAGATTCTATTGCATTGATCATGTTATTAGTATATTTTAGTATTCAGTCTCAACATATTATAAACTTGGTCATTGCATTCAGTTTAGCCATGTTCAGTATTTCCAGTATCCTTATCATGTTCAGATTATATCATTGCTTTATTGCTTGTTCAGTTATGTTATTATTCAGCTTTATTCTATCATGCATGCTCAATACCGTTCAAGTACTGACGCATACTCTACGCTACATCTTCTCGTGATGTAGGTTTAGGTCCTCAGCAGTAAGATCACGCATAGATCGATTCTCGATATTCAGTTCAGCAGCATCATTAGTGAGTCCTCATTCTTCGAGGGCTAGTGGCATGATTATCCTTCTTGTTTTTAGTTTTAGTTTCAGTTTTGCTAGACCTAGTTGAGGCATGTCGCAGCATTTCTAGTCAGTAGAGGCTTTATTTCAAACATAGTTAGTTTCAGCTTTAGTCTTAGAGTTTGGCTTTTCATTTGTATTCAAACTCTTAATTTTCATATATTCAGACTTAGTATATGGGTATTCCCCATCATTTCAGATTAATTATATGATTTAGCTTTCGCACAGTGTTTATTTTTTTCAGTTTATCTTTAAGTACGCTTAAATTATGCCAGCAGGGTTAGCTTGCGATCACTCGTGATCCTAGGTCCCGTGTCCGCGTCCAGGGGGTAGCCTCGGGGAGTGACAACTTCAGGAACAGGCGGGGGAGCAAACCGTCTGTATGTTATCACTAGTCTCCAAGAGCAAGAGGATTCGCCAGATGTTGTCACTGGTATGATCAAAATGTTTACTTTCTATCTATATGCTTTGCTAGATCTAGAAACGAGTTTATCTTTTGTGACACCTTATTTTGCTAAAAAAAATAATTCTTCTTGAGCAAATTCTTGAGTCCTTCAGTGTTTCTACACCTATTGGTGAGAATATTCTAGCTGAGAGAGTTTACTGTGATTGTACCATTTCGGTCAATCACAAGTACACCATGGCTGACTTAGTCGAGTTAGACATGGTAGATTTTGATGTTATTCTAGGTACGGACTGGCTTCATGCTTGTTATGCCTCAGTTGATTGTAGAACTCGAATTGTTAAGTTCCAGTTTCCTAATCAGCTAGTTATAGAGTGGAAGAGTAGTTCAACATTGCCTAAGGGTCATTTTATTTCATACCTTAAGGCGAGAAAGTTAGTTTCCAAGGGGTGTATCTATCACTTAGTCTGAGTTAATGACTCTAGTGCTGAGACACCACTTATTCAGTCAGTTCCAATTGTAAGTGAGTTTCCAGAGGTCTTTCCAGATGATCTTTCTGGAGTCCCTCATGAGAGAGAAATAGACTTCGGTATAGATATTCTTCTAGATATTCGTCTTATCTCTATTCCACCATTTAGAATGGCTCCGGTTGAGTTGAAAGATCTTCTTGAGAAAGGTTTCATTCGACCAAGTGTCTCACCTTGGGGTGTTCCGATCTTATTTGTGAGGAAGAAAGATGGTTCTCTTAGAATGTGTATAGATTACCGTTAGTTTAATAAGGTTACTATCAAGAATAAGTATCCACTTTCGAGGATTGATGATCTTTTTAATCAACTTCTGGGTGCCACTTGTTTTTCTAAGATATACCTCAGATTTGGCTATCATCAGTTGAGAGTAAGAGAAAGTGACATTCCTAAGACAACATTCAGGACCTGTTATTGCCATTATGAGTTCATAGTTATGTCATTTAGTTTGACTAAAGCTCCTGTAGTGTTCATGGACCTTATGAACAGAATGTTTAAGCCTTATCTAGATATGTTTTTTATCGTGGTCATTGATGACATTCTAATCTATTCAAGGAATGAGGAAGATCATGCTAGTCATAGTAGTTCTTCAAACTCTCAAGGATAGAGAATTGTATGCTAAATTCTCTAAGTGTGAATGTTGTCTTGAGTCTGTGGTATTATTAGGTCACATTATTTCTGGTGATGGGATTCGAGTTGATACTCAAAAGATTGAGGTAGTGTAGAACTGGCCTAGACCCACATCTCCAACTGATATTAGGAGTTTCTTGGGATTTGATGGATATTATAGGAGGTTCGTCGAGGGGTTCTCATCTATTTCATCCCCGTTGACCAAGTTGACTAAGAAACAGTTAAGTTTCAATGGTCTGAAGCTTATGAGAAAAGCTTTCAAGAATTGGAAACTAGGTTGACTACTGCCCTAGTGTTGACCTTACTAGAGGGTACACAAGGTTTTATGGTATATTATAAAGCATCCAGAGTTGGATTGGGTTGTATATTGATGTAGAATGACAAAGTTATAGATTATGCATGTCTGATATAACTTAAGATTCACGAGAGGAATTACCCAACTCATGATTTAGAGTTGGTTGTTGTAGTGTTTGATTTGAAAATATGGCATCACTATCTTTATGGTGTTCATGTTTTTGTATTCACCGATCATAAAAGTCTTCAGCGTGCATTCAGTTAGAAAGACCTTAATATCATACATAAGAGGTGGTTGGAGTTACTCAAGTATTATGATATGAGTATTCGCAATCACCCAGGTAAGGCTAATGTTGTTGTTGATGCTCTGAGCAGATTGTCTATGGGTAGTACCGCCCATGTTGAGGAAAGCAAGAAAGAGTTAGCAAAAAATGTGCACAGACTTGCATGATTAGGAGTTCGGTTAATGGATTCCAATGAAGGAGGAGTGGTGGTGATGAATTGGGTTGAATCATCACAAGTGTCTGAAGTAAAAGAGAAACAAGACCAAGACCCTATTTTGCTTGAATTAAAGGAAAATGTTCATAAGCAAAAAGTTATGGCTTTTGAACAAGGGGGAGATGGTGTATTGAGGTATCAAGGTAGATTGTGTGTACCAAAGGTGGATGAACTTTAAGAGAGGATCATGGAGGAAGCATATAGCTCCAGATACTCTATCCATCCGAGTTCCACAAAGATGTATCGCAACTAGAGAGAAGTCTATTGGTGGAGTAGCATGAAGAAGTATATTGCAGAGTTCGTTGCTAAGTGCCTGAATTGCCAACAAGTTAAGGTAGAGAACCAGAGGCCCGATGGTATGGCTCAGAGCATAGAACTTCCAGAATGGAAGTGAGAGATGATCACTATGGATTTCATTACAGGTTTACCACGGTCTCGTAGTCAGCATGATTCGATTTGGGTGATTGTAGATCAAATGACTAAATCAACCCATTTCTTACCGGTAAAAACTACCTATTCAGCAGAAGATTATGCTACGCTATATATCCAAGGTAGTCAGACTTCATAGAGTTCCGATGTCCATCATTTTAGATAGAGGTGCGCAATTCACCGCACAATTTTGGAAGCCTTTCCAGAAGGGTTTGGGTTCAAAGGTGAACATTATTACTGCTTTTCATCCTCAGACAGATGGTCAAGCAGAGTGCATAATTCAGACTTTAGAGGATATGTTGAGGGCGTGTGTGATCGATTTCAAGGGAAATTGGGATGATCACTTACCTCTCATTGAGTTTGCTTACAACAATAGTTATCACTCTAGCATCCAAATGTCTCTTTATGGGAGAAGATGTAGATCTCCTATTGGATGGTTTGAGGTTGGTGATGCTGGATTGATCGGACCAGACTTGGTTCATCAATCTATGGAAAAGGTGAAGACTATTCAAGAGAGATTGAAAAAACACTGAGTCGTCAAACATCCTATACTGATGTTAGGAGAAGAGACTTAGAGTTTGAAGTAGATGATTGGGTTTATTTGAAGGTTTCACCCATGAAGAGTTTTATGAGATTTGGTAAGAAGGGGAAGCTTAGTCCCCGGTATATTGGTCCTTACAGGATATTCAATAGGATTGGCAATGTAGTCTATGAGTTAGAGCTACCATCAGAATTAGCAGCAGTCCATCCGGTGTTTCACATTTCAATGTTGAAGAAGTGTATGGGAGATCGTTCACTTATTATACCAACTGAAGATATTGGTATTAAGGGGAGCCTATCTTATGAGGAGGTGCCCGTTCAAATTCTAGATCGTCAGGTTCGCAAGTTGAGAACCAAGGAGGTAGCATCAGTCAAGGTCTTATAGAGAAATCAGTTTGTTGAGGAAGCTACTTGGGAGGTTGAGAAGGATATGAAGAAGAGATACCCACATCTCTATGAGTCCGAAAAATTTCCAAATTAAGGTACTAATCCTTTTCTTGGCATTTATTTTAGTTTAAAATGTTGTGTTACTTTGCATGTTGAGTGTTTGAGTTGGATGTTAGAAGTTACCACCCTTAGTCTACTTACAGTAATCTCATTCAAGAACGAATGTTCCCAAGGGGTAGATATTGTAACACCTCAGTATTTGAAAAAACTAAATTGGAAATAGCAAAATCTGAAATTTTGCAAGTTATGCATGAATTAGGAATTTTTGGTCAACTTCAAACGACCATAACTTTCAGTACATGATGAGTTAGGTAGCCCATAAGATATCAAATGAAAGGTCTTGGAATCCTCTTTCCAAATCCACTGAGTTTGCTAATCTTCAATCTCATATGAGGGAGATAAGCCCATTTGTAGTTAGGTTGTCTAGTAAAAGAAAGTTACCCGAAAATATGAGGGGTATTTTGGTATTTTCCTTACCCAACCTGATTAATTCATTTTTAGTAATTAATTAGGGGTATAAAATAATTGGGTTCAGTTTTCATAAATCAAAATACGCTTAGGGTTTTGAGAGGAGTTCAAGAAGAGGAGAAAAGGAGAAAAGTTCAAGGCATTCGTCAAGATTCTTGAGTTTTATTATGGATTTCTCCAAGGGTTTGATCCCTAAGAGGTATGTAAGTTCACATAGCATTGGGTTCGTTCACCCACGAGCCAATCATGTTATTTTCAGAATAATTTCATTCTTGAAGTTGAAGGATTTAGAATTCTTGATCAGTTTTATTGAAGTTTCTTTCATAATCTTGATTGTTGAGGTGTTGACGAGTTTTTGAGATAAGTGTTAGTGTTTCGAGGGTAGTTTTGAGTAGATTATCGTATACTAATGTTGGGTATTCGATTCTAGGTGAATTGGGGTTAGAAAACAAGAAAAAAAATTCGTCGGGTTTTCTGGGCAGGAAGCTAGCGCGCCGCACAAGCAGTGCGCCACAAGAAGTGGTCTATAGTTCTGTCCTTGGGGCACCATGCCACTCAGTGCTCCCCAACCTCTCTTCTATAGTTCAGGGGTTGGCGCCCTACGCCACTCAATGCGCCAGGTCCCCTACTCTTTCGTACGAGTTCCCTCGAATCGTACCTATGGTTTCTAATTGATCTCTACACTATAAATTACATCTAACCATCGAGAGATCATCCATAACATGAGATCATAGCCCTTCAATCCATAGTTCAAATTCAAGGTAGAGATAAGATTCAAGTCTTGAGAGTTCTTCGAGTCATTTTAAGAAGTCTTTTACAAATTGTTTTAAAACTTGTTTTAAAGACTTGAGCACCGAGTGGAGTAAGAGTAGAGATGAGTTCATTTTCTTTAAAATGATACATGGGAACTAAGTATTCCCAAGATTAAATGTTTTCACATTTAAGATGAGAGGAAACACCGATTTCCAAAAGAATTCTTGAGCAATTTTCAGTCTATCTCTTTTAAGAGAACTATTTTAAGTAATAATCTCAAAACCAGAGAAAGAGCTATGTTTTTAAACATATGATCTAGTTACATTTTGGGAGTAGTATTGAGCACCGATAAGGAAACGAGTTCTAACAACTCACAGCCCTCATAAACCATGTAGCCAACGTAGGTAGAAAGGGTCATACTCTTTAGACGATTCCTTATTGATTTTAAGCATAGACTAGTGGATTTACTTAGTTAGTAGGTTCTATACCCCAAAGTATAGGACAGTTCTAGCAGCGTGGGCTAGACGTTGTATCATCACATAACTCATAGTGATGGTTGTCAGTTAGAGAGTCTCCCAAACAAAGTTATTTTGTATTTTAGCATACAAACTGAGTATTATTGTATTTTTCAATACATTGAGTTGCTATTTACTGTTTTAAAAACTTTTCTTTATATTACATCTTTATCACTACTTTATACTTAAATTAGTTGAGTTGAGTTGAATTGAGACGAGGTAAGTGTTTCTTCACATCCAGTTTAAGCTTATGTCTTGTTTTAGATTTCCCCTCATATGCTCGTACATTTCATGTACTGACGCCATTTGGCCTGCATCGTTTATGATACAGATACAGGTAACCAGGATCAGCATCCAGCACTTCGTTGATCCAGTTAAGCTTCAGAGTAGTTGGTGAGTCTCCTTACTTCCGGAGGATCCCTTATTTACTTTCAGTATTTCAGTTTCGTAAGAATGATTGGGGGTCTTGTCCCGACATCCCTCATAGTATTAAAGGCTTCATAGATAGATAGACAGTATTTCATGAGTCTTTTCATTTTAAGTTGTTTATGTTGAGACTTGAGTTGCCTATTCGGCTAGTTGAATGTTTATTTATAAAACATTCTGAGTTTATCTTTGAGACAATTGAGTAAAGTTTAACTTTTAAGTTCATATTATTTATGAGTAACTCTTCCGCTAAGAGTTAAGCTATGCCAAGGATTCGCTTTGGGCCAGCAATGGTTCTTGAGAGCCGGCCACGTCCAGGGTGTAGGCTCGGGGAGTGACACTTAATCTTTCCATGATGTAATAATTATGTTTTATTTTTAAATTGTGCAATAAATTAAAGTGGTCGTTATACTAAGAAATAAATATCAAGTGTGAATTGTGTATTTACATAGTTTGTTAGTCACCAAAGTGGCCAAACTAAAATGTATAAAATTATTCACATGCACAAAATTTTATGATATTATGTATGCATTTGTATTTATATAGTTTGTTAGTCACCAAAGTGGCAAAACTAGAGAAATTAACGTCTACACATACAATATTTATGATCACTTGATGCATGTATTATGTTTCTATAGTTTGTTAGTCACCAAAGTGGCCAAACTAAAATATTTAAAATTATTCACATGCACAAAATTTTATGAGATTATGTATGCATTTGTATTCATATAGCTTGTTAGTCACCAAAGTGGCCAAACAAGTATGGTAAAGAAAATAAATATGCACTCATAAAATTGTCATTTATCTATGAAGGTTAATTATATGCTTATATTGAAAAATAAATAGATAAATTGACTTTCACTATTGCTAGATCTCAAGAATTTACCCAAAGGTGAATCTATCATTCTACGAATATTGAAAATTATGAAGTAAATTAATATTTTAGTCAAACATATATTGTATATCCAAAGATGTTTGATAAAAATTATTCAACTACCTATTAAAGATAAAAATGGCATTTAAATTATGATAATGTGTCATAGTATCTACCCAAAGGAGAATTACGATATATTTTTATCATTTTAGTGAATTCACATTATTTTCTGATTTGTGAGCATCTATATCTATTTTGCAGTTATTCCTCTTCATTCGCATGCTTCATCTGTTACTGTGTTCAATGGATTGAACTTCTCTGAATGACATAAACAAGTCCAGTTCCACTCAGGTGTGATGGATTTTGACTTGGCTCTGCTGAATGAAAAACCTACTGCTATTACTGATAAGAGCAGTGAGAATGAGAAGTCTTTTCATAAATCATGGAAGCGCTGTAATAGATCGACCCTTATGTTCATGTGGATAACTGTTGCTAACAACATTAAGAGTACTATTCCACAAACAGAAAGTTCCAAGGAATACCTGAAGTTTATGGAAGAACGTTTTTGTTCTACTGATAAGTCTCTTGTTGGTACACTAATGGCTGAACTAACGACCATGAAGTTTAATGGGTCACTCAGTATAAATCATATCATCGAGATGACTACCATTGCAACAAGACTTCACACCTTGGGGATGAAAGTGGATGACACCTTCTTAGTTCAGTTTATTCTGAACGCATTGCCTCTTGAGTATGGACCATTCCAAATTGACTATAACATTATTAAGGATACGTGGGATGTTAGTGAATTTTCCAGTATGCTTACTCAAGAGGGTCAACACTTAAGAAACAACGAGGTCATCATATTAACCTCATGGGTCAAGGAGCTGGTAAAGGACTTAAAGTGAAGGCCAACAAGTTTAAGAAAAAGAAAGCACCTGCTAAAGTTCCACAGGATGCTCATAAGGAACTCAAGGCTAATGTGTGTTGTTTCTGTAAAAAGGAAGGAAACTATCAGAAAGATTGCCAGAAACGTAAAGCTTGATTTGAAAAGAAAGGTACATTTAGTGCTTGTGTATGTTTCAACTCAAATTTAGTAGAAGTTCCTGATAATACTTGGTGGCTTAATTCTGGTGCAACTACTCATATATCCACTATGTTGTAGGGATTCACTACAATACAAAATACAAATCCAAATAAGCATTTCTTGTTCATGGGAAATTGTATGAAGGCTCAAAGTGAAGGCATAGGGACTTATCGGTTGATCTTGGAGATTGGACGTCACCTTTATCTATTACAAACTCTTTATGTTCCTTCAGTTTCTAGGAAATTGATTTCTCTTTTAAGACTTGATGTTTCTGGATTTGATTTTAAGTTTGGACATGGATGTTTCAATTTATACAAGAATATTGTTTTAATGGTTCTGGTGTTCTTATTGATGGTTTATATAGATTGAAACTCGATAATAATTTTTCTGAATCCCTTCTTACTATTCATCAAAACATTGGAATTAAATGTAGTTCACTAAATGAAAGTTCTGCTTATTTGTGGCATAAATGTATCCATCAAAATATTGGAATTAAACGTAGTTCACTAAATGAAAGTTTTGCTTATTTGTGGCATAAACGTTTGGGTCATGTAACCAAAAAAAGATTAAAAAGATTAGTAAAGAATGAGATTCTTCCAAATCTGAATTTTATTGATCTTGATATATGTTTGGATTGCATTAAAGGAAAGCAAACCAAGTGTAACACCCTGAAAAATTGTTGAGCTAAAACTCAAACCATTCTTCGTAGTGAGGGAGATTTTACCTAGGAATTTAAAATTTTCTTAAATGTTAAGGTCACTAGATATAGCACCTTGAGAACCAAAAAGAACTAAAGAGAGTTCATTCAAGTCATTCCTAAGTTATTCTAAGTTTTTTGTCAACTTCAAACAACCATAACGTTTAGCACAAAATGATTTAGGTGGATCATAAGATGTCAAATGAAAGATCTCTGAGTCCTCTTTCCAACGCCACCAAGTTTACTAAATTTTGAACTCGGATAAGGGAGATATGACCATTTGAGTGCAGCCTCTCTAGATAGAGTCCTTCCACCCGAACTAAGAAGGGTATTTTAGTCTTTTCCATACCCCCACTTATGCTAAACCTGAATTACACCCAATTAAGGGTCTAAACTTATTATAATCAGTTTCATTCATCCCTAAAGAGTTTAGGATTTTAGAGAGAAGATTCAAGAGGAGAAAAAGCTTAAAATTTCAAGCGTTCGTTCAAGAAAATTCAAGAATTCACCAAGAACCTAGTTCTTTGAGGTATGTAAGTTTTCATAGTGTTCGGTTCGTACACCCACACACCAATCATGAGTTTCTTTTGTGAATCTATCCATAAATATTGAGAAATTTAAGTTCTTGATTAGTGTTCTTGAAGTATTATTTTCGTTCTTGAATTAGGATGGGTTGATGAGTTCTTGAGAGGAAAGTTAGGAGTTTGAGAGTTATTTTTTAGTAGAGTTTCGTGTACTTATGTTAGGTATTCGGATCTAAGTAAGTTGGGAAGAAACCTTTTGATCTAGGCGAATCAGAGCAAAAAATCGAAGAAGAAAATTCGTCGGATAGTTCTGGGGGAGGGCTGGGGCAGCGCGCCCCATATGTGCTAGAGGGGATGGGGAGGCACCCCAGAAGTGCTCCACAAAGCAGCCTCTGAAGTTTAGGGGCTGACTCCCCGCGCCAGCAGTGCACCTGCCCCCACCCTTTTTTCGTCATTTTACGGGCCTAAGTTCTTTTAATGTGTACCCTTACTCCCTATTGATTCTAACTACTTCTAAACAGATTATTCATAACATGAATTATAACCCTTGAATCCATAATTCAAATTCATGGAACAGTTAAGAGTAAAGTTTGAGAAAGTCCCTTTGAGTCTTTTCAATGAGTCTTCTACAATAATTTTTAAATTGTTTCAAGACTCAAGTAAGTGAGTATGAGAAGGAGGAGAATGTATTCATGAGTCTACATTATCATTGAGATCCTTAAGTCGAGTTAGTCATGCCCATAATTCTGCATGAACTCCATCAATTGAGTATCCTTGAGAACAATAGTATCTTCAAGTTCTAAGTCTTGAGTATTGAGTTCCTAACCCTTTGAGATTATATTCCTAATCATGGGACTATTACATGTTACCCATGAAAGTCCTTGAGTTGAGTTGTTCATGCCCATAATTTCGCATGAACCCTATTAGTTGAGCATTCTTCAAATGAGTAGTATCATGAAGTCCTTGAGTTGAGTAGTTCATGCCCACAATTCTGCATGAACCCTATTTTGAGAAGTCTTTTGCAAACCTTTTTAAAACTTGTTTTAACACTTGAGCGTATGAGTTTGAGGAAGAGTAGATCTGAGTTCATTTTCTTTAAAATGATATATGGGAACTAAGTATTCCCAAGAGTAAATGTTTTTACATTTAAGATGAGAGGAAACACCGATTTCCAAAAGAGTTTTCATGAGCACTTTTAGTACCATCTCTTTTAAGAGAAAGATTTTGAGTAATAATCTCAAACCACAGAAATTTTTTGTTTTTAAACATATGAGCTAGTTACATTTTGGGAGTAGTATTGAGCACCGATATGGGGACGAGTTCAGATAACTCAAATTCTCCATAAACTATGTATCCAATGTGGGTAGAAAGAGTCATACTTTTTAGATGATTCCCTAATGCTTTTAGCATAGACTAGTGGATCCACTTAGTAGTAGGTTCTATACCCTGACAAAGTGTAGGACAGTTCTGGCAGCATGGGCTAGACGATGTATCATCACATAGCTCATACTGATGGTTGTCGACTTGAGAATCTCCCACAGAGTTATATTGTATACAAACTGAGTTATGCATTTTTCAATACATTGAGTTGTTATCTACTGTTTTAAAAGCTTTCCATAAATTGCATCTTTTATTGTTGCTTTATCTAGAGTTGTGTATCATGTTATTGAGTTGAGCCCTATTTTCTTTGAGTTGAGTTGAACTATGTTTCACTGAGTTGA
The DNA here is from genome assembly GCA_036553675.1 of Solanum okadae. Classification (NCBI taxonomy): domain Eukaryota; kingdom Viridiplantae; phylum Streptophyta; class Magnoliopsida; order Solanales; family Solanaceae; genus Solanum; species Solanum okadae. The sequence goes on along the minus strand of CM071681.1, from coordinate 15,242,151 downwards.
ATATCCTGTTATTGAGTTGAGCCCTATTTTCTCTGAGTTGAGTTGAGTTGAGTGAGTTGAGAAGAGGTAAGTATGTTTCCTTTTTATCAAGTTCAAGTTTATGTTTATGCTTTAGAATTCTCCTTACATGCTCGTGCATTCCATGTACTGATCCATTTGGAATGCATCGTTTCATGATACATATACATGTATTCAGGATCATCAACATGTGTTTCGTTGAAGTCATGTGATATTCCAATTAGCTTTGGTGAGCCTTCTTACATTCTGGAGGACTTCATTTTTACCTTACAGTTAGTAGTTTTGAGTACGTATCTTCCTTGAGTTGTTTTTACAAACTCTGAGTTATCTATTGAGTATTGTTCAGATTATTTTTTAAGTTGAGTTTATTGGATTTAATTCAATTTTTAAGCTTTTGTATGCTTGAGTTAGTCTTCCGTTTGTAGTTAGCCAGGATGAGGATTTGCTTGGGGACCAGCAATGATTCTCGAGCACCAGCCAAGTCCAGGGTGTAGACTCGGTCGTGAAACCAAGCATACCAAGAAAGGTGCCACAAGGAACACTTAGCTTCTTGAAATTATACACACTAATATTTGCGGACCCTTTTATGTTCCCTCTTTTGGTGGAGAAAAATATGTTATCACCATTATCAATGATTTTTCACGTTATGGATTTATCTATTTGTTGAAATAAAAATCTCAAGCAGCGGACGCTCTCAAAGTGTACATTAATGAGGCTGAAAGACAATTAGATAAGAAAGTAAGTGTGCGTTAATGAGGTTGAAAGACAATTAGATATGAAAGTGAAAATCATTAGGTCAGATAGATGTGGTGAATTTTATAGAAAGTATAACGAATTGGGACAATGTCCAGGTCTATTTGCAAAATTCCTCGAAGAGCATGGCATATGTGCACAGTATACTATGTCAGGAACACCTCAACAGAATGGTATTGCAGAATGGCGTGATCGAACATTTATGGATATGATTAGGAGTATGATGATTAATTCCTCATTACCCAAATCATTGTGGATGTATGCTCTTAAAATCGATGTATATTTATTGAACAAGATTCCTAGTAAAGCAGTTCCAAAGACCCATTTTGAACTTTGGACTGGAAGGAAGCCTAGTTTAAGACACCTGCATGTTTGGGGTTGTCAAACGGAAACTAGAGTTTATAATCCACATGAAAAGAAATTATATTCTCAAACGGTAAGTGGTTACTTTATTGGTTATCCAGAGAAATCTAAAGGGTATAGGTGTCCAAATCATAGTTCGAGAATTGTTGAAACCGAAATGTAAAATTCATTGAGAATGGTGAAGTTAGTAGGAGTGTTGAATGACAAAGTGTGGAAATTAATGAGGTAAGTATAAATATTCCATTGCCCATGAATGTACCTACTTCCACACCAATAACAAATGGTGTTCCTCTTGTTGAAGAACACTTTAACAATGTTGAACAATATTTGGGTGAAACACTTCAAGAAAGAACTAACTCACAAATATCTGACGCAAATGAACCACAAACAGTGTCATTAAGAAAATCTCAAAGAGATAGAAAATCGACAATTTCAATTGATTATGTGATTTATTTGCAAGAGTTAGATTTTGACATTGGAATTAATAAAGATTTGTTTCATTTTCACAGGCCATATAAAGCACTGAGTTTGATAAATGGATTGATGCCATGAATAAAGAGTTAAAAACAGTGGAATACAACTAAGTATGGAATTTTGTACAATTACCAGAAAGTTCTAAAAGAATCGGGTGTAGATGGGTGTTCAAGACCAAACACGATTCTAATGGTAATATTGAACGATATAAAGCCAGACTTGTTGCCAAGGGATACACTCAAAAAGGAGGCATTGATTATAAATATACCTTTTCACGGGTCTCAAAGAAAGACTCATTAAGAATTGTCTTGGCTTTGGTAGCTCATTATGATTTAGAGTAACATCAAATAGATGTGAAAACTGTCTTTCTTAACGAAGACCTCAAGGAGGATGTTTATATGGACCAACCAGAGGGTTTCAAAATTAAAGGAAAAGATCAAATGGTGTGTACGCTAAAGAAGTCAATATATGGACTCAAACAAGTTTCACGACAATGGTATATAAAGTTTAATGATGCCATAATATCTTTTGGATTTAAGGAGATTACCGTTGATCGGTGTATATACTAAAAGATCAGTGGGAGTAAGTTTATATTTTTAGTCATGTATGTTGATGACATTTTACTTGCTGCTAATGATTTAGGCATATTGTGTGAGATGAAAAACTAGACTCTCTCTATGAACTTTGAAATGAAAGATATGAGTGAGGCATCATCTATGATATGGATTGAAATATTTCATGATAGATCACAAGGGTTATTGGGACTGTCTCAATAAGGTTATATCAAAAGAGTTCTAGAGAGATTTAACATGAACAATTGTTCAGCAGGAATAGTTCCTATTCAAAAAGGGGACAGATTTAATCTCATGCAATGCCCAAAGAATGATGTAGAACTAAAAGAAATTGAAACAATTCCTTACTCTTCTATTGTTGGAAGTTTGATGTATGTTCACACTTGCACAAGACCGGATATTAGTTTTGCGATCGAAATGCTAGGAAGATATCAAAGTAACCCTGAAATTGATCACTGGGAAGCTGCAAACAAAGTCTTAAGGTACCTGAAAGGAACGAAGGATTAAATGCTCATGTATAGGAGATCCAATCACTTAGAAGTTACTGGATACTCTGATTCAGATTTTGCTGGATGTGTTGACACTAGAAAGTCCATATTTGGTTACTTGTTCCTATTAGCAATATCGTGGAAGAGTGCTAAGCAATCTGTCATTGCTACATACACAATGGAAGCAGAATTTGTGGCATGTTATTAAGCCACAATTCATGCATTATGGTTGCGAAACTTCATTTCAGGACTTGAGGTTGTCGACACTATTACCAAGCCACTGAAAATTTATTGTGATAATATTGTAATAGTATTCTTCTCCAAGAACGATAAGTACTCCAAAGGTCCCAAACATATGGAATTAAAGTACTTTACTGTCAAGGAAGAAGTTCAGAAACAAAGAGTGTTACTTGAGAATATTAGAACTGATCTCATGATTGCAGATCCGTTAACAAAAGGCTTACAACCAAAGACATTTAAAGAACATGTTCAAAGAATGGGTCTTGATTGTACTTATGATTGATATATTTATGATGTTCTTACACTCTGAGCTCAATTATGTGTTTCTGATATACATTAATGAATTTCTTATTTCTCATAATGGTGTATACATTATTGTTTTGAGATATCACAAGATAAGTCTTTATGAGACATTATTATGGACCATAATGTTATATGTTTTATAGCTTATGAACCTAGCATGATGAGTTGCTAATGTAGTAGTATATGGAAGGAAGTATGTAGCTTAAAATTTATTTACAACCGCCATAACTCAAATTAGTAGTTTGTTATATTTTGATATGTATGGTGAACATTATAGAAGAGATTTATTGTATGTGCAACTAATGTTTATAAAATATTAATGTTATATGGTCAATGGGCCAAGTGGGAGAATGTAAGAATTTATTTGTCTTATGGCCCAAGTTTACTTGTAGCCCAAGTAATACCATAAATAATATTTAATGAATAATAGATCTCGTCTATACATTGGTTATTTGATTGACATACCAGATTAAGTTTTAACCTCTATAAATTGGTCATCCCTCCTCCCATTAGGGTTACCACATATTTTCTACAATAATTCCATCGCGGACGGTTGTGGTAACGTAAGACTAGGGCAAGGAGGTAGAAAACCAATTTACGACTAACGCTTCCGCTTCTCTCTGTGATAATGTCTTCCGAATCAGGTATGTACCCCTAACGATCTTTATGTAAGATTATCATGTTCAAGATCCTGATATCTATTAAAGTATTTAATCTTACAGCTAGAAGTGCTTCTTCTTCTTCTTTTGAGAAAAAAATAATTATTTTGAAAAATTAAGTGTTTGGCAAATCCTTAAACTACTTTTAAATGGAAGCAGAAGTAGTTTTTCTGTTGTTGGAAGAAGCTAAAAAATTGTGTTTTAAAAAAAAACAGAAGCAGAAGCAAAAAATTATTTTTTTAAGATTAATATATCCCTTACGTATATACATATTTATCTATCCCTTATTAATTAATTAACATATCTCATTAGTTTGATTAATTTTCATTCAAGAATTTTATTTTTTTATTTTTTTATTTTTTATATAATATTTTATTTTTCTATTTTTTATATTATTATTTATTTAGTATATTGCATATATTACTTTACGTATTATTTTACATAATTAGAAATAAAAGTAATAACAATATTTTTGTAAGATTAAAAAAAGTAACAATTAAAGATTTAGACCCTCCAATAAAAGTAACAAATAACAAATTTTTCTTTTCTTAATTTACGTATTATTTTATTTTAATTTGATTTTTAAAAAACTTTAGAGAATTATAACAAAAAGAGGGATAATAGCTAAGATTGGATCCAAAAAAAAATAGGTAACAAATAACAAAAAAGATTCATCTTTTCAATATTTTTCAACAATATTTATCTATGTACAATATTGATTGAAAATTGAATTTGTACGTTTAAACTAATTAAATTAAAAATGTAATTAAAGTTTTTGTATTAGATGTTTAAAATAATTTCTCTCTATAAAATAATCTTAATATTAAAAGCGCATTGATACTTACCCTTTTTCGTAATTTAACTCTCAAAGGCACTTTTTTTAAAAAAAAATTACCAAACACAAATTGCTTATCAAATGCACTTTTTAAATGAATTTATCAAACACAAATTTAATTTTATTTTTGAAAAACACTTTTTTGAAAAGCTATTTTGAAAAAAACGCTTCTAAAAATAAGCAGTTTTTAGCAGCAATGTAAAACAGACAAGGCCTACTAGCTAGAATTTGACCATCTTTTTTTCCTTCTTCATTTTTTAATCTCATATTATTGGTGTGGGATTAATTATTTCACAACTTAGATTTTCTAATTAAGTATAGAAAACTTAATTAAAATTATAGACTAAATAAAAATGTCAAATTTTATTTTTCTCAACACTTCTTTAAATATCACTAAATAAATGTCGCCGTACCTCTATTTTCTTGTAGTGACGACAATTGAAAATTCCTATAATAACTCATTGCAAAATCAATTTGATCTTCAATGAAGAGGAGGAAATTAAGTAGCTACATGTTAGTATATGGATTTAAGTTATATATGAATCGATAGGAAAAAAATTTAATACTCTTTGTTCCTAATTACTTGTCCATTGACAAATCAATAAAGAACAAAAAAAATTTTACCTATTATACCCTCAATTAATTACTTTGAAAAATGTACAACTTTTTGAAAATCTTAAATTTTTAATTCATCAACTTCATAATTAATAGGGGTAAAATGGTAAATTCACTATGTTAATAATTATTTTCTTAATATGTGTGTCAATTCAAAAGTGGACAAGTAACTAGGGACCAAGGTAATAATGCATTTGACCCAATAATTAATGACTAATTTTTGGGGGGAGGGGGGAGGAGGTAATATCTAACGTGCTAACAAATACTATTTGGTATTGTAGGTCAACTACGTAACGTTAATGTATAAATATTTAACTCTAATGCTAATACGCGGAAAGTTATCTTATTTTACTTTCTTAAGCCTTAATGATATGTTAGAGGTTTCATAGACTATGTTAACTAAGATAACATTTGTATTAATGACTTCCATATGTACAGAGGGAAAAAAATGGTTTCTCATGCTAGTTGATGGTTGGATTGTATATGTCCCTTGTATATATGTCCAGATAAAGTGGTACGCTTGGTCACGTAATAGTATCAAAGTTAAGGCACTGAGTTTCGGTCTACCTCTCGAGACTTGGGGTGTGACAGGTGGACATGCTAGGCCATTCTATTAGAACTTGATTTGCTTAATTTGTCGTGCTTAAAGTTGATTAGACTATATATATAATAGTGATTTTACTTTAATTGGTAAAAGGATGAGAAAATGGATGATACTGTTATGGATCCATAAAACATGGGGAATAATAATTAGGAAATGTAGGGCCAAAAGTGATAATGAACAATATGAAAAAACATGCAAGGTTCCTCAATAGGTAGACACAATAATCCGCTGGCACTACATCAAAATTGATCTTTAGCGGTAATTAATTAACGGCAATAGCTTAATTGCCACTAAAATATATTTTTAGTGGCATTTAGCACTCTTTATAAATGTCCCTAAAGCCTATAGCGACATTGAATCCAATGACAATTAAATAATGCTGGTAAAAGCTTTATCACTCTTTGTTAATGTGTATATATTTATTGCCGCTAAAAATTGTTTTTGTTGTAGTGTGGAAATATTTCTATATTTATGAAAATTCATATATAACACACGTTTTTGTTTCTCCTTGTCCAATTCTCCTTTAATTTGTGTTTGCCTTGAATTAATTAATTAATTAATTCTATTAACCTCTTGAAGTAAACTTATTTATTCTTGATATAATGTCATTTAGTTTTAGTGGATAAACTAATCATCCACATAATTTTATTGACAAATTACATGACATTAACTCTGTTATCTCATTTGTATTACTTTCTTTGTTCACTTTTAATTGTCATGGTTTCCTTTTATAGAGTCAAACGATAAGAACTTTGACTAACATTTTTAACATGTATTTTTTCATCATATTGATATGCAAAAAATTGTAATTTATAGTACTTTTCGTATAGTTTTTGAATATCTAATTTTTTTTGTTTAAAATATCGAATTAATGTAATCTAATTTAACTTTGAAAATTAGTCAAATTGACTTTCGAAAAACGCAAAATGACAAATAAAAGTGGACGGAGGTAGTACTAAAATACTAAGAACGAAAACTTTGAAATCTTTTTGTAAGAAACAATAAAGTTTATAATTTTCAAAATCAGAAAAACTACAAACTAGTATACAGAAAAGAATCTGCAAATACTTTTTGAAAGAAGAAAATCGAGTTCATTAAATGCACAGTGTTTTCTTAAGGAAATTATTCTCCTCAAGTATCCAAGGTAAATAAAAATATATTCTCCCAAGATAGAACAAATCGAAACAACAAAATAATTTATTTCATTACGCAATATATATATATATATATATATATATATATATATATATATATATATATATATATATATATATAAAAGTAAATAAATTGAGGCTTAGTTTAATTTAATAGATGCATCAACTATCAATATCGAAAGATGGTCACAACTCACAAGCAGGGACATATTTAGGTATTGGAGAGGGTTTTCGGCAACTCATTAACTTCTGTACAAATTTATATATATATATATATATATATATATATATATATAATAAAAAATATTACTTGGGAAATCCACTAATATATATATACAAATTTCTCTTAATTGATCAAAAGAAAATTATGAAAAGGAACGAGGAATAATTAATTAAGAGCCAAGGGTCAAATGTATATGGTACATAACTTTATGCACTACAATAAAAATAACTTTTACCAACATTAGTTAATTGTCATTGGATTCAGTGTCGCCGTAGGTTTTACGGACATTTATAAAGAGTACTAATCGTCATTAAAACTAAATGTCATTAAAAATATTTTTTTAATGACAATTAAGCTATTATCGTTAATTAATTATCGTTAAAAGATATTTTTGATGTATTGATGTATGATTTTTTTGAGTTGGCGGTTGACTTGCTAATTAGATAGAATCTTCAAGGGTCCCAATTTGGTATATGTTTGTCTTCTCTTTAATTATACTCTATATCTAATTACTACAAAGTTGGACAACAATGTGAATATAGAGCTATACATTCACACATCCATATAAGAGGCCTCAGAGAAAATTGCCTACCTATTTTTCATCATTTTTAGAAAGATGATTTTTTTCTCTATATTTAAAACAAATAATAATGCAATTTAATTGCTTCTTTGGTCAAGTTTTTAGCAAGTTAAAAAGTGCTTTTTTGGAAAAAGTATTAATTATGTTTGATCAAGCTTTTAGAGAAGAAATTAAATATTTTTGATAAGTAGAAACATTTTTAAAAAAATGTTTGGTCAACTACAAATTACATGCTACTCCAATATTGACCAAATAAAATTCAAATTGATTAGTCAAACACAAATTATTTTTCTCTAATTTTATTTTATATTTTGAAAATCACACTTGTTATAAATATACTTATCAAATTTAATTTAATCAAACATGCATCTTACTATAGTACTAATTAATACTCCCTCCGTTCAACAATAGTTGTCCACTACACTAAAAATAGTTGTCCAACAATACTTGTCCAATTTCAAAAATCAAGAAATAATTTAGATTTTGTGTCTAGTTTATCCTTGCTATTGAATATTATTTTTCATCTAACACATTTTTCAAAACATTAAATTTAATAAAGTCAAAAGATAATATAGTAATATTATCCCTATTATTTATTATTTCTTAAAAGTCGTGTCAAGTCAATATTAGACAACTATTGTTTGACAAGCAATTTAAGTTTTGCTGAAAGATTCTATGATCACATGCACCTTCCACTTTTATGGCAATTTCACAATTTCTCACCTCTTTTTTCTAAAAACAATTAACTTATACTCCCAAACAAAGAAAAACACATGTCTTGTCTCCTTTATAACGTTGTACAGTATAATAAAATTTTGATCATAGATTATAATGAAGATAGACAAATACAATTTGAAAATAAAAGACAAATCATAATTTGATTGGGAATAAAATTAAAAAAAAGAACTTTTTAAGAACTTATATATGTTCTTAAAGATTGAGAACATTTGTATAGAAATATATCATTAAAAATGGGGAGCAAGTAGGTTAATATATATAGAGAGAACATGAATAATCGAGTCAGGGCAATTGTAATATTGAGTATATGTTCAGCGAAATTTATTATCTTTTGCTTAAATCATATTTTTATATTAGAAATATCATTAAAATCTATTAATAAAGATATTAGAATTGTTATGTATACTATAAATATCTTTTACCTTAAATTTTAAGGAGTTTACTGAAGGAAGCGTGAATATTAAATATATAATTATAATTTCAATAACTAAAACGAATTATATATTCGTCGATAAGTATAAAATTACATGAAATTTTAATCTTAAATTCACATGAAATTTGTCACAATTGACATGCGTAGATGAGGTAGACATAGAAAGGCCATGGGAAGCAAATCTTTAGAAAAATTGCCCCCTTTTTTATGCACAAAGATATGGTAAGTGCACATGATTTCACACCATGAATCAAGGCATCAATGCTTGCATCACTTGTATCTCTTTGAGAAAAGACATAAGAGAAAGTTATCTTGAATTTTCAAAAAGATATTTTATTTTTGTGGGTGTTTTATTACCCCACACTTTTGTGGGTAATAGATCCCCCACAAAGTTAAGGTATATTTTTAAAAATGTGAAACAACTTCAATGATAATTTTATGTTTTTTCTTTATTTCTTTTGAGGATTTTGCCGGACCCCCCCCCCCCCCCGCCGCCCCTCCCCCCCCACACACACAAAAAAAAACTAAACAAACAAACATAAAGGAACCTTCACTTTTCTTGCCAAATCTCAATGGTAGTTTTTCCTTCTTTCAAATACACATAAATATGTAAGTAATGTATGTGTAGGTAAAATACATTTCTCCTTCTATAAATTACTTTTTAATAAATGAACTTAGCTTTCAAGAATCATCTTCAAATCCTTTATTATATAAGTAGACAATCCCCATTTCTTAAATTTGTATAATCTTTTCTTTTTTTCAAATCTTGTTATTTCATTTCCAAAAAAGAAGCAATGCCAACCACTAACAAATTAAGTTAAAATTTCAATCTTTATTCATCTAAAAAAAAAACTTACTCAATGGGAATGTCAGAATTTCATGTTTTGGCTGTTGATGATAGCTTAATAGATAGGAAGCTGATTGAGAGGCTCTTTAAAATCTCTTCTTGTCAAGGTAATCAATTTTTCAATAGATGAGAGACTCTTTAAAGATAACATTTTTTTTTTACTATTTTTTTTATTTGTGAATTGTGATAGTTACTAGTGTGGATTCTGGATGCAAAGCTTTAGAATTTTTGGGGTTACAAGAACATTACCAAAATCCCAATCCCCCTTGTGTTTCTCCTAATGCCAAACAGGTAATTCATTTCTATGACTATCTTGTATTGGTTTGTTTGTTTGTTTGTTTTTTATGGAAAAGGCTCAAATATGTTATCTGACATTGAGAAAAGACTCATTTATGTTATATGTTAAAAGTTTGACTCATCTATGCTATTTTTGTTCTAGAAAAATAACTGAAATGGCATTGATGAACTACATTTTTAACGGATGACATAAATGATATTTTTTTTAGAAAATTTTCATTTTTGGAATCATGTTAAAGTTTTATCTTCTTTGTTTTTTCTTGGATTCCATGAAAGATTAATCTTTTTCTTCTTGTCTAGAATTTGCAGCAAGTGGAAGTAAATCTTATTATCACAGACTATTGTATGCCTGGAATGACAGGCTATGATTTGCTCAAGAAAATTAAGGTATTCTTTTTTACCTACTTTAGTAAGTATTCCTTCTATTCCTATTTAATTATCACTGTTTTAGATTTTATGTTCCTTAAGAAATTAGGTAAGTTTATTATTGTACTCTTATTTAATGTTCTCTCAAAATTAAGTTTTCAATTAGTGAATATGAATTAATTTATTTTGATTAATTAATTTGATCAATGAACAAAAATTAATTACTTAGTTTTTCTATGTTGATCAAATGAATACTTTCAAAAATAAAATAGAAAGAATAGTGTCATTTATGCATTGATTTTGTGAAATGACAATTAATATGAAATATTTATTTTTAATAAAGACGACATATAAATAATAACCGGGAGCGTATATTTTCCTACTCTTGGCTCTTGCTTCCATATATTACTCTTTGAATTTCTTTCTTCATTCTACGTTATATAGTTTCCTTTCTTGGAAAGTATTATAGAACATCAAATTGTTTGTGACATTATGCAAATAGTACATGTTGTCTTTTTCCTCGCAACAAGAGGCTTTTCATTTTTCTTAATGTTCTTTTCTCGGGAAAAGGCAAAACTTACCTTCGAACTTGTCCTGAAAAGTCAGTTATCCGTTTAAATTGATATGATGATCTATTACAAACCTATGCTATTAAATACTGAATTTTTTTACCCCTGAGACATGTAGCACCATTCTCACAATGGGAGGTGTATCACACTTGTATCACATCAATGCCACATCAGATGTCATGTCAAATTTGACTAAAATTTTCCATGTCATTCAATAGTTTCTTCTTCAATGAACACTACTATGAAATCACTACCATTGTCGTCATATTACTACCAAATCTATATATTTCACCATGAAAATCAAAATAGTCACCACAAATTTCACCACCTACGATCAAATCCACCATCGAAGTCATACTATCACCATTATCCCCACAAAAATTATAAAGATCCACCACAAAATTTGACACCCATAAATAAACTCATCACCAAAATTACATTATCACCATCAAAAGGTACAAACTCACCACCAAATATCATTACCACCATTGTCAATATCGATTTTTCTTCTCCACCACCTTCAATTCCCGCTTCTTTGCCACCCCTCACCAATAAATCCATCATTGTATTTTATTTTTTAAACTTAATCATCAATTTTATCAACCACCAACAAAGCCGAAGAGAAAAATCAAATATAATGAAAATGGTGAAATTGAATAAGCATTAAAATAGGATATGATGAGGGGTGAGGGGAGAGGATTATGGTGGAGGTATAGTGGGGTGGATGTAAATTGAGTATGAAAAAATGATGAAAAAAAATAAAGAAGAAGACGGTTGCCTAGTGGAGAAGAAGAAGAGGGCGTGGGGTGGGGGTGGAGGGTGGGCGTAGGGTGGTAGCAGAAAGAGGATTTTGTTTTACTTTACTTACTACCAAACACGTTTCTCTTTTTTAATTTTTAGTAATAAAGTTGTGTAATAGATCATCATGATAGTTTAAGCGGGTAACTGACTTTTTCAAGACAAGTTCAAGGGTGAATTTATGCCTTAAAATTCTCACCTTCCAATTTTGACATCATGTTCAGCCTATGGTTGTTTGTCTTCCCTTTATTTGATCTTTTTTTAACCAACTATTTCTTTGGCCCATCAATTTATCTAACGAGAGAAGTATTAATAACACCTCTAAATTTAGAGGGTGTTTGGATTGGTTTAAAAGTTGATCAAACTTATTTTTAAGTTAGTTTTTGACTTTTGAAAGTGTTTGACAAATATAAAAATAACTTGAAATAAGTTAAGAAATGTTTGGCAAGATGAAAAATGACTAAAAATAAGTTTAAATGACTTAAATCAAGTCAAAAATCAAAAGCAGGTCTCCCTACTTTTAATTTTTTGACTTAAAAGGCATTTCAGTTTGACTTTTTTATTTCGACTTAAAAACTACTTTTTTAAGTCAATTCAAACAGGCTCTTAGTGTGTATTATTAGTTTTGTTCCCGAATTATTGATAGTCATAAAAACACTCATTTATTTGGTTAACTGAACTTAAATATATCCATGAATTTGTCACATGAGTGAAATACACCCCTAAATTCTCGCCAAGTTTAGAGATGTTTCCAACACTTCTCTCGACTTTTTATTAAGAGTCCCACACTTATACAAGAGTTTGAGACTATTTGTTATGTCATCTGGCAGATCAGGGGTATTTAAGTTGAATTAGTCAAGTAGAGAAGTATTTTTAAGATTGTCAGTAGTATGAGGATGAAACTAATAATTCACGTCAAGTTCAGACTGTTTTCAATACTTCTATATTATCTAATTGGTAAGTGTTACATTTTCTTTTTGTGTGTGTGACAGGAATCTTCATCTTTGAAAAATATTCCAGTAGTCATTATGTCATCTGAGAATGTTCCTTCAAGAATAAGTAGGTAAGAACAAACAACAATTTTTTTCATCTTTTCTTGAAGATTATTGGATAAACAATAAAAAGTACTAATTTTCTTATTGATTCATCAGATGCTTAGAAGAAGGGGCAGAAGATTTTATCTTGAAACCAGTAAGACTAGCTGATGTCAATAAGCTTAAACCCCATATGATGAAAACCAAATGCAAAAGCTTTCATAAACCTCAGAAAATTGTCACAAAGGAAAATCAAGAATCACAAGAAATTGAACCAAAAACAGAACAAATTTTACAACAATCTCAAGGCAATAATAATAATAATAATAAGAGGAAGTCTATGGATCAACAAGGTTTATCACCAGAGAGAACAAGGCCTAGATACAACTACAATATGATCTTATGATGTAAATAGTTTTTTTAATTAGACAATTAACTTTATTTTCATCTCTTTATAGTATGTTTTTAGTTACATTATTTGGATTTAAGATAAATGGAGAGAGGGAAATAGAGGTAGGTGGAATTGTTTCATCTTAGTAAGATGACAATTCATAACTGAAAAAAGTGGTGTTTTTCTCAACACTTAAATTTCTGTTTAAGTCTGGTAAATGATTGTTAATTTGTTTGCCAAGAGAGGGTAGAGTGTAGAACGATTGTTTTCAAAAGGCCTCAACTCAAGTGCTAGAAATCCAGATATATATAAAGAAGAAGAAAACATAATAGCTAACAATATAAGCTGGGCAAGCCTGCTAGTAAGGAATAAGAACATCAAAATTAGTGCAGTAACTGAGACGCAATAAATAGATAATGGTAGAAATCAAAAGCAAGAACTATAAGAATACAACTAGTACAACGATAGACAAATAACCAGCATGAGCCCACAAAAAGTAATTTTAACACTCCACTACATATATCTACTAAGCTTCTACCCTAATCAATATCTCCACACTCTCCTATCTAAGGCCATGTACTGGATAATCTAAAAGTACTCCAAATCATTAGTCAATGATGCCATGTCATTATATATATAATGTGCTGGTATCATTTGAGGAATGAGTTGGTTGTACATGAATGAATGTATGAAACTTTAATGAATGAGTAGTATTGAGAATGAATGAAGGAAGGAGATATTAGTGTTACCACAATAGAATATTCACATACTGTGATGATATCATACATGATCTGAGGATTGTTACTGATTATATGAAACAATCCTTCATGAGACCATATTAGTATATGATGATACCATAAAGGTGGCACAAAAGGATTCAAGTATACATGCATTAATGATACTATGACAGTATATAGATATATTGTGGTGTTATCATTACGGACTAAAACAAATCTCAATGATACCATGTTAGTATATAGATATATGGAAAAATTACCTAAATATACAATTTATTTTATCATATTAGATGTCAGTATATAGTATATAGATGTATCGGAACGTTTTGGGATGTATTCGGATTCCACCAAATTTAAGGAATTTTTATAATTTGAAAAAGAGTAGAGATATGATGTAATTAACTCTTATTACTATGAAATTTGTGTAAAATTTCCTAAATATGTTGCGATGATATCATGGAGGACTCACTAAAGTATTGAATCATGCATCAAAATTTACCATGAAAGTACATAAATATACTGTGACAATATCATTACAAACTAGAACAAATGAAAAAAAAATGAAAAGAAAATTAAATGAAATGAGAAAAATAAAAAATATAGAATGACCAAATTAAATTGTGGTAAAAAAATAAAAAATATTATGATTTGACAAAAAAATAAATAATAATAAAAGAAAAATAATAAAGAATAATGAAATAATAAAAAAAGGGGAAAAGAAAAGGAAAGTAAGATAAAATAGCGAAATTAAAAAATAAAGAGAAAATACAATAAAAATGAAAAAATATAAGGTACCAATAAAAGATAAAAGGGGAAAAAGGAGAAAAATAAAAGCAGAAATTGTTTTTAGAGAAAATAAACGAATAAAAAACTATATGAGAAAATAATGAAAATATAAAAAGAAAAAAATGAGTATATAAAATAAAAATTGAATATGAATAAGATTATAGTGTAAAAAGAAAATACAGAATAAATTATTCTGTAAAAAAAACAAATGAACAAAAATACATGGAAAAAAAAATAAAGAAGAGAAAAACTAAACAAATAAATGAGGAAAAGGGAAAAAAAGTATATGAAATAAATATTGAGTATAAATTAAATTATGGTGTAACAAAATAAGGAATAAATAATTTTAAAAAAATTAAATGAACAAAGAAACATAATAAGAAAAAAGAAGAAGTAGAAAAATAAAAAATAAAAGAATTAAAAAGGAGCTAAATAACTAAAGCTACAAGAAAAAGAAATATTTATTTTAATTAGTTAAGGGGAATAAATGTAAAGATATATATGTCTATAGTTAATTTACTTTGATAGGGCATAGGTTTAGTTTCCTCGTTTTGTAAAGTAGTGTTAGTTAAATGATTTTAAATAAGCTATATATGTGTTATGGAAAAACATCTCATTAAGTTTAAAATGAACATCTGATAAATATTATTAATATTGATAAATTTTAAATGACGTTGATCAAATGAATTTAAATTTTTGCTATATATATTTCTCGAAAATCTGATGTGAGGGGCACCATTGAGATTAAGGGTGTACATAGGTTCAATTCGGCTTAATTTTTTACTAAAAATTAACTAACCAATTATGTCGGTTTATTAAATCTATAAACCAAATTAAATCTATATAAAGTTGGTTTCTTCAATTTTGGTTTTAGTCGGTTCTTTTGATTTTTCAATTTTCTTATAATTATGTAGTGATTGAAAAAAATATCAAATATATTTTTACTTACATGTGTGATAGGCAAGAACTTAAAACGTTAAATGATTAGGAATCTCCTAAAAGAATTACAAATTCATATGAATACAAAATATTTTCTATATGTTATATTTATAAGATTAAAGGTGTCAATCAAACTAAATACAAAATAAAATATTTTAAAAGAATGACAAACCCAAATTTAAAATAATATATCTACATATCTACAAGTGAATTTTTTTTTTCGATTAGTACACTCCTAATTGAGATGTTCATAACTAAATTATTTTTCTTCATCCATCATCGATTTTTTACTCAAAATAATTACAACATTTACACAAAAACTGAAAAGCTTGTTAATTGTTTTCTCGAAATTTTTTCACCTTATAATGTATCTCTTTGATCTCAGCTACCAGAGCCCTAACATTACTGATATGACTCACTTTATCAAAAACTGTTGCAATTTTATTCTTTTCTCGATTCAGCTTCGATTGAATCACAAATTCATCAATTGCATCTTCCGCTTTAAATAATGTTAGTTGAATATCTCTCACCAATTCATCCCATTGCTTGCTATCGCTGTGGTATTTCCATGCATCGTCAACGAACTCTTTAAGACATCGCACTTCTTTCAATAAATTATTGAATTCGACATCTCCGGCTTTTATTAACGACACATTTTCACTTAATAGCTGCAATACATTGTCCACCAGAAAGTTCACCATTGTACCTGACATTTATAAACTTGTTGGTCAAGAAATGCAAGAGGATATATAACAAATCCTAAACTAATATATATAAGGAATCTTATTCTTGGTTTATTTATCATTTAAAACTTACCGTGGCTGATGTAGACCTTAAGGATATTATTTCCCATTTCCTCTTGTTCTTGTACAATATTTATGGCAGACTCATCAGCAGAAGTGCTGCAATTATGTAACTCAATCGATTGTAAAGTACAAATTTCCCCAAAATCTGTTGGAATTTCTTGCAGGTTGTTGCAATTCTTGAGAACGAGACGTTCTAGATTTGGGAAGTTATCACTGCTAGCTTCCCGACACTTGAGATTTGGGTATTTCAGTAACAACAACTTCAAGCTTTTGAAAATGTCTTTAT
This sequence comes from Solanum okadae, assembly GCA_036553675.1. Taxonomy (NCBI): domain Eukaryota; kingdom Viridiplantae; phylum Streptophyta; class Magnoliopsida; order Solanales; family Solanaceae; genus Solanum; species Solanum okadae. The sequence goes on along the minus strand of CM071681.1, from coordinate 15,225,243 downwards.
CACTCAATCTCCATACATCATCTTCGGGTCGACAACTTTCAAGTTTGAGCTCTTCAAGATTTGGTAACATGATAAAACTTGATGATATGTCTTTCCAAATAAAATTAGCACAATCAGTTAAAGACAACGTCCTAAATGATGTTGTAAAAGCAAATATGTTGATGGGGTTTTTGAAAGGAAGTATCCAGTTAAACTTGATTGACTCGAGTTTTCTCAAGCTGGACATATCGATGAGCTGAGAGGGAATATTGTCTCCGACACTCAAAGGTACACGCAATGGTCAATCTCTTTAGATTGGGAATGCTAGAAAAGACTTCATTTGTACAACTAGAGTAACAAATACTGAATAATTCCTCTAGATTTGGCATCTTGTTATCTATTCTAGGACTTGGTAAATAACTAAACGTATATACCTCAAATTCTTCATCATCCATATCTTCTCATGTAAAGTTATATCTAAAGAATGACCATCACAAATTAGAGTTTGCAAATTCTGAAACTCTGAGATTGATTCATGAATATTGCCAAAACATCGAATTTGGAGATATCTCAAATGAAATAACTTTGTAATCACAAGTGGAAATGACTCGAACCTAACATTTGTATTGAAGATGGCTAATACCCTGAGAAGGTTGAAACGAGAGAAAAATCCATGTATTATAGGATCATGACGGTAGATGGGCAATATCCTGAGAAGCTTAATCCGGGGTTCAAAAGGTAGATCCAATAGAGAAAAGTAGCGCATAGATCTGGCAACAGGAGGTAATTGCTTATAAGCATATTCATCTAAAAATGCCTTGTGAATACTGAAACGACGAACATTAGGCTTTTGTGTTGGTGAAAATGGAGTTCTCACAACATGCATAAACTTTGTCATTTCAGCTTCTATGAAACAGAACTCATGTAGCAGATCATGTATTCCGCATACTTTAACCTCACCATTGAATCTCCTTTTTCTAGCCATTATCAAGTTCTTGCTGATAAGATCCTCCAAATAACATTTTTCCACTTCCTCCAAGCTTTTACGACTTCCAGCAGGTGCCCTTATGAAACCTTCTGCGATCCATAATTGGGTCAATCTCCAAGTATTAACTTGAAAATCCTCTGGGAAATTACCCATAGAAAGAAAGCATGGTTTGATTCGATTAGGCAAGTGATGGTAACTCAAACCGAGCACTCCTAAGCATTTATTTGGATGGCTAGCAATGATTTCACTTAAAGTTTGGGCAACATACTCCCAACTTTTTAACGTCTTGGCCGTTTTAGAGAGATGCCCTGCAATCACTGAAATTATTAAGGGAAGTCCTTGGCATTTTTCCACTATTTTTTTTCCAATTTTTTCCAACACAATAGGATGATTGTGTTCTAGTCCAAACACCTTATTACAAAGTAACTTCCAACTGTTATCTAAATCCAAGAGGTTCATCTCATGAGGGGTACTAGTATTTGCATACATCGCTACCTCTGTTTCCCTAGTAGTCAATAAGATTCGATTCCCATTATTGCGATTAGGAAATATTTGTGATATACTATCCCAAACATCTCTACTCCAAATATCATCAACAACAAGAAGGTATCTTGGACCCTTTAGGTTCTTTTGCACCAGATCAGCTAATTCATTATCTTTCAACTTAACATAAACTTGTGCATTTTGGTTTGGAATGCAATTTAGAACTTCTAATAATACATTTCTATATTGAAATTCTTGAGATATTGTAACCCAAACAAAAATGTCAAAGTGATACCTGATTGGAAGATAATCATAAACTTTTTTAGCGAGTGTTGTTTTGCCAATGCCACCCATACCTGATATGGTATCAATGTCTCAATCTTTTATCTATTATCTCCAAATCACCATCAAGTCCCTCCGCGATATCATCTGATCACTCATAGTCATAGAAGAAGCGCCAATCAAGGAATCCCCGGTTAATTCAAGAATTTGATCAACATCATGAGAAACAATCTCCATCACTTGTTCGTTTATCGTATTCATTTTTTTAACAACTGGTAGCATATCCTGGTGTTGTAAAATTCCAAATGTCCAGCTTTCGCCTTTGATGATTTTAGAAATTTTCATTTCAACAACATCCTCTGCCTCACTAGCAACAACTCTAATTTCTTCCTCCAAATATTTGATTTTTTCATTGCTAGTTTTTTCAAGAAGTTGTTGGAAATATTCAGCTGTAACACGAAGAGAATCGAGCGTTTCAGCAGTGTGATCAAGAAAAAGTTGTGAAATATATGATTGATCAAGAGTTCTAAGAAGAGAAATTACAGCAGTATAAGCTTCCATCAAGTAGAGAGGGTGTAATTTAAGAATCAAGATATCAAATATTGTACTACTCTTTTGTATTTATAAAAAAGAATCTTGTTGTATAACATACTTTAATTAATTTCCAACACCATGCTACTTGTTAGTGGTTATCAATAAATTATTTTGACTATTACTAAAATAAAGTAAGTCATTGCCAGTATTGTTATTTAAAATGATTGGTGAGTGAGTAGGTGTAATAATGACGGACAGTTGTTAATTCGGAAAAGGGTCATATTTGTCCCTCTACTCTTAGGAAAGGGTTATATTTGCCTTTTGTCATACTTTTTTGATATATTTGCCCCTCCCATCCAACTTTAGGTACATATTTGCCCTTGAACGTTAAGTTTCATGTCCTCACTTTTAATAGCAGATGTGGCGCTTATGTGGCACGCCTACATGGATATATATATTTTTTCATTAAAAAATTTCTCCTAATTTAATTAGTATACCCAACCTAATTTTATACCCACCCATTTAACCCATGTAACCCAACTCCTAATACTTAATTCATTATGTTTCTTTAACTGAGAGAGATAGAGAGACAGAGAGCTGGGGATTCTTGATCCACGAAAAAATCATTATCGAGAGTTAAGGTTGCTTCTTCATCTAGTGATCGAGTCTCGTTCGGGTAAAGTAGGGTATGAAGTGAGAGGTCGATTAGGATGAGAATTGCGTTGTATTTTTCTTGGTAAATCAAAGCATGATTTGTGAAAGGTGAATTCACAATTGGATTTTGTGCATTTACAAGCAGTGCCACAGATCTAATCTGAACAGATTATTTCATTTGTTTCCTGTACTTCAGTCTTCAAGAGTTCCAACGCATGAGAGTGTCAAAAATGCTTTAGTTTATTACTTGATTTGTTACCCCTCTGTTTTCCTCTGCCTCAAGTTCATGATGATGGTGATGGGGAAGGACAACAATTTGGGCAGGACACATTGCTTATGGATATCGAATTCGCAACAGGCACAACTAAATAAGTATTAGGAATTGAGTTTATGGGTTAAATTGAATGGGTATGATAATTAAATTAGGAGAATTTTTTAATGGAAAAGAATATATATATCCATGTAGGCGTGCCACATAAGCGTCACATATGACATTAAAATTGAAGACATGAGACTTAACGGTTCAAGGGCAAATATGTACCTAAAGTTGGATGGAAGGGGTAATATATTGAAAAAGTATGACGAAAGGCAAATATAAGCCTTTTCTAAAAGTACAGGGGTAAATATGATCCTTTTTCGTTGTTAATTTTAAAAACACTAAGGGTGTGTTTGGTATGAAGGAAAATGTTTTCCTGGAAAATAAATAGACTTTGGACTTATTTTCTCATGTTTGGTTGATGACTAGAAAATCCAAAAATTCTTTTTGTGTGTTTGATTTATGAATGAAAAATATTTTTGAGAAAATATCTTTTATTTTTATCAGAGTAGAAATTTCTTTTGGAGGGGGGGGGGGGTCACGGGTAGGGGGTGGGGGGTCGTCGGATAAGGGGTGAAAAAATAAAAATTTGAAATTGAAAATATTTAAAAAAAAACAAACTTAAATTATTTTTTTTGGGGGGAAGGGGGTGGGGGGTTGCGGGTAGGGGGGGTGGAGATGGGGTGAAAAAATAAAAATTTGAAATTCAAAATATTTTTTAAAAACAAACTTTAAAATATTTTTTTTGGTGGGGGTGTGTGGGTGGGCTGGTAGGGGGACTGCCGGGGGAGGGGGATGAAAATTAAGAATTTGAATTAGAAAATATATATTTAGAAATAAACTTTAATTTTTTATTTTTATGGGGGGAGGGGCTGGGGGGAGGGGGTTGAGGGTAGGGGTGGGCGTGGGGGTGGGATGAAAATAAAATTTTTAAATTGAAAATATTTTTTAAAAATAAACATAAATTATTTTTTGTGGGAGGGGGGTAGGGGGCTGGCGGGGGGAGGGGAGATAGGGCGTGAGGGTGGGGTAAAAAAAATTAAAAATTGAAGTTGAAAATATTTTCTTTAGAAAAAGCTTTAAATTTATTTTTTTCAACAAAAATTGATATTTTCAAAAAAAAAAAATGTAATTTGAAGTTGGAGGAGAGTTTTGGAAAATGTTTTCCTTAATTTTTTATGGGAAGTCATTTTCCTCAAATTTGAGGAAAATGAGTTGATTTGGAAAATATTTTACCCAACCAAACATGAGAAAATTGGAATTATTGTTTATTTGTTCTGATTGGAGGAAACAACCACCCTTTCAGTTTTCTAAAAGTTTTCTCTAGACCAATCAGGGTTGCGTATCGATCGGGTCGGTTCGGTTCGATTTTGAAGTTTATCAATTTGACTTATTGGTTATCAGTTTGTAGAGATGTTAAACCGTTATCGAACCCTTAAGATATTGGCTTATCAATTATTGGTTTATCGGTTTTTGATCGTTATTGGTTCGGTTATCGGGTATTGGTTTTTGATCGTTATTGGTATTTGACACAAAAAAATTTGAAAATCACTTAGAAACAAGGTGACAAACCAAATGAACCATGCACATGAGTTCACAAGTTACAACTTGCTCAAAAGCAAACATTTTTACATTGTAAAATAACCAAGTGTTTGGGACAACCAGAAATAAAAGTAGGAAACAAAACTCAAGTCATGAACTTTATATACAAAATGGTGTAAATATAATTATTTAATTTACTATCGCATTATCGGTTAACCCGTTAAGAAAAAACCTCAAACCGTTAAGAACCGATAACCCGATAAGAAAAAAAAATCAAAACCGCTAAATCAATAACCTAATATGGATAAATCAATAACTTTTTTCGATTGGGGTTATCGATTTCTGTTCGATTTTGAACAACCCTATACTACGGGCTTCGGTCACGCCTATGTTCGGGCTTGAATAGAAAAAGTGTTATTGATTTATTAAGAGATAAAAGTCAAAAACATATTATTTTTTTCTTAATTTCATAGTGTCAGTTTCATATCTAAACTATCACTTATTAGTTTGAGAAACATATATTTCTCAATCTTTTATTAAATTCACACCATGGTGTGTGTAATACACTCTTTCCTATTATTTAAAAAAGTGTCACATCACACTCCAAATGGATAAAATATTTCACTTTGACAAAAATTAAATAAATTATTTTTTAAAATAAAACTATTTTATAAATTTTTAATTTATTTTTTGTACTTCATCTCCCCCACCCCCTATCCCTTCAAATAATAATTTGGAATATTTTAATTTTTTTTTTATAAAAAAATCTACCCTGCCCAATGTAACTCTTCGCTTTCATTTTTTTTTCTCATTTTGGATTAGATATATATAACTTTTTTGAAATTTTTTTTTTTTACATGCCACAAGACTTTTTTATAAATAAATTTTATTTCTGTTATATTCAGTACGTGAGTAGAAAAAAATATTTTCCTAAAAATATATATGCACATCTAACACAAATCGAGAAAAATGTAAAAATAAAAAATAAAAATAGGAGCGGAGAGTTAGATGGGGTGGGGTAGAATTTTTTTATTATTTTTAGGAAGGAGTGGGGGGAGGGGTGAGGTCTGATTTTTCTAAAAATATTTTAAAAAATAAAAGGAGCGAGGATTGTCGGGGGGGGGGGGGGTAGGTGGTGGAGTGGGGTGAGAAAAATATTTTAATTTTAATTTATTTTTTTTGGAATAGTAATACTTCAGTCTTTAGTTTTTAACTAATATTAATAGTTTATTTAATTTTTGTCAAGGTAAAAATATTTTATTCATGTGAAATGTCAAGTGGCAAGGTTTTACAAATAAAAGAGAGTATATTACACACATCTATGATGTGTATTTCTCAAATTAACAAGTGATAGTTTAAGTATGACACTCATGTTTCCTATAGTTTATGTATGAAATTAAAAAAATAAAATAGTTTAGGTGTGTTTTTGACACTTATCTAATTTATTAATAATATATTATCAATTTAATAATTTGATAACAAGTCAGATTTTATTTTTTATAAGGTTATCCATCTTATAACAATTTCAGGTTTTATTTTAACGATGACTTGGTATTAGCTATGGATAAATCTTATAGGTTTATTATGATTTACTACTTAGGTTGTGCAAATATCGCAAAAAAGGATCTTGGTCTAATACTTATTCTAAATTGGTGGATTAATTCAATTTAAATATGCAACTTGATATCAGGCACAAATTACTTGATTAAAAAAAAATAGTGCTTGAGAGGGATAATGAGTAAATAATAAAAATTGAGATGGGATATAAGTAGAGGCGAATTCAGGATTTGAAGATTTTTGGTGCATCAATATTATCTTACCTCAAATATGAGCTCTAAGATGAACTTAAAATAAAAACAGTAAAATAACACTCTAGCTGGATTCAAACTCAGGTTATGCGGGTGTATCCTCTAACTTGTACCAGCAGCACAAAGACACTCCTATGCTTTTCATGGGTGCATTGTCAATTATATCCTAATTTATGTTAGTTTCTCAAAATAGATATACATATATATACATGATTTTTTCCCAAAGTTACTGGGTGCACGTGCACCCCCATCTAGAGGGGTTGGTCCGCCTCTGGATACAAGCAAGGGAAAGAGATTTGTTTATGGCTTTATTTGAAGTTCGCTACTGATCGAAGTTCAAAATTTGAGTTATCTTTCTATCAACTTTTTTAATTGAAGTTTTTAATGAAATTTTTTATTGTCCTAAGCTTGTTTGTGACTTTATTGAAAGTTCGCTATTGATCGAAGTTCAAAATTTACCGTTTATTGCTTAAAAGAAACTAATTTTAAACATTAAAATATGTCCTTCATTTGGTATATCTTGTCACACATTTAAGATATATTTGTAATTTGTGTATTTTATTATTCATTACATATGTTTTTATAGAATTTTTACCATTCTAATGAATATAAAAAAATTATATGGAATACATGTTTTCAGAAACTAATAAACCAAAATTGAGGTGTAATTGATTTTCGTTCTTTTACATATTATATACCCTCACCCTGTTATTTTATTACTACCAAATGATGGTTTATGTGATATTTATTAAAGGGATATAAATATTATAATATGTATAATGCCACAAATTTATATATATATATATAATAAAGAAGAAATATAAACAAGGTCACGTCTCTTTGGTCTTCATTAGCATTTTGTTCTCCTTTGTTGGTATTTTTTCTTATTTAAATTAATTATTGTATTATAAAAATAAATTACTTAATTTATTATAAATAAATATTTTATTAATGGAGAAACATTTACATCAAAAACTCTTCACATTCTTTTTTTCCTTTGTTTGCCTCACTTTTAAATTCTAATCATAAAATGATAATATTTTTTAATATTTGAAGTCTTTTTTCTCTTTTTATTTAATTTATTTACATGGAGTAATTACCATGACTTACACCTCTTTGATTTCTTCTTTTAATAATACTAGTATACATGTTCGCGCGTTGCGCGGATATTTTAAAATGAATATTTTTTTAATTTAACAATGACTAATATGAATTATTATTGAACGTATATATATTATATATGTTTTACTTAGTATTATTTTCTCTTTTTTTTGGAACATTGTTTTAAATATAAAGATGCATAAAATCAACTGTATTTTAAACTAATAAAATCTTATCATATTTCTCATGGATTATTAGAATTTTGTCCACAATGAAATTTCTACATAGATTTTTTAAAGAAAAACCTTTAATGTTGAGATTAAAAGGATAGTTATAAACCACCTTATCTATAAAAAGAAGTGTAGTTGAACTAATCTTTACTTATCAATTAATTTATAGATGTTTTAAACATGTTATACTTAGTAATAAAATATTAATTTTAAATGCATTCATTTTTAGAGATAATCTGATTTGCAATTGGAGGATAGGGTATGTGCTTGAGAAAATAGGCATATTAGTTTTACAAATTTAAATATTTTAAAAACAATTAATTATAATGCTTTTGGAAACGACACATCGTATAAAAAAGTCCTAATTTGCTATAATGGTCTACAATAATCAAATTCTTGACATAATGAAAATAATAATAATAATAATAATAATAATAATAATAATAATTATTATTATTATTATTATTATTATTATTATTATTATACGTACCCGCGCGATGCGGATAATATAAAAGAAAATAATTATGTTGTATATTATTCTCGAACATATATTATACATTTGTCTATATGAAAAAATTATTTTAAATTAGTATTTCTCAATATTATGCCTTGAAGAGGACTCGAATCTCTACGCTCTTTAATGAGTGCCACATTTTCATTCATGAGTTACTCTTGTGTAATTGTTATGGCGATTAACATAGGAAGTTTCTCATCACTTCTTAATATTGAATACTTGAATGATATATTTGTAATTTTCATGTCCATACAACAACAAAATAATTTTTTCATTGACAACCATAATGTTATGTAGCCCGAAAATTATGAACAAATTTGTTAAGAGCATCAAATGTTATATAAATTATTTAATACAGAATTAAATGAGTAATGGATACGAAATGCTAAAATACAATAATTAGATAGATTGTCTCAAAATGTATATTTTAGTCGTGTTTTATATATATATATTAGAATAGAAGAACTAAATAAAAAGATATGACTCAATTTTTATTATTATTATTATAGACGTACTTTAAAAATAAAGGAACAATCGACAATCAATATTATTAATTACCTTGTTTTTGAAGGGAATCTAATAATAAATAACACGTTATCACGTGATTTAAAAATTTGAGTAGTGTATAATTATTTTGGTAATATGCACGTTTTTATTAATTTCATCATCATCATTATTCTCGTAATTTCATTTTTCATCTTTTTAGTTTAACTTTGGCCCATAATATTGTATTCCCGTTTTTTCTTTCAAAACTGAAATTATTTTTAAAAATTTATCATTTAATTTTACCGCAAATATAATCAGTTAAAAATATAAATATAAATTAAAGATGGCCGCTAAGTGTGATTTTATATATATATATATATATATATATAAATCAAATATTTTTAAAAAATAATATTTATATCTTGATTTAAATGAATAAATCACTTTATAAAAAAATTATACAAATTAAGTGTTATAAGATTTATATAAATATTGTTGTTCTTCTTTCTTGTACTTTCACTTATTCCTTTGCAAATATATTCGATTTTTCTTCTGGCATTAAATAATATACATATTCACCCCCAAAGAAAAAGATGAAGAAAAGAAGAATTGAAACACAAATAACATTACACATTTAAAGAATAGATCCATTAATTTTTTTAGTTGAATTTATTTATGTATATATTGAAAATCTAGATAATGAATAGAGCAGTTTTAGATAACCACTTTAAATTTAAATTCAAATTTAAAAAGTAACTATTCTGTCGTAATTTTAAAAAAATAATATTACGTGGATCAGTTTGTTACATTTTTTCAGTTTTTTTTTTTCATTTTATATTTGTTTATATTATTATCATTATTATTATTATAAAAATCTAGATAACGGACAAAACAAATACCACTTAAACTACTCTGCCATGTTTCTTTTAAAAATAGTACTACATGTTTTTTCAGTTTTTTTTCTCATTTTAAATTTTGTTATTTTTTTTTTTTTTTATCGGATTTTAAACTTAATTTAATAAATTTATTATTAATAATAATAATAATATTATTATTATTATTATTGTTATTATTATTATTATTATTATTATTATTATTATTATTATTATTGTTATTATTATTATTATTATTATTATTATTATTGTTATTATTATTATTATTATTATTATTATTATTATTATTATTATTATTATTTGTTTTGCTATAAATAAGGAGGTTGTGGAAAGATAGTTAGAAGTATTTTTCCAAAAAAAAAAAAGTTGGGTTGGTTACTTTTATGTTTTAAAAAATAGTATTACGTTTTCTCCAGTTATTTTTCCTTTTATATTTGTAATTTTTGTTTTTATTTTCGGATTTTAAAATTTGATAATTATTATTATTATTGTTGTTGTTGTTATTATTATTATTATTATTATTATTATTATTATTATTATTATTATTATTTATTTTGCTATAAATAAGGAGGTTGTGGAAAGATAATTAAAAATATTTTTTCAAAAAAAAGTTGAGTTGGTTACTTTTATGGTTTAAAAAATAATCTTACGTGTTTTCAATTTTTTTCCTTTTATATTTGTAATTTTTATTTTTTATTTTCGGGTTTTAAATTAATTTAGTTAATTTAATAATTAAGATAAATTTTTTTTTATTATTTTTATTATATTATATTATAAATATTATTATTAATATTATCATTGTTTTGCTATAAATAAGGAGGCTGTGGAAAGATAGTTAAAAATATTTTTCCAAAACAAATATCACACACGTTTAAATTTTAATGTTAGTATAGAAAGAAACAAAAGAAGTCATTACACTGTGTTTAAAATACGTCTCATAACACCAATATGTTCCAAATAGATTAGGATTTTTTCGAACTTGAATCTCCAAATAAGATGGTGAACAAAAATTACATGACGATCTAACAAACCACAATCAATATAGTTCTTTTACTACACATATGACACGACACGAAATTGTCAAGTTATTTGTTATTTTTTCTTTAAATTTATATGCATGATTTAACTGATATAACGATTTTTTTAAAAACAAAAAATTCCATTGATTAAGCTTTACTTAAATTGTTTTACCAATATATAAGTATAGTGATCAACATCCTTATATGTATCTTCTTCTTCTGGATTTGTTTTTAATTAGTGATAATATCCAATCGCATATTTAACTTCTTATTTTGTCAAAAAAATAAATAAATCGAATCACTGGTATATAATAATCATGCAAGACCACAAAACAATATATTATACATATTTGTATTTGAATAAGGAAATCAGCAAACTTAAAAAATTGTTTTTTTGTAAAAAATAAAAACACAATAGATAATTAAAATTATTTTTAAACTTCTCGTACTCTATTCAAACATATTTTGTGGATATAATACTTTCAAACTTCTCATGAGTTTCTTCTTCTAGTGAACTCTCATTTTAAATTAGTGATAACATTTCAGCAAAATATATTTGTGGTACAGATCATATGAATGAATATCTTAAACTTGCAAACTAATCATCAATAAAATTAATATGAAAAATTGCAATGATTACATAATATTTGTTGAGAAAGTGCAAGGAAAAAGAAATTTATCACACTAAAATCATACGCCGAATAAATTCTCGAAATCTAAAAAATAATGTTAAGTCTCAAGAAATCTAAAACAAAAATCAAACTAAATATAAAATCAGCAAATGGATAAAAGCAATATCCATAAATGTACCTTTATCCAATTGTGTCGAATTATCAATCTGCATATATTTCTGAAAACATTGATGGATTTGACTTTCTGAAATTTCTTAATTGTGTATATATAGAGAAAAAAGAGGTAATGAATAGAGCAGTTTTAGATAACCACTTTAAATTCAAATACAAAAAATTACTAATTTTTCATTTTAAAATAATAATAATAATAATAATTTAATAATATGTAAGTTGGTTACTTAATTTAAAGAATCAGTTATATTTTTTTTAAAATAAAATATATCTTTATAACCGTTTCTTTTAGTTAGTGGGCAGTTTTACTATTTATTTATTTTAAATGATTGATGCACAACGGTTTTTTTAAAAATAAAATTAATTGGAAAAATTTAGAGATATAATCAAAGTGACAATGTTTTTTTTCTCCTTTTATACTGTTAATTTAAGTAAGTTTTAGAATGTGTTAATTTGATGTTTGGTCTTCCTGCACTTGGCAAACGTGGGTGGTAATTTTTTATTTTTTTTTAATTGGATGACATTTATCTAACTATACCACATTAATTTTAAAACCCCTTTTGTAGTTTTATTTTATTTCTATAGATTATATATCTAAAAAAAGTACAGATAATTAATTCTACAAAAAAAGAATTATGCATCCTATTTTTTCGAACTGTTTTAAAATTGTTTATCGTTTAGTTGTAAAAACTACTTTTAAATCATTTTAAAAAACAGTAAAAAGTTAAGATAAATTTAAATTTTTGAATTTTAAAAAAAGTTGTAAAAACTGCTTGTTGATTTTTTCTTTATTTTTGTAGTGTTTGTAATTTTTCTTTTTTATTTTAGATTTTAAATTAATTTAACAATTATTAAATTCTCTTTTTTTAAGCGCTGACACGTAGGCGTTTTTTCTTCTCCTTTTATATATAGATAGATTATTATTATTATCATTATTATTATTATTATTATTATTTAATATTTAATTAAAAAATTATCAAATAATTATATGTCAATATCTTCAAACATCAGCAAGTGATATAAAATTCCTTTATGAAAAAAAAATTTGACGTATCAATTTGAGAGCATAAAAACTCAACTCAAATAAGTCGTTAAAAACAATTGTTTTTACTATCCAAAAAAAGTTTTTTTCCTTTTAAATGAATCAATTAAATTGAAGGCAATAGTTAAGCACGTTTAGAGTACCTATTGAAGTTAATGATTAGATCTAAAGATAATTATAGTGGGTCTAATTAAATAATAACATATCTTTAAAAAAATAATTTAAAATGAATTAAAATAATTGTACATTCTTTATTTTCCCTGATTCACCATGGTTTATTAGTTGTTTATGATAAGTACAAAACATAGTTTCGACTCTCCTTTTGCCAACTCAACAAAAGAACAAATTCTGTCGTTAATTTCAAGTCATGACACCTTCTCAACCTATCAGACACATTTTTATACAATTTAAGATATAAATTTAAAATCATATAGTGTTAGAGACTTTAAAATCCCATAAAATTCAAAGAATAAAGTTCCAACTAAAATTATCCAATTTTTACCTATCTAGGTGCTAAATCTCCCACTAATGGTGATCCTCTTGATATTGAATTTCTCATTGATAGGACTACACTCGATAGAGTATTAATTTACTCTATTTTGTCTATTATTACTTCGTGTTATACAAACCAAATGAAATTTTAATAACATGTTAGAAGTACTATTTTACTTATTGATAAAAGAAATAGAAATTTTTTTTACTCAATAGATTTTGGTGCATCAAAAATTTAAGGAGAATTATACAAATAATAATAAGGAAGAGCATCTTGTGGGTCAGCAACATAAATCAGTAATAATATTTAAAAAAAGCTTTGCAAATATTTTAAGTATCTGCCAACAAACTATATAAAATAAAATAAAGCAACTGAAGCAATATTTTTATTCTATATGAACAAAAAAAATGGAAGCATAGCATAACTATCAAGTTATATTGTATGACAATCACATACATTACACCTGCAATAGCCACCATAACTATAGTGAATGTTAGAAAGTTGGAGCTCTTATATAAAACATGCATAGAAATAATGCAAGAGGAAATTAGTAAGCCTTATTAACAACGACTCCAAGTTGAACTTTTTCAATAAATCTAATTTTTTTAAACATTATGATAATGATAATAATTATAAAATTAAAGTAGAATTTTTTTAATTATAAAAATAGACATATATAGTTCCCCGGTGAGTGGGAGCGTTTTTCATTGACCTAGTAGATTCCATCATCATATATAATTTACTATGTTTTGTCAGCAACCTTGCAATTAAACCTGGTGTCATGGAACCATACATTTTCTTATTCTGTAAAAAGGAATTTTGAGGAAGTAACAAAACAATGAAGTGTTCAAGCCTCAGTCCTTATTTCTCAATATATAGTGTGTTAAAATTGCCCCTTCATGTTCATGAGGACTGTTGATCACTCTTGCTTTTTCAAATTTCCTTAACTCTGTGGATGGATTATGAAGACCGACAAAACCACAGGTGTTTTGCCATATTAATACTTAATATACAATTTTATCTTTTAAAATTTATTACTTTCAAAAACTTATCCGTTTGGATAACTATCATTTTCAAAAATGAAGTAAAAAAAAAGGAGACCTAAGATGGAGTTACGTAATTTTATTTTATTTTATATTGTATTATTTATTTATTTTTTGTAAAATTGTATCTCTTTGAGTGTTAACAATTTTTATTTTATTTTCAGATTTTTAAATTAATTTTAATAATTCCATAAATTTTGCATATTTTCTTAAAAGAATTGTAGATTATTTGTTTTTATATAATGCAAATATTAAAGAAAATAGGATGGCATTTCTTGTTTTTAGAATATTTTTTTTTAAAAAAATTATATGAAAGAATTGATTAATATTTTTAAAAAAAAAATTCTTCAAATGTAATAAATGTTTTTTTAAAATGTAATAATTGATTACTTAACTATTTTTTTGAAAAAAAATGTTATTAGTATTTTATTATGTTAAAAGAAATACAGTTTGTGAAGTTTGTTATATGTTTGACATATTTAAATAAAAAATATATATAAAAATGTAAAGTTTAAATAAAAGTTTGAACTAATTGAATATCCGAAACGGTGTATTTATTTAAAAATATTAAATCCTAATTTTTTTGTTGTTGACAGTTGGCTTTAACTGGAAAATTACATTTTAAAATCAAATTTTGAAGAACAGAAAGATGCAGTTTTCTTAGTAATTGCTGACATGTGGATTTCTTTCTTAAAAAAAACTTATTTTTTTTTAAATTGACTTTTTAAATACTGAAATTTTGAGATTAATTGTGACGCTGACATGTGGCATTTTTTTTCTCTCCTTTTATATATAGATAGATTCATGACTCTCATAATTTTCATGTCCATAACTAGGGGTGTGCATCGGTCGGTTCGGTTTATTTTTATGTATTATCAGTTCGATTTATCGATTTTTGGTTTTTTTAAAATGCACTAAATCAATAAGATATTTTTTATCGGTTTTCGATTTCTCAATTTTTGGTCATTAACGGTTCGATTTTCGATTTACACTACAAGAAAATGGTGAATTACATGGGGATTTTCCTGGGGCTTAGTAAGAAAATTTGCAGGAAAATAAATTTCCTGCGAATTTTCATACTAATCCCTAAGAAAATCCTCATGTAATTCACACTTTTCCTGTAGTGTTACCCAATAAGAAAATTAAATGTTCATAAAATAAATATATGATTTCTCACTTCTCTAACAATTTGGCATGAGACAGTGAGACAAACAAATCAGCTGTAAATACTTTGATATAGTGAAACAAAAAATATAATGAGAAATTGCATCAATAAGAGTAGATGTAGTACGAAGGCTACAATAACATGTTACAACCAAAACATAATATGAAATTTCTGATGTGAATTAGAAGTACTATGACGTGTGAAGTGTGTAGTCCGTAGTGTAGAGTACTGATATAGTGTCTAGTTATGTTAAATTATTAATAATTAATAATTATGAAGGGTATAGTAGTAACTTACTATCGTCTTAATGGATTATCGGTTTACCCAATAACCCAATACTAAAAACTGATACCAAATCAAAAGCCCAATAATTTTTTTTAGGCAAAAGTACTCATTACCTCCCTGAACTTGAAGCTTTTTATACGGTGTACACCTAAACTAAATTCCGTTTTAATTACCCCCGAACTTGTTTATTCCTCCGTCGCATACACCTTTTTCGTCCACCTGCTCCTATTGTGACTACACGCGCGCGACAGCTGGCAAAACTGATGATGTGGATTTCCACCTGGATAAATAATAGCCACCTAGATAAACTAATATTGCAAAAAATAAATTTCTTAAATTTAAAATTCATTGTTTAAAAGTTATATTTGAATAAGGGCTTATTTCACGGAACTCCTTTTGGATTTGGGTTTTTCTAGACGTGAAGTTGGTCGATTAAATTTCAAATTTGTATGAAATTCTTACCAAGTAAGTGTTAATCTTTGTTTCCTTTACTTTTCATTTACATTTTGCCCTATTTTTCATTTAAAATATGCCAAATATTAAAATTCATTGTTTAAAAGTTATTTTTGAATAAGGGCTGATTTCGCGGAACTCCTTGAATTTCAAATTTGTCGAAAATTCTTACCAAGTAAGTGTTAATCTTAGTTTCCTTTACTTTTCATTTTTTCTTATTTTTCATTTAAAATATGCCAAATATTAAAGAAAAATGGAGATTTTACGTTTTTTTACCGTTGTAGCTTTGTGATGTGGCAAAAAATTACTTCCTCACGCGCCTAGTAGAGTGTGTTGTCAATTTCTACGCCAGGTGAACAAAAAAGGTGTACACGACGGAGGAATAAACAAGTTCGGGGGGTAATTAAAACAGAATTTAGTTTAGGTGTACACCGTATAAAAAGCTTCAAGTTCAGGGGGGTAATGAGTACTTTTGCCTTTTTTTAATAAAACCATTAAAACCTCGTTAACCCAATAACCCAATAGCATTGACCCAATAACATTTTTTCAGTTTGATTTTTGCACACATCTATCCATAACTATCAAACTTTAATTTGTATGTTTATGATGTCTTATGACATTCATCTATTTTTCCTATATAAATTCATATTTAGTTTCATGGAGATTCACATTCAAGATTATCATTTCTCTTCTTTATTATGTTGGTTTGTAAATTAACTAACATGTACAAAAAAGAAATACATGAATGTAAGAAATTTTTCATTCTCAAATCTTTCTTTTCATTTCCTATATTTTGCCTATATAAATTCATATTTAATTTCATGAAGATTCAAATTCAAGAATATATTTTCTCTCCTTCACTTATTAGTTTATGAATTAACTAATATGTAACAAAAAAAAAGTACATGACAAGATAAAATATATTTCATTCTCAAGTCTCTTTTTATTTTTATACATTTTTTTTTATGAGGAACTTGTTCCCATCACAATTTTGAATGAGTACTTTCTTCACTTTTTGTAAAATTATTTTCCTTATCAAGTTGAATGGATATTTTCTTTACATTTTATAGAAAAAAAAAATTCTCATCATGTTGTAGAGATGTATTTTTCTTTATATTTTGCAAAATTATTTTTCCTATCAGGTTGTCGAAAAGATATTTTCTTAACATTTTGTAAAAGTATTTTTTATCTTATCGTGTGTTAGAAAGGGTATTCTTACTTTAGTTATATTTTCTAGGGAAAAGGCTCAAATATGCCATCGAACTTTTAGAAAAGGCTCATTTATGCCATCCGTTAAAAGTTTGGCTCATCTATGCCATTACCGTTTAAGAAAAGGCTCATTCATGCCATTATTTTTTAACGGTGGTTTTGCAAAACCATTTTTGCCACATGGCCAATTATAATTCGGCCACGTCATTATTTTTTTCAGAATTTTGATTTTTTATTATAAAAATAATAATGACGTGGCCGAATGATAATTGGCCACGTGTAAAAAATGGTTTTGAAAAAAATGCTTGTTCAAAATTTTGATTTTTTATTATAAAAAAAATAATGACGTGGCTGAATTATAATTGAGCCTATTTTCTAAATGTATTTTCTTATCATTAACTAGCAAGATTACAATCCATTTGTATTAAGTATACTACATAAATAATCTCGAATTAGTGCAGTGCTCGGATACTAGGGCATGAAATATCGAAAATCGAATTACCAAATCAAATAAAAATATGTTGTTAGTTGGTATTCGGTAATTGGGCATTTGGGTTTGGATTTGATATGAGACATTAATACCAGGGGCATATACATGAGGGGGTCACCGGGTTCACGTGAAGCTATGGTCCTCTCCTGAAATCATATATAGTAGTGTTATATCTTTTTAAAATTATTTAAATATAGATGTGTGAACTCACACTCGAAGTATCATATAATGTCGTACGATGATGATTGAGTGCACCTCTATAGGTGAGGTTAGAAATTTGAATCTTTTATCATGTCAATTACTCATTAGTACAAGTCCAAAGAGAATGTTAAAGAATAAACATAAACAACCCAAATGCATGTCTTTTAGTTGTATCAATTTGTTTTTTCTTGATGTCTTCTCACTTATTGATGTTCTATTATATCGTGTATCCACATAAAAAATAGAAATGATTGGAGAAATAGTATTAACTTTGTAATACAATTGACTACAACTTCAATACGGTATTACCGAATACCATATCAAATAGAAATTTAATTTACGGATTATCGAATCGAAATTTAAAATTTTGATATTTGAATCTACTTTTAACTATCAATTACTGAATTACCGAACTCGAAATTTGATAATCCCGAACAGAATATGGAATACCCACTCCTCAATTGGGTCAAAACCGCCTTATTCGGGGCAATTTACCTAGTATAAAATAGGCGCGCAGTGTGAATTTCAAATTGAAGCTCAAACAGACAGTAGCAGTCAGGAAGAAACAATTTTCTTGTATTCAAAGGTAAAATGGCGAAACCCAAAAGCCCTTTTCAATACAATTCACTCCGTAATCATTTGTTGGTTTCTCCTAATTCACTACTCATACATTTTTCTTTATTGATTGAAATGTGATTACAATTCGATTGATATTACGTTTGTTGTGTGTTTTCTTATTCGGATCGGATAAATATTTCACAAATCACCATAATAATCTGAAAATTTTGGGGGTTTTCTCTCAATGTGAATACAATAATAGCTGATTTTGAGATTTCGTTATATTTGTAAACTAGGTTAGGCTGGATCATAGACTGGGATAGAAGAAAGACCTAGATGTTAATATTACCTTTTTGATTGATCCAGATAATTTGATTCTTCTTCTTCTTCTGTGATTATTTTATTTTTTTCGAGTTTTGCTATGCTTCTTGAGGTTGTAATGGCATTAGTGGAAGGAAACATGAAAACAGTTGGTTTAAGAAAATTTGGTTTGATTGGAAAAATCTCATTCTTTTGTTGATTGAAGATTCAATGCAGGCTAGTAGCATTGTAGCAAAATCACATTGTTATAGTTATTTGGGGAATACAGAGTATTAGTAAGATCACTATATATCAGAAATTCGCGAAAATAGTCTCTATTTCTTTTTGAGGTAGGGGTAAGGTCTATGTACACTTTAACAGATCTAAACCCCACTTGTGGGATTATACTGGGTGTGTTGTTGTTGTTGTTGTTGTTGTACTATCAGAAATTCATGGAAAGGTGAGTTCTGATAGTCAAGTTTTTATGTTGGAACTGTTTTTTTCCCTTTCTGTTAATGAATAAATGTTGACATTATGGTATAATTCTCCCGCGAGTTGGCAAATTGTTTGTCAATATGATATTTCATTTAGTATGTCGCTGTTTGACTGATGTGGTAGTTTGAGGGATGATAATTTGATTAAGTAGCTTTTTACAGTGAGATGGTTAATTTGCTTCACTTGCATTTGGATGATTTTCTGTGGCATCATGGAACCCTGATAATTGTTTTATCTGAAGGTGTTTGAATTGCTTATATTTTGGGAAAGTTTACTTTCTACATCTCATGGAAGCTGTATTTGAAGAGTATGCTGCCTTTGAGAATAAAGTGAAACGAAGTGTCTATATTGATAATCTTTCACCTTTGGCTAAGGAGTCTGTTATCAAAGCTGCACTTGATCAGTTCGGAAATGTAATTCAAGTCACGTTAATCCGAACCTACCTTGAACTAAAAGGGATGGGACGAGCTGCTTTAGTTGAGATGCAGAATGCAGATGAGGCAAGAACAATCATCTCTGAGATACGAAATTCCCCTTTCATGATCTCGGGCATGCCAAGACCTGTTAGGGCACGTCCTGCAGTAGTTGAGATGTTTGATGATCGCCCAAGGAAACCTGATAGGACGATAATGTGCTACTGGTTGAAATCCAATGATCCTGATTTTGAAGTGGCCACGAAGATGAAGCGTATAGTTAGGAACCATTCAAAAGAAGCCAATTTTTTGCTCAAGGTGAACATTTACTCATAAAATTGATTTCATGGTTATAATACATTGTTGTCCTAAATAGTTCCTTCTCTTCATGTAGCGTCAATTGGAGGAGGAAGAACAACTAGCAAAAGAGCAGTCAGAGTCCTTGAACGCAATCTACAATAAGTATGAACTCGTTCAGCATGTCTTTAACAGTGGAACTGCTACGCGATTGGCAAAGCATTATAAAATGCGTACTGATGTTCGCCAGTAATCAACATTCTCATCCATAAACTTGTAGAGATATAAAGATTCAACTGTTAAACCAAATGACATATTTTGCCTTTTGTTAAGTACCTCATTTCCAGGCAGCACAATGGCCTTTATATGTGCTATCATTCATGTGCCCTTGAATTGTAATTGTTAGCCTCAAACTTCGATAGTTTCAACGAACTCAAAAAGACAGCAACGAGATCACACACAGACACGATCGATCGATTTTGTTTTGTAAGAAATGTAAGCAGAAGAAGGGAAGAATTCGATTCAGAAAAATGAGAGAAAGTTTCTCTATTTATAGCCAACAAAAGGGTGAAGGTCACAATTCTTTGGAAAAAAGACAATCTTTCAGAAAGGTCACAATCCTTTGGAAAAGGCATAATCTTTCAAACGGTCACAACCCTTTAGAAAAGACACAACCTTTCATAAGGGTCACAACCCTTCTGCAAAGTCACAACACTTCATTTCCTATTCACACCTTTAAAATCCATCAATCCCCCACATGACTAGGGAATGACTATTGTTAAAACATATGCATGAAAAATTGTGTGATTCGTAAGTAAGGATTGATTGCATATGGATAAGTGGTTTCCCTTTGAACTTTCCATAGTGAACATATATCGGATATACTCGGTCAATCGGTAGATTTGATATCTTTGAACCGTCGAGCTTTGGTGTATATCCTTGAACTATTTTTGGTTCTCATTGTTTTGTTCGTTTCATCCATGAACACGTCTTGATTTATAAGTGCGTAGAGAACTAGCCTTACCGGATTCTCCTTGAAGCGGCTTACACTTCACACTTACATATGTGATTTCTAAATGTATTATTCTGTAGAGATACACCATTTGATATACCATGTATCAAACTTAGAAACCATTAAAAAGTCCTAATGCCTTTATCTTTGTTACTGAACATTATCTTGTCATGAGAATGGATCATAAAAAATATTTTGACAATGTTGAACCATCATTAGTGACTTTGTTTGATCTCCTTGAACCTAGATCTTGGGATCTCCAGTCTTCTAGGTAGAGTTACCACCACAATAACTTGTCCTCAGCCATAGTCCAATTCTCTTTGATAATCTATCAGCTCCCTCTCTAGTCAGGTCTTTTGTAAGTGGATCCGACACATTATCCTTTGACCTTACATAGTCAATTATGATAATTCCACTAGAGAGTAGTTCTCTAACGATATTATGTCTACGTCATATATGACAAGACTTTCCGTTATACATCATGCTCATGCCCTACCTATTGCAACTTAACTCTCAATGTGTATGCATACTGGTGATTCAATTTCGAAGTCATTCAACTTCTTTCAAGAAATTTCGAAGTCATTCAACTTATTCACTAGCCTTATTTAGAGTGATAAACTCAAATTTCATAGTAGAGTGAGCGACACATTTCTGTTTGAAAGATTTCTAAGAGATTGCTCCTCCACCAAGAGTATGTACATATCCACTCATGAATTTTACTTCATTTGACCTAGTGATTCAATTTGCATCACTATATTCTTCTAATGTTGTTGAATATCAGTTATAATGCAAAGCATAGTTTTTTAAAATATGTTTTAAATACTCTAAAACTTTTTTCATTGTCATCCAATAAGTTTGATTGAGATTA
Source organism: Solanum okadae (assembly GCA_036553675.1). NCBI lineage: Eukaryota > Viridiplantae > Streptophyta > Magnoliopsida > Solanales > Solanaceae > Solanum > Solanum okadae. The sequence continues at coordinate 15,203,287 of CM071681.1, read as the reverse complement.
CTCGTGAACCGACTTAGTTTACTAATAGCATAAATTTCAAGTTCAAGTTCTAATTTCAAGTTCAAATTATAATTTCAAGTTCAAGTTCTAATTCTAAGTTCAAGTTCTAATTTCAAGTTCTAAGTTCAAGTTCTAAGTTCAAGTTCTAATTTCAAATTCTAAGTTCAACTTCAATAACTAAGTTTAAGTTCAAGTTCTAGTTCATGTTCAAGTTCTAAGTTTCAAATTCTAAGTTCAAGTTCAAGTTCTAATTCAATACACTAATTAACAAATTCAATACTCAAATTTCAAGTTCTAAGTTCAAGTTCAATTTCTAAGTTCAAGTTCAAATTCTAATTCTAAGTTCAAGTTAAAGTTCTAATTCTAAGTTCAAGTTCAAGTTCAAATTTCAACATCAAGTTCTAAGTTTAACTTCAAATTCTAAGTTCAAGTTCAAGTTCTAATTTCAAGTTCAAGTTCTAAGTTCAAGTCAAAATCTAAGTTCAAGTTCTAAGTTCAAGTTCAATTTATAATTTCAAGTTCAAGTTCTAATTCTAAGTTCAAGTTCTAATTTCAAGTTCATGTTCAAATTCTAAGTTCAACTTCAATAACTAAGTTTAAGTTTAAGTTCAAGTTCTAGTTCAAGTTCAAGTTCAAGTTCTAAGTTTAACTTCAAATTCTAAGTTCAAGTTCAAGTTCTAATTCAATACACTAATTAACAAATTCAATATTCAAATTTCAAGTTCTAAGTTCAAGTTCAAGTTCTAATTCTAAGTTCAAGTTCAAATTTCAACATCAATTTCTAAGTTTAACTTCAAATTCTAAGTTCAAGTTCAAGTTCTAATTCAATACACTAATTAACAAATTCAATATTCAAATTTCAAGTTCTAAGTTCAAGTTCAAGTTCTAATTCTAAGTTCAAGTTCAAATTTCAACATCAATTTCTAAGTTTAACTTCAAATTCTAAGTTCAAGTTCAAGTTCTAAGTTCAAGTCAAAATCTAAGTTCAAGTTCTAAGTTCAAGTTCAAATTCTAATTTCAAGTTCAAGTTCTAAGTTCAAGTTCAATTTATAATTTCAAGTTCAAGTTCTAATTCTAAGTTCAAGTTCTAATTTCAAGTTCATGTTCAAATTTTAAGTTCAATTTCAATAACTAAGTTTAAGTTCAAGTTCTAGTTCAAGTTCACGTTCTAAGTTTAACTTCAAATTCTAAGTTCAAGTTCAAGTTCTAATTCAATACACTAATTAACAAATTCAATATTCAAATTTCAAGTTCTAATTTCAAGTTCAATTTCTAAGTTCAAGTTCAAGTTCTAATTCTAAGTTCAAGTTCAAGTTCAAATTTCAACATCAAGTTCTAATTTCAAGTTCAAATTCTAAGTTCAAGTTCAAGTTCGAATTTCAAGTTCAAGTTCTAAGTTTAACTTCAAATTCTAAGTTCAAGTTCAAGTCCATGTTCAAATTCTAAGTTCAACTTCAATAATAATTCAAACTAGTCCTAAATTCAAAATTCAAACTTGTCTTGAAATCACAAATTCAAACTAGTCCTAAAATCCCAAAATCTAACTAGTGATAAAATCCTAAATTCAAACAACTCCTTAAATACCCTAATTCAATCTAATCTTACAATTTCAAAATCGAACTAATTAACTCAAGAAATACCAAATTTCAAACAAATCCTAAGACACCCTAATTCAAACAAACCCCAACATTAAAATTTTCATTTCACAATCAACAAACACAAACTAACAATCAATTAATCCCTAATTCAAACTAACCATCAAAAACCCCTAATAATAATTATATAGTAGTCACCTCATTGTGTATACTTTCCTTAATAAATATAGATTCAAAATTTGAATGAGCAGAAAATGTGGAAGCCAATAACGTAGATAGGGCCATATTAATTAGTGAAGTGAAAGACACACTAATTAAATGCATATTTGAACTACAAAATAAAATTTCCATAAATTAAACAAGTCGTTTTATGGCTACATTTGAATTAAGTAGTTTATAGTAAAAATAATAATTGAGAAATACTTTGATTCATACCAAACACACTCAATACACTAACTAACAAATTCAATACTCACATTGAAAGAAATTAAAAATGATATTATGAAACTCTAACCTTCAATTAAAGGAGAAGGGCAGGGGATCCACGTCGGGGTCAGTTGGCCGGAGATGTTCCTCTCCTCGCCGGCTGTTGATGTTGATTGGAGAGACGAGAGATCGATAGGCTGATTTGTCTCGCCAGTGAGAAGAGACGGGAGGGAAGGAGAGAAGAGATGAGAAGAGGAGGGCGGCGGGAGGCGGGCGGCGGGGGGAGGCCGGCGGGAGGAGGGCGACGGGAGCTAGGGTTGCTTGAGAGAAGAGATTAGAGGGATTAGAGGGTTTGGTCTTTTTTTAGATAATAAATAGGAAGGTTAGTAGATTTAATTTGAGCCATTGGATTAGTTAAGATGAACGACTAGGATTTGATCTAGGATTCACTTAAAGGATGGACGGTTAAGATTTAAACTAATGTTTCAAAATTTGGACAAAAGGGTTATAATTTCAATGAATGGATGGCTAAAATTGCAACTAAAATTGATATAAGAGGCTATAATTGAAAAACGAAATTGGATTGAGGTGGCTAGAATTGCAATGAATTGAATAAGGGAAAAGCTAAAATTGAAAGGAATTAGATTAGAATGGGCTAAAAATTAAATGATTTCAAGAAAAATTAAAGAAATGCTATCCAATTAAAATACTACAAATATTATAACATTTTATATAATAAAAATCACTTAAATTTTAAAACATTTGAATAAAAAAATTATTCCGAGTTTTACTTATAATTTTAAAAATATTTACGATAATTTTATTAAGCATGCAAACTAAAATATATAATTTTTAGACAAAATCGATTAAAAATTTAAACTCGAAATATTTTTAAAAAAACACGTATTTAACCAAATAGCACTTCCGAAAGGGTTATAGGTCTGTCAAAATTGGGTGTCAACATACCGACATCGTGAAGTCGATATTATCTAAATAAAATAAGTATTTAAATATACCGACCTCTTTAGGTCGGTATTTATTAATTTATTTTAATATAAACTCGCCTTTTGAGATTGATTTTATTAATTAAAATTACATATACATACATACATACATGCATACATATATATATATATATATCCAAACACATATAGACGTGTGCCTGTTAATTAAAAAAATTAAACATTTGCGAACGAAAATAAAAAATTTCAAACAATAATATTTTTTTTTGATATTTCTCTGTATTTTTGCATAAAAATAAATTGATGAAAGTTCTTTGATTTTCTTTCTTAAACATTCAATCAAATTAAATAACACTACTTATTTATTTTTTCTTATCATCTAGGTTATCTAAATTTAATGCAAATACTCACTTTTAATTTTTAATATAAATCAATACGAATAAAAAAACCCATCTTCAAAAAGACTCGATTGACTTAGTTAATAACACTACTAAAAAAAGACTCTTGTTCATTGCTAATAACAGTACTAAACAATGTTACAACTCGACTGACTTTGTTATAAGGTTGTCAGTGATTTTAAAGAAAGAAAATCAACACAATTTCGTCGGTTATTTTTCACACAAAAATACATAACACTCTTAAAAAGAAATTATTATTCTTTAAAAAGAATTATTTTTTGTTAATTTTTAATTTTTTAACTAAAATTAAATGACACATGTCGATTTAAAATAAGAAGTTGCAATTGAAGAATATATATAAAAATAAATAAATCATAAAAATAGTATTTCGTGTTAAAATGGAACATAAAAAATGGAGTTCAAGGGTTAAAATGGAACAAGGCTAAGATAAAGTACCAAAATGAAAAATGTGGACAAGTTAGAGGGGTTGTATATGTGTTTGGCCATATATATAATTAGAAGGTATATAATTTAAATTTATAAAATTAACTTGATCGATAAATTAAATTTATTAAATTAAACTTTTGTTGATGTGTAGTTAAATTTTATATATGTATATATATATATATATATATATATCGATCAAGTTAATTTTATAAATTTAAATTATATACCTTCTAATTATATAAATTTAATTTTATTGATCAACAAAAGTTTATCAATATCAAATTTAATATATAAATCTCCTTTAATTGATCATCGATATTTCTTTAATTGATAATGTATTTCATATCTGAACCACTAGTATATAAGACTTGATTTGTTAAACTACTCGAGGAATATATATATATATATATATATATATATATATATATATAAAATTAATCAACGTATTTCATACTCCGATGAAGTATCCTTTACATGTCATCATAATTAGGAGGTGATCACTACACTTGACATCCATTCAAGATCGAACGTATATAATAATACTATCTCGCATTTCATACTAGAATGAATTATATGTTAGCTCTTCACCTCTACTACATCATGACATGAGATATTAAGTTTATGATTAGACGACGGACTGATAGGATTTGTACATTACTCTATAAATATAAGTATAATTATCTCCTAATTCATATCAGAGTAGTTTCATACTCTAAATATGGATTATAGATATTTTTCTATTTATTTCACGAATTCTAACATTTTATTTGTAAAAGTATACAAAATTGTTACACTTTTTGAACAATTAATCGTAGGTGTAAAATGAAAATTTAATATTATGCACAATAGCAAAATTATGATTAATAGAAATATTTTAAACATACCGACCTCCGGATGTCACTTTTATTAAAAGTAATTAGATATAATAAAAAAATACCGACCTCATGAGGTCGGTATCACATTAAATTTTAAGATAAATAAAAAGTAATCATGTTAATTAAATAATATTGACATTGGGAGGTGGGTATTTTATACTAAATTATTTTTTAACTTATATAAAACCGTTATTCGGAGAATGATTTATTTAAAGTTAATTAAAAATATTAATTTATTACATACTATTTAATTTTACCGACATCTGAAAGTCGGTATTATAATTTTTTTGTTTTTTATTTTACATAAAACCATTATCCGGAAGACAATTTAAATAAAATTAAATCAAAATATTTCTCAATTTTGTTTTTTTTTTTTATATGGAGAAATGGAGAAACTCGCGTCTGCTAGTGCATATATTTTTAAAAAAGCGACGGACAACTTCTCTATGTCCGTCGCTTTTTAAAAAAAAATGTTTGGCCAACATTTTGACCAAAAAGCGACAGACTAAGAGACATTGTCTGTCGCTTTCTTAAAATATTTGACCAGATATTTTGACCAAGAAGCGACGGACATAAAGATGTTGTCCGTCGCTAATTTAAAAAATAATTAAACAATTAAAATTAATAAAAAGCGACGGACGGCGTGACTTTTTTTAAAATAATAATTAATTAATTTTAATAAAAATCGACGGACTGCGTCACTATCTATAGAAAATAATTAATTAACAAAAAATACCCGAAAAAAAGCGACGGACTAAGCGATATCGTCCGTCGCTTTTAAAAAAATATATTTTCATTAAAAAGCGACGAACTAAGAGACGCTGTCCATCGCTTTTTAAAAATGTTTGACTTGATATTTTGACCAAAAAGCGACGGACTAAGAGATGCCGTCCGTCGCTTTTTTAAAAAACTAATTAATAAAATAAAATAAATTAAAACGACGGACAGCGTGGTTATTGTTTAATTTATAAATAATTATTTTTAATAAAAAGCGACGGACTAAGAGATGCAGTCCGTCGCTTTTTGTAAAATAATTTTAAAAGTAATTATTTTAATTAAAAAGCGACGGACGGCATCTCTTAGTCCGTCGCTTTTTTGGAGCGACGCCGTCCGTCGCTTTTTCTTCCGTCGTTTTTTAGCAATTTTTTAGTAGTGAAAGACAAAAATACTAGATAATTTCTTTCTCATACTTAAGCACAATATACAAAAACCTTTTGTTAAAAATAAAATATTTATAACATCAGTAAAATATAGTAATATCATTTTAAGTGCACATAGTTTTTACAATCAGAATAAATAGTTATTAAAATGATTATTAATGAAGTCAGCAATATGGCAGAAAATTCATGTACTCTAAGTGTATATGTGTTAGAAATAGAGGCCAGATTGGAAATTTAGCTATTTAGGTTCACATACACTTGTCTTTTGCCAACAACACTAGGCTTACAAATGGTTAACAAAACCATATCATATTTTGTTGTACAAACAAAAAAAACTCATTCTTTAACTTAGGTATAGTTAACTATAAATATCCTCAATGTGCTCCTAACGACTATCAAGTCTTCTCCTTTCTATATATTTTTATTCAATGATAATTTCTCTCTCTTCTTGTGAGGATCTTGAGTATAATAGTAACTTAGTTAAATTTCAAATTCTCTTATGATATGAACAGTTAAGAAAGAATAAACCCAACGAATTTATTAACTTTTTTGGATATCAATGTAATATTTTATAATTTAAGAGTGAAATGTGCTTAAATAAAGTGACATAAACAATAAATCATCTACAAATTTAAGAGGAAAGGTTTATTTTTAAACTACGATAAGATGAAAGTTTTATTTTTAACGCACAACACAATCATGAGAATGCACACATAAAAGTATTTAACGTAAATAAGATGGAAGTTGTATTTTAAGAATGAATAACTAAAGCTTGTAAAGAAAATAGGATTAAGTCATATGTAGCCTCTTAAAGTTGTCGGCATAATTCACTTAGACACCTCAACTAGGACTTGTACCTATTGAACACCTCTACCCTCTCAGATTTGAACCATTTGAGCATTTTTTTGTGAATAAGCTAAAAGTAGAAAATGTGTGAAATACACTCGCGATGACATGTCAATTAGACTAATAAAATAATGACGTGTTATTTTTGAGTCCAAAAAAATATTTAAAAATTATATTATAAAGTAAAGAAAAAAAATTATTCTTAAGTAAAAAGAAATGAAAAAAAGTTGCAACTTAAACCACCCCACTTCCCCTGCTATCCATGGCAGTCCAACCCAAGGGAGAATGAATTATAGGTGACAAAAAAGTGTTGAAATATAAAAAAAGTGACTCTAGTTTTAATTATTAAGTGTAGGTGACAAGTTTTTAATTAATTTTTAAAAATAACTATATAGGTCCTCAAGTTTTTGTTTTTACACTTTTACCCAAATTTAAGTAAACCCCTAATTTCTAAAATAGGAAAACCCCCAAATCAGTTTTTTTTTGTTCTCTCCCAACGTCCCGCTCTTTTCACATTTTTTTTGCTTCTAATCTTCATCACTAGCGCTTCTTCTTCTTCTTCTTCTTCTTCGTTTTGTTGTTCTTTTATTGGTGTTGCAGCCTATTGTAGATTTCTTATTTGAAGAATTTGAGAAGGGAAAATCTCAAATTTTAATTTAACACGTGATTTGAAAAGGTCTAAACTTTAGAAATTACTTCTTAGCTGATAATTTTCAATCATTTTAACAAGTTAATAGTATTGTTTGTGTGTATTATTCATTTAAAATTTTGATTTTTATATTATTGTTCTTGTCATTGATGTATAATAATTTTCAGCAACTGATATGACTATTTCAGTAATTTACAACAATTGTTGAATGTTGTTGTTGAATAAATTGCCGCAATTGCTGAATAACTTACAACAATTGTGATATTTTAATATAATTTTTTTTATGATCAATTTTTTAGTTCTAAGTTACAATATTTTTAAGTATCTTCAACATTATTAATGGGAGATAGAATAGTAGTACCAGTTGATTGTAATGGTGAATGGGTTGAGTCCAACAATCGTTATATTTGGCGTTGGAAGAGTAAAGAATTGCCCACGACAATTGCGATGATTGTGCATCGAGATATTGCATATTTGTGAATAAAATCATTACTTGTTGTAAATCAAATTGTGAGTTGGAAGATATTGTGATCACTTACCTGCATAGTTGTGGTGAAAAGCAGAAGACGGCTCCTTTTAAGATAAATGATCAACTTAGTTTAAGTACTTATTTGGAAGATGAACCTAGAGGTGTTTTAAGGATCTACATGGTTGAAAAATTGGTGGAGAATCATAATTTATGTGATGACCAACAAGTGTTGAACGATGAATGTGGTAGGATGAATATGAACATTCCGAATGAAAAGCGTGAGGTCAACATATTCTTTCTCCTGAAGTTCGGAATGGATTGCCCATTATTGGTGAAGTTGCTGATAGGCAAGTACTATGAACTCATAAATTTACTTATTTCTAAAAATTTATCCTCTTTGTACACTTAATTAATTTTTGCTTTAGATGATAATTAATTAACTTAATGCAGTCATGCTCAAGATGATGGAACCGGTTTTTACAAAGATATGTCGTTTAAGAATAAACAAGATTTAGATATTGCATTGAAAATTGCTTGTGTCAAAAAAGATTTTAGATTGAAGAAGGTAATTAATTTGTGTTCAGTGTATTGTGTCAAATGTGAGCATCTTGAGTGCAAGTGGTGGCTAAGAGCGGTGAAAGTTGAAAATTCTAATCGATTTTATATTAAAAAGTATGAAAAAATGCATACATGTGGCTCGGAACATCTTACGAGTCATAATCACACGCCACAGCAAAAGTCATTGGAGCATACTTCAAAGATAGATATCCCGAAGGTAAAGGTCCATCTACAAAAGATTTGAAAAACTCTATCCGTATTGAATTGGGATGCAAGGTTAGTTATTGGAAAGTTTGGATGGGTAGCGAGATTGCAAAGTCTTTGGTAAGAGGGACACATGAACATGGATATGGAGGGATTGATGCGTATAGTCATATGCTTAGGACATCTAATCCGGGAAGTAAAACAGCGTTGAAGATTGATGAAAATGGCAGGTTCAAGTACTTTTTTGTGGCATATGGAGCTTGGATTCTTGGTTTCACACAAATGAGAAAAGTCATAGCTGTTGATGGGACATTTTTGAGAAGTAAATATGGTGGTGTGTTGTTGTTTGCTGTTGCAGGATGCGGAGAATCATATTTTTCCGGTTGCATTTTGCGTAGTAGACTCTGAATGTGATGCTTCCTACCAATACTTTTTCGAGCAATTGAGAAGTTTTGTACTTGATACTCCTGAATTGTGCATAATCTCTAATAGACATCAAAGTATTAGAAAGATGGTTTCAATTGTATTTCCTTTAGCTCATTATGGTTGTTGCATGAGGCACTTAGGAGAAAATATTCGAAATAATTTTCACAATGCGAGTGTTGTCTACCACTTTTATAAGGCGGCAAAAGCATACAATATTGATGTGTTCAGTGATCATTTCAGATAAGAGATTTGGTTCCACACGCTGCCACACATCTTGAATGCGTTGGATTTCACCGATGGAGCAGGGCATTCTTTTCCGGAAATAGGTAAAATTTATTATAGTTATTATTGATAGTTGGTATAACTACTGCAATTTTTTTATAGTAACTGCTGCACTTATTTCAGCACTTGCTGAGAAATATGCAACAATTGTTATAAAAACCATACAATAGTTATTAACACATACTTATAATATATTATTGGACACTTATATGTTACATGTACAATATTATGACGACAAATATTGCTAAGTCGGTTAACTCAATGTTTCTTGATGAAAGAGAATATCCCATTACTGTTCTATTTGATGCAATAAATAGGCGATTTGCAGAAAAATTTCATGAGAGGCGTATGAAATTCATTAATGCACCAACCATCTTCGTCCCTTCGATAAAAAAAGACATTGCAAAAAATATTAATCTGGGGAACAAGCTATTGGTCCATCAAACTGCCAACTACAAGTATATTGTCACCAGTCATGATGAAGTTGCAACAGTTGATTTGCTAGCCAAATCTTGTACTTGTAAAGTCTTTGACATTGACAAAGTACCTTGTCCACATGCTATGACAGCGCTTCGATGCCAATATGGTGATGACTATGGGAGACACATTTATGAGTACTCCTCCTCGTATTACAAAGTAGAGGTATACCTTATTGCATATGTGGAGAAAATTAAACCGGTTTCATCTGAAGAAACTTGGGAAGTTCCTATTGAGATTTTAGAGAGAAAAATATCTTCTCCATTTGTTGAGTTAGGCAAGGTTGGAAGAAGGTCCTCAAAAAGACAAAAAGGAATCGGGGAATCATTTTCAACGAAGAAAAATAAATGTTCTTTATGCAAAAGAATTGGTCACAAGAGGACTATATGCTCCGAGCAAAATGTTGCATAAAAACACATTTGTTCTTCTTGTTTTTTGTGAACATATTTGATCTTATCTTTTTTGGTACTAATTGTTGTTTTTGTTGTTATTATTTGTGAACACATTTGATCTTATCTATTTTGGTACTAATTGTTGTTGTTTTGATTGTGAGAGCATATTTGATTTTATTGTTATTCTTATTATTACTTTATTACTTGTTTTAGAGAATTTTAGCAATTGCTATATAAAGTACAACAACTTACTTACTTTTCCATATAAAAATTCAGCAACTGCTATGAAAAGTACAATAATTTTCATGCTTGTTGTAGAAATTTAAACAATTGTTGTAAAACAATACAACTCCTCGTTTAATTGATGTAGAGAATTGTAGCAATTGCTATGAAAAGTACAACAATTTACTTATTTGTTGTAGCATATTCAAATAAAATTACTAGCTACTCTAGATTTTCTTTTAAAATTAGTCAAAACTATCCTATTTATCATGGAATATGATTAATACAACTAATTAACAATCAATTTATCAATTTAAGTTGATTACATGTGAAATTACTTAATTGATCAACTGGTATCTCAAATAACTATCTCATTATACAAGATCTCTATCTAATATAAATTTTATTTTAAAATTAAATCAACACTACTCTATTTATCATTAAATATGAGTGTTACAACCAATAAACAATCAATTACTCATTATAAATTGATAACATGTGAAATTGTAATGGAATTGATCGTCTGGGATCTGAAATAACTATCTCATTATACAAGATCACTATCTAATATAAATTATTATTTTTAAAATAATCAACACTACTTTATTTATCATTAAATATGAGTGTTACAACCAATAAACAATCAATTAGCCAATTAATTTGCTTACTTGTTAAAGAAAATTTTAGCAATTGTTATATAAAGTACAACAACTTTCTTACTTGCTGTAGAAAAGTTTAGCAATTGCTATGAAAAGTACAATAATTTCCGTGCTTGTTGTAGAAATTTAAGCAATTGTTGTAAAACAATACAACAACTCATTTAATTGCTATAGAGAATTGTAGCAATTGCTATGAAAAGTACAACAATTTGCTTAATTGCTGTAGAGAATTTCAGCAATTGTTGTAAAAAATACAACAACTTATTTAATTGCTGTAGAGAATTTCAACAATTGGATGAGTCAAATCCTCACCTTCAACTAGTTCACTAACATCACAATTCTTTTTTTCGATTAAAATATCAATTCATCAAATTTAAAATACCACATTCACTAATGTACAACAAAAGTGAATTAAAAGTGTAGCAAAATAGTGGTAAAAATGCATATCCACAAGCAGCCCCTTCAATTCATCAATTTCAAAATACCATATTCACTAATGTTCAACAAAAGTGAATTAAAAGTGTAGCAAAATAGTGGTAAAAATGCATATCCACAAGCAGCTCCTTTAATTCATCAATTTCAAAATACCATATTCACTAATGTACAACAAAAGTGAATTAAAAAGTGTAGCAAAATAGTGGTAAAAATGCATTTTCACAAGCAGCCCATTCTTCATCACTCTTTCAACTCCTTTTTGAATTTGAATCAGCCCCTTCATCGGCAATATCGGCCCCTTCATCTGTAAAATTAAAAAAATGAATTTCACATGTAAAAATAAAATATATATAACACAAGACAAATCTTAGAAAGATGATTAGAATATAATTTTACATTTACTATCTCCGGACATCAATTCTTTTTCGATAATGGTCTCATTCACTTTTCCCTTTTTCTTTTTTCTAGCACTTGACAATGCCACCGAAATTTGTCTCTTTGTTCTTTTAACATAGTCGGGAGCATATGGATGAGAGATCTTTGATGATGGCCTAATACCTCTCTTAGACTTCATGGTGACGATAGCTTTCTCTAAAGACTCAATCTTAGCATTCATGGTGATGATAGTTTTTTCTAAAGACTCTACTCTGACATTCAATAAATTTATCGTCTCCTTAGTGGATGGAGTTTCTTGAAGACAAGGAACATTCTCATCGATCGGAGAAGATGTTCCTACTCCAAAACCATCACTAATATCACCGAAGTCTCCTCCTCTTTCGGAATCAATACCATCAGTACATCTATCAACATTTGGAGTAAATTCTCCTCCTCCTCCATCACCAACACCACTAAAAACTCTCTCAAGAATTGGAGAAGATGCTCCTCCACCTCCTACATCAAGATTATGCTCATCAATTATGATGTCTCTTTTTATAGCCACAACACCATTCAAATCCATCTCAAGCTTTTCAATCTTATCATCCTTGGTTAATTTCTTAGGCACAAACATAGTGAAAAATTTCATTTCCATTTCACTAGATGTAGGAATTATCCATGGATGCACAATCTACATGTAAAAATAATAATAATTAAAATGTGATAAAGCAACTGCTGCATTTAAATATTATTATATACAAGTTGTTCTTATTGTTCCAGCAATTGTTGTAATAACTTCAACAATTGACAACAACTAATTAAATAAATAAAACACTTGTTGAAAAGGCTACAATAAAAACAGCAAAGCAACAACAATTTCACTTTAACTAAAAATGTTTAAAGAATAATGATTATCGAGTCCTGAGGGGGGGATCAAACAACTCATTAATGTTAACTAATTCGTTATTAGTCGCCAAAAGCCATCGAAAAATCCTCGGTGAAGACACTTGTTTCGAAAACACCTTATATTTCTTTTGGAGGAAAGGAACAACCTCAAATGCCCAACACTACATAAAATAATCACAAAAATAGATCAAAATATTGGAAGCACCCAAAAATAATGAAATATATATATATATGAACTAAAATAAAATTTACCATAAAGGCCCATGGAAAGCCATAAAGATTGGTAGTCTTCCCATCAATAGTCTTCACCGCTTTCAATAGATGCTTAATTGTAGTATCATAGCTAATACGACCCCATGGATAAGCAGAAAATGCTTTTCTATCGGCCGAGAGCAAAATCCACTTTTTTGGAATATTTGTATTCACATCTTTTCCACAAAGAAAGCTATGAACAAAATAAAGTAAACACAATGATTTTTTTACATCTTTACTAAGATTTTTGGATTGGAGATGTTCAATCAACTCATTTCTCTTGCAACTCCTTCCCACAACCTCAAGAATTTCTTTTCGTCTCATTTTTGTCTTAGTTGACATATTTTCACCATCATACACTTCTTCATTATGGCAATTTAAGCCGGTGATGATAGCAAACTCCTTCATTCCAAAACAAATTGGCATGCCACTATAATTTATCCAAATTTCTTCTTTTCGATGGCTACAAATTTGACGGCGAAGAAGTTGGTAAACTAAACTCATTTGAAATCTTATACGATCTTCAAGTTGTATGTAATTTCCGAAAATAGAAGATCGAAAGAACTTTGCCAATTTTTGTTTAAAATAATTCTAAATTTAGAAAACTTATGTAACTCCGACTTAACAGTTAAAGAACCTCTTAAGCTTGGATACCTATCAATCATTGACTCCAAATTGTAATTTGCATACCTAATCGACTTCACAATGAAGTTATCGGGTGAAGGATTGAGCGGAGAAGACTCAACAATAGGAGATGTCTCCTTTTCTGGAATGGCTATATCATCTTGTTCCTCCTCAACTGCTATATCATCTCTTTCTACATTTGTAGAAGAAACATCTACTTCATGTTCTCTTTCTTCTTCTATAGATTTTTTCAAATTTGTGTTTTCTAGTTCTTCTTCTTCTCTTTGTCTTTGTGTTCTGATTCGCCTTTCATACGTTTTAGTAGGAGTTGTTCGTTTTTTCCTTGGAGTCATGGATGCACAATCTATATATAAAAACAATAAAATCAAAATGTAATAATAAAAAAAGACAATTCATTTTCATTTAGATAATTTTGAAAGTTAGTTTCAAAACCACATAAAGAAATAGGGTAAACAATTATAAATATATCATCAAAATTTGGCTGGATGCATGTTATTTGAAGTATATATGCAAATCATCTATATGCCATCTTGTTTGGGATTGAGGTATAGTAATTATTGTTGTTGTATCTAAAGCATGCTATAAAATAAGGTAACAACAACATCAGGAAGTGACAAAACCATACTACACATTTCCTCTTAAATCATGAACAAAACCATAGGCTTGAAAAAAATGAATATGTTACTAGTTACTATAATACATTATGTGAAACACACCCACCAAGAGTTAACGAACATCATAATATTGGAAGATAACAACTAATACAAGTGCTCAACTACCAATGATCAAACTAACTTAAGACTAAGAAAAATAAATGATCTCTAAGAACAACATTCTCCATAAGATGAGCAACAATTAAAGGTCCAAGAAAGACATCTCTAATGTCTCAAACATTTACCTAAAAAACAACCAAATTCTTTTTTTCCTACAGGAAATAAGAACCTAAAATAGGGCAAAACATTAAAATACAGACATTAAATAGCCATCAATCACCACATAGAAGAAGATAAGAACAACCCCACATTGATAACAAAAAAAAAATAGAAGAAGGATCAATGAAAGCACACAAATCTTGTGTAAAAGACCCACCTTTTTTTCCGCAATAAAACCCTACTAAGCAAAATCGTTAAACCCACAAACTTCCATATGCTAAAAACAAAGAAGGCCTAACAAAACCCAATGGATTTTCAATCTTTACAATCTCAAAAACCTAACAATGAAAGAAAAGAAAAGAGTGTTACCTTGAGGTAGATGACGACTATGACAAAGAAGACCAAGACGAAGGTATTAGAAGTTGCCAACAATTTTTTCGCAACAGTGTCGTCTCCTTCTGCTACAAGTTGTTGCAAGGAAGAAAAAGAAAGACAATTGGGAATGGGTTTCAAGCTGTTGCAAGAAAGAAAGAAAAAGAAAGACTATTGGGAATGAGTTTATTTGAATATTTTTAAAAGTTTAGAAGTTTTAAATATTACATTTTAATCCCCAATTATCTTAATCACTAATTAAGAAGAGGTTTGACTTGGTCAGTTTTTTTTGTCACCAATTTTGATTTTAAGACTTTTTTGTCACCTTCTCCTCAACTATCTCCCAAAACTAGTCTTTCCCTCTTTAGTGTCATCTTCTTCACCACAACATTCCCTCTCCCTCAGCCTATTTTTCAATTATAACTTTCTTCTTTGTCTTGATTTAGGTAGAGAAAGATGAAAAAACACTCGTTGAAAAATTATTGATCTGATTGTCATTGTCGGGGAAAATAAAGTTATCTCGGATTTCTTTGTGTTTCATAACCGATTAATTTTTTTGGTTGAAGAATATCTTTACATTCTGCCAATTAATAGACATCAATTTAAAGTAAAACAATATATTCAGGACAAACAAAAAACTTTATTAAAATTTGAGCAAAGCAAATAATAACTGGAAAGATCCTCCAATAAAATTTACATAATTGGACATTAATTTAACACGAAATCACTACATTAACAGCAAAGAGACAAACTTCAAACTTAAAGTCCTCTACAATTAATATGATAAAAATGACGGTAATAATTAGTGATGGTGCTACCAATTCTAATATGAATGGCAACGGAGCTAAAAGAAAAAAGCAGCAATGCAAGTAATCTGAAGTAACCGGTGAAAAAGAGGAAGAAGAAGGGTGTGTAGCGACGGCAACAGCGATGAACTAGTGGTGCGGTGGAGGAAGGGATGACAAAGAAGATGAAGAACATGAAGAAAAAATAATATGTTTTTCCACAAAAAATGCCTAATCTAATACCTTTTCACGCACTTATACAGCGTGAATCACAAACAATGTGACACCTGGCAAAAAATGTTAAAATGGCTTAAATTCGAAAGGGTACATGTGTTCAATATGTACAAGTCCTAGTTGAGGTGTCTAAATGAATTATGCGGACAACTTCGAGAGGCTACAGATGACTTAAGCCAAGAAAATATAAAAGTTAAGTAAGTTGGAATGTATTTTTTAAATAAACAACTTATTATTATAAATTAGGCAATGCATATTATTTTGAATACAACAATTTAAATAATTACTAAGAAATAATCCAGCATAACTTATTATTTATTATTGAGGAACTTTCACATATAGCCACTCAAAAATAGTCTAATTACTCTCCATAGCTATAGTTTGATAATTACAATTCGTAGCTACATGTTATAGGGAGGAGAGAGGCGAGCAAGACTGGAGAGAGAGGAGAGAGGCGAGCGAAAGAGGGCAAAGAGTGGGAGAGAGGTGAATTGTATATGTATATCGGTTAGACAATTGTATATTATACATATGTATTTGTATATATGGCAAGCGAGATTGGGAGAGGGGGGAGAGAGGTGAGCGAGATTGGGAGAGGGAGGAGAGAGGCGAGCAAGAGAGGGCAGAGACTGGGAGAGAGGCGAATTTTATATGTATATCGATTAGATAATTGTATATTATACATATGCATTTGTGTATATAGCAAGCGAGATTGGGAGAGGGAGGAGAGAGGTGAGAGAGATTGGGAGAGGGAGGAGAGAGGTGAGCGAGAGAGGGCAGATAGTGGGAGAGAGGCGAGCGAGATTGGGAGAGGGAGGAGAGAGGTGAGCGAGAAAGGGCAGAGAGTGGGAGAGAGATGAATTGTATATATATATCGGTTAGATAATTGTATATTATACATATGTATTTGTATATTCTGGCAAATTATACATATACAAACGTGGCTAATTATACAAACTCCAAGTCAACCCACATAATTAATGTATAATGTTAGTCGCAAGTGGTAATTATAGTAAACTATAGTTATGATAAGTAATTAAGTGATATAAGTTTGCTTAACCGTGTAATTTTCTCTTTAAATATAACATGTAATTACGAATTGTAATAATCAAATTATAGCTATAGAGAGTAAATACACTATTTTTAAGTGACTATATGTGAAGGTTCCTCTTTTATTAATACGTCAAGTTAAAATATTGTGAATTTAATTTTGAAAGTAAAGTTGGAGTGGGAAAAGTTTTGTCAAAAACTTTATAAATAGGGTAATTACGTATAAGAAACCATAAGTTTAGTTTTGGGGTTTTGTCAATTCGTGGTCATGTCTCCACCGCCATCGCTGCTGCCATCTCCAACTCCACAGCTGCTGTTCCTGCCACCACCACAACCGTTGGTAACATCAGAAGATGAGAGCAGAAACGAATCGGATTTGGAAAATGTAGATGAATCGGATGAAGAATTGGATGAAGATGTAGAAGAATCGGGAGAAGAATGGGTGGATGAGGAAGATAGTGACTCTGTATGTTCTGAGCCACTATCTCCTCGATCGGATGACAGCTATGACAACCCGAGTATAGAAGAATTAATTGAAGAATTGTACACCCCTATCCTTCCTGGTGAGGAAAAAAAGGATAGAGAGTTTTGGAAGAGGTACTTCCAACAGGTCCGTGAGAGTGAGGTATCGTCTTTTCTCTCCATCGCTAACTTCTGTTTGTTGCTATTCCCTGTTTTTCACTCCTGTTGTTGGCTTCTGTTCTGTTTTTCACTGATTGTTCACTTTCCTCCTTATCTTCAACCCTCCATTACACTAGATTCTCAATTCACAAATATGTACAGAAATAATATATGCAAATATTGGACTATTACATTCATCACAAGTTAAGTTCAAGCGGTAGAAACAGTAGATTCTTTGTGGTCTGGTCTTTCTCCAAATTACCTCCTGCATATATTCTTATTTCTAACATGACATTTCATGTTTCAATATCCGGTCTCACCTCTCCATTAGGTAAAATAGTATCTTATTCAACTGGCTAACTCTATAATTTGTTATGTCTTAGCTGGATTTTCAATGAAACTTGGCTGCTGGCAAGACTATGATAGTTAAAGGAACTCAAAAGGGGTTTAGGAAAGATAGTGAGGAAAGACATTAATGGATATATAGTAAAACATTAATTGATACCCTAACTTAAGGACTTCAAGAAAAGAGTTTATAATATGCCTGCTCATGTTTTCTAGCATAACTTCGTCGTGCTTTTTTGGAAGTTGTCATATGGATGCCAAGCGTGAGGTTTAAATGCTCAACTTTTCTGCTTCAATTGTTTTCAGCTTTCAACTGTTACCATCTTTAGGCCCTAATAGAAGAAAAAGGGGAGCTGGCCAAAAGTTTGAGAAAAAATTGGAGCATTCCGCACATCAGATTGTTTTTCCAGCTTTATATTTATATATAAATGTGGCTTTCTTTTCTCTTTTTATTGTATAATTTTGGTCTAATATATATATGTGACTTGTACTTTGATAGGGATTTGACATTAGAGATTATCCTGGTTTCTGTCGATTGGCTACCGTACACCCCAACTTTTTAAAAGGTCCTGCTAATTTTGAAATGTTGAAGGGTTATGCTAGAGAGGCACTTGGGCAGTACAATGAGAAAAATGTATGTTCTAGTCACACTTCCCATTGTCTTTCTAGTTGTTCTTTTTCCTTGTTTTCTCTTGAAAGCTGAGAAAGTTTCTGTGGATTCATTTTAGGACACTAAATATGAGGTCAAGGATATTCTCAAGGTTAATGGATCTGGCTGTAAAGACATCAATTTCTTTATTACCTTTACGGTTACGAATGGCGAGAAGGAATATTTTCAAGCTAAGGTGGTGCGGCATCTAGATCAATCTTTGGATTTCCCGATCGTTAGGCCAAGGGTAATGAGATCGGCCATGCATTCCTTTTTACTTTTCTTCAAGTTTTATAACTTTAAAGAATTAATGACTAAATTTCAGCATCTGCAAGTTATTAACTCTCTTGTGCTTTTATGTAGGTGAAGGAAGGTCGGGACATAGAGTAATATGTGAGGTGTGTGCATCATTTTGGCTGGGGTCAAGCTTTAGCTTTGCTGTTGTCAATGTTGTTAGTAATTGAAAGTGGATTATCTTAAGTCTATAGTGTAAATGTAAAAGGGAGGAAAAACAACTGTTAGAATTTATGGAATATTGTTGGTTTAAGCTTAAGACAATATAATTGTGATGTTTTATTATTCTATATCCTATTGTTTTGGTTGAAGCTCAAGGAAATAGTATTTGTATTCCTTGTATTGGTCGTCTCTTTTTTATATTATTACAGAGTAGAGATATGTTGTCTGGACTTGCCACTAAAGTTGGATCCTCCAGAATTGGTTCTGTTCTTGAGATCCTATACAGATGCTTTGGAGAGTCTGAACAACATAGAAGTAGAGTAGCATGAATAAGTTCTTTGATGGTTGTATTTGTTATCTAGTCTGAAATATATACTTCATCTATTCCCAGAAATATAAGGTCTTTGTGGAAGAATGAATTTAACCAAGTTAGACTGTGGCAAATTCTTCACTACTTGGTAAGAATTATAGAAGGTGAGTTGTTTGGTCGGCTGTATAAGAATAGTAAGGGCTTGTTTGGAAAGCCACCCTAGTAATTGGATTTGGCTTTGGCGTAATTACACTGTATTCTCCAATTCACACAAAGAGGATAGGTGCGCAGTGTGAATTTCAAATGGAAGCTCAAACAGACAGTAGCAGTTAAGAAGCAGCAATTTTCTTGTATCCAAAGGTAAAATGGCGAAACCCAAAGCCCTTTTCCATTCAATTTACTACTCATACATTTTTCTTTATTGATTGAAATGTGATAACAATTCGATTGATTTTACGTTTGTTGTGTGTTTTATTGTTCGGATCAGATAGATATTTCACAAATCACCATAATAATCTGAAATTTTTGGGGGTTTTCTCTCAATGTGAATACAATAATTGCTGATTTTGAGATTTTGTTATATTTGTAAGCTAGGTTAGGTTGGATCATAGATTGGGATAGAAGAAAGACCAAGATGTTAATATTCCCATTTTGATTAATCCAGATAATTTGATTCTTCTTCTTCTTCTGTGATTATTTTATTTTTTTCGAGTTTTGCTATGCTTCTTGAGGTTGTAATGGCATTAGTTGAAGGAAACATGAAAACAGTTGGCTTAAGAAAATTTGGTTTGATTGGAAAAGTCTCATTCTTTTGTTAAGATTCAATGCAGGCTAGTAGCACAGTAGCAAAATCACATTGTTATAGTTCTTTGGGGAATACAGAGTATTAGTAAGATTACTATATATCAGAAATTCTCGAAAATAGTGTCTATTTATTTGCGAGGTAGGGATAAGGTCTATGTACACTCTAGCCGATCTAGACACCACTTGTGGGATTATACTGGGTATGTTGTTGTTGTTGTACTATCAGAAATTCATGGAAAGGTGAGTTCTGATAGTCAAGCTTTTATGTTGGAACTGTCTTTCCCCTTTCTGTTAATGAATAAATATTGACATTATTTTGTTCATTATGGTATAATCCTCCCGCGAGTTGGCAAATTGTTTGTCAAGATGATATTTCATTTAGTAATATCGTTGTTCGACTGATGTGGTAGTCTGAGGGATGATAATTTGATTAAGTTTCGAGCTGATAGCTGTTTACAGTGAGATGGTTAATTTGCTTCACTTGCATTTGGATGATTTCCTGTGGCATCATGGAACCCTGATAATTGTTTTTTTCTGAAGGTGTTGGTGAATTGCTTGTATTTTGGGGAAATTTACTTTCTACATCTCATGGAAGCTGTATTTGAAGAGGAGTATGCTGCCTTTGAGAATAAAGTGAAACGTAGCATCTATATTGACAATCTTTCACCTTTGGTTATCAGTTCGGAAATGTCATTCAGGTCAAGTTAATCCGAACCTACCTTGAACTAAAAGGGATGGGATGAGCTGCTTTAGTTGAGATGCAGAATGCAGATGAGGCAAGAACAATCATCTCTGAGATACGAAATTCCCCTTTCATGATCTCGGGCATGCCAAGACCTGTTAGGGCACGTCCTGCTGTAGTTGAGATGTTTGATGATCGCCCAAGGAAACCTGATAGGATGATAATGTGCTACTGGTTGAAATCCAATGAACCTGATTTTGAAGTGGCCACGAAGATGAAGCATACAGTTAGGAAACATGCAAAAGAAGCCAATTTCTTGCTCAAGGTGAATATTTGCTCATAAAATTGATTTCATGGTTATAATACATTGTTGTCCTAAATGGTTCCTTCTCTTCACGTAGCGTCAATTGGAGGAGGAAGAACAACTAGCTAAAGAGCAGTGAGAGTCCTTGAACGCAATCTACAATAAGTATGAACTCGTTCAACATGCCTTTAACAGTGGAACTGCTACGTGATTGGCAAAGCGTTATAAAATGCGTACTGATGTTCGCCAGTAATCAACATTCTCATCCATAAACTTGTAGAGATATAAAGATTCAACTGTTAAACCAAATGACATTTTTTGCCTTTTGTAAAGTACTTCATTTCCAGGCAGTAGAAGAGCCATTTTATGTGCTATCATTCATGTGCTCTTGAATTGTAATTGTTAGCCTAAAATGTACTTCTTTACAAGATGTCTTGTGACCCTGCAGTCAATTAACCTTTACTTTTTTGAGCTAGTATAGTTTTTGCTATTATTGTATTGGCATAATACATAAAAATGTCTTTTGACTTAGCCTCAATTGTGTCCTCCGACTTTTGGTGTGCATAAGTAAACACTTAAATTTGTATATAATTGAACAAGTAGACACACGTGTCCTATGTGGCATCCTATATGACAATTTGTGGTCTTATGTGTATTATGTCACGTAGGATTGTTCAATTTTATACAGAGTTAAGTGTCTATTTATGCACATTCAAAGTAGGAGGGCCCTAGGGGTGGGCATGGTATGGTATGGTATTTTAAAGTTTTGATACTGAAATTTCAGTATTCGGTTTTTAAAACATTATATCATTACCATACCAATTCAATTCGATATGGTTTGGTATTTGAAGTTCGGTTTCGATATTATACGGTATGGTAAATCAATAACCATAGTTTGTGCAACTTCGACTAATATATACTCGTATAATAGAGTATTATGACTTTGACAATTAAAAAAAATCTCAATTGTATCATATTAACACATTACACATGTAGAAAGATATATTCAAAATAAAACACAAACAACTCCTTTTGTTGATCAATTAAATTTCGAATACATTTCCATCAAAATAACACTTTACACATGTAGAAATATATATTCAAAATAAAATACAAACAACTCCTTTTGTCGATCAATTAAATTTCAAATATATTTCCATCAAAATAGAGTAGTCAAAGTTTCAACTTCTAAGCATTTAGTATATACTAATACTAGGTTGCATATTTGTTAGTATTTTAATTATATATATGTGCGTGTGTGTTATTTATGTAACTATATACTTCAGTATGGTATTCAGTAGAGTTTTTGGCTAAAATCATCCCTGAAGTATGACCTAAACTTAAAGTACATCCTTGTGTTATATAAGTGAACAAAAAACATCCTTGAACTATCCAAAAGGTTGCAAGATTCATCCTTATGTCTATATTTTTAAGAAATTCACACCACCAACAAAAAATGTGTCAAGTCGAATGAATATATGTACACATGGTTAATCTAGTCAAGTTAAGTGAATTTTTTAATTTTTAGAATTTAAGGGTTTAAATCATATTCAGACAAAATATATTAAATTCTAAATATTCTTTGTAAAAATATGGCCAAATACTACTCCAACTTCAAAATTTTCGAATAAAGTAATTATTTTTTTATTTTCATAACTAAACGCCTACGTAATTTCACTAAATTTTCAGCATTTCTGTACATTGTAGAAAATGTAAACTTCATTGTATATATAGTGCATACACCCTAAATTTTTTATTAAAGTAAATCTCTAACTAGTTGGACATAATATTTTTAAAATGAATTTTTTTCACATAATCTTTCTAATCATCGGAACTTACTGTATAAATATTTCAAAACTTATGTATTGTTGCAAGTCAATTTACTTGATGATGCAAAAAACATATAAACTAACAACACACAAAATTTAAATTTCGAGAATGAAAGATTCATTTCCTATCCATATCCTTATTCTTTTTAGGTAACTTTGATCTTCTCATCGTGGCCAAGACATGACCAAATTAATTTTTTTATTATTGGTTCAATCAGTTTTTTAACAAAAATAAATTGAAGGATGATTCTTGTTATTTTTTGAATAGTATAAAGATGTTTTTTGCTCACTTAGATAATATAAAGATGTATATTAAATTTGAGTCATAATTGAAGAATGATTTTAGCCAATAACTCGTATTCGATATCTCGACATATTGTTTCTAACTATCAAATACCACACCGAATACCAAAAAATAGGGGCCAAATTGGAAAATTAGCTATTTAGGTGCAGACACTTGTCTTTTGCCGACAGCACTAGGCTTACAAATGGTTAATAAATCCATATCACAAAAAATGTCATTCTTTAAACGTTAAGTCAGTGAATAATATGATTGATACCCCTTTTGTGAAATCAAAGGATTTTCACAGGATCTTGATTCCCACTTTTTGTCTTATGTATGAACTTCTTTGCAGCTGTTGAAGCAGAAACCTGTTTTGAAAGTTTGGTGGTTGGTCAAGGACAAATCTTGGATCCCTTTTGGGTATGAACTGAGGATTTGGGGGTTTTCATATATGGATTTGGTGTGGAAAGGTGATTGCTTTTTGGGTTAAATTTATTTGATGAAGTGAGGATTTGGGGTTTTCTATGAATGGGTTTGGTGTAGAAAGGTGATTGCTTTTTGGGTCAAATTTATTTGATGAAGTGAGGATTTGGGGTTTTCTATGAATGGGTTTGGTGTAGAAAGGTGATTGCTTTTTGGGTCAAATTTATTTGATGAAGTGAGGATTTGGGGTTTTCTATGAATGGGTTTGGTGTAGAAAGGTGATTGCTTTTTGGGTCAAATTTATTTGATGAAGTGAGGATTTGGGGTTTTCTATAAATGGTTTTGGTGTAGAAAGGTGATTGCTTTTTTGGGTTTGCTGAATCTTGGATCATGGCGGTTCCATGGAGTACAACACTGTGGATGGCTAAGATGGTGTGGATGGCATTGAGTGGTTGGGTAGTCTCTTGCTT
Source organism: Solanum okadae (assembly GCA_036553675.1). Classification (NCBI taxonomy): domain Eukaryota; kingdom Viridiplantae; phylum Streptophyta; class Magnoliopsida; order Solanales; family Solanaceae; genus Solanum; species Solanum okadae. The sequence goes on along the minus strand of CM071681.1, from coordinate 15,179,138 downwards.
GACTATTGCTGATGAGGTTGCTGCCTCTTTTCGAACTGGTGATATTGGTCCTTTTCATGTTGGTTGAGTTATATTGTACAGAAACATCATCTTCTCCTTTGTTTGTGAATTGTTGCTTGCTTCTTACAGATTTTGTAAATTTATGGATAAATATCATTTACAGTAAGTTTTGGCATCTGTTTTAGAAGAATATGATTTTTCAGGTCACAGTGGCTTGATAGAGCTGAAGCTTCAAGTACCAATGTCTTTAGTACTTTATCTGCAAATATTTTTGTTTTGGCAGCAAAATGATTCAGTTCTTGATGATTTGTGGGCTAAATAGATTACATGATAAGAATACTACTATGTATTTCCTCGTAGATAATTCATTTGTCGCAGCTACACCTGCATCATGTATGTAAAATGCAACCATAATTCTGCTTTGGTGGTGCATTGAATGGCTATAATACATATTGCAATTTGAGATTCTGGTGTGCGTCCCATATGGAGGAAAATGTTTTTCATGGAAAATATTGTTCTCCCTTAGGAAATTGATTATTCCGTGTTTGATTAGATGGCAAAACAAATACATGGCATAAGCTAATTGTACAAGGTGTAGGACACGTTATAAAGATAATGTTTCTGGTGATAGTTTTGGATGTTAACTGTCAATAGTGATGTCTATGTATTGATCATAACAAGCGAAATTGAATAATAACCCGAAGGGTGGCCCAGTGGTTTGAGCTTGGGACTTCCATGTTGGAGGTCTCAAGTTCGAAACCCCTTGCCAGCGAAAGCAAGGGGTTTTGCCTTTTGGGTCGAGCTCGTCGCACCAGACTTGCCTAGTGTGGGTTACCTCTCCTATGTGGTTTGCGAGCTATTGCATAGGAGCGGGGTTTTACCCTGTGTGCACCCAAAGGGTAGCGGCTGCGGGTTTTTCTTGTCATAAAAAAAAGTGAAATTGAATAAGTGTGGGGATATTTGTAAAAGGAAAATGACTTCCACCTATAAGTGTCGGACGTCATTTTCCTCATTTTGATAGGGCATTTTTCTGGAATACCATTGTACATTTCAGTTTTCACATCCTACTAAGTACAGCCCAGATTTGTTTGCAGCTGCAATAAGGTTGACCTGTTACTAGTTGTCTAAATTAGTGATTGCAGTCTCACAGGTTCGAGTCGTGGAAACATTCTCTTGTAGAAATGTAGGGTAAGGATGCGTACAATTGACCCTTATGGTCTAACCCATCCTCGAACCCTGCACATAGCGGGAGCTTACTGCACCAGGCTGCCTTTTTTTGGCCTCTGATACTTGTTGGCAGCATTCTGGTTGCGCTGCGACTAGATTGCAGCCTTGAGTAACTGATTTGGCTAGGCTCATTATTGTCTACTTTGTGCTAAGAAGGTTCACTAAGTTTATTGTGGCCAAATAATGATTGTGTTAGTTTGGAACTGTGAGATGCCATTACCTTGTATTTGTTACTGATGGGAGGTGGCAGGTATCCCTTGGAAAGCTGGCCCGGACACCAGTCATAAAAAAAAACTGTGACATGCCATTTTTTCAGTCTAAATCTAAATGAGCTAGTCAGATTATGTGGCTCTAGTATGAGAATCTGTGTATGATGAATGTGGTTGTCATAGGTGACAGAAGCTGCAATCAAAGAGGGATACATCCAATCTTAAACCAGTTTACCTTGTATATCACAACTTAACGATTGTATGTAGAAAAAGTCCTGAAGGTATCAGTCTATGCTGTTCATAGAAAACTCTATGATCATTGAATTAACTGCACCCACTGGTTTCATACAGGTTAGATAAAATTCAACTCAAGATCCAACAATGGTAAGCTTAAATAATGCAATAGGTAGCTCTGTGTTCAATGAATATACATGCGCACGCACAATATCCGCTCCAACGGGGAAACGGAGAATGGTATGACAGATTAATAACTAAAACTGAAAATTATTCCAAGTGATTCGAGTAAAATTGACAGTCTGGTTCTGTTGGATGCTCAAATAAACCACTCATTCTTTGCTATTTTTAGTCTCCAAAAAATGTCCAGTCTTTTTTCATCCAGGGGATGCAACCTGTACACATCAACCATCCACTATGACCTTAACCAAGTTCAGTCTTTTTTCATCAAAATGAAAATAAAAGTGTATCTATCACCTCAAATCCAAAGACAGAAGGAAAACAAGACTATCATTCTAATAGAATTTCTTTCCATGAATTCGACTACACGTTATCTGCTCAGTGGGGAATTCATGATGCTATGATGGTTCTAAAATGGCGGTTAGATGTGCGTTTTATTCTGCTTGCATCTGCAGTCTTTATCATTCCATCTTTGGGAAATTTGATGATTTAGGAACCTCATTATTAAGCAATCCGTGATCCTTAGGTACATGTGATTTGAGTCAACTTAAAGGCTCACCTGGCAAAATCATCATGTTGAAGGTTTCTGGCTAGAGTATGTTGAAACTATAGCAGAAACAGTTGCTATACTACTTAAAACAATTGAAGGAAAAAGCATCAGAGAGGCGAATTGAGTTATTGCATCAACAGTTAGTCTAAAGAAATTGGCAACAACCTTAACATTATCTATTTTAGAATTTTCAATAGGGAAACATTGTTCAAATGTCATCAGAAAAGGAGTGCTCTAAAGAGTAATCTTGAATTCTGACTCGCTATGTTAGCCTTTGGTCATTAGTCTCCCAGCTGAGGAATGCCCCGTTTAACCAGAATCATACTGGTGTGACACTACTAAGGAGCAACAACAACAACATACCCAGTGAAATCCCACAAAGTGGGGTCTGGAAAGGGTAGAGTGTACGCCCACTACCTCGTGGAGGAGGACCCTACTATATCGAGCAAGAAGAAAAAATGAAAATAGGTATGTCCAGTAAGTCCATATTGATGTCTTTTCTAGTTAGCTCTCTTGCTATTTGTGTGGACCAAATAATGAGTGGAAATGGTAGGTACCAGACAAACAGATACTATAGTTTTTTTCGTCTCAGGCTGGTCCTACCTGTTTTGGTTACATTCTTGATTCTTCCAAGACTATCAGAATATATATATATATATATATATATATATATATATTGTTAAATTAGGTCTTAAGCCTAACTCACACCCCAAAAGCTAGCTCAAAGGAAGGAGGATTGCCCAAGCCTTATAAGGAGTCCACCCATCTCATTAACTATCGATGTGGACTTTTGTCATTCTTTAACACCCCACCTCACGCCCAGTGCTTAGCATTTGGTGCGTGGGCAATTTTGATTTTGGGGGCCCCAACATCAGGTGAGACGGGCCCTGCTTTGATACCATGTTAGATTAGGTTTTAGGCCTAACTCACACCCCAAAAGTGGGACTTTTTGTCATTCTTTAACACCCACCTCACGCCCAGTGCTTAGCATCTGGTGCGGGCCCTGCTCTGATACCATGTTAAATTAGGTCTTAGGCCTAACTCACACCCCAAAAGCTAACTCAAAGGAAAGAGGATTGCCCAAGCCTTATAAGGAGTCCACCCATCTCATTAACCACCGATGTGAGACTTTTGTCATTCTTTAATATATATATCAATTGATGACCTGAATTCTACTAAAACTCATAATTTATAGGTGTGACAATTCTTTATACTGGACGGTGTACATAACTTAAAACTCTATCCATGTGACTAGGGGTGTGCATTCGGTTTTTCGGTTTGGATTTTTGGTTTTTGGTTTTGTAAAAGTGTAACTCAATCCGATCCAAAATAAATTTGGTTTGGTTTGGTTTTCCTCTATTCGGTTCGGCTTTTTTCGGTTTGGTTATTCGGTTATGTCAATAATTAATAACATATATAACCAAAGTAATAATATTTAATCCCTTAAATATTCTTTCTAATATAAATCATAAGTAAAACTTAAAACACAAAACTTATAAGTATACCTATTATAGATGTAATTCAAACATAAAATATAAACGTAATCATCATGAAAGACAATAACCAAAAAGAGACAAAAGTGGTTAACTCCAACTTAATTCTAAACCTAAACATTATATATATATATATATATATATATATATATATATATATATATATATAATTTGGTTTTTTTCGGTTTTTCAGTTTTTATTTTTTAAAATCCGAAACCAAACCAAAAAACCAAACAAAGTAATTTATTAATCCAAAACCAATCCGAAAAACTAAAAAACCAATCCAAATAAAAATTCGATTTGATTTGGTTTGGTTATTCGGTTTAATCCGAATATTGCACACCCCTACATGTGACACATGAAGCTATTTAATTTGCAAGAGTGGACGGCACCACTTTCTGGTTAATAAATTTCTGAGTCAACCCTTTGTTCATCATCACATATTTTCCTTAGTTGAATCATACTCCTCAATTGGCTCAAAACTAAGATTAACCTATAGTCCACCTACGGGATTGATCCGATCTCCCAACCAAGATAGATAGTCTCCCATCATTAATCTGGATTTACTTTTTTCTTATTACCGGAAATTATACAGTTGCAAAAGTAAAGACAGTAGTCTTAAAATGTTGTCTCTGTTAGTTGTTTGTGGTTCACAATCCTTTTATCAAAGCCTGCATGACTTTTCAAAGAGGTGTTGACTTGGAGAATGTAGATCCTACTTTTAGTATCGATGGCGGAATCTTTCTTGTTCAATATCATTGAACGAGTTTTGGCTAAAGTTTCTTCAATTGCTGTATATGAGATCACTCTAGCTTGGAATGTTAAGATAGAGCTAAGGAAACTCCAAAGTACTCTATCCACCATCAAAGCTGTACTTCTAGATGCAAACGAGCAACAGGCAAAGAACCATGAAGTGAGAGATTGGCTGGAAAAGCTCAGAGATGTTGTTTATGATGTCGATGATTTGATGGATGATTTATCAACACAACTGTTGCTGCAAATGCATTTCCAGAAAAGCTTTAGGAAGAAGGTAAGAAAATTCTTTTCAAGTTCAAATTCAATTATATATCGATTCAAGATTGGCAGAAAGGTAAAAGAAATCAGGGAGCTACTGAATGAGATTGCAGATGATAGGAGAAATTTCCACTTCACGGAACATACGTTTGTAATTCCAGCTGAGAATACGAGTAGAGAACAAACACACTCCTTTGTGAGGGCATCAGATATCATTGGTAGAGATGATGATCAAGAAAACATTGTAAAACAGCTGATAGATTCTCATGATGAGGAAAATATTTCTGTGATTCCTATTGTTGGACTTGGAGGGCTTGGAAAAACCACACTTGTTAAGTTGGTTTATAACAATAATAGGGTTGTTCAGAATTTTGACCTTAGAATGTGGGTTAGTATTTCAGAAGATTTTAATCTGAGCAAGGTAATTGAGAAAATTCTGAGGTCCGCAACGGGAGAGAGTTTTGACCACCTAGATATGGACCAATTACAAGGTTGTTTGGGAGAGGTGTTGCAACAGAAAAGGTATTTACTTGTGCTGGATGATGTGTGGAATGAAGATCAACACAAGTGGACGGATCTGAGGGAGTTGCTGATGAATTGTTCCAGAGGTAGTAAAATTGTTGTCACTACACGTAGTAAGATGGTTGCTTTGATTACTGGAACAGTTCCGCCTTATTATTTGGGAGGCCTTGCTGATGATGACTGCTTATCTTTATTTTTGAAATGTGCATTTGGAGGACAGGACAATTTGTTTCCTAATCTAGTAGAAATAGGAAAAGAAATTGTGAAAAAGTGTGGAGGAGTGCCTTTGGCTGTGAAAACCTTGGGAAGGTTGTTGTACATGAAAACAGACGAGAATGAATGGTTGCAAATAAGAGATAATGAGATATGGGAGATCGAACAGAATAAATCTGACATCTTACCAATATTGAGATTGAGCTATGAACAGATGCCATCACATCTAAGACAGTGCTTTGCCTATTGCTCCATGTTATCCAAAGGTCAAGAAATTCCGAGGGAGGATTTTATCAATCGGTGGATTGCTCAAGGATTTATACAGAGTTCAAACAGTAACAGGAAGTTGGAAGATATCGGTAATCAGTACTTTGATGAGTTGCTATCAAGGTTTTGCTTCCTAGATGTGGTACAAGCTTTTGATGGAGAAATATTGGCTTGTAAGATACACAATCTTGTGCATGATCTTGCACAGTCAGTAGCAGGTGCAGAATGCTTAAATGTGAAACCCAATGCTTTCGTGGTTTCTGAAAGAGTTCGCCACTTATTTTTCCATGCAGAAGATATGTCTAGGAAACACTTCCCCAGAATTTTGCTTCCTTTGCAAAAGTTGAGGTCTTTCTCTTATTCTTTTAACATTGGACCTGTAAACAAGTTCTTTGTCAAGACAATGTTGTCAAATTTCAAATGCCTTCGGATGTTAGTCTTGAACAATCTAGATCTTGAGGAGTTGCCAACTTCGATAGGTCACTTGAAGGAATTAAGATACCTTAACCTTAGCAACAGTGGTAATATCAAGTTTCTTCCAAGGTCTATGAGCAAATTAGTAAATCTGCACACCCTAAACCTCATTAACTGTGAGCAGCTTAAGGAGTTGCCAAGAGACTTTAGAAAGTTAATCAGCCTGAAGACCTTGTATTTGACTACACATCAGATATCAGCAGGGATCAAGAATCAACATGTTTTCACTTCTCTTCAATTTTTGCTTCTTTTCAAATGTTGTTTCCCAAAATTGCAGCCAGAACTGGTGCAGCATTTTACTGCACTTCGGGTTTTGCGTATCTATGAATGCCCAATTTTATGTTCCCTTCCAAGCAGTATTAGATATCTGACTTCACTTGAAAAGTTATGGATCTGGAACTGTGAAGAACTTGATTTGATTGATGGAGAAGGAATGTCAGGCCTAACAAGTCTTCAATCCTTGCTTCTAATGGGGCTTCCTAAGTTGGTGACTCTACCATTGGAACTTAAAGATACTGCTCCTACAACATTAAAGTACTTCAGAATCGCCGATTGTCCCAACCTGATGGAGCTTCCAGAGTGGCTGCCGAATTGCTCCTCACTTCAGAGACTGTATATAGAGGACTGTCCTGTTTTGGCATCGATACCTCAAGGAATCTACAGCCACAATGCCAATCTCCATATAATCGACTGTCCATTGCTAGGTGGATGATGGTTATAACACAGGTGCAAGATTTATCCAACATTAATAAAAGCATGATAAATTCAAGAATCTTTGTTCATTCCCCTGCTTATATATTGCAAACAATTGAGTAACATGTCACATTTTTTTACTCTTTCTTCTCTTCTTTTGGTAATACTAACTAGAGATAGCTGCATTAGTTTGTTCTCCTTTGCTCACTTGTTGCTGTTCTTATGAGTTAGCTTGGACAAAAGCTGAAAGAAAGAGAACTTAAAAAATTATAAATACTAAAAAAGCATAAAAGAATCTGAGATTGATGAATCCAAATTATAGTAATTAGTGTAAAGCAGTGACAGCACCACCATACATATGCAGCTATAAATGAGTAGAATAGAGGATTTTAATTACAAGAATAATTAGATTGTAACTATTGTAAAATATAAAGTAGTGCAAGTGCTATAGGATAAAACAAGAAAGCTACAATACAAGTCCAAAGTGGATAAGTGGTACGGGTGAATGCAAAAGAGCCAGTTACAGCACATATCACCATAGATACCAACACTTCAGGTGAGTACTCCCATCTCAAGTCTTTGGCATATAATACAGTTAACACAGTTGACATCCCCATAATGTTGTTCATGATCACCCCCACATAGATCTGCTTGTAAAACAAATTGAAGAACAGAGTTGTCAAGAGTCTTAAGACAAAATTACAAAGAAAGAAAGTAAGTACTTTCACGAGAAAAGATATGCAGACCTCGGAAAATGTCAAAGAAGAAGTTGTGCAACTCTGCTGATTTGCTGAGGATAGTAAAGTTATTGCTGTTATTGCAGTTCTTGCATTGATAGCCAAAGGTACTATGACAAATGATAGGAAGAAAGAAGGCACGCCAATTGCACTCGCCAGTCGTATAATGTTATCCATGATTGGATCTGCACACAGCGTCAATATAGCAATGCCCAAAATCACTTGCAACACAGACTTGCAGATGTCCCATTTTAACACCAAAGAGTGGTTGAAACGTCTATGGTTTCCTCTTTCTGCTTCATCTAAGAACTTGTCAACTTCTCCCCACATCACCTGTAGAAAATAAATTCCAACAAACCGTACCTGTCAAAATAACTAGTACAAGGATGGGCAACAGTTCTGCTAATAGGGTTGGCAAAACTCAATAGCTTAATTTATTCAGAACCAGTAAGTTGTTTTTTTCTTTTCTATAATTCAGAACCCATAAACTCAAAATCTAAACTCTGCCTCTACTAGTACATATATCACACACCATATAGGAGGATTGAGCTAGAATATATTTTACCTTATCATGATGTTCTTTGGTAGTTTGTTTGGCATTACGAAGCCAATATGTCACACCACGGAGAAACTCATTTTCATCGATCATGTGATCATCATTTTGATCAAAGTCCTTCATGATTTCCTTTACAGAGGTTTTGCGATTCAGGCGTGCCTGTCTGAATTTGACATTTTCCGTTAGCTTCTCCAGTTCTGATGGTATTAAATAACTGTTATGATCATCATCTAACTTATGGAAGAACCTGAACACAATCAGATGATAAAGATTAGTGAGATATTGATCCTTAGGAACCTGTGAAAAACTCTCATTTGGGACAGACTTCAGCTGAGATGTACAGATCAAGATTCTGAGTTCTTTGAAAATATGGTTCAAAACTTGAGAGAATGAATATTGTATACCTTTTAATGGATTTGATGTTGGGGCTACCATCATCATTTCGAAGGCCTTTGGATTCAATTGTTTGGTTCTGAATTTGCTTCAAAGCTCGTGGTATGAGCTCCTCAATCTTAACTATATCTTTTTTTTGTCCCTCTGTGTATGCCTTAACCACCTGCATATATATGCAGTTGCAAAGTAAATCATTTTACTTGCTCAAACTAATCATGATCATATTCTAGCTTCTTTCTATCAACATTCTTCTAATTTTGCCAAGTAAAGGTGATCTTTTAGGTTACAAAACCAGCCCCTAGAGTCTATATTAGTGACAAAGAGCAAAAGGAGGAGAAAATTTGCCTCATCAAGAAATTTCTTCGAGGTGGAATCGTCCTTAGCTTCCTGTATCAACTTCTTGGATCCCTCAATGAACTCTTCCTCATTTATCCTTCCATCTCTGTTTTGATCGAATATTCTTGACAGTGTTGACAGGGCAAAGTCACTGTCCACTTTAACCTTTCCAGATTCAAGCTGTTTTACCAGTTCTTCTAGTTCAGTGACTGTTATTGAATGGCTCCTATCTCTGTCTGTTTTGGCAAATAATCTGCAAAATGAAGTTATCTTGACTTACTTGCTTAACTTAGCATCAAAATGCTTCTACTTTAAATGAATCATAGTAGTATTAACTTGTAAGTCTTCATTGTATATGCAGATCACTTAAGAGTAAGAGTGGATAATTTAACTCATTATACGGATGTCGAAAAATCTTACTACCTTTTAAGCGCGTTAATGTCAGGATGACCCCCTTTAAAGAGATTTCCTCTTGCTTGCCTTTGGATATGCTGCACAAATACTTGCACCAGATTTTGGTGTTTTATGTACTCTAAACTCTTTTGTTGAATCAATGGATTCCACATCTACACATATCAGAAACACAAACTTTAACATGACAGAAATGTAACATCAAAGCTAGTAGGTGAATCAAGATGTTTGTTGATCACCTGGTAAGTGAAATATGACAGCAAAAATGTGACTGATACAATAAGAGCAACAAGAATGGTAATGCGCTTTCCTACAGATGAACTGATGCTATCGCCGAATAGCATTATTGTGAATGGTGCAAGTGAGAGAAACATGATTCCAGCTATATAACCAGTAAGATTGTTTGTTATGACTCCTCTACCTGTAAGTACCAAAAAAAAAGTTGTGATTCTCAAATCTTTGTTTTTCCTAAGTTCAAGGTAAATGAACATACCCTTCAAGTCCTCCAACTTCAAAGTAGAAGTGGAGGATTCTGCACTATTTGAATTTGTTGAGGTATTTTGTCTGCCAAGTATAACACATATGCCCCAGAGTACAGTAAGATTCAAAACACTAGAACCAACATTGGAACCAAGTGCAGAAGATACTGATACTTGAGCTTTCTCTCTAGTAACCAATAGTCCAGATGCTGCAAAAACCCAAGGCTAGTTAGAATTTTCATACAAAGGATTGTTTGATGACAGTATATGAATAAGAGCTTATGTTCTCTGCATTGACAGCATTATTATGTTAGTTGAGCAACTCTGTCTTACTTTAAACTTTTGGTCTAATTTTACCCGAGACATTAAGTTGAAGTTTCATTTTCACTTTTCACCTCTAATGGAGCTCTAATCTAAGCGTAATATATAACCATAGTAAAAAGATCAAGGGATAGAAATTAGGCACGTGAAGCCTAACCATTTCATGTTAGAATAATGTTAGAGGTAAGGCTAAATACGAAATGATTTACTAATGATAAGGGTATGCAAGGACTAACTGAGGAGATATTCAGCAAAAGAACAAAAATAGGATAATAATATATAACATAAATTGTATGAATATATGGTTAAGCAAAAACACTAGGTGATTTTTTGTCATATGTCCGAGTTTTGATGGACCTGATACCCTGTGGCCCAGACACCAAGATTATTAAAAAGGTAATTGAGTATTAGATGAGTAGTTACCAAAGGCCATAACAATTCTTGGCCAAGTTATAAGTGTGGGAAAGATACTTGCACCAAAAATACCAGTGTCAAGGATACTAAAGAGCCTGTTGCTTCCAATGGCCAATACTTTCTCACCAAGAATCAACAAGTACTGAAATGTGACAATCATGAATAAGTACCCTCCAATATTCTCTGCACATGGAAAAAAACCATATATATGATTACATTGATCCCCTGAAGGAAGTTCCTTCAAGTTGCCTAGACTTAGATAATTTGACTGATTCTTGAGTTTGTGTTCAACTCCATCTGAGATCCTTTCACTACTAATTTCTGAACCTTCATGTTCAAGAATTCGACCTTCGACAATGGGGAAAACCAAGATCAAGATTGTCACAAAGAAGAAAGAAAATGTAGCAGCCATTCTTGAGGGAAAAAGAAGAAGAAGAATTGTACAAGTTTAAACCTTTTAAAGTTGACTAGAGAAATCAAGTTGCACAATAACACCTCATGCTCACAAAATGTTTTCCAATTTTCTTATTTTTATTGCTTAAATGTTTTTCAAATCAACTTATTTTCCTCAAATTTAAGGAAAATGACTTGCCTCAAAACAAAAACAAAAAAAACATTTTTCAAAACTCTTTTTCAACCTCATACCTCAACTCTTCACCCTAACTCAAGTTTTGAGTATCAATTTCCAAGACTAATTCGGGATTGAACTCCTAATTCTCGATTCGGGACCCGACTTCCGACCTCGATTAAAGACACAACTCCCGATTCCCGAATCAAATCGGATCTCGTTTTGAGTGTCGGGTCTTGACTCAGGATTTGAATTTAGATCCCAAATTTGGTCTTGAGTCAAGTGTGAGGTTGGGTTTTCGAGTCAGATGTTGGAGTCGAGTTTTGAATCAAGAGAGAAGGTCGGGTTCTAGGTTAGATGTCAGGTTTGGATCCCGAATAAATCGCGGGGTCGAGGTCAGGTCTCGGTTTGGAAGTCAAGTTCCAAATCGAGAGATAGGGTCGCGTCCCAGGTTGGATGTCAGGGTTGAATCTCGATTCAAAAGTCAAATTTTGAATCGAGAGTCGGGGTCGAGGTTGGGTCCCACATTGGTTGTCGATATCGAGTCCCGAATCGAAAGTCAAGGTCGGATCCTACGTCAGGAATCAGGGTCGGGTCCCACATTGGGTGTCAGATCGAGTCCCGAGTCGGATATTAGGTGGAGTCCCAATTCAAATATTTTCTACTCTCTAGCAAAAGATAAAAGATATTTTATAGAAAATATTTTTTATTCATCAATCAAACACTAGAAAACATTTTTCACTCACAAAACAAACCTGAGAAAATAAGTTAGAAACCAACTTATTTTTCCAAGAAAACATTTTACTTCGTACCAAATATTAGGACCTATGGACAAAGAAGTACAATTTAATATACAAAAGCTAGCAGCCAAAAGGGATGTGACAGATGAATAATTCATTCAACCTTAACAAGAAATCTCAGTTACGAGCCTTATTAATTTTTTGTCTGAAGGCTTTCCCCTTTACTAAGTCACTATAAATACCCAACCCCATTGATTCGACATATATGAAAATCGAATTGATCCATTCATTCATAGAATTATTTACTTAGATGTACTTTACGATATATGTATCCAATTTAATTGGAATATTGTGTTACCCGGCTGATTATATAAGGTTTATATTTTGTTTATATACAGACTAATAAAATTGTAAGACTTTGATGAAAACATATTTAAGTAGGAAAAGTAAACAGGAAACTTATTATGATTTGAATTTTGAATAATATTGATATTGATCCTTGAATAATTCTTTATTACAAAAAGGAAATAATAAAATAGGTACAATTGGCAACTTGCAAATGTGGCTACAATTGCTAACATGGCTAGGTGATAGTTGCCCATTGAATATTCACTTATTTGAAAATAATGCAACATGCCAATATATGTCTTGAATAGACAAGAATATAGACAAATGGAATTTTATATAACCTAGATTTAAACTTATCTTATTATATTTGTAGTGTGATAAATAAATAAATAGTTGGAACCTGTCCCAATTGGGTTTTGGAAAATGTCACATAACACTTTTTGGTTTGACCTTTTTTTTAATATAATAATTTCATTTCCTAGATGTCCATATATTCTCAAATAAATTGTGGTCCCTCTTTTTTCAAGTTATATGATATTAACATGATATAGAGGTTCAAAAATAAATGAAGTTTGAATCTTGTGATCTTAATTAAAAATTGAGAAAAAAGATAAGTATACTCTCGAACTATCGTAAATAGTATGTAGATATCTTTTGTCATACTTTTGAGACATTGGTGCCCCTACCGTCCAAAAACTAGAGTATATATACCATTTATACTAACGGACATACATGTGTCATAATCTTATCTACCGACCCGACATTTATTAAATATCATATCGACGGATAAGATTGAGCCATGTGTCCCTATTTAGTCTTCTGTTAGAGTGAATGGCATATATGTCTTAGTTCTTGGACGGCAGGGGCACCAATGTCCCAAAAGTATGACGGAGGATATCTGCATACCATTTACAATAGTTCGAGGGGTATATTTGTCCTTTTTCCCTTAAAAATATGTATATCAAATTGCAAAGGGAAAAGGGACAAATATACCCCCGAACTTTCAAAAATGGTATGTCAATACCTTTCGTCATATTTTTCGTCCGTTAGAGCCCCTGCCGTCCAATAATCAGTGCACATTTGCCCCTCCCACTAACGGAAGAATAATTAGTGACACGTGGCGTAATCCTACGGCTCAACCCGATTTGACGAATCTTTTAACCCAAATCCTAAAAATCCGCCCATTATCTTCTTCTTCTCTATTTTCTCTTCTTCCTTCTCTTCCCCGTTGCTTTTTCCAACGAGCTTCAAACACTTCTATCCATCAAATTCTCTTTATCAAAGCCCACCATCAATGTATTCAAAAATTGGGAACCCAATACTCCTCTCAGTAAGTTCACTGCATCACTTGCAATTCGATGGGTCAGTCATAGAAAATTAGAAATCGAGCTTTCGAGTTAAAGAATTTTTGGGTTTGTTGTTCACTTAACTCATTGGAAAAGCTTTCTCTGGGTTACAATTCATTTTCTAGGCAAGTTACTGATGATTTGAACAAGTGTGTTAGCTTGAATTACTTGGATGTTGATAATAATGAATTTACTAGGTCATTTCCGGTTTAACCCATTTTTATGCAAATAACAGTGGGTTTACAGGAAAAATTTCATGGAATTCTGTGGCGAATATGAGTAATTTATATGAGTAATAAGTTAGTATTTGTGTGGGTAATGGGGGTATTGGATGGGTTAAACGTGTCATTTGGCGGGTATTTAAATTTTGGATTTATTAATTGGTCAAACCGGATTGAGCCGTAGGATTGCGCTACATGTCACTAATTATTCTTCCGTTAGTGGGAGGGGCAAATGTGCACTGATTATTGAATGACAGGGGCTCTGATGGATGAAAAGTATGACGGAGGATATTGACATACCATTTTTGAAAGTTTGGGGGTATATTTGTCCATTTTCCCAATTATAAAATAAAATATATATCAAATTATTTGATTTTATGATTTTAAATGTGTAATCATATGAAAAGTTAGAATTAAAAATTTCTAAAAGAATATTCATTTTCAAACAAATTATAAAGAAAAATAATACAAACAAATAGAACTAGACAGAGCATCAAATCTCAATCATATGAAGAAATAACAATGAATTCCCTTTATAATTTATACTAGTCTATATTAGGAAAATCTATTATTTCATTCTTTTTTTTCTTTAATTGTTATGTACTAAATTTTGTATTTAAATTGGGTTGGTAAGACTCGCCTTCCTCATTTTACTCTCTAGGTGCCCTAAATTTCAGTGAGTGCGAGTTGGCAGAAGGGACGCGGCTTTCTAGTCACATGACGATATCATTGTGTCAAGATTTTCTTTCATACTTTGGATATAATTTGATCCTTTCACGATCAAATTTCAATTTAACGAAAGCCTTTAGTGACGTCTTTATGAGAACATCAAATTTTATTTGGATGTATAAACATTATTTCTTTATCCTTCATGATATAAACTACAATTTTTATTCATATTACAAGAAATTGTAGAAAAGAGTATATTATATTTTTACTAATTGTTTGTTATTCTAATAAATATGATTGAATCTCGTACTCTAGACAGATAAACCTAATAGCTTATAAAGAAATAACTTCATGAAAAAATCAAGAAGAGTGAGAATATTGAGAAGTAAATTTACGAAGAAGAAGTTAATTTTCTAGTTCTGAAATAAACAATCTTGATTTTAATCGTCAATTTTAAAAACACAGTTGTATATATATATATATATATATTTATGGAATTACCTATATGATAATTAATGATAAGTAATTTTAAGCTTTATTAGTTGCCTATGAAACTGCAGACTCAATAGAGGTATTTAGGTAAATTTTGAAAGTACCAATGAAAATCCTAATTGCTATTCTCTCTGAGACAAAAGACGATAGGTCTCTTCCTCGCAAATCTCAAACCCTACTTTTGGTTTTTAAAATAGGTTCATCATTTCTATCTTCTAAAGATTATATCTGTGAAATTTTCTGGTAGCAAATCTCTATTTTACAATTCTTTTAGTTGATTTATTACAATATTAAATAATTTATTCTACTTTATTTGTATAATATTTCGTACTTACTTTCAATTATAAAAATAGATCTAAATCATCAATATTGTAGTAATTATTATCTTAGAAGACATTCAAACTTAAAATAATAGATATTTTTTCAAATTTAATCATTTGATAATCTAACTCGTTCGATCGAAAAATGTCAATCAATATATCTCAAAGAATTAAAGATAATCTTACAAATTCATTATTAAAACATGAATTTATTCAAATTTAAGTGAATCAGACAAATTATAAAATTTCCATTAATAGTAATTATTTACATTCTACTTTGTATTTTTTTTTTTTTTTTTTTTTTTGTATATTAAGGGGCTAGAATCAGCCGCCGGAGTATTTTGGGCGTTCATTCTGCTATTTGCTTACTACGGTGCTTCTCAGTTCTCACAATTAACATTTTACATCGCCTTCATCAGATCTGATTCTATGTATGTATCTCTCTGTTCTACTCGCTGCTTTTCGGTTGTGTTGTGTTTCTTCGTTTAATCGAATTTACTTCTTTTCTGTGCTTTCGATGTATATATATGTCATACGTGTTCGTTTTTGAACTGAATTTGGGGCTTTTTGGTTCTTTCGACTTTTTGGGATTTGTAATTATGAAGACCTTTTTTTAGGGTTGAACTGGTCTTACTATAATGCAAAGTGATAATTTTGTATTTTGGTGTTGCCCCTTTTGTTTGATTAATGGAATTTCGTGTTACTTATAATGGATACTGGAAAGATTTGGAGTTAATGTTTCAATTGGGTTTGTTTGATTGCTCTAACATTAGCTAAAAGGAACCCTCAAGTAACATATGAATAGTTGTTTGCTCTGCACTTGTCCTAGAAAGACTAAAAATTACTTTTTTTTTTGTTGATATTCATTGAGTTCCTTGAACTTTGGCTTACAAACACTAATCTATTGTTTTATGTTTTGTTAGAAGGAAGTGCAGCTCCTTTGTTGTGCAAGGAAATGCTTCGTTCCTTTGATACACGTCGTTTACTCTAAGATCCATATTGCAGAGAAGTGCACGTGTTTACTTCATCGGGCGTCTAAAGTATCTAGTGATGTGGACAAATGTGTTCAAGATCGTATGTTTCTTGCCTTCATATCGTTCTATGTTTCATTACACCTGCCTTTGTTGTGATATTAGAATTTTTGTGAGGGTTAAGTTGAAAGTTTTTATGGTTGATTTACCATTTTGCTTGCTAAATTCTACAAGTTTGAAAACCCTAGCAATGAAATTGTGTTCATCTTATTAACCCATTTCTATGGAATTCACATAGCTAACTTAACATGCATTTTCTTATTTCCTTTCCTACTAGAGTGTTATTTTTCTTTGGGTAGAATGAACTACTCCTCCCAATATTAAAAAGAAAAAATAAAAAAGAAAAAAGAAAAGAAGAGAGAGAACAAGAAGCCCTCAGTTGCCTCCCTGACCTCTTCTTTCTCTAACACTTCTCTCCGACCTCACAACATGTACAGAGTTTCTTTTTCAGTTAGCAATTGCTAGATGATAAAAGAACTTCATATTGCAGTCTCTTTCTCTTTACCATCGCACTCTCGTTTGCTTTCAGCTGATTTATTGAAAAACTTACTGCATCCATGACTTCCATTTTCACCCTTTGTTTCTGATTTTCTCCTCCAGTAAAATCCTTCCCCTCCTTCCTCCATTCTGAGTTCCAGAACTTGTCCTATTCCATTTTCTAATATCAGTTTAAAGATTTTTAAATTTCTTTGACTGACGGCCCAAAAAGACAGGAAACTCTCAACTCTCTTTTGTGGGAAATTTGACTATATATACACGTACCATGCACACCTAAGTTTTCATTGAGCTACCTGTTAATGCATCTTTTTTTTTTATTGCTTCTTTCTTGTATGTTAGATACGTGATTGTGTTATGCTGCCTATTGGTGCCTGGCTCCATCTTTTTTTCTCTGTATCGCTATTGGAACTTTATAATGGCTCCTACCATTCATTTGGACTCTATGTAAAAGAATTAAAACTGACTGTAGGGACTGATTAATAAATAGTAATAATAAGAGCCTTATTGTTAAATGGTTGTCGAGTTTTCTTTTTCTTCTTTCCCGGCAAAACCATATCAGTTAGTGGATATATCAAAAAATAAAACAAAAGTCTTAGGTTGTCAAGGTTCAATGTTGTTCAGTAGGAAGAATTGTTGAAGAGAAACTGTAAAACCAAAAGTGTTAGCTGGGGAAAATGGTGCATCAAATCTGTTACCATATTAGGCACTTCTATAGTTGTACACAAGTACATCAGGGGCTTATAGGAGGAGTTCTATAATTTGGTACGATTGGAAGTTGGGGACAGAAGAAATATTAGATTTTGGAACTATGGATGGCTAGAACATGACCCCTCAATAGTTGGTTGATTGATGGAGTTGTCATTGCTCGTATATAAGTTTTAGAAGAAGCTTTGAAGATTCTTTTACCTGTTTCAAAAAAAGAAGAAGCTTTGAAGATTAGGACGTGGAAAGGTCATAGAGTTTATAAGGAACTGGAATATGTTGAAGGCTCAACTTCAGCAGTAGATTCAGTGTTCTGGAAGAATGGGAAAGAAGGGAAGTTCACAGTGAGCTCTGAATAAGATCTGCTGAACAATCCTTCTGAAGGGAGAACACAAAAGCCCTGGAAATCCTATGGAATAGCAAGGCTCCCCAAAAAGTAGCTTGTTCTGCACGGATCACAATACATGAGGCACGTCTAGACCGTGACAACCTACAAAAAGAACAGATAAATATGTAGCAGATGCTTTTTGTGGGTCAAAGCATGTGAAACCTATCAAACTTCTCTAATACACATTGGAAAAAGCTACTGGTATATCTGGTTCTTGCTCTTGAATATATTTGGGGTACAGTGTATTATGCCAAAATCAATGAATACTTTTGAAAACTGGCAGGTCAGAAGATTAACAAGGCAATGAAAACCTTTTGGAGTATGTTTCGGCATTCTATAGTATGAAGTGTGTAGAATGGTCATAATCTTAGATTTTTAAGGGCCAACTTGAGGCTGTACACAACTTAATGTATGTGTTCATATTTTTTGCTTCTTTGGTATAGGATGAATCCCTTCCTCAGACCCTACATGAACATGAGAAGCTTTGTGCACTGGGCTGCCCCTCATTTTTTTTTGTATATGATGAACAATGTATATGTTTTGGATTCACTTTGGACTTCATGGGCGTCTTTATTTTTGTTTTTTTGCGGAAGGGTAACAATTGTATTATAGTAAAAAAGCTTAACACCCCCTATGGGGTAGCCCAGATGAGAAAAGGGAAGTGCTTCTAGTTTCTTGGGAGAAGTAGTGTATGCCAAAGAAATTTGGAGGGTTAAACATTAAAAGCTGCAGAAATTGGAATGTAGCTTCCGTTGGCAAACTAGTGTGGAAACTGGCTATGAGAAAGGAACTGCTATGGGTCAAATGGGTGGATGTTTTGTATGTGAAAGGTGGTCAAGATTTCTGAAACCATAAACCACCAGGAGGCTGTAGCTGGTACTCAAGGAAATTAAACTCACTCAAAGGTACAATGACCGGTTGGTATCAATGTGGTACATACTGCTTTAGAGCCCATTTGGATTGGCTTAAAAAAGTAGCTTTTAAGTCAAAAATAAAAAGTCAAACTTAAATGACTTTCAAGTCAAAAAATAAAAAGTAGGGTGAGGCCTACTTTTGGTTTTCAACTTATTTTAAGTTATTTTTAACCTTACCAATCACTTCCTAACTTATTTTAAGTTATTTTAAACTTATTTTAAGTTATTTTTATATTTTCCAAGCACTTTTAGAAGTGAAAAACAAGCTTAAAAATAGGTTTGACCAACTTTTAAGCCAATCCAAACACCCTCTAACTCCAAATGCCAAGTATTCTGTTTCTAGCAGCTATAATGCTTTGTTAGGAGGCTTACCAAGGTTGTGGACTGCACAGTTAGTTTGGAGTTCTACTTTAGTACCTAGACACATATTCATACTGTGGATAGCCAATCAAAGGAAGCTACTCACAAAAGAAAGAATGACAAGAATGCATATGAACATAGATGATGATCACTGTTGCCTATGTGAGGAGGCACAGGTTGAATCTCAAACTCACATCTTCTCAGAATGCTGATGGTTCATCAGCTTGAAAGAGAATATTGAGCAATGGTCAGGGATTAGACTGCAAATAGGTGATCTTGAACAATTTTACTATCGATAAAAAGCAGGCACTGGAAACAACGAAGGAGACTGCAGTTGCAGTTTGGGATGCTATGATTTATCACACATGGAGGGGAAGGAGCTGGAAACAATTCCAGGTCAAAGTTGTAGATAAAAAGGCTGCAAATATACAGATACAAAAAGAGATTAAAGAAAGGATTGAACATATGACGAACTCATAGATGTCTCTAATTTCTATTTGATTCAGCAGTTTTGTAGTTTGATAATGTTACTGTATTGTCAATAGAAATTTGTAACTAGATGTTTTTCTCTTGGAGGCCTTAGGGAGCTTGGTACCCTTCCTGGAAGGTGGTCTGTTTCTCTAGGGTGGTCAAAGTTGTAGATAAAAAGGCTGCAAATATACAGATACAAAAAGAGATTAAAGAAAGGATTGAACATATGACGAACTCATAGATGTCTCTAATTTCTATTTGATTCAGCAGTTTTGTAGTTTGATAATGTTACTGTATTGTCAATAGAAATTTGTAACTAGATGTTTTTCTCTTGGAGGCCTTAGGGAGCTTGGTACCCTTCCTGGAAGGTGATCTGTTTCTCTAGGTTGCTTATTAGGTGTATTTTTTGTTTGTTCAATGGTAATATTCAAAGTTTATTGCCATTTTTTTGGGAATCAATATCTACCCAAGGTGCTGGTCTTGATCTTCGTCCTGGTGCTCTCTTAAAGGTTGGGATTGATCTGAAACCCAGTTCATATATAATGCATGCAGTACCAATGGAAATTCCCTATGCTGTTCGGGAAATTGATCAGTCCTCTAGATTTTTTACTTTTGAGGAACTCTCTGCTGCTTTGATGATATATCCTAACAAATATGTGGCTCTTAATGCATTTTTTTCATGCCATTTGTGCTGATTTTTCTGGAATTACTGGGTAGTATTGTAGTATTAAACTATACCTGAAGTTGTGATGCTTATTATGATTGCATATATTTCCTCTGAACTCATATTATTTTGCAGGGTGGCTTACATCAAATATCTTGGTTTCAGTTTCTTCCTCATGAATCTGATGTTAACTCTCTGGTGGACAAGAGGTTTGCTATTTGAGCAGTTTAAAGTCCATCTCCCTTGAAGGAACTACCTATGAATCATATTTAATTCTGTGTGTTCTTCAATCTGTTTAAAGGGTGAAGCTGGATAAGAAAGATGCTGCCACATGGCTCGTGCTCTCATCGCATCTACAATTGCAGAAGGAAGGATTTCTCAGCACATGGACCAATTCTTTTGTTGGACCTTGGGACCCATCTCAGGGTCTTTACAACCCTGGTATAGATGGTCAGCAAAGTAGTAAAACTGTAAATCTCTTTTTAGTTGTTTAACTTCTGCTTGCTTTTAGTTTTCAGATGAGAAGATCAAGCTCTGGCTTTTTTTCCCTGGGCAACATTCAGCTGTTGTTGAAAAGGCACAGTCAGCTATATCCAAATTAAGAGGTATGTTATCATTAAATGACACCATGAATATTGAAGGTTCTAAAGAGGGCGGGTGAGGTAGACCTAAAATTACGTGAAGAAAATTGTCTTAAATAGCCCACAACTTTTAGGAATGAATGCAGGCTTAGCCTAGAATAGATAATACAATTGAAGCAAAGGATCCATGTAGGCACTGCCAACTCCTTTAGTTTAGATTAAGAATTTAATTGTTTTTGTTGCACTTGTGACTTGACTTAGGTCATGTTAGGCACTTAGGCCAAGGGTAAAATTTGTAGGAATTGCACCAGGTATCTGCTTTGAGCACCCCCATTTAAAGCCTTCCCAAATTTTTTGAAGTATCTCAACTTTAGCCTAAAGAGGAAAATTTTGACAAACTGCTCCTTCTTCTTATGAGTATAATGCGTTGTGTTAGAGAGAGTCCCAAGTGTCAAAACATCAAGCCAATGAGCTGTGATAGTCCCACTACACCAAGGCTATCTGCTGTGAGTCCCAAAACTTTGGAATTCAAGATGAACCTTATACAATTCCTACACATATCTTGTAATATACGGAAGTATCAAGTAATCAAATGAATTTTAGGAGATGTCAAAGAACTCAAACTCTCCTCTAATTAATGATTTTGTTTGTGGTAAGGGTCTTTTACTTCATCTTTTTTTTTTTGGTTGCATAACTCTCCTCTATTTAGTGGTTTGTTTGTGGAAAGGATCTTCTAATTCATCTTTTTGGTGTAACTTCCTCTAATTAGTGGTGTATGACATGTATAAATATGGGACATATATGTAACAAAAAGCAATGTGAAAAATTAACAATTATTCTGCAGCAAATTGTTTCTCCCAATATTAATTTCTTCAGGTTTAAACTTCTTGTCTGAAGTTTTATAAAGCTCACTCACTAACTTCGGATTTGCGAGATTGAAGTTGATTATTTATGCGGTTAAACTTAAAAAAATTATATTACTCCAACTATTGCTTAGATGGGGGTCCTAGATGTGGCTGTGACTTACCCCTAAAATTTAGAGAACCTCCAATTTTAGAGAACTGGGGATTTGTGTCAAGAGACATGTTACTTGCCAATATTTATGGGCCTGAAATAGAGTGGAATACACAAACTACTCCTATCACTGGTCCAACTGGTTTGGGATTGAGGCATTGTTGGTGGACTGATTGACCAGTTGTCATTGTTTGTTACTGAGTAGCCCTTGACTCTCAACCCCCTTTTTTGTTTTGTATTGTACTTTGCTTTTATAATCTTCAACTATCTTTCTGTTACAGTTCTGGCATCAGGTCTCTGGGTAGCTCCTGGAGATTCAGAAGAGGTTGCTGCTGCGCTATCTCAGGCCTTAAGGAATTGCATGGAAAGGTAGTGATTATTATTTCACGTGCTTAGAGTTTTCCGCGATCTATTGTTGATTTACTTGTATATATGCTACTTGATATGACAGAACGCGATCTATTGTTGATTTACTTGTATATATGCTACTTGATATGACAGAACACTCAGGGGACTTTCATATGTTAGATATGGAGATGTATTTACAAAATACCGTCCATTTTCACAGAATGAAGAGTTGTTCAGGTATGTTTATCAATACTTACATTTTTTATTGGCCTAAGTGGTTGAACAACACGTAAATCAAGAAAAATGATTTTACTGTGAGTTCACAGCTTTCTTCTTACTGTACTATCTTCCTAAACCAATATAGTCGTTCTATTTTATGTACTGTTACAAGTCTGAGAAAAAATTTCTTTGCCAGTATTTTCTGGGTGTGGCACTTGTATCAGCTTAACATCTTTTTTCTTTGCCTAGTTCATTAGCTGCCTGGAATTCATTTTTAAAAAAATTGGATACTTATCATAGTTTAAGTGTTATTTGTAGCATTGTTGGTCTCCTTAATGTACGCTAGTTGCTGAAGGTATTCTTCTGGCATCCCAAAAGGGAGATTGTATCTTATGTGGTAAATAAGCCAGGAATCCAGTTTTATTATGGTTGGCTCCTACATCTATCTAATTTGTAATCGGTGCGCTTTTTTTAAGGAAGGGGCAACCAGTGGTTGAGTTCGTATTTGCTGCTACCGAAGAGGCTATCTTTGTCCACGTTATTATATCTGCAAAGTAAGTTTGATTAGCCCGTGATTACATTCTAAATTTGAGGGAGGGGCTGCAATCTGTCCTTCTGCTTGACAATCTCTTATTGTCCCCTGTAATAAGTTTTTATTCTGTATGCTTTTCTATAGGCATATACGAGCACTTTCAAGTGGTGACATTGATAAAATATCAGAGAATACATCTAATGTCTCTGGCGAGGGGCTTCCAGGTTGGTTTCTTTGCAGAACTGAGTGCATTTACAAACAATTAAAGGCTTGGATGTGAATTTCGTTCATCACCCAATAGGTTCTTCTAGAACCTGTGCAATTCTTGCTATCAAAAACTGGTAATATAAGAGGAGCACCCAAGGGTGTGACCTAGTGGTCAATGAAGTGGTTGAGAACCCTAAGGACTTAGGTTCAAAACTCATTGGAGACAAAAAAAAACTAGGTGATTCTTCCCATCTGTCCTAGCCTTGGTGGACAGAGTTACCTAGACGTAGTACCTGTTGCTGGTGGGAGGTGGCAGGTATCCCATGGAATTAGTCGAGGTGCGCGAAAGCTGGCCCGGACATCACTGTCATAAAAAAAAAGAGGAACTGAAGAAACAAACTGATTCTAAATATAGTTTCTTGTAGAAGTGCTAAACAATAAAGGAAATTGGGCATAAACCCAGTGGCAGAACATGCATATTGTTGTTGCACCTCATTATGTGATCTTACATAAAAATCAGTTTTAATGCCTTCAGTGTTGTGGAGAGTTGCACATTTTTGACTTTTTAATTTGTTATTTTGATTAATTTAATTTGCAAAGTCTGCATTTGTGTATTGAAATAATCCCTTGATTTATCTTGGTTTGTAGTCAATCTTTAGACTCTACAATAATGACCTCCAAATTGTCTTAAGGCTCTACAAAATTCTAAAAATTGATTCATGATGCACGAAAGGAGCAAAGATGTGGGGAGTGAGGTGGAGTGGGGTGGGGTTGTAACTTTCTCTTTTGTGAAGGTTGTGACACATATCATTTAGGATCAAATCTTCAGTACTCCCTCTATTCCATATTAACTGTATTTGTGAGGCAATGCACACCTATTAAGAAAAACATTCAAGGACATAATTTAAATCATATTTTCCACTAATATCCTTTTGTTTATCCCCCAAGTTATTCTTTAAAAGTAGTGCAATATATCTCCTAAAAAATATAGAACTTTATTAAAGGAAAGGACAAATATGGAAAAAGTTTCAAACATTTATCTTGAACTTTGAATAATTCAATTATTTTGAACAATGAAAAAAGTCCCAAAAATTCAGTCAATATGGAATAGAGGGAGTATTGTTTATACGGGATGCTCTTTTCTGGTGTCGGCACAACTTTTATGGCTTGTGAGTTGTGAAAAGTGCTTGAAACCTATCAAGATGGATATCTTCTGTATGCTGGAATTTACTTAAATGATACAATATGATTAAGCTATAAATTTTGCTTAAATGATACACAATATTCATGGTATGCTGATATTTTTATTTTATCCCCTTTTCCAGTTATTGTCTCACCTCATGGAATGCGTGGGAGGCTTACTGGATGTTGCCCAGCTGATCTTGTGAAGCAAGTGTATCTCAGGTCAAATTTTCCCCTCTATTTCCTTCCTTTCTGGGTTGTTTTTAATTCCTTTTGTAAACAAAATTCTTTCAAAGTGATAGAGCTCGTCATAATGTGGTGCCTTACTGTGATTCATATTTTACTTGCCATGCAGTTCTGGCAAGTTTAGTGCTTCAAACGGTATTGTTGGGCTACCATGCAATGTATCTCAATCTAGTTATCAGCTTAAGGGACAGAATTGCTATGTTGAAGTTAACCTTGGTTCCGCTGCACCGGGAAACAACAATATACAAGAAAGTTTAAATGTACAGAATAATTCATCAAGGCCTACCATAACAGAAGCCTCTGCAATGGGCAATGTTGTTCAGAGTAAAATACCAGATAACTGTGGAAGAGTGCTTATTTACCCGACCGAGGCTGTTCTTGTCCCAGTGGTGCAAACAGCGTGTGCTAGATCATCTCTGAAAAGGTAAATTTGTTAAATTCTTTTTCTCTCCTTCCCTTTTTTTTTTTTGGGATTAAGTTTGCATATAGATGATGTGGGAAGGTTTCATTTAACTAGTTACTGATTAAAAAACAGAGTACACTTTTATAAAAAAAGATATTAGTAAAACTAGTGTACTTTCAATCCTGTTGAAGGTCTGTCAATGGAGTGCTGGAAGACAAGTCACAAATCTGCGACCTTCCACATCAATGACAGAAAAATACTATTTGTAATTTGACCTTTTCACCAAAGTAATGGCCAGATAACCACTCCATCCCCTACAATAGGTTCCGTCTCTTTATATTTGTTTTGAGACTCAGTTTGAGTGGCTGATGGATTATGGTTACTAAGAGCCTCTTTGACATTGTTGCGAAAAACTATTTATTTCTAGAAGCGCTTTTTTAAAATAGCTTTTCAGAAAAGTGCTTTTCAAAAAAAAAAAAACAATTTGTGTTTGGCAAATTCATTTGAAAAGTACTTTTGATAAGCAAATAGTGTTTGACTAATTTTTTTTAAAAAAAGTGCTTTTGAGAGTCAAATTACATAAAAGGACAAGTATCAATGTGCTTTTGATATTTTATATGGAGAAACTATTTTAAATATCTAATACAAAAACTTTAATTAAATTTTTATTTTAATTGTTACTTTCATTATTTTTTTAAATTTTTTTTGAGAAAGGTAACATTACTTCTATATATCCACAGGTATACTACGTCAAAGTGTAGTCCCCCTCCAAAAAGTTTTACTTACATCATTCCTAGGATCTTCTAGTTACAACCAGTCAATAATATTAAACACATTTTCAGCATCTTCTATCACTACTTGCTTACACCAAAAATAATAAAGCCCTAGGCAATTAGTCTTTATCTTCTAGATATTGTTCTGTTTTCCTTCAAAGCATCTTTGATTCCTTTCCTTCCAAATTGTCCACCAAATGCAAGCCGGGACAATCCTCCATCTCTTCTCATTTTTTCCTGCATTTCCATCCCTGTTCCAGCATTGTAGGACTTCTATAATACTCCCAGGCTTTGTCCACTTAATCTTCCTCTTTTGGATAAACATCTACCACAATTGATCAGTCCATTTACAGTGTAAAAAGAGATGGTTGACTGTCTCCACCTGTTCTTCACATAGATAGCAACTAGAGGGTAGATTGGGTTTCCTCTTGTTTAAGTTCTCATGTGTCAAGACTGCTTGCTTTGCCAAGAGCCATGTGAAGTAATTCACCTTGTAGGGAATTTCAGTTCTCCAGATCATCCTCCAGGGCCATCCTGCATGCTGCTCCTCCGTAGACCTGAGTTCTCTGTATGCTGATTTTACAGTGAACTCTCCCCCTCTCTCCCCCTTCCATACTAGTCTATCTTCCTCTCCTGTCAGATTGGTAGCCATTTGCATTGTATCATGAAATCTTGCTATGGTTGTCATCTCCCAATCATTTAGTCCCCTTCTTAGAAACAGGTTCCACCCTTGTCCTGTCCATAACTCTGCTTCTTGTCCTTGGCTCAGACTATGTAGTACAGGGAAGGCATGTTTGAGTGCTTCCTGTCCACACCAAATGTCATTCCAAAAAACTACTTTTTCTCCATTGCCCACCTTGCAGCTTGCTCTCTCTTTGACCAGCTGCCATAGGTTCCTGATAGACCTCCATACACTACAATTGTAAGGGTTGGTGACCACCTCTGTCATCCATTTATCCTCCATGCCATATTTTTCTATTATTACTTCCTTCCATAGAGATACTTCTGGTGAGACAAATTTCCACAACCATTTCATCATCAAACTCTTGTTTTGGGTTTTCAGCTCTCTGATATTGAGTCCACCCCCTCTCTTACTTACCAGCAGTTCCTCCCATTTGACCAAATGGTACTTTCTCTTATCTTCGCTTCCCTGCCATAAGAAGTTCCTCCTAATCGCATCCAACCTCTTGGTTACCTTGGCTGGTATAGGGAATAATGACATCATGTACGAGGGAAGGGCATCCAGGACACTGTTAACTAGAGCTAGTCTGCCACCTGACGATAAATATTGACACTTCCGGTTTGCAAGCTTCCTTTCACATTTCTCAATTACTCCACTATATATTTCTTTTGACTTGCTCTTAGACCCCAAAGGCATTCCCAAGTAGGTTGTTGGTAATTCACCCACTTTCCCTCCTAGTGTATTGGCTAGGTCTTCAATATTTATCACTGTGTTGACTGGATAGATGAAACTCTTGCTCCAGTTTGTGTGCAGACTTGAAACAGCCTCAAAAATATTGAAGATGACCCTCAAAATCAGCATCTGCTCCTCTACTGCATCACAAAAAACTAGAGTGTCATCTGCATATTGTAGATGAGTAATCTCTAGATTATTTCTTGTATTATTTCCAACTTGGAAACCTCTGATCCAGCCCTTTACTTTTGCTGTCTGAAATAGGTTGTTTAGTCCTTCCATGGCCAAGATAAAGAGAAAAGGGGATAAGGGGTCCCCTTGTCTCAGACCTCTGTATGACGAGAAGAAGCCACATGGGCTTCTATTGATCAGAATAGAGAATTTCACTGAGCTTATGCACTGTCTAATCCATTTTAGCCATTTTGTTCCAAATCCCATCCTTTGTAACAGATTCATCAAAAAGTTCCAATTCAAATGATCATATGCCTTCTGGATAGCCAGTTTACATAGGATCCCTAGTTTCTTGTCTCTCTCTCTGGAGTCTACACTTTCATTGGCTATCAATACTGCATCCATGATCTGCCTATTCTTGATGAAAGCCATTTGTTGTCTATCCACTAGCTTATGTATCACTTTTTCACTTTTTAAAATTTTGCAAAACTATTGTTGGAAAATATTGAAAAGAAGAATCTTTTTGTTATTTGTTGTTACCTATTATTTTGGATTCAATCTTTAGCTATTTATCTTTTTTTTTGGTTATAATCCTTTAATTGAATTTTTTTTTTCAAATTAAAATAAAATAATACCTAAATTAAGAAAAGAAAAATTTGTTATTTGTTACTTTTTTGGGAGGGCTGAAATCTTTAATTGTTACTTTTTATCTTTTTTTTAATCCTGCAAAAATATTGTTGTTACCTTTATTTCTAATTCTGTAAAATAATCCATAAAATAATATATAATATATAAACTATAAATACAAATAATTATATATGTTACATAAAATAAAAAATAAATTTTTTGAATGAAACTTAACCAAACTTATGAGATATGTTAATTAATTAATAAGAGATGTATTGGTAAATATGACTATATGTAAGGGATATTTTAGTCTTCAAAAAAATATTTTTCTGCTTGTACTTCTGCTTTTTTTAAGAAGCATAAATTTTTAGCTTCTTCCAAACAGCAGGAAGTTGCTTCTGCTTCCCTTTTTTAAAAGCAGTTTTCAGGATTTGCCAAACACTTGATTTTTCAAAAAATGTGTTTTTTTCTCAAAAAAAAAGCACTTTTGTCCTCCCAATAGCAAATGCCAGACACTAAGTTATTTCAGGAAGTCTTTATATGAGGTTTCTACTATGTTAGAATATGATGAAGCCCAAGTTTCTATACAGGAATCTCTTCTGTTGATCCAACCAGTAAATACTGGGATTGGGATTATACACATGTGACTATTTACTCAAAAAAGGGCATTAGTGCTGTTTGTGTTGACTAGGGTGTGTTTTTAGTTCAAACTTGCTTGAGAATTAATATTTCATTTTTTCTCCTAAAGAGTTCTGAAAAAATTACACATTTTTATGTTTTATTCACAGATTCTGGCTACAGAACTGGATTGGGCCCTCATTGTCCTTTACATCCTCCTTTATGCATTGGTACTCTCAGCTTATTCTTGTTGGCAGTTCATTCCGTATCTTTTTTGGTTAAACTTACATCTCATACATCTAATGCACAATATTGCAGTTTTGATTTTCATTGCGATGCCAAAGTCAATTTGGTGGATGGTTCTTGGCTTGATGCAAATGTCATACGCTCTAATCGGCGTTATAACAGTAGCAGTAACAGCAATAGTAGTAGTGTTAGCAGCATAAGTACCTCTTCTAGTGATAGTGATTACAAGACTTCAGGAACTGGGGATCTTGAAGCAGACGCTGATTCTTTGATGTGTAGACAGTCTGGATTATCTTCTTTGGATCGATCTCAAAATGACAATCTTAAGACGGTGTGCTTCTTGTATAAATTGAGTTCTCTCTATAACTTGTATCTGTATGAACTGAATGCACTATCTTATATTTGAATGTGTAGTCCTTGATTTGATCTTAAATTCTTTAACTTGCTATGACTAGTTATCTGAAGACTATTGTTATAATGACTTGCTATCTCCTCATTTTGAATTTTTTTTCAAAGAGGTACATGTATATAAATATGTAAGTGTCTTGTCTATCATTTTTTGAGTAAGGTAACCATTTGTATAAAGTCTTGTCTATCATTTAAGAAACCATCATATAGGGCTTTTCTTTCTCAGAGGACAGCGTGTAAAGCAGGACCTAGATCTTAGCTAATTGTAGCAAGTAAATTAAGAACTTTTGTTAGCTTTCTTCTATTTTTCACGTTTATTTATTTAGTATGATGATGATATGAAATGAGCTTAAGCGAAGAAGTGGGAATTCTTATAACCGACCCCAACTTGTTTGGGACTGATGCATAGTTGTTGATGTGGTTAGCTTCCTTTTGATTTCCCATGTTGTTGAAACTGGACTTGACCAGCAGGTGCCCGGACCCAATAACTTTGGCTCGGACCCTATATATGTGTTAAAAAACCATAAAATAAGGCCCCCAAGGCCTAGCTTGAGTGGCAAATGGTGGAGGATTTGTGGCTTAGGTCGTAGGTTCAAGCCCCACACCATGCAAAGCAAAGCCCGATATTTAAGTGGAGAAGGGTAGAGGGGCGGGCCCATTATCCACCGAGTTTAGAAGGCTGTGATTGGTCCAAAGGGCGGGTCACAGATGGATTTCTCGGTTTACAAAAAAAAAAAACCATAAAAGAAGTACAAATAATAGATTTTGAATCCAGTAAATCAAATGGGCCGAGGTAGAACCCAAAACACAAACCCATAGTGTTCATATCCTGGGTCTGCCTCTTATAAATTTTTTTGCATGAATTTTGAAAGGACAAGGAAAGCTTAAAATAGGAAACCAAATTTCCTACTTGCAGGTTAAAGCAAAGTTTTCTGCAAAAAAGTTTTGCACTGCTTTTGGCACTAGTTTCCTGCTTACTAATCACACAAAACACTGCAAAGAAGTCTACATTCCACACTTCCCTTTTGATTGTTGGCAACCAAATGTAACCTTAGTGCTTCTCTTCTTGCTTGTTACTAAAAACATGCACAATTCCAGTTATTTATAATGATAGCATGTGCTAAGTGTTCTTTTGATCTTCTACACTCGATTCTTATGGTGTGTTCTTTCGTTTAAAAGAATTGGCAACTATAACATTTCAAGTTTCTTTGCAGGGCTTAAAGAGATCGCGAGCCGGGATTTCTGAGTCATTTAGTCAGGGAGGAGCAGTGATTAATCAATCAACAAGTGATTACGCCTCAATGGATGTTAATAATTCTGCAATTAGTGAAGGAAATGATCAGATTGGGCTTCAGTGGGGTTGGGATGATGGTGATAGAGATGCAGGGATGGATATTCAGGCACTTCTCTCAGAGTTTGGAGATTTTGGTGACTTCTTTGAGAATGATGCTTTGCCATTTGGAGAGGTACTTATATTGTCCACGAATGATAATTGTGATCACATCATCTCCATCATATATGTTATGAATCCTTTCAAGACCCTGATAGTTCCTCAACTTTAAAACGTACAAGTTAAATCTCAAAATCTGAGAATTGTCAGAATTTAATTTAATGAAATTGATGGGCTTACACTTGTGGGATTACACTGGGTATGTTTTTGTTGAAATTGCTGAGCTTATTTTTGTGAATCTGCCAGCCTTTTTGTATCAGATGGAAGGCTATGCTAATCTATGAAACTCTGGAAACCTAAGCACTTATCTCAGGTGTAGGAATGATCCAGTAATTTCATTGCAAAAACTCAACTATTTGATTCCTTAGTGGATATTTATATACAAGACTGTGATGGCTACTAAATGCCTGCATCTTGCGAGATGAATACGAGTTACCTTGTTGTAGTAGATATTCTTCTTCTTTTGCTTTTCTCATCAGGAAACGAACTGATTTCTCCTTTTATTCTTGAAGCCTCCAGGAACTGCAGAGGCTCAGGCTCTTATGTTTCCTGCAGCAGATAGTGTGGATGTTAGTAGCAGCCCATGTCCTTCGATGATGGATGTGCAAGATCAGATTCTTTTGCCAGTAGGTTTTTCATCCTTTGATAGCTTTAATCAACCACCACCTCCAGCAATTCTGGATGATTCACTGAGCAAACATCAGGAAGTTATAAAAAGTGCTGCAGTTGCTAATCAAGTAAACAGTGCTTCAGCATCTATTGCTGGTGAATTCAATCACTTAATTAAAGCTGAAGCTCTCATGTCATTCGCTCCAGAGTATGGAGCAGTTGAAACCCCTACAGGGGAGAGCTCCCATTCGATTTTCAGGAATCCCTATGTTCCGAAGTCTCGGGAAGTGGAGACTGCGAATTCAAGCTCAAATAGCTATGTCTACTCAGCAACCCCACCTTTGTCGCCTTGCTTTGATGCATGTGAGGAGAAGTCCGGTGTGACTGTAAACCTCAAAACAGGTACCGGAAGGCATGATACAAGCTCCATTGTTCAATCAAAGAAATATTACACTCATATTGAAAGTGGAAAAGAGAAAAACGACGATAAGGTATCTGGTTATGTACGTAGTTGTGCTACACGTGAGACTCAAGTAGCACAGTCTCCGTTTTCTGGTTTCAATTCGACAAATTCTGTTAAATATATCCACAATAAAACCGATAAAGCCAGTGAAGGGCTACTAAAAGCAGGCAGCTCTGGTCAATCAATAAAAACTGTGCTAGCAACAGAAGTTGAATGCCTTATGTGCCAGGCATTTATGTGTAAGATACGGCATACACTATTATCTTCAAGTGGCTGCCTTCCTGTAGGCATGAGCAGGATGTCAGGGAGTACCAATAGAAACCAGTCACAAGGTGAAGCAGTGGTCACTGTGGACAATATGTCAAGCAAATCTGAGATGAAGAAAGAAATAATACCAGTTAGGATAGCTGGCGATATTGATGGAGGATTACTGGATGGGACCCTTAATGCGCCAGTTGGTGTGTGGCGCACTGTTGGAGTTTCTAAGGGAATGAAGCAACCAACAGCTGGTTTAGAATCTTGCCACTCTGTTCAGCATAATTCTTTCATTGAGGATAGTATGCTAGCTTATGGGCTAAGGCAACCCCTTCAGGAACTCCTAGATGGGATGGCTTTACTTGTGCAGCAAGCTACATCTTTTGTTGATGTTGCACTAGATGCTGATAGCAATGATGGTTCTTATGGTTGGCTCGCACTGCAGGAGCAGTGGAGGCGTGGCTTTTCATGTCGACCATCCATGGTTCATGCAGGTTGTGGGGGAGTATTGGCTTCCTGTCATTCACTGGATATTGCTGGTGTGGAGCTTATTGATCCACTTTCAGCCGATGTAAGTTTTTTTTTTGAAGTAGAAACATTTTCTTAGCCTGCTTTATCTACTTCCCTAGGCTACAATGGCTTGTTTGTACTTGTGGTGTGTGAAGTCTCGTGAGAATGCAACAATACCACGGATGACCTGTTACTCATCATTGTGATACTGTGGATAGATTGGGGTGTGCTCTCTGATAATCTTGAGGAAAAGAACAGTTAAATGAGATTGTCATAAATCTCCTTGAGTGTAGCTGCATAGAGATGAATGAATTGCAGTCTGTCTATCCGTGTATTGTCATCTCAGTGCTTTCCTCTAGATGAGGGTGATTACTTTTTATCAATGACATATAGTGTAGAAATTTGTTATTTTCTTTAATAATTTCATCTCCACAACGTATAGTTTTCCTTTTTATTAAATTTAAGTGTCACATTTGTTAGCATCTGAGTCAAAGGACAGTTCTTCCTCATTTGTGATTTTGTTTCTTCTTCTTCATATTGATTAGCATGTGACTGCTCTTAGTGTAGCTTCCATGGGTAAACACCCGAAACAAATTGTAGTTTGAATGGTCAGAAGATGCATTTTACATGTTGCTAAGTTTTGCACATTACATATCTTTGGGTTTTTCTCTCCTTTCACAATCATACTTAATATGGAAACCTCTTCGTACAGGTTCAGGCATCATTCACCCTCACTCTGCTGCAGAATGATATTAAAGCAGCTCTGAAATCTGCTTTCAGTACTATGGAAGGTCCTTTATCTGTTGTTGATTGGTGCAAAGGTCGCAGTCAATCAAATGATGGGGGAATATCTGGTGACGGTTTTTCTGCAGAGTCCACTGCAAGTGCAAGTGAATGTCGAGATTCTTCGAGTACCATATCATTGTCTGTGGGAGAACCTATAAGTCCATCTCAGTCCTCTGCTGGTGGATCATCTAGTTTGAGAGGTATGGATTATCATGGTCATAATGTCACTGTCCCACAATGTTTTTTGATAAAATCTTTTTTTGTTCTCAGATGGAATTAGGGTGGATGAGGCAAGTGAGCGAAGATTAAGCCAAGACACTTGTCTATCAGATTCGGAGCAGCTACCAGGCTCAAGGCTTAGGCCAACATTGGCTGCAGTTCCATATCCTGCTATACTTGTTGGGTATGTTATTTTTTACTGAAGTTGGTTTATCCTTATCCATTCCTCCTTCTGGATTAGTGCACATTACAGGTTGTGTTTACTCCATATTTCAAGGTAGTAAATTTCTTTATTTTTTATATACTGGTCTTATTTACCCCTGCTTTGCTATTAGGAATCTCTATAAGAAAGGCATGGCCTTTTTTGTTGTGAGATAGCTTTTTATGCTGTGATATTTGAATTTGACTTTCATAGAATGAGTCCTTATTTAACCGCATACCTTGTTGTGCTGCAACTTTTTGGAGGGACTTCAATACCGAAATCCAGATGTCCTCTCTGGGATTACTTCTCCAAGAATGAATATTTTTCTTTTTGCATCAGAGTTTCTTATCTGCTTTATGATTTTAGTTCATAATCACTCTTTCTTATTTGCCTTTTAATATCAAGTAGTGTTAGAACGACAGATAGAACCTCCTAGTGTTTGTCTCAAGAATTTGCAATGACCAACTTGAGTATTACAAAATGCAGGGCCTTACTGTCTTGCCCTGAAATGTTTCCACTATATTCTCTTTTTTGATTGACATATTAGGTTGATATGAAGTCAGCTTCACAACAAGCAGGTTCAACTCGTGCACTGCATAAAATAACTATTTTTATGGAAACTCCTCTCCCTACTTTCTTGTATTTTTTTTTTTCATTTTGTATTCACAATACAGTTTGGGACTGAGGCATAGTTGTTATTGTTATATTTCGTATTCACAATGGTGTGTGTGATTGCAATATAGCTCTACAATTGTCACCACTTACTAGTTCTAGAACTTTCTAATGGATTACTTTTAAGGCTTCAACCTTGATTACTCAATTAAATAAAAGCATGATGGAGCTGCATTTGGTTCTCCTATTCACTTTTTAATGTAAAGGGCTCACTGATTAATACAAAAACAAGTGTAGAGGACTTTCCAGATATTGTATTTGTGATACTAAATTTATTTGAACTACTTTTTCTGTTTCTGGCCTTAATTTGCTACTTGAAGGGAGAAATAATGTCTTTTGACATTGCAGATATCAAGACGATTGGCTTAAGACATCCCCTAGTTCTCTGCAGTTTTGGGAAAAGGCACCTTTTGAGCCTTATGCGATGCCCAAGCATGTAAAGTTTTTAATATCTTCAGGCTGTTCTCTTGCTTATCTCCTCAACTATTATTTTTCTTTAACTATTTTCCCCAACATTTTCAGATGACATATCACGTTGTCTGCCCAGACATCAATGCTCTAACAACAGCTGCAACTGATTTTTTCCAACAGCTTGGAACTGGTTAGTATTCTTAAGGGTCATCCTAATCGAAAGATAGTATAATAGTTACGTTTATGTTGCTGAAAATAATATAATGGATGCTTTGTGTTTTAAGAAGATAAAAATTCAGGTATCCTAAAAGTGTAAATCTGCACTAATTTCACAAATTGGCCAGTTCTTATTTGGTAACTCAATCTGCACGTCTCTTTCATTTTGAAGATGTGGACAAGTTGCTAATTTGAAATAATGATCTTTTAATTGCACGAAACGATGAAATCAGAGATAGAAATATGATATTGAATTAATTAGAAAAAAAAGATTAAATTATTGCTTCTTATATAAATTCAGCTTCGTAACTGTCCTTGACATAGATAATGGTAGTGGTATGTTTGGGCCATGAAATTTTGTTACCTGATATTTTTTGAATGATTTATCCGCAGTCCAATAAACTGTCAGTTCCAATTTCTTTTTTTGATTTACTATGTTTTTCTCTTTTAGTTTATGAGACATGCAAACTGGGAACTCATTCGCCTCAATGTGTGGGAAATGAAATGGAGATAGATTCCGGCAAGAATGCATCTTCTGGTTTTGTTCTGATTGATTGCCCCCAGTCAATGAAGATAGACAGCAGTAGTGCATCTATGCTGGGATCAATCAGTGATTACTTTCTGTCCCTTTCCAATGGATGGGATTTAGAAAGCTATTTGAAGTCTCTCTCAAAAGTTCTCAGAAATTTAAAGCTTAGTTCATGCATGACCATGAATCCAAAAGAAGGAAGTACTGGTCCATGTACGGTAAGTTGTGATCCTCTTTGTTTGTCTTTTTTATTCCTTTTCTACTTTCTCCTCTCTATCTCTCTTTTGTTCTCTTTCTTTTCCCTCCTTTTTCTCTATAGCACTAAAACTGGAAGATGCATCTTTAAAGTGAACTTCGTTGAGTCCATCATTGATTGGTGGAGATAATTGATTTTAGATGTTAGGGCAGTCTACCACTTTCTCTTGGTAAGGGGACATTTTTGTACACTTGACCTTCTTTGGCAAAGCAAAATGGGAAGAAAAGATTAAGCCAAAAGAGTGATTCCGTGTTAATTTTTTGGCACATGTACTTCAAAAGTAATTTTACTTCTGGATAAGAGAATGCAAAAGGAGAAACTAGAAAGTACAGTCAAAGTAGAACCTTTCCCACTGCCTTTGGTGCCTCCACTACATTGCCTTT
The DNA here is from genome assembly GCA_036553675.1 of Solanum okadae. Taxonomy (NCBI): domain Eukaryota; kingdom Viridiplantae; phylum Streptophyta; class Magnoliopsida; order Solanales; family Solanaceae; genus Solanum; species Solanum okadae. The sequence goes on along the minus strand of CM071681.1, from coordinate 15,142,733 downwards.
GGTGCCTCCACTACATAGCCATTTGTTTTTCTGTGATTGGGCTTAACAATAATGTTTATGATGTCAAACCTTGGGATTGGGAAGTGTTAAGTTGATAGTGAAAGAATAACTTGCACGATGACCTGGTGTCTTGGTGTGCTATGATATATTTACCCCAATGTGTATTTTCTTTTGTACTGGTCGAGTAGGCCACTGTTACCTGAGGCTAGTGAAACACTCTGGATGAGCAAATAGAATAAGTGATATTCATATATGTTTTGTCTTAGATAGGGATTAATATCTTATAGAAAGATACATCTGTTAAAGGCATTAGTCAACTTAAAAATGATAAAAATCTAAAGTAGAGCAGAAGCAGAAGTGATTGGATTCACTAGACATGCCAATAGCTCAGAAGTTCTCTATATATAAGAATTTATTCTGAGTTCTAACCAGTTCAAGTTTGAGAAGCTTAAGTAATACACACTTTTTTTTTTTTTGGGAAAAGAGAATGAGGTAACTCTGGCTAATGCTAAATGGCTCTTGTACTTCTGATTGCGTTTCTGAAGCAATAATTACTGATAGTTCTCTTTTTTCTTAATTTAGGGTATCTACTTATTTCATTATTTTTGTTTTTGAATATACTGATATGAAATATCTTTACTATAACCCTATCAACTTTTATGCGCTATCAGTACTATATAATGGCCTTGAATGAGAATTTGACATGCTGTTCTGTTGGGACTTGGGTCCAAATGGGGCGGAAAGAGATAATTGGAATTCATATAGCTGACCTAACTAGTTCGGGATTGAGGGTAGTTGTTTTAAGGTTATTTTCTGTGCTCCAATTTTTGCATATTTCCATAGTTGCTAATCCTTACAATATCATATTCTCGAAGAAGAAAATCTTAGAAAAAGAACATATAATATCTGATCTAAGCAGAGTATTATATGTTAAGGTAGTTTAGAGAAGCTTATATCTTATTGTATATTTGAATGTCAAATCAGGTGGTATACGTGGTTTGCCCTTTCCCTGAGCCTCTTGCGGTTCTACAGACGGTGATTGAATCTTCTATTGCTGTTGGATCAGTGGTTCTTTCTTCAGATAAAGAGAGGCGATCTACGCTGCACAATCAAGTCGGGAAGGCCTTAAGTTACTCAGCAGCTGTGGATGAGGCCTTCTCAAATGTTTTAACACTTTCTGGGTTTTGTATCCCTAAGCTGGTATTGCAGATTGTCACTGTTGATGCAATTTTTAGGGTTACAAGCCCTGCTCTGAGTGAGCTTGTCATACTGAAGGAAATTGCTTTCACAGTTTATAACAAAGCCCGCAGAATATCTCGAGGGACCCCCAGTGACATGGTTCAGTCGTCATCCATGCCCGGCAGATCTCATCCAGTCTTAATGCAAATGAATTCCCAAGTTCCAGGGATGTGGAAGGACTGTGTTGGTCCTCGAGGCATAGGAACTTCCCTTCAGAGAGAGGCTGACCTTGATGCAAGCCTAAGGCCTGGTAGTTGGGACAACTGGCAAGCATCAAGAGGGGGAGGTCTCGGATGTGAGCCAAACAGAATCGGGGATTTTTCTTTTCAAGATGAAATTCGTTATTTGTTTGAGCCCCTTTACATTCTTGCTGAACCAGGTTCATTGGATCGTGGACTTTCATTTCCGATGTCGGGTAATCTAATGACTGAATCTTCAAAGCTTTTGTTGGATGATGGTACAAGTGGAAGTTTTATGCAGAGTTCAGCTTCTTCAGGTGGTGGAGACACTGGACTGAACACTCAGTCTGAAACATCTGTACCAGATGGTTTTGGATCCGCACATCAAAAATCACTTCCAAGCCTGCATTGTTGTTATGGTTGGACTGAGGATTGGCGCTGGATGGTGTGTATATGGACAGATTCCAGGGGAGAATTGCTTGATAATCATATATATCCATTTGGGGGAATAAGTAGTAGGCAGGATACAAAAGGTCTGCAATCTTTGTTTGTGCAAATTTTGCAACAAGGATGTCAGATACTTCAGTCATGTCCACCTGAGGCTGCCATTGCCAAGCCTAGGGATTTTGTCATTGCTCGTATTGGATGCTTCCTTGAGCTTGAGTGCCAGGGTAAACATTTGTCATCAATATCTTGTGCTTACTGTCTACTTTTGTTACATCATGATACTCATTGGTTTTGAATTTTGATGAAACTGACTTGCTGTCTCCACCTTTAATTGCAACAAAGTTTCAGCTGATCTATTTGTTTTTCTTTTTTGGTTTGGCTTTGGAACACAAACAATTTAATTCTAATATATCTGTGTGGGATAAGATTATATGTCACTTTGATGAATGTCTTGATAAAGTGTAGCCTTTGTTGGTTTTGTTTTGAGTGACTAAAATGAAGTTTCTGCTTGATTTATCATTCATCTGTAATGTTGCTGAAGTTGCTTATCTTATTAATGCAATTTTCTGGACGCAGAATGGCAGAAAGCCTTGTATTCAATTGGGGGATCTGAGGTAAAGAAATGGTCCCTGCAGCTAAGGCGATCTGTGCCTGATGGAATGACTGCAAGTAGTAATGGGACGTCCTTGCAGCAACAGGAAATAGGTCTGATTCAAGAAAGAGCACTTCCTTCCTCCCCTAGTCCATTGTACAGTTCTCACTCAAAGGCTTCCTCTTTCATGAAAGGTGGCTTAGGTCAACCATCCACGAGGAAGCAGTTAATTGGTGGACAGGGTGTAGTGGACAACTCCAGGGGCTTACTTCAATTGGTGCAAAGCATTAGTTTTGTCTCTCTTTCTATTGACCATTCCTTACAGCTTATGATTCAAGCGGACTCAACAAGTCATGGTACAATTCCTCTTTTCCTTTTCCTTTGTTTGTTTTTTCAGATTCCCTTTTCTCTGATTGAGTTGACTCTCCTTTGGCATTCTTTTGGATTATCTTATCTAACCACATGGGCTGTAGAGGAGATACTATTTCTAAATACTTGACCTATAAGAGATTAAATGCATTAGGCTACTTGTAAGCATAAATTCTTTAAGATACACTCCTGGGAGGGGGGGGTGGGGATTGTTTCTCTAGTTGGAAGTGTTGAAACTTGAAACTATATTATGAGGAAGTGAAGGGAGGAAAAACAGGGGTTAAGGAATTGTGGTTGGGATATGGGTTACCAAGGGAGTAAAGTGGATAGGGTAACCATTGCACTTCTGTGTCAGATTCTTCTTTTGGGTGGTGGTGGTGTTGGGGCTTACCATGTGAGAATCCATTAAAAAATATTTTCTTTTGATTTGTCATCAGTAGACATTTTTATGCCTCTGTTTCATACTTATGCATGGTGTAAATTTTGCAGGGACAAGTCACAGTAGTGGCATTATGAGTCAGCCAGGTTATCTTGAAGGTTATACTCCCATTAAGTCCCTTGGTTCTACGTCCACCTCCTACATTCTAATTCCGTCACCCAGTATGAGATTCCTACCTCCTGTCAGTCTTCAGCTTCCCACTTGCCTGACTGCTGAATCACCACCACTCGCCCATCTTCTCCACAGCAAGGGATGTGCCATTCCCCTTTCAACAGGTTTTGTGGTTTCAAAAGCAGTACCTACAATGAGGAGAGATGTAAGGAGTATCTCAAAAGAAGAATGGCCCTCAGTTCTTTCTGTCAGCCTTGTTGATTACTATGGTGGCAGCAACATCATCCAAGAAAAGTTTTTGAAGGGGGTTGGTAAGGTTGGGGGAAGGGGTACAGGCTCGGAAACAAGAGACGTTGAAATAGCGACTCACTTGATTCTTGAGAACATAGCTGCAGAGCTCCATGCTTTATCATGGTTGACTGTAAGTCCGGCATACTTGGAGAGAAGATCTGCTTTGCCTTTTCATTGTGACATGGTATTAAGGCTTCGAAGACTGCTTCACTTTGCCGATAAGGAAGTTTCTCGGCAACCTGTGAAAAGCCAAGTTTAGGATATGTGTAAATTGCAGCATACACACAAGTTGTTCAAGCCGTCCATCTTGTGAGCATGGGTCTTTGTTTCATTATAGAAACGACTGTAAGCACAAAATGCATATACTAGTTCGCTGGAGGACATCCTTTCTGAGAAGTGTTACCTTGGGATGAATCAGTAGTTGTAGGATAGTAGATTGTTATTTTGTACATAATGTCATATAAACTATTACAGGGATCCAAAGAGAGTTGAGTACACAATTCTTTTGCCCTTTTAAAAATACTACCAAGTGATTGAATCCTCATTATCTTTACAACATTCCAAGGCACTTGATGACAGGATGGTTTTACTAGACAGCAGATTTGTGACTCTAGTTTATTTATTTTTTCTTGCTGAATAGCAGTGCTTAGTGCATGGGAAATGGTATCTCAAGCTAGGTTAGTTTGGAGAAATGATGTGTCACCTGTATTTTGAATCCTTGAAAATGGCAAAGTTTTGCCCTTGTATTTTCCATTTAATTTTCTTTGAGGGGATTTCTCTGTTCTTTAGTCTTGTTTTTCATTTTACTTTTGCTAAATATAAACAAAGATGGAAGGCATGAACACTACCAATCTCAAACTAATACTAATGATACTATTTATCATTAATGACAAGCTTTAACAGTCATACAACTGCTATATCATGTTTAAGACCACAAGTTTCAGAAGTTGGTATAAGAATACAAGTGTTTGTGGTATGTTTAAGAACACAAATTTTATAAGTTTTTCATTCTTTATTAGTAAATGTGATTATGACTGGAGTAAAAGATGCTGAATTTTACTAGTGGATTAAAATGTGTTTTGTTTATCTAAAAAGATCATTTAGTCATTTCAAAACTCAAATGGGCAACAAAAATGACAATTAACGTAGCATATTGTAAATTTGATTTTATGTGAGAGAAAAAAATATAAAGTGACTTGACTTTGTCTCGAATTTTCAAGAAGACACCTTAACTATGCGAGCGTCTTATTCCTTCATTAAACAATCTTGAACTGATTTTATTACATCATTTTTTGTCCACCTTACATAGAGAGTGTGTGCACTCTCTCAAAGAGAGTGTGCAACCTAAAATAACTAATATAATTTTATTTTTACAAGTATATTATTATAAAATATATTTTCTTATTTTTCTTATTATTTTTTTTTTTTTCCTTTTTATTTTCTCTCTCTTCTTCTTCAAAAATTCATTGTCATCTCCATTGAAGCTTCTCATTTTCAATGTCACCATTTTTACCACAACTTCACCTTTTTTTTTTTACTACTATTAGTTTTACTCTCTTTAATTTTAAAACTTTATCTTAATATTTTCTTACATTTCGAACAATTTGATAAACCCATTAAATTTCAAGATGATTAGGAAGTATCATATAGTTTTTTTTTAATCCGATTTCAATTAAGTTCTTTCAAATTTTGGGGAATTCATTGATTCTATTAAAATTATAATTTCTAATTTTGAAGTTATATGAAAAGGAGTAATTGATGATATCTTCAATATTTTAAATTTTCTTTGAAAAATAATTAGTTTTGTTATCAATAATTCAATAAAGTCTAGAAAATAATATGGATTTTTTAAAATACAAAAATCACTGAAATAATTAATTTGACTGGAGAAGAAGAAGAAAAAGAAAAGAAAAAAATGGGAGAGATGTACAACTTGACGCGGGGTGAGGAGGGAGGTGAAGAAAGAGAAAGAAAATGGTGGGGGTGAATGATGAAGTAGAATTTAGAGTTTTGGGCTAAATTCATCCCTTAACTCTGACTAAGACATATGTTAGATCCTTGTACTATAATAGTTAACAAGAAACATTATTTTAGTATTTAAAATATAACAAAATTCATTCTTCTGTCTATTCCAGTTAAAAAATTAACGTTTCTTTTCCTAAAAGTTATTTCTCTCTCCCATCTCCCTATTTTGCCCCTCTCAAATCTGTCCCATCGTCTTCCATATTTAGCAAAACCAAGAAGGAAACTCAATTTTTTCTGAACTTCACAAATAATCAAGATCAAAAACAATTTTTCTCTTTAACAAGAGTTGAAAACAGGGCAGAGGGCAATACACAAACAAGGTAAAGGAATAAAAAATCATTGAAATTTTTTAGTTTTTCTGATTCGAAAAATATTTGCAAGTTTCTATTTCTCAAACTAAACCATCTTCATTCTTAAAAAAACTAGATATTGCGGGTTGCAACATAACAACTAACCGGAACAATGTTGATTCGAAGAGGTACATCCCAAGCAATTGGCGAAGAACTATCCATGATTAAATAAGATCAACGAAACTGAAAGTTGCAAAGTGAACATAATGAGAAATTGATATAGCAGTGGAAGTAGTTGTTTTATGTTATGTTGAACTCACTTGAACTTCTTGTATTAACTTCATTATGTATGTTCTTCTTCACATCTTGAGCACTTCAAACTACCAAATAACCACTAAACAAGCAAAAAAAAAAGCAATAAAATAGTAAGAAAAAAAACATAAACCTGCAAAATTGCAGAAAAACAACAAAAATACTGGGTAAACCAGCAGCAAAACAACAAAAAATTGCCCAAAAATAATAATCAAAACAGTAGAAAATTGAAAAGAAGAAAAAAACTCATGGTTTTAGTAAAACAGGAAGTTAATGTAACAACAAAGACACCATAAAATAAGCAAAAAATAGCAAAGTCTAGTGTCATTAAATCACCATAAAGCTAAAACATTTTTCATTAGTTCCATGCACAAGAATATAATAAATGAACAACAAAAACTAGTGACATATCATTAGTTTGATACATCAAATATCCAAAAAAAAAGATCCAAAGCTAAAAATGTATTTTCTTCAATGTTGCAACTTCATAGAGAATGGAAAGCTCTGACGTGGTTGGCTGACTTGAGATGTACCTCTTCTAACCTGAAATAAGAAATTAAAATTGCAAATATTTTTCGAATAAAAAAATTTAGAAATTTCAAAGATTTTTTATTCCTTTACCTTGTTTGTGTATAGCCCTATGCCCTGTTTTCAACTCTTGTTGAAGAGAGAAATTTGTTTTTGATCTTGATTATTTTGTGAAGTTCAGAAAAAATTGAATTTCCTTCTTGATTCTGCTGATGGGAGAGAGAAATAACTTCTAGGAAAAGAAACCTTAGTTTTTTAACTGGAATAGACAAAAGAATGAATTTTGTTATATTTTAAATACTAAAAGGATGTTTCTTGTTAACTATTATAATACAAGGATGTAACTTAAGTCTTAGGCATAGTTAAGGGATGAATTTAGCCCAAAACTCTAGAATTTAAAATGAAATCAAAATTAAAATAAGTCAAAAAGTAAGAAAGAGAAATAAAGAAAAAAAATACATTTTTAATTAAATTAACATGTGTCATGTAATGATAGGTGTGTCAATACACTTGCTTCTTAAGATTTGAGGCTGATCGAAAAATAATATAATAATATATGTTCAAAATTATTTAGTCAAATTATATGACGGTTGTAAAGTTAATGTGTCTTTTTTAAAATCGGAAATAATTTCGATGTTGACTTTATGTGTTTTCTCTTTATGCAAGTATAAATAAGGTAACCAACCACATCATTACTAATGTTGGATTTTATGAAAGCAAACTAGCCTCACTTGTTGTCACCATTAAATTTGAATTTGTGCCAGAATATTTCGGAATTTATACCTAGGCCTTGAACTCGAGATTTCTAGAGCTAGGTTATATTTTGTATTAGCCAATTGATCTAATAGTCTCCAATGTGCCAAGGCTTGAGATGTTGAAGCTGTTTCTTGCTCCAGTAAAGCTCAGACATTTTTTCAAGTTCTGCAAATCAGTTTTTAAGCTTCAAACTAAACTTCACTTTATCAATCAACCCATAAAGCATTATTCTTTACTTCCCAGAGTAGACTACACATGTAACCAAGATGTTTCCAGGTCAAATAGGATTATTTCCAAGCTAAGCAAAGAGGGTCAGGTTGATGAAGCAAGGAAGCTGTTTGATAAAATGTCTGAACCAGATGTGGTGTCATGGACAGCGATGATTTCGGGTTATATAAGATGTGGGAAGATTGATAAAGCAAGGGAATTGTTTGACAGGACTGATGCAAAGAGAGACGTTGTAACTTGGACAGCTCTGCTTGCTGCCTATGCGAGGACGAATCGGATTCTTGAGGCTGAGATGCTTTTCAATGAAATGCCTGAGAAGAATGTGGTTTCATGGAATAGTTTAATTGATGGGTATGCAAGAAATGGTAGAATTGATAAGGGTTTGGAATTGTTCTGGAAGATGCGGGAGAGGAATGTGGTTTCTTGGAACATGGTTATAGCAGGATTGGCTCGGAATGGGCGAATCAACGAGGCAAGAGTGCTTTTTGATCAGATGCCTGAGAAGAATGTGGTGTCTTGGACTACAATGATAGCAGGCTTGTCAAGAAATGGGAGAGTCGACGAGGCTAGAACACTTTTCGATAGGACTCCTGAACGCAATGTGGTATCTTGGAATGCAATGATTACTGGGTATACACAAAACTCGAGACTTGACGAAGCATTTGAACTGTTTGAGATGATGCCAGAAAAGATCGTGTCTTCGTGGAATACAATGATCATGGGATTCATTCAAAATGGGGAACTCGGCAGAGCTAGAATATTGTTTGATAAAATGAGGCAGAGAGACGTGGTTTCTTGGTCAACAATGATTAATGGCTACATGCTAGAGGGGAGAAGTGAAGAAGCACTAATAAATTTCTGTGACATGCAAATGGATGTTTGGGTGAAACCAAATGAAGGAACTTTTGTGAGTGTTTTGGGTGCTTGCAGTGACTTAGCCGGTCTTAGTGAGGGAATGCAAATTCACCAAGTAATTAACAAAACAATATATCAGAAGAATGAAGTTGTCATATCAGCACTTATAAACATGTATTCAAAATGTGGAGATGTAGCAACTGCAAGGAAAATATTTGATGATGGCTTGAGAGGCCAGAGAGATCTGATCTCTTGGAATGTTATGATTGCAGCATATACTCACCATGGTTTTGGAAGAGATGCAATCAATCTCTTCAAAGAAATGCTGCAACTGGGGTTCAAACCAAATGATGTGACTTACGTGGGATTGCTTGCTGCCTGCAGCCACTCAGGTTTGGTGGAGGAAGGGTTAAAGTACTTTGATGAGCTTTGTAGAGACGATTCCATAAAATTGAGAGAGGACCATTATACATGCCTTGTAGATCTCTGCGGTCGAGCTGGAAGACTCAAAGAGGCCTTGGATGTTATTGAACGACTTCCAAGAACAGAATCAGCGTTCATTTGGGGAGCTCTTCTTTCGGGTTGTAATCTTCATGGAGATTCAGAAACAGGAAAATTGGCTGCAATTAAACTATTAGGGATCGAAGCTAAAAGTTCGGGAACCTATTTGTCGTTGTCAAAATTGTGTGCTTCAAAAGGAAAGTGGAAAGAAGCTGCAAAGCTGAGGACACAAATGAAGGACAGAGGAGTGAAGAAGCAACCAGGTTGTAGCTGGATAGCTGTTGAGAACAGAGTTCATGTATTTTTAGTTGGTGATACATCTCATTATGAAACTGAGGTTATTCACTCATTACTTGGAAACCTTCATATGAAAATGAAAAGGACTGGCTGTCCACCAGTAGATGATTCTTCAGAGGTAGAAAATTGTCCTATTATCTACTAAGTTTTTGTTCCCTCCTCTTCTTTTCCTGTTCAAGTTATGAATATCACTACTAGTTTTCTTCTCCTAATACTGTCGTTTATAAATGTTATTTTGATTATATGATTCCCTATACGGTATGCTGGTACCCCATTTTGTTGTTCTTACAAGGTAAGGTCATGCCCAGGCTCACTCGTGAAAAGGTTCTAGTGGTAAGATAAGGCCTTTTTCTGAGATAAACTCTCTTGAGTTTAATTATACCTACTAGTAAGCACAGTAAACCCTCCTTCATTCAAGGAACCAAGGTCAAATCTCAAGTTAATTCGTTTTAGATTTGCTCTACTTGATGACATTCAAATAACTACTTGTTGGTGTTAGGTTTTTGGCAATATAATATGTATCTTCCCTCCAAGGAGACGACAAATTAAGAATTAGTGATGATGGAGACACTTTGCTTGCTTAAGATTTCTCTTCATCTCAAGTCAATTATATACTGGCAAATCTTTCAACTTTGTAATCAGTCGCCCCTCATGCATTAATATGGATTTTTTTTTCTCCACACAGATTAGAGTAAATCAATAAAAGAAATATATATTTGTTGAAGTTTGCTTTAAGTTACTGCAGTAGTTTTTAGCAAAATAAGTTGTTTAGTTTAAGATGAATTTGAATTTTGAATTCTAGTTAGGTTGTTAAATTGTTAGAATTGTAGAGATATTTAGTTTGTTTTAAATTTCAAAATATGCAGATTATGTATTTTATGTTGGCTATTTAAAGCCCTCAATGCTTAAAAAGAATATTGAAAACCAGTTCAATCCATTAAGAGATTTTTCAAACAATACTTTTTGTTGCCCCATTTTTAAAAAACACCAACAATATTTAGTTTCAACTTGCATTAATATTTCATCTATCATTATCTGTGTGATAATTATTTTACTAGCTTGGACTTTGGAACACATGCTTTTGTACCTCCTTTGGATAAGTCAAAACTTATTTATTAATATTCACTAAAAAAAGAAAAGAAAACATTAGTGGATGAGTTGGATTTTGCAATAGGGATGCTTTATTTGACCCAATTCTTGAACTATTCAGCAGTGTTACCAAGTTGTCATACAAAGTCATTTTTAAATCCAAGTTGTAGAAGTCATGATATACTAAAAATGCTATTATAAATAGTAGTATAAACTATAAAGTTGGCTGCCCCTTCAAGTTAGCATAATTATTAGTGAGAATACCTATTTAAAAATTGGCTTAACTTGTCTATAAATTTGGATACATAGTAGCTAGTTTTCTGAAGCAAATAAGAAAAGAGAAGATCATTCAGAGATGGCATCAAACTCCACCTCAGTTCCTCTCCTTACTCGTTACAAAATGGGGAGTTTTGAGCTCTCTCATAGGTACTGTTTAGTTTTTGTTTTATAACCATATGGTATTCGGAACCCACTAGCTAGACTAATTTAGTATTGGTGCCATGTGGGGGCCATTAAAGGGGGAAGGATTAGGATCTCCCTCAAACTTGAGACCTCTAGTTAATGGTGAAGGGATTCCATCCATCTCACCACATTCTGTGGTGGTAATTGTGTGAATTTCAGTTTACATACAAATACTTCTTGGTTTGTCGTGCACCTTTTCCTTTTGCATGATTGAGAAACTGAAGCATATATTGTATTATGTTGTGATATGCAGAGTAGTGATGCCACCAATGACAAGGAACAGATCATACAATAATACTCCACAGCCACATGCTATTGAATATTATGCTCAAAGAACCACTAAGGGGGGCTTTCTCATTTCTGAATCAACTAGTGCTTCGGACATCTCCAATGGGTAAAGAGTTTTAATTTCTGTGTATATGTTTTTCTGTTTATGAAAAACTTATATCTTAAATATTTTTATTACTGATGCCGTTTGTAAAAATTTGTAAGCCACTAAATATCATGCACAATATATAGTGTTAGAGAACTCCAAATTCTTGAATTTTGAAATAGAATGTGTTCAGACGAAAAGATGTACGTACCTTATAATTCATAAAGCCGATCCTAACTATGTACATTGAGATTGAGATTTTAATTATTGTTGTATTTGAAGGTCCCCAAATATGCCTGGAATTTGGACTGAAGATCAAGCAGAGGCATGGAAGCCTATTGTTGACTCTGTTCATGGCAAAGGTGGTGTCTTTTTTTGTCAGCTTTGGCATCCAGGGCGACTATCTGATTCAAGTCTCAACAATTTCCTTATAGCTTGGAATGCAGGTAATAAATTTATTAAATTAACTTGGATTTGATATATTGCTAGCTGGATTCTCACGTTTGCTGAGGGTAATTTGGCCTAGCCTCTTTATATGGACTTAGGCAATCCTGATCTCTCGAGCTAGCTAGCTTATTATTCTGCCTTTCTGAGCTAATGGTGGACAATTTTCTTTTCTTGAACTTATTTTTGCGATTGAGTTATGTTCAAGATCCATTCTTTGATATATGTTACGAAAGGAATAACAATAATGAATGCTCTTGTATTTTGTTCTTTACGATGTGTAGTACCTGACGATGGTGAGTACTTCAGACCAACTCCAAAGCAACTAAAAGCTAATGAACTCCCTCTCATTGTCAATGATTTTAGAAATGCCGCCCACAATGCCATTGAAGCTGGTAACTTATCCATTATTTTAACACAACTTTTGGACATTGCACAACTTTTACTTGATAAATGGTCACTTGATTAACATGTTAGCATTCCTAATTGAAGGATTTGATGGAGTAGAGATCAACGCTGCAAATAGCTACATAATCGATCAATTCTTGAACGATCAAGTCAACGATCGGACCGATGCATATGATGGAAACATTGAGAACCGTTGTAGACTTGCTCTCGAAATTATAGGAGCAGTTGTGGAAGAAATCGGACCCGACAGAGTTGGCGTAAAACTATCTCTGTTTTCCAAAGTGTTCGGGAGAAAAGACTCGAACCTAGAAGCTCTGTTGACTTATTTGTCTAGTGAACTCACTAAGCTTGGAGTTTTATATCTACATGTGTTTGAGCCAAGGGACGAACCTCGTTGCCTAAAATCAATTAGGAATGCATTTGAAGGGACACTTATTGCTTCAGGTGGATACAATAAAACTGAGGGAGATGAAGCAATTACTGAAAGTTGTGCTGATTTGGTGTCATTTGGTCGTTTGTTTTTGGCAAATCCTGATTTGCCTAAACGATTCGAAGTGAATGCACCATTAAACAAGCATGATAGGAGCACTTTCTATAGGACTGATCCAGTTCTGGGCTACACTGATTATCCATCTCTTGAAATTGCTTGTTAGGTTATTATATCTTGGTGCAAAATAAAAGAGCTTGCTTCTAGTTGATAAAGGGGCTGTTGTTTTCTCAATAATAGGAAACTTACTTTGTATGAGGTTGTGTACTTTTATCCTAGGTTGCTTCCTTGGACCCTTTAAAAATGTGCCTTAAAAAATAGACACGAGTTCGACAACATTTTTGAAGAGTGCAAATAACATAACTTTTATCTTGTAGTTTGGTAAGATAAATGATGATTTACTAATAAACTTCCTGGATGTGGGAGTGTCAAATTATGAAAGTTATATGAGCCAGATTATGCCCACTCATATCTACCTATATTCTTAGGGAAGCAATGGAGTGGGGCGGGGTGGGTTTAAGGCTATGCGGGGCGGGACGGGACGGGACGGGATAGGTTTAAGGTTATGCGGGGTGGGTTGAAGTGGGTTTTAAAAAAAACAAATGCAGGGTGGGGCGGGTTGTGGGTATATGTGATTTTATGTGGATTCAAACTTACTTTTAATTTTTTACATGTTATAAGGGTGATAGAACCTTATTTATTAAGATAATTTCTTTAAAACTACTAGAATATTCAAGATAGTAAATGAAAATGGTTAAATAAACAATAATACAATTTCTTACATGTTTCCCAATTGACCTCTAAAAAATAAAGTTTTTGTTGTAAAATATAAGTAATATACCACAAATAATAATATAGACAAAAGATATATGGGGAGTAGAATGTAGAGATTATCTTATTCAAATGTCTTCATGTCTCTTTACAATGGTGAAAGAACAACCCTATTTATAGGTTGAGAAATCACTCCAAAAGTCACCATATTAAGTGTCATAATAAATAAATACATTCTTATCCAAAAAGGTTCATAGAACCTAGGGAATACACATAGATGATAAGTATAAGTTTATAGACAAACTCAATGAACAATCTACTTAGTTCAATGGATTTATAACAATATCCCTTGGATGTCCATAGATAATGTGCCTCATTAAAACCTTACTAGGAAAAACCCAGTGGGAAAAAGCCTAGTGAAGGAAAAAAAGTACACACATCTCATAATACGCTTTGAGTGCTGTCTCATTAAAAACCTTACTAGAAAAACCCAATTGGGACAAAATCATGGTTAAGGAAAAGAGTACAACGTGTATTTCACTCCCTCGATGAAAGGTTTACTTGATATCTCGGAGATGACGCATTCCAATCTTATATCTCAACTTCTCAAATGTTGATGTTGGCAGTGCCTTAGTGAATAAATCTTTAAGATTATCACTTGTACAAATCTTTTGAACTTCTATCTCACCATTTTGTTGAAGATCATGTGTTAAGAAGAACTTTGGTGAAATGTACTTTGTCCAGTCTCCTTTGATGTATCATTCCTTCAATCAAGCTATGCATGCATCATTATCTTCATGCATGGTGGCTGGAATATCTCTTTTTAAAGAAAAATCACACAATTTCCGGCATTTGCATAATCAATAATCTCTATGTGCACCCATTGCACTAATACATGATTATTTTCAATCATTTTGATGAGATCAGAATTAATCTTTCTTTATGTTAAGCAATCTCACAACCATTAGGGTACTCAATGGAATTGCTTAATTTTTTCATGGATTTTCATATAACATTCATCGTCTTGCTAGACATGAAAAACAATCATTACACATATTCAAGTATTTCATCTATTGTCAGACTAAAACAAACTTCATTGCATCCATCACATGAGAATATATCTCCATTTAATAATGTTAGGACTTTTGCGAATCACTTTATGCCCCAAGGCACAAGCCGTACTTTATATCTTACGATTATACTTTCACACAATAATTTATTTGTACCCCACTGACATTATATCTTGATCCATGGACTATAAGTCCAAAACATCACTTTTCAAAGTGAAACATAATATACTTGAATTGTGCATTACATTTGGCCAATCATGTATCTGTCCACATTATATGACAGATTTGAACTCAAGATCCTCGTCATCATCTGTAGCATTGAGCGCTACTTCATATCAAAGATACCATCGATAGTCTTTTAACTCGATTCCAATACAATATAATTTATCGAGATCTCTTCATATTTCATCATTTCAAGTACCTGAACCTTTGCCAATGTTTTATGAAATGTTATGTCATCGTGCCCCTTTTAAAGTACTTGCCTTATTATCATGACCATCTTGATCATTTGCTCATCTTCTTCCTTAAGAAGTTTTTCATATGGAATCGATTGGTCTATCACGCTTCAGACGTACCATAGACTCTGTCCTTTAAGGACTTCTCATTGGAGCATTTGTAGCTGAATTATAACATAGAGACATCAAATTCATTTGGCAATTAACTTGCAACATTATGCAAATGAATTATCTCTTGAACTTCAAGTTCACATTTTAAAAAAAAAACGAGGATCTAGATAATTCATCTCATAATTTTCAATTGTCAATCATCTCTCCCTCTAATGTTAGAAAAACTAACATTCACCCCAACCTCATTTTGAGATCCATCTTGTGCGTGGTTGAGCAATTAAATCAGATAACGCACATTCAAACTTTAGATGAAAATTATTTGGTTTCTGACCTTGAACCAATTATGATGGGGATACCTTGTTGGTTTGATGCATATGTGTATTGCTACATATTAAATAAACTCATCTCATATTAAATCTTATTTGGGAGTTTTGTTCTCATACCAATGGTTTAGCTATAATTGGAGGCATACAATTTCTGCTAAACCAACCAGAATTATCAACATAATTTCATAGTTTGGAATTGTGTTCTTAATTTAACAATTCGAGCAAACAACCTTTCAAAAATCAATTTGTAAGTTGACAACAAAGCACATGTGACTATCCCATAAATGCAACTATCATATAGTTGCAAACGGTCCACATGGCAGGTGAACGGGCCCATATTTACCTTTTTATATGTTCCAAAAATTTCAGGGAGTACAATCTCAACCTTAGCTGGTACAATGATACAATGATCATTTTATCATGAAAACAAGCAACACAAGAAAATTCTTGAAAAATCTTTTATTTCTTCATCATATAAACCACACGAATTCTCAATTACTTTTGCATCACATTTAAACCGAAATGGCCAACCGGTCATGCCAACTGATCTTTATTTTTCTCAAACCTCCTGTAGAGGTGAGTTGTGACATATATCATTATTCTCAAACCTCTCATAGATTTGAGTGGTGGTATATATCCAACCCATAATGATTTATCACATCTTGATCCATTCTCTTTCAGAATGATCGAGCATTCACGAAGCTTATCACAAGTTACATTCTCTTCAAGGAATGAACTAATCATTTATATGTGCATCATAAATTTGCATTATAAATACATTGTCATGCCTTTGCATAACCCACCTCAATCACTTTGAAAGGTAAAGTTTACCACCACTTTATTTTTTTATTTTTTTTATGGAGGATTTTTATTTATTAGGCTGCACAACAACCAAGGGTCCAATGACCTTTCATACCATTATGATGATAAAATTACCTCCACATTTTGAAGGATTATTTAGAGAAACCCATAATGTTCTTCCTTTTATAATTACCACAATGATGACTATTTTAATTATGTACCTCAATGCCCTTATTCATACATTTAATCATTTGTCTTTTTCCAAACTTATTATTCACTGCTACCACATTCATATGATAGAATGGAGCAACTGGGCGGATTTCAAACTTATCATGTACTGCTACCACATTCGCTTCTGGGAATGGAGCAAATACAATGGGACAAATTTCATGACTTCTCATCAAAGTCTTAGTTATCATTATATCATCATATGGTGCATTGAGACTCAAACTCAATGTCTTACCCATATAAGGTGTGTTAGGCCATAATTCTATGGGACTTGAACCCAATCCTTATTATCATGGTGCATCAAAACTTAAATTGATGTTTTACCCTCTTAGTGTGATAAAACATAAATCTACCGTCTTACTGATGCTTATCGTGACCAATGACACTAACCTATGGTACGAGTGTCTACGATCGACGATAATATAGTAACCCAACCAAGGGCTGAGGTCGTGTCCCAAGGGAGTGGTTTTGAGAATTTATAGAAAAATAAAATTTAGTTCTAACTAGTCATAGCTAAAGATATTAACGATTAAAATTATAATAAATCAAAGGGGGTGACACAAAAGTGTCAATTAACAAATGGGGGTTTTGTCACAAGTGTAATAAAACAACAAAATTTAAAGAAGAAATCAAGTATGGGGAGAAACTCTTGGGGTGTGACCGCAATATAAATTGATATAAATCGCTGAGTACATGCTTTCGATAGGAAATTTGTAAGTTAATAGTGACTAGGCTAAGTTTTAGATGGAAATAAGTTCCCTCTCGGGCAACTTACCCCGTTTCAAATGGGTTCCTCTCGGACACCCATTTGCCGCATGAAGGCCAACCTATGCCTTACCCCACTCACTCTCTCGAGCTGAGTGTTAGGATATGGGATTAGGGCTCACCCTCTCGGGCTGAACCTCATGTCGACCCACTCCTTATACCATCAGTCTAGCGGTCTTGGTTTCATTACCTCTCTCTCGAGCAAGCCGAAAACACATGAGTGGTTTTGTATTTGCAACTACAAATCCATTAAATTAAACCACAATCACTAGGTGAAATCACCATTAAAATACATCTAACCTATCATTAAACAAGACCGAACAATAATATCAACACATATTTGCTGAATTACACCCCAAGAATGGGGTTTTTATGCCACATATCAAGAGATATAAATTTATACCTAAATGAGTTTGCATTCAAATGGGTATGAAGATTTCAGTCTTGTTACAGGCCAAGAATGAAGAATCCAAGAGACCCAACTCCAAATCTAGAAGATGAAACCCTCTTCTTCTTCAAGTCTCCAAAACCCTCTCACTTAAAGTAAAAAGTACTATTCTATATAGGAATTATAATAATTGTTCGAATCTCCTCTAAAAATTAATAAAGAGTTTAGTATTTATAGACTTCAGAAAATAGTGTTGACGGATTGCTTGGCGAGGTTAGTCGGAATCACCGATTAACTCGGTGATTCGCCCTTTGGTGTAGTTCGTCGCCGTCTTGAACCAACCTTCAACATCGTTGTGCATAGTACTACTTCGCGGAACTGCTCGGCGATGCGTCGACTGCTCCTTTTCCACCGACTTGATCCTTTCCTTCAGGGCTCAACATACTGAAACAAAGGGCGGAGTGTGTCCCTTCGGCGAATCGCCGAGCGTGCTTGGCAATGCTCAGGCTTCAACTTCTTGATTCTTTTCAGCCTTTTTGTTCCTTTTTGCGCCTAAGTGTCCATGCTTCCACTAAAACTTCAAATACCTGAAACTTAAGTGTTTTCATCAGATATTTAGAATAAATAAGAATTTGAGGACACTATTTCTATTAAAATAAAGCCCTAAATGAGTCCAATTTGTGGACTCATCAACACCCCCAACTTAAACTTTTACTTGTCCTCAAGCAAACTCAAGTTCAGCCGTTCAAAAAAGGTGTCTCAAACAGTACTACAAAGCCTCAATCATGAATGCACACAACAAGACTCAATTTACTTATGCAAGGATCAATTGTGTACTCAAAGATTCAAGTTGTGACACACCATTACCAAAGATTCTCATGCTCGCAATACTTGCTACTTGTGCAAGTTCAAGCTCAACAAAAAGTATCTAAATGCCCTCACATAAAGAATGATTCCATATTCACACACAAAGGTTAATCAATTCAAGATCAGGAATCAGATGCAACGCTCACACTCAAAAGAGGAACACAATGCATGTTTTCACCCATAGGCTTGCCCTTATTTTCCAATCGATCTTCGGTTTGGCTTACTCAAGATAAAAAAGGTCTTTCTAAGGCTTGTAATGGGGATGAGTGCAAAGGTATGGTCATTTAGGCTCAATGACTTTTTTCTCGTGAGATGTGGTATTCTCAAAGGCATTCCCTTCTTTTCCTTTATCAATTCTTTTTCTAGTGCTTCTAAGTCATCTTTTTATTTACCTCCATTGATTGCTTGGAAACCCGATTTCTCTTGTACTTTATTCCACAACCTTTTTTTTAAGGGATTCCATTATTATACAACACCATGGGTTAAGGGAGACTTTTCTTGCACTTCTTGACTTCTTCTTTTCCTTTTCACCACACCCCCAACTTAGGATTTTGGCCTAAGTTGGCAATTCGCTAAACCACAAATCAAGAGGATTATAAGTAGTAGGTCAAGTAAGGTCTAGGGTTCATCAAGGTTCTTCCAAAGAAAGGTAAGGCTCAAAGGGTGTTTAAGAGAGTTTCACACGCTCACGTGTAGGCCACAAAAGAGGTATATGTCAAATTTGGCTCACACACTTCAAAAGTTGCCTAAGATCATTTCAAGAGCACACCTTACTAAATCAATCAGACTAACCGGGTAAATTATATGTTTATTCATGCAAGGTTCAAAGTAAGCTCATCATACAAGGCATCGACACTTAAGTCAAACAAGACCACACACTTTCGCTAGTGTGCAACGGTCATTACAAGAGAATCAATTCGATAAATGGTTAATCACAACGCGATGCAAAGAGTTCACATATTGTCTATGCAACTTCATTTGGTCTCATCGTAGCCGTACATTCATGTTCGTTCAATTGAGAGCACTATTCAAGTGATTGGTATTGATCGAAACCGAGACTCAATTTTTACAAAAGAACAACCACATTCAACTCACGAGGGGTGGAAAAAATGTGCGAAAAATTCAAAATTTTTCAGAAGGGGTCAAAATCATTTTGTAATTAAAAATAAAAGAAGCCTTCAAGCTCAAGCATCCACAGAAAAGCAGTATTTAACATAATTTAAAATAGAACAACCCAAATATGAACACAAAACATATCTATCAACACAAAAGGTGTGGGCCTCACCCCACCACAATTAGAACGTATTTATCCTCAAATGCAAATAACAAAAATAGCCAACAAGTCAATCAAAGAAAAAACAGAGAGGGAGTTAAGGGGGGAGGGGGATCTTGTTTATGCATTCGCTTCATCTGCATGTGCATTGGTGTTTGAT
Organism: Solanum okadae; assembly: GCA_036553675.1. NCBI lineage: Eukaryota > Viridiplantae > Streptophyta > Magnoliopsida > Solanales > Solanaceae > Solanum > Solanum okadae. The sequence continues at coordinate 15,122,796 of CM071681.1, read as the reverse complement.
GCATCAACTTGATGTAAAATAATAGCTCCCGAAGTGTTTCCATTCTGGTTTGCATTGTTTTCATTTGCCATAGTTTCTGCAGCGATGTTAGCCTCACCCATTCTATCCAAGTCATGAGCCGCCAAAAATGAATCTATGGCTGTGTAGAATCCGCGTCTCCACGGAGAAATGGTGGGATCAATAGGAATCCTCCTTCTGGTCCTAGCTTCATTGGTATATTTCCTTTGTCTGACTAGCTCTACTTCTTTTTCATCTTTTTTAAACTCACGTGCTCTTAAGTTTCGGGGTGGTTCATTTCTCCCTGTGACTTTTGGTCTAGTCATTTCGGTAAATACTTCGAATACAAGTTAGACAGTCATTTAAACAGGAGAAAGGAGGGTTCCAAGTGCAGAATTGCTTCGCCAAACTAGTTGGCGAAGTGCTTATCTAGCTAGGCTGTTCGCTGAAAATGATGTACGAATGATATAAGGGTGGAGACAAAAGGTGAACAAACGGTTTGTTCGGTGAGTCGCCGAGTGCGACTTGCGATTTAGACTGACCGCCTAAAGCCAAAGATCAATCGATACTTATAGCATCCAGTCAAAGGCGAAATGAGGACATTAAGCGAAACGCCGAGCAATTCGATGAGTTTTGTTCATTTCGCCAAATAACTAAACGTGTTTATTTTCAACCTATTTCTCTCAAATTTCATCCCGCAACCCAGATAATGCAATTTTAGGCTTAAATAACACAATTTCAACGAAGATCCATATAAGTTTCATATTTCCCCGCACATAAAAATCCAACTCAAAGCACAGTTGGATGGGAGTCCCTCAAATCACGCGACAACTACTGAATCATAATCAATAATACATGCAATCCCAGTAACTCAGAGACTCAGCATCGATTTTATACTATCAATCATTAAGCAAATGAGTACAATTTTTTTTATAAAATAACTAAAGGGTTCGATTACCAACCTTTGGTGTTGGATTAGATTGTACTGACGTGCTAGGCAACAATGCGATCCAAATCCGCGCATAATTCAACTAACTAAAATACTCCGAAAGTGCAAGAAATAATAAAACTAGAGTGCATGTGTGTGTTTGGGAAAGTGAAAAAGTGATGGAAAGAGAATGAAGTTTGAGTTTTTTACACATTTTTCGGAAAGACCATCTAGTTCTTGTTCATTCGGCGACATTAATTCCGATCGCCGACCCTCTTGGCGATTCACAAAGTGTTCACTTGTCCCGTCGAGTTTTACAGATCCAAACCCAAACTAGGTTGGATCAAATGATGGAGTGCGTCGGGGTCGCCGAACCATTTGGCGATCGTAGAATGGATCTTTTATTCGCCAATCTGCGCTTCTCATTCAACTTCCACGCTTTCACCTGCGCCATAAACACACCATTATTTTATCAAAATAAAACAAAGCAATAAAGGGATTTGGGTTGCCTCCCAAACAACGCCTTAGTTAACTTCATGGCACGACGCAAGTCCAACTTCAAACCTCATTCTTGGGGTTAGCCATAATATCACTAGGCAAACCTCATTGTTGTCTCAGATTGAGATGAGACGAGAAATGACCCATTTGGGTCTCTAACTGCTTGATTGAAACTGAATGAGAGGTGACAGTCTAGCTGAGGGTAGACACGTCTTCTTTTATGCCTTTCAACATTTTGTCTGACCCTTTAAGTTTGTTAGGATACGCGAGAGCATATCCTCGGACCTACCACCTTCCGAATCCTTGGGCTTCTGACGCTCGTGGGGAGACACATATCTATCATTCTCCCCATCCTTCCAATTTGTATTATGATCCCTCTATTCACGATCTTGATCCTTCTAGCCGTCATCTTTAACCCATCCTTGGTTACCACCTTGCCTTGGGTAGTTTGAACGATAGCTCCCGCCTTGGTTAGCTAGAAAATTTACTTCTTCGTCATACATGGCTTCAAACCTCATTTCCTCAGGATTCGCACCCCCGACTCCCACAACATTGACACCACGGGCACCAGCCCCCATGACATTTTTGGATAAAATGTCAAGCTGCGTCATGATCTTGGCCATGTTTTGGTCTCTCTCATTGTCTTTTTCAACATGCTCCTTAGATAGCTAACATGTGACCAGTGAGACCTGGTCTTCGCGGGTGTACCACACCCTGTTGATGGTTGTCATGCCATCGAGAAGTTGAGCTGCTACTGCATATGGTTGCTGCATTAATCCTCCGGGCGAGAGTTGGTCAGCTACACCTTTGTTTATCGAGTTTAGACTCTGGTAGAAGTATTGAAGGAGCACATTATCAGGTATACCATGGGTTGGGCATTGTAGCACCAGTTTTTTAAATCAGAGCCAAGTTTCGTGCAGAGGTTCTCCAATCAGACGCTTGAAGCTTTGGATGCTATCCTGAATAGTCATCATCTTCGAGGGAGGGAAAAATCGCACATTAAATGTGGTAACCAACTCCTCCCACGAAGTGATTGAGTTACGTGGCAACTTAGCCAGCCACTTGCATGCCTCGCCCATCAATGAAAAAGGGAATAGCCTCAATTGAACTGATTCCTGAGAGATGTTTTTGAACGAGAATAGTCCACACACATCTACGAAGTTTCGAAGATGCTCGTATGGGTCCTCATGAGCTAATCCACTGAAAAGTCCCTTTAGTTGCAAAAGTTGCAACATGGTGCTTGTTATGTGGAATATCTCATTTCCCTCTGCTGGAGGTAGACAGGTAGCTCCAACACCTCCCATGAGATGCGAATCATTGATATTGGGCTTTTGGACATCGTTGAGGTTGCTGATGTTGTCTTGGTGGCCTACCTGACTACCGTTGCTACCATTAACACTCATGCTTTCTGAAATATTTACACAGCAAACAAAACAAAACAAAAAATTAGGTAAGTAGACTACCACTAAGAAGAACAAAAATTCTACTAATCTAAAAATTCTCAAATAACACCACTCCCCGGCAGCGGCACCATTTTGATGCTTATCGTGACCAACGACACTAACCTACGGTACGAGTGTCTACGATCGTCGTTAATATAGTAACCCAACCAAGGATTGGGGTCGTGTCCCAAAAGAGTGGTTTTGAGAATTTATAGAAAAATAAAATTTAGTTCTAACTAGTCGTAGCTAAATATATTAACGATTAAAAATATAGTAAATCAAGGGGGTGACACAAAAGTGTCAATTAACAAATGGGGGTTTTGTCACAAGTGTAATAAAAACAACAAAATTTAAAGGGGAGATCAATTATGGGGAGAAGTTCTTGGGGTGTAACTGCAATATAAATTGATATAAATCACTGAGTACATGCTTTCGATAGGAAATTTGTAAGTTAATAGTGACTAGGCTAAGCTTTAGATGGAAATTAGTTCCTTCTCGGGCAACTTACCTCGTTTCAAATGGGTTCCTCTCGGACACCCATTTGCCGCATAAAGGCCAGCCTGCGCCTTACCCCACTCACTCTCTCGAGCTGAGTGTTAGGATATGGGACTAGGGCTCACCCTCTCGGGCTGAACCTCATGTCGACCCACTCCTTAGGCCATCAATGTAGCGGTCTTGGTTTTGCGACCTCTCTCTCTCGCAAGCCGAAAACACATGAGTGGTTTTGTATTTGCAACTACAAACCCATTAAATTAAATCACAACCACTAGGTGAAATCACTATTAAAATACATCTAACTTATTAGCAAAAAAAACCCAACAATAATATCAACACATATTTGCTAAATCACACCCCAAGAATGAGGGTTTTTAGCCAAACATCAAGAGATAGAAATTTATATCTAAATGAGTTTGCATTCAAATGGGTATGAAGATTTCAGTCTTGTTACAGGCCAAGAATGAAGAATCCAAGAGACCCAACTCCAAATCTAGAAGATGAAACCCTCTTCTTCTTCAAGTCTCCAAAACCCTCCCACTTAGAGCAAAAAGTACTATTCTTTATGGGAATTATAATAATTGTTCGACTCTCCTCTAAAAATGAATAAAGAGTTTAGTATTTATAGACTTCATTTCTGGTGGGTATCCTTAATTCTCTCATCTCTTGAACCTATTCGTCGCAGACCCAAAACCAAAATGACCCCCCTAATTTTTCTCGGTTGTGAGACACATTAAATTTGAATCTAAGTCCCCAAAGAAAATGCAAATCAAATAAAGAAAACAAAAAAATTAGAGGGGGGTCAAACTTCTTGAATAAAAAGAATATAATTAACAAAATAATTGGAATCGTTCCGAAGAGAATATGTGTCCCGACACTGCAGAAAATAGTGCTGGCGGATTGCTCGGCGAGGTTATCGGAATCGCCGACTAACTCAGCGATTCACCCTTTGGTGTAGTTCGTCGCCATCTTGTATCAACCTTTAACATCGTTGTGCTCTGTGTCATTGGGCGACATAGTACTGCTTCGTGGAACTGCTCGGCGATGCGCCGATTGCTCCCTTTTCCGCCGACTTGATCCTTTCCTTCAGGGCTCATCATACTGGAACAAAGGGCAGAGTGCGTCCCTTCGGTGAATCGCCAAGTGTGCTTGGCGATGCTTAAGATTCAGCTTCTTCGTTCTTTTCTGCCTTTTTGTTCCTTTTTGCACCTAAGTGTCATGCTTCCACTAAAACTTGAAATACATGAAACTTAAGTGTTTTCATCAGATATTTAGAATAAATAAGCATTTGAGGACACTATTTCTATTAAAATAAAGCCATAAATGAGTCCAATTTGTGGACTCATCACTTACCCTCAAACATTTTTCATTATGGTGCATTTGGACTTTAACCTGATGTTTTGCCCTTTTGGTGCGATGGGACTTGAATCCACCGTCTTACCCTTAATCAACCGTATAATAGACCAAGGTACAATATGACTCACCTTTTGAGTATTTCAAAATAATCAAAATAATATTCAAACTCATGCTACTAAAACTTTATACCTTCTTCTATTTAAGGAATTTTGTGGAGCATATCATATTCAACCAGTAGTAGTATATGCCTTTGGTTCCTGGTAAATGTTAGTGACCGAACACTATTGTATTCTAAATCATAAAAAGATTCTAGAAAATACATTCCTGATTTTATGCATATTATACCTTGATTCCAGTAGTTATCATTTTTCCTTCTTGATTCTGATAACGAGATCAACCAAAGCATGAGCTAAAGAAAAACTTAAACTCAATCTCAATTGACTAGAGTCTGATAACGTGTTGTAAAATATAAGTAATATACTACAAATAACAATATAGACAAAAGATATATATATATATATATGGGGAGTAGAATGTAGAGGTTATCTTATTCAAATGTCTTCATGTCTCTCTATGTCTCTTTACAATGGTGAAAGAACAACCTTATTTATAGGTTGAGAAATCACTCCAAAAGTCACCATATTAAGTGTCATAATAAATAGATACATTCTTATCCAAAAAGTTTCATAGAACCTAGGGAATACACATAGATGATAAGTATAAGTTTATGGATAAACTCAATGGACAATCCACTTAATTAGTTCAATGGATTTATAACAGTTTTAAGTTATTATCTATTAAATTAATATAACTTAATGAAAAATAATTTATTTTTATGAATTTTATTTTTAGTATCAAAGTCAACTAGAAAAAGAAAATATTAAAAAAATTATGCGGGGCAGGTTCTTGCGGGGGGGGGGGGGGGTCTATGCGGGGCGGAGTGAGGTGAGTTGAAAATGAAAAAGGTAGTTATGCGGGGCGGGTTAAAAAATTTGCAGGTTAAGCTCAACCCGCCCCGTCCCATTTCCATCCCTTAATATTCTAGACCATTGTCATGTATTTTTTCGATTTCTCATGCGGTGTTTGATATCCATATTGGAGCCAATGTTATCAGAAGCAAAAAGCACAAAGAAGCTCTAAGGTTCGTTGAGGCTTTAAGCCCAAAGTGCAAATAAAGTGTGAGCTTTAATGAAGAAAAAAGTATAAAGGTTGGCAAAATACAAATATATATGTTTAACCAAACATTAATTTATAAGCATGAATGACAAATAAATGAAAAAAATTAAAAAAAATAATCACGATAAAGTGAAAATATAAATTACTTAGTGTCATCTCTACCTAAGAGGTTCGTCGGCAAGGAAAAGTATGTCTTATAACCTTGATGATGACATTGAAGTCCACATTAAGCGAGGTGAAGCGCTAGCCTCGCTTCAGGGCTTAAGCGCGCTTAAAAAGTGCTTTTGATAACACTAATTAGGGCTTCAACTAATCTGGAGATGCATTAGGCTCATTATCGGGAAATTACTCCCTTACAAGATTATTCACATACCAAAAACTCATATCCGAGACCTCTAGTCCATCCCACCGTATAACTATAGAATCAAGTCTTCTACACATTAGCCTCAATAAATTGTAAAACTTCAGATTTGTTCAAATTTAAGCTGATCTGTATAATTACATGATATATATCATATGATTAATTTAAATATTTGAGAACATGAGCAAATATTTTTCAAAATTTGAATTGAAAATGTCAATCAGCCCACCCATCTTATTTGAGCAGCCAACATCTATGTTTTTCAATGAATGTGGTTTCATGGAATAGTTTTATTGATTAAATATCTTAATTTCTTTCTTAAATTTATATAATCAGCCGCCCCTCATGCATGTTAAATTGCGTGGGCGAAGACCAATTATCTTATTAAAGTTTCAACTTGCATTATATATTTCATCTGCAAGATAACTAGCTTGGACTTTGGGACACATGCTTTGTTGGACAGCCAATATTTTTAATTGTAAGTCTTTTTTTTTTATTATAAAGAATTGAGCTCAGCTCATACATTGCTATTTCTTAATCCTTCTGACCTAAAATAATGAGTCGGTATAACCTCTCTCGAGTTTAGCCATAAGAATACACCGAACTGTGTGATAGGGGGCAGGGGCGGCTCTAAGGCTTGGCCAGTGAGGCCATTGCCTTAGGCCTCAAAAATTTGAAGGCCCCAAATTTGTTTAAATTATTATTATTAATTTTATTATATATTAATATAATTTATATAAATAAAATTGTTATGGTATATTTTTTATTTTATTTGTTTGAGAGTATTTTTTACAAATAAGTTCATAAATTCTCATAATATTTTCACTCATTATTTGATATATTTATTTTAACTTCAAAATTTTATATTATATCCTTTTTATATTGGAACTAAGTTATATATATTGATAACATAATGATTTTTTTTCAATCTTTTCTTAAACTACGTGAACACAAAAATATTCATGCACAAGTTTTTTTGTTGTTTTAATTTAATATATTATATGCAAATTTTATAATATGTTTTAGATATTCACCAATGAGTGCTACTTAATGGAATGAATTATATCATTTAAAAAGAATTATATCATTTAAATTGATCAGAAATTTGGATATTTTTGTTACTATCCATGCTCAAAACTTCAACTATTAAGTTATGTATGTTCTTTTCTTTTTCTTATTTGTGATGATAGCCAAATTAAAAATGTTATTTGAGTTTTGAAGCTTAACATCGATAATCCATCACTTTTATTTTTTGTACTCTTCTTCATTTCATTTTTTTTTTGTGTGAAATTTGATATTTTTTGTCTTAAATGATTAATCTATTGGGTAGAAAATAGATTTTCTTGTTAGTGTATAAATTTTATAAAATAAATTTAAGGGCCTCTTAATATAATTTTGCCTTAGGCCACAAGATCTATTGAGCCGCCCCTGATAGGGGGAAAACTAAGGATTTTGTGCTTGCAAGGATGAATTGTGGCCTGTGGAAGCAACAACTGATCTGTTGGAAAGTTCCTATATAAGTTGTCGGAAAAAAACTTTTCTTGGAATGCATAGTTCAAGTTGAGTTTCCTTTTATACCTTCCAAGACATCGAGAGGGTAGGTATAGTGGTGTGCATCGGTCGGTTCTATATATTATCAATTTGTTTTATCGGTTGTCGATTTTTAAATATGCTAACCAATAACCAAATCAATAAAATATTTTTTATTTTATTTTTGATGTATCGGTTTTTGATCCTTAATGATTCAATTTTTGGTTTAACCAATTAAAAATGCTCATCAAACAAATATATAACTTCTGCAATAATTTAACGCGACGAGATGATAATGTAACTTCACATAATGCACATAAAATAAAAATAATAGTAACTAGCATGAAAAGAACTATACATGTCTAACACAAATAAAAGAACTAGGCCAACAATGTGAATTGAAGGCTAAAAAGCAAAGGTAATAACCACTAAGGTACTGATTTTAATATTTATGTAGGGGTAAAGTAGCAAATCACTACCGTCTTAATGAGTTATCGGTTTACCCAATAACCCCATATTAAAAAGTCAAAACCTAACCGATAATCCAATAACCTTTTTTTTATAAAACCATTAAAAATCCTTAACCCAATAACCAATAGCAATAAACCAATTAATAACATTTTTATCGGTCCGGTATATTGTCGGTTCGATTTTTGCAGACCCCTAGGTGGGTAGATCACTTTCACTTTTTTAAGCTTTGATTTTTGGCATAAAACATAAAGGCATAATACATAGATATATCCTTTAACTTTGCCTCAACTCATATTTTTGCTCTCCAACTTTGGGTGTGCACTCGACACTTAAACTTATATAAAGTTGAATAAATAGACATGACACGCATCTTACGTGGCATCCTACATGACAATTTGATTTCTATGTGACATCCTATGCCTAGTAGGACTCATGTGTCTACTTGTTCAACTTTATACAAATTTAAGTGTCTACTTATGCACACCCAAAGTTAAATGACATAAATGTAAAACGAGGCTAAGTTAAAGGGCACATTTATGTATTATGTCAAACATAAATGTGCCCTTCAACTTGGCTTCAACTTGCATCTATGTCTTCCAAGTTTGGGTGTGCACAAGTAGACACTCAAACTTGTATAAAATAGAACAAATAGCCATATTCGTCTTACGTGGTGTCCTACATGACAATTTTGTGTCTTACGCATGACATTCTACATATAATATGCCACGCAGGACGAGTGCGTCTACTTGTTCAATTTAGACAATTTTAAGTGTCTACTTGTACATACCCAAAATTAGAGGACTTAGATGTCAGCTAAAGCCAAATTAAAGAACATATTTATATGTTATGCCCTTGATTTTTCCATCCACTTGAAATGGTAAAAGGCACTTAAAGATTAATTAAGCACTTTTATATTCTTAATTAGGTCACCTATTCTGAATAGTTTTCATACAAGTTGTTAGTGGTTAGCATAATATTTTAGTGAGAGTAGACATTTAAATATTGACCAAACTTGTGTATAAATTTTGATATTTGCTAGTGGTTTTTAGTGAAGCTAACAAGAAAAAAAAGTTCATTGAGACTGAGATGGCAGCAAAGTCCAGCCCAGTTCCTCTCCTTACTCCTTACAAAATGGGAAGTTTTGAGCTCTCTCATAGGTACTGTGTAAATGTAAATTTGTGAATTGTGTTACCAGAAAGTGCTTTGTTTTTGTGTGACTAAGAAATTGTATTATATGTTCAGAGTAGTGATGCCTCCAATGACAAGGAACAGATCATACAATAATAATCCACAGCCACATGCTATTGAATATTATGCTCAAAGAGCTACTAAGGGGGGCTTTATCATTTCTGAATCAACTAGTGCCTCTGACATTTCCAATGGGTAATATCTCTCTCTCTCTCTTTTTTACTATATGATATCTATTATTTGACGGTCCGTAGTTCCATCTACGGGCTGTAGACATGGTCCGTGTAAATCAGGCTAATAGTCAAGTCTCAGTACTTTGATCTATGAGTCAATCTATGACCCGTCAACGGAACTCGTAGAAATCTGGCTGAATGCCAACTGTCTCTGAACTCATTCTACGGACACTATCTACGGTCCATGGTCCATTCCATGAGCCGTAAACACCATTAGTAAAAGTCGGAAGAATTTCACTAACTCTGAACCTGATCTACAGGCCTCATCTACGTTCCGTGGTCCCTTTTACGGCCTGTAGATGTGGTCTGTAAAAATCAGATTTTTCTGGAAATTTGCATGTTCTGAACTTAAAATATCTGGGGTATTACAATAACCATCTATTTTCTGGTAAATACATTACAATATGTTTTTTCATACTTTCAATATTCAATTGTAGCTAGTCTTACACCTTCTAATCGACCTGAATTGCGTACTGATGATGATTCATAACTGTTAGTATATATGAGATTTATTTTTTTAGTTATTGTTGTATTTGAAGGTCTCCAAATATGCCTGGAATTTGGACTAAAGATCAAACAGAGGCATGGAAGCCCATTGTTGACTCTGTTCATGGCAAAGGCGGTGTCTTTTTTTGTCAGCTTTGGCATCCAGGGCGACTATCCGATTCAACTCTCAACAATTTCATAATGTTTTGGAAAGCAGGTAATGTATTTAATATAATGCTAGCTAGATTCTCATGTTTGCGCTGATGGAAATTAGGCCTAGTCTCTTTATATGGACTTAAGCAATCCTTGTCTCTCGAGCTAGCTAGCTTTTATGGTTCCGTCTTAATGAGTTAATGTTGAACCATTTTCAGTTCTTGAGCTTATTTTTGTGATTGAGTTAAGTTCATGATCCATTCTTTTGATATATCTTACTAATGGAATAACAATAATGCATGCTCTTGTATTTTGTTCTTTACGATGTGTAGTACCTGACGATGGTGAGTACTTCAAACCAACACCAAAGCAACTAAAAGCTAATGAACTCCCTCTCATTGTCAACGATTTTAGAATTGCAGCCCGCAATGCCATTGAAGCTGGTAATAACTTATCTATTAATTTAACACAACTTCACCACATTGCACAACTTTTACTTGATAACATGTTGTTGTTCCTCAAAATGAAGGATTTGATGGAGTGGAGATCAACTCTGCAAACAGCTACATAATCGATCAGTTCTTGAATGATCAAGTCAACGACAGAACCGATGAATATGGTGGAAGCATTGAGAACCGTTGTAGACTTGCTCTCGAAATTATAGGAGCAGTTGTGGAAGAAATTGGAGCAGACAGAGTTGGTATAAAACTCTCTCTATTTTCTGAAGTGTATGGGAAAAAAGACTCGAACCCAGAATTTCTATCGACATATTTGGCTAGTGAACTCACTAAGCTTGGAGTTTTATATCTACATGTGTTTGAGCCAAAGGACGAACCTCGTTGCCTTAAATCAATAAGGTGTGCATTTGAAGGGACACTTATTGCTTCTGGTGGATACAATAAAACTGATGGAGATGAAGCAATTACTGAAAGTTATGCTGATTTGGTTTCATTTGGACGTTTGTTTTTGGCAAATCCTGATTTGCCTAAACGTTTTGAAGCGAATGCACCGTTGAACAAACATGATAGGAGCACTTTCTATAAGACTGATCCTGTTGTTGGTTACACTGATTACCCGTCTCTTGAAAGTGCTTGTTAATTTGGTTATAATCTTTGTGAAAAACTATGTTTTGCTCGGACTTTTAAAAAATGTCGACAGGGGACTATTGGATCCTCTAAAATTAGTGCAGTCCGAGCAACGTAGATGAAAAATAATGTTGTTTGCTTCTAGTTGATGAAAAGGGGGTATTGTAATGATTTATTCAAGAAGTTAGTTGTGTACTTCTATGTACCTCTAATATTTGCCTATAATCTTGATCATTGTCTAGCATTTATTTTTTGTTTTTTCATCATGTGTCGAGTTTTTTCATATATCCAGAGTTTGAACCCGAGACCTCAGGTGGAGGGATCCTATTCATCCATAACATATTTTCCTAATGAAGTATTCACAGAACAAGTGGTAGGCTATCACTCTTTTATTTTCCCAATTTATATAAACCAGCTCTTCTCACTTCCATTTATTTCACTTTTCTTCCCTATACTATGCTTCACTTTTTCTTGGTGTATTTGCATAAAGATTCAATCTTTTTGGTGTTTCAATTAATGGGTTGCTCCGTTTCTCGTTCCTATCATGACTTAGCTACCAGAAATGTATCAAACTCACATTCAGCTCCAGTTTCAACAACACTCTTCCTACCGACACCTCTAATTCACCATCCACCTCTTTGTAAAGGGGACACCAATCACTTAGTTTCACTCACTTCCTCTACCTATGGATCGCTTGATCATCGAGTTCTAGACAACCCTACCACATCTGAGGATGACCCTTTATCTCCTGATGCAACAATCAACACTTGGGAGCTAATGGAAGGCCTTGATGACATAGATTTTCGTATGGTTCTGTCCCCTGTATATGATATTCAGAAAGAATTGGTGAAGTCTAATGAGCACCCGAGTACGAAGCCATTATGGAAGCATTTGTCTGAGGAATCATTGTTGGCGAAAATGGATCCTAATGTAGCTTTAAGTTATAGAAAAGCATTGTACTCTTCCAAACAATATAAGCATGATGAAGATGATAGTTCAAGTTGTTTGAGCTCATTTTCGCATAATACTGATCACATCTACTTAAAAGGTACTGAAGATAAGGTTGTTGTGTATTTTACTAGTCTGAGGGGAATCAGGAAGACTTATGAAGATTGTTGTTCCATGCGTATGATCTTCAAAGGGGTTCGTGTATGTGTAGACGAAAGGGATATCTCTATGGATTCATCATATAGAAAAGAGTTACAAGATGTGTTACAAGGTAAAACACTAAGCTTGCCTCGGGTGTTTATAAGAGGGAAGTACATTGGTGGTTTAGAAGAGATTAAACAACTTCATGATACCGGAGAATTGGCTAAGCTTTTAGAAGGGTTCGCGGTTATGAATGATGGATTCACTTGTGAAAGTTGTGGTGAGGTGAGGTTTGTACCATGTCCTAGTTGCAATGGAAGCCAGAAATTGTTCCAAGAGGAGGAAGGGAAGTCGATGAGGTGTCCACGTTGCAATGAAAATGGATTAATTCGTTGCCCGGGCTGCTGCCCTTGAATGCAGCTAGCTCTTGGATTGATCACTGTTTAAACTTAGGTTCTTTGTTATTACTGGTATATATTTGTATATGGATATGTCTAGGTGCAAAAGTATATTGTTAACACTTGCATTAAGTTATGTACTCTCAACTTATGTCGCTCGGACACTTCAATAATAGTGTGTGTTGAATCCTTCAAATTCCAAATAGTACACTTTTAAAGGATTCGACACGAGTATGATAACTTGTCTACATCATTTATTGTCGGTGGTTACTAATCTTGCCTTGCTATGGAACCAAGTGGCAAATGCAAAAATGCCAAAATTCAAGAGAAATATTTAGTTATGGCCCCATTTCTTAATAATAATGATAAGGATGTTAGATAAGACAGTTGCAATACATTGGAGCTGTATATTAATTAATCACCAGAAATTTTGGCTGGTTATCCGTTTCTGCGATAACTGTTTAGTAAATGATCTTTTTTTAATTTAGATAATGGTTTAAAGATGCATTTTGAGCAAATTGATGAAAATGTTATGAGCAAACATCACTCCTAACAGTTAAATTTTTTGTAAAATGTTAAATGATTATTTAATGTTTTATCAATCTGAAAGAGCTATATTTGCACAACTACTAAACAATGGGAAAAATTCTAAATAATGGCCTAAAAAGAAATATTTGCATAAATCAACCTTTAATAAGTTATCTCGAGTCATAAAGAGGATAATGGTATATTATTAGTAATTTAATTATTTGATATTCTGTATTCACTTACTTGACTATTTTAAATCTACCGCGTAGGGCCCGATCCATTAAAAGAAAAGTTGGCCGGCTCAAGTATATTTGTAGCCTAAAGCCAAAATCAAATGGAGGCCTTAAACTTTATCATTTATTTTTATGAAGTTTATTATAGCCGGTTCAATTAATTTTTTTTAAGACATAGTATTCTAAATGTGACAAACTTCTTCTAATAATTCTTTTGAAAAGTTCACATTTTCTACAAATACTACTCAATATTTTTTTAAGAAAATACCTATAACTTATTATTGCTAAAGAAAATGGGTGCCCTTAAATTTGGGAACTAATGCACTTGTTTTTTTTTTTCTAAGCATGTAGAGTCGATCATCAGTTCTTCCTACCAAAAATTTCTCCGTTTCCACAAGGACTCATTAATTATAAATGAAGAGATCCTATCATTTTACCATATATCGCTAATAATATGAGGATGTCATTAACCAAATACATAATGTTTAGGAGTTCCAATACTATTACATAGTACACCATTTAACGGAAGGCATGATCATAATCATCGAAATGGGATTTACGATTCGCACCACTAATGTATGCTCTCTTTTGTGACTTACATCGTATTTTATTATTTTTAATAATTTACACGGCGTAATCTTTTTAGTCTACAAGGATAAAATAGAAAAATTAACAAGTTAGTATATTTGTTAGAATTATAAAATATAATAATTAATAGTTAAATTACTCTCTACCAATAACATAATTGATTGTTCTAGTCATTCTTTCTTAATACATGTAGAAAGCCATACAAATAAAGATTAAAACAAACACTTTCATCTACTTACAAACAAAAACCCAACAAAAAAGAAAGAAAAAAGAGGAGCCCACAAAAAATCTGAATTTGATTTTAATAACTTATATAAATCAGAAGAAAAAAAAGTGTAATGAGTTAATGGAATTGCAGCAATAACTTAAACACCACAAATACCAATTGGTTGAAAGAAATAATTGTTTGATCAAAATAAAAGAGATTTATCTTCAAACATTAATGGTGTCCCCTCCAGAGAGATTAATGTTGAGACTAAGGGTGTGTTTGGTATGGAGGAAAACATTTTCCATTTTTATCATGTTTGGTTGGCTTAAATGTTTCGAAAATATTTTCCAAATCATTTTCTCAAATTTAAGGAAAATGACTTTCCTTTCAAAATTAAGAAAAACATTTTCCAAAACTCTACTTCATCCTTTAATTTTTTTTATTATTGCTTTTGAAAAATATTATAAATATATGATTTTTAACTTTTACTCCACTCCCCCCGCCACCCCCAACCAAACAAGGCCAATCCTACCCATGCCACCCCCTCCCATGCCAGCCCGTCTATTTTTTTTAAAAAGAAATCATTTTTTACGCCACCCTCACCCCTACCCATCCCCAACCCCCGCCACCCCCGTCTAAATTTTTTTTTTGAAAAAGATTTCAAATTAAAAAAATTTCATTTTTACGCCACCCCTACCCCTTCACCCCCCTTTCCCACACCAACCCCTCTCCCGCCACCTCGTCAATTTTTTTTTATAATAAAAATTAATTTTGGAAAATATTTCAAATTTTTTTAAAAATCATTTTTACTCCACCCTCATGTAACGCCCAGTATCCGAAAACAGACCAAACCAGCAAATTTCTAGAAGTTGCAAGTGCAACACACGGTTGCCACCCACGAACCGTAGGGTGACTCACATTTCGTCCTGGTGGTCCGTGGATGGTCACTTGCAACCTTCCCCAGAAACTCAAACAAAAACTATTCTAAGGCATGACCCATGGCCGGACCCACGGACAATAGGTCAGACCACAGACCATGGTCCAAGTCCGTGAATCGAGGCCTCAGAACCTGGTCTCTGAAGTCGATCGACAGACTGACAGGGCGGATCATGGATCAGTCCTCGGATCGTCGATCAGTACGTAGGTCGAGACCCTCAGAACCTAATATCTGAAGTCGCTCGACGGACGGATTGTGGATCAGTCCACGAACCATCGATCCGTCCGTAGGTCGAGACCCTCAGGTACCCCAGAACCCATTCTCTGAAGTCGATCGACGGACTGACAGGACGGACCGTCGATCAGTCCCGTTGGTGGCTTCAACAGCTTTTAAGTCAGGGGTCGTTTGGTCTTTTCCTTATGCGTTGGACCCCTAAACTACAACGTTTAACCCCTAAACTACGTAGTTTTGGTCAGTTTTAGCCTAGTAAATTAATTAGAACTTACCCTAATCAATTATTCACCAAAATTAAGCGAAACTTAGAGCAAAATAAAGGAGAAAGTTGAGCAGCCCTAGTTCAAGAACGCAACAAGTTTTCATCAGTTCCAGCCCCGAAATCAAAATATTTCTCCATGGAATTCGTCACCAGGTATGTGGATTTTACTAGTGGGTTCCTTTCATCCATTAGGTCCCTATATTTCAATCAGAATCTTGATTCCCTTAATATTATCTAGACCTAGGGTTTCTTGAATGTTAAAAATTGTTGGGTTTTAACGGTTAGAATGATCCAAATTAGATTATCATATTGTTGCTTAGATTCTTGTATGATATTCAAAACCCTAGCTATGTAGTTCTTTTAGTTCATGAATTACACATGCTAGGTCAATTATTTCAGATATACATGCTTCAGTGTACGAATGTCACATGATCAATTGTAATTGTTGCATTCTCAGAGTTTGCATGTCAGTAATTGAGTTATCCAGTACTTCAACATTTTAGTCATAATATTGCTTATATACATTCTAATTGGTAGTAGGGTTAGACCGAGTGGACTAGGGTTCATCGTACCCTAGTAGTCCCAGAACTACGTGCCCCCGTAGGTTTATATGTCCCTTCTGTGAGGATTACATTTTAGTGATCACGCCAGTCATGCATCTATACCTGTGGCAAGGTATATTGGGTCATCTCGATGAGGGGTATACATCGGACTCCACATTTAGCTCATGTGGTTTTATGTCGGTTATTAGCAGCTCTCTTACAGTCAAATTCTATTGCATTGACCATGTTATCAGTTACAGTCAGATTTCAGTCTCAACATGTTATAAAGTTGGTCATTGCATTCAGTTAGATCATGTTCAGTATTCTCAGTATAGTATCATGCTCATCTCTTATCATTGCGTAGATATATGTTTTGGTTTAGTTATGTTTATTGTTCAGCTTTATTCTATCCTGCATGCTCAGTACATTTCAAGTACTAACACATACTCTGCGCTACATCTTCTCGTGATGTAGGTTCAGGTTCTCAGCATCCAGATCACGCATAGATCGGTTCCCGATCTTCAGCTCAGCAGTATCAATGGTGAGTCCTCATTCTCCGAGGATGACAACCATGTTTTTTTTGCTTTTAGTCTTTAGTTTCAGTTTTGCTAGATTTAGCTGGGGCATGTCCCAACACTTCTAGTCAGTTAGACGCTTATTTCAGACATAGTTAGTTTCAGCTTTACCATTTGAGTTTAACCTTTCAGTTGTTCTTAAACTCTCAAGTTTTATATATATTTAGATAGTTATGGGTATTCCCCATCATTTCATTTCAGTTTATCTTATGATTTAGCTTCCGCATATTATTTTGTTACTTTAGTTTATTCAGTATTCTTATGATATGCCAACAGGGTTATCTTGGGTTCACTCGTGATCCTAGGTCCCATGTCCGCGTCCTGGGGTAGCTTTGGGGTGTGACAAACTTGGTATCAGAGCATTAGGTTTAAGAGTCCTAGGATGTCTGAAAAGCGGCGCTAAGTAGAGTCCTTTCCATGGGTGTGAAGTGCACCACATCTAATGAGAGGGAGGCTACGAAGTGTTTTAGGGAAAAAATCTTCACTTTCTTGATATTCTTATCGTGCGTAAGGTATGATCTAATTCCTCGTTTCTAACTCGATGTTATGCACTTTTAGATCATGCCTTCTCGTAGAGCTTACGGAAGGAATGTGAATGCCTGCAACGCTAATGCAGCTCCTCCAATCCTAGATCAGGAAGTTTTAAATGCAGAGTTAAGGAACGGAATTCAGCTTTTGGCTCAGAGTGTGACCAACTAGAACAACCAGCAGGTTCCAGTTCCTGCAAATGCTAGTCGTGGATCAGCGGTAGCTAGGGTCTGTGACTTTGTTAGGATGAATCCGCCAGAGTTTATAAGGTTGCAAGTTGGTGAGGATCCCCAAAACTTCATAGATGAGGTCAAGAAGATCTTCGGAGTGATGCAAGTGACTGCAAATGATAGAGTGGAGTTAGCATCCTATCAACTTAAGGATGTAGCTCACATATGTTTACTCAATAGAAAGAAAACAGAGGTAAATATGCAACTCCTATCACTTGAGAGTGTTTTAGTGAAAATTTTCTGGACAGATTCTTCCCAAGAGTTTTGAGAAAGGAAAGAGCTCAGGAATTCATGAATTTGAGGCAAGGTAACATGATAGTCCAAGAGTACGGACTCAAGTTCACCCAACTCTCCAGGTATGCTCCTCACATGGTTGCCGATTCTAAGGCTCAAATGAACAAGTTTCTTTATAGGGTATCCGACTTAGTGAAAACAGAATGTAGAAATGCTATGTTGCAGGAAAATATGAACATCTCTAGGCTCATGAATCATGCTCAGCAGGTTGAAGGAGATAAGCTTAGGGAACATGCTAAGGATAATAAGAAGGCTAGAATAGACAACTATGAGTATTCTTAACAGAAATCGGGTGGTGGAAATCGCTCACAGTTTCAGCCAAAGTCTTCAACTCCAACACCTTCATCAGCTAGTGTTCCATCTTCCAGGTTTCGACAGGATCAAAAAGGTAGGGTATCAGGCTCTAAGTCTTAGGGGAGTGTTTCAGGCACCAAAACCTACCCAACTTATCCAAAGTGTGGTAAGAACCATTCGGGCGATTGTCTTGCAGGAAAGGAACGATGTTTTGGGTTTGTCAGTCTGGTCACAGGTTAAGAGATTGTCCTTTTACTAAAATGGGTCAATAAGGCGACAATGGTAGGGCTCAGTCCACAACTTCAACAACACTAGAAGGTTGCCCGACTTAGCACCGTAACTCATTTGGTACAGATGGCGGATAACGCAAAAATAGGTTGTATGCTCTTTAGGCTCGCCAGGATCAGGAAGATTCTCCTGATGTGGTCTACTGGTACGTTACAAGTTTTTAACTTATATGTTTATGCTTTGTTAGATCCAGGGGCTACTCTTTCCTTTGTAACTCCCTATATAGCAGTAAACTTCAATGTTAGTCCAGACACTCTCTCAGAACCCTTTTAATTCTCTACTCCAGTCGGTGACCCAGTTATAGCTAGACGGGTATACAGAAATTACCCTGTCACAGTCTATCAGAAAGTCACCTTAGCAGATCTTGTAGATTTAGAAATGGTAGACTTTGATGTCATTCTAGGCATGGATTGGTTACATTTCTGTTATGCCTCAGTCGATTGTAGAACTAGGATCGTTCGTTTTCAGTTTCCAGACGAAACAATCTTAGAATGGAAGGGTAGTAACTTAGCGCCTATGGGTCAATTTATTTCTTACCTTAAGGCCAAAAAGATGATCTCTAAGGGGTATCTTTATCATCTAGTTCGGGTTAAGAATTCAAGCTCTGAAACCCTAACTCTTGAGTCAGTTCCTGTAGTTAACGAGTTCCCAAAAATGTTTACAGAAGATCTTCCTGGAGTTCCTCCTGAAAGGGAAATCGACTTTGGAATTGATATATTTCTAGATACCCAGTCTATTTCTATTTCTCCTTACAAAATGGCTCCAGCTGAGCTTAAGGAATTGAAAGAGCAGTTGAAAGACCTTCTAGATAAGGGCTTCATTAGACCCAACATTTCCCCATGGGGTGCACTAGTGTTGTTCGTGAAGAAGAAAGATGGTTCTCTCAGGATGTGCTTTGACTATAGGCAGTTGAACAAAGTCACAATCAAGAATAAGTATCCCATCCCTAGGATTGATGACTTGTTTGACCAATTTCAGGGTGCTAGTCATTTCTCAAAGATAGACCTCAGATCCGATTATCATCAACTCAGAGTCAGAGATAGTGACATTCTGAAAACAACCTTCAGAACTCGGTATGGTCATTATGAATTTGTAGTTATGTCATTTGGACTAATCAATGCTCCTGCAGCTTTCATGGATTTGATGAACAGAGTGTTCAAGCAGTATTTGGACTTGTTCGTTATCGTCTTTATTGATGATATCCTCATTTACTCTAGGAATGAGGAAGAACATGCAACTCATTTGAGGGTTGCCCTGCAAACTCTCAAAGATTACCAGTTATTCGCTAAGTTTAGTAAATATGAGTTTTGGTTGCAATCAGTTGCTTTTCTTGGGCATATTGTGTCTAGCAAAGGGATCCGAATGGATTCTCAAAAAATAGAAGCAGTGAAATAATGGCCCAGACCTACCTCTCCTTCAAATATTAGAAGTTTCTTGAGTTTGGCATGTTACTACAGAAGGTTCGTGGAAGGATTTTCATCCATAGCTTCTCCATTGACTAAGTTGACTTAGAAAAAGGTTAAGTTCTAGTGGTCAGATGATTGTGAGAAAAGCTTCGCAGAACTGAAAGCTAGGTTGACTACAACTCCTGTTTTGACTCTACCAGAGGGTTCAGACAGTTATGTGATCTACTGTGATGCATCCAGAGTTGGCCTAGCTTGTGTACTAATGCAGCGATGTAAGGTTATAGCTTATGCTTCTAGACAACTTAAGGTGCATGAGAAAAACTATTCGGCTCATGACCTCGAGCTTGAAGTAGTGGTGTTTGCACTTAAGATTTGGAGACATTACTTGTATGGTGTTCACGTAGATGTGTTCACAGACCATAAGAGCCTTCAGTATGTGTTCACCCAGAAAGAGTTGAATTTTCGCCAGAGGAGATGGCTTGAGTTCCTCAAAGATTATGATATGAGTGTGCATTACCATCCTGGTAAGGCCAATGTAGTAACAGATGCCCTTAGTAGACTATTTATGGGTAGTGTAGCACATGTTGGGTAAGAAGTAAATGAACTAGCAAAAGATGTTCACAGGTTTGCTCATTTGGGAGTTCGGCTTATGAGAATATCATATGATGGTGTAACGGTTCAAAATGGGTCAGAATCTTCATTGGTAGCAGAGGTTAAATAGAAGCAAGACAGTGACCCGATATTGCTTTAACTAAAGGGTGCAGTTTATCAATAGAGAGTTGAGGTCTTCTCCCAAGGGGGAGATGGTGTGCTTCGCTATCAAGGTCGCTTATGTGTTCTTAAGGTGGGTGAGTTGAGACAACAGATCCCTGCAAAAGCCCATAATTCCAGATATTCTATTCATCCAAGTGTCACTAAGATGGACTGCGATCTGCGGGAAGTATTTTGGTGGAATGGTATGAAAAGGGATATAGCGGATTTTGTGGCTAAGTGCCCTAATTGCTAGGAAGTGAAGGTAGAACATCAAAAATTAGGAGGTATGACTCAAGAGATCAACATTCCTACTTGGAAATAGGAAGTGATCAACATGGACTTCATTACAGGTTTACCTCGTACTCGCAGACAACGTGACTCCATTTGGGTGATAGTTGACAGAGTTACTAAGTCTGCGCGCTTTTTGGCTGTTAAGACTACAAATTCGGTGAAGGACTATGCCAAACTTTACATTAATGAGATAGTCAGGTTGCATGTGGTTTCTTTGTCTAACATTTCAGATAGAGGTCCTAAATTTACCTCTAATTTCTAGAAGTTATTTCAGAAAGGTGTTGATACTCAGGTTAATCTTAGCACAACATTTCATCTACATACGGATGGTCAGGCAGAGCGTACCATTCAAACCTTAGAAGACATGTTGAGGGATTGTGTGATCGATTTCAAGGGTAGTTGGGATAATCATCTTCCTCTTATAGAGTTCGCCTACAATAATAGCTACCATTGCAGCATTTAGATGGCCCTTTATGAGGCATTGTATGGGCGTAAATGTAGATCTCCAATTGGTTGGTTTGAAGTAGGTGAAGCAACCTTGATAGGGCCAGATTCAGTTCATGATGCTATGGAGAAAGTGCAACTCATTAGAGATAGACTTAGGACAGCCCAGTGTCGCCCCCCGTTTTTCTCAAAACGAGTTTTGGTGCACGACCTAACAACTCTTTTGGGCTTTGGGAGGATGAAGAGTCGCCACCTAATGAATTAAGGTGTGTTAGGGCACCTATCTAACCTAACTAATTCTAACTAAAGGTCAACGAACTAGAGATCAGGGTAAGGGTTCAAATTACCTCGAGAGGAAGGTGTTAGGCATCCCTCGAGGTCCATAAATGTGGGTCCCGGCCGTATGTCATGCAATTTATGCGAGGGTTACAAGTAGCATTTGAGGTCACTTCATTTATTATTATTTAATTAAACATGCTTGCTAGGTGATGACTAATATTAAACAATTACGATCAACTCATTTATTTATTTAATTAATTAAGCATGCAAAAACTAGGTGATAACATAATACTAAATAATTAACACAAATAAAATTTAAAAGAGACAGTGAGAAGATAGAAAGTAGACAACTATATAAGTAAATATCATTTTTTATTTAATTAAACTACCCAAATAAATATAATTATAAATAGATAAAAAGAGAAAGGAAAGGGAGACTCTGAAGGACTTTACGAATCAGCACTCGATATTTCTTTATTTCGGTCGGTTACTCGTACAGACAGACAAAACCAAGGTTTGTCATTAAGACCGAGTCGATGTCATCATCTTCGCAGAGCCTAAACTATCCCTACCCCACCACCGCATGCTTTTTGTCTCTACAAGGTGCCAATCGTCCCCGCTTAAGGTGCAAGAGGCATTGGACTGCTATTAGGGTAGATTTAGACAAAGAAAAAATATATGATTCCTAATAGGCCCACCTAAACTCCAAGTCAAACAAATAGGACAACACTTAGCACGTAAATCTCATATTGGCCTCTAGGTTTTTTTATTTATTTAGCATGCTAACAAACACACATAAAGTGAAAGGTCTCATGCTTACGTGTGTGCATAGACAAGCAAACACTCAATATAGCATATAGATTAAATTTAAATGGGCGAAAATATTACAAGTCAGGTAAAGCTTATTAGACTAATTTAATTAGTAATTAATTTAAAATGGGCACTTTATAATAATGCAAATGGGCAAAAGTATTTGAAAGCAATAGCAAATTATTAATGCTGATATGTTTATTTCAAGTGGCAACAGTTTATTAGATTGATGATAAAGGTTGCAGAAAATTATTACAGAAAGCCGATTTTAGTTACCAATTGATTTTTAAAAAGACAGAAATATTATTGCAAGAGAGTGATTTAATAACTCTATTTTAAATGGTAGACAAATTTAATATCGCAGTTAACATGCAAGAGAAGATATTGATTTATTTTAAGTAGAAATTACTTATTTTAGATAGAGATTATTCATAGCAGACTAAAAAAAACATACTGAAAATTTATTAGAAGCCTATGAATATGCTAATTATGTGATTAACATGCTGAAATTTTATTAGCAACCTAATATAAATTTATTAGCTGTAAGGCTTAAGTTACTAAAACATGCAGGAATTGTTCAAACTAACTAGTTAGCATCATCGATTTTATTGTTTTAGTCCTATAGGAATGATTTCTAGATAAGAAAAGAGAAGTCACTCGAAACCTATATGCATAATTTCTACACCCAAATAATATATTAAGAATTATGTAACTCCTATAGGCATGGTATCTAAGTGTGCACAAGTTGAGATTTATTTTCTTAGGCATCTATTAGAACTATTTAAACCTATATGCATAAATACTACACTCAAATAAATGTTTTAAAATTATTTAAATCCCTATTGACATATTTTCTAAAATGGCATAATTATTGTAAAAATAAATTAAGACAATAATCACGCGTTATTCATTCATTATATGTAAGGAGCTTGGTTTAAGTAAATGAAGCAAGGATCAGTCATACATTATTTATATTTAATATTAGCAATGAAGAAAGCGACCATATAAATCAACTAAAGCAAGGTATTTAATTACATGGTTAATTTTACACTAAAATTAGGCAATCTTTAAGTAGGTGATTGGTGACAAGTAATTGATTTTATTTTAGACAAATCTTGAGTGCAAATATTAGAATGGTAACGATCAAACAGAACACACTCCTATATGCATGCTTTCTAACAACAAGTAAGTTTGCGACAAAGTAGCAATTAGCACGTAAACCCCCTCCCCTTGGATGATCCCCAAGATTATTTCATATATATAAAGAGTGTTACAACAAAATTATTACAACACCAAATAAAATAATACAAATATTATAAACACGAATGAAAACTAGATTCCATCTGAAAGACTCATCCCTGGCGACTCTTTGAACTTGAAACCAAGTCCGAACCTGCTAAAGTGAGATACAGACAAATATATGGCATACAATAATATAATATAATAAAACAATAGCACTAATTACGGGCAGATTCAACATATGCGCAAGTTCATTTTATACATATTCGGCAAAACAAACATTTAGACAAGTAAAGCATAACGACAAATATAATATCACACAGAGCGAGGAGAGAGCAAAAACTGACCCAGATGTTCCCTTTTTATTTCATTTTTTCAAACACACAACAACATTCGTAATAAAATAATGCAAGACGAAATTTAAACTAATGAAGAAGAGCTAACCGATTATGCAGAAAGTTTTATCGGCAATTAAGTATTTTAGCAAAATATCCAAATCG
Organism: Solanum okadae; assembly: GCA_036553675.1. NCBI lineage: Eukaryota > Viridiplantae > Streptophyta > Magnoliopsida > Solanales > Solanaceae > Solanum > Solanum okadae. The sequence continues at coordinate 15,098,447 of CM071681.1, read as the reverse complement.
AATCAGCTACACAACAACACAGCAACACAGCAACACAGCAAAGCGAGAGCAGTTCAATGCTTTAGACTTCTTTTCTTTTAAACCGTAAAGTATTTTTTTTTCTTTTTAGTGTTAAGAATGTGTAAGAAGGTTCAACCGTGTGATGGTTCTAGCCTTTTTTTTTATAATGAGACAAAGGGCCACTTTATATAATAGCAGAATAGAGCATGCAAAGGAAAACAATAAATTAAGGAGTCAATTATAATTTATTTCCTTAAACAACCGGGAACCGAATCAAATTCTATATAATTTATTTTATTTTATTTTATTTTTACCAAATATAAAAGCAAGTGAGAATCTACATACTAAAAAAATGTTAATATTATTTAATATTCACAAGCAATTTATTACCATATAATCAGACAAATCAGAAACGGGCAAGAGACAATTATGGAAATAAAATCAATCTACTGGATCAAGCAAAGAATCAATTCAATTTAAACAAATTGCATTACCTTAAAGAAAGCCATAAATAGTTATTGACCATTTCAAATAATCAATTATATGCGAGAAAACATTAACATATTAGCATAATTAGGAGATTAGCATAATTAGGAGAAATCGAAGCAACATTTAATCGGTTAATTATGCATTAACAATTTCAGCAGTCATATTATCATCCATTTGAAGGCTTAAATCATATGATACCATATCATTATCAAGCTAACAAACAAGTCCGCAAGAACAAGAGAAATCATAACTAGTACGGTTCACATTAAAAATGGAATAAACTCTCATAAAGTGAGCATGCATAACAACATTTATACATCAGAAAATCCATGCCAAAATGTGAATGAAAAGAAGAACAAAAATTATTAAAAGATGAGATAATAATTTTAAAGAACTATACCTGGACGGATCTGTTAGAGATCCGTCTTTTAAATCAACTCAAAATTTCAAAAGCTCCAGCGGAGCTTATTGTTGCTATTTGCCGGCGTCACTGACCTCACATGGCCGCTGGTTCTCGCCGGAAAGAGAAGAGAAACGAGGCGGCGCTGGCTCTACCTTCTCGCTGACGGTTGCTGCTTGTTGCTGCTGCTGTTTGCGCCGATTGGAGCTGCTGCCAGCGATGGAGGCTTGCTGGTGGTTCTCGCCAGCTTGTGGAGTTGTTGTCGTTCGGATCTTGTTGCTGTCGCTGGAAAGAGAGGAGACCAACGTTGGCCTGCTGCTCGGAGCAACGTCATTGTTGATGTCCGGTGGCTTCACTGGTCGAAGCTGCTGCACGTGCTCGCCTGGCTGCTGTATCTGCGCCGACTGCTTGCTGCTGGTGGTCCTGTGAAGAGAGGAGAGAAAAGAGAAGAAGAAGAGAGGAGAGGCGCTGGGGGACTGGTGGTGTCAGAGTCTCGCTAGTTGGAGCAGCGAAATGGCAACCGCCATTGTTGTTGTTGTCGATGGAGGAGAAAGTCGGAGAAGAGAGAAAGGGGCGGCGACTGCTGATTTTTTGGAGGAGGAGAATGAATAATGTTTAGGGTTAGGTTCTTTTGACTATTAAAATAGGAAAGTAAGGGTAATTGATCATGACCCTTGGATTAGGATTAGATGAGCGGCTAGGATTTAATTTAAGGATGGACGGATGAGATTAAAATAAAATGGGTCTTGAGAGTTGAATTGGAATAGCCAAAAATTGAAATATATATTGGCTAGAATTGAAATGAAAGGTGGCTATAATTGAAATAAGATTGGAATTGAATAGGCTAAAATTGCAAGGAATTAGAATAAAATAGGTTACAATTTAAATGATTTAGAGCAATTTTAAAAGAAATGCTATCCAATTTAAATACTACAAAATTATAATTAAAATTACTTAAAATTTTAAAACATTTGAATTATTTTGAATTTTACTAATAGTTTAAAAATATTTTAATAGTATTTGCAATAATTTTTTATAAAGCATGCATACTAAATATAACTTTTAGACAAAATCGATTATAATTTTAAACTCGACACATTTTTAAAAAAATACTTATTTAATTGAATAGCATTTCCAAAAATTGCTAAAGGTCGGTCAAAATTGGGTGTCAACACCCAGAGTCGCCAAAAGTCCTATGCAGATAGAAGGAGAAGGGAATTATAGTTCCAAGTTGATGATTGGGTTTTCCTGAAAGTGCCACCTATGAAGGGGGTGTTGAGATTTGGCAAGAAAGGAAAGCTCAGTCCTAGATATGTAGGCCTATACAAGATCTTGAAAATAGTTGGTAAAGTGGCTTATGAGTTAGAGTTGCCAACAAAACTAGCAGCAATGCATTCGATTTTTCACATTTTGTTGTTGAAGAAGTGTGTGGGTGATCCGATATCTATTGTACCTTTAGAAACTGTGGATGTGAAGGATAGTCTCACTTATGAAGATGTACCAGTTGAAATCCTTGATCGTCGGGTTCGAAGGTTGAGAAACAAAGAAGTCGCTTCAGTTAAGGTTTTGTGGAGGAGTCAGTCCGTAGAGGTTCGAAGGTTTTGAGAAACTATGTTGTTTCTTGTCAAAGTGTCTAATATATAAGATAGACAAAACAACTTAGTAGCATGTCATTGCTCTAGAACTCTGCACCTCTGTTACCGTGCCCACCTACCACAACAGCTTTTGCAGCTGCATTCCACTAACTTTCCCTGAACGATCACATCTCGAAGGATCATGTCCCTCTACCAGATCCAACTATTCCATAGAGTTTGTTAAATCATTGGAACATCAGAATACAACAAACTATTAGTATAGTATTTATTAATTTAAGAGAAAATACATCAAAAAACTCCGAACTTGTCCACTAAACTTACTTTAGTCCTTTATCTTTACAAATTATTATTTACCCCCTTAATCTCATTTCAAGTGAAATAAAATCCACCCAAAAAGCTGATGTGGCAAATAAAAAAACAAAAAACGAGTGGAAATGTAAAAAATAAAAAAAATAAAAATAAATAGGTCCCTTTTTTTCTTTCCAACCAATAAGGTTTCATCTTCCTCACACCCCACCACCAACACCTGATGTGGCAATGAAATGGTGTGTGTGTAATACACTTGCCACTGTGAGACTGGTATTGTCGTATTAGGGTTGGAAAAAAATCACTTCAAAGATGTTAAGGGGGTATTTAAATGCCCGTGTAGTTTAAGTGTTAAAGTAAGTTGTGCTGCCAAGTTCATGGGTTTTTTTTAATGTATTTTCTCTTAATTTAACTATCTGGCATTTCGTATTCACTGACTCGACTATTCTAAATTCATCGCGTAGGTCCATTAAAGGAGAAGTTCTTCCTACCAGAAATTTCTCCATTTTCATTATAACTCATAAATTACTGATGGACAAATCTTATTCATAACACAATATCCTCAATAATACATAATGTTTAGGATCTCCAATACTATTACATAGTACACCATTTAACAAAAGGCATGATCATAATCATGGAAATGGAAACTTTTGTATATAAATTTGGATAACCATCTTGAAGCCATGAAGCATAGTAATGCCAAGAAGACCAATGAATATCTTGCAGCAATTGACATGACACTCTCCTTTGCTGCAGCAGCAATTCCAATTGAAGCAACAGAGATAATTTGCATAATGATTTCAAGGACATTTAGACTTTTATATGCTCTGCTACAACTGCTACAATTTATTGTATGCGTCCAGTACCTATGCATTCATATAACAAGTATAATATTTAGATAAGACGATTCACACAATTTAATATCGAGCTATATACACACCTGTCCAAAAGTTGTTCCCTAGCAGGAGTTGGTTGCAAATCACCAGTAAATTTTGTGCCCCAATCAACTTGGGCACCTCCATATTTGGTCAACCATCTTCTAAAACCAACCACAAGTGCATCTGCCTTTGTTGGTACATAACAAACTTTTTGCCAATTCTGTGGACCTTTTTCCCTTAGCTTGTGCTCCTTCAAAAGGAACTAAATATTACACATTGTAGAGATAATATTTTTGGAGAGTCTGATGAACAACATAATTAATTTCTACTAATCAACTTTTTTAAGAAATACAACATATATATACCAGTATAATCCACAAGTGGAGATTGAAGAAGGTAGTGTATACACAGATCTTACCCCTACCTTGAAGGTAGAACGATTGTTCCCACTAGGCCCTCAACTCAACGTAAAACATAATAAAGTGTTGGTGTAACATACCATAAATACAATAAATTATAATAGATTACAGTTGAAAACAAATTGACAAAAATAAATAAACAATCACTTAGGTTGTGATGATACATAACGTGACATATGATACATTTTTATTAATATTAAAATGTCAAACTAACATAACAGAAGTGAAAAAGTCACGACGAAATACTAAAGATAGCATGATAAATCATTTTGAAAAAATAATATTTTATTTATAATGAAAATCAAAGAACAAGAAATTACAAGAATAATGTTACGACTACTAGTAAAATCAAAAAATTTGTAAGAGGATAATTAATTACCTGAAGATGAAGTAAATATAAATCAGAATCAATGATTAGGTTATTGTCAAGGTGAAATTTCCATGGTGGAAATAGTTTATACTCCCAACCAGCAAAGTTTCTGAAGGATGTCAGCATCAATCTGCAATTACCTGGACTTACTGGAACACATAGAAATACTAGAAATATTCTATTTGTATCATTTGATGATGATTCTTCCTGCATCACATCACAAATAAAATAAATCTTAGAAGTACACTGTCATAGTAAAGATCTTTTATATTAGCGATAAGGCACAGGTATCCCTCTAGATTATGATCGAAATCTAGAGACACACCTTAATTAAACTAAGGTTCTATTATCCTAATTTTTTATTTTTTTTTGTAATTTTGTATACCTTTTTGGCTTACGTGGCATCCAAACATATCATACGCGCCTCAACTACGTGGAGTCACAGAGTGTGCCACGTAAGCCAAAAGGTGTACACTTTAAAAAAAAAAAAAAGAGTTTGGACAGGTAATAGGACTTTAGTTTAGTTAAGGTGTGTCTCTAGGATTCGGTCATAGTCTAGGGGTACTAGTGTCTTATCCCTTCATATAATCAATGCAGTTTAACTTGGGGGGGGGGGGGGGGGTTATTAATTTTTGTTTTGATCCCTCAATTAATTAATATTAAACTGGTCTTGGTTCTCCGTACATCATACTACTCGTCCCATACCTTCTGCCTATCTCATATGTATGGAACCTGATCTTTTTCGATTCTAACCTTTCCCTCGAATACATTGGGTAGGTAGGACATTTAAAATAGCAGCCAATTTATTTAGATCAATTTTTATGTTATATTATATGTTCTCTATAACAAAATAACATGTTATAACAATCAAAAGGTATTTGGTTAAACGATGATATTATAGAGAAACTTCGAAAAAGATAATTACCTTTGATTCATAATTATCCAAATAGCTTTGAACACCAAATGGACCATAGTACACACAAGGGGCAATAAATTTGTGTTCATCATGTCCTTGCTTTGCAATAAATCCATTTATGTCTAATTTTTCAAGGCTTATATCAAGTGGTTTTCCTCCTTCTCTATCACCCTTCACAGTGCACATATTAATTAAATATTATTAGTTTGGTAAAAACATCCAAATACAATAAAAATTCAAAACAAGTATTTGTATATATGTTAAGGTTTAATTTTCTTATCTGTTTGGACCTTCTATTTTCCCAATTTTCATTATGCCATGATGTGCATAATTGACATGAGATGGGTCCATGAGGTTTTCAATCAAAAACTCATACCTGAAAAAATAATTATTTCTCAATTAAATTTTTCAAACTCTGATTAAATATTAATTCTACCAAGTAATAATAAATAGGCTAATGCAAACTTTTCTAGAGTTGAAATAATTGTGTAGGAAAATGACTTTTGCCTAAAGGGAGAGAAGTCATTTTAAAATGTTTTTCCTTGAAAGTACTTTATGATAATTTTAACCAAACTTCAGAAAATGACTTATTAACTTTTTATTTTTTCAAAAAAATGACTTATTTTCTTAAAAATATTTTTCCAAAAATTAGTTTTTGTCATGCCAAAATAAAACACCAAATATATTTACAAGGGTACTTACCCATATGGGATGTCTCTAACAAGTGTTGTTTTTGCATATGAAGTTAAATCATCTAAAAGTGGAATATAAGGTGGGGTTTTGCTCAAGTGTATGTCCTTGTATAAAGGATCAGTGTTGGGCCAAAACCAAAGAATGTCATTTTGCACAAAACTTGGATACACTGCTACACATGCTCTTTTGGATGTGTGAACCTACAAAAAATTAATATATAGTCACTCCTTATCATAAGTAAATAAAAAAAACTGTACAAAATCATGTGAAAAGTCGAAACATTTAATTAATGATCATTTCACCACAACCTTATTTGTAAAACCCATTGACCTTGAATATATGCAATAATGAGTTAGGAGTAAATCTTAATTTGATATGATAGTAGAGTCAGATCCGATTCAATGCGAGCTCCCGGATATGTGTGTGTGGAAACTCCCCGGGACTGATTGAAGGGGGTGGAAATACCCCGGGTCAATTATTATGCACACTCCGTACCGGACAGTGGAATTCCGGATCTGAGCATAAATGCATAAATGAGTCTTTTATTGGCCTCGGTTGTCATCTATGCTCTTCAACTAATTTGAGTGTGCACAAGTAGATACTTAAACTTGCATAAAGATGAACAAATATACACACGTGTCCTACTTGACATAATACAAGTAGGACATTACACAGGTTGTGAAATGTCATGTAGGACGTCACATGGGATGTGTGTGTCTAGCTGAGACCAAGTTAAAAGACATGTTTATTTATAATGTCAATGGAATATAATACCACAACGATGACGGACGAAAGTCTTGAGTTCCTTATAAGATTTGGGCAACCCTCCTTTTTTAAGCTACCTTTTGAGGGTGTGAATTAAGTTTAAAATCTAATTTAACAAATCAACAAATATTTGGTCGTCCAATATATTTATCACTTAATAATTAATCAAGAAAACATACATGTTTGTTTTCCAATTTCACCCTTATCACTCCAAAAGGACATAAAGTAATTAAGTACTCATATAAGGAACAAATAAATGTAATTTAATCAAATATCTCTTATACTCCCTCCCTTTCATATATTTTATATGTGAAAGGTAGGAGTTCAAGAAAGAAAGAAAAAGATAGGCTCTTTTTTTAAAAAAACAACTTATGGTTTTAAACATAAAATAATGTATGTCATTAACCTAAATGTAAAATGAGAAGTTAAAAAAAGTTAAAAGTGTGATTCATTTTGAAATACATCAAAAAAGGAAAATGTTTATGATGGGATGGATAAAATGCTTTCAGCCCTAATCAAAAATTTCATGTTTGAGTTTTGAGGTTGGAATGAACTAAATAACGTAAAACAGAAAAAAAAAATGGTGATTTATATTATCAAATAATTTTCTTAATAGGTGTGTCAAAACGTTAAATGACAGATAAAAAGAGAGTAGTACTTACATGAGGCTTGTCTCTAGGAGCTTGAGGAATGAACTTGCAATCACCAGAACCACTAAAACACCAACCATGATATACACATTGCAATCTTCCCCATTGATCAATTCTCCCTTGAGAAAGTGGAGCCAATCTATGAGAACAAGCATCATCCATCACTCTCCATTCCTCCAAATTTTTATCCCACCACACTACCAAATCAATTCCCATCACTTTTTTCCCATGTGGCCTTCTCTTATCAAGTTCACTTAGTGGCATTATTGGATACCATTGTGCATACCAATCAAATTTCTCTTTTTCTTGATTTTTTTCATTTTTAGTACTAATTTCTTGTTCATAATTTGGAAGTAGTTGTTGTGGTTCATTAGTTGAATTAAAAATATTGGTAGTGAAAAGATTGAATCTTGACTTGTGGGGTTGTTGATGATTTAGCGAAAAAGAAAAGTTTGGTTTCTTCTCACATATAATTCTTGAAAATCTAGGTGTTTTCAAGTTGAAGTGAAATGGTGTAAAACAAGTAGAAATTTTAAGAGCTTCCATATAGCTAGCTAGTCTTCAAGTGTATGCTTCTTTTTCTTGTGTCAATCATTTATATAACTCTAACTATTCCTTTGGTTCTTTTTTAAAGTGATACATGTGTGCAAATCACGTACGCTAAATTAATTATATTAAAAGTATGGATTACTTACAAATATTAATTAATTTTTTTTCTTCATTAAAGGACTCTTTATAATTTAAAAAAATTAGCATAAACTATTTTCCTAAAATAATCGTTATTTAATTAATATCTAAATATTTTTTTAAAAAAATAATTAAAGTTAAACTATTAAATCTTTACTCATTTTTAAAATAAAGGCTTCTAATATGTAGTAATTTATAATTTTAATACTTTCTTATTTGAATTATATTAAAATTTTAAAATTTTAAATTAACTATTCAATTTTCTAGAAATCAACGAGTGCATAAATGCCAACTAAGAATTTAAAAGAGAAAAGGCATAAAATCCCCTCTGAACTTGTCCGCGCAACTTACTTTAGCACTTTAATTATACGGGTATTTTTTTATCCCCCTAATTTAATCTGAAGTGAATTTAATTACCCCTTAAAGGATGATGTGACAAAATTTGTATCACCAACTTTCTATAAGCGTGTGAGACAAAAAACACCAAAAAACTGATGCATGTCATCTTTTTATTGAATGACATACTTAATAATTTATTTTATTATTTTTTAAATTTCAATTAACTTCTCTTTCACTGCATCTTCTTCTTCCTTTCTTTTTCTTTTCTCAAAACTCTTTCTCTTTCTTATTTGTTTTATTTAGTTCAAAGTAAACATTTACTCTCAAATGTAATTTTTTCCACATTTTTTCTTCTTCTTTCCTATTTTGCTTTTAATCATTTCTTGTTTTTCTGTTTTTCTTTGACAAATTTTTTGGTGCTTGATTCACTGGCAATATTTTTTATATCAAAAAAAATTATTAGATCTATCAATTTAAAGAGATTTAAAGAGATTAAAAAAAAAAAGTCGATTCCACCAAAAAAAATTCAAAGATACTGTTGGCAAAAAATAGATTGTGGAGATTTCGCCCAATTCATTGATAAATTAACATTTTTATGTAAATAATTTTTTTAATTTTTGAGGAAGGTGGTATGATGTAACTAAAACTGAACTGAAATTGCAATGGAAATTTGAATTATAATTTGTAGATTGAGGGGTAAATTCATTGATAGGTTTAATTTTTGGCTCAGTTTTAGATATAATCATGGTGGGTATAGGAGTTGTTGGTTTAATGTGGAAATTGACGTCTACAAATGAAATATAGAAATCTATTTTCTTACAAAAAATAGAAAATTGAAGAAGTTTTTTTATTTATTTTTAACATAAAGAGAAAATCATTATATAATGGAAGAAGAAAAGTTTGAATTTTTTTTTACTGTAAAAGGAAGAGTTGTTGTTGAGAAGGTGACAAACATTGGGGGGAGGACAATTAATGATGAAAAAGAAACAATTATTATTAAGATTTAAGTAATTAATTAGAAATTTAGTTAATGTACACATGGACGAATGAAAATACGTGTGACTCAACATCACCCAATCTTCAATTGGGCTGGTGACGGGAAGGTTGAAAAAAAAACACGTAAAAAATGTTAAGGGGTATTTAAACACCCGTATAATTAAAGTGCTAAAATAAATTATTCGGACAAGTTCAGCGGATTTTATTTTATGTCTTTTCTCAATTTAAAATAAGGGCACCATAATGTTATGCTCTCCAATATCTTTTCGTTTTCTGTCCCAAAGTATCAAATTCTTTTACCCATAAAAATGGAGCCTACACTTTGATTGAATTTTATTTGGGTAAGAGATTTTTAGGGTTTCTGTAGCAAATTTTTATTTTGCAATCTTTTACCCATAAAAAGAATTAATACATAATGCACTAGCTACAGATTTGATGTAGACATTTTATTTATATATTAAATAAATATAGATAGATACATATCCAATCTTCAATTCTAGAAGAATATAAGTTATTCTTATTCATTATACTCGACGCATGTGTCTGTGCTAGCATGAATCCAATATCTGTTATTTTTTTAATCTCAATTTGTGTGATATAGATAGAATTAGGTAAGTCAATTAAATTTTAATATGATTTTTAGTTATTTTAAGTTGTTAATTATTGTGATTTATAGTATCATAATTTTTAAATAATATATGTTAGTTACTCTCCTTGTTCCAATTTATGTGATACTGATATATTTTTTAGAATCAATTTAAATTTTTTTTATGTCTTTTATTTTTTTAATTATGATCTATATTACTTTTACATCATTTTTAAACAATATATGTTACTCATCTATCCATATTTATGTGACACTGCTTCGAGGGTCAATTGAACTTTTTATACGTCTTTTAAATATTTTAAGTTGCTAATCATTGTGATTTATAATATTTCTTATGTAATTTTCAAATAATATATATTACTCAATTTGTCTTAGCACATATAGAATTTCAAGAGTCAATCAAATGTTGTTAATTATTGAGGTTTATAATACTTTTTACCTAATTTCCAAAATTGAATACATGTTACTTCTTTTGTCTTCATTTTATGTGACACCGATAGATTAATTTGAAGATACATATCTAAATTCATTATTTTTTTCATACAAACAGTTTAGCAATGGATTAACAATAAATTAAAATCCATATCTAAATTCATTTTTTTCATATGATATTTGTTATCAAATGACGTATATATGCGCCTCAATCACATACACTATGCAACTTATAAATGTCGATGAATCGGTGTGAATTGGAGGAATAATGTTGTAATAATTAGTAAGAATATTATACTACGTTATTTTTTTGTGTTAAACTATGATTAGAGGTTTACGAGAGCTTCATCACAAACCAAATTCAATATTTTTGTGGTGTGTTTTTGTGTATCAGTTTTAGTATTAATATAATTTATAAAGAAATATATATATATATATATATATATATATATATATATATATATAATTTATATTTTTTTTATATTAATAACGAAATTTTATTCACTATTTTTAATTTTACTTCTTAATTATTGATGTGATGATAAATTTATTATATATATTTTTTTTATTCAAAAGATTATACTATAATCATGTCTACATGACAACAACCATTTAGAAAATCTAGATGTTTTAACAAGTAGAATCTTTGACAGCTTCCATATTTCTTTTCCTTGTGTCAATTATTTATATTATATTCCAAAGTATTCTCTCCGTTCATTTTTAAATGAATTTTGTCTTTTTAAAAATAAAAAAAATCATGAATGAAAATTTTATTTATTATGATATTTATATTAATTAGTAATAATTTCAATGGATTTAAGAAATAATTTAAAGAATAAATAATTAATGTAAAAGGTAAAATAATTTATAATATGTAAGCGTGTGTATATATATATATATATATATATTAGAAGAGAGGGTTTCAACATGTCACCTTAGTGACATTAAATGAAAGTTTAAGGATATAATGGTATTTTGAAAGATGACTAAATTCGAATTCACGCCGGGAAGTTCCACATTAGGGTAAAGCGCTCCCTAATAAATGCGATTTCGTATTCAAGGGGAATTGAATCTGAGAGCTCTTGATTAAAAATGAGGAATATTTACTACTTCGCGACAACCCTCGTTGGTGTGTTTTCCGCTTTATTCTTTATATCACATCAGCAGCTCCATAAAAGACCTTTTCTGTTAAATTACAGATGATGCCATTCACTGAAATATCATTGAATGTGGTGGGACCCATTGAACTACAATTGTGGTAAATTCCCTCAACTTTTGCCTTATTTATTATTTTTAATAGGGAAAAGGTCCTGATTTACCCCTAAACTTTATGATTTGGAGCTGATATACCCTCCGTTTAAAAAATGGCTCATATATGCCCCTGCCGTTATAGAAATGGCTCATATATGCCCTTTTACTTAACAGAAATTTTTTTAATAAATTAAAAATTCATTTTTTTTTACTTTAATTTAAGAAAATGTCATGTAGCTTTTAAAATACCCCACTTTCCACCATACCCACCCGACCCAATTGGAAACAGTAGAAACCCACCCGCTCAAATTAACTTCACCCATTTCATTTCATGGTTTCCACCTCAACAAAAACAAAAATAATTTTTTTGTTAGTATCCGGTCTCATTTTGAGTGAAGATTGCTAATTTTAGGACATGAATACAGTTAAATAAATATTTCCCTTAATTGCCTCTTCTTTCGGCTATACAAGGACGAGAATGATTTCTTGATGGCTTTGTTCTGGGCATACATTTATATCCTTTTCCAATTCGAGGGTTTCTTTTTTACCAGATTGTGTTTCCTCTCTTTATCCGGGGGTGCCCTCTGCTTGGTACATTTCTCAAGCAATTTGTTCTTTCTTATCCATTGATCTTTTTCACACTAAATGAACATGTTTGTTTAGAGATAGATTATCACTCACTTTATGCTTAAGTTGTGGATTTACGGTATATAAGCTTACCTAGTTTCTATTTAAGATGGATCAATTTACATACCCTAACAAAGTAAAGGTTAAATGTGCAATATATAGGATGCATAACGCATCTCTTGTAATAATATTTGATGCTTGCAAACTTTGGTATGTTAAATGCTTGATAAATAACTGGGTTTATTATTTTGTGGGCACTTTAGGAACTGAGGCAGATCCAAGGAAGAAGGGCACTACTGCGGCCGCTTAAGTTTCTAAAGAGGCAGTTTGACGTTTTATTTTTATTTTGCCTTCCATTTCACCGATAAATTGAAGTTTTGAATATTCGTTTCTCAAATATCACCCGAACTCAGGATTGTAGAGCTCACTGGAACCCTCACAATTTTTTTTGGTTTCATTTGAGTGTGGAAATAACGAAATGAAATGAGTTAGGTTAATTTGGGTGGGTGAGATTTTTTGTTTCCAATTGGGTAGGGTGGTATGGTGGAGTGGAAGGTGGGTATTTTAAAAGCCACATGACATTTTCTTAAATTAAAGTAAAAAAAATTAATTTTTAATTTATTAAAAAAAATTCTGTTAAGTAAAAGGGCATATATGAGCCATTTCTATAACGGCAGGGGCATATATGAGCCATTTTTTAAACGGAGGGTATATCAGCTCCAAATCATAAAGTTGAGGGGTAAATCAGGACCTTTTCCCTTTTTAATAAAACACTTTTGGGCCATTTTATTTATGAAACTAGATATTGGATCCATGCTAGCATAGTGTCACGTCCCGCCATATCACAGTGAAATTTTATGTCCGAACAAGATCTTGAAAGACTAGTGAATAAGTTGTCAAGTGCCGCACGGAGCTTTAGTAAAACTCTAAGTCTGTGACAATAGGCCCACATATATTATTTGGTTGTTTTAATTAATATGACACAAATATTAATTGAAGAGTCAATTAAATTTTAATATATAAATGTTTTAAGTTGTTAATTATTGTGATTTATAGTATTTTTACGTATTTTTAAATAATAGTATTTTGTTCTCTCTGATCCATTTATGTGAAACTAATGAAATTTTGAGAAACAATCAGAATCTTTATATGTGTTTTAAATATTTTAACTTGTTAATTATTATAATTTTTTATAGTATTTTTTGTTTAATTTTCAAATAATGTATATTATTTCTCTAGTCCCAATTTATGTGGCATTTTAAAGTGATTTACAATACTTTTTACGTTATTTTCAAACAATATAAGTTACTTTTTTTGTCCCATATTTTGTGACATTGATAAAATTTCAAGAGTCAATCGAATTTATTATACTTGTATATATTTTAAATTATTAATTATAATGAATAATTTAATATTTTTTTATCTAATTTTTATAACTATAGAGAAACTAAAGAAATAAGACAAATAAATTTAAAGACTATAACTCTTGAAACTCTCTATTGGAGTATAAGTTATTAATTATATAACAATCAAATAAGAAAATGAAGTGCCAAAAAACTATTAAAGTGGGGCCCACAAAACTTCTAGATAAAGGAAAAAGGCCGATACATATATGAAGAAAAATGCAAGTGGACCATGTCAGCCAAATATATGGTATACGAAAAATTTGACACGTGAATCATTATGTTCCATTTTCTGAAAATATGGGCCAAAGTTCATTCTCTCTCTTACCTTTTAACTTTTTTTCCATTACTTTAACTTTTCAACTTTTTTTTTTTTTAAACCAATATTTCAAGTTTTGCTATTTTCCTTTATCTTTAAATAATTTTAAAAGTATAAATTTAGCCTAATTAATCATACTCCTAAATCCTAATATTTGGTATTATTTTTCAATCCTATATTAATTATCTAAATTACTAAAATTAATTATTAAAATTATTTATCAATTAACAAAATAAAATTATCATTTTTTTTATTTTCATTACCCTAGCAATTATTCTTTTTGAAAGTATAAACAAAATTTGTAAAATTGTAAAAAAATATATCTTAAAGAGTAAATTAGTAAATTATCATTTTTAATAATAATTTCTTAAAGAACATGTATAAAAGTAAAATAACTAATACGAAAAACGAAAGGAGTATAAAATCAATTTTTTTTCTCTTCTCAATAATTTCATAATTTTCTATTTTCGTAAACACTTAAATGTATCCAATATTCTCCAACAAGAAAATATAATAGAAAGACCATCTGTAATCTTGGCAAATAATCACATAAGTTTTGTTTCTATTTTCATGTAATCCAAAACCGAAAATCATCCATAACCTCCTATATACTTACATACATATTCTCTCAATCTATATGGTATATTTTTGTTTTTGAAATTCAAGCTATGTGAAATTTAATTAATATTTTAAAGATATTTTTTTATTATTATATTAACATGATAAGAATTGCAACTTATAGTGTTTGTTAAAAAATATAACCTTCTCACTAAGTTGCAATTCAACCTAAAATATTATTAGTTGCAATTCTTATCATGTTAATATAATAAAAAAATATTTATAGATTGAATTTTGAGAACAAAAAATAATAAATTAATAGAGAGAGAAAAATGAAAAAAATAATTAATTATATTTTGATTTTTTTTATTTACACGTAATTTTTAATAACTATTTATCTTTGTCCTAAAAATAATACAATTGATTCGGTATGAGGTTAAGACCACATATCTTAATTTAACTTTTTGAATTAGGAATTATTTGACTTTAAATCTAAATTAATATTAATATATTTATCTCTTTGATTTTTAACAAATGAACATTATGAATTATCAAAACGATAAATAAAATAAATTACTTATTTTCTATTGAAGAATTGGAGAAATAATGCGCAAAAGAGGTAATAAATTACTGATTTAGGATATTATTATTTTTATTGTGTAATGAAATATATTTAAAATTTAAAATTTTACGAAGTACTCTACATAGAAGGGGGTTAAATACAAGGTGGGGTGGAGGATTGAGAAGAGAAATAGAAAAGTTATAAAGATAATGGACCCACAAAATAAATTTTTGTGCATCAACCACCATAAAACTTTTCCATGTTATATTGAAAATAATTGAAAATAGTATGATTCTTTTGTCCACAACTGAGAAGGTACATGCATAGAAAAATAAAGTACAATTAGTGGTGGCAAATGGGTGGGTTGGGTCAAATTTTGGCGGGTTGAAAATGGGTCAATATAAAATGGGTAATAATTTAACCGCCCATATTTGATATGTGTAAAAATGGATTGGATAACAAATGGATTGGGTAAAATACTAGTTTACCCATATTTTACCCATATTTTCATGAGTAAAGACTAAAGAGTACTATACTTAAGAATTCAGCATGGAGAAAATATTTTAGTCTTTTTTAGATGAAAAATGTTGAAAATGCTTCATTTAATTTTATTGTATCATAAAAGTAAAAAAAATCAATCCTAACTTTTCAATATAGAATAAATTTATGTAATAACAAGGGGAAAATATTTTTAATTTGAATGTAAATGAATAGTTGCATTTTAGGACTAAAACATGCTTAATGCACTTTAAGGCTTAAGCAATGTCTAATACTAATACATGATTTGCTTATTTTACACTATTATTTATTATCCAATATAAAATTAAACAATTATAAAAATATAATTATAATTAACAAAAGAGATGTACATTTAAAATATATATTTTTGGAGGGTCAAAGACTTCACATTTTCAATTATAGAGAAAAATAATTAGTTCTATAGAAGAACATAAAAATGAAGAGAAGTTATAATTTTTTTTTAGTGATATCATGAATTTTGAGTGAATAAAAGTTAGAAGTTTAACCCATTTGGCTAATTTATATTTTACCCATAGTTTACCCATATTTTACCCATATTTTTATGGGTTGAATATGGGTATCAACCCATATTTTACCCATGTAAAAAATCGCTCACCCAACCCATTAAAATATGAACAGGTTGGATGGGTTACCAAAATATGAGCTCATTTGCCGACACTAAGTACAATAGAACTAAAGCAAAGAATTATTAAAGTACCAAAAATAGCCCCAATTTGTAAGTTGACAACACAACGGAGAGTTGCTTCTGAGGCCTCTTCTATATATAGAGAGAATGTCCATTGATGAGATTGAAATTGGTCCTAAATATATATTTTTTGAAATAAAATATTGTTAATTCAGATTGAAAATGTATATAAATATTTTTTAAAAGTGTTATATTACATTAAAATAATTACGAATATTAATTATTTAATTAATAGTCTTATATGATTTATAATATGCTAATTACAAATATTATATAGTTGAAATAATAATAAAATAATTAAAAAGTAAAATAGAAAGTGTGAATAGTAATTCTTCAATCCTCTCTATAAATGAAGAATAGAGAGTGAAATAGAGAATGATTGGAGAGAGCATTCTCTATTTTATTCTGCAAATATAGAAAATATAGAGTAAAATGAAGGTGGATCGGAGATAGTTTTATAGGTTTTTTGTTTCCAAGATATTTATAATTGATAAATATGATCTTTAAAATCAAATTATGATTAAATGTAAATAATTGTTTTTTTTAAAATAAAAATAATATGATATAAAATAAAATGAAAAAGTCGATAGACTCCTTATGCTTTAGAGAGAATTTATCGTGATTGAAAACATCTTCCTCTACTATATTATATTTTTAGATAATTGAAATTTAAAAATTTGAATATCAATAGTATAGAAAATTTGTAAAAATAAATTATGCATAACTTTATCCTAATATTTTGTATATATATTTTTTATAATGTTGGGCCCGTGCTGATACAGGTCATTTTTCTTAGTGTGTGTATATGTAACACCTCGTTATTTGAAAGAGCTAAAATTAGAAAGAACCATTTTTGGAAAGAATGAAAATCTGAAAGTTGGCAAGTTATGTTAAGTATGAGTTTTGAGTCAACTTCAAACGACCATAACTCCTAGTACATGATAAGTTAGGTGAGCTACAAGATATTAAATGAAAATTCTTTGAATTATCTTTCCAACGCCACCAAATTTGCTAGTTTTCAAGTTTGTATGAGGGAGATATGCCTGTTTGAAATCGGACTGTCTGATTAAGGAAAGTTACTCGAATTTTGGAAGGGTATTTCGATCTTTTCATTAACCAATTAATTAAATCCATTTTTAGTAATTTATTTGGGGTCTAAATTTCACGCTAGGGATTTTAGAGAAAGAACTCAAGAGGAGAAAGGAGGAGAAAAGGTCAAGATTCGTCTAGTTCTTGCGATTTTGGCTGCGGAGTTCACCAAAGATTCTATCCTAAGAGGTATGTGAGTTTTTCATAGCATTGGTTTCGTTCACCCACGTGCCAATCATGTTTAGTTCAGCGAAATTCGTTCTAGAAAGTTGAAAGTTGATGATTTTGAATTGTATTCTTGAATATTGGCTTTTGTTCTTGAGTTAAGTTGGGATTGTTGAGTTCTTGAGGAAATCGTGTCGATTTTAGAGTCTTTTATAAATAGATTCTTGTGTACATATACTGTGTATCTGAATCTAAAGAGAATTTGAGAAAAAGAATCGAATTAAGGCGAATTGGGGTTAGAAAACGAAGAAGGAAAAAGTCGGGTGAAACTGGCAACCCAGTCCACGTCGCGGACCTGCCTCCCCTTTTTGCAGAAGATTTCTCCGCGTTGCAGAGAGGTCGCGGACCCCTTTGCCTCAAAATTTATTTCGCGACCAGATATTTAAATGCATCTCCGCGTCGCGGACTTGCTTCCAGACAGTGATTACTTGATCGTTTCTCATGTTTAACTATCTAAAAACACTCTTAAACATCACGAGATCTTTCCTATCACAAATCATAACCTTGAATTCATAATTCAAGTTCAAGGTAGAGTTAAGAGCCAAGTTTAGAGAGTTCTTAGAGTCTTTTTCAAAAGTCTTTTGCAAACACTTTAAAACTTGTTTTTAAGACTTGAGTTTTGAGTTGAGTAAAGAGTAAAGAGTAAAGAGTGAAGTTCATTTCTTCGTATATGGGGACTATGTATTCAAAGAGTAAATGTTTTCACATTTAATCAAGAAAGGAAACACCGATTTACAAAAAAGCTTTTGGACTAGTTTTCAGTAAAGAGTAAATGTTTTCATATTTAATCAAGAAAGGAAACACCGATTTCCAAAAGAGCCTTTGAGCTAGTTTTTAGTAAAGAGTAAATATTTTCACATTTAATCACGAGAGGAAACACTGATTTCCAAGAGAGCCTTTGGGCTAGTTTTTGAGCAATTATCTCAAATCACATAAAGAGTTATGTTTTTAAAAACATATGAGCTAGTATATTTTGGGAGTAGTATTGATCCCCGATATGGGGGAGAGTTCAGATAACTCACAGCCCCCATAAACCATGTAACCAACGTGGGTAGAAAATGATCATACCTTTTAGATGATTCCTTAGTGCTTTTTAGCATAGACTAGTGGATTCACTTAGTAGTTAGGTTCTATACCCCCGGAAAGGTATAGGACGGCCCTGGCAGCGTGAGGCAAAACGTTGTATCATCACATAACTCTTAAGTAATGGTTGTCGGTTAGAGAAACTCCCACAATTATATTTTGTATTTTTATATACACAGAGATTACTTGTATATATTTTCACATACAAACAAAGTTTATATTGTATCCTTGCATACAAACTGAGTACCATTGTATTTCTAAACACACAGAGTTGTTATCCATGTTTTAAAAAGCTTTTCTTTATATTGCATTTACATTATTTCTTTATATTGAAATGAGTTGAGTTGAGTTGAGATCAAGTATGTTCCTTGTGTTCCTTTCAAGCTTATGTCTTTTAGTATTCCCCTCTCATGCTCGTACATTCAATGTACTGATGCCAATTGGCCTGCATCTTTTTATGATGTAGATTTAGGTAACTAGGATCAGCACCTAGCGCATCGTTGATCCAGTTGAGCTTCAGAGTTGTTGGTAAGCCTCCTTACTTTCGGAGGATCCCTTTTTTCGTTACTTTATCATTTTAGTTCATTAGGATGTCGTGGGTCTTGTCCCGACGTCCATCTCAATTGTTAAAGGCTTCATAGACAGTTAGTTGATATTAGTTCTTTTGTCTTTTCATTTCATTATATTATGTTGAGACTTGAGTTTGTCTTATTGGCCAGTTGAATGTTTCCTTTATAACATTCTAGTTTACTACATGGATTTATCTTGTTGAGTAAAGTCTTCCGCTGAGTAGTAAGCCAGGCCAAGGGTTCGCTTGGGACCAACAATGGTTCTCAAATGCCAATCCCGCCCAGAGTGTAGGCTCGGGGCGTGACATATATATATATATACACACAAGTGTATCAATTCTTACATATATCTTACTAAAAATGTCTGAAATTATAAAGTGGGTATTAGTTAAATGTTGACATTAAAAATGGATATTAATTAATTAAATGACGACATCAAAATCAAGTATTGATTAAATGTCAACATCAAAAGCGGATATTTGTGCACTTCTCTCCTGTTTTCCGTTAAAATATAATGGCGTGAATAATGGATACTTTAGATTATGGCCACATCATAAATGATATCAACTTTTAACAAAAAATAATATAAATCAACTTCTCTTAAAAGTTAATGACATATTTAAGTAGGGGTGGACGTTTGGTATTATCAAATTTTGGGTTTAGTAAATTGGTAATTAATACTTAGAAGTAGATATCAAATATCAAAATTTTAAATTTCAGTTTGGCAATTCGGTAATCGACAAATTAAATTTTGATTTGGTATGGTATTCGGTAATACCGTATTGAAGTTATAGCCAATTGTATTACAAATTTAATACTATTTTTTTTTTAATTTGAAGACACGATATAATTGAATATTAACAAGTTTGAAGAATCAAGAAAAATAAATTGATACAACTAAAAGACATGTATTCGAGTTGCTTATGTTCATTCTTTAACTTTCTTCTTTGGACATGTTGATACATGATCTTCATTAAGTAAATAGTTCGATATTCGGAAAATATCAAATACCAAATGGTACTAATGTCTCATACCAAATTACCAAAAATTTCAATTCAATTTCCGATTTATTATGTCCAGCCCTATATTTAAGTATTTTCGCCTAGATAATAATTAGAAAGAGGAAAGGAAATACAAGATTGCAATCTAGTTTCTTGCTTTTGGATGACCAAAGGTGGTGGGTGGGTCACCCTATTTGTTTTATAGTGGCAATATGTTTTCACGTGATTCCATATATATATATATATATATATATTTACTAGAGGGGCATGGCCTGTGCTAACATAAATATAATTAGTCTATTATTTTCTATATAGGCAAAGTATTGTTGGAAACTATTCACTTATACAAGTGACCAATTGCAAGCATTAACTAATTCAAGTTATGTGTTTGTTCTAATAAAAGAGGTGATCTGAAAAATTAAAAAACAAAGTTTATTCATTCAAGCATCTGCAAACTATACATCATACCAAACCACCAATAAAGAAAAAGACATGAAATGTTAACACAACTTCAAAAGAAAGAAAGAAAGAAAAGAAGAATAATCAAGGAGGTGAAAGAACATTAAAATTTTAGAGTCTATCAGTCAAATTCAGAGTGGTGTCACAATTTTCACAGGGACCAACATATTTGCTTTTC
This sequence comes from Solanum okadae, assembly GCA_036553675.1. Lineage (NCBI taxonomy): Eukaryota > Viridiplantae > Streptophyta > Magnoliopsida > Solanales > Solanaceae > Solanum > Solanum okadae. Next base: position 15,077,353 of record CM071681.1, on the reverse strand, counting down.
AGTGCCCATAAATTATTATCTATCGTTCCTGCAATTTATTGGAAAAAGTGTATCAACAATTGATGCTAAAGATCATATAAGTAGTTTGTTTTGTATTTTATTTTACCAAGTAAAAAAGTCAGTAATTGATTTACTGCACTTAAGACATTCTAGCTTCTAAATCTAACTAATAATAAAACAAAACAATACTGTACTAATGAACACTTTTAAAATAAATGAAAGATGATGGTACCCGAGGGATGGAGTAAATGAATCATGTGAAGTAAGCAAATTGAATTACGTGGACATTAAATCAGATATTTGCTATGTGCACAAGGAAAAATATATTATAACCAGGTGTTTCTTGTTACCGATAAACATGACTTATGAGAAAATCAGTTATTAAGAGAATTAACAAGATAAGAAACTACCCTTTCATTTACTTTTTCAAACACTTAATAAGGAAGGCTTCCGTTTTTTTTCAACATTCTTGCAGAGATCAGCAAATTCACCCATTATCACTTGTAGACACACTAAACTGACAAAGAGTCTTATATCAGGGGTGTATAAATGAAAACCCCTTCTTTTCATATCTATTTGAATTGATTAAACCTGTCGCACAACAAATAGGATCAACCATTTCAGTAATCAAAGGAAGGAAAAAAATCTACATCAAAGGTATGCTATATGAAGTGTGTGAAATAAGGGATTGTAGAAACAAAGTAGGGGTAAGGGTCTACGTACCTCAAACCTCACTTATGGGGATTACACTGGGTATGTTGATGTTGAAATAAGCACAAAAGAATGGACTCACACTAAAACTTCCGTAAAGATCAAATTCTTACGTTCATTCTGCAACTAAAAATCCCGAAAATGAAGAATCAGATTACTCACATTGACAAAAGTGGGGTAAAAAATAACTGGAGCTTTGTTATTCAAAACATCAACAACAACTTCTTTAATCCCAGAAAGTCTTTTAAATGCCTAGCACTATTTTTTTAAAAAGAAATTACTGAACATTCTTAGTGAAAATTCTAAATTCGCCATTGCATCCAACCCCCATCCCATCCCTGGACTATCCTACACCAGCTACCCCTAAATCCTCACCCATCCATCCCATTGAGTTTTGCTGGATTACAACGCCCCCCATCCCATCCCTTGACTATCCTATACAAAATGGAAAATCTCTTCTCCAAGGAGTAAGGAGACAATAATCGACATAACTATGTCATCTTATATAGGGACAAAATAAATACAATCTCACCCTATGGTCTTCCAATCTATAGTAGACAAATAGTAAGTAAAGAGATGTTGTATAAATCCACCAACTATTCATTATTTTTGAAGTAATACAGTGACTGCATCTCATGTTAAAGAAATAAAATTAAGTTTATTACTTTTATTCATGAACATGTACAACTCTTGAGATGAACTTTAATTTGTCAGTAAACTATAAAATAGAGGTAATTTGTAAAGGCTTAAGCCTATTGGATTAGATTATGTTCTCCGTGGGGAAAATTTTTCTTCAACTCCAAAACTGTATACGTCACTTCTGGTGGTTATATGATTTACATATGAGAGGCGACAATCAGAAGCTGAGAAAAGAAATTATCTCAGGTTACATGACAGAACAAACCAAGTAGTGTTACACTCTCAATTTCTTTCAGGACACATAGTATTGATATTTGTGAGTATGAAAGACTGAAGGATTAAACAAAGGAGATAACTCTTAAGAGAGACCTCATCAAGAACTTAAAGAAAATTTGTGTGATAATTTAACAAATTCAGCTAGGCTAATTGATGAAGGAAGTCTATTCACACTATATTCATTTTAGTGCACTTATTGACTTAATGTTTCCCAAGTTCGAATGTAAGGCCTCTATTTGAGGATGTGATAAAACAACATTTACCATTAGAACTAATTGAGCAGCTTGTGTTATCCCTCTGTATTTACCTGAATCACCTATGACTGTCATGTTATGCAAGTTCGAATATGCTTTCAGGTGGAGGGATTTTTTTGCAGTAGTCTTCTATTAAAACATCATTTAAGCTACCTAAATGAATGGACAACATGTAGTTTTTCGACGTAGAAACAAAAAATCTACCTAATAAAAAGACAGATAAATCAAAGAAGCCACAGGTCGATAATCAGAGTGTCCTAAAGAGTTACACTTACAAAAGTTGAGGAGACTGGACACGCTGTCAAATTAATTGAACACTGATGCTGCATTGAAAGTGAAAAGAGTCCATGTAATGTGGATACAATTCATCAAGTATACACAAAACAGTCACCAGCTAATTTCAGTGATGTGCAACAAAATTCATATAACATAGCCACCAAGTTGACCATAAAATCCATCAAAACACATTAATAAGGAATTCATCTTACTTTAGTTTTGAATTCCCCCGGCTTTAAGTATCCAAGCCACATTTTTACTGAATTTTCTCTTCAAGTGCAGTAAAATAGCTCAAAGAACAGAAAGCAAAGTTACAACTGACAACTACATCGAGAAAGAGGCTACTATGGACTGTCAATTTTTACATGTGAATCAAAAAATTAAGCTCGCATAACAACGGGTAATATACCAAATTCATATTAAATTTCAAATCGAACAACATCATTTATCAAGCCAAAACAGTCTTGTTGTGCAGCTTTTAAGCAATTTGGATACACTTATATCTAAAAATTAGCTAAACTATTGATAAACGTACTATCTAATGCTGGAAATATGACATAGTACAGTGAAAATTGATCAATTTACTACCATAGCTGCATTTTGATACTCCTTGAACAGAGAAACGGATGGAAATGGACCAGCCAAGCCATGCCTAATGACACCATCTCTATCTTTTAACTACTTTTGTACTTGGCCTCCGATTGACGCTCAGCTCAGGTAAAACACAAGAACAATTAGGAGTAAATTGAAATTGTATATTACCAGTGGTCATATACTCGGGAGCAGCACAACACAAGGTACCCATTTTACTGTTGATTGGCTCAACTTTGCATTGTAATTCTGTCAATTCATGGTATGGACAGATCATAAGAGGGCAACAGAAATATTGTTAAAACTTGTAGAAGACTAAATTTTAAAGTAGTTTTACATACAGCAGCAAGAAAAATGTTAGATGATTTGAAATCCTGATATATAATTTTAGCTTCTGGGCTGTGGAGATATGTCAGTCCTTTAGTTGCCTTGAGAGTAACCTTCATTCGGAGATTCTATGATAGTGGTTGGAAATAAGCACTCATCTGTTCAAGATGTACCAAAGGTTAATTCAATGACATTACAGGGATGATATTAGTGGATGTCTTAAATCAGATGTGGATTCAAGATTTCAAGTTTATGGATTTCTATAATGAACTAAGTTCATAGTAAAATAAATTTCTTATACATGGTTTAGAAAAAGCAATTGGGTCCCCATGAATCTACATATCATATTGTGGATCTGTTCTTGCGTCAAATATGCAGTTATGGTTTCACACGAACTATACTTACTTCTGAATAGATGATTTTCCAAACTTCCCCTCGGCATGAATTTGCACACCAGAATCCTGTGTTCATCTTCTAAGCTGGCTCAGGTAAGTAATTTTCGCCTGTACACAAAGCAATAAGGAATAGTTCCAAAACTAATACAAGTTGTACCATATGTGGACCCACTTCATTCAATTAAAGAGTTGTACGAAAAGGTGTACCAACACAGCATAAAAGAGTTGTTCCAACCAACACAACATAAAATAGTTGTACCAAAAGTCTTATTTAGAAATGACACTTAGGGTGTACCAACACAACATAAAAGAGTTGTACCAACCAACACAACATAAAAGAATTGTACTAAAAGCAATAAGGAATAGTTCCAAAACTAATAAAATTTGTACCATATGTGGACCCACTTCATTCAATTAAAGAGTTGTACGAAAAGGTGTACTAACACAGCATAAAAGAGTTGTACCAAAAGCAATAAGGAATAGTTCCAAAGCTAATACAAGTTGTACCGTATGTGGACCCACTTCATTCAATTAAAGAGTTGTACGAAAAACAATAAGGAATGGTTTAGAAATTACTCCTTATTAGAAGTGAGACTTTAGAGGACGAACACGGCACTACCAAGTTGTACACAAAGCATTTCAAATTGTACTATAAAATTAATTGTGGTTCATTAATTGTACACGTGTCTTTCTACATATACAACAACCCACTTGAATAATTACTTTTCTTACTTTTTGTCCTCAGTTTCTCTCTCTATATATTTGGTTTTTTTTTTCCTTTTTTTCTACTTTCCATTCTCCCCTTTTACTCTATTTAGTTTATCTTTGATCTTAAAGTTTCACGGCACTACCAAGTTGTACACAAAACATTTCAAATTGTACTATAAAATTAATTGTAACTCATTAATTGTACACGTGTCTTTCTACATATACAACAACCCACATGAATAATTACTTTTCTTACTTTTTCTCCTCAGTTTCTCTCTCTATATATTTGGTTTTTTTTCTTTTTTTCTACTTTCCATTCTCCCCTTTTACTCTATTTAGTTTATCTTTGATCTTAAATTTTTCATAGATCTTTAAAATATTTTGAATTATTAATTATTATGAATTATAATATTTTGATTTTTATGTAGTTTATAAATATATAAATTTTATTTTTAAAAAATTGAAGATACCATACGCAAATTTACGGTCACACTTAAACTATTTGATTCTCGAAAAATAAAAAGTGTCACATGAAATGGGACAGAAGAAGGATAACTCTCAATTAAATTTATTTCACTTTTTATATTCCATTTTTAACATAATTTTTCAAGTTGGATTTCTAGGAATTCTATTGTAGACCCATTTAAATTTTACCTTTTTCTTTTAAATTAGAGAACTTGGCCGCACTTCGCGCGATCATTAAAATTAAATATTTTTGATTAATTTTATAATTACTCTGTTGTTTAATCGTAATATTATTATTTGTTTTAATAATATGAAGATTGTGAAAAAAATAAAGCTTGACAAATTTTACATATATTAAATGAGGAAGAATATATTTTTTATTACTCTTATTTAGAAATGACACTTAGGGTGTACCAACACAGCATAAATGAGTTGTACCAACCAACACAGCATAAAAGAGTTGTACCAAAAACAATAAGGAATAGTTCCAAAACTAATACAAGTTGTACCATATGTGGACCCACTTCATTCAATTAAAGAGTTGTACGAAAAGCAATAAGGAATGGTTTAGAAATTACTCCTTATTAGAAGTGAGACTTTAGAGGACGAACACGGCACTACCAAGTTGTACACAAAGCATTTCAAATTGTACTATAAAATTAATTGTGTCTCATTAATTGTACACGTGTCTTTCTACATATACAACAACCCACATAAATAATTACTTTTCTGACTTTTTCTCCTCAGTTTCTCTCTCTATATATTCGTATTTTTTCTCCTTTTTTTTCTACTTTCCATTCTCCCCTTTTACTCTATTTAGTTTATCTTTGATCTTAAATTTTCACGGCACTACCAAGTTGTACACAAAGCATTTCAAATTGTACTATAAAATTAATTGTGACTCATTAATTGTACACGTGTCTTTCTACATATACAACAACCCACATGAATAATTACTTTTCTAACTTTTTTTCCTCAGTTTCTCTCTCTATATATTCGGGTTTTTTTTCTTTTTTTCTACTTTCCATTCTCCCCTTTTACTCTATTTAGTTTATCTTTGATCTTAAATTTTCCATAGATCTTTAAAATATTTTGAATTATTAATTATTGTGAATTATAATATTTTGATTTTTACGTAGTTTACAAATATATAAATTTTATTTTTAAAAAATTGAAGATACTATACGCAAATTTACGGTCAAACTTAAACTATTTGATTCTCGAGAAATAAAAAGTGTCACATGAAATGGGACAGTAGAAAGATAACTCTCAATTAAATTTATTTCACTTTTTATTTTCCATTTTTAACATAATTTTTCAAGTTGGATTTCTAGGAATTCTATTGAAGACCCATTTAAATTTTACCTTTTTCTTTTAAATTAGAGAACTTGGCCGCACTTCGCGCGATCATTAAAATTAAATATTTTTGATTAATTTTATATTTGCTCTGTTGTTTAATCGTAATATTATTATTTGTTTTAATAATATGAAGATTGTGAAAAAAATAAAGCTTGACAAATTTTACATCTATTAAATGAGGAAGAATATATTTTTTATCAAATAAGTTAAAATATATTTACTAATAACAAATTCTTCCATTGCATGAAGTTGATCCTTTAATATATAATATATAATCCGGTGTACCATTCTCCTTAAATGTCTAAGAAATATCTCCTTATTAGAAGTGAGACTTTAGAGGACGAACACGGCACTACCAAGTTGTACACAAAGCATTTCAAATTGTACTATAAAATTAATTGTGGCTCATTAATTGTACATTTGTCTTTCTACATATACAACAACCCACATGAATAATTATTTTTCTGACTTTTTTTCCTCAGTTTCTCTCTCTATATATTCAGTTTTTTTTTTCCTTTTTTTCTACTTTCCATTCTCCCCTTTACTGTATTTAGTTTATCTTTGATCTTAAATTTTCACGGCACTACCAAGTTGTACACAAAGCATTTCAAATTGTACTATAAAATTAATTGTGACTCATTAATTGTACACGTGTCTTTCTACATATACAACAACCCACATGAATAATTACTTTTCTTACTTTTTTTCCTCAGTTTCTCTCTATATATTCGGTTTTTTTTCTTTTTTTCTACCTTCCATTCTCCCCTTTTACTCTATTTAGTTTATCTTTGATCTTAAATTTTTCATAGATCTTTAAAATATTTTGAATTATTAATTATTATGAATTATAATATTTTGATTTTTACGTAGTTTACAAATATATAAATTTTATTTTTAAAAAATTGAAGATACCATACGCAAATTTACGGTCAAACTTAAACTATTTGATTCTCGAGAAATAAAAAGTGTCACATGAAATGGGACAGAAGAAGGATAACTCTCAATTAAATTTATTTCACTTTTTATTTTCCATTTTTAACATAATTTTTCAAGTTGGATTTCTAGGAATTCTATTGTAGACCCATTTAAATTTTACTTTTTTCTTTTAAGTTAGAGAACTTGGCCGCACTTCGCGCGATCATTAAAATTAAATATTTTTGATTAATTTTATATTTACTCTGTTGTTTAATCGTAATATTATTATTTGTTTTAATAATATGAAGATTGTGAAAAAAATAAAGATTGACAAATTTTACATCTATTAAATGAGGAAGAATATATTTTTTATCAAATAAGTTAAAATATATTTGCTAATAACAAATTCTTCCATTGCATGAAGTTGATCCTTTAATATATAATATATATTCCGGTGTACCATTCTCCTTAAATGTCTAAGAAATATCTCGTAATGTGAAATAACACTGTAATACTCCCTCTGTCCCTAATTAATTGTCCACTTTTAAATTGACACATTTATTAAGAAATCAATTAATGACATAGTGAGTTTATTATTTTACCCCTATTAATTATGAAATAGATGAAAAAATCTGCAATTTTCAAATTAATTAGTCATTTAATTGAGGGTATAATAGGTAAAAAAAAATTGTTCTTTCTTCATTTGTCAAAATCGACAAGTAATTAGAGACAACTATAAAAGGAAAAGTGAACAAGTAATTTGGGACAGAGGGAGTACTAAACAAATGCATCAGCAAATGAAATTTATATTAAAAATATATTGAATAGTGACGTAATGATACCTTAATAGAATTTCCTATCCATTTTTTTTAAAAAAACTTCACCCTTTCAATTTCGTTATATCTTCTTATTTAGTAGAAGAATCATCATTTATTATATTCTACTCCACCTTAATTTGCACCATCAGAGTTTTAAGAATAAACATTAAATTTTAAATCGAAATAAAAAATCATTGAAAAATGACAGAAAAATAATAATAGTATATGAAAATTAAAATAAGGTGCAAGAAAAGCCTTTTCACGATAATTTTTTGAAATATATTGATAACAATTAAAATGGAGCTGTTATTTTATCTTTAAAATTAAGTTTGATTGAATTGAATTAGTAGAATGAGAAAAAATATTAAACTAATAACTTTTTAATGTTATTAAATGCATTTTCTTTTTAATTGAGTAGTAGATTAAAAGTTCCGAATTAGGATATTAAAATAATATCTTACTCTCTCCTTAATTATTATAGTATTGCAAACATTTATTTTCCTTAAATGGTGATTCATTTTCCATTTACAGTTATATCCAATTAATTTCTAATGTATTGAATGTGGTTATGGGATATTGAAATAATATCTTTATCTTTCCTTAATCATAATAAAATTATAATTTAACATTTATTTTTCTGAAATGATAATTTTGTTTTAATTCCTAGAAAATATTGTTTACTACATTGAATGTAATTATAATAAAACATATTGTATTTAGTATGACAAAAGAACTCAAAAATTTGAGAAATTAGATAACTAGTAATCTTAGCTTCTAAGAAATGTCACATCATCATTTACATATCCAACTTTTTATATATATAAAAGAGTTAAAAAAGAAAAAATAAGTGATTTAACAAAATTATATAAATAACATTAATGATGAGATGAAGATTAAGAAAAAACGTCAAATAAATTAGTAGTATTGATGATGATAAAAGTTAAATAAATCATTTTTTCTATTATTTAAATTTCTAACATAAAATTTCCAATCTTTTAAAATTAAAAATAAATGTTAAAATAAAAATAAAAATCAAGGCAATAATTATTTTAAAGAAATATATAACCAAAATTGTCAGAAAAAATTGATAAGAATAAATAAGTATCTATTACTAAGAATGGTGTCACTACAATTTTTATTTTAACATTATTGTTACATATGGATAGAAACTTTTAGAAGAAGAAATGATCCAAAAATTTAAAAATAATGACTCCTTAAATGGTGATTCCTTTTCCATTTACAGCTTTTCAATTAATTTTTAATGTATTAAATATGGTTATGGATATTGGAATAATATTTTTTATCTTTCCTTAATCATAATAAATTATATTTTAACCTTTGTTTTTGTGAAATGATAATTTTCTTTTCATTCGTACAACATATTGATTAATATATTGAATGTAATTATAATAAAACATGTTGTATTTAGTATGACAAAAGAATTCAAATTTTTTAGAAATTAAATAAATAGTAATCCTAACTTCTAAGAAATGTCACAAATATATATATATATATATATATAAGAAAATGATATAAATTACATTAATGATGAAATGAAGATTAAGGAAAGAAGTAAAAGAAATTAATAATAATATTGATGATGATAGGAGTTAAATAAATCATTTTTTATATTTTATAAATTTTCAATATAATTTTTTCAGTCTTTTAAAATTAGAAAATGCTAAAAAAATAAAACTAAAACTAAAAATCGAGGCAACAATTATTTTAAGGAAAAAATAATAAAAAATGTTAGAAACATTGACAAGAATAAATAAGTATCTACTGCTAAGAAGGTGTCACCCCACATTTTCTATTTTAGCTTTATTATTACATATAGATAGAAACTTTAAGATGAAGAATGATCCAAAAATTTTAAAAATGACAAATCAATTATGTAAAAATACATGTGTAATTCTTATAAAGTTATAATAACTAATTTCTTCAAATAAATAATTAAAAGAAAGAAAAAAAGTAATTTAGAAAATAATATAAATAACACTAATTATGAGATTAATAGCATTGATGAGGAAAGGAACTAAATATGATCATCTTTTTAAATTCTTTTTTAAGAATATATATATAAACTTTAATTAAAGATAAATAAGAAAAAAAACTTTAATCAAAGATACAAAAAATCAAGACAAAATAAAAGAAGAAAGAAATTAGAAGAATAATGAGGTTGAAAGAAATAATATCTAATTTTCTCTCTTTTCAAATCACAAAATAAATTTTTGTTTGTTCTCCTCCTAATTTGATACAAATTCCATAAATAGAATGATTTTTTCTCCAAATAATTTTTCTTACCCTTTGAAACACTAATCAGCCTTCTTATAAATTTCTCAACCACAATGAATTTTCTCTCCTTGTAGGAGGAATAAACATTTTTTCAAAAAGTCTTTTATTTTGAAGAGAAACTTTTGTTACATGATATCTTTCTTTACATCAATGTCTTCACAAGAATCATGAGATATTCTCTCTTTCTCTTTTGTTAAAAAAGTCACATGACCTAGAAATTTGATGGACATCTTAGCGACAGAAGTTGATACCATATATTCATCATCATCGTCAGAAGAAGAGCCAAAGTGAAGAAATTTGTTCTTATTTGTTACAAATGCTCAACTATTTTTTTATATTTTATAGGCTAAATAATTATAAACAGTTATGAAAAATGAATAGTTTTTATCTTTTCATCTTCCATTTCCATTTTCTTAAATCTATATTAGTGTAATGGATGTTATAAAGGGCATAATTAATTGGGTATGACATAAATACTTTCAGTTTTTTTTTAAATACAAATAAAAAATACAAAACAAAGATAAAATGTCAAAAAAAGGAGAAAAAAGATGAATATAAATGCTGGCTATAGAGAGGTGCCACATCAGATTGTCTATATTTAGCTTTATATATATATATATATATATATATATATATATATATATATATATATATATATATATATATATATATATAGGTTCATGCCCTTAGATATTATTTTATTACTTTAGCTAGCATCGACATTTTTGTAAATCTGATATCTAGTTTGGAACATTTTATAATGTGGCATAGGCTGACAATTGAGATCATAAATTTAAAAACAATAAAATTTAATTTATTATAATACTAATATCAATATCATATATATATATATATATATCATTTAAAAAATATATAAAAAGTATTATAAATTGTAATAATTAACCGCTTTATTTTTTAAAAATCATATAACTAATTTGATTTACACTCCAAAATTCATAGGTGTCACATAATTTAGACATTAATTCTTTATTACTTAATATATGTAATTATATCAATGACACATAAATTGAAATAAAAAAAATTACATATTTTATTTGAAAATGACGTAATAGTACTATAAGGTATAATAATTAACAACTTAACATATTTTAAAATTTTAGTTGACTCTCCAAATTCCATATGTGTCATGTAATTGAGACAGAGAGAAACATATATTGGTTTAAAATAAATAAAAATATTATAAATTATAATAATTAATAACTTAAAATTTATAAAAAAAAATCCTATAAAAAAATTTAGTTGGCTCTCCAAATTCAATCGGTATTACAATAATTAAAACATAGAAATTAACATAGATTGGACTCGTGCTGACATTTATGTTTTCATTTTTTTAATTTTTTCTTTTATACTTTATATAAATAAATTTTTTATGTAAAAAGTATTATAAATCATAATAGTTAATAGCTTAAAATATTTGAAAACATATAAAAAGTTTTTGTTAACTTTCAAAATTTCATCTATACCACATAAATTGGGAGAAATATAGATATATAAATATTTTAAGTTGCTAGTTATTGTGAGTTATAGTACGTTTTATGTAATTTTCATATATATTACTCGTTATGTCCTAATTTATGTGATACAAATGAAATTTCAAAAGTCAATGAATTTTTTATAAGTTTTTTTTTATATTAACTTGTTAATTATTGTGATTTATAATATATTTACGTAAAACATGCTCTAAATAAAAATAATTACCAACTTAAAATATATAAAAACATACTAAAAAATTGATCAACTTCAACTTTTATATGTACCACATAAATTGAAACAGAAACAGAACATGTATTGGGCCCCTTGCTGGCATGGGGTCCCATATCTAGTATTATTATTATTATTATTATTTATTATATAGAAAGGTGAAGACGACCAGAACGACCAATGGCAATTTCGAAAATCTAATATGATTTAAGGGCAAAATAGTAATTATTCCTTGGCTATTAGAATGGATTTCTAGAAGGACATGGACCTTTCTTTTCCATTCCTAATCAACAAGAGTCTCTTTCTTTCCTTGACCAAAAAATAAATTAAAAAGATCTTTTCAATTTTCATTTTTTTCAGAAGTAATACAAGGTATGAATTTTCTTTCATCAATTTTCATTTTCAATAGTAATACAAGATATGTTTTTTCTTTCAAATTTGTCAAATGCTTTCTTCTTCATTCATATTAAGGTTGTTGTTCAAGACTATATGAACATGTCCCTCAATTCGAATATCACACTGTAGTTATAATCAATATCCATAAAAATGTCTACATCAATTCACCCAATTTTCTTAGAATCTTGGGTTCTCTCTTTCAATTACTCTGTAGTTTTGTTCCCAAATATAATGAAGGGTGTGAATTTGATGAATTTTTTTTTGTAGGAAATAATAAATGGACAAACATTTTCATAATTTTGGAGGAAAAAATACAGTTAGAGATCGAGGGATAGGAATATAAGAGAAAGAAGGAATTGTTTGGAGTTGCAGGGAAAGTGAGTGGGCTTGTTTCATAAAAAAATCTCATCTGCACTAATCCACATAATTTTTCTTACCTTGTTAACCATTTATTTCAAAAATCTAACCTTACATTGATATTTCATCAAGAAAGTAAAATTAGATGCAAAGAAGAAACAACAACAATAGGAGGGTGCATGTTTGGAAAAAGAAAGAGAAGAAGCAGAATAGATGGATATCTAAGGGGACTAGATCTAGAAAGATCTTTAAGGGTATATTTGTTATTTACACAATATTTTTTAATTTAATTTTTGTTATAATTGTACTTGTCCCCTAATTCTTTCCACGTGGCAAAAATATCAAATATAAATGCCAAACTATCTTTCTCTATAGCTTAATAGCAATTGTACTTTGTGCATGAGAAGTACTGAAATTCCAGGAAAGCCACCCAAATTCTAGCATATTCTTGAGGCCACATGGCTATCCACACATTGGAAGAGTAAAACAAATCACATGAACTTCTATAAATGTAGGGCCCATTATTGTCTTCAAAGTTATCACAATAGTTTTCTTATTTTTTTTAATATACTACTCCCTCCATTCTATATTAATTTAATTTTTGAGGTATTTCACACCTTTTAAGAAAAGTAGATTAAGACATAAATTAAATATAGTTTTTCATTTTTATCCTTATTAATTATTGTCAAATTTATAATTAAAATAACTAAATATTAATTGATAACTAATTCCAATACTAACTAATGAAGGGTAAAATAAATTAATATGAAATGAAGGGAGTAATAAGTTAATAACATTCAAAAATCATATAGAGTACCTCTTTTATTTTTCTTAAAGTAGTGTAACATCCAATCTACTCAATTGTTGTATTTTGTTATTCCTTCTCAAATTCATAAATAATTTATATTCATCATATTTACGAAAAACAATTAATTTCATATAAAAGGCTATTATATATATAAATATGTACACTAGACACAACATTTCGTATTAGCAAAAACATAACATAATATATATATATATTTCTATTTCTATTAGAAATGTGATGAAGAGGACGACCAAGGGAGTTCTGTAAATTAATAAAAAATCCAGCTTCAAGAAGTTGTACAATATGCAAAAAAAATGTTAAATTTCTGAAAAAAATCATTAAAGTTACAGTAAGCTGAAATGGCCACGTGGTTTCCACCCATTGAAAAAGTTGAAAAAATCTTATGTACCGTCTAAAAATGTGGGCCCAAGTCTGTCTTCGAATGGTTGTCCGCGGTCACCATTGTCATAAGAGTTTTTCTCAAAAATTAACATTTAATATCATATATATTTTCTGTGAGTTGCTACTCCTTCTCTTTAATTCATAATATAACTAACATGAGTATAAAACTATTTTTTCTCTAATACAATAAATATAAATATACAATGAAATTAGTGTGATAAAAACAAATACTCTTTTTGTTTTTATTTGTTTGTTCTATTTTCACTTGACATAAATTTATTAAAAAAGAGTAAAGAAGACATTTCAATTTTATAGTCTTAAATCAAAAATATATTATACTCTTTAATTTTGTGGTATTAAAATGTCACGTAAAAAAATAAAATTAAAGAATTACTAAAAAGAAAAAAAGACATGTTTTAATAAATAAACTTAAAAAAATGTAAGATAAACAAATTGAAATTGAGTGAGTATTATATTGATTTGAGATGAAAGAATAAAAAGTAATTTATTAAATTATAAATTTTAATTCATTATTTAATAGAGCATAAAAAGTACCACGACAAATTAGAGTAAAATTGGTCATAATTATACAAAACAAAAACATCCAAACATTTTTTCTAAAATGCCAAGTGTATCCCAATATTGTGACATTTAATGTGGATTCCATATTTTTCAATCATAATTATTCTTAAATATATGGAGTAATAATTAGTCTCATTTCAATGGTATATTAGTATAAATTTTTATTCTATTTATGATGTCAATTTTTTCTCCAAATTTACTCTATTTTATCATGTTTACTAAAAATGACTATTTTTATTTAAATAGTACTCCATTTTTAAAAAATCAAAATATAAATCATTAATTAGTTATTACTATTATTGATTAATTGATCTTTATATAATCATGCGTATTTGAAAGTTTATGATTATAAATGTTTATTTATAAAAAGAATATAGATATATGTGATATATCAATGTGACAGCTTAATATATTTCAATATTTTATGTATGAACTGTGATTTGCTCATATATAAGGATTGTATGAGAATTGAAAAATTATAATAGTTTACACGATTCAAGCCTGATTTGTTTTAAATTAAAAATATTTTTATAAAGTATTAATGGAAGAAAACATCTTGATCATACATGTGTTTACTTTCCTTTCAGTAATTGATCATATTCAACACAATCATTCATCTATAGCCAATCATATATCAAAAGTTTATCATTTTCAAGATTTATTTCATTGCTTTCGAATTGAAAAACTTTTGTGAAGTTTGGTATGGAAATTAAGGTAACATTAGAATGACTAAGGGCAATATCGGTATTTCATATAATCAAGGCAAGTTTGATATTTCATATTTATTTTAATAAAAAAAAATTATAAGTCGTAAAATAATTATGGCTTTATTTTCTAATTCTAAAATTTAAATTCAAAAATATATATGTACTATATACATGTGGCAATATTTTCCTTAACATGTTATTATAAATTATAGAGAAAATAGTCTAAAACCCCCCCCAACCTATACCCGAAATTACAACTACACACTCCAACTTCACGGGTGTCCTATTACCCCCCCTGAACTTCATATTTCTCTTTTTTCTACACACTTAAACGCTGACCTGTCATAGAAGGTGTTCTCACCTCCCTTAGGCCCGTAAGGATGTATCTAAAACACATTATCTGCATTTTGGAATCCACGTGTAAGTCCAAATCAACCTAAAATTAATGCTTTCAATTACAATTTGTATTTCTAAGCTTTTTTTCTCCCACAAATCTTCCATTTTCTTCCTTTCTTCTGCCATTTAAAAAGCTTGAAGCTTGGGAATGATTGTCTTTCATTTCAAAGCTTCAATGGTAACTTCCATTTCAAATCTTGAACCTTTAGAATTTCCAATCTTCTCTAAAAAAATCGTTATTAGATTCAAGGTTCAAAGTTATTTTCCTCACTCATAAATATAAAATTGCAAAGTCAACTAGATCTAGCTATGGAGCTTGAGATTTCTTCTCCATGTCAATGCCCAAAAATAGTTATTTCCCTCTTCAGTTCATAAATATAGAACCACAACGTATGTACACCCATTCTTTTCACCTTCCTCCAACTCCTTCACCATTACATCTGAACTTGAAGATTTACCGATTTAGAAAATACCAATTTGCAAGATCCATTTTTTCATTTAAAGATCGATTTTATTTATTTTTTAAAAGATTACATCACATGATAAATGACATTGTTAAAATTATTTGGGTGGCGGAGCAAGTAATCTTGAAAAGAACAATTCTTGGGTCACTGTGACTTGCATTACTTGCTAAGAATAATGTAGAAGAAGAAGAAGAAAGGTTGATATTCAATTGAAGAGTAGACATGTTGTTGGTTATGTTTGGAATTGAGAATTTTAACCTAATTAAAAGAATAAGTTAAAAAAAAGTGGGGTCTACTGCATCTGAAATAAATAGGAAAATAAAATTGAAGAAAGTGGGACCACCTAGCGCGTGTATACAAGCATATGTGTATATCTGGTAATGACAAAAGTTGAGCGTTTAAGGGTTATAAAATATCAAAAATAAAAGGTTTAGGGGGGTAATAGAACACCCGTGAAGTTGGAGTGTGTAGTTGGGATTTCGGGTATAGGTTGGGGGGGTTTTAGACCATTTTCTCTAAATTATATTACAAGTTACGAATTTTCTAGAAACCACACACAAGTTTGATATGATTTCTCTAGAAGTTACTTTTTTAACACAAATAAATATATCCTTAGCTCAACCCTCATTTCACTCCCAACTTAAGTTTTCTCTACTCTCTCACCAAGTAAGTTTCCTTTTCTTTTCTCACCCTTTTTTTTCTCTTTTACTTTTTGTTCTTACTAAATTATTTATTTTCAGTGAAGTGGTAATTTCTAACTTTTCTTTAGAAAATCACTATTGTTACTTTAACAGAATGGTGCAAATCTATCGAGGAATATAACTATTTAATATCATAGTATTAAGGAATATGTTTAGGACTGTTCATATTATTAATGTTATTATTATAAGTTAAAAAATAATAAGTTTAAAACAAATAAAAACAAACAGCATGAGAACAAATTTCTTTAATGTAGGAAGACCTAAAGGAGTTAATTAGTCATTTAAATATGTAACCGTCCTTTGTATGAATGTCATATATGATTTAATTTAGAATAAATAAATAGCAGAGTTTTGAGAATTTAGTGGACGGTGGATAGTGTTTAATGCATTTGTATGAATCATTGTATGTTTTTTTTTTACAAACAATGTACGTTTGTTTATTTCATCTGAAGTTGTTAAACACATTAGTTTTCAGATTATTCTTATTCTAAATATTCACTGCCAAAGCAAACAGAGGAGACTGACAAACCACATCACTTCTTTATTCTCTTAAGGACTATCATAACAATGACATAAGGAGCAATGAAAAAAAAACGGCTCAAATTTGTTCCTACTTCAATTTCAACTGTGAACACATGTAATATACAAATAAATTGGGACAATACTGACAAAGACTATACAAGTACGTACTTCCTATTATGTCTATTTTATAGGCATACATATATATATATATATTTATGATCAAAGACTTTACCGATGTAACATGTCTACGATTCAGACAAAATTAATGAACATGATAACCCTAGAGCAATTGCTATCCTTATAGATCTTAACAAAGTAGTGAAGTCCTCTATGAAAGCTATCCTCGACTTCTGTATGCTCGCAAAGCCACTACTAAAAGCACTATATTTTAACTATTATTTGTACATAAAATTAGAATATGACTTAAGAATGACAGGAACAAAGCTCTTTAGCAAACAATACTATCTAGGTAAAAGAATTTTCACAGTAAAAGACTACACACAAAAGGGCATGCGACATGATTATTTCAGCAAGTTCTTTTACCTACTAACACATTAGTTTTCAGATCATTCGTACTCTAAATATTCACCGCCAAAGCAAACAGAGGAGACTGACAAATCACATCACCCTTTTGTTCTCTTAAGGGCTATCATAACGACGACATACAGAGCAATGAAAACAAACGGCTCAAATTTGTTCATGTTTCAATTTCAACTGTAAACATATATAAGATACAAACAAATTGGGACAATACTCACAAAGACTTTTCAAATACGTATTTCCTATTATGTATATTGTTTAGGCATATATAAGCATGATGAAAGACTTTATTGATAGAACATGTGTACGATTCAGACAAAATTATTGAACATGATTAAGCCTAGAACAATTGCTCTTCTTATAGATCTTAACAAATTAGTGAAAGCCTATAATTTTTGCTATTATGACAACAAACTTATGAATACCAGTGCTTGCATAATCATTACACATCCATTTAGAGAAATATTATGCCTTCGAGGAAGTTTTTTTTTTTTTTTTTTTTTATGAAGTAATAATTCATTGATATGAGGAATATTTCAGTATACATATACAAAAAAAATATACTTTAATTTAGTTTCTACCTACCCATATTTCATGAGATACCACTGCTGAAAGTTATGAGTCATTTCTGTAAATGAATGTCATCTTATGACTATTGAGTATGACTTTATAATAGAGCTTATTATGATTTGCAGCTCGCTCTCTTGCAAGTGCTCATGTAGCTTCCTCTCCTTAATCTCAAATTATACTAGGGAGTATCGTAATTGAGCATAAGAGAAATTCTAATGACATACTTATCATGACATTTGTACTTCAAAATTTTTTATGTATTTATAAAAATAGTTTGACAATATTATTATAGATTAACCCCTTTTTATTGTATAGCAATAATATTTGTTTATGATAATCAAACTATAAAAGAAAAAAAGTCGTAATTATTATTTTAAAATCATACACATTGGGCCCGTGCATAGCACGGGCATTTCATATCTAACATATATTTCATTCTATAGAAGTGGTGGTGCCCTTGGATGACCAAGGCTACTTTTGTCAATTTAATAAAATTCCAAGCTTAATTTAATTGTACATTGTGCATTGACAGTATTGAATTATCCAGAAAAACCAGCCAAAATTTATGTACTTCCCAATGTATCCACCATTAAGTTGTGGATTTCCATTGTCACACGTGTACAACACATTGGGAGGAGTAAAAGAAATCAATGCAAAGTTAAAACATGGACCCCACTTTTGACTCACTTCAAAAGTCTATACATTTAAGACCACACATTTTTTTTTTTTAAAAAAATAAATTAATTTGAGTTCATATTTATTTTTGAATGTACCTACCACTTTTAATGAGATTTTTTTTCATATTCAAAATTTCAATTCGAGGCTTTTTAATCATTTTCTTTCTTAATGTGGTTCGGTCATGAAAATATAGTTTTTGTTTTATTAAAAAAATGTATAATTAAAGTCGTGCTTGGTTAAATTTTATATAAAAATATAAATATATTCTTCTAAAACGCATAATACATAAATATGTCATTTAATGTGGTGGTACCCTTGGACGACCAAGGGTACTCCCGTAATTTGCCCCTTTAAAATCATACTATTAAGATAGGTACCATCTTATCCCTACATTACAAACACGTGTTGTTACATGTTGCTATCAATCCGAGACACGTATTTAGGACATCTCCAACCCTATCCTCTATTTTACTCTTCAAATATATAGTTCTCTATTTTTTCAGACAACCAACTCCAACCCAATTCTTTATTTTACTCTCTAAAAATGAATTTTTTTCTCTCTCCTCAATATTGTATTATTATTTCTATTTCATTTTTATTTCTTATTTCATAATATAAATCATTTCTTCTTTTTGCAAATAATTACCCTATAATCTATATAATCTTCGTGTAATATAAACTTTGCTCTTTTCAATTTTTTCATTAAATATAAAATTATATTTTATTCTAAATTTCTAAATAAAATAAATTACAACAAATATTATGTATAATACATACTAACAAACAATTCAAATAAAAGTTAAATCATTGATGAAATACAATTACATACTCCCTCCGTCCCATTTTATGTGGCAACATTTCCTTTTTGGTCAGTCCCAAAAAGAATGTCACATTTCATTATATGGAAAGTATTTAAAGGTACAATTCCTTTTTTATCCTTGTTGGTCCCACTTAATCTTAAAATAATACTCCAACACATTTATGAGGAGAGAGAAATTGAGTCTACTTTTTAAAAGGGCAATTTGGTAAACATTTCAAAGTCTTCATTTATTTCTTAAACTCCGTGCCCGGTCAAATGTTGCCACATAAAATGGGACGGAGAGAGTAATAAATAAAGCATTATCTTACATAAATACTCGACTTTCAAGACTATTACATTGCTCTCATAATGCTCTATTAATGCATTACGGAGTTCAAAATAAGCATTTTTTTATGTGTAGCTAAAATTTGTTTAAATTAACAACTTCATCTTGTATCCAATTATTTCGTGTACAAATTTACTTCCCCTATTCCATTTTGAACTATTGCAAAAAGTATTTTCATGCTCATTAAAAAGTGTAGTTTAATAATTTATCACTATAACATAAAAGTAGATTGTTTGAATTATTATGTGGATTTTGTGTATTCTTCATAGTGAAAAATAATTAAAATTTTAAATTAAATATTTAAAGTGACAATTTTTTTTTAGAAAATTATTAATTCGGGATGAAAATAGTATACTTATCAATAGTATGTTTTTTTAGATGTTATATTACTTAGAAAATAATTCAAATATTAAAGACTTAATTAATAGTCTCATATAATATAAATAATATTAAAATAATTTGAAATTACATATTTAAAGTGATTTTTAAACAAATAAAATAGAAAATTATTAATTCGGATAAAAATAGTTACTTGTCAATATTATGTTTTTAGATGTTATATAGAAAATTAATTACAAATAATAAAGACTTAATTAATGATACAATAGAAATAATATTAAAATAATCAAAAAGTGAAATAGAGAGGTGAATAGTAGTTCTTCAAATTCACCTCTCTATAAATGGAGGATAGACAGAAATATGGAGGGGGGTTGGAGAGCCCACTCTCTATTTTACTCTCTAAATATAGAGAATAGAGAGTAAAATAGAGGTGGGTTAGAAATGGTCTTACACAGTACGACCAAGGGTATTTCTGTTAATATTTATATTTCTTAAAATTACGTGTCTATTCACTAGATACCCATCTGGCTACAATTTTCATTTTTCTAAACATATTTGTTTCTATTGGACTACAATTGAATTCTCATCTGTCTTCTACAAAGTTCTTCCGTTTCTCAGTCGGTGTTTTGCTATTTCTGATTTTCCGGCTAATTTCTAGCTTGTATCATTCTTCTCAATTCTTGAAGGGAGTTTTTCCCATTGCTTTTGGATTTGTTTAAAAGCTTGTTTATTTTTCCTTCAATCTTGGTTTTTCTATTCCTCCACATAATCTACTGCTAGCCCGTTTTATGTTCATGTGCGAACTTTTGGACATAAAAAGGGCTAGCAGCAGATTGATTGATTATAGATGTCTTTTCTACTTTTGGACCTAATTAATCACTGCAAATCTCATGATTTCTGTAAAATTCTGTTTTATTAATCTTCGGCTTTTAAGATTGTCTCTTTAGTGCTTAATTTCTGTTTATATATTGACAGTGAGATATACTTTCATCGTGTTCGTTATATTTTATAGTCTGAGACATTTTTTATTTTCATTTTTTCATTATTTTTCTCATTCCTTACTAGGATGAAGTTTTAAGCTAGGAAGACGAATGAATCAAATGTGTTCGATGATATCCCTGAATGACTTAACTATTTGGCAATAATTTCTATTGTTTCTTTTTTCCCACTAGCCAGTAAATTAGGACCGCATTCAATGATGTAAGGTTATGCATCCCTTGGATTTTATTTAGTCTTGGATTTCACAAGCTTCTACAGTCAAATTTGCTCGAGTTGAAGAGAGTGGGAGAATACATATAGTACTAACAATTCTTTACTTTGTCTCTCTTCTCAGTATTGGTTGCCTATCTAATGTGACCTTTTGGCGCTCTCCGGAGATATGGAAGGTAGGCAACATTTCTGATTTCCTTCACTCCACTGTCGTATCAGGTTTGGTTGTTTTTCTTAAAAAAATAGGTATTTCTCAATGGATTATCTGTTTATGACCTTCAAGTTCTTCCCTTATTTCTAAATGTACTCTTTTATCATTGAATGATTCATTTTCGACTTCTTGTATAGCGTTTGGCTTGATCAATTTAACTAAGAGAAAATAACAAATTTTTTTGAGTAAAATATAAGAAGAGAAAGGAGAACATGGTACAAAATGAAGATTAGACTTGAATAGTAATTCAACGGAAGGCTGTACAAGTCTTGTTCAGTCATCAAAGCTACACTGCACTCCAAATCGATGAAGCTCAAAATAGTAATATGAGGTTTGAGAATATGAGATGAAAAATTAAGAGGACTAAAAGAGGATCTTATCCTAAACTTCTGTGAATCTTCTTATTTTATTTTGAAGAGGAGTGGAAGACTCATATAGTAGCTTGACCTTAGCCTTGACTCTTACAGTTAAAGTCTCGAGAAGCTTGTTATAACAAAAGAACTGAGGCAAGCCCCTACTTTTGTTTTAAACAACCAAAAAACATAAATCTAAAATATGTGTAACATACTATGAAATGTGTCAATGTTGGTATTTATTTTAATCATGTTGCATATTTCTACGTCTTTCTTTACAGCTACTTTTATCTCCATTATATGGAACGAATTTCACAAGATTGAAAAAAAAATCTACTGAGCAACCCAGACAAGGACATATCTTGACTAGACTAGAAATATCCATACCTCTGTTCTCTCTTTTCTCACTCCCAACCTCAAGTCCACCTCTCAAAAATGGTCTCTTACTCTTCATAGCGGATTGCACTTCAGGTTTGCCTAATTCTTCATTAGTTTTTTCTTGGGTTCATCTCAAAAAAAATTATTCTTTATTCAAAGTTCAGTTTTGCCCAATTCAAGATTTAGTAATAAAATGAAAAATATAGAAACATCCATATGTAGCCGCTTCTTCTTGCTTTCTTTGTTCAATTACCATAGTTTCTTGATTTGAGATTTAGAAAATTGAAAACTGAAATGGAGATAAAGTTTATTTTTTGTTCATTAAAAATCTAAATTAGAGTAGGAGATAAAGTTTTTTTTTTCCATGAAAAATCGAAATTAGAGTGCAGCATTTTACTAATTTGCTATTTAATGGTAAAATGATAACTATGTATGAGATTTTTTTAGCAAACCACGAACCCTTTTTCTTTTTTAATTCCAGATTGTTCGTCTGTCACTTTCTAGGCAAAGTCTGAGTGATCTCCTTAAAACCTTTTCATCTCCAAAAATATAAACTCTTTTAGGTATTTCATGTCCATCGTGTCTTACCATAACGACAATCATACAACTTCCTTTTTTTTCTTCACAAATTTCTCCAATCATGAATCCAAACATCACCAAAGAGTACCCTCTCGAGAGAGTGAAACCAAGAATGATTGAGGTATTATACCTACAAGTATCCATTCTCTATGGCTTACTTGAACAGAGACCAGAGACGTCTCTTTGATTCTAGGAGCTTTCAGAATATCAAAAAATACTCATTCTGTTTGTTTTTTTTAGGAACTTTCAGAATATCACTTTTCTTCATACGTTCAACTTCTTACAAGTTGGGTATTCTCCTCTTAATTTCGTTCACTAAACATTCTGTCTTTTTTTTTCTATCATTTTCTGCATTTTTTTAATTATTTATTCCGTCTTTTTAAGTTCTCTTTGAATTTTTCATTTTTGGAGCTGAATTTCATGGTTGCTTAGGTTGAATTGAACTCTTAGTGAAAACATATTATGATTGTAATTTCACTTGTTTTAGAATATTTTTCAAATTTTAAATTATGTGTGTTCATATTTTCATTTTTCCTGAGTGTACAAGTATTTTGGATGCATAGTTTTGACCTTATCAAAAGGAAACTATAGAAAGATTTTGCATGAAACTTTTGCGTTTTACCTTATATTTGTGTCTCTGTCTTTTGCCTATTTAGCCACGTTGCCTTCAGCAAATTTGTCTACATGATTAAGTCACATACTTTTAGTTATCTTTAAAGTACTTGTTTCTAACATTTTTTCACTTCTCTTGTATGTTGTATGACACAGTGCACTTTAAAAATGATAGATAAAATGATAATTTAACTACACATGTGCATCTTCGAATCAATTTTTTGTCGAAATTTAAACTAGATATTCAAAGAAGGAAGTGGGCTAGCAACTCATTCGTCTGATATTTGGTGCCTGCTAAAATCTTCTTCGTACAAAATGTTGTTGGAGAATGTACGGTTGTGCTTACTGTCGCACTTTTCTGTCTATTATATTATATAAAATAGGAAAGGAACCAAAGCTACAAGATACAACATTATTCTTGGTAGTACACATTTTCTTTCCGCTAATACAAGTAAGGATTTTCTCTTCAGTAGCAATTTCTTTGCTAAAACGTATTACTATATAAGATTAGAGATGAGGTAAAGGAATCTTTGCTAGAGTATTATGCAATTGAAAGTTGCACGCACAACCATTCCTCGTATCGAATGAAGATGCAAGAGCTAGATTTTAATACTAAAAAGGGGAAAAGACTAGCAGAAAATATAGATTGATTCCTCTCTTCGGATGAAGCAGAGTTTACGAACTAGAAGTTCGATCTCAAGTTGACAGTTTCTTTGCTAACGTATTACTATGTAAGATTAGAGATGAGGTAAAGAGATCTTTCCTAGAGCATAATGCAATTGAAAGTTGCACGCACAAGTTGAATTTCTTTTTTTTTCCTGATTACTCAGTACTATTTCTTCTTACAATGGTTACAGACTAACATCTGACTCAAACGAAGTGATAAGCCAATTACCTGTTCATACAAGACAAATGATATTGTCATCGTGTTAGATGAAAACAGATTCTGCAGAACATAAGATCCATGAAAATTACACTATTGATACCATCTTGCAGCTTGTGTTTTATTTACATATCCACTATCTCACAGACAGATTACTTACATTAGATTTCAAGTTATAAGTTCTTATTTCTGCTCTACTCGTACTCCAGACATGTATCACTTGTAAAATAGCATAACATTGTACTGCTGCTTACATCCTCATTGATTTTTTATTTTGATGTATCTCAATTCGACTAATTGTTCAGACTCTCGGTACTCTGAGAAGCTGTATAACTATTATACCATTGAAACGGTTCTCTGACTTTTGAATTATTATTTCTGCTTACAACAAATTGGTTTATCTAATAAGACGACACTCAATAATTTTACTTTTCATTTGTCATTCTTCAATAGGCTTGGTATCTTTGTGATGCAGAAGCCGAGAGGGTGTTCCAGCCCCTTCAAGCGGTAGAAGTAAAGTTCGTTCTAATGTCAAATTTTGACATCCTATTGAGACCAATGTTAAGGACTCTAAACTGTGATCACTGGTTTGATGTCGAAAATTTCTAATCCTGGCTCCGCCTTTTATTTGTTCATTTTTTACCGTAATTATACATAAGTAGTTCAATCCATGGTCAAGTGGTTCATCTATAACAAGTTAGATTTTTGTTTTTATTTTTAAAAATAGATTTGGTGTTTTATGTATTTAAAAAGTATTATATCAGTGCAATGCTTATAGCAGCTTTGCGTTTAACCTATGCTCTCCTATATATCACACAAATGGTGTTGCGATTACGTTGTTTCCCTTGTTACCTGATAGTTAGTGGTATCATGACAATTGCATTTGCTAGAATCTAAATCATGTAATCCTAAGAGAATCTTAATGTGTTTTTCGTCTTTCCTTTTGCTTCCATTTCGTACTTTCTAATTCAATAGCTGATATTATTTTTGGCTTTTCACAGGTTAGATACATGTCGTAGTTTCAGCTGACCGAGCATATGAACTTAGATAATAGGTTATGGAGAACTCGAATTAGGTTAAAAGGTTAGTTACGTAGTTTAGTGTTATTTCAACTACTTTGTAATTTCTTCTTGTTTGATTCTGTCATTATTTGACATTTGTTGTACTTCAATTATTGTTTTATTTTGTCGTAGTTATTGTTACATTTTAAGAAGATAGGAGTTCTCACATGCTTTTTCTTTTTTCCCAACTACTTTTTCTCCGGACCTCACTTGTGGGATTATACTGACTATGTTATTGTAGCAGTAGCAGTGATCTATTTGGGCATTCTTCCCAGGATTATATTCCTACTATGCTTGACAATTTCAATGCTAATGTGGATATGGATGGAAGAATTGTCAATTTGGGATTATGAGACACTGCATATACTTTTTCTTTAAATAGATTTATTGCTCTTATGAGATATTTCAAAGTTAAATCCTCAGGAAAATGGTAGCTTTTATAATAAGTGCAAGCCATAATCCTGATGATCCTAAATATGATTGAGGTGTCAAGCTCTCTTTTCCTTTTCATTAAAACATGAAGGGCTATTATCTACACAGAGAGATGCACAGAAAGAGACACCCAAAGATGGCATACGTGACAGTTGCCTGCTGAATCCTCTTATTCGTACACATTTTCTTTATATTTCATCTTTGCTCCTTCACATACATTTTATGTATCTATAACCACTACGTCAACTATTACTGTCACGGGCGCCACCTATCTAGTATATATATATTACCCTTATTAATATGTGAACAACAAAGGACGAACACAACAAAAAAGAATTGTACAAAAAGCATTTTAAATTGTACAGTTTTATTCTTTCCATTAAAGCACGTGTACTGCTTTTTCTAAACCTAAAAAAATAAATATTGAACATTTTTCCTCCTTCCCTTTT
Organism: Solanum okadae; assembly: GCA_036553675.1. Classification (NCBI taxonomy): domain Eukaryota; kingdom Viridiplantae; phylum Streptophyta; class Magnoliopsida; order Solanales; family Solanaceae; genus Solanum; species Solanum okadae. The sequence goes on along the minus strand of CM071681.1, from coordinate 15,050,828 downwards.
CTTCCTTGTTCAACTTCTTTCTCTATTCGAATTTGAATTCAAAAATCAAAGCTTGAAGATGATGAATTAATCAAAGTTGAGGAATTGTTTTCTTTTTTCATGAAATGGGTGATCCTCCAAGAGTGATAAAATATCCGTTGACTGAGCGTCTTGATTTTGAGCAAGTTCCCCAATCGGAATCGTCAAAAGTCAAAAATCCAATTGAAGGTGAAATGGAGAATAAAAAAGCCCTGTGCAGCTATCAACTTGAGATAGTGAATTTCCCTGAGTGCAGCTAAGCATTGAGGTAGCCTGGGCTGTTGTATATATATTTACTTAAAAATTCTTCACTATAAATGAGATATCTGATTGCTATGTGAGTAATGTTTTTCTAAATAACATTTGACCAATTTTTACATGATTAATGTATAAAACTTACTTTTTAATAAAATTGTGATGTGAAATTATCATACTAATTTATCCTCCATTTGATTGCCTGAATGAAAAAGTCACTAACCTTTCAAGTCCAAGAGCTCATTAAGAAGTTGCCTCCTCTGTACGTTTTGTTTCTTAATGCAAGCATCTAATACTCCAAGTTCAGCTGATATAGTGATGTATATGAGAAAAACTAAAAATTAATCACTTAAGTTCATAATGAATGTGATATGTCCATGAATTTACCTTTAATCTTTGAAATGGCAGCCTCATTATTACTGTTTTCATTTATCTTGTTATCAGATGACTTTGGTTGCAGGACCTTGATTATTGTGTGTTTTCATTCCTTTTAAATGTTATTTAGAAAAAAAAAACATTAATCTTCTATCTTTAGAAAAAAAGTAGCAATAACATAGAGGAAATAACATCTTGGGGAAAGTAACTCTCGAGTATGAATTTTGTTTTCTTATGCATCTCCCTAATACATTTGTACTACCCTGCAAACAAGAGAATATTTCCAAGACATTTATTATATTTGGTTTCCAATTGTCTTTGGCAGGCCAACAAGTTATATTAATTGATGATTCCTCTGTGGTTCAACTTGATTCTCTTATCTAAACCTTGAGTAAGATTTGATTAAAGTTTTCCAATCGTCAACTTTTATATATATTTCTTATATTCTTCTTTGTCCTTCTTCATGTTTTCCAAATGCAGGGAGAATTCTGATTTTTTGTTTGAAATTTTTGCTACTAGAAAGGAAGCCCTTTTAAAGTTTTCAGGATAATGGTAATGACTTATCTTCCTCCTGTTCCATGTTATTTTTTTCTGTTTTCCCTTCCTTTATGGCATTTTGAAAGAAAGACGTGTTAGAGTTTCGGAGCTTGCTATATGATAAATCCAAAGGTGATTTGCATGTTTTTTTTATGTAGTAACATGTTGTATTTGAAAGGCATCACGGAGATGCAAATTATATGCACACAAGCATGGTTAGCTCCTAAGAACAAAAACACATATTTAATCAGGGAAGTAGCCACAAGCAAAGAATGGTATCTAAGTCATATTGAGCGAGCTAATGAAATCTAAGAGGGGGTATATATCATTTACTGGGGATAAATTGCTCCAACGGAAGATGTTAAGAAGGCAAAAGGATTTCATACTGCTAATTGGAATTGAGATACCATCAAAACATCTGAAATTTCTTTCCTTTCAAATACACCAAATAAATACATGATGAAATCATGTGTCAACTTTTCTAAATATCAACTTCTCTAAGACTTCAATTTCTCGGTGCTTCTTTTACACTTGAGGGGAGAGTCCAGTTGATGCCAACAGTTGAAATGAACATATCTCAAAGATTTGTTGCCACTAAAAAGTGAAGAAATAAACGATTCACAAATTCTAGGATATTGAGATAGATGACACATCTGTTTACTAAAGTTTCCTCCCGTTTAGATTATTGAGGGTTAGGATAGCATTTACCACATAATTTAAATTATTACTTGATTCAATTATGTCTTGCCCAAAAAATTGTTAAAGTAAATGCTTCGGCAATGTATCAGATGATGCGAAGGATGATATATTAGTTTGTTCTTACTAAAAGAACTTTAAAACACGACTATATATGATGAAATATTTTTATTTTATTCTCAACTCCTTAAGAGTGACAAATAAAGCTGAGTTAGAAGCTTTACTTAAACTGTCAAATGTCAAAAAATGTATCCTGAGTTTAAAGCTTTGCTTAACTATTCTCCTTTTTGTTTTCTACTACATCTACATTAGCATATATAAAAGAAGAAGATAAACCCATGTTTGATGCTAAGAACTAATAGCACAAGAATCATTATGATTTTGTACTTTATTTAGATTGTTTTTCCACTCTTTACTTTTACTAGAGTTCCTCTGTTCGGTTGTTGTTGAGGTCATGATATATGATATCACTTCACTACGTATTGATTTATTTATTTATCATCTAGGGCAGAGAATGCAGTTGATTCTTCTCGATACCTACCACTTCAATTGGTATTTTCCAAAAACAAAACAAGCATGGGATAAGCTTACTTTTGATTACACCACCTTAATTTTGTTTCATGTTTGATCGTTAGAGAAAAGCGACTGGATCAACATCTGATTTATATCGGCAGAAAGTGTGTGGTGTCCGACTCTAACTACTCCGGATGTGTCCGACTCTGTACTACTCCAGCTGCAACTGTGTGTGCTGCTTCTGCTTTCACTTATCAGTTTCTACCTTTTGTTTAAGAGATGAAAAAAATGAAGTATTTTTAAAATCTGCTTGGATAAGTTCAATTTTAATGGGCACTACTGATGTATTTTGTTTTGGATTCGTGGATTCACAATTGTTACCTTTGAAGGCACTCTTCAATGTAAATTATGTACATACTTATTCAATGTACTTTTACATTAAATTAGTTGTGGGTTTATGCTTTCCTTTCTGCAACTTTACCATATGTTGCAAAGCATTCACCACATTAAAATGTAAAATGTTGGGTCCGTGCTAAGCACGGGCCATACCTCTCTAGTATATTCTATATATAATAAGTTACAATGCAAAGATTTTTATAGTATTTAGTTATATTATAACTATCTTGTTAGCTTTCAACCAAAAGGAGTACTTCTTTTAAATAATAAATATGTCATTGTATGAGCTATTTATTACTCATTCCTTTTGAATTTGTTAATCTGATTTTGATCTGACACATAGTTTACGAAAGTAAATTAGATTTTGAGAAAAAACATTAAGTGATACTTGAAGTTGTCCCAGATTTTCAAAAAGACACCTTAACTTTGTGTGCATCCTATTACCCCACAAAACATTCAAAATCATAATAAATACACATTTTTTACACAATATTTCCACTTTGGACAAAAATATCCTTCGAATGTGCAATTTCTTAAAAACAAAAAGTGGGACCCATTATTGATGTATTGAATGATGCTTTGATAATTTCCTATGATGCTTTGATAATTTCCTATGATGAATTCGTTTTGTTTATTTCTTTTAAATTTATTTTACCATACTAAATAATTGTATAAAATATTATAAATCACGATAATTAATTACTTAAATATTTAAGAGATATAAAAATATATAAAAGATCTAATTGACAAGTAATTAACCTTAATGTATTATAATCAATCTTCTAGCCAATTAATAACTATCCTTTTGAATGTTTGATCAAAATATTTGCATTCTTAGCTACTTTAGTTCAAGCTTCCTGGGAATAATTTATTGATGACTCAAACCGTTTGGCTCCTAAATTGATCTGCATCTTGCTTTACTCTACGACGAACTACTTGATCACCTTTGATCTTTAGATGTGCTAGAGGAGTGAGTCCATTTTCGTGAGACTTATCTTTTCATTTAGTTTTCACCTGTGTTGTGTTGTTCAGACTCTTCAAAAATGCCAATGAGTGTGACATCGAAAGTGAAGTGTTTGCTCAACTTAGACTTCTACAAAGGTGTCGTTCTCTCAGAAGAGAACGTAGGGTAGATAAACAAATTCAATTTTAGTATGCCTTCTGCTTCAGCACTCCTTGCCAATCTAGCATGATTTTTTTTCTTTTAGATAATGGAGATAGGGAACACTCCTTTGCGTAGAGTATCAAGTTTTGTAGGATTCTTATTCATAATTTCTCAAGAATATGTAATTCTCAACGGATTATCTGCTTGTGTCCTTGAAATCTTTTCTTCTTTCTAATTTTCTTTTTTATGGAAAATAGGTGCAACTTGAACCGAGTTTTTAGGTCTCTGGGAGTAGGAAAATGGGAGTATTACATGGTGTCCGGTTTGTAACTTCACAAACTCATCAAATTTTACTTTTGGGAATCGGTAAAGAGAGAACTACGTGTGAATGGGATGGCTAAAACCTTCCCATAAACCCTTTCTTGCTTGCGAGTCCCTTTGTGTTTCACTTCGCCTGAGATTCATTTTCATAGTAGCAACAACTCCTTAGATCTACAAAAAATTAAGGGACACAGAAATGTTTGCTTTTAAGGCTGAGATCAATCAGCTTCTCAATCTTATTATCAAAACTTTCTACAGCTACAAAGAGATCTTTCTCCGTGAACTCATCTGCAGGTCTTGGAGTATTTTTTTTTCTGTATTATCTTTGTGTATTGTTTAATGTCATCATCTAGAATACTGTAGCTTCACACTCTTTGTGATTTTTAAATTTGATTATTTTAGAGCAATCTTAGTTTTTTTTACTGTCTTCGTAGATAACTTAATGTGATTTTCTTGAGTACTATGGTGTCATCAATCTATGTGGTTTTGAAATTTAATTATTTAAAGCAATCTGGGGATTTTTATTGTATTTGAGATTACCTTAACTTGATCATCTAGATACTGTATAGCCGACACTCTTCGTGGTTTTATAATTTGATTATTATAAAGCAGTTCGAGTTTTTTTAAGATTGTTTATATGTATTGTCTTCGTGGATAGCTTAATGTGGTCTTTTAGGATACTGTAGTGCCATCGCTCTTTATGATTTTGAAATTTAATTATTTTATAGAGCAATTATTTGGAGGTTTTTTATCTGTATTGTATCCGTGGATGACCTTAGGTGATCTTCTAGAATACTATCGTGTTATGGCTCTCTGTGATTTTGAAAGGTCATTATTTTAGAGCAGTATGAGTTTTTTTTTGAGGTTTTTATCTGTATTATATTTGTGGACAGCTTGATGTCATTTTCTGGATAACTGTGGTTTCATTGCCCCTTCTAATTTTGAAATTTGATTATTTTATAGCAGCTATGTGATAGTTCATATATCAGTCGGATATCATCTTGAAACTTAGCTAATAGGAGTGAGTTTGGTTTGTGGTTTGTGTCTTCTAGATCTCTACTCCGAACATAGATATTTAGTATATGATTTTGCAGATAATATATTGTAGTGCCATCACCCTTTGTGACTATGAATTTTTGAGTAATTTATAGCAACTATATCATATCACATAGTTCATAAATCAAGCAATCTTTACATGTTTTGATGGCCATTTGAAAGCACCTGATTGAATGTTCTTAATTTGGAAAAGTGGATTATTTAATGTTCTGCTTTGTCCTCATAATATTTAGCTGATAAGAGTGAGTTCTATGTAGTTTTATATTTGTCCTATTTTTGCTTAGACTAGGTAGTGCGAAAACTTGCTCGGTTTGTGTCTTTTAAAGGTCTAGAATGGACAACAGTTCACTTTTTGTAGTATTTGTAGTAGTTGCTTCGATTAGTGCATTGATACTGAAAGAAACTCAGTCAATGAGTACTTTGAAGAAAAAAATGAATTAAAGACACAAGCTTTCTTTGGATAGTAGAGTAGATAAACAATTTCAACTTTAAAATGTCTTATGCTTCAACACTCGTGCCAATCTATAACAACGATTTTTTTTTGCTTTCAGGTACTATGGAGATAGGCAACACTCCTTTAATGTAATTCTCAATGGGAAATCTTCTTATGTCCTTGAAATCTGTTCTTTCTAATTCTTTCTTTTTTTACTGAAAACAGCTGCAACTTGAACCAATTCACTTTCGTCTCCATGAGTAGAAAAATGGGAGTATTTACATTGTGTCCACTTTGTGACTTCACACACAACACACATCAAATTTTACTTTTCGGAATTGGTAGAGAAAGAGGTACATGTTAATGGATGTAAAATTAGATGGCGAGGCAAACCAAGACATGTCGGGAATGGTTCGAAAAAGCATTTCAAGTAAGTTGCTCTCAATGTGATTAACTTTTGCTTTGCTTTGAATAGATTCAGAATGTATAATTATATTATTGCACTGTGCATTTAATGTTAGTGATGTAGCCATTTATTTTTAACAGTCTTTCATAGATCCTTACATGTGTTTGTCTGTTTAATATCAGCTTTTTCATAAATAATAGAGTAGTTATTTGACCATGATGGTTAGTAATATATGTTCATAAAAAAAAAGTTGGAAGAAGCTATAATTGAAGTGCAACATAACAAATTTAAATATTGATAATCACTGACCTTGATCAAATGTTGATGATAAATATTTATCCCAGAAGCTTAACTTAATTGTTTTTACCTAATGAAAGGAATAACGGGGAAAATTTTATAGAGTCAACAAAGCAATCGATGTGGCTCTAAATCTGCAAAACAATTCTCATTTTTTGAGATCAAATCTGAAATCAATGATTGTTACTTATTCTTTCTTTATTTTGTGGATCAACAACTTCAATCTTATTAGAACGTAATAACTTCACTAGAGTTTTTTATTTTATGTGGCAGTGCATGCTTATATTTGTTTATTCACTGGGTTTTTCATTTGTGCATTTTTCTGGCATTTGTAAATTGACTTGATCTTCTCTTTTGGCAGATTTACTTGATTTTTTTTTTTACATAAGAATGAGTTGGATTGTGCTCACGGCATAGAACCAGATGAAAAGTGAGGGTAGCTTATGAATGGTATAAATATTGCAAACTTGAACTTTCTGAACTATGTATAAGATAGGTTGTAATAGGCAACACTCAATTGTATATCTCTTAAGACTTCTTTCTACGTAAAAATTCTTTGTTTCTTTCAATTAGAATTGCCACAACAAAAATGATTGATGTAAACAAACACAAGATTGTTTTGCTAATGTTACTATAACCAAGGTCGACATCATGTTTACTTTGTTTGTACTGTTGTATCGTCACAGTGACAAAAAGAAATCGAAACCATGCATGTTGGAGCACGGGCCATGTCCCTCTATCATATATATAGTACTTCCTCTGTTCCTAATTATTTGTCCATTTTTTCTTTTTTTATTGTCTCTATTTACTTGTCCATTTTGACAGATCAAGAAAGGACAATTTTTTTTTTACCTATTATACCCTTAATTAATTACTTTGAAAAAGATAGAACTTCTTGAAAATCTTAAATTTTTAATTCATCTACTTCATAATTAATATGAGTAAAATGATAAACTCATTATGTCAATAATTATTTTCTTAATAGGCGTGTCAATTCAAAAGTGGACAAGTAATTAGGGACAGAGGGAGTATATTTTATTGTAGTATTAAATTGATGTAAAGATAAAGAAATTTGGAGCAAAAACGAATTAAAAATGGAAGATTGTAGAAGAAAATCAAGCAGACAGCGTAATTTATAATAATATTTGATATATTAGAAGTATAGTTGAAGAAGAATTTGAATTGAAGTATAGACATGCGGCCACGAGTCATGATGAATTTGAAAACAACAATTGTTGAACGTCGTCACTGTTCACGCAGGAATCCAACCCCGTTAAAGGTTTTGGGTTCTCAATTTATTTTGGACTCAATTATTTTATTCAGGGTCTCTTACATCTTTAAATAGTCTATAAGAATAGTTATTAAGGAGGGAAAGACACAATCAGGGGCGGAGCCAGCATGTCATTAGGGGTTCATCCAAACCCCCTTCAGCGGAAAATATTACTGTATATACATTGTTAAAACTATTTTTTAGATGTATATAATAGATGTCAAATCCCTTAGACTAGTTCGTATGTTTACTCCTTCGGATTTTGAACCCCTTTATTGAAAATTCTGGCTCCGCCACTGGACACAACGTACAAAATAACTTTTTATCTAAGATTTCATCTTTTCTACTCATTTATTTCTTTTATTTATTTTACATCTTTTCTTTGAATGATTTGTTGTAATTGCTCTATGTCTATGTAGAGTTAAACTTCTCGTTCTAAGATTATGTTAACTTATAAAATGATTGTTTAGTGATTTTTGATTCGACATACCTGTTTATTATATTGGCTGTTCTTATATTCTTGTGATTATTATTTTTATGCGTGGTCACCATTGAAAAAAATTATTATCTTCTTTTGAACTCGGGAGAGAAATAGAGGGATAGAACGTGAAATATAAGGAGCATAATCTTTTCTTGCATATCACTTGAATTGATTTGTGGCTAGGACATAGATATACCTAGGTGCATGCTTGGCTCAAATACGGGAAGACAACGTAATGCTCCATAGTTGATTCAATCTATCCATGCTCAACGATGTAGTTAGATTGTCAATTGTGGTAGACGGTTAAAGGTGGAAAATCATGTGTATATTATCAACCTCGTGAATCAACAACTAGATAATCAAATAGTTTGATTAATTGATGCTAAATATGATTATTAGCTAAACCATAATTCTAGATTGATTCAATCATTGACTGTGTGAAAAATCTATCCTTTTTTAGTTAATTGCTTTTTAGTTATTTTATTTTTATTTTTAATTTAGTTAATATATATTCATCTTTGTAATCATCCCCTTAAATAAATAATTAGAATTAGTATAATTTAGTAAATAGTTAATTGTCAAGTCCTTTTGGTTCGATAATCCGGCTTTTTTAGAGCCACTATATTACTTGTGCGACTACGTACATTTGCGTGTGCATTTGGGAGCAACACAAGCCACTGGCTTGAAAATGATTTCAATCCGACTCCAGTGCAAATCGTTGTAGCCGATCGTGTTAGGATTTTTTGCCCTAATTTTCTTACCATATTTTAAGTTTAATTTGTTCTTAAAGAAAAGTTAAAGTATTACCATAAATGCTTGAACTTTTCCTAAAGGGAAACTATAATTTTCTTCCATATTTGATTATTTTTTCCTGAGGAAACGTTTGGAACTCTATAAATTTAAGACCCCTCTTCTCATACCAAAACATAATAGAATCCACAAAGTAGAGTTGTAGACATTTAAGAGTTTTGTTTAGGGGAGATTTTCTCTCTAAAGTTTTAATAGTTTTCCTTTTTATCAGTTTTCACATGTATATCAATTGGTCAAACCATATAATAATATTTTGATTTTTAGTATAAGTTTTTGTCATCTGATTTTAATGTCATGATTTGTAATTGTAAGCTTCTGCATGACGCCCTAATTACTTTCAAACCCAATAAGTAGTATCAGAACACATGATTGAATGATCCAATGGAGCAAAATTGAAGACATGTTTAAGGTGGTTTCAGATCAATTTGCAATCAACGTGATGATAATGAAGATTTTTGTGCTACTACATGTGGAGAAAAATCAGATATATTTTCAACAATCATGTTGCTTCATCCTTTAAAACAAAATCAATTTTCAACCCATGATTACTTTAACACATGCGCTCTAACTTTCAACCCCTGCAAACTTTTAATGTTGGGGCTCCATTTTTAACTCATGCATCTTACTTTTAACATATGAGCCCCAATTTAAAATCATGCATATTACTTTTAACGCATGAGCTCCACTTTCAACTCATACATATTACATTTAATTCATGAACTCCACTTTCAACCCTGTTCATAACTTTTTTAGACGGGGCTCCAATTTTTAACCCATATTAATTCTTTAAATCATGGTAATCAGTAGTGATACATGAATATTGTGTGAAGAAAGAGGATCAAGATTATTTTGCCAGAAAATTCAAGCCAAAGGAGAGATTTGTTAGGATTTTTTTCCCTGATTTTCTTACCATATTTTAAGTTTAGTTTTTGCTTAAAGGAAAGTCAAAGTATTACCATAAATTCTTGAACTTTTCTTGAAAGGAAAAAATATAATTTTCTTCCATATTTGATTATTCTTCGCTTAGAGGAAATGTTTGAAACTCTATAAATTGAAGACTCCTCTTCTCATACCAAAAACGTAATAGAATCCATAATGTAGACATTTAAGAGTTTTTTTTAGAGGAAACTTTTCTCTCTACAATTTTAATATTTTTCTTTTATATTAGTTTTCATATGTAGACCAATTGATCAAATCATATAATAATATTTTTATTTTTAGTATAAGTTTTTGTCATCTGATTTATTGATGTCATGATTTGCAATCGTAAGCTTCCGCATGACGCCCTAATCACTTTCGAACCAACATGTCGCTCCCCAAGGTTCCACGATTACTCTCAAACACGTGCACTCATGGCTGAAAGTTTGGAGGTTGCCCAAAATCAATTTCCCAAAAAAATTATAAGAATAAACTGAGAAAAGAAAGGAAGAAAAGTTTTTTCTATTCTTTTTGTTGGTAGTGTGGTCTAATTTTCACCCAAGACATTTCTTTATATAGGATTTGGAAAGGAGGAGTTTCGAGAAGAAGTAAGTTCTTAGAAACATATGTGAATGTTAATGACATAAAAGGTCATTACATCACATTTAACAAAATCTAATTTGGAACAAATATGTAATTCATCTCTTTTATAACGTAATATTTTGTACCCTTTGCATTACTCTTAAATAATAAAGGTAAAATTAATATCACAATCTCCAACTAATGCAAAGATAAAGAGTATGAACAAATTTTGGGCAAAAGGAAGGAACGTGTACTTAAGTGTCAATATCTTTCAATTTGGATTAACACCTAGTTAAATGAGGCAACAATTTAATATACACGAAGTGAAGTTGTAACACCCCCAAAAAATTTGAGCTAAGACTCAAACCTTTAACACCTCGATTTTTGAAAGAACTATAAAGACTTAGAATTGAAAAGAAACCGTTTTAGGAAATAATCAAATTTGGAATGTTTGACAAAGTTAAGCTAAGTATGAGTTTTGCGTAGACTTCAAACAACCATAACTCCTAGCTCAGGATCAGTTAGGTGTGCTACTAGATACCGTGGTAAAGATCTTTAAATTGTCTTTGCAACCCCACTATATGTCCATTCGAAGTTGGGCTGTCTAGATAAGGAAAGTCAAAACCTAAATTTAGAAGGGTATTATGGTCTTTTCACTACCCAATTAATTAAATTTGTTTTTGGTAATTAAGTTGGGGTCAAAACTGATTGGATTTAGTTTACGCTTCAAAAAAATAAGTTAGGGTTTTGAGAGAAGACAAAAGAAGAGGAGGAAAGAGGAGAAAATAGGAGAGGATCAAGGCATTCGTCGAGGTTCGTGAGTTTTGTCGTAGATTTTCGCCATGGGTTTGACCCCTAAAAGGTATGTAAGCTTCCAGAGTGTTGGGTTTGTTCACACACACGCCAAATATGTTATTTTCAGCGTAATTTCATTCTCAACAGTTGAATGATTTAAGTTCTTGATAGGTGTTCTTGAAGTTCATTCTAAATCTTGTTTTGTTGGGTTTTTGATGATTTCTTGAGATGAAAGTGATTGTTTTGAGTGGATTAGTGTGTACTAAGGTTGGGTAATTGAATCTAAGGAAAACTTGAGAAAAGAAATCGATTAAAAGCGATTTAGGATCAGAAAACTAGAAGAAAAATTCGTCAGATTCACCCGGGGAAAAGCTGGCGCGGTGTGCCTTTGTTGCACCAGGAGGGCTGGGGCAACGCGCCAGTAGTGCGCCAAAAAGTGGTCATTGAACTTTGGGAGCTGGCGCGGCGCGCCAGATCTATCCGCCCCAACCCGTTTTTCATCGTTTAGTCTGTTTAAGTCCTTCTAAAGTGTACTAACACTTCTTATTGATTTTAACTACTCTAAATGACTTCTAAACACCTAGAAATCATCCATAAACATGAATCATAACCTTGAATTCATAATTTAACTTCCAGGTAGAGTTAAGAGTTAAGTTTTGAGAGTTCTTTCGAACGTTTTGAGGAAGCCCTTTTAAGTCTTTTTGAGGAGTCTTCTACAAATTCAAATAACTTGTTTCCAGACTCAAGCAAGTGAGTATGAGAGTGAAGAGAATGCATTAATGAGTCTACCTTATCATTACAAGATCCTTAATATCATGAACTATAACTCTTGAATTCATAATTCACATTCAACAAAGAGTTAGGAGTAGAGTTCAAGAAAGCTTTTGAGTTCAATTGTGAATCCTTTGAGATCAACTATCGATTTGAGCTAAGTTTTGAGGAAGTAAGTATAAGAATGAGAAGAGTCGGATACATGAGTTCCATATTGTTATGTAGAACCTCGAGTCGAGTCGTTCAGGCCCATAAATTCTGCATGAACTTCACAAATTGAGTACCTTTGAGAGGATTAGTATATTCAAGTTCTAAGTCTTGAGTATTGATTTCCTAACCCTATTGAGATTATATTACTAATCATGAAACTATTACATGTTACCCATGAAGTCCTTAAGTTGAGTAGTTCATGCCCATAATTCCACATGAGCCATATGAGTCGAGAAATCTAGAGATGAGGAGTATCATTGCGTCCTTGAGTTGAGTTGTTCATGCCCATAATTCCGCATGAAACTTATGAGTTGAGAATTCTCAAAATGAGTAGTATCGTTGAAGTTCTTGAGTTCTTTGTATGGTTATTGAAAACCTTGAATTGAGTTGTTCACGTCCATCATTTGGCATGAACCCTATTTTGAGAAGTCTTTTACAACTTTTCTAAACTTGTTTTAAGACTTGAGCACCTGAGTTGAAGAAGAGTAGAATCGAGTTCATTTTCTTTAAAATGATATATAGGAACTAAGTATTCCCAAGATTAAATGTTTTCACATTTAAAAGAGGAGGAAACTGAAATTTCCAAAAGAATTTTGAGCAGTTGAGTAACATCTCTTTTAGAGAAAGATTTTGAGTAATCTCAAACCACAGAAAAAGTTATGTTTTTTAAACATATGAGCTGAGTATATTTTAGGAGTAGTATTGAGTACCGATATGGGGACGAGTTCAGATAGCTCAAGTCTCCACAAACCATGTAGCCGACGTGAGTAGAAAGGGTCATACTTTTTAGATGATTCCTTAATGATTTTTAGCATAAACTAGTGGATCTAGTTAGTTGAGAGGTCTTATATCGTGGCAAAGTATAGGATAGTTCTGGCAGCATGGGCGAGACGTTATATCATCACATAGCTCATAGTGATGGTTGTCGGTTAGAGAAACTCCTACAGAGTTATATTATATTTTATGATATACAAGTTGAGTTGTTATTGTATTCTTCAGTACATTGAGTTGTTTTCTACTGTTTTAAAAGTTATCCATATATTGCATCATTTATTGTTGCTTATTATTGAGTATCTTGAATTGAGTATCTTGAGTTGAGCTGTGCTTCATTGAGTCGAGTAACTTATTGTTAAGTTGTGCCCTATTTCACTGAGTTGAGTATCTTATCCTTGAGTACTTATGAATTTTATTCTGTTTTAAGCTTTGTATACTTGAGTTAGTCTTCTGCTTGTAGTCATCCATGATGAGGATTTGCTTTGGGACTAACAATGGTTCTCAAGTGCCGGCCACGTCCAGGGTGTAGGCTCGGGTCATGACAGAACCATTCTTCGTTGTGAGAGATTTTACCTAGAAATTTAAATCTTCTTATGTGTCAAGGTCGCTAGATGTAGCACCTCAAGTTCTAAAAAGAACTAAAGAAAAATTCATAAAAGTCATCCGTAAGTTCTTTTAAGTTTTGGGTCAACTTCAAACGACCATAAATTTAACACATAATGAGTTAGGTGACCCATGAGGTATCAAATTGAAGATATTTGAGTCCTCTTTCCAACGCCACCGAGTTTGCTAAAATCCGAGTTTGGATGAGGGAGATATGACCGTTTGAGTGCATCCTCTCTACATAGGGTCTTTTCACCCGAACTAAAGAGGGGTATGTTAGTCTTTTCCTTACCCCATTTAGTCTAAGCATTAATTACACCCAATTTAGGGTCTAAACTGATTCGAATCAGTTTCATTCATCCCCAAAACATTTAGGGCTTTGGAGAGAAGATTCAAGGTTTCAAGCGTTCATCCAAGATTTCTCCAAGAACATAGTTCTTTGAGTTATGTAAGTTCTCATAGAGTTGGGTTCGTTAACCCACACACCAATCATGTGATTTTTATCCGTAATTTCGTTCTTGAGGTTAAATGATTTAAGTTCTTGAGGTTTTGACTTTTGACTTCATCTTTGTCAATGGAGTCCCGTTGAGTTCTTGAGGTGAGGGTCTTGCGAATAAGTGATTTTTTTGGTAGGTTTAGAGTGGGTTTTCGATCTAAGTGCATTTAGTATATGAATCTAAGAGAATTTGGAGGAAATAATTAGAATCTTGATGAGGTAAAGCTGGAAAATTGAGAAGAAAGTTCGTCAGAATGTCCTAGGGAAGGGGTGGAGTGACGCGCCACTAATTTGCCAGGGTGGCTGGCGCGCGGCTCCTGCAGTGCGCTAGGGAAGGGGTTCTGAAGTTCAGTGTCACGACCCGAGATTACACCCTGGACCTGATCGACACTCGAGAACCATTGCTGGTCCTCAAGCGAAATACTAACTCAAGCATGCATAAGCATCAAATTGAAATTAATGTTTAAAAAAAGTTTACTGAATCTCATAACTTTGCTGAATATACTAAGTATGTAACATAGGTTTAAATAAACATCTAAAAACTAAAAGAATCTCCAAAACTGTTTATCTTTTAAGCCTCTACTATACAAAGATGAGTGTCGGGACAAGACTCACGACTCCTCAAAAGAACTACTACTAAGAACTCGTAAAATTAGAGTCATCTGGAAGATAAGAGGTCTTACTCAAAAGCTGACGAGCAGATGAAGTGATCTCAACAGACTTTTGTTGAGGATACTGAGAACCTATATCTACATCATAAAGGATGCAGGTCGAATGACATCAGTACATGGAATGTACGAGTACGTAATATGACTGAGTAAACAAATAACTGAACTGAATGGCTGAAAGCAACTCAACTGAATCAATACATGAACATGAAGTGAAAACTATTTAAGCTTTACAATAAAATATACAATGAAAGTAATATGAAAATAATATATTTTACTTGTGGGGAGTTTTTCTAACCGACAACCATTACCATGAGCTTGATAATGATACAAAGTCCCGCCGCACGTTGCAAGGGCCCATCCTATACCTTGCTGGGGGTAAGGATGATATCATGACTATCGATCCAATTACATGCCTTCTCAGAGGCGGTGAGGAGTCGCATGAAGAATCAATGTTATCCTATCCTACACTGGCTATGTAGTTTTATGGGACTTCTGAGTTATAAAACACTCTAACCCAACTCGGTGCTCGATAATACTCCCAAAAAAATTAATGTAACTTTTTGCTCAATTCATCCATTACAAAGAATGGAATTCTTACATTACTTGAAACACTTTTCAAAACATGAGATGTGTTTACCTACTTGAAAACATGCACTTATGAACTTATCTTTCAACTAGAATAATTAACATTGGTACATATGTATATGAATATATTTATGAATAAAATAATTGTAGTGACCCGAAATGTAATTTTTGAGAATTTAAACTATTCGATAACTACGGTTATTTAGTTAGTGGGTATTTATTAAATAATTAATTTTTATTAGTTGGTGATTAATGGGACAATTTTATAATTTAAGTTAATACCCTATGTCACTTTAGATAAAAAAATTTCAAGAAAGAAAATAAAATAGGGTAATCTCCGAGGAGGACATTACCGCTTCCGACTCAATCAAGTGAAAGGCTGAAGCGTCAACATGATACCATTACTTCACGTAAAATTATAATCAAACCTTAATTCTTGCACTTCTATACATGGACAGTGGGTATATGATATTATTGGAGTTGAGAAAGAAACAAAAAATATTAGAAAGAGGATGTACCATTTCGAGGGACTCCGCGACAAATACTATATTTTGAAGGACGTGTCGCACGCCGCGATAGATTCTATTATTGAGGGACATATCGCGCACCACGATGGATACTATATATTGAGGGTCGTGTCGCACGCCGCGACAAATACATAGACAGATATCCCTCTATGGGTCCCGGACTGAGAGACAATGGGTGTGTATCACTAGGTCAAACATGCATCACTATACTTGACATTGCATTCCATTGCACATATTTATCATTAGTGAACTTGATATTGTGTTTTGTTGATCTTGTGAGTGCCTTTCTGTGAAACTTTGATTGATGAATATTGAGCTTGTTGGTGAGGATATGTAATTGTTAGAGTGTTGTTGTTAAGCTGTGTGCTATGTGAATTATGAACTGTTAGGTAGGGCTGATTTTATGCAAGCTGTAGTTGTGGAGGTTGTGATTAATGAATATTGAGCTTATTGTTGAGAATATGTGATTGTTAGAATGTTGTTGTTGAGTTATGTGCTTGTAAATTGTAAGGTTGGACTGGTTTTATGCAGGTTGTAGTTGTGGAGGTTCGGTTGGGGTGTAAAGAGTACTCGTATTCTATCCCTTTAGCTTATGTTTAGAGGTTTACTTGCTGAGTATCGTGTGGTTTGGTACTCACCCTTGTTTTTACAATTTTTGTAGGTTATGAGCCTGGATTTTTATGATACTTTTCATTCTCTTCTTTTCCGAGGCTTCTTGGAGATTTGTGAGGTAGCTTTTTGTCATCTCAGTAGACCTACTTACTCCTATTTATGATCTTATTCTATTCTTGAAACAATGTCATTTGAGACTTGTGTTTTTCTTTTGAATCAATTGTAATACTTTAGAGGCGTGTACACATGACAACCAGGTTTTGGGGGGTTTATTAAGTTGATTTAATTATCCACACTTATTATATTTTGAGATTTCAATTTGTCTTACTTTCACATTTTTGTGATATTTGAGTTTTAGGCTGACTTGTCTTGGTGGGATAAAACGAGTGCCATCACGTCCATTTTTGGGTCGTGACAATAACATTAGAAACTCTTAGTCTTTATAAAATAGAACCTTTAAACGTTTTCTCAAAACTCAGTTTGAAACACAATGGTTGACTTTCAAAGACTCTCAAGACTTATAACTCAATTCGTAGGGTTCATGGGAAATTATGGGCATGAACGACTCAATTTGAGGACCTCAATAGCCATATAGAAACTCATGAATACAAATCTTTCTCAAAACTCATCTTTACTTCTTCAAAAAATTCAGTTTAAAACTCAAGTGTTGGCTTTAAAAAGCTTCTCAAAATTTATAACTCAATTCAGAGGGTTCATGCGGAATTATGGACATGAACGACTCAACTCAAAAATGCTAATACATAACATATAGCAATTCAATAATTAGGAGTATAATTTAAAAAAAAAATAATAGAAACTCGAGAACTCAAAATTAACTCATCTCACGAATACTCAATCTAGGGGTAAAATCCTAGATTTCTCTTTTACTGATTTGAAAGTAGATGTAGAGCATGAGGACGAACTACTCCAATACTATGATAGACTTACATACCTAAAAGAACAAGGTTCTTGAAGAATCTTGAAGAAGAACTTGATTAGAAGCCTTGAAACCCTAGATTGAAGGTAAACAATCAAGAAAATCTTTCTTGAGATTCTTGAATTGGTTTCTTGAAATCTCTATTACCAAAAATTATGATTTTTAGTAGTGATTCATAATTGTATGGAGGAATTTGAGTTGGAAAGAATGGAATTCTTGGAGAAAAACTTACCTTGAAAAAGATGGAAAGAATCTTGAATGGAGTTTTCTACTTTGATTTTTCCTTAGGGTTTTGCCTTAGGGTTTGAGAGAAAAGAGAATGATAGATTAAGAGATGAAAATCTGATTGTTTTGGGTCTCTAATTAGTCAAGAAATTTGTTTAGGAATTTCTTAGAGGTAAAAAGACAAAAATAATCCTTTTTAATGTTTTCCCATCGGCTAATTCGTCATTGCACTATATCAGGTTACTAAAATGGTCATAACGTTTTACTCAAAACTTGGATTGTTGCAAAATTAGTGGCATTGGAAAGAAGATTCAAATACCTTTAATTTGATAGGTTATGGGCCACGTAACTCTTTATATTCTATGAGATATGGTCCTTTGAAGTTGACCCAAAGAGAATCTTACATCAAAACTTAATCGGTAAGGAAACTTTCAACTCAACTTTGTGCTAGGAGATTCTAATGACATTAATTGATATCCAAAATCATTCTCACACTAAATAATTGACCTTCACACATATGGGAAATTAGGAATCACCCAGTACGATCTTATTCACAAATGAAGAATGGTTCGGGTCTTAACTTAAAAAAAACTGGGGTGTTACAATATCTTCCCCTTGGGATCATTCGTCTTCGAATGACGGCTTGACTGAGAATGGGAGGGGCTTACTCTTACTATATTCAATCCTAACTCAAAATCACAAAGTACTTAACATAGGGTGATTGTTCTGATCTAAATCACAAGATTCAGGTTCTATACCTCTGTAGGAAATCTCATCCCAAGAACACTACTCCTTACCGCTACATTCAGCTAAACTTGAGCTCATATCACGAAATGCCTAATGTATCATGCATTGAACACATGTTAACAACACCATATTCAAGCTTAGAACCTTAACCACTTCATAGATTCCTACTAACCCACTTTCTAAGAATTTCTCATCCTCTCATCATCTCTACCAACTGAACTTTCATGCATTACTACCAGGAAGCTGACTTAGTACTCATCATAAAACCTTATCTCCTCTTTCCTTCATATTCATAACCTTAGATGGAATAAACACACCATAACTATCCGAATAATAAATAGCAATCCTCTTCTCTATCATCACATAACTACTATCAATAACACTACTCTCAATTAAAAGGATCACTGAGAGAGCTTTAGGGCGAAAGATCATAAGCACAATTCATTCGAGATGTTTGATATAATAATATGCATGGCATAACATTATGTTGCTAGCCATTGAGAGTAAGTCATGAATTTATGAGACTAAACATCCTGTGAGACATGATTGCTTATATGAATGGGTTCATATCATGAGACTGATATCCATAACTTTATGAGTAAGGTTGAGATCAATGGGCTAAAGTCTTTGTCCTTCATTCTGGAAACTGAGCATAGATGTGAACCTCTCTGAAGTGTATGATGATAGGTCATTAACACAATTCTGATATAAGAGACATCAACATAATGTTGTAATAACTGAACTTGAGGAATACGCAAGATTATGAATGGATTGGTATCTCACTTTAACTCTTTCTGAAGATAGCACTATCTGATTTTTAACACTTGACTTGGTTTCTCATCTTATCATCTCCCCCTTAGATTTGAAGTTGAAACTTTAAAGCTATGGATCTATTCTCATCATCTCTAAACTGGTCTACATTCCCTTTACTCTAATACTCGGGAAAGACTTATCTCATGGCTACTGAACTCTCCATAAGCATGTACTAAGACTCGTTCTATGTCCTCTTTCTAAGATGCTTCTATTAGCCTCTTCTCATTGGCTTATAAGGTCACTTCATCTAACTCTTAAGGGAATAATAATGCTCACATCAACCTATTCCACATTAACAGATCAAATAAACTATCTAAGCACACATGAAAAATTATTAACTTAATTGGAACCTCGTCTGATTACATATAATCTCGGGTACACTTCTTAATGCTCTTGTTACTCTTATGACTTAGCCACACTTTACTGCTTTTATCTAAAGTTAGAATCCCATACTTGTACCACTCATATTTAATTCCTCACCTACTCTATGTTAAACCTACCAGATTAGATCTCAAACTAACATCATCACCCTCATGTTTCCATCCTTTTGATCACGACACTCATGTCAAATTCAAGCTTAGTGTCTATTTCTAAACACGTATAACAATATGATTGCTCGCTTACTATATCAACTTACAACTACTAGATAAATTTAAGGAACACTCGCCCACTAAGATCTCATGACGATAAGGCAATCTTTATCTCTCATTCTACCAGATTACCTTTACCTTCCACTTCACAACTCAAGTACTATTTACTCACTCACTATACGTTGTTGCCTAATTAGTTCTATAACCCTTTGAGTATTATGGGCTCTCCCTTAAAGATTATAAGCCTAGCTTAGAGCTATCACCTCATGAATACTTATGCTCTTATATTCAACACCCACACTTGGTCGTTACTAACGCAATGACACATCATCATAAACTCCTTTATAGTTAAAGTATACTCTAACTCATCCTAACTGGTAACCTTACTCTATCTCCTATCATGAAATTTACACAAACTCATCACTTCTTAGTCTACCCATAAGAGAAAACTCCTCATTAATAACATAATGGGTGAATGACTATAATAACATAATCTACCCCATCACTATCTCCCTTTCATAGATTTCTATACCTATGCATGCTTTTCTCTTAACTTAAGGGCACTCTTTACTACTACTGCTCATAATCTCATAACTCATGCTACATTTTTGGGTGAAAATATTATCCAAACTCTACAACACACTTCTTTATAAGGATATCAATTGAAATAAGGTTTAGAGAAGAGATTACAACTTGCTTTTAGCTTGAACGCATGATTCATATGAATAAGAGTGCATTTTTTCAAAGCTCAACACTTAACTCACTCAGGTGCTTCTCTCAAGCCCCTTTGTAGTCTCATGACTTTCTCAACATTTTTGTTGAGAGTAACTCATTTATAAGGATATGGCTTTGCTTTTCAACTACCTTGAGTATGAGGGGCAGTTGAATGGATTATTAGAAATGCACGGGTAAGAATAAGTTACTTATGACACAGTTCTACTGCACATTTAGAGTATGAAAGAAGGGAAACTTTTCTTAAATATTTGTAGTGCCTCATTTATAGAAGTGGGGCCCTCTCAACCATAAATAAGATCCTACTGACACGAATTCATAGACACCCTAGGACACTTAAACTTTATGTTTCGATACCAAGTTTGTCATGACCCGAGCCTACACCCTAGACGTGGCCGACACTCGAGCACCATTGCTAGTCCCCAAGATAACCCTCATCCTGGCTAACTACAAGCGGAAGACTAACTCAAGCATACCTAAGTGTCAAGTTAAAAGAAACATTTAAAAAATAGTTTACTTAATCTCAAAACTTTGTTGAATATACTAAGTATGTAACATAGGTTTAAATAAATCATCTAAAAACTGAAAGACTCTCCAAAACTATTTATCTATGAAGCCTCTACTATACAAAGATGAGTGTCAGGATAAGAACCACGACTACTCCAAAGAACTACTACTAAGAACTCATAAAACTGGAGTCCTCTAGAAGATATGAAGTCTTACTCAAAAGCCGACGAGCAGATAAAGTGATCTCAACGGACTCTTGTTGAGGATCCTAAGAACTTGTATATGTATAATAAAGGGATGCAGGTTGAATGACATCAATACATGGAATGTACGAGTATGTAATATGGCTGGGTAAACAAATAACTGAACTGAATGGCTGAAAGCAACTCAACTGGATCAATACATGAACATGAAGTGAAAACCATTTAAGCTTTACAATAAAATATACAATGAAAACTATATGAAAATAATATACTTTACTTGTGGGGAGTTTCTCTAACCGACAACCATTACCATGAGTCTTGCAATGATACAACGTCCCACCACACGTTGCAAGGGCCCATCCTATACCTTGCCGGGGGTATAAGATGATATCGTGACTATAGATTCAACTATATGCCTTCTCAGAGGCGGTGAGGGGTCGCATGAATAATCAATGCTCTCTTATCCTACACTGGCTATGTAGTTTTATGGGACTTCTGAGTTATAAAACACTCTAACCCAACTCGGTGCTCGATACTACTCCCAAAATAATTAATATTACTTTGTGCTCAATTAATCCATTACAAAGAATGGACTTCTTACTTCACTTGAAATACTTTTCAAAACATGAGACATGTTTACCTTCTTGAAAACATGCACTTATGAACTAATCTTCCAAGTCCAATAATTAACATAGGTATATATATATATATATATATATATATGAATAAAATAACATGAGAAACTCTTAAGTCTTTATGAAATAGAACCTTAAACTTTTTCTCAAAACTCAGTTTGAAACACAATGATTGACTTTCATAAACTCTCAAGACTTATAACTCAATTTGTAGGGTTAATGCAGAATTATGGGCATGAACGACTCAACTTGAGGACCTCAATAACCATATAGAAACTCATGAATACAACTCTTTCTCAAAACTCATCTTTACTTCCTCAAAAAAACGCAGTTTAAAACTCAAGTGTTGGCTTTAAAAAACTTCTCAAAATTTATAACTCAATTCATAGGGTTCATGTGGAATTATGGACATGAATGATTCAACTCAAAAATGTTAATGCATAACATATAGAAATTCAATAATTAGGAGAATATTTTCAAAAATAAATAGGAACTCGAGAACTCAAAATTAACTTATCTCAAGAATACTCAAATCTAGGGGTAGAATCCTAGATTTCTCTTTTACTGATATGAAAGTAGATGCAGGGCGTGATGAAGAAATAGTCCAATGCTATGATAGTCTTACATACTTGAAGAACAAGGTTCTTGAAGAATATTGAAGAATCTTGAAGAAGAACTTGATTAGAAGCCTTGAAACCCTAGATTGAAGGTAACAATCAAGAAAATCTTTCTTGAGATTCTAGAATTGGTTTCTTGAAATCTCTATGGCCTAGAATTATGATTTTCATTAGTGATACATACTTGTATGGAGGAATTTGAGTTGGAAAGAATGGAATTCTTGGAGAAAAACTTACCTTGAAGAAGAATCTTGAAAAAGATAGAAGGAATATTGAATGGAGTCTTCTACTTTGATTTTTTCTTAGGGTTTTGTCTTAGAGTTTGAGATAGAAGAGAATGATGGATTAAGAGATAAAAATCTGATTATTTTGGGTCTCTAATAAGTCAAAAAATTCGTTTAGGGTTTAGTTAGAGGTAAAAAGACAAAAAGGGCCCTTTTTAGTGTTTTCTCGTCGGCTAATTCATCACTACTATGTATCAGGTTACTAAAATGGTCATAACGTTTTACTCAAAACTTGGATTGTTGCAAAATTGGTGGCATTGGAAAGAATATTAAAATACCTTTAATTTGATAGGTTATGGGCCACATAACTTAGAATATAATATGGTCGTTTGAAGTTGACCCAAAGAGAATCTTACTTCAAAACTTAATCGGTAAGGAAACTTTCAACTCAACTTTGTGCTAGGAGATTCTAGTGACCTTAATTTATATCCAAAATCATTCTCACACTAAATAATTGAGCTGTACACATATGGGAAATTTAAGAATTACCCAGTACGATCTTATTCACAAATAAAGAATGGGTCGGGTCTTAACTTAAAAAAATTCAGGGTGTTACATTCAGGGGCTGGCGCCCTGCGCCACTTACTGTGCCATGGTCGCCAGGTCCCCTTCTCTTCTGTCATTCTTTCCATTTGAGTTCTATTAAACCGTGTCAACGATCACTTCTTGATTTTAACTATCCAAACTACATCTAATAGTCGAGAAATCATATATATCATAGTCATGATCCTCATAATTCAAATTTGAGGTAGAGTTAAGAGTAAAGTTTGAGAAAGTTCGTTTGAGTCTTTTCGAGAAGTTTTCTACAATTACATATAATTTATTTCAAGACTCGAGTAGGTGAGTATGAGAAGAGTGTATTCATGAGTCTACATTATTATTGAGATCCATCAGTCGAGTCGTTCATGCCCATAAATTTCACATGAACTCCATAAATTGAGTATCTTTGAGAGCAGTAGTATCTTCGAGTTCTAAGTTCTTGAGTATTGAGTTCCCGATCCTTTTGAGATTATATTCCCAATTATAGGACTACTATATGTTACACATGAAGGTTCTTGAGTTGAGTCGTTCATGCCCATAATTCTGCATGAACCTTATGCGTCGAGTATTTTTTAGATGAGTGGTATCATTGAGTCCTTGAATTCTAGAGTTATCGAGTTCCGAGTATTGAGTCCTATATATGGTTATTGAAACCCTTGAATTGAGTCATTGACGCCCATAATTCGGCATGAACCCTATTTTAAGAAGTCTTTTACAATTATTTATAATC
Organism: Solanum okadae; assembly: GCA_036553675.1. Classification (NCBI taxonomy): domain Eukaryota; kingdom Viridiplantae; phylum Streptophyta; class Magnoliopsida; order Solanales; family Solanaceae; genus Solanum; species Solanum okadae. Next base: position 15,026,755 of record CM071681.1, on the reverse strand, counting down.
TTTTTAAATACTTGAGTAAATGAGTATGAGGATGAGGAGAGTCGAGTTTCATTTTCCAAAATGAATATAAGGAAACTAAGTATTCCCAAGAGTAAATGTTTTTACATTTAAAATGAGAGGAAACTTTGATTTCCAAATGAGTTCATGAGGAGTTTTGAGCACTCTCTTTTAAGAGAACCTTTTGAGTGATAATCTCAAAATTTGATGATGAGGAAATGTTTTTAAACATATGAGCATGAGTTATATTATTGGGAGTAGTATTGAGCATCAATATGGAACGAGTTCAGACAAATCAAAGTCCTCATAAACCATGTATACCAACATGGGTAAAAAGAGTTATACTTTTTAGATGATTCCTTATTGCTCTTAAGCATAGCTTAGTGGATCCACTTAGTTGAGGGTGTCTTATACTCCAGCAAGGTATAGGACAATTCTGGAAGCGTGGGCGAGATGTTGTATCATCACATAGCTCATAACGATGGTTGTCGGTTAGAGAATCTCCCAAATAAAAGTTATTATTGTAGTTTTACATACAATTGAGTTATTATTGTATTTTTACATACAATTGATTTATTATCTATTGTTTTAAAAGCTTTTCATATATTGCATCTCTTATTGTTGCTTTATCCCTGAGTATATTAAGTTGAGTATTATGAGTTGAGTATCTTGAGCCGAGTATCTTCGAGTTGAGTATTACCTTTGAGTTAAGTATCCTTGAGTGGAGTTTAAGTTGAGTTGAGTGAGTTTGAGAAGAGGTAAGTATGTTTCTTTTCTATCAGTTCAATCTTATGTTTATGCTTTAGAATTCCCTTTACATACTCGTACATTCCATGTATTGATGCCATTTGGCCTTTATCTTTTATGATGCAGATACATGTATAGGGTCATTAACAAACACTCTGTTGATGCCACTTGCAGTTCCAGTTAGCTTTGGTGAGTCTCCTTGCTTCTGGAGAGTTCCACTTTTACTTTCAGTTGTTAGGATGTCATGGGTCTTGTCCCGATAATCCTTCTGTAATAGTAGAGGCTTCATAGATAGTTTAAAGGTCGAAGAGTCTATCATTATTTCCTTTGTTGTTGTAATGTTTTGAGTCCATGAGGAATTTAACTAATACTTGTTAAATTATTTTCTGATGATTATTGGAGTTAAGTTTAAATTTAGTTTTTAAAGTTATTTTTGCATCATGAATTTTCATTTTTCTTGAGTAAGTCTTCCGCTGAGTAATGAGTCAGGCTAAGGGTTCGCTTGGGAACGAACAATGGTTTTCTAGTGCCAGTTACGTCTAGGGTGTAGGCTTGGGACGTGACAGAAGTGCTCTTAAACTGAATAGATATATCTAAGAACCCCATAACGCATATACATCCTTAAATTTTAAACAACCTCCGCGATACAAATAATAGCTTTTATGGTCATGTACACACACCTGTGATCTTATGAGTGATCTAGAAAGACGACCCAAACCTTTAAAAGGTGACCACATCTTTACACTCATGTAGGTGATCCCATCAAGTCTATCTCAAATAGACTACCTTAAGGCTATAGAATCATTAAGAGAAAAATAAGTTCAATCTTATAAAACACTGTCTCACACCATAGGGATAGAAGATGTGATATACATTAAGGCCTAACGGGTCCACCTCACTACCTTAATTGATGGGCTTTAGACCCATGCCCCTAAACGTTGAAAGACTATTTTCCTTGACAAGCCATTGGCCATAGGATTCGCCTAGACCTTACATATTCCAAGGAAATAACATTCAGTTTCAACAGCTGCTTAACTGCACCATGTCTAATGTGAATATGTCTCGTTTTTTCTTTGTAGACATTATTTATGACAATCCTTATTGTTGTCTGTGAGTCATAATGAAGAGAAACTGGTGAAGCTTGTCTTCCCCAAAATGGCACATATGTCAAAAGGTTTCTCAGCCACTCAGTTTTTTGCCCAGCCAACTCGAGAGCAATGAATTATGATTTCATGGTAAAACGTTCTATACAAGTCTGTTTGGAAGACTTCCCTGAAATAGCACCTGCACCCAAAGTAAACACATAGCCCCTGATGGATCTAACTTCATCATTGTTAGTTACCCAATTTACATCACAAAATCATTCTAAAACGGAAGGAAATTTATTTAAATGCAAACACCAATTCACAGTACCTCTCAAATACCTTTGCAAGCAATGAAGAACATTTCAGTGTTAACTACTGGAACAATGAGTATATCTACTAACAACATAAGTTATATCAGGTCGAGTATAGTCATGAGAAACATTGCACTCTCAATTATTTTAGCATATTCAGCTTGAGAAGCACTAACTTTTTTTTTCTTTCTCAAGTGTATGCTAGGATCATATTGAGTTCTCATTGGAACTACATCAAAATAATCAAACTTTTTCAACATATGTTCCATGTAATGAAACTGATACAAAGAGAAACCATTAGCATTTTTTTAATTTTAACTTCCAAAAGTGCATCTTCTTTATCAAGGTATTTCATTCACAAATGTCTTTCATTTCAAATTCTGAGGACAAAAAGTTATTAGTCTCATTAATGACATTCGGTCAAAGATTAACATGTCATCTACATATAAATTTATAATCTCACAGACCTTATCATTTTAGAATAAACACAGGTATCAGATGAATTTATAACAAAGCCATTATCAACTAATGTGACATTGAATTTTTTATACCACTGCTTAGGTGCCTATTTTAGTTCACACAAGGACTTTCTCAATTTTATGCTTTATCATCTTGTTCCGAAACCACAAAGCCCTCAGGTTGAGTCATATAGATCTCTTCCTCTAAATCACCATTTAGAAATGTTGTTTTGACATTCATTTGAGATGTACCACTAAATCATGAATAGCGGCTAAAGCAATAAAAGTTCTAATGGTTGTTATTTTAGTCACATGAGAATAAGTATCAAAGTAATCAACACCTTTCTTTTGGTTAAAATCCTTAATCATTAGTCTAGTCTTATATTTATCAATTGTACCATCATATCTCAATTTCTTCTTAAATATTCACTTGTTGCTTATGTGTTTACAATCTTTAGGTAAATCACACAAGTCCCAAGTGTGATTAGAAACTATAGAGTCTAATTCACTTTTAATAGCCTCTTTTTAAATACCACATCTATTGATCTCATTGTTTCATCAGAAGTTTTAGGGTCTTCTTCTATTAAATAGATAGACACTAATTCATCACTTAAAACATCAATATCAAAATTTTCAGTCAAGAAAGTAGTGATAGTATCAGGACCAAAACTAGTCTCAATTTTACGTCTTTTACTCCTTCTAAGTTCATTTTCATGCTCATAAGAAATAATATTAGAAGAAGGTATAACATGAGAATTAACAGTGAAAACGTAGAAACATTATTTTGTACATCACTCGGCACATTATTTTTCAAAGGAAAAATATGCTCAAAAAATTCTACATCTCTAAATTAACAAATAGAATGACCACTTAAAGACATAAATCTATATGCAACACTATTTTAAGCATAATCAATAAAGACAGTATCAAAAGTATTAAAACCAACATCTACTTGTTTAAAATCAGGTAGACCAATCTTAGCCAAACACCCTCACACTTTTAGAAATTTTAAGTTAGGGGCGAACCCTTTTCACAACTCATATGAGTTCTTGTCTAACCTTTTTTGAGAGACTCTATTAAGAATATACCATGTAGACAATACTGCTTCTCACCACATATTATCATTTAGACCAGAGCTTAAAAGCATGAAATTCATCATTTTCTTAAAGTTTCTATTTTTTTGTTCGGCTACACCATTTAGTTGGGAAGCATAGGGAGAACTAATCCATGAATAATACTATTTTTCTCACAAAAATCCTCTAGAGTTTTAGTGTTATATTCACCTCCCCTATCATATCCAATCTCTTGATTTTTCTGTTTAATTGATTTTCTACTTTTTCATTGAATTTCAAAAATATCCTTTCTTCCTCATCTTTGGACTTAAGAATATACACGTTAGTGTATCTAGAAAAATCATCAATAAAAGTAATGTAATATTTTTTTCGCATTTGCTAACAGTATTCTTGAAGTCTGCTAAATCTGAATATATTTGTTCAAGCAATTCAGTCTTTTTACTAATGACAGACTTGAAAGGTTTCTTGACATCCTTTGCGTCTACACACAGGACATTCAGAAAAATTATCAGTTTTTATCATAGGAATTAATTTCATTATTCTAAGTCTTTTAATAGAAGAAATATTAAAATGACCTAATCTACTGTACCAAAATTAATAAACTCAATAATATAAGTAAAATTTGAAATACTTGCATTGTTGACAATCTCTTGAACAATGTTCGGTAGAAATAAATCTCCACTAAGACATATCTTCCCAACAAAGTCTCTTCCATGAAAAATAATTATTTTGTCAGGTTCAAAAATAAATTTAAGGCCTATTTTGTTGAAAAGTGCTTCAGGAATTAAGTTTCTACGGAGGGATGAAACATACAAAACATTGTTCTAGTCTAAAGTTTTTTTCAGAAGTTAATTCAAGTATAACTTTTCTTTTATCCATTACTATAGCAGTAGTGAATTTACCCATATAGACACACTCGCCATCAATGGACTCCTCAAAGTCATGGAATAACTCCTTATTGGCATAGAAATGCCTTGAAGCGCATGAGTCTAGCATTCAATCAATTTTGTTAGCCACCAGATTTGTCTCAATGACTACAACAGTAATCACTTCATTATCCTCAACAAGATGAGCTTGGACACTTTATCCTTTCTGCTTTGAGTTCTGCACTTTTCTTTGAAAGCACTTGGCAGCCTTGTTACCATGTTTTTCACAGACAAAACAAGGATCCTTAGATTTTTGAAGTTGACTCTCTGAATTATTAAGGTAATTTTTCTTATTCATACTCTCCTTTTTTGGGACTTTCTTTTGTTTGTATTTTAATCTGTATTTCACAACAATACTAGATGATTCTACAAGGTTAGCTTTAGAAGAATTAAGAGAAGTGCTTCCATTTTATCTTTGTGACGATATGCCTCTTCAGTCTTCAGGTGACTAATAAGTTTTTGGAGAGTTTAAATTCTCTTTCTTATATTTTAATTGATTTCTATAATTACTCCGAGATGATGGAAATTTTTCAAGCAAAACATTAACCTGAAGAATCTCACACACCTTCATGTTCTCATTCTCATATTCGTGAACTTTTTTCATTATTTACTTGTTATTAACCATTTGAAATTTAATCCACTATCCGGCAACATATTTTTTCTTTCCTACATCATCAACACCATATTTCTTTTCTAAAATATCTCATATTTCCTTAACATATTTACAAGTAACAAATAAATCAAATAAAGGGTTAGTCATATGATTTAGCAAATGTCCTCTTACAATTCTGTTATCCTTTCCAAACTTTTTCTTAACAAAATAATCACAACATTGCTAGAATTACTAGTAGTGGTAAAACCAACCATAGAAGCTTTGTTAAGTAAAACATAATCAAATTCTAATTGTTCAAAGAAAATCAAAAGTTTTTATGACCAAAATTTAAATTTGTTTCCATCTAAAGGCTCAAACTTTGCAGATCAAAAAAAGTTTTGTTCAAAGAAACGGTCATTCAACGATATTGTATGTAAGGAAATCGCTTTCAAATTGTTGACATAAATACTACAATATTGATATTGGACTGAAATTACAAAGTAAAAAATAATCTATTACAAACATTGTGGTGTGGCAACCTATTGCCTTGAAATCATTTTCGGTCCGAGTCCGGTGCAAATTGTTGTAGCCGGTCACCTCCCAAAGTTCCACAGTTACTCTCAAACACATGCACTCGTGGCTGAAAGTTTGAAGGTGCCCAAAACCAATTTTTTTAAAAAAAAAATCTAAGAATAAGCTAAGAAAAGAAAGGAGGAAAAAGTTTTTCTCTTCTTTTTGTTGGTTGTGTGGTCTTATGTTCACCTAAGAAATTTCTTTATATAGGATTTGAAAAATAGGAGTTTCAAAGATCAGTTGTGGTCTTGTGGACCCAAGATTTTTATGAAGGGGTGTCAAATGTCACACCCCAAGCCTATACCCTGAACATGGCTGGCACTCGAGAACCATTTCTGGCTCCTAAACGAACCCTCAGTGTGGATGACTACTTAGCGGAAGATTTGATTCAAGCAAATTAATAGCTTTAAAGAGAACATATAACTTAACTGTCTAAAATATTCGTTTAAGCAAAGTATAATATTCATAGAACACTTTAAAGAGAGAATTTCTGGAAAAAAACTCCACTCTAGCTATCTATGAAGCCTCTAAGTTCAACATGGATACCGAGACTAGGGTTGGCAGGGGAACCGGGTCGGCCCGCCCCGGCCCACGACTGGTTCGAGAACCGGCTCGCCGAACCCGGTCCCGTACATTTTCGGGGGTTTGGGAGGGGTTCGGGATAGGGGACCGGTTAGGGGCCGGTTCACCCTTTGGGCCCGGTTGACCCGACCCGGATGAACCGGCCGGTTCGCGGGATCCCTTAACTTTTTTTTTTTTGAATTATATCCGTTGGGCAACGGCTAATGCCCCCCCCCCCCCAATGGATTTATTGACTGTTTTTTCCCTTCCCCAACACCCCGTACCACCTCTACTTTTAATAATTTACTTTAAACCCTCAAGTTATCATAAATACACTTTAACCCACTTTTAATATTATAAATACCCCTCTATCCCTTATTATTTCTTACAAAATCATATATTTTCTCATTTATTTTTTATATCCTCTCAAGTCTCAATCTTAAGTCTCAATTATTCCATTTAAGTCTCATATTATATCATAATACATATATTTCATTTCTAAGTTTTCATATTATATACCATAATATATATACTTCTCATATTTGCTATCAAATATTGGAGTTCCAAATTACAAGTTACAACAAACTACAAGCGTCAAGAATCGGTTATAACATCTGCTATTAACGCAGACGTTTGGTACATTCGTTTCATAATATTTATATTTTATTTTTCGTCATTAATTTTTGTGTTATTATTATTTTTATATTATACTTTACATATAATTAAATATGAGTTCTAACAAAAAAGATACCGGTAAAGGAAAAGAGAAAGAACCAAGTGGCATTAGTAGATTATTTAATTTTAATAAAAAAAGTAGTAAGGAAAAAAATAAGAGTAAATGTGGTGGTACTTCTAAAGTTAGATTTAATACAAATGATTCTACTTATGTTGATGATACTTCTTATGATATTGATTCAAATGCTCAACTCGATCGTGAACTTTTACAACAAATTTATGGTGATATTAATCCTTATCTTGATGAAAATTCAGGTGAAGAAGTAGAAATTAGTTCGGGAGAAGATGAATTAGAAGATACACCTACTAGTCCGGTGACAAATGTTCCAAATGAAACTACAAATTCAACGGAGCAAAATTCGGGACGCCCACCCCTTATACCTCCTACAAGGGAGAAGGTGAAGTATCAACGTCCTAAAACTTCTGTTGTGTGGCAATTTATGACTTTAGATAAGGAAAATTCTATTGCTATTTGTAATAAATGTAAGCAACCTTTTAAACATAAACAAGGTGGAGGTCAAGGTGGGACGGGGGGCTCAAATAGACATTTGTTATCTTTTGTGCCGATTCAATATAAAGAAGCTAAATCATTAGCCAATAGAAAAAAAGGAATTCCAGTTAATGATTTTGATATTAATGTTAATGAATCGGTAGGGGCTTCTAACATGGTTCAAGGAACATTAGATCCTTCTAACCCCGGTGGTCCACTAACACAACGTAAATATAATAAGGAAAGAGATCGTGAAAATTTAGCTAAAATGGTTTCTGTTTGTGGTTTACCTCGTGAAAATTTAGCTAAAATGGTTTCTGTTTGTGGTTTACCTTATAGTTTTCCTTCACATCCCGATTTTATTGAATATATTCAACAAACTTATAATCCTAATTATAGAGGTTTTTCAAGAAATACTGTTAAATTTGATGTTTTTGTATATCAAGTTAAACATTGTCAATATCTTCGTTGTATGTTTAGCATATTAGATTGTAGAGTGTCTATAACTTCGGACATGGATCGTAGTGTTAATGGACGTGATTATTTAACTGTTACAGCACATTGGATTGATCATAACTGGAATTTGCAAAAAAGAATCTTAAGTTATAAAGAATGTGTAGAGAAAAAAACTGGTGCATATTTAGCTTCAAATATTTTGAGTGTTATAGATTATTACATGCTTATAGATAAAGTAATGTCTGTTGCATTAGATAATGCATCTAATAATGTAAACGCTGCTAGTATGTTAAAAACTAGATTATGTCCAATTGATGTGAATTCTTTTCAAGTTAGATGTGTTGCACATGTATTAAATTTAGTTGTACAAGATGGTATTTCATTATTTGAATGTGGTTGTATGAAAATTGAATATGTTGTTGCCTGGATTTTTTATGCTAATAGAGCTGCTAGAATTAGGGAATTTAATGAGCGTTGTGTACTATGTGATTTGCCACCAAGAAAAATTCCAAGACATATTAAAACAAAGTGGAATTCTTTTTACGAAATGTTTTCAGTTGCTTACGAATATAGAGGACCCATACAAATGGTGTTTAATGCTCATAATGATGACCCATTAGATAGAATTTGTGAAGAAGATTGGGAAGAAACTAATGAACTATTAGAATTTTTAAGACTTTTTTATGATGCTACAACCATGTTTTCTGGAATTTATTATCCTACTGTTTCATCAGTATTAATAAATATTTGTGCTATTTCAATTCAATTTTCTAAATACAAAAAAATTGAAAAATTTAGAGTTGCAATTGAAGGTATGATTGAAAAATTTTAAAAATATTTTTTTCCTATTCCTCAATTTTTTTTAACTGCTACTTTACTTCATCCTGACTATAAATTACAAGGTGTGCAGGAACTTGTTGACACTTTTTATAATACCTTAGAAATTTTACCGGAAATAAATCCAACTTGTGAAATGTGTAAGTGTAGCATAAAAGTAGAAGCAAAAATTTTGTATGAAAAATATAGAACTACAGGAAATACTCAAGAAGTTGGTCAAACTTCTAATCCTCAGAGTAAAGCTCGAATTTCAAGTTATATGCGAGATTTTCTTGGTCTTAATTCTACTAAACGTGATGATTTTGAAGAATATCTTAATCAATCTTTAGAAACAGTGGAAGACGGAGATGGCAATGAAGAATTATTAGCATGGTGGAGGAGGCGGAGCGTTGCATTTCCAATTTTGAGCAAAATGGTTCGTGATGTTCTAGCTATTCAAGTTTCATCAGTTGCATTAGAGGCTGCTTTTAGTGCGGCAAGGTTTCAACTTGGAGATCATAGACATTCATTGGCGGAAGACAGTTTGGAAATATCAGTTTTATTTAGAGATTGGGTCAACGCCGAGAGGAGAAATTATAATTTACCAAAGTTAAGTTCCAAACAAGAAGCTTGGATTAATGCGGTAATTGGATCTAGTGATGATGAATTAGAGTCACGAGTTTCTAGCAAGTTTGCCAACACCGGAGGATGTTACCGTCGATATGATGCGACAATTAGAATTAAATTTTAAAGGAGAATACAAATATTAGATTACATCCGAGAACTAATTGAAACAGAACCCTTCCTAGAAGGTGGCTGCGTAAATTAGTTACTCATCTAATATTTGTAACAAATATTAGTTTTACATATGAGAACTTATTGAAACAGAACCCTTCCTAGAAGGTGGCTGCGTAGATTAGTTACTCCACTAATATTTGTAAATTGTAACTTCTAAGTTCTAAGTTGCAATTAGATTTTATTGAATAAATTTGAAGGCTTTATTAAGTCTTTTTTATATAACTATTGTCTTGCATTTTAATTTTAATATATTCATACATATTTACATATATACTAAACTAACTTTAAAATACTAAATTTAAAAATCAAAATTTCAAGTTTAAATTACTTTAAAATATTTAAAATACAAATTTGAACTTCTCAAATTTGAAATTTGAAATTTGAAAATTGAAAATTGAAGTTTGAAATTTGAAAGTTGAATTTGAAATTTGAAATTTGAAATTTGAAATTTGAAATTTGAAATTTGAAATTTGAAGTTTGAAATTTGAAGTTTGAAATTGAAATTTGAATTTTGAAATTTGAAAACTTAAGCATTATTTATTAGCTAAAAATGTTATTGAAAAAAAATCAAATAAACTAAAAATGTTATTCAATAACATATAATTTCAATACAAATAAATAAGTATATAAAAAATATAAAATCCCCCGTCCCGTCCCCCCAAAACCCGTCCCATCCCGTATATATAGTGGGACGGGATGGGACTTATTTTGTCCCCCCAATCCCGATCCCGGCCAAATCCCCCCAGAGCCGTCCCTCGTCCTGTCTCGTCCCCCAGTCCCCATCCCCGTCCCCTTGCCAGCCCTAACCGAGACAAGACCCTCGGCGCCTCAAAGTAAATATTGAAATGAAAAAATGTGATCCTCCGAAATGTTAGGAGGACTCACCAAAACTCTCAAGAGGAAAGTGCAAAGTGATCTCAAAAAATCACCTGTTGATGATCCTGAACACATGTATCTGCATCATAAAAAGATGCAGGTCGAATGACATCTATACATTGAATGTATGGGTATGCAATATAGATGAAGCAAAATAACTGAAAGAAAAGGGATTGCAACAAATAAAACAATAATCAACTAAATATAAAGAATAAAGGAGTGAAATCATTTAACTTTACAAAATACTTACTCATCTCTGAACTCAAGGTAATAAGTGATATAGTAAAAGTACACTTTAACTCTATTTGGGAGATTCTCTAACCGACAACCATCACTATGAGCTACGTGATGATACAACGTCTCGCCCATGCTGTCAGAACTGTGCTATACCGTGCCAAGGTATATAATCTCTCAACTAAGTGGATCCACTAAGCAATAAGAATCCATCAAAAAAGCATGATCCTTTACTCATGTTGGCAGACATGGTTTATGAGGATTTTGAGTTATTTTAACTCATCCCCATATCAGTGCTCAATACTACTCCCAATAATTATATACTCATGCTCAATATTTAAAAACAACCTCTTTCTCAATTTGAGGTAATTACTTAAAAGATCCTCTTTAAGAGGCAATGCCTCAATTATCTCTCGAAACTCTTTTAACTCTTTATGAAAATCAAAGTTTTCTTTCTCATTGTAAAAAGACAAAATAGTTTGATGGACCCTTATACTTGTATGTGTTAGTATTATGAACCCTCCTACTCAACACTTTATCAACTAAATCTTTAAACTCATTAAAACACAATATTTTAAACCATTTTCTCATCACAACATTGTGTGTATAATTCAATCTCTTACATGTGTAATTACATGTCATTTTTCAATGATACGTAAGAAATTAAATATTATGAAAATAAATAAAAATCAAATATTTAATCATTGTAAATTTTGGAAATTTTTAATTAGTCATGTCCCTCAATCCCCATATATGCTCACAATTTGAGCATCAAATTCATGTCAAATAGATGAAATTCTTCTTTATTTGACTTGAAATTTCAACTAGAAATTCATAAACAATAATTCTACAAGCCACAAATACAAATATATATATATATAAAAAGCTGAATATAGAAAAGGTGATGTGGCATGTCTATATGGTCACCATTCATATTTATCTTTTTTCTCAATTTTTTGAACTTTATAATTCATCTTTTCATATAATAATCTACTAAATACATCTAATGCATCTATTAACCAACAATTAAAGAGGATAGTGAAAAGTTTTAACATGAATGATATTTTTATATATTGTTGCAATGGAGAATGAACAGTTGTAATTGTTGTCAATAACTTATTTCAATCAATCAATTTAAAAAGTATAAAAAAAATAGGTAGGAGAGCACATAATCTAAAAGTCAACAAACAAAATTCAAGAATCATAGACAAAAAAAAGTTTTACTACCTCATGTAAATCTAAATTTTTGATTTGTTTATACAAATGAAATTAGGTATGAGAGCACACAATGTAAAGGTAAATTGGCAAAATGGAAAAATCATTGCAAAAGAAGATTTACTACTTCAGGTAAATTGAATTTTTGAAAAGCTTTACTACCTCAAATAAATCAATTTTTATTTATTTATTTGTACAAATGAAATCAGACAAGAGAACATATAATATGAAGGTAATTTGACAAAATTGAAGAATCATTACAAAAGAAGATTTACTACTTCAGGTAAATTAAAATTTTAATTTTTTTATATAAATGAAATTAGGCATGAGAGAACACAATGTAAAGGTAAATTGACAAAATGGAAAAATCATTGCAAAGGAAGATTTACTACTTCATATAAATTGAATTTTTGAAAGCTTTACTACCTCAAATAAATCATTTTTTATTTGTTTGTACAAATGAAATCAGACAGGAGAACATATAATATGAAGGGAAATTGACAAAATTGAAGAATCATTGCAAATGAGGATTTACTACTTCAGGTAAATCGAAATTTTGATTTGTTTATATAAATGAATTCGTTAGAATATACCTGTACAGATTTAATCATTTTTATGCCAATAAGAATTATAACAACGGATCTATCAAAATAAGAATGAAATTCTATTTAGGAATTCACAATACCGAAGATCAAAAGACATCAAAATGTCCTCTAACATTCAATTTGTAAACCGTAAGAATGATGCTACCATGAAGTATTAGTTCTCTCATTATATTCTTTTTATTTTTCACAAATGAAAAGTTATAAGAAAAATAACTTTTTGATTCTCTTTTCTAATAGTAGAGAATAAATTTAGTTTGATATAATTAAAAAAGAATAAGGAGACGAGGCATGAAATAGCATGATAAAAAGAATAAGATAGTAGTAAATTGAGTAAAAAGTAAAAGGAAGGAAAAGAAGAAAAAGGAAAGAAAAAATTTAGTAACTACAATAAAAATTAACACAAGAAAGGAAAAAATGTAAAAACCTTACTTTTTATTTAATTTTTCTTTAGCTACTTCTCTCTCTTTCTTCTTTTTTATTTAGCATTTTAGATAGAAAAAGTTATACACACACACACGCATATATATATATATATATATATATATATATATATATATATATATATAAAGGTGAGTATAACTATGTTAAAAAGTAAATTAGATAATATTTTATAAATTCTTTGAATTTTGTATTTTTTTTAACATAACACATAAAAATATATATTTTGGAAGTCAAATAAAAGGAAAAAAAAATAATTATGATTCTTGGTTAAAGAGATAATTTTTGAAATAAAATTACAAGTCAAAGAAATAAAATTAAGAAAAAATATAAATTTCATGCATAATAATAAATTACGATAATAAGGAAGAGAAATTAATAATATTATTATCTCTTAGAATCTTTTTAAAATAGAAGGTAGAAAGAGGAATTTAAGAAAAGTGATAAATTGTAGTGTTGTCGGAAGAGAGACAGAAAAAATATTTGAATTTTATTTTACTGATTTTATTGACCAAAAGAAAGTTTTTTTGCAAAGAATGAAAATTTTCATCAATCTATATATATAAAGCTGAAAATAGAATTGCTGATGTGACACATCTCTAAGCTCACCATTTGCATTTATCTTTTTCCTCACTGATGTGGCACATCTCTAAGCTCACCATTTGCATTTATCTTTTTCCTCATTTTTTTGAGTTTTATTTCTTCTGAATATATATAAAGCTGAAAATAGAATCGCTGATGTGACACATCTCTAAGCTCACCATTTGCATTTATCTTTTTCCTCATTTTTTTGAGTTTTTTTTTTTCTGATTTTCCCCCCATAAAATAAGCTACTAAATGAGTTAAAAAAAATCACACAAAATAACTGTTCAGTTGCAACCCACATAACGCCTAATCAATTCATATATAGTAACGTTTTCACTAAATTAGGATTGAGATGATTTTAAAATTTTAATTTTGGTTATACATTATAAAATAGCCGAAAAATTGAATGATATAATTTTTTTAAAAATAACCGAATGAAACTTCCTATCGATAACCCTAATGTTACTTCTACTCTGTTTATTTTTACTTAAATTTAGAAAGATATGCTTCATTTCTACCCTCAATCTTATCGCTACATTTATTTGCTATTTAAAATTGAAATTAAAAAGACAAATGACAAATAAGTTTCTATATTAGCTCACTTATGAGCAAAATATACTATAACAATCTTTACTAATTTTATAACAATACATAAACTATACTCCCTCCGTCCCATATTAGATGGGCACTTCCAACTTTACACGGTGATTAAGAAATCATTAATACATTGGAAGACTTCACCATTTTGCCCTTTGTTTATATCAATGCACATTGAAATGAGTTACAAAAAATACACATACAATATAGAAATTGTCATATTAATTATAGGGGTAAAATGGAAAAGAATTAATTAATTCTATCCTAATTTAATAAGTGCTCAAATAATATGAAAAAAATATTTTTAGTAAGATTCTCATCTAATATGGGACGGAGAGAGTAACAATATAACTTTATTAATGTTGGGCCCGGGCAGCGCCCGAGCTTTCTTTACTAGTATATATATAAAGCTGAAAATAGAATCGCTGATGTGGCACATCTCTAAGCTCACCATTTGCATTTATCTTTTTCCTCATTTTTTTGAGTTTTTTTTCTTCTGAATAAATATAAAACTGAAAATAGAATCGCTTCTGTGGCATGCACATCTCTAAGCTCACCATTTGCATTTATCTTTTTCCTCATTTTTTTGAGTTTTTTTTTTTTCTGATTTTTCCCCCTATAAAATAAGCTACTAAATGAGTTAAAAAAATCACACAAAATAACTGTTCAGTTGCAACCCACATAACGCCTAATCAATTCATATATAGTAACGTTTTCACTAAAATCCCAGCCCACGTACATGACTTAATGACCCAATTAAATTGAATAGGATATGAGGCGTTACTTATTTTATCCTATGGCTAAACTATTCCTCAGTATATTTTACCCTCTCCCTATCAAGTTCAGAAGGTACGTTTTCACGTTCTACCATCATTAATCCAGTTTTTTATCTTCCTCATTTGTACCTGTAATGTCTAAAATGGTGTGTTAATCTCTGAATCATTACACTTTTAATTTATGTTTGTACCCTTTTCTATCCTAATTGTTGTTGTATATATAGTTTGATGGTGTATCTTTTGCATATTCAAATTTGCATTCTCCGTGTATTTTTTAATTGAGTTTTTTCAATGGCATATTCCTGTCTTACAGAATTGGCATCTGGTTGAGATGATTTCACAATAAGGGTTAGTTGTGATTTCAGTTTCTTGTCCATTTCATTCGTCCCCCTTTTTTCACATTACAATTTCTACAGTCCCTGAACCTCTTTTCTTATTTTATTTCTATCTTTGAGACACTTTTTTTTTTTTTATCTATACAGTTATTAAAATATCACACTTTCTGTATCTATACAGTTATTAAAGTATCATTTATGTCTTTGAGACACTTTCTGTATCTGTACAGTTATTAAAATATCACTGTTAGAAAATCTCTTACATATTTTGAAACACAAGAAGTTTTAATTTTCCATGGCTCTACATAGACATGTTCCAATATTGGTCCTTCTGCAAATTTTTTTTGTCTACCTCTTCGAACACTTATCAATTCGAACTTGGTGGCGTAGATGTTTGGATTGCTAATCCTCTTGAATAGTTTGATCAATGTTCTGAACTAATGAGAATTCAAGTAAATGACACTCTTTGTAAGTATCATCATCATACATTAATCTGTTTAATTTGTTTGTATAGCAAAATTCCATGAATTGATCGTAAATGTTTGAATTTATGTGTGTTTTCGTGTTTGTATGTGTGACACAGTGTTTAAGAATAAGAAAGGATCAGATGTGGTGTTGGAGGTAAATAAAGATGATTATGGCAAGTGCAATATAGACAATCCGATCAAGTAAATGGACGATGAAAACTCTGTTTACGATTTTGATCGTTTGGGTAGTTTTTGTTTTGTTAGTGGTAATAAAGATAAGTGTAAAGAAGGACAAAAGTTTGTTATTGTTGTTGCTGGTACGATATTGCCTCCTGCAACTCCGGTATCATCACTTACTTCATATTGGTTCTCACTTATCTCCGAAGGCACATGCACCAGAAAAGGCCTCAATTAGGGTGTCACCTGGCCCTATACCAGTGCATGTTCCTCGGGGTGTATTTGATTTTACATCCTATCTTGGACGTGTATTTTGACAACAAACATCTACACGTAAGTATGAGGGTTAGTTTGATCTTTTTTTTTGGCTTTCTCTTATTATCTTATCTCAATAATTAAGGTAAAGTGATTCAAAAACAGAGCATAATGATGATTGTGTACTGCAGATATGGGGATGAACAATTGGGAAGGAAATCGAATGAAAATACTTGAACCCTCCAAGGAATGTGCAAGAAACCTTCTCAGTGTTCTATCATTAGCTATCCCGTAAACACTTATCGTCTGGTTAGTTCCAATTTCATTATTCTACAATTATTTTTCCACAGTGGACCCCTTTGTTCAATTGTTTGTTGTCTTGCGTATGTAGCAGTAGTAGAAATTTTAAAATTACCTGATGTCTCTTTCATCGCTCAATCCAATATGACATTTTAAAATGGATGACAATTATGGAGCGACGGTCATATGAGTTTCTGGTGCTCATGTCCGGATGCTTCCTAATACAAAGCACGAGACATCTATAATGTCGCTCACGTAAGTACAGAATGATGAAAATACAATCAACAAAAGCCCAGGTGGTGAGTGAGTTTGTATTAGTATTTTGGCGTCATGATTGATTTGATTCAATTCATCACCAATATTAAATCTTTCTATCTTTCGGAGCCTTAGTACAAGTTTTGTCATCTACAGGATTCCCTTTGAATTTGGTAGTGCAGTACGGTAACTTACCATAAAATCATCTTTTCCTTTTCTAGGTATACTCCTAAAGAATAAGACAAATATTGTATGTACCATGTGAAAGTTTTATGAACATATTTTAGAAGATTGTTTTCCTTCTAACTACATACTAAAGGGTTGATTATAAGGTGCAGCCGTGTAGGTGACTACAAATTAATATCCTTTTATATAATGCAAAATCACTAATTCTTCCTTGTGTTTACAGTTTCGTGACATTCATGTTTGTAGCTGAGGTAAGACTTTCACCATCAGTATCTAAAGAAGAGCACCACACTTTCTTGACTAGACAACAATCTAAAGAGGATAAGAAAAGCACTACACTTTCTTGACTAGAAAACAATTAATCCAATCGCGCAGGAAGATGACCCTTTCTGTAGCTTATCAACTGGCAATTTCATCGACTGTCACATACTCGGAGAAGAATTCAAGATTTCATCTATCTTCAATGAGGATGTATATATCTACTTTGAATACTAGAGCCTCAAAGCCTCCTGTATAACGTGAGGCTTGATGCCCAATCAACTTTTACTGATAACATTTTTATTTAACCCTTGTATTTTCATCTCCAGCTCCTCGACAAAAAACAAAAGAATGCTCTACACAAAAACCCCAACTACCAGTTGAAGTGATTTTCAATTTGCAATGATTGAAGAGAAATATATATGCATTGCTCGCGCCAACAATTTTTTTCTTCTTCTTAGAGGATTACCCCGTCAAATTTCTATTCAAAGTATAAAAATTTCTTCGGGCTTCCTCTGATCATCTTATATCATAAAGTAAAGTTAAGTGATTCACAAAAATATCATAATGATTACTATGGATTGTAGATATGGGGACCGACATTCTTGATCATAGAGGTTGATTGGTTGAGGAGTTTACTCTACAACAAGGTTCAAGGCTGGAAAACAAAATGAAAATCAATGATATACGTATTCTAAAATCCCTTAAAACAAAACAACAAAAGAAAAAAGATTGTAGATATGGGAAGGAAAATTTCGGAGGAAAATCCTTGAACAATTTTATTAATTTACGTTTATTTTAAATTGAAAAATACATTTTTACTAGAGATTATAATCTCATAAGATTCGTTATGGATCATCCATTCAAAAAAATCTTTATAAACCACTGAAACCAAGAGAAATGACATAATCGATATAGGGAATATACAATTATTATTCATTCAAACACATTTTAATGCTCGCGCGAAGCGCCGCCAAGTTCCCTAATAATAATAATAAATTATTGTGATAATAAGGAGGAGAGATAAATAAGATTTTTCATTTAAAAAAATATAAAAATAGAAGGTAAAAAAACTAATTTAGGAAAAAATATTAAATTATAATAATGATGAGGAGAGATGAAAAACAATAAATTGTAGTAAAGCTAAAAAAAGAGATAAATAAGGTAAACATATTTATTATAATTATAATATGAGGTGAGTACTATAATTACGTTAAAATATATCAAATTAGATATTATTTTATAAATTTTTTTGACTTTTTTTTAACATAAAATATAAATATGAAAATATTTAAAAGTCAAGAAAAGGAGAAAAATGATCATTTTGATTCTTGGTCAAAGAGATATCTTATTTTTACATATTTTACAGACCAAGAGAATTATTTTTTTTAAAAAAGTGTAATTTTGTGAATAATAATAATAATAATAATATTTAACATCTATTTTTTTCTTCAAATTTTGTAAATCAAAAGAAAGAAAACAACTAAGAAAAAAGAGATTTTTTGTGAATAAGAATAATTAACTATGTTTATATAGAGGATATATATATATATATATATATATATATATATATATATATATATATATATATATATATAAAAGAATAGATTGAGAGATGTAGAACCTCAATTACACAAAGAATATAAAGTATTTGAAGAAACAAATTATTTGAGACACTATATACTTTATCAAAATGCATATAACAAATTTGAGTAAGGCTTTTCAAATAAACGTTATCAAAATGCCCATAGCAATAAAGTTGAGTCCTTTTTATAAGTTTTTTTTTTTTTTAAAAAAAAGTTTATTATTATAACATATGCATACAAATTATATTAATTATTTTGAGACGAGGAAAATAATCACATCTTCTTAAGTTATCATGTGCCTTCAAAGAATTAAGATAATCATACTTTCTCAATTCCTTTTCTTTCAATTTGTCTTTAGTAAATCATGACAAAAAAAAATTAAGTTAGAATGTTATTTGTTGGGAAAAAGGTCTGAAATATATTTGAACTTTGACCGAAATTGCTGTAATAGTACCGAACTTTGGAAAGGACCTTTTACCCCTCTGCACTATTTAATAGTGTATTTTAAAGGTATATATATGCCCATGTGGACATCATAAAGATTGTATCATTATAAATATTAATGTGTCCACGTGAGCACATATATACCTTTAAAATACACTATTAAATAGTGCAGGGGGTAAAAGGTCCTCCATAAAATTTGGTATCGTAACAGCAATTTCTGCCAAAGTTAGAGTATTTTTCATACCTTTTTCCCTTATTTGTTACAAACAAAATGTGAGATTACTACATTTGAATTAAACTTATAACTATGAATTCTATAACGTATTAGAAGAGTAAAAGAGAATAATAACATAATCATATATAATAATAAATTATTATAATAAGGAAGAGAACTGAATAATATTATTGTTATTTAGATTTTTGTTTAAAATAAGAAGGTTAAAAATATTTGAGAAAAAGTGATAAATTGTAGTAATGTGAGGAGAGAGTTGAGGTATTTGATTATTTTTTTTACTGATTTTATAGATCAATAGAAAAACAACTCTAAAGAAGAAAAAATTCTTCAATGATAATTATAAATTGTGATAACAAGGAAGAGAGATAATAAGATTTTTCATTTTAAAAAATTATAAAAATAGAAGGTAAAAAAATAATTTAAAAAAATAAATTAAATTATAGTAATGATGAGGAGAGGTGAAAAAGCAATAAATTATAGTAATGATAAGAAGAGATATAAATAAGGTAAACATATTTACCATAATAATAATGTAAGATGAGTACTATAACTATGTTAAGAAAATATTAAATTAGATACTATTTTATAACTTCTTTTTGAGTATTTTAAACATAAATTATAAATAAAAATATATTTAAAAGTCAAGAAAAGGAAAAAAAGGATAATTATGACTCTTGATCAAAGAGATATTTTATTTTTACATATTTTATAGATCAAGAGAAAAAAATTAAAGAAAAAAGAGAATTTTTGTGAATAATAATAATAATATTTAAGATCTATTTTTTTCTTCAAATTTTATTAGTCAAAAGAAAGAAAATAATTAAGGAAAAAAGAATGTTTTGGGAATAAGAATAATTAGTTATGATGATGAAGGGGAGAGATAAATCAGATTGTTATTTTAAAAAGCTATAAAAATAAAAGGTAGAAAAAACAATAAATTATAATAGTAATGATGAGGAGAGATGAAAACTATTTAATATATTGTAATAATGGTAAGGAGATAGGTAAATAAGATATATATATATATATATATATATATATATATATATATATATATGTGTGTGTGTGTGTGTGTGTGTGTGTGTGTGTGTGTGTGTGTATATTGTGAATATTAAAATCAAAATAAAGAAAAAAAAAATCAAAAAATGACAAAAAAGACCAATGATAATCTTGTCCAAAATGAGGTATTGCATCATTCTTTTATTCGCCACTGATACGTTCAAACTTACACTTCAATTAAGAAGTATAAACAGTCGAAGTCAATTTATAGAACTCAACGTGAGTTGAGGTCGATCTCACAGAGAATTTCTTTACAAAAATAGTTTCATTGTCGCGCTTATTCAAATGTTGTTATTATTTCCTAAAGAAAGTAATTTCAGAATGTAAAATGAGCTTAGTTGTAAGGTTCAGGTAACCAATGTTGTTAAAAATATTCAAATTAATAATTAAAAAAGTCTTGATTTTAAGGTTATGTTGATAAATGAATGAAACCAAGGTTGTGTTTTCCATGACGTTACAATCTAGTGTTGGTTCATGAACAAGTTTCGGGTAATTTATTCTTTGCAAATTACCGACGAGTTAAATGTACCTAACACTTCTCTGTCTAGTCAGATAACTTCCACTCAAATCCTCTCGGTCCTAGAGTGTTAACAGATTTTACCCTCGCATTTTGTGATGTTAAAGTTCTCTTCTCTAGAACTCAAACTTTTACTCCATTTCATTAGATTATCTCGACTTTTTCCCAAGTATCAATTTTCGCTTGAATAATTAATAGATACAGGCTGGTTCTAACACGTGCACTCATTAGTAGGAATGAATAACGAAAGTCGAGTTATGATCCGCAAATATAAATCACCTTCTACTCATTTTATGAATTTACATTTAGATTTTAGTCATAGTTCTTACAACTCTAGTTGTGGTGTTTAGCCACTCATGCTTGCAATTAAATAAGTAAAGATATGTAATGGATGCATTAAGAAGAATCACTTACAAAGATTTGCAAATTCAAAGGCAATTGATATTCAACAATCAAATCAAACTTCCAATCTCGATTCAATCGTCAATTGATAAAAACCAAAGTACATAATATTTAGAAATTAGTCGCTCGTTACATATATGACGAGATCATTCAAAATTACGACCTAATTAATTCAAATAGTTAGTCTAAAAAGAGTCCTACTCGAAGTAGAACTGAAATGTCAGGACTTATAACGGACAGTAAGTTGACCCATCAAGGGCTTCACGGTCCGTGAAGGCCTCTGTGGTCTTTACTTGACAATCTCAAAACACATCTCTTCAAGGCCTGTCCACTGGAAATCTACCACGGGCCACATCACGGATAGTTATAATGACCACGGTCCGTGTGGGTGTCTGTGGTCTTTACTTGGCTAAATCACATTTCAACTCCTCGAAGTCTTCTCACTGGTTCAACTCTACGAGCAGCATCATGACTCGTCATGAGGATCACAATCCGTCAGGGCCTCCGTGGTCCTTAGTTAGCACTGCCAAAGTTTATCTTCTCAAGGCCTGCACACTGGACATTAACCACGGGCTTCTACACGATCCATCATGAGGACCACGGTCCGTCAAGGGCTCCGTTGTCTTCACTTAGACTTTGATCATCATCAACATAGATTCCAGGTTCCCTGCTTCCACTTCACGAGCTTCAGGATGGCTCATCTTGACAACCACGACCCATGATGGGCTCCATGGTGTACCCTTCAGTATATTCATTTTGCGCCTCTTTTTCAAATTTTCCTGTGCAAGTGTAAACCAGTCTAGACATTCAACAAACACATCAAATCTTATTTAAATACCCTTAATTCTAGTATCAATCCTTAGTTTTGACCATCGAATGTGCCAATATTTCACAGCACATCAACAACCTCAACTAAGTACCATTACTTGTCCTCAAGTGATGATAAAGACAACACATTTGACTTTCAAACACCGAACACCTCTTAATACTTATGGAGTAGCTATCTTAACAAGAACTTATATCCGAAACCATCTATCTAACATGCAAGGATCAATGTATGACATCCCATTGCTCACAGTCAACCATGCTTATGCTCGTGTACGTTGTCAGCCAGCACAGTTGAACTATCAAATGCAAATATAGTGTCCTCACATCAAAGAAGTCCCTCACACATGATAATTGGGACTAAATATGACTCTCACACTCATAAGGAACTTCTAACACTAAGAACAAAAGACCATAGGCGTGCCCTTGTTTTCTACACTCTATCTTTCAAACAACTGGAATAGGATCACTGAAGGACTTTATAGGCTTGTAACGTGGGCTTGGGCTAGGGAATGGAATATATGGTTTTATGAGTGACTATTTTACCTTGGTTCTCCAAAGTTTAATTAGCACACAACTTTATCAACTCGATTCCATCTTCTCTCATTTCAGTACATCCAACAGCCACACCATTTTTTCTTTTCTTTATTTTCACCTTTGTTTTTTTTATACTACCACCTTTTTTGAACATGCACATTATTCCTTATCAATTTGCTCTTTAGGATTTTGTTCTTTTAATGCTGACTGAGTGAACCTTCTTTTTAGACTTTTTTCCTTTCTACTCGGGGTGTGCTCACCCTTAGCTTAGGCTTTTGGCCTGAGTTGTGGCATCGTATCTTTGGAGACCAAAGGATATCATATCAATGGGTAAGAATAAAATTACTTGCAAGGCTTAAAAAGGGTTCAAGGGTCATGCTTTCGTTTGGTAGTTTATTTTTGGTTTTGAGTGGGCTTATAAAAAAGGGTCTAATGATCATCTCCTATCCAGCTATTTTCAGACTTTCGCAAGATTACTTGGGAAAGTTCTAGCTTCTGTACCTAATGACAGACTTCATGAAAATCTCTCACACACATGACACCTGCCTACATTTTTCAATTTCTTAGTTAACCAACTTATGTTCCTAGCTAGCTATGTTCAACACGTGAGTATGTAAGATGTCATACAAGAAGCCTAACAGTCAAATTTCAAATTAAGGCCATACATGTTATCATTTCCAACAGAATAAAAAGGCTTAAAACTTAGCTGCTGCATAGCTCAATACACAAAAACTTCACAATTTCATCAAAACACAACAGACAATCACAAAACAGAGCCAACCTTCATGCACATAGGTTGCTCACCACCCCGTCCCCACACAAAAAGGACTTTTTCCTCAAAGTAAATAAAGAAAAACGATACAGGGCTGTAAGGAGGGGTCATACCTATGGCACACTAGGCGCCAATAGTAGGAGCAGTGTCGACACCCTTATCAACGGGTGCACTGTCAGAAACTTGCACTGGGTCAGCTGGAACAGTTGGACTAGGGTCTGGTATGGCACTACTAGAGACATAAGCCAACAAAGCATCCCGCCTCTGTTGTTCAATGCCAACTTCTTCTCTAGCTTTTCTCCTCGACGCCTTGCGGGCTTTCTTATGTTGTTTATTTTCCTCTTTAGAAAGGTTTTCAGGCTGCTCCTCATCAAACTCTCCGGTCCTGTATTTTCTTTTACCGAATTTTCTTTTGGGCAGTTCACCCCAGAATTCATCAAGGCCTTGAGTGGGAGGGGGCTATGTGAACAGGCTCATCAAAGATTCGAGGACAACTGGGGGAGGTACAGTGACTGGCTTGTCATCCAGTTTAGCAATCTCAGCTTTCATTACAGCTAACTGTGTCTTCAACTCCTCTGCATTCACCAACCCGACATCTTGCAACTGATTCTGCACATGGTCCTCAAGTCTGTCCATTCTATTGTTTAAGTACTGCCAATTATGTCTGCATCTCATCCTTAAGCCGTTTCTCTGCAGCTAACACATCCCGCTGAACTACTTGAGGTAGTCTAAGCACAATTTGGTCGACTATTGCCCGGGTCTGCCGTTGATCTGCAACCAATCTCTCAAACAGTGAGGTAGGGATGGTGATGAAAGTACCTAAGACATGGAGGCTGAAGCTGATGGTAGTGGTACCCTTGCAGATGGTTGTGATGATTCACCCTGTTCCGGACTTCTATCAGCGTAGGAAATGTCGACTCGTACATGGGGTACGACTGCCAATGGTCCCACAGCTCCGACCTTCACATCAAAGAGATGGTTGGCGACATCTTTGATTTTGGATGCCCCGGTGATCTTGTAAGCCTCAGCCTATCTGTCTACTAGCTTATTTGGAGGGATGTTTGCTTGCAGACACAGTTTCCCTATCATACAGGAAAATGATAGATCGTCTCTCTCATTTAGTGCTCTATCCCAAATTTTTGTTACTATGATCTGATCCACATTGATTGGGTATCCATCCATGAGGCAAGCCACCAGTGATGCAAGTGATGGAGATAGGGTGTTATCATTAGCTGTAGGTCGTAACTGTGCATGGAAAACAGCCCACCAGACCTTGGCCGGAAAGGACAGTGAAGCCTTAGTAATATGCACCTATGATTTTGTGACCCAAGCGGCAATCTTACCCTCTGAAGCAATTATCCCTGCAATCCAACGCATGACCCATTCTCTCGAAGTTGGGTCCTCTATCTCAGACTCACTTCTGACTGCATCCTGCTTACATTCGAAAAGGGCGACCGAGGCTGGTGGTGTGTAAGCTGGACCATGTAACATCCTGTTGATTGTGGCCTCAAATATGTCAACAGATGTGCCCTTCACCACTACAGAATTCAGTGGTCCCCCTCTTTGTAGTTTCAGAAATTCATGGGTGATGTGGCAGGAGAACTCCCTAGGAGAGTTGTTCATCCATCCGAAGTGATGCCTTTGGAAATTTTTGTGGATATCTGGAAATGCTTAGATATCCGATACCACTACTCTTGTCTCCGGTATGACTGGACGACTACTAAATTTTCCCGACTTGGACACGATCCCATTCTTGAAGAAGTCCTCCGACCTGTCCACAGTCTAGATAGAATGGTAGCAATCAATGCGTTGTTGTCTCACCACCGGGTCAGGTTCATGTAGGTTAACATATTGGAGCATTTCGGCCTCGGTACTGTCATCATCATTCTCCCCTTCATCAGATGCCTCTTCTTGTGCTCTCGTTTTGGGTTTCGTTTCTGCCTCCGGTTGAGGTGCAGTTACATTATCCTGGGAGCTACTAGTAGATTCCTCATTGTTTCCAAAAACGCTAATTGATGCTTCACCGCTTTATGACCCACTACCAGATTCCTCACCACTCCCAGATCCCACTTTTTTCCTCTTCAGACTAGGAAGGAATGTTCTGAAGAATGGCTCTCGTTGTTCGGGATCTAGTAGTTCGAGGAGAGTGTTCTTCAATGGTGGTATTAATTTGAACCTCCGAACTACTAGACTCTACGGCGTTATCACTTTTCATTGGAGAAGGAGGTGGTGAGAAATGTGGATCTGCGGTCCTTCAGCGGGGTCCCATAGTACCTGAGAAACAAAACAAACTAATAATCAAATCAAACAAAATGGCGTACTAACGGGTACTCAGACTTACCCTGTGTAAGTACAACGTGGCGCCTTGCCTTAAGAATTCCGTCACCCAATCTATCATTGGGAAGGGACACGTAATCAAAATGAAAAACAGACTTAACTGTAAAGAAAATAATTTTTTTATGCGAAGGTCTACACGGGCTGTGGTAGGCACCATGGTTCATGGAAACCATCGTGAACAGGAGACAGAATGTTAGATCAACAGGGGAGTGTACTGGTGTGGTTCACGGAGGGCTTCACGGTTCGTGAAGTGAACCATGGTCTATGATGACCCTTGTGAACTTAGCCAGTGCCCTTTCTTTTCTAAGTGTGGAGCACAAGTGGTTCCACGGCCTGTAGTTGGCATCACGGTCCGTGAAACCCATCGTGGACTTACACTTGATGACTTTTCTAATGATCTTTCCACCCAAATGCACACTATGTCAGATTACAACCATATACAACACACAATCACACTTTTACGAGACATTTTAGCACATGTGTCCCACTGATCTACCACTTCTCGCCAATTCCTATTTAAACAGGAACAATATTCACCTAGTACGAATATACCCACATACAAACGATTATAATCTCTCAATTTCAACAATATTATCGGCAATACTCACATGGGCATACTTGACTTACTCAACTTGGACTCAACTTCACACTTAGATCATTATACAACATTATTCCCAAATAAATAAATCATACCCATACATGAAAATTACTAATTCGACCCAATTTCAACAAACCTACAACAATTAGGTACCATCAACGATAATTCATCACATAATAATGCCAGATTCGACCAAACAAAGTATTTTTACTTGCTTATCGATAAGATCTAACTTAAAACAAGTAGTTAAATAAACTTACTTTGAATTTGCACAAATTGTCACCCAAAAGAGAAATAGATGAACTTCACATTGATTTATTGAAACTAATGAACTAGGGTTTCAAGACTTTGCTTGAATTTGTTGTTATTGGTGATGAGTAACCATTTAATCATGTTCTGAACCATTCCAAATGAGTGAAAATTGAAAGAATTTCGACCTTTGGAGCTTTAGGGCTTATATAAACTGTTTAAACTCTTTTTAAAACTTGTTCGGGTCGGGTCGGGTTCACTGGAGCAGCTGGACTAAAGACGACGGACCATGATAAAGCTCGTGAAGAGCATCACGGTCCGTGTAGGCGTTCATGAACAGGATTTGGGCGAGAAAACTAACCTGAGGTTCACAAAAGGCTAAACGGTCAGTAAAGCCTAACGAACCGTAAACCCTTCCGTGAACCTGTTGTTGTAATTTACGGTAGCTCCCTCAAGGCTGCTGAAGATTGAGACGGACCATGGAGTTACCCGTGAAGAGTACCACGGTCCATGGTGAAGCCTGTGGAGTATGCCCACTCCTAGTTTTTCAGCTTTTTTGTCCAACTTTTTCCTGCACACACCAACACACAGCGACACTATAAAAATAATGAAAAATATATTAAAATATAAACTACCTATAACATTTACAATCATGGGTTGCCTCCTAAGCAGCGCACAATTTAACGTCGCGGTGCGACGCCGGTTGCTTGATTAATCAGACTTTATCAAGCTTGCATTCCTCCACTATCTTTACTTTCTTTGGGACTCCCAAGTATGCTTTGATTCACTGACCATTAGCTTTGAACCGTTTGCCCTTGTCATTTTCAAGCTCAACAACACTTGACTGAAATACCTGAGTGACCTTGAATGGCCCAGACCATTTGGATCTTAGTTTCCCAAATAAAGTCTAGAGTTGAAAAGCAACACCAAGTCACTAGGACTGGAGGTCCTTTTCTCAATATGCTTGTCATGATATCGCTTCATTCTTTCCTTGTACAGAGCAGACCTCTCATAAGCCCTCATACGGAATTCAATCATCTCATTGATCTGATCTTGTCTCAGGTTCGCTGTTTCACTCTAACTGAGGTTCAACTTCTTTAGAGCCCAGAGTGCCTTATGCTCCAGCTCAACAGGTAAATGACATGCCTTTCCAAACACCAACTTTCTTTCCCAATCTATCCTATTAGAATTCACTATTTTTTCCAAAATCGCCTTGATCTCCTGATTCAATACCTCCACTTGGCCACTTGTCTACGGATAATATGATGTTTCCACCTTGTGCTGCTTAACCCCATATTTAGCCAAAAGTGCACTAAACACTTTATTACAGAAGTGGGAGCATCTATCGCTGATAATCCCTCTAGGTGTACCAAACCTTGAGAATATGTTCTTCTTCAGAAAACTAGCAACGCTTTTACGATCATTTTCAGGCAAGGCGATTGCCTCAACCCATTTGGACACAGTCCACTGCCGCCAGTATGTACTTTTACCCATAAAAACTCACAAATGGACCCATGAAGTCAACTCCCCACACATAAAAAAATTCCACCTCCAGAATGGATGTCATTGGTAGCTCGTGGCGACGAGAGATAGCTCATTGCCGCTGGCATACATCACAACTCTTGACTACATAAGTTGCATCCTAATGGATTGTAGGCTAGTAATACCCACTTTGGAGTACCTTGTGGGCTGTCCGGGCACCTCTATGATGAACACCTACTAGAGAATAGTGACATGCTTCTAAGATATGCAGCATCTCAGCCTCAGGGGTACATCGCCTGATGATGTTATACAGATATGGTTCATCCCAAAAATATTTTCCAACATCATGTAGGAATTTCTTCCTTTGCTGGAATGTTAGCCCTTCAGGCATCAAATCACTAATAAGAAAGTTAGCAAATCAGCAAACCAATGAATGAGATCAAGAATGGCGGATAATACATGCTCATCTGGATAGAGTCATTTATGTCTTACTCAAATTCCTCCTTCTTTTCTGCCTCCAGTCTAGACAGGTGATCAGCCACCTGACTTTCACAACCCCTTCTTTCTTAAACTTTGAAGTCAAATTCTAGAAGAAGCAACACCCATCTGATCAATCTCAACTTTGCATCTTTCTTCGCCATGAGATATCGCAGTGTTGCATGATCTGTGTGAACTATCACTCTAGTGCCTAGTAAGTATGACCTGAACTTCTCGAATGCTACACCACAACCAGTAGTTCTTGTTAAGTACCAATGTAGTTGCGTTGTGCTCCATTCAACGATTTGATGGCATAGTAGATCGGATGGAAAATCTTGTTGCGCTTTTGCCCCAACACAACTCCCAAGGCAGTACCACTAGCATTGCACATCACCTCAAATGGTTCCGCCTAATCTAGACCAATGATCACTTGGGCAGAGACCAGCTCCTTTTTAAGGCATTCAAAGAATCAAAGGCTTTCAGGCATGCACAATAACTTGCACAATGGATGTGCAAATTTTGAGAAATCCTTGATGAAATGCCTATAAAATCCTGCTTGGCCCAGAAAACTTCGAATATCTTTCACACAGATAAGTGGGGGTAACTTTTCAATTACCTCAATCTTGGCTTTGTTCACCTCCAGCCCCTTCTGTGACACCTTATGGCCTAGGACTATGTCTTCCTTAACCATGAAATGGCACTTCTCCCAGTTCAACACCAAATTAGTCTCCTCGCATCTCTGTTAAACCCTGCTAAGCTTCAACAAACAATCATCAAATGTGTCCCCTACCACATAAAAATCATCTATGAATACCTCTAGAGTATCCTCTACCATATCCAAGAAGATGGCCATCATACACATCTGGAAAGTTGCTGGTGCATTACATAATCCAAGTGCCATGCGTTTGAACATAAAAGTGCCATAAACACATATACAAGTAGTACTTTCCTGATCTTCAGGAGCCATTGATATCTGGTTTTCCTAGAGTATCCATCTAAGAAACAGTACCAGTCTTTGCCAGGCAGCCTGTCAAGCACTGGTCCATGAATGGCATTGGGAAGTGGTCCTTCAAGGTCTACTTGTTCAGCTTCCTGTAATCCATGCAAACTCTCCATCCAGTGACAGGTCTTTATGGTATCAACTCGTTCTTTGCATTGGCTACCACTGGTATACCACCCTTCTTGGGCACACACTGCACTGGGCTAACCCAATGACTGTCATAAATAGGGTACACCACCCCTGCATCCAACCACTTTATGATCTCATTTTTTACCACCTCTTGCATTGGTGGATTTAACCTCCTCTGGTGCTCTATGCTAGGGCTGCACTCCTCCTCAAGTTGAATCTTATGAGTGCAGATACCCGGAGGTATCCCAATGATGTCAGCAATGGTCCACTTAATTTCCCTTTTATACCTTGTCAAAACTCTGATCACCGCTTGCACATGTTCATCATTCAAATCTCCAGCCAGCCAAAATGACTGGCAAAGTATTGTTAGCACACAAAAAGACATACCTTAGGTGACTAGGTAATTGTTTAAGTTCCAGTACAGGCGGCTCCTCAATGGATGACTTTGCTGGAGGATTTAGCCTCTTTTTCAGATCCATGTCTAATTTTTTTGGAGCAAGAATGTGCTCCCATGCCCTGTAGAGCATTCACGGTCTCCACATAATCATCCCGATAGTCTGCTTCAAAATTCATTAGCAAGGCTGCCAATGTTTCGACAACAAACCTTTTCTCAATAGCAACTCCCGGCTCCCCTTCATCAAGACCTTTATCGCAGACACCATATTCATGTCTTGTGGTTGCTTCATAGACCTACAAATCTTAAATCTTACATCCTCATTGTTGAGCCTGAATTTTATCCCTCCACTCTCAACATCAACCAAAGCTCAACCTGTAGCCAAGAATGGCCTTCCCAAAATTATGGGAACCTCAAAGTCTACTTCGCAATCCAAAATCACAAAGTCTGCTGGAAAGATGAAATTGTCCACTTTTACGAGCACATCACATAAAATACCAACAGGCCACTTCACTGACCTATCTTCCATCATCAGCCTCATCATGGTGGGTTTTGGAACCCCCAAGCCCAGTTGCTTGTAGATGACCAGAGGCATTAAATTTACACTTGCCCCTAAATCACACATGGCCTTTGCAAACTCAAATGATCCGATAGTGCAAGGTATAGTGAATGCACTTGGATCCTCCTTTTTCTGCACCAAAGACCTTGTAGCAATAGCACTACAATGATGAATATTTCCAGTTAGATCAAAACTTACAGCTCTTTTCTTTGTGACTAAGTCATTCATGAACTAAGCATATCCTGGCATCTGCTCTAGAGCTTTCAAAAATGGGATGTTCACTGATAGCTGCCTCAGAATAGTTATGAACTTTGAAAACTTCCCATCTTTTACTTTCTTCTTAAGCCTTTGGGGGAACGAAGGAGGTGGTCTTGGTATCTGTTGTAAAGGCAAAGTTGCCTCTACTTCTTTTTCTTTCATCTTTATTGGCTTTGCTGTTGGTTGAGCCTCTTCTATATCATCTACAACTTCAGCTTCAACCTCTTCTTCTTCATATCCCTTTCTACTATGTTCCTGCTCAGTACCTGTAAATTTTGGCTCATTAATAACCTTATCACTTCTGGTGGTGATGGCCATGTAGTGTCCATCTTTCTTGGGATTCGGGACAATGTCACTTGGTAGTGTACCATTCTTCCTCTGGTTCAGTGATGCTGATAGTTGTCCCAACTGTTGCTCTATCTTTTTTATGGAAGTAGTGTGGGAATCCACCAGTTAACTCATGCTGGAGAAGTCACTCATCATTTCTTTCACACCTGCATCAGTTAATTCAACCTTTGAAACACTTTAGCCAATATATCTTCTAGTTTGGACTCGCTAGAACTACAAGTTGCACGATCTCTATTACCTAGGGGAACATAAACACCACTGCGGTCATTCCTCTAACAATCTTTGTTTTGCCAGTTGCCTTGTTCTCTATTTGCTGGCTTGTCATACTGCCATTCTCTGGAGTAGTTCCAACCTATATTTCTAGAATTACATCATTGGTTTCCCGAGTTATAATTCCGAAAACCACCTTAATTTCCCAAGTATTTGGCCTCCTCATCTAAGTCAATATACTGATCTTCATACCTGTTTGAGGCTCCTACAACATTCACCTTCTCAGAACATGCCATGATATGCTTCGTAAGTAGATCCATCTGAGTCCTCATGTGAGCCATGTCCTAATATCTTTCTTCTTCTTGCTTCTTTTGTTTAGCTGAAAGCTCGAATATGAACCCCAGATCTCCAACTTCAGCATCTCTGGTATGCCATGATCTTTGTTATTGGACATTTCATCCATTATTTGCACTATCTCTGGAAATGGTTTTCTCATGAAGGATCCTCCACACATTACATCAACAACAGACTTAGTAACATAATTTAATGATCTATAGAATGCCTATTTTAAATGTCTTTCTGTAAGACCATGGTTCGGGCATTTCTTCATCTTTTGGCTGAATCTCCACCAAGTATCATGCATTACTTCCCATAGTTGTTGCTTGTGTATGCTTATTTCATCCTTCATCTGCAGCTCTTGTGACTCAGGATAGAATCGTTCTAGGAAGGCTTCCTTTAACTCATTCCAAGTCCTAATTGAGTCATCTGACATCTCATTCAACCAGTTTTTCACCTCTCCAGTAAGAGACAATGGGAATAACCTCAGTCTCATAGCCGTTTGATTTACCCGAGGGATTTCCTGTGATTTGTAGATCGCTATGAAGTTCATTACATGCTGATGAGCATCATCACCAGTTGTCCCTATGAACATTCCATTCAAGTTCCAGCTCCATCTAAGTCTAAGTCATCCTCTTTAAACACTCTGTGAGCTGGTTGTTGTGCTCGACCCTTTGGAGCTAGTGGTTGTCGGTGGGGAGGAGCTATCTCTTCCACTCCTTCATGTTCCTCCACCACCCTAGGCGGGTTTTTCACAACATGTTGTTGAGCACCTCTTGTAGCGGTCTCAGCCTCAAGCCCCAATCTTTGCCTCTAAGCCTCAAGTTCATGTGTATTCACCATCTTGCGGATAGTTTTCCGAAGATCCAGATCATAAGAAATCAATGGAGCTCCCTTACTCCTGGTATTGGGCATGCACAGTAGAACTTACCTATAAGAGACAAAAAAAATGAATAAGACGTAAAATTAGGAAATATCACTACAATTCGAATAATTGCTAGTAAAACACTTCTGAATTGAAATTCCCTAGCAGCGACGCCAAAATTTGATACGTCCAAACTTACACTTCAATTAAGAAGTATAAACTGTCTAAGTCAATTTATAGAACTCAACGTGAGTTGAGGTTGATCCCACGGATAATTTCCTTACAGAAATAGTTTCATTGTCGCGCTTATTCAAATGTTGTTATTATTTCCTAAAGAAAGTAATTTCGAAAAGTAAAATGGGTTTAGTTGTAAGGTTCAGGTAACCAATGTTGTTAAAAATATTCAAATTAATAATTAACAAAGTCTAAATTTTAAGGTTGTGTTGATAAATGAATGAAACCAGGGTTGTGTTTCCCAAGACGTTACAATCTAGTGTTGGTTCATGAACAAGTTTCGGGTAATTTGTTCTTTGCAAATTACAGGTGAGTTAAATGTACCTAACACTTCTCAGTCTAGTCAGATAACTTCCACTCAAATCCTCTCAGTCCTAGAGTGTTAACAGATTTTACCCTCGCATTTATGATGTTAAAGTTCTCTTCTCTAGAACTCAAACTCTTACTCCATTTCATTAGATTAACTCGACTTTTTCCCAACTATCAATTTTCTCTCGAATAATTGATAGATATAGGCTGGTTCTAACACGTGCACTCATTAGAAGGAATGAATAACGAAATCCTAGTTATGATCTACAAATATAAATCACCTTCTACTCGTTTTATGAATTTACACTTAGATTTCAGTTAGAATTCTTACAACCCTAGTTGTGGTGTTTAGCCACTCATGCTTGCAATTAAATAAGCAAAGATATGTAATGGATACATTAAGAAGAATCACTTAAAAATATTTGAAAATTCAAAGACAGCTGACGTTCAAGAATCAAATCAACCTTCCAATCTCGATTCAATCGTAAATTGATAAAAACCAAAGTAGAGAATATTTAGAAAGTAATTGCTCATTCCAGATATGACGAGATCATTCAAAATTGCAACCTAATTAATTCAAATAGTCAGTCTAAAAAGAGTCCTACTCGAAGTAGGACTGAAATGTCGGGACTGCTAACGGACAGTAAGACGATCCGTCAAGGGCTTTATGGTCCGTGAAGCCCTCCGTTGTCCTTACTTGGCAATCTCAAAACACATTTCTTCAAGGCCTATCCACTGGAAATCTACCAATCGTTATAATGATCGCGGTCCGTCTGGGTGTCCGTGGTCTTTACTTGGCCAAATCACATTTCAACTCCTCGAGGTCTTCTCACTGGTTCAACTCTACGAGCAGCATCACTGCTCGTCATGAGGATCATGATCCGTCAGCGAATCTGTGGTCCTTACTTAGCACTGCCAAAGTTTATCTTCCCAGGGCCTCCACACTGGACATCAACCACGGGCTTCTACACGATCTGTCATGAGGACCACGGTTCGTCAAGGGCTCTGTGGTCTTCACTTAGAATTTGATCATCAACAGTACAAATTCTAGGTTCACTGCTTCCACTTCACGAGCTTCAGGACGGCTCGTCTTGACAACCATGACCCGTGATGGGCTCCGTGGTGTACCCTTCAATATATTCACTTTGCGCCTCTTTTTCAACTTTTCCCGTGCAAGTGTAAATCTGTCTAGACATTCAACAAATACATCAAATCTTATTTAAATACACTTAGTTCTAGTATTAATTCTTAGTTTTGACCAACGAATGTGCTAATATTTCACGGCACATCAGCCACCTTTATATTTTTCTAAACTGTGATATTAATCTTTAACTTTAACTCTACAATAATGTTCACCATATAATTTATTTTATTCATATTTATGCGTAATTGATCATTTGTGGAATTAACTATTATTTTTAAAAAAAAAACAAACAATTCCTATAATATATTTAATATTGTATTATATATATTCTTTCAAGTGCATCAAAAATTCACCCAAACTATTATTATTCAACTAAAAGAAAACATTTTGTTATTCCAAATTACAAATATAATCAATAACAAGAAATTCATACTACGTTGTTATTAATTATTACATTGTTCAAAT
This sequence comes from Solanum okadae, assembly GCA_036553675.1. Lineage (NCBI taxonomy): Eukaryota > Viridiplantae > Streptophyta > Magnoliopsida > Solanales > Solanaceae > Solanum > Solanum okadae. The sequence continues at coordinate 14,991,807 of CM071681.1, read as the reverse complement.
TGTGATTTAACAATAACTAAAACTTGAAATTTAATCTATTTGAATTTGAAAACTAAAAAGGATCTTTAAAATATTTTTGATATTCCAATATAAGAAAGATTTTAAAAAATATTTGATTAATTTTTTTCTCATCGCGCGAAACGCGAACTAATTCACTAGTTTGAATTAATTTCATAAATTCATAAGACCCATTTGTTGTTCTTCAAGTTTTCTCAAGCTTATCAATGGAGTTTTCAACTTTTTCAATACCCACTGTTAGGATATCTACTAATCCTAGATAAGGATGGACAAATTTTAAATATTTGTATATAGTTATTGTAGATAGAGTTAAGTACTCTTTTAATTCTATTAGGACTCTAAGTCCTTCTCCTATCTTAGTATTTATATATTGGATGTATCATTGATAAATTATCAATTCAAACAAAACTCTTTCATGGTGTCAGAAGCACAGAACAATACGCTTCCTTTGACCATGGCCAACTCATCAATCAGTAGCTCATCCTCTACCAATTTTCCACATCCAAATTTGATTAAGTTATATAGAAATAATTATGTATTGTTAAAGTCACAGATTTACCTACGATAAGAGGTCATGACCTGGAAGGGTACGTTGATGGATCACATAAGTGCCCTGTAAAATTCATGCCCGACAGTTCAACCAATGAAAATTCACATGAATAGATTGTGAATCATGCGTACTTAGCATGGAGAAAATAGGACCAATTACTCCTTAATTGTCTTCTTTCAACTCTCACTGAGAGAGTTTTGGTACAAGTTGTGGGGTGTGCCTCATTCATGGAAGTCTGGCAAACATTAGAAAATATGTTTGCATCTCAATAAAAGGCGCGACTTATAAAAATTTGTCTTCAGTTGCAGACCATAAAGAAAGGCTCTTTGTCCATGACAGATTACCTTCAAAAAATGAAGTCTATTGTGGATAACCTTGCTACAACAGCACAACTAGTCAAAGATGACGATCTCATTCTCTATATTCTTAGTGGCCTAGGCTCGAATTACGATGTTTTGGTTGTTTCAGTTACCTCTAGGGCAAAAGCTATCTCCATTGTTGATCTCCATGGGCTGCTCTTAAGTCATGAAACTAGGCTTGAGAGTTTGAATCTTATAGAACAAGGTCTTGGTCAAGTTAATTTGACAGTAATGAATTCTAATACTAGTAAATAAAATAAGAATGGTTTCTGCAAGAACAATACATCAAATAATAACAATGGCAGGTTTGGATGAGGTCGAGGTCGTGGTCGTGGTGGTCGATATAATATGGGTCATGGTCAATTTGCTAATCCCATGGGCTCTTTTCAATGTCAAGTGTGTAACAAATATGGACACACTGCGTTAACATGTTATCATCATTTTGATCATGTTTATCAAACAAGTTCTAATACTCAAATGGCAGCCTTTATAGCTCAACCAAATACGGTTTCTGAGCGAACTTGGTATCCTGATTTCAGGGCTACAAATCATCTTTCCAATGATCTCAATAAAGTCACTAACCGTGGAGACTATAGTGGTAATGAGCAAATTATGGTTGGTAATGGAATAGGTTTGCCTATCTCTCATATTGGTGATTCTAAGTCGCTTTCTTCGTCCTGCTCACTACACTTGAAAAATATTTTATTTGTGCCTGAAATTACTAAAAGCTTATTAAGTGTAGCATAATTCACTGTTGACAATAATGTGTTTTTTGAATTTCATCCTTATTTTTGTCTTGTGAAGGATCGGGGAACGGGGAAGGTCATATTGGAAGGGAGAGTTGAAGATGGCCTCTACAAGCTTCTCTCCATTGACAGATCTGATTTGCGCTCATTCAATAAAACTCAAGATTTTCTAGTGACGAAACCAACTCTAGATGTATGGCATAGTTGTTTAGGTCATCCTTCAGTAAAAATTGTTCAAAGTGTTGGTAAAGCTCTCAATCTAGCTGTTCTTATGAATAAAATTTTAGGTGCTTGTGCTTCCTTCCAACAAGGCAAAAGTCATGAACAACCTTTTTCCTATTTCAACTTCATTGTCACTCCATCATTTAGACCTGATTCACTCTGATGTATGGGGTCCTGCTCCTTTGTTAGCAAGTAATAAATTTCGTTATTACGTTATGTTTATTGATGATTGCACTAAATATACTTGGTTTTATCCTATGTCATCTAAAAGTGAGGTATATACTATCTTTTTACGTTTCAAATCACAAATTGAAAACTACTTTGAACGTAAGCTAAAGGTATACCAATCTAATTGGGGAGGAGAATATCAAAAATGCTCTAAAAATTTTGAACAAGTTGGCATACTTCATCATGTGTCTTGTCATCACACTCATGAACAAAATGGCTCCGCCGAAAGAAAACATCGTCACATAGTTGAAACGGGCTTAGCTCTTCTAGCTCATGTCTCTCTTCCTCTTCAATTTTGGGACTATGCATTCTCTACTGCAGCCTATCTCATAAATCATATGCCAACTCCTATCCTAAAGAATATCTCACGTTTTGAGAAATTACATAGAAAGCTCCCAGATTATCATTTTTTGAAAGTATTTGGTTGTGCTTGCTATCCTTATTTGCGACCTTATACTTCTCACAAGCTTGCTTTTCGATCTTCTCAATGTATTTTTTTAGGATATAGTTCAAATCATAAAGGTTATAAATGTCTTCATGTTCCAAGTGGTTGTGTCTAATTACTAGTTATGTTTTCTTTGATGAGTCTCTTTTCCCATACATCACTTCAAACCATGTCATCACTGCAGGTCTTTCACCTTCTGTGTTCTCACCTATGTTAATTGTACTTGCTCCATGCAGTACTTCTACATCCAGCAACACACTTCCCCGTCCAAATCCCTTTACACAACCTTGTACTCCTCTTCCTCCGAATTCCTTAACTAATATAAACCAACCAGTTGAGTTACCTCCTCCACTCTTTCACAATCAACCCTCTCAATAGATTTCTAATTCCAACCCTTCCACTATAACTAAATCCACTACCACAAATCATGATCCTCATCGCATGATTACAAGAAACAAAGGTACAGTGACTAAACCTCAAGCCAACCTCTCCACCAAATATCCACTTCCAGATTCATCTCTTCCAATCTAGCCGACTTGTTTTACCCAAGAAAATAAGGATCCAAAATGGAGGGAAGCTATGCAAGAGGAATACAATGCTCTCATTCAAAAAGGAACTTGGACCCTCGTACCCGCATCCAATATCAAGAACATTGTTGGTAGCAAATGGATTTTTAAACTCAAACTTCATCCATATGGGTCCATTGAGCGTTATAAGGCTCGTCTAGTTGCAAAGGGGTATAATCAGGAAGTTGGCAATGACGATCATGATACATTTATTCCTGTTGTGAAACCTACCACAATTAGAGTTGTTTTGACTTTAGCCCTGTCAAAAGGATGGTCTCTTCGCCAACTTGACGTCAAGAATGCATTTTTTCATGGCGAGTTACAAGAAGAGGTATATATGGCTCAACCTAATGGATTTATTGATCCGCAGTTTCCTGATCATGTGTGTCATTTACATAAGGCGTTATATGGTCTCAAACAAGCCCCTAGGGCAAGGTTTGAGAAGCTTAGTTCAACATTACTTTGCCTTGGCTTCAGTAGCTCTAAGTCGAACACTTCTCTGTTTATTCATTCACGTGGTTCCAACATTACTATAGTGTTGGTTTATGTGGATAACCTTATAGTCACAGGAAGTTCTACTGATTTCATAAATGCTCTCATTCAGAAGTTGTTCTTTGACTTTGTTGTGAAAGATCTAAGAGACTTGCATTATTTTTAGGTGTGGAGGTTACTTCCTCTCCTACTGGTCTAGTATTATCTCAAACCAAATATGTTAGAGACCTTTTATAGAGAGCTCATATAGATGGTGCACGACTGATTTCAACTCCAATGGTCAGTGGGTTGCAATTATCCAAGCATATAAGCACTCTCTTTGAAGATCCAGCGTTATACCGAAGCCTAGCCGGGGCTCTTTAGTATATCAACATTACTAGGCCAGATGTATCCTATTTTGTTAACAAATTATGTCAATTTATTCATTCTCCTACTGTTGCTCATTTTCAAGCAATGAAGTGAGTGTTGTGTTATTTGAAAGGGACTATGCATCTTGGTTTACAACTTCGACAATCTCTGATATTAGTTGTCAATGGCTTCTCTGATGCGTACTGGGAAGGGAGTCCTGATGATCGGCAATCCACTCATGGTTATTGTATTTTCCTAGGGCCTAATTTGGTATCGTGGTGTTCCAAGAAACAAAGAGTTGTTTCTTGATCTAGTACTGAATTTGAATACTGAGGCCTAGTTGCTGCTACGACTAAGATTACATGGTTACAACATCTTTTACAAGAATTACATGTTCCTTTGCATAAACCTCCTAAGCTATGGTGTGACAACTTATTTTCTACTTATCTAACTGCCAATCCAATCTTTCATGCTCGTACGAAGCATATTGAGTTGGATTTCCATTTTGTCAAAGAGAAAGTTGCCTATAAGGATCTGGACATCTGTTAAATAAGCTCAAGTGATTTCCATTAAGTACTCTTTTAATTCTATTAGGACTCTAAGTCTTCCTTCTCCTATCTTAGTATTTAAATATTGGATGCATCATTGATTAATCCATATCATACATTCTCTTTAAATACAACACAAATTCAACTTTTAAAATAAAATAAAACTAAAAATTTAGAAAAATGGGGCTGAAAAAAGAAATTAAGCGCGGGGTTTGATTTGTTGCAAAGAGGGGAGTGGGTTAAAGAAGAAAAATAAAATAAAAAGTATATGATGGGTGATTTCGAAGAAATAAAAGAGAATGGATATGGTGGGTGATATTGTTGAAGAAGAAGAGAAAAAAGTTTAGGGTTATGGGTGGGAAGTGTGGCAGATAGGAGGAGAAGTTGGGGGGGGAGGGGGGGATGGGGAGGGGGGGAGGAGAGGGTTAATGAAGAAATATTCTTTTTAGAATTAAAAAAATATTATTTTCTAAGAAAATAATGTTTTTAAATAGAATATAGTGTATTGACGCGTTTGAAAGCAAGTGTATTTATATATTTTTCTAACTCAACAATATTTATGCCACATAGGTTTGATCAACGATTAGAAGGGTTTCAAATATTGTGTTTTAATAAGTTTAAGGGTCCAGTTGAAAAAGTATAGAGTAAGAGGATTCATAATACAAACTCATACAAGTACAAGGGTCATCAAACCATTTCGCCATGTAAAAATGATATATTTGGGAATGAATTAGTCCCCTCATATTTTACTCAAATTCATTCTTTAAACTCTACTCAAAACTTGTCTTACTTTCTCAAACATCAATTTAAGACAAAAGAGTTTGGTTAAAATATTCTCAATAATAGGGTTCATGCTAGAAAAAAATAGACATCAACAATCAACTCAAGATTCTCAACGCAAGATACAGCAACTCAAAATTAGGAATATAACTCATAAATCAATAACAATACTCATCTCAAGAATTATCAAAACTAACGATGTAACCCTAGATTATTCTTTACTGATAGAAAGTAGATGTAACGCATGAGGACGAACTCAGTCAATCACCATGATAGCCTTACATACTTGGAAGAACGAAGTTCCTGGCAAAATAAATGGAAACTTGAAGAATACTCAAAACCCTAGCACTTTCTCCTCATGGAACCTTGTTCTAATTATTCTAAGTGTTAATGAACGTAAAAATGTGTTTAACACTGAATAAACCCTTAACTAGACGTAAAAGGGCCGGTTAGGCTTAGAAGGAATGAGAAAAGTTCAAGATGCCCTTCATTAAAAATGTCGAAGTGGTCTATGGTTCTGAGCTACAGTCCATAGGAATTCTTATGGCTCGTATTGGTCAGCCGTAGAACCACTTACTGGGGCCTTAAAATGTGAACAATTCCTTAGTCATTTCCTACGGCTCGTAGAAATCAACTTGAACTCTAAAATTCACTAAGTTTGGATCACTTCTACCGAACTCATCTACAGTTCATCTTGTCAATCTGTAGAACAGTTACTGAAATTCAAAAATCGTTATCCTTTTCCACGAGAACATTCTACGGCCCGTGGACTAGTCTACGGTCTGTAGACCCTTCCATGGATTCCCATCTTTCCCCTCGAAATCTAATCAATTCCAAACTAATCCTATCGCCCATAAAAACTTCTATGGTCTGTAGGTATGTCCCGTAGAACCAAAACTCATCAACATTTTTTTGTAAATTTTTCCTTTCCAAGTTCCTGGGTGTTACATCAACGGTAGTAGTAAAAAAAAAAATTATGAGGCTAGCAAGACTTCAAAGCAGAACCTTAAGGAATTTTCACAATCTCTTAACCACTAGTCTAAACTTTTAACTTGTATCAAGAGGTGTCAATACTTTTATATACATTTATTAAGGAAAAATTACAAGGCTATTGTGTTTAAGATTTAAATTTACAATATAAAATATACTCTTTTTTAATTTACAAAATTAAGTTTTTAATTACAAAAAAAGCAATTTTAATTAATACTCGATTTTTTTATTCTTTTTAGGTTAGTGTGCTTATTTTTTGGGACTCATAACAAGATATTTTTTCTCTCTCCATTATTCATCTCAATCGCAAGAATATTATCTCTCTTAATGGGATATGTTTCTCTCTCTTTTTACTCTCTCGTCTCTTCCATTGTTAGAATCTAGGTAAAACCTCCATTCTTGATAATATTTTTTATTCTTTTCTACTCTTGCCTTTTTTTTAAAATCACCTCTAATTCAAGAACAAAAATTATTTAGTCAATGTTTTTTACTATGAAAAATTTCATGGATTTCACTCCTAGAAAGAGCCTTAGGTTAAGGTTTCGACGCTATATTAACAACCCATTGTATGTTATAAATTACATTTTTAGTTGAATGCATTCACTCTATTCCATAAGTCAATATGAAAGAACAATCCATGCCATCAATAGTGAAATTTTTTTCTCTGTTACAACTAATTCGCCAAATAAAAAGGTAAGGAGAAAGATGTTAGTGCAAATTCTCTTATTATTACCTTCAAACCGGCAAAAGAGGTAATGAGAAAAAGTTAAAACTGTTAATTCAAAGAAGATCCGCATGATCATAGTGAATATGATTTGTATCATGTATGGTCCATAAATTATCAGAATAATTTTTTACATAAAAATAGTTTAGTGTATACAGTTCGGTGGTCGAGTTGATACAATTGTTGATGATATGTTATTTTAAATAATGATGTGTATTAAGGGATATACTTTGGTGGTTGATCTGGTACAATAATTGATAATTTGTTGATTTTTAAATGTGAAACGTTTTAGTGTATAAGTTTTGATGGTTATTCAATATTTTAGGAAGAAGATTAGAAAGGTTTTAGTGTATATATTTCAAGGGAAAAAAAGGATGGGAGAGAAAAGAGAATTTGTTTATTCAATATTTTAGGAAGAAGATTAGAAAAGAGGAAATATTAGGAAGTAAAAATATTGAACAGAGATATCGTAGGAAGAAAAATTTAAAAAGAGAGATTTTTTAGGGACAAAAAATCATGTGTTTTTTTAATCCCTTGGAATAAATTTGGGTGCTTAAATTGTATAGTTAGGTTTTTTATCTCATTTATTAATTCAAAATTTGACCTCTATATACAATGTAATTTTTTGACAAAGACACCCCTTGACCAAGAGTGGGTCCGCCCTTGTCAATAAGAAGAAGTAATTTCTTAGAAACGTAAGTGAGTGTTAATGACATTAAAGGTCATTACATCGCACTTAACAAAATCTAATTTGGAACGTACATGTAATGTAAGAATAATTTCTGACTTATGGCCCAAGTTTACTTGTGACCCAAGTAATACCATAAATAATATTTAATAAAAAATAGATCTTGTCCATACATTGGTTATTTGATGAACGTACCAGATTAAGTCATAACATCTATAAATTGGTCCTCCCTCCACCCATTAGGGTTACCACATATTCTCTAAAATAATTCCATCGCTGACAGTTGTGGTAACGTAAGGTTAGGGTAAAGAGGTAGAAACCAATTTACAACTAACGCTTCCGTTTTTCTCTGTGATGATATATTCTGCATCAGGTAGATGCCCCTAGCGATCTCTATGTAAGATTATTGTGTTCAAGATCCTGATGTGTATTAAAGTATTTAATCTTGCATGTGGTATCAGAGCCTAGATTGTTTGAACAAATAATATTTGGAAAACTGATCGTAATTTTCAAATTGAGAAACCTTTTGCCTTTTAGTCAATGATATGCTTATAAACTTTTACACAAGAAAATCAATATATTATATCGTCATTATTGGAAAAAAAATGATTAAAGAAAAAGTTTAGAATTGATGTCTACATCCATGATGCTTAATCTTTCTAATGTAATAATTATATTTTTATTTTAAATTGTGCAATAAATTAAATTGGTCATTATACTAAGCAATAAATAATAATAATGTGTGTATTTATTGCAATATAGTTTGTTAGTCATCAAAGTGGTCAAACTAAAATGTATAAAATTATTCACATGCACAAGATTTTATGATATTTTGTGTGCATTTGTATTCATATAACTTGTTAGTCACCAAAGTGGCCAAACTAGTATGGTTAAGAAAATATGCATTCATAAAATTGTCATTTATCTATGAATATTAATTAAATGCCTATATTGAAAAAATTAATAGATAAATTGACTTTCACTATTGCTAGATCTTAAGAATTTACTCAAAAATGAATCTATCATTCTACGAATAGTGAAAATTATGAGGTAAATTAATATTTTTAGTCAATCATATATTGTATATCCAATGATATCGTATAAGTTTGATTAAAAATATTCAATTAACTGTTAAAGATAAAAATGACATTTAAATTATGATAATGTGTCGTAGTATCTTCCCAAAGGAGAATTACGATATAATTTTACCGCTTACTGAATTCACATTATTTTCTTATTTGTGAGCATGTATATCTATTTTGCAGTTATTTCTCTTCATTCGCATGCTTTGTCTATTACTATGTTCAATGGATTGAACTTCTCTAAATGTCATGAACAAGTCCAGTTCCACTTAGGTGTGATGGATTTTGACTTGGCTCTGTTGAATGACAAACATATTGCCATTACTGATAAGAGCAGTGAAGATGAGAAGTCTTTTCATAAATCATAGGAGCGCTCTAACATATTGAGCCTTATGTCCATGCGAATGACTGTTGCTAACAACATTAAGAGTACTATTCCCCAAACAGAAAGTGTTAGGGAATACTTGAAGTTTGTGGAAGAATGTTTTCGTTCTACTGATAAGTCTCTCGCTAGTACACTAATGGCTGAACTCACGACCATGAAGTTTGATGGGTCACATAGTATGAAAAATCATATCATCCAGATGGCCAATATTGCAGCAAGACTTCAAACCTTGGGGATGAAAGTGGATGACACATTCTTAGTTCAGTTTATTCTGAACTTGTTGCCTCTTGAGTATGGACCATTCAAATTAACTATAACACTATTAAGGATAAGTGGGATGTTAGTGAATTGTCCAGTATGCTTACTTGAGAGGAGTTAAGACTTAAGAAATAAGGAGGTCATTCCATTAACCTCATGGGTCAAGGAGCTAGAAAAGGAATTAAAGTTAAGGCCTATAAGTTTAACAAAACAGCAGCACCTGTTAAAGCTCCACAAGATGCTCATAAGGAACTCAAGGTTGATGTGTATCTTTTCTGTAAAAAGGAAGGACATTATCAGAAAGATTGTCAGAAACGTAAAGCTTGGTTTGAAAAGAAAGATATATTTAGTGCTTTTGTATCTTTCGAATCAAATTTAGTAGAAGTTCCTAATAATACTTGGTGGCTTGATTCTGGTGCAACTACTCATGTATCCACTATGTTGCAGGGATTCACTACGATCCAAACTACAAATCCAAATAAGGATTTCTTGTTCGTGGAAAATCGCATGAAAGCTCAAATTGAAGGCATAGGGACTTATCGGTTGATCTTGGAGACTGGACATCACCTTGATCTATTACATACTATTTATGTTCCTTTAGTTTCTAGGAATCAAGACTTGATGTTTCTGGATTTGATTTTAAGTTTGGACATAAATGTTTCAATTTATATAAGAATACCATTTTTTATGATTCTGGTGTTCTTATTGATGGTTTATATAGATTGAAACTCGAAAATAATTTTTCTGAATCTCTTCTTACTATTCATCAAAATGTTGGAATTAAACGTAGTTCACTAGATTAAAGTTCTTCTTATTTGTGGCATAAACTTTTAGATCATGTATCCAAAGAAAGATTAAACAGATTAGTAAAGAATGAGATTCTTCCGAATCTGGATTTTATTGAGCTTGATATATGTTTGGATTGCATTAAAGGAAAGCAAACCAAGCATACCAAGAAAGGTGCCACAAGGAACCTTCAGCTTCTTGAAATTATACATAGTGATATTTGCAGATCCTTTGATGTTCCATCATTTAGTGGAGAAAAATATTTTATCACCTTTATTGATGATTTTTCATGTTATGAATTTATTTATTTGTTGAAACAAAAATGTCAAGCAACGGACACTCTCAAAGTGTACGTTAATGAGGTTGAAAGACAATTAGATAGGAAAGTGAAAATCATTAGGTCAGATAGAGGTGGTGAATATTATGGAAAGTATAACGAATCAGTACAATGTCCTGGTTCATTTGCAAAATTCTTTGAAGAACATGGCATATATGCACATTATACTATGCCAGGAACACCTCAACAAAATGGTATTGCAGAAAGGCTTAATCGAACACTTATGGATATGATTAGGAGTATGATGAGTAATTTCGCATTACCCAAATCATTGTGGATGTATGCTCTTATAACCGTTGTATATTTATTGAACAAGATTCCTAGTAAGGCAATTCCAAAGACCCCTTTTGAATTGTGGACTGAAAGGAAGCCTAGTTTAAGACACCTGCATGTTTGGGGTTGTCAAGCGCAAGCTAGAGTTTATAATCTACATGAAAAGAATTTAGATTCTCGAACTGTAAGTGGTTAATTTATTGGTTATCCAGAGATATATAAAGGGTATAAGTTTTACTGTCCAAATCATAGTTCGAGAATTGTTGAAACCGGTAATGCAAAATTCATTGAGAATGATGAAGTTAGTAGGAGTGTTGAACGACAAAGTGTGAAAACTAATGAGGTAAGGGTAAATATTTCATTACCCATGAATGTACCTACTTCCGCACCAATAACAAATGTTGTTCCTCTTATTGAATAACACTTTAACAGTGTTGAACAACATTTGGGTGAAACACTTCAAGATGAAACTAACTCACAAGTATTTGACGCAAATGAACCACAAATAGTGTCATTAAGAAAATCTTAAAGAGAAAGAAAATAGGTTATTTCATTTGATTATGCGACTTATTTGCAAAAGTCTGTTTTGATATTGAAATTAATAAAGATCCGAATTCATTTTCATAGGACATAGAAAGCACTAAGTCTGATAAATGGATTGATGCCATGAATGAAGAGTTAAAATCCATGAAATACAACAAAGTTTGGAATCTCGTTCAATAACCAGAATGTTCTAAAAGAATCAATTGGAGATGGGTCTTCAAGACCAAACGTGATTCAAATGGTAATATTGAACGATATAAGTCCAGACTTGTTGCCAAGGGATACACTCAAAAAGGAGTCATTGATTATAAAGAGACTTTTTCACTGGTCTCAAAGAAAGACTCATTAATAATTGTTTTGGCTTTGGTTGCTCATTATGATTTAGAGTTACATCAAATGGATGTGAAAACTATCTTTCTTAATGGAGACCTCAAGGAGGATGTTTATATGGACCAAACAGAGGGTTTCGAAATTAAAAAAAAAAGAAGAGAAAATGGTGTGTAAGCTAAAGAAATCAATATATGGATTCAAACAAGCCTCACGACAATAGTATATAAAGTTTAATGATACCATAACATCTTTTGGATTTAAGGACATTACCATTGATCGGTGTATATACCAATAGATCAATGGGAATAAGTTTATATTTTTAGTCATGTATGTTGATGACATTTTACTTGCTGCTAATGATTTAGGCATATTGCGTGAAATGAATGACTTTCTCTCTATGAACTTTGAAATGAAAGATATGGGTGAGGCATCCTATGTGATAGGGATAGAAATATTTCGTGATAGATCACAAGGATTATTGGGACTGTCTCAAAAAAGGCTATATCGAAAGAGTTCTAGAGAGATTTAACATGAATAATTGTTCATCAGTAATAGTTCCTATTCAAAAGGGGACAAATTTAATCTCATGCAATGCCCAAAGAATGATGTAGAACGAAAAGAAATGAAAACAATTCCTTACTCTTCTATTGTTGGAAGTTTGATGTATGTTCAAACTTGCACAAGACCATATATTAGTTTTGCGGTCGGAATGCTAGAAAGATATCAAAGTAACCCTGAAATAGATCACTGGAAAGCTACAAAGAAAGTTTGTGGCATGTTATGAAGCCACAATTCATGCATTATGGTTGTGGAACTTTATTTCAGGACTTGGGGTTGTCAACGCCATTATCAAGCCGCTGAAAATTTATAGTGATAATGTTGCAGCAGTATACTTCTCGAAGAACGATAAGTACTCCAAATGTGCCAAACATATGGAATTAAAGTACTTTACTATCAAGGAAGAAGTTCAGAAACAAAGAGTGTTACTTGAAAATAATAGAACTGATCTTATGATTGCAAATTCATTAACAAAAGGCTTACAACCAAAGACATTTAAAGAACATGTTCAAAGAATGGGTCTTGGTGGTACTTATGATTGATACATTTATGATGTTTTTATACTCTGAGCTCAATAATGTGTTTCTGATATACATTAATGAATTCCTTGTTTCTCATAATGGTGTATACATTATTGTTTTCAGATATTACAAGATAAGTCTCTATGAGACATTGTTGTGGACCGTAATGTTATATGTTTTATAGCTTATGAACCTAGTATGATAAGTTGCTAATGTAGTAGTATATGGAAGGAAGTATGTAGCTTAAAATTTATGTACAACCGTCATAACTCGCATTAGTAGTTTGTTATATTGTGGTATGTATGATGAACATTATAGAAGAGATTTATTATATGCGCAACTAATGTTTACGAAATATTAATGTTATGTGGTCATTGGGCCAAATGGGAGTATGTAAGAATAATTTCTTACTTGTGGCTCAAGTTTAATTGTGACACAAGTAATACTATAAATAATATTTAATAAAGAATAGATTTCGTCCATACATTGGCTAATTGATGGACGTACCAGATTAAGCCATAACCTCTATAAATTGGTCCTCCCTCCACCCATTAGGGTTACCACATTTTCCCTACAATAATTCCATCGTTGATGGCTGTGGTAACGTAAGGCTAGGGCAAAGAGGTAGAAACCAATTTACAACTAACGCTTCCGCTTTTCTCTGCAATGATGCCTTCCACATCAGGTATGTGCCCCTAACGTTCTCTATGTAAGATTATCGTGTTCAAGATCCTGATGTGTACTAAAGTATTTAATCTTACATGTAATTCATCTCTTTTGTCTCTGCAATGATGCCTTCCACATCAAGTATGTGCCCCTAACGTTCTCTATGTAAGATTATCGTGTTCAAGATCCTGATGTGTACTAAAGTATTTAATCTTACATGTAATTCATCTCTTTTGTCTCTGCAATGATGCCTTCCACATCAAGTATGTGCCCCTAACGTTCTCTATGTAAGATTATCGTGTTCAAGATCCTGATGTGTACTAAAGTATTTCATCTTACATGTAATTCATCTCTTTTGCAACGTTTTAATTTGTATCATTTGCATTACTCTTAATTAATAAAGGTGAAATTAATATCATGTTCTTTACAACGAGACACACTTGTATTAAGTGTGTGTTTGGTATGGAGGAAAATATTTTCCAATTTTTCCATGTTTGGTTGGCTTAAATCAACTAAGGAAAATGACTTCTCTTCTAAAATTAAGGAAAATATTTTCCAAAACTCTACTTCATCCTTTAATTTTTTTTTCTTACCCTACCCATATCCCGTAGCCGACCCTCCCCATTCAAAAAAGATTAAAAAAATTTAAAATTTTTATTTTTAAATTTCAGATATATTTTTATCTCTACCCCCAAACCGGCCCCCCTTCCCCACCATCAAACAAAAAAAAAAATTAGAAATTATTTTTGAGAAATGTTTCAAATTTTAAGATTTCTTTTTTAACTTCACCCAACCCCTATCCCCCCCCCCCCAAAAAAAATTATTTTTGAAAAATATTTCAAATTTAATTTTTGTTTATTTTTTATGCCACTCTCCCCACCATCCACTCCCCCCCCCCCCCACCACCACAAAAAAAAAACATTGCTTTTGAAAAATATTTCAAATTTTTATTTTTTTTATTTTTTACACCACTCACCCACCCCCACCCCCAAACAAAGGCCACCCCTCCCCCCCCCCCCCCCGCGCCAACCCCAATCGAAATTGTTTTTTTCAAAAAAACTATTTTTGAAAAATATTTCAAATTTTTTAAAAAAAATCTTTTTTTATGTCATCCCCACCTTGACCCCCCCCCCCACCCCACCCTCTCACAACCCCCCACCCATGCCATTTTCAAAAAAAAAATTAAGAAAAAATTATTTTTGGGAAATATTTCAAATTTAAAAAATCTTCATTTTTTACGCCATCCCCTACCCATACCCCAACCCCCTATCTAAATTTTCTTTTAAAAAAATGTTTTTGAAAAATATTTCAATAATTTTTAAAAATCATTTTTTACACCCCTCTCTCCCCCCCCCCCCCCCCCCCGCGACCCTGTCAAAAATGTTTTCCACTTAGGGTCGGATTTTGGAACGGTTATCAGGGTCTTGTCCTAGTTTGGATGTCGAGGTCGGGTCCTAGATCAATTATCGGGGTTGATTTCGGATTTCAAATCAGATATTTTCCTAATGAGTATTTTTTAGTCTCAAGCTAAAAATAAAGGATATTTTCTGAAAAAATATTTTTCATTCATCAACCAAACATTTAAAAATATTTTTTACTCACCAACCAAACATGGAAAAATAAATTGGAAATCCACTTATTTTCCAAGAAAACATTTTTCTTCATACCAAACACACCCCAAAATGTAAGTGTCTATAGTGATAAAAAGGAGCAGACTTCAAAGTATCAAAAGTAACACTATGACTTGTACATGTTGAGCAGCTACAGATCATGTAGAAAACTTCTCTGCAAATTTCAACTATAAGTAATTTGTTTATACAGTGAATATTTAACTCCAAGTCTTATGAAAGTACTCTAGTGTCAACGAAAGGCGTGGTCATAATCGTGGAAATGGAAATTTTTGTATATAAAATGAGATAACCATCTCGAGGCCACGAAGCATAGTAATGCAATGGTGACCAAAGAATACCTAGCCACCACTGACAATGTGCCCTGCTTTGCAGCAGCAACAATTCCGATCACACCAATGGAGGCGAGCTGCAGTACAACTTCAAGAGCATTGAGACCTTTATATGCAAGATTGCAACTTGTGCAATTCACTGTATGAGTCCAATACCTGAAAGGAAGTATAAACATATCATTTTTACTGTTTACTCAACCTCTTCGTCTCTAAAAGGTTCTCAAAAGTATCCTTACAGGTCCAAAACTTGTTTAAACTAGAATTAATGAAGAATCTATATTAGAAGTGTGGGAATGAATGAACAAACCTGTCCAGCAGCTGCTCCCTTGGAGGAGTTGGCGGGAGGTCCCCATTGTACTTTCCACGCCAATCAACTTGACCACCTGCATATTTGTTTAGCCACCTTCTAAAAGCAACAACAATGGCATCTGCCTTTGTTGGCACATAGCAAGCTTTATGCCAATTGTAAGAGCCAATTTCCTTTAGCTTGCGCTCCTTCATAACGGAAAACAAATTGAATGAGAAAGGAAGACTCTGTTGCGGAAGCCGAATATATAGAGAGTGATGGAATCACTAGCTAATAAATAGTAAATGAGACAACAATAAAAGGAACACCAAGAATTAACGAGGTTCGGCAAACTTTTGTTTTCTTTTGCCTACTCCTCGGACACAACCAACCAATATTTATTTCACTCCAAAAGAGTACAAGTGAAATACTACAAGAGAGAAAGAAGATCAAATGCCTTTGAAGATGAGAAGGCAAGTGAGAGGTGTGTTACAAATGAATTAGGAACTACCTATTTATAGGAGTGAATTCTTCCTATTGATGTCATCCATGACATCACAATGTGTCAAAATGTCAAGATTTACCTTGTGAAACCATTTTATGGTTCACCTAAATTTCACCTACAAAAGATGATATCTTGACTTTTGTACCAATGAAGAATTATCTTCCTAACTACCAAATCTTCACATTAATTCATCTTTGAATCTTGTCAAATTTAACAAATCTCCACCTTGGCAAGATTCTCCATTTTCAACTTTCTCTCAACAACTTTTGATTGTGTCTTCAACCTCAATCTTCAATGTTCAACAATGTTGATCAAGTTCAAACAATGTTGAAACTTGACCGCAGTCACCACTTTTGTCAGCATATCGGCAGGATTATCCGTAGTATGAATTTTCTGCACTGTGACTCCACCTTCTTCTATGATGTCTCGTATGAAATGATATCGGACATCAATGTGCTTCGTCCTTGCATGATAAACTTGGTTCTTTGCTAATTGAATAGCACTTTGACTATCACAAAATATTGTGATTCCTTCTTGTCCAATACCAAGCTCTCTAAGCAATCCTTGAAGCCAAATTGCCTCCTTCGCAGCCTCTGTAATTGCCATATACTCTGCCTCAGTGGTAGACAAAGCAATTGTTGACTGCAAAGTAGACTTCCAACTGACTGGTGTGTTTGCAATAGTGAAAACATAACCAATAGTTGATCTTCGTTTGTCCAAATCACCTGCATAATCTGAGTCACAATATCCAACAAGATGTTGACTATCTTTATGCTCATAAACCAAGCCAATAGCTACAGTATTATGAATATACCGTAGAATCCATTTTACAGCCTACCAATGATCCTTTCCAGGATTATGCATGTACCTGCTTACAACTCCAACAGCGTGTGAAATATCTGACCTTGTGCAAATCATTGCATACATCAAGCTACCAACAGCATTCGCATATGGTACTCTTGACATATATTCTCGTGCAACTTCAATCTTTGGCGACATAGCATCACTAAGCTTAAAATGAGGAGCAAGCGGAGTGCTAACCGACTTCGTTTTCTCATTCATGCCAAATCGATTTAGTACCCTCTTCAAATATTCTTTCTGAGATTAAAAAAAAGCTTCTTTGAATGTCGATCTCTTTTTATCTCCATGCCAAGAATCCTCTTTGCCTCACCCAAATCCTTCATCTCAAACTCCTTTTTTAGTTGAGTCTTGAGCTTCTCAATTTCCTCTTGACTTTTAGAAGCTATCAACATATCATCAACATATAGGAGAAGATATATAAAGGAATCGTCTTCAAGCTTGCGCAAATACACACAATGATCGTATTTGCTTCTTATGTACCTTTGCTGCAACATAAACTTGTCAAATCGTTTGTACCATTGTCTAGAAGATTGTTTCAATCCATACAATGATTTTTCAAGTTTGCACACCATATTTTCTTTTCCATCAACTTTGAATCCTTCTGGCTGAGTCATGTAGATTTCCTCTTCCAAGTCTCCATGTAAAAATGCAGTTTTTACATCCAACTGAACTAGCTCCAAATTCAACTGTGCTACCAAAGCCAACAAAACTCTAATGGAGGAGTGTTTCACAACCGGAGAAAATACCTCATTATAGTCAATTCCCTCCTTTTGAGCGTATCCTTTGGCCACCAATCTTGCTTTGTAGCGAACATCTTCTTGGTTAGGAAATCCTTCTTTCTTTGCAAATACCCATTTGCACCCAATTGCTTTCTTGCCATCTGGGAGATTGGCCAATTTCCATGTATGATTCTGATGAAGGGACTGCATTTCTTCATCCATGGCAAACCTCCACTTATCTTCTTCTGAACTTTGGACTGCATCTTTATTACACCGAACCTTCTCCAGCAAAGTTCGATTCATGCGTTCTGCCACTCCATTCTGTTGTGGTGTATTTCTGACGGTGAAATGTTTGACGATGCCATTTTCCTCACAAATTTTCTGTAAAAGATCATTTTTGTATTCTCCACCATTGTCTGTGCAAAGACACTTGATCCTTTTGCCAATTTGAGTTTCTATCATCGCCTTCCATTTGAGAAAAATTCCCAATACTTCATCTTTTGTTTTCATCGTATACACCCACAGTCTTCGGGAAAAGTCATCAACAAAGGTTACAAAATAGTGTTTCCCACCCAATATATATGTGCTCACCCAACTCCATTAGTATGAGGCCTTTTGGGATGTGCCCAAAAACAAATCCGTGAGGGCTTGACCCAAAGCGGACAATATCATACTAATGTGGAGTTAGGGTGATGGTACGCGCGGTCCCAACAGACTCGTCATATTGTAAAATGCAATGTTTCACCTAAAAGCACAAAGGCTTCACCGGAATCTAACTTACAAACAATCATGCAATATGTTCCAATAGCGAGACTATGCTCAAGATTTATTGTTTGAAGTAAAAGGTGGTAAAATAAGCATTGAACTCCTAGGCTAACTTTTCGAAAAACATTAATTTTGAACAGGTTCAGGTCTGGATGAAGCCTCATGAAGTTGGAGAGCTGGAACACAATCCCGTGCAACTATAGGTGTCGATTTGGATATATGTATGGTTTTTTTTTTGTTGTTGTTCACTTCATTTGATTGTTAATAGCAAAGCACAAAGTGAAAAGACAACCACAACATAAATATTAACAGATGGGGAGTAAAGCCGCAGACAAGAAGAAATGGAGAAAGTGAAGAAAGGCATGGACTGGTAGAAACCAAAAGTTTTAGATAAAATAAATCCCACACATCCTCAGCTTTCCATTGAAAAGTATTTCAGTAGCTTTTAACACACACAACTTGAAACAAGTAAGAAGATTAGAGTCGGCAAAAAGCAGTTCACATGTCTAGAGTTACTTTGTTGAGTAGTATACAAGAGTAGTGAAAATAGCATCAAATCATGATATTGCCTAAAAGTAACAGTTTGTATATAGAAGTTCCTATTGATAGTTCCAACTCCAGAAGCTATGCCAGTTTAGATGGCAAAATGGGATCTCCACTCTTTAGTTTGACCATAAATCTAAAACTTTCAGTCTGGTAACTTGAAGGGGTTTCAACAAATTTAGCTCAACAGATATGCTTGTTTCCTTTTCGTGGGACGCAAAGGGTCCTTGTACATAGTAAACATCTCTAAAGCTTCAGGCATGTGTAAATCACAAGTCTTCTCTATTTTTTTAAGCTAACAACCTTCTGAGGGACAACTAAATTTATCAAGTACACAATAGAAATGGAAAAGATGCAACAAAGAAATGGATTTACCTCCACATGAAGAAGATACAAATCAGAATCCAGAATTAGATTTTGTCCCAGGTGAAATATCCAACGTGGAATTATTCGATCCGCCCAAGTGGCAAAGTTTCTTGGAGATGCAAATATAATTCTGCTATGACCTGGACTAACCGGAATACAGATGAAAACTAGAAGTGCTTTTTTCTGCTTCTCAGCTGAAGGTTTTTCCTACATGAAATATATATTTAAACTGCTGCAAAGAGTACCAAATAAATGTTGAAAAAAGACTAATAATATGGAAGCACAAGAATTACCTGTACAGTTCCAGATGATACAGCAGATGTTTTTCCCTGAGGTCCTCCGAAAGCAAAATAACTATAATACACACAAGGCGGAACAAATGTGTTCCGTCCAGGTCCCTGGTTTGCAGTAATGACATTTACATCCAACTTTGTGACAGTTATGTCAAGTGGTCTTCCCCCTTCTCTATCAGCTTTCACAGTGCATAAACAATTCTGTTAGTCTGGTGAAGTTATTTACACATGCAAAAAGAATATAGAATAAAATGTGTATGGAATAGTACAAGTTTCTTATCTTTTGGGGGCTACTGGAACATTCATAATGCCATAGTGTGAATATTGGACATGAGCTGGGTCCATAAGGTTTTCAATCAGAAGCTCATACCTGAAAATTACCAGATTTTGTTACAGATTATAACTAAAATTAAATAAAAAGTAAGTAGTTTTGGTCACACAAGTTTTCGTCTCATAGTTTATTCCACAATCATTTATCCTTGTATACTGTTAAGATTGAAACTACATTTTTACATAGTTGCTTGTTCACATTATAAATTTTGAATTTCTTCTTCTTTCCTCTATTGCTCGCCTTTTAGATTCTATAGGCTTTATTCCCCAACCCCCTCTTCCCCTCTGCAAAATAATGTTTTTTTTGTTCAGTAAAAGTGAAACAGTTTCTGAAGACTTTCTCCACAAAAGAATATATCTGTGTCTGCTTACCCATATGATATATCCCTGACTATGAAGGTTTTTGAAAACGAACTGTCATCAAGTTCAGGTATATAAGGAGGCCTTTTCGTCAAATATATGTCCTTGTATAGAGGATCAGAGTTTGGCCAAAACCAAAGAAGGTCATTTTGCACACAACTTGGATAAACAGTTGCACAAGCTCTTTTGGACGTATGAACCTGCACGGCTAATACAAAAATGTCATTCCCAGTAAACTTGTGTAAAGCTAATGCAAATACTGTTGTAAAATTGTTGTCAAATACTAGTGCTCATCTATAAGCATTTCTGAGAAGTACACAATAACAAACTTCACATGTTTGGAAAATGAAGATTCACATTCACAAGGAAAGAGGTGAAAAAACCAGTATAAAAGACTATCAAAGACGATCACTTACGAGAGTTGTCATCATCTTTCATCAGACAATAAAGATAGAAAGCCTTCACCAGTTCTTACAAACTCCCAATCACCATTATAAAGGACTAAGATCACACAGGTAAAGGTGGTAAGCTAAGATCACAAGGTTATTATCCTTTTAATTGTGAACCCAGTAGATTACGACTTCAAATACATATCATGGTGAACTGTGCATGAAACGTACAATGTCAAAATGCAAAATAATCGAGTTTTCTAGGAAAACCTTCAGAATAGCAGAAAGAAAAAAACAAATGGTTGATCTATACCTTGACCAATGATGACAATAGAAAATTATGTGCTCTACAATTGGAATTGGAATTGATATTTGACCATACTGATATAACTATTTCATTGATAAATTTTTTGTTTAGTTATTTTGTTTTATTTTATGGAGTCTCCAGCAAATGGTTTTGACATGTGAAGAGAAGGTGTGATGACGCCCCAATGAGGAGGTGTGATAGAGGTTGGTTGTAGGGAGTACGCGGAGAGGTAGAGGTAGGCCCAAAAAGTCTTGGAGAGAGGTGATTATACAAAACATGACGCAACTTCATATTACCGAGGACATGACTCTAGATATGAAAGAGTGGAGGTCGCGTATAAGGGTAGAAGGTTAGTAGGGGTAGAGTGTTGTCTTGCCTTCTGAAGGCTTAGGGTTGTTAGTGTTTGTCATAGTACTAGTCATGCTCTTGTATTGTGTTTCGATTGTCACACTATTTTGTTGTTATTATTGTTTCTTTAGGGTAGACCTTACAATGCTTTTCTTATTAATTGTTATGCTTCATTCATCGTTTTATTCTTCTTCTACTTGGGTTTGATGCACTTGAGCCGAGGGTCTCTCGAAAGCAGCATCTCTACCTTCACAAGGTAGTGATAAAATTAAAAATGTTGATACCTAGTTAACAATGCAAAAGTTGGGTCTACAAGGGACAATATGATCTATTATCCTCCTCACTTTAAGCCAAGTTAATCAACACCAAAATTCTTTGTTTTGCAAACAGTTGATATGATCATTACCACAAAAAGACAGTCTATAACAAAACCAATATATAAAAGGATAACCACATTACCGGAGGCCCGTCCCTAGGAGCTTGAGGGATAAACTTACAATCACCAGCTCCATTAAAGCACCAACCATGATACACACACTGCAATCTTCCCCATTGATCAATTCTTCCTTCAGAAAGTGGAGCATATCTATGAGGACAAGAATCATCCATTACTTTCCATTCTTTCTCATTCTTATCCCACCACACAACCACATCAATACCCATCACTTTCTTCCCATGTGGCCTCCTCTTATCAAGATCACAAATTGGCATTATTGGGTACCACTCAGCATACCACTCAAATTTCTCTTCTTGATTTTCATTTTCAGTCTTTTCATCAAATGGGGTTTCTGATTCAGTTAAAACACTTGGGGAAATAGCAGTAAAAACCTTGAATTTTGCATTTTGGCTCTGAATTGAGGGAAAACAAGAAATGGGGTTTTCATAATTTTGTTGAATGTACAAGTTGGTAATTTTGGGAAATGAACTAGTTGAGTTCAAGTTGAGGTGAAATGGTGAAAAGGAAGAAGCTTTGATAGTTTGCATGGTTGAATCTTGAAATTTGTTAATTAAAGTTCAAATCTTTTTTTTTTTTTAAAATCTTCAAAACCCCATTAAAATGCAAATGCAGAACAAAGTGGTGACTGATAAAACTAGAAAAGTGTTTTGTGGCTTTCAGCTATACAACACAATGGTTATGTCATCTTCTGCAATTAATTTATGGACAGAATTTTATTTTTATTTTTCTTAAAAAAAAACAGTAAAAAGAAATAGTCAAAATATGAAAATTGATAGACCACACATTTGTGTATGTCCTTGCTAGGTCGGCCATGAAGAAGAAACAAAGAGGAGAGCCAAGAATTTCAGATAAGAATAAGTGGAAAATATATTTAGAATAAATCCTAATGAAATCATCCCTTTTATCTATTCCCTCCCTTTCAAAATGAATTATGTATTTTTCTTTTTTGTCTGTTTTTAAAAAAAATGACTTATTTGCTTTTTAGGTAACACTTTAAATTTAATTTTTCAGGCTATAAAATTAAAGGATATTTTGATATATTTTACATAATTTTAATTAGGATCACAAGACTCTTCGTTTTTTCTTAGATTTTGCGTTTAGTCAAATTAAGTTATTCTTTTTTAAACGGAGGAAGTACTTAATATTTGACTTATTCTGAATGTTAATGAGGTAGGGGTGGGCATGATATGGTACGGTACGGTATTAGAAAATTTTGATACCATAATTTCAGCATTTGGTTTTTAAACATTACACCATTATCATACCAATTTAATTCGGTATGATTCGGTTTATTGAAGTTTGATCGCAGTATTCTATGGCATGGTAAATCGGTAATCATAATTTGTTCAACTTCAACTAATATATACTTGTATAATCGAGTATTATGACTTCGACAATTAAAAAAAAGTCTCAAATTGTATCATATTAACATATTACACATGTAGAGATATATATGCAAAACAAAGTACAAACAATTCCTTTTGTTAATCAATTACAAATTAAATACATTTCAATCAAAATGGAGTAGTCAAAGTTTTAACTTCTAAACATTTAGTTTATACTAATACTAGGTAATTTGCCCGCGCTTCGCGCGGTCATAAATAATAATTGAATTGAACTTGCAAATAATCCTTTACTAATATCCATACATTAAAAATAATGGAAAAAATAGGTTCTTAAAAAATATTAGCAATATTCGAACATGAATTTGATTATTTGTCATTATCACCTAACTCAAGAATCTCTAATGAAGAATTATTCAGGAAATAATAAATCATTGGTTATTTAATCAACATTAAAAGGAAAATAAAGAAGAAAATAAGAATATATTTACAAAGGCATTTCGTAAGAAAAGAACACATTTAAGTTGCATAGATTATACAATTGTGATCTATGTCTCAGGAAAAAAATTCAAAAATTTGTTAATAGATTCAAAAAAGAAATTATGCTTGAACATGCAAACAATTATAACTTTTGAACTTGCATCATGAATTTCTTCAATTGATAAGTGACAAACTTCATATCTATGTAAAAATAGATAATATGTAAGCTTATACATAGTACTTTTAAGTTATAGAATTTTATATAGATTATCAAAACATGAATTCTTAGAACTGAGTACAATAATTATTTTGTGCACAATGAATATACCTACTATATGTGTATATGTTCAATATAACCGGAGACAATAACTTTACAGAAACATAAACAATCGAATTTAAAACATGTACTCAAAAACAACAAATTAATATCATAAGCATAAATTAATGACTGTAAAAAAAAAACCAACATATGTAAAAATAGAATGAAATAGAAAGGAAAAAATTGAGTCCACTGAATGCACAGTGTCCCCTTAAGAAAATTATTCCCCTCTAATACATGAGGTTTAAAGAATTAGATCCTCTAAGGATGGAACAATTTTATTCACCAACGTATTGATACAAAAACAATGGTGTCAATAAGTCATTCAATAGGAGCAAAGTACACGAATATTTAATTGGAAAAAGAAGAAGTTCAGAATTTTCAATGCTTTAAAATGAGAGGAAATCATCTATTTATAGACAACAAAGGGTAGTGTGAACAAATACTTATTGTGCCTTATGGGAAATGTCACAACTCTTTGGAAAAGTCACAACGCTTCGAAAAGGTCACAACCTTTCATAAACGTCACAACCTTTCGTAAAAGTCACAATTCTTCGTAAAAGTCACAACTTTTCGTAAAAGTTACAACTTTTCATGAAAGGGGAAGGCTAGTTTTGGAAATAAATAAATTAAAAGGGAATCCTTGTTTGTGGTGGCGCCACATAGGCGGGCCTAGGGTTCTCTTTTATATATATATATATATATATATATATATATATATATATATATATATATATATATATATATATATATATATATATATATATATGATATGATATGACTAGGTTGCATATTTGTTACTATTTTAATAATAAAAATAATAATACACACACATATATATATTATTTACGTAACTATATACTTCGGTATTCGATATTTCGATATATTATTTATAAATACCAAATATTGTATCGAATACCAAAAAAATAAATTAAATATATACCATATACCACATCAAATATAATAATATCAAAATCACGATATTAAAAATTTAATATGATATAATAATTCGATATATACCATATTATGTGTATCCTTACAATGAGATTCATCAAAGGAAAAAATATTGCAGCAAATTTTGGTAAATTATTCTCTGCAAAAAACAATAATCGGTTTTCTGTACATGAATATAGTTTTTATTTTTAATATTATCATTACTTCTTTGATTGATTTATAATTCTTTCCTTCATTGAGAAAATAATCTTTATTAGTTATCTAATTAATGAATCAATAGACCTTGTTGATATAATAACTTTTGAACTTGTATGATATAAAAATCAGAGTAGATATGTAGACGAATAAAGATATTAAATGTATAAAATAGGATGAATCAAATATGACTCGACATTAATAAACATAAGGTATTTTTCTTATCCACCACCGAAAGAAGTCATCATACTCATTGGAGGTCCCAAATTCGAGATGTTTGAGGTCGGTATCTTACCACATAAGATACATAACAAAAGCAGGCGTGAGGAAAGTGCGAGACACATAGATTTCTACTGATTCGCTGACGTTATACTTAGAGCCCATTTGGATTGACTTAAAAAAATAGTTTTTAAAAATAAAAAGTCAAATTTAAATGACTTCTAAGTCAAAAAATAAAAAATAGGGGAACCTATTTTTAGTTTTAAACTTATTTTAAGTTATTTTTAACCTTGTCAAACACTTTCTAACTTATTTCAATTCATTTTCGACTTATTTTAAGTTATTTTTTATATTTGTCGAACACTTCCAAAAATTAAAAACTGACTTAAAAGTAGGTTTGACCAACTTTTAAGTCAATCCAAATGTCATCTTAAGCTTTGTAATCCTAACCTTCATGGTTCTGAAGTATAATAATGTATATCAACCTTTTTCAATGATGCTTCTAGCTATCAATACTGCAACTTAGGCATGTTGTATTTACTTATCTTGCTATTTCAATTCGATTCCATGAATATTATTTTATGAGCAACTTACAAAAATAACTATATTTATAGGGTTAATGAATATCAATAGCTATAAGTATGTTATTTACAATAAATGACTATAATTTATATCACTTTTTTGCTGTATTTTTGTATAGTTTTTATTTTTTTTATTTATACATTAATACATCTTTAAGTACAACAAACTAAATAAGGAATTGACTCTAAATATAACCCACTATCCTTACATTACGTCCATACAATGAGCAACTTCCCATAATTAACTTTATAACTGAAAATTACTCATTTAAAGACATATCATAATCTTTATCAGTTTAACAAAAAATGTGATACATCATACTCAAATTTCTTGATGTCTCCATAATTCGTATTCTGGCGTCGTGAAGGTATTAATAATTTTTTTTGTTAATTCAAGTTATTGTATGTAAGCAAATTGTTGAATTTGTGAATGAAGGTTAAGTATTTCGATTTTGAATTAGGTGAACTACATGGCAAAAGATACACTAGTTGTTAAACAAAAAATGAATGCACCAATATATAATACAATGAATACGTTGTTGTTAAACACAAAAATGAAAATGTTGGATACACTACAACAAATTCGATTATCAGGGACAAATAATTTCGTCATTTATAAATCATATTTCGTCACTAAAATTCTTGCGAGACAAAAAATAATTTGTCACACGGTCGTCACTAAATGTGTGTCTCTAAAAGTATACAAAAACGATTTAGTGCTTCGTCGCTAAAAGTATTATATTAACTACAAAAAGAAAAATCGTCCCCAAATGCTTAAACATTTGTGACAAATTCATTTGTTGTAAAAAGTATATTTTTTGTAGATAATAGTATGTTTTGTCACTAAAAAGGTTATTACTACCGACAAAATTATATCGTCGCTAATGACTATATTTTATATACCAAAAATTACTTTTTTATTAAATGTATTAATTAGGGACAATTTTATTATTATAAAAAAGATTAGTTTTCTTATTATCTTCCCCCCACCCATCTCAAATTTATTTTAAACTCCTCCCTAGGAGCTCCCACATCATGCTTTCTTGGGAATTCGAACTCACAACCTTAAGGTTGGAAGTGGAGAGTGCTTACCATCAGATCAACTCTCTCTTGTCTCTAATTTTTAATTTATTTTCTACTTCATTCACTTCTTTCAAATTTAACTTTTGTAGATATAATATATTATATGATTATTTATACAAATACACAAGTGCATGAAATTTACCACCCACAATTCATTCAAATGTAGATTACATTTTAATTAAACTGTATATTTTTAACATATCTTTAAATATATTCAGTACGATTCTGTTATTTTATTCAGTTATTTTTAAAAAATTTAAAAATTATATAGTACAATTATAAATTTAAATAAAATTAAACTTTCGATTTAATTTAAAAAATTGAATAATCGGTTCAATTTGGTTAGTAAATCAATTGTTTTGTAAAAAAAAACATCGATACCCATAACTATAGTACTTCATCACAATATATTTGAAATCCTAGGTTGTTCGTTTCATTCATTTGTGCTTTCATTTTTTTAGTTTATTTCGATTTTCACACTGATGGAAAAGTTAATAGAAATTCATGAAATATTTCGCACATTTGCAAAGTCTAAGTTTGTAGGTCGATGTTATCTCTGTATAGTTGATCTACATGCATTTGTGAAATTACTTTTAAATAACTGCATATTTTTAGACAGAAGCAAATAGATCGACTTAGTCTAAGCAGTTTACCAATCACAAATCAATAGACGCACAAAAATTAGCACCAAGACTTGAGAAATTATTTTTTCTATCGTCTTTATCGATGAAAGTGTATCAAATAAAAAAAAAGTGTTAAACCAACAAATATTAGTGATCTAGTGGCAGAATCGTACCCCACTCACGATACTTATAACCTGGATTGTATTTTTGAAATGATGCATAATTGTGTAATTTAAGAAAATT
Source organism: Solanum okadae (assembly GCA_036553675.1). Classification (NCBI taxonomy): domain Eukaryota; kingdom Viridiplantae; phylum Streptophyta; class Magnoliopsida; order Solanales; family Solanaceae; genus Solanum; species Solanum okadae. Next base: position 14,963,835 of record CM071681.1, on the reverse strand, counting down.
CATGAATTGAACTTTTTCATTTTTACAAAATGGACCGAATTCGTTGGTTTTAATATTTTCCCTTGCCAATTAATGAAAGGACTCTGTCTATTTCTTATAAAGCACTTATATTATTCTTTTTGTAAGTTGTCACTTGTAATTATGAACAATTGTAGCAAAAAAAAATTGTATTTAGCTATGAATTTTTTTCGTAGCAAATAATTGAATTATTCACTACAAATTTTAAGTCGTCGATATTTAACACCTTACATATTTCGTGACAATTTTTTTGTTGTCACTGAATCAATCACAAATTGTTTAGAGACAATAAAATCTTTGTCACCAATTATTTATACTATTAATGACGAAAATAAATATCATAATTAAAGTTAAATTCTTATAGCTAAAACTTATAATATTTAACTACGAATTCTAATTTATCAAATATTGTAACAACATATTTTTTTGGGTAAAAAAATCAATAAATTTTAAGACAAAAAATAATTTGTCATCAATTAGATACATTATTAGTGACGAAATAATGTGTCACCGATAACTTTAAATTCGTGACTAACACTACTTAACAAATGGCGCCAATTAATTTTTTGGTGGGAAACTTTAGTAGATGAAACTTTGCTACAGTTTTTTTGTTTCGTTACTAAAAGTATGTGTCTCATATATTTAAGCACGAACAGTAAATTTTGTCACTAAAAGCAAACAATTAGTGACGAATTTGATGTCGTAGCTAATAATTTCGTAGCTATATATCATATTTGTTGTAGTGATACAACTATACTTGTATTCCCTAATCAACTTTTTATCTTGGATATAGTACTTATCTATCTAGATATAATTGTATTCACAAATCAACATTTCAACTTGTGCTTATATAACAATAGAAGTATCTATGTATATAAATATGGATACATTTCAACACTGTTGTTAAGCAAAAATATGGATATAAAATTGTATAAGTATGGATACATTAGACACATGAGCAAAAAAAATATACAATTTGTGGGTATCAAAATGTATAAGTATTCTTGTAAATAAAATTTTGAAAAGGCCAACAATATTGTATTGATGTATCCAACTATACTTGAATTCCCTAATCAACTTTTTAAATTTAACAGAGTACTTATTTATACAAATATAATTGTATTCACAGATCAACAATTCAACTTGTGGTTATATAATAATACAAATGTCTATGTATATAAGTATTCTACTATACAAAATTGACAATAAAAAAACCCTTAATCTCTTTTTTGTTCATGTTCTTCTTGTACTCATTTTTTAACAACTATATACATACGAAATCAAATTTTCTAACAATTTCAATACAAGAGGACAATCCATAATATAATGACAATGGCACACAATACATGTGTTGAGATATATAAGTAAATGACATTAAACTAAACAAAATAAAGCATACAAATCTCAATTTCATTTTCCTCTTTTTCTTGCTCGACTGCTCTTTTTTCACACCCACTTGAATCACAAGATTAGTTTTCACTTTTGAACCTTTTTTCCTCTTTACTAATTTTGCATGTTCAATTTCTTCAAGCAGATTTAAGGGTATATGGTCATTAACCTTTTTTGTTCTTCTTTCGTTCTCCATTGCAACAATAGAACCTGAAATTTTGACTTGTTGTTGAGTAATACACAAATCAAAAGAAGGTAGTTCATCCAACAATTTGTCAAATAAATGTATATCTCTCGTAATCCTCCTCGGAGTATCAATTTCAGCCATTGAAATGGATAAACAAATTCTTGAATCAAAACCCTATGAAAATAGAAGAAAGTGTAGATGTGTAGATATATAATGTTCATAAAAATGAGATAAATATGCAATTAGAAGATATCTGATGGATACAAAATCACAAAAAACGCTCTTGCAGTGATGTAATGGATCTTGAATTTGAATGAATTTGGGGGGAAAAAATCAGAAAGTTTGTGATGTATGAATATTGATGAAAGAGAAAAATTTGATGATGGTAAACATAGGAAAAGATCACAAATGTGTCTGCCATAATTAATTAGGCATTCAATAATTACTTTCCTATTTAATATTTATTTCTTATATTAAATATATATATATATATATATATATATATAATATTATTTATTTGTACATAATTAACTTTGGTATTTATAGTCTAATTATATCCATATACCATGAAAAAAATAAAACGTAGTTATTTTTCTTGAATATATATGAATGTTTGCCATATTCTGAAGTTTTTCCTTATTATATTGTGTTGTCTTATTAGTATCATCTAAGCAAGTTAAAATAAGCAAACTTCGTGTTTTGACCATCTCAATATGCATATTTTGAGTCACGTCTATAAATTCAATTATACAGTTTCATACGTAAACAATAACTAACACAAAATCTAGAGAAATTTTGAATATGAAAGTGTGTTGTAACTATATTATAGCAATAATTAACTTAAAATCTAGCATATATTAATGAATGGCCAATTTTTAAACAATTTTCTAAAAAGTTCCATTTCATTTTGTAAACACTTTTATGATAACTAGTCTCTGAGAACGGGCTGTGCACGTTGTATCGTTGTTAATTATTAAAATATGTGCACAATAATTTTCTTTCAATTTTTTGTTATTTGAAACTCTACAAAATGATTTTGTGTTTTTAATTTACATGATCAATATTTGTTAAGTTGTATAAATATAAATGTATTATGAAATATAACATAATTATTTGTGAGATATTGACAGTAAGATATTGTCGTACTTCATGAAAAGCATGACACTCTAATATTTAAGAAAAATGATAAAAGTGCGAATTTGCTAGAAGGAAAAAGAAAATAATATAATTGGTACTACTTCACTACTGAACCAAAAGTTAAATAACGCAAAAAAAAAACATATAAAAGAAATGATAACTTCGTTTTGTATATATGCATATTGATATGATAATTTAAAAAATAAATGAATTAAATATGCAAAAATAGTTAGGAACACATAAAAGAAATGATAACTTGAATTTATATATATATATATTGGAGGATTTTCATCCTACTGATGTGGCATGCCTCAATGATCAGAAAATTTATTTATTTATTTTCTTAAATTTTAGACATTTTTCTCTATTTTTAAGTTATTAACTACTATTAATTATTAATTATAAATTATTAATGATCAGTTATACATTCCTAAAATACAAAATTTCAAAAGGCTATTCCCTATAATTAACATTTGCTTTTCCATAATTAATGTGGTTAATTACGAAAAAAGTGGTTACATAATTTTATTAAAAACAATACTCATGTAATGGTACCTTTAATGAAAAAGATAATTCAACATTTCAGAATTTTACTATATAATGTAAACATTTCAGAATTCTACCACAATTCCTCTATTTTTCATCATTACTTCAATTTGGTCATTTTATATCTCTTCTTAATCTCTTTTTATTTAGCATTGCAACATCTTATTTTTATCTTCATTTTTTATTTACCTCAAGCAATGAATTTTGATTTATATATCTTATGAAAATAATATTCTAATTATATGTTAATTGTTTGCATGTTTTACAATAAATTATCTCTTTATTGATTTTCCAGAGGAGTTGAAACATGAACAAGTGCAAGTAGTTCTCTTACCATATTGCTTTTGGTTGGTCTTCAAATTTTACCAAACAAATTTACTATTTAATTTTTCATCACAAAAAATTCTAAAAATGATATAGTGACTTTTCATCATTGATTGTTGATAATGTTTATGAATTATTAATTCTTCGTGAATAAATAAAAAAAATTGTAATTGTCTTTTAAATTTCTTACTGCAAATCGCATGCATGGATATGTGACGTTATCAAGAACACAAATTTATTGACTTTTCATTATTGATTGTATTCATATAATCGGTTCATTATAAATTATTATTTATTATCAAGATTAGCTTCATTCATGTAGGATTCTCCTTTTGCAAATCAGTAAGTGATCATGTTTATCTTCTTTTTTTATATAACATAAATAGTGAAAAAAATAATACGAGAGATGGAGGAAAATCGTAATGGACTTGTGAGAATTCTCTTTTGAAATTGCTTTCGAAAACATTTGCAAAAATTCTTATTTCCTTATATTTATTTGTACATCAAAATAATAAAAAGAATCTAAAAGTATATTTTGCCATAACTCATTTTACGTTATTAAAAACTACTCTATGTAACTATTTTTTTTTTTATAATTATGAAAAATGAACCATTAGCTTCAAATAGATTGATGTAGTAGAAATTATTTTAGACTGTTTTAGTGAAGCAAGCAGTATATTAAAAGTGTATAAATCTGAGAAAATGAACCGTTAAATGAGCAAACATATAAAAATTAAATAAATTTGAAATCTATTTGGTACAATTAAAGATAAAATGCCCATTTGTTCTTTCTATTTATATTGTAAAACTTAAAAAATGTACTATTTTTGCAAGGCGTGACATTCACTTTTTTTATGTTTCAAGGTACAATATTCATGATCTTCTAAAATAGGAGAAAACACAAAAAAATATGAAAAAGAATTATGTATGTGAATACTCGAAAAATTTTATAGGGATAAAGTCAAATAATAAGTGTGTGAGAAATATAATGTAATCAAATATTTAAGAGATAAAATAAGAGTTACAAAGAATACGTAAAAGTAGAATTAAAGGAAATAATATTTTGTAAATTTGTAGAAACAAAATACAATTTTTATAGTTAATATTATCAAATAAAGTGAAATTCTGTTAGAAAAATTTTAATAAAATCTGAAATATTTAAAAATCGAGCGTAGCGCGGCCAAATTCACTAGTTGATAAATAAAAAGGAAACAAAAGTATTACCCACTTCATATAGTTTTAACTTCTATCATCAATAAATCAAGGTTATATAAAACTCAAAAGGAAAAATAAAAATAAAAGTATTACTCCACCCTACTTAAGTTCAACTTTTACTGCCCATAAATTAGACACATAGTTATGATTGAAATATATATAGGTGAAAAGGTTTATAACTGATTTGAAATATAATGTTTAATGTAAAATCATGTCTTTTGAATTCTTCAACGTAGCATTGCAGACTCAGAATTGAAAAATGCCAAGAGAAGTGAAAATATTTGTAACTGATAAGTCCTTATGCTATTGTGTAATGAGGATTATTATCTTCTGTGTTTATAAATATGGTTGAAAGATCAATAGGAGCAGATTTTAATGAGAAGTACAATTACTTAATTTTTTCTTTAAATATCGATATATAACTGTAGAATCCATTAAGATATTAAAATTTATTAAAGCTTTTGAATTTCTTGAACTAATAGATGACATGGTATTTGTTCAACATTTAAAATTGTCATAGTGCAACTAATGAGTTTCTTGACCTAAATCATAAAATAGATTCACATTTAATATTAAGACATTTCATGATTACAACTAACTCTTACAATTTTTAAGCAACAGTTTCACAATTGTGCTTTAATATTACTTGAACAAGAGTGTTTATGACATTTTAAATTTATGAAAATGAAATAAGAGAAAAAAGAAGAAGAGGAAAACATTAAAAAAAAAAGATGAGAAGATAAATATGTTATTATTTAATTTTGAAATTGATAAATATTCTATAATAATTGAATTTAGTATAAAGGCAAAATGATAATCCAACTTTGAGGTTAGATCTTTTCACTTTTAATAATAATAATAATTATTATTTATATATATATATATATATATATATATATATATATAAATATGTGGGCAGGCAAAATGATAATCCAACTTTGAGGTTAGATCTTTTCACTTTTAATAATAATAATAATAATAATAATAATAATAATAATAATAATAATAATAATAATATATATATATATATATATGTGTGTGTGTGTGTGTGGGCACGCACGTTGCGTGTGTCGCTCTTACCGGTGAGCATAAGTATTTTTCAAAACTCACATAAATATGATAAATATATTCAAAAACCACATAAAAAATCAATGACATCCCATATCTAAAGTGTTTAACTTTTAAGATTCTTAATTAATACTATATTAATTTTATTTTGGATTTATGAGTAAAAATTTGATATGAATTTGTCAAATTTTAGTAGTTTTATATAAATATTATATTATGTTTTGAGCCAAAAACAATTAAGTTAACTAAACCCATAGATTACACACTTAATCCACTCATATCATCAATTCACCCTTGTCCTAGCACCAAATCTATATTACATTTCTAAGAAAAACTTTATTTGTTGTTTTCTTTACTCATCGTAATTATAATATTTTTTAGTTAAAAAGGAAAATCAACATTTCATTTTTATTTTATAAAACTGTTTTGATGAAATTGTACTTGAGAAACAAAAAAGGCATGCTAATAATAATATTACTGGAAGTCCAGGGGGTGAATTAAAATTTCCTTTAGATGACTTTCTGTAATGGCCAGTCGACTCACCTGCACGTTAGTAGAATAAATAAACAGTAATAATAACTTGCAGTAAGTAAATAACACAGAGTGTTTTTATACTGGTTCGGATCACCGATGTGGTGCCTAGTCCAGTCCCTTTGAGTAACAAGGGTTTCCTTAAGAGCTTGTTGAGAACTTGAGTGTTACAAAATGTTACAATTAAGATCCCTGTCTGATATGCAAATCAGATCTTTTTCTTCGACACAACCTCTACTTGTATAACCTACACTCAGATCTTTCTTTCTCTTTTCTTTTCAATTGTTCACTCAAGTATGTACAAAGTTTTATGAAAGATTAAAGAAGATTACAATATAAGTTCAAGTGAAGTGTGTACTTCACATCTAAGTCTAAAGGGGTATATATATATATATATATATATATATATATATATGAACAGACTTGTGCTCTTGTAAGGAAAACTCAAGGGAGTTATGCTTCAATCAAGGATTTGAGGAATCTCTTGATTGAGACAATTTGCTGATCCATGTCCATATTAGATATGTGCATGGTAAATCACATTCCTTCCTTCTTGACATATATGATTTGATTATGTGCTTGGTTGAAGGATTTATCGTGACTCTTTGGCTTGATATGATTTCCTTTCTTCTCTTGATGGTTTGGCTCTATTCTTGGCTTGATTGATGATTCCTTGATCTGGTCCCATCAATCACGATTTGCTTGATTGATTTGCTGCCAGCTTATTTGCTTGATTAATCTGTTGCCAGCTTTAGGCTATCTGTTAATGATTCTTTAATCCCTTTGATTATGCCTTTCCTTTATGAAGTAATTGTAAGGATCAGAATATATTGCTTTCCATGTTGGTGTTTCAGAATATATTATTTTCCATGTTGGTGTTGTTTTACTTAGATCCTTTCCTTATTGGATCTCCATGCCCGCGAGAATTGTGAGTAGTGTGTTAAGTGTCATTTATCATAATTTACATAATATTAAGAAGCTAACAATCTCCCCATTTTTGATAATGACAATTAATTCACAATTTTAAATGGAGCGTGGAGAGACAATGATACTTCCCTGAGATATGGCAGTATGTGTAGCTCCCCCTGTATATGTGACTCCCTCTGCCTTGAAGGCTTCAGGAATGTATCGAACAAACTTTAAACTTGGTTCCTCTGTCTTAAAAATTGTGGTGGCAAATTTTCTCCCCCTTTGGCATAATAAAAAAGAATAAAATACCAAATATAAACAGAAACAGGTAAAAGCAACTTAAAGCAAAGTAATTCAGAGGCAAGTTAGTCCTTAGGAAACAATCTAGAAGAAAGTTTTAGGGACAAACCCCTATTGAAACAAGTCCAAAACGAGCAGTTAAAATAAGCATAAGTCAGAGGTTAGCGATCACCCAAAAAATACTTCAGGGTGTTAATCACATTCCTGCAGATAGAGTAAAGTCAAGAAACCTGGTGCTTAATTAATAAATAAGGTAGTGCCAAGACATTCTCGAAGGAAGCAAAATCTTTCCTCAAGTAAAGGTTTTGTAAAGATATCGGCTAACTAATTCTCAGAATCAACAAATTCAAGCACAAAATCACCATTTTCAACATGATCATGAATAAAATGATGGTTGATATCTATGTGTTTAGCTCTAGAATGATGCACAATATATTTAGATAGACTAATAGCACTAGTATTATCGCAAAAAATAGGTGCTCCCTCAAAGGATAAATCATAGTCGAGGAGTTGATGCATCATCCAAAGTAGTTAAGTACCACAACTTCCAACCGCCAAATACTCAGATTCAGTAGTTGAGAGGGAAACGGAGGTCTGTTTCTTACTATGCCAGGAAATAAGAGATTTTCCCAAAAACTAGCATGTTCCACTAGTGTTTTCTGTCATTTTTATCACCTGCAAAGTCAGCATCTGAATATCCAATTAAATCAAAACATTCAGAAAAAGGATACCATAACCCCATATCAGAGGTTCCAATGAGATATTAAATGGTTCGTTTCACAGCGATGAGATGTGATTCCTTTGGAGCGGATTGAAATCGTGCGCATTTGCAAACGCTGAACATGATGTCTGATCGACTAGCAGTGAGATATAATAGAGACTCGATCATTTCTCAATAAAGTTTTTCGTCAACTGCTTTTCCTGTTGTATCGGATTCTAGACAAGTGGAGGGACTCATGGGAGTTCCAAAGGCTTTACCCTTTTCCATTCCAAACTTTGATCAACTCTTTTGCATACTTACCTTTATTTATAAAAATTCCTTTATCTGACTGCTTAATTTGAAGACTGAGAAAGAATGAGAGCTCGCCTATAAGACTTATTTCAAATTCACCTTTCATGAGATTTGCAAAATTCTCACAAAGAGAAGGATTAGAGCTTCCAAATATAATATCATCAACATAAATTTGAACAATAAGAATGCAGGAATCAAATTTTTTTGTAAACAGAGTTGTATTAATTTTCCCTCTTTGGAAATCATTTTTATAAGAAAAGTGCTAAATCTTTCATACCAAGCTTTTGGGGCTTGTTTTAGACCATAGAGAGCTTTTGATAATTTAAAAACATAATCAGGACAAGGGGATTTTCAAAACCGGGAGGTTGTTTAACAAAAACTTCTTCTTTAATAAATCCTTTTAAAAAGGCGCTTTTAACATAAATTTGAAAAAGTTTGAAACTATTGAAAGAAGCAAAAGCTAGAAGAATTCGAATAGATTCTAACCTTGCCACAGGAGCAAATGTTTCATCATAGTTGACTCCTTCTTGTTGTGAGTAGCCTTGAGCTACTAACCTGGATTTATTCTGAATAACCTTTCCGTTTTCATCCAATTTATTGCGAAATATCCACTTGGTTCATATTATTGAACAGTTCTTAGGTCTTTCAATAAGAGTCCACACTTGATTCTTTTCGAATTGATCAAGTTCTTCTTTCATTGCTTGTATCCATGACTCATCTTCCATTGCTTCATTAATTCGTTTTGGTTCCATTTGGGATATGAGAGCCAATGAAGCTTGTTTCTTGAGAGAGGATTTTGTCATCTGGTTTTCCCAGAATGAAGTTTTCAGGATAGCTGGCATTGTGTCTCCATTCCCTGGGAATATTTACTTTGTCAGCTGGAGTAGTCGACTCTGCTTCTACAGTAGCTGGCTCTTCAGTGAGATTTTCAATGGACACTTTTGGAATATCTTTTGCTGGTTTGAATGAATCAATTTCATCCTCGCCTGCTTCACTTTCCTATATTCTTGGATTAGTGTCATTAAATACCATATGAAAAGATTCTTCAACACTTAAAGTTCTTTTATTAAAAACACGAAAGGCCCGGCTAATGGGAGTATAATCTAGAAAAATACTTTCATCACTTCTTGGATAGAATTTACCAAGATTGTTCTTACCGTTATTGTGGATGAAGCATTTGCATCTAAACGGATGTAAGTAGCTGATGTTTGGTTTCTTACCTCTCAATAGTTCATATGGAGTCTTCTTTATTATAGGTCTGATAAGACACCAGCTAAGAATGTGACAAGCAGTACTTACAACTTCTGCCCAAAAATGATCGGGAAGATTTCGATCGAGAAACATAGTTCTTGTTGTATCTTGTAGTGAGCGATTTTTCCTTTCTACAACTCCATTTTGTTGAGGTGATCTGGGTGAAGAGAAGTTTTGAGTGAAACCATTTTGAGCACAGAATTCTTCAAAAGATTTATTCTCAAATTCACCATCATGATCACTATGAATAGTTGTGATGAAGTAACCTGCTTCTCTTTGATTTTTTCTACAAAAAACTTCAAAGTTAGCAAGAGCTTCATTTTTACGAGTGAGAAAAATTACCCATGTGAATCTTGAGAAGTCATCAACAATTACGAATGCATATTGTTTACCTCCAATGCTAGCAGTTCGAGTAGGACCAAGAAGATCCATGTGAAGGAGCTGAAGGGGTTTTGAAGTACTTATAATATTTTTTCCTTTAAAGGATGAATGAGTATGCTTACCCATTTGACATGTATCACAAATATGATCTTTCTCAAACTTTAGTTTAGGCAGACCAATGACTAGTTCAAGTCTAGAAAGCTTTTCAAGAGCATGCATACTTGCGTGTCTAAGCTTTCGATGTCATATCCAAGGATCGCTTGAGACTGCAGTAAGACAAGTAAGAGATGGAAAATCAACATTATTTAAAACATATATGTTATTAACTTGATCTCCGATAAGAGTTAGCTTTTTCTCAGGATGTTTGATAATGCAGCTGGCTATGTTGAAAGTAACTTGAAATCCAACATCACATAGTTGAATAATGCTGAGAAGGTTATGTTTGAGTCCCTCAACCAGATACAGTTCGATTAGATCGCATGATGAGCTGAGTGTAATAGTCCCGACTCCAGTTACTTCCCCTTTAGCATTGTCTCCAAATCTGACACATCCCTCATCTATTCTTTTTATAGTTTTGAAATTTTCTTTCTTTCCGCACATATGTCTGGAGCATCCACTGTCAAGTACCCACATTCATTTTCTATAGGTTTTCTTGGATTGCTCCTGTAAAACAATGAGATTAGTTTCTTTTAGGTAGCTAAGCATTTTTGGGTCCTTGATGATTAGTAATTTTTGGTCTCCAAATCCACTTTCCAGAAGAATATTTTCTACAATTAAAAGATTTGTGACCAAGATCACCGCAAGTGAAACAAGTAATTTTTTAGTAGAAATTTCAGGAGAATAAGATTTAGAATTAGATCTATTTTATGTTGGAACTACGATTAGAAGAGTTTCTTCTATAGAGCGTAGTTCTGTTAGATCGGACAGAACTATGACTTGGAGCCTTTCTGATGCTGGTCAACTGCATTTTGACTTTCTCTAATTCTTCTGTTAGTAAGTTGACTTCAACCTGCCTTGCTTTTAGAAGAATCTGCCAATCTTTCTCACTTGTTTCACCTAGTGCCATGAAACATAGATTGGCCATTTCATCATGATCATCGTCGGTTGTTTCTCATTGATCCCATGCTCCGAGACTCTTAGGGTCCTCGTTTCTTCGATTGTTTCTTCTTTTTCATTTTGGATAGTTTTGTTTGATGTGTCCTGGTTTTCCACACTAGTAGCAACGATCATCATTTCTTTTGAAATCATTGTTCTTAAAGTCCTGTTGAGGTCTCTGTCCTCTTTGTCTAAGCATTTGTCTCACTCCTCGATTTATTAGAGTCATTCCTTCGTCTTGATTTCCACCGACTTCTTCTCCAATTTAAGATGTCTCAGCTGTAAATGCCACAACTTTATTTTTAACATCTTTATTGTACCTGTTGATATGATTATGTTCATAGGTCATCAAGTTGCCTCGAAGTTCATCATATGTAATTTTCTGCAGATCTCCATCTTCAAGAATAGCAGCCTTAGTTTCCCAAGCTTTGGGAAGACTTCGAACAAGTTTTCTAACTTGAAGTCCATTTGAATACACCATTCCAAGTGATTTGAGTTCGCAAACAATTTTGCTGAATCTTGAGAACATAGTTTCTACATTTTCATCTTCGACCATTTTGAACAATTCATATTCATTTACT